>QNUK01000021.1:580000-1946250 GCA_013621035.1 Clarias magur | reverse complement strand
AAGAATACAGAACACCACTCACAATAAGTATGAGACAGTCATATAACAAATCCATAAGAAAATTTCTTTTGCTACCCAAAACCTTTATGAACAAAAAAAGAATGTTCAACAGTCACAACAGATGGTTATGATTAAAAACAAAACAAAAAAGACACACATTTATAAAAAAAATAAAATAAAATAAAAAAATAAAAAAACACAGCTTTCACCAAACCATCTCAACACACTCTTGGCTATAAAGTTTTGCATACCTTTTTGTTCTAATACAAGTCATTTGTACAGGCACACTCATAAATCTAGCACAAGTCCCAATACAGTGAAAAAATATGCAACAAGTTGGAAAATCTCTCAACTATCTTTTGTACAGTACACACACACACACACATTTTTACAATCACTCATGTAAATACAAAACTAATAAAAAAAGAAACCTGGGCAGCATTTTTTGGTTTTGTACGAGTGATGCACTTCTGGTTTTTCATCGCTACTTTTTCTTTATCCAAAAATGACTCTGTGTATTACATATACAGTATAGAATTTCATAGTTTTATATAAATATGTACAAACAGCATGTAGTTGTAAGAATTTTTTTTTTCATTCATTATATAAAAAAGTGGATAACATTAATGCCAAGTAGGAGAAGCTTGCATTCGTAACTTAAAATAACTTAACTGCTAAAAAGGAATTTAACTTGATACAGTAAGTGCAGAAGCCTCGTTCATGTCTTTAGACAGGAGGAAAAAACTTGAGGCTTTGCCTGTATTGTAGCACCAACAGGGTCTGCACCTCAGTGCTCTGTTCACCTTGGAGTACAAATCTTCCTCGAGGTAATGTGCGGTACCAACTGAAGCATAATAAATTAGTGTTGGATAACTTACAGCAATCTTATATTTACAGGCAAGGTTGGCTATGTGATTTTTCTGAAGGATTGTGATGGCAGTAAGTTTTCACTGGAGTGCTACAGCACATTAGTGAAGATCCTTTCACATCTTCTAATTAAAGAAGCTCATTCTACTCCGGATGGAAGGCCAGAAAGAAGGAGCCTGTTTAGAGTCCTCATAAACTCAGCCAGCCAGATTTGTAGGTGTGATAGTGGACAAATCCGGGGATGACAAACCCTGAAGTAGCCATTGAGTATCAAGTTTAGTCACCATCACTAAAGTCCTGGACTAAGCTCAAGTGTTTCATGGCACGGGTGAAGGCGCATTGCACAGCTCTCCGTGTGCTTGAGGTGCGAGCCTCCAACATTTTGATTTTATCTAACGTCTTGTCAACCCCAAATGGTACCATTTTGGTCTTAGGAAGCCATTGCCTATAACAAACACACAAATAAATAATAATTAACATATTTTAAAAAATAATAATAATTGTGCCATGCACACAAAAAGACTTGGTATGCGAAAATGTTTTGCACATTTCACTATACTGATTTATTTATTAATAATCTGATTGATACAAGCTGAATAAGAAATTGCAAGCAAGGTATAAAATATCTGCTTTAGTTTGCAAACAGGTGTTCCAACCAGGAATTAATGTCTAAAATTCTGCCATACATTGTACATATTAATGAAACCTTTATATTCATGTTTTTAATGCTTTTTTTTTCTTTTCTTGGAGTCTTGGAGCCAGAATTCTGGAACATGAAATGATTCAATAATAATAATAATAATAATAATAATAATATAGAAACAATAGCTTAGGTGTTTTACATGCAAATTAAAAACACAGGTCAATCTTCATTTTGGCAGAATAAATATCCCCCTATTGATAGGTAATTTACACTGATCAGCCATAACATTATGCACACCTGTTTTTTCTTTTTTTTATCCCACATGAATGCACCTTAAATTGTAAATAACGTAGCACCGGGTTTTTCTCTCTCTCTCTCATTATATATATATATATATATATATATATATATATATATATATATATATATATATATATATATATATATATATATATATCGTTACAACAGCCAGTTCATATACTATACAACAAATAAGCAACAAGCAAACGTAAGAGAAATATATATATATATATACACACATTTTTTTTTTTACTTTACTCTTTTCTCTTTACGTTTTTGCTTGTTGCTTATTTGTTGTATATTATATGAACTGGCTGTTGTAACGATAAAAAACAACAACAACAAAAAAAAAAACAGTATTGCACTGCGTGTTCTGAAACTTTTCTATTAGAACGTATTATCAATATGAACTATAATAGCTTTCCTGGATTCTATTAGATTGAAATACATGGGTCATCCTTTGCTTCTCACGTGGATCAATGAGCTTTGGCTGCCCGAGACCCTGTCGCTGGTTCACCTTTCTTGGACCACTTTTGATAGGTCCTGACCACTGCAAAACAGGATCATCATCCAGACCTTCATCCATCATCCAAATCCTTATGTTTGCACATTTTTTTCTGCCTCCAACACAACAACAAAAAAGGTTCACCTGCTGCCTAATATATTCTACCCACTTTCAGGCACCACTGTACCAAGATGATGTAACTATAGCTATTGTAGCTCAAATTGCTGAATGGGTTAATGCTGGTTCGGATGGAAAATTGTCAGAACATACTGTTTTGTCAGCAAAGGAGGAGACCTACTCAATATTAGGTGGTTGTCAATGTTATGGCTCATCAGTGTATATTACCTTTATTTTTCTTTCCATTTTTAAAATATGGATGTAATTTTTTTATGTTATATTTGTATTACATGTGAGGAAATGAAAGCCAAATTCATTAAGATCTGTTTCACAAGTTATTTCTTGTACCACTTGTTTAATACTAGATCAAAACGAGCACACATTCTCTTCTTTAAAGAAAAAAAATATTCTATTACAGTTAGCAATAAAAAATTACTTTAATATTTGGCAAATACAAGTTATTTTATATTTTATTTTCATTTTATTTTGTATTCTGTAATTCTGTAGACTTCTTTGCATCTCTCATTCTTACTGCTTTAGCAGAATTGACTGATTTTGTATTCTTGTCACATATACATTCATTATTGTTCTGTCACTTATGCATTATGGCAACATGTAATAATTGTTGAGAATCCAGCAACCAATCGTAAGTAAAGATTTCACTCACTATATTTCAATTTAAACCTAAAAGTATTGGTTTCACCATGCAAAACTCACCTGTTCAAAGAAGATACACTGAAGTAACTTCCTATAATAAATTTAGGAAAGTTTTAACAGATCTATGCAAACAAAAGCAATATGTACGAGTGATTTGTGTGTGCGTTGAACACACATTTACATTACATCTATGAAGATATGCATACTACATGGCATGTGCATTCCCATATCCGGCCGCTGCACTCAACAATACACCTCACTACATAACTTACCAGTTGCGCTTGTTGTCGAAGAAGAGGACGAGGAAGAGTTTCTCCTCTGACCTGTACTGCATCAGCTCGCCGACTCTGAGCACGTCCCGTGGAGGAGTGGGTATGAACACGCCTTTGCGGTGGAAGCCCGTTCGGGGCATCTGTGGGTCTATGATCTACACAAACGAGTGAAGAGCACATACTTAAAGTCCATGTTCTGAAACAAGTACACCACTTGGTGTAGCTTGTGGATGGAAAGGCTTACCACTAAGCACAGACACACCTACAAACACATCCACATTCTTACACTGTCTCTAACCACTGATTTGTGAAGCAGTTTGACACTTTTGCCATCATTACTACTCCACAGGATGGGCTGAAGGCAGATGCAGATGATGGAGAGAAAGAAGTCTCTGTCTGGCATGCACACATGCACACTCACCAAGGCAGGGTAGGAGGGATATCCACTAAGTTTTGCCCAGACTAGTTTAAAGGGTTCCAGAGTTAGTGTGGTAGTATTAGGGGGGATCCATATATTGCTGTGGTCAAGCTCTATGGAAGTAGGAATAACGGTAAGTTATGAGGGGTTCACCAAAGACATGAGGCAGAACACCTCAAGAGCAAGTGCCATGGCTGTGTAATTGCAAGCAGCATTAACTAGCATGGGCCATAAACAAAGGCTGTGCAGTGCTCAATCTATTTAAAATAAAATGTGATACAATTCCACCCAAAAACTGATACTGCTATCTGGATAACATAAGCCTAAGATTCTAATTATTAAGCAGTTAGAATTTTGGTAAAGTAAGAATAAAGTGATGCAGTCCTTGCAAGAAACACTGGCATCCTTAATAAAAATAGGATTTAGCTTCTAAAATAGAAATATTTGTATTAACCCATACCAGCGGATAGACCAGAAAACTTCTTTACAATTTTTTTTAATAGGGCTGTCAAAAAATGCATTCAAATTACATTTATTTAAAAAAAATCATAGAATAAAATACTGCCTTAAAAAATGCAGAGTAATCAATGTTACATGGTGCCCTTTGATTCGGTGCGTCACTGAAATCATTCTGGTCACTGGGGCTTTGTAACATGGCAAAGGTGGAGAAGATACTGCTTGATGCCATGAATGAAACACTTGCATTTAAAAAAAACAACTAAATGGAACAGTTAATAAGAGAATCATTCTCCACAATTTCGGCAGCAAGGAATGTTTGTACCATCAGAGTACTACAAGCCTGAACCATCATCTCAATGCTAGAAACCAGAATCCAGGATCGTCAAGCCAGACTCAACTGGGCCGTCAGACACAAACTGAGTAAGGGTGTTTTCACACTAGGGACACGGGCCTGTTCTTGAGAACATTTGGGCACAAAGTCCGATTCATTTTGATCACTGTGAAGGCAAGTGCACTGGACCACGACCAAGTAGGCCTGAAAAAAATTGGTTTGGAGCACTGAATTGCATACTTGGGAATGATAGCCTTATTAGCCCTGTTCTCTGTCATAGAACATGGACAGCAATCAATGGACAGCCCTAGTTTTAAAATTGGGCAGATAACAAAATATTTTGTGAACTCTACCCTGGAGGTGACAACAGCACTGGGTGACTTCCTGTAATATTCTCTTTTTTCTGTTTGAAAAAAAAACTCAGTGTTTTCAACCAACTTGTTATTTATAAGTCACTTAATATTGAAACTTGACAACCAGGAGAAACAACTTAAGAAATGCATTTGTGTTAAGTGCCAAATTACAAGCTGATTGTTATGAACAAATCATGCGACTCTTGTGTTGAAAAAATATTCTTAGACATTTCATAAAATCTTAAGGGATCCAAATATTTTGCGAAAACGATTAAGGAATTATTTAAAAATTTGTTCTTTAAAAAAGAAAGTGTGTGTGTGTGTGTGGGGGGGGGGGGGGGGGGGGTGTATGGGGTGCAGAAACATAACATTTTCATTCTACTGTTCAGGTAAGATTTAATTACTAGGTTAAACATTCATGATGTTCAATTATTTTGTTAATACTTCCAGACATACAAATTTGTATTTGCTTTTCAATACAAATTTAAAATATGTTTTTTGAGTGGAATTGTATGTTTAATCTGTTAGCAGGCATAACACTGATAACTAGCTGTGATGGGTCTAAAAATAAGACAAGATAAGCTGAAATCATTCATGCAGACAGAGTAGCAGAAGCAAAAAATAGTGCATACTAAGAAATGTAGAAAAGAAAGATGGGACAAAAAAAGCTACATGACAATACATGTATTGTTTGCTAATACATGGACATATTTAAAACAATAATACAGGCCTACAACTCACCGGATGCGAGCTTGCTTGCTTTGGAAAGGGTCCCTGTTTCCATGCATGCGATCAGTTCGTTTCGGTCATCTGTTGTGTTTCGCCGTGCCATCGCTTGCTTCCCCTTGCCACCCTTCGGCTGAATGACAGCACTAAGCAAGTTAAAGAGAAAGCTTGTTTAGTTCACAGACAAAAAGTACAACAACAAAATAAAAATCTAGGTGATGACACCTTTCTTAATCAGTTTCATCAATATTTGGAGTGTCAGTGATTTACAGGAGAATGTTTGAGTAGCAATGTTGTTTTTGTTACTACCTCGTGCTGTCCAGCAGACTTGTGCTGCCACTTGAGGAGATGCTGGACTCGGAGGCACAGCGCCGACGAGGTTCTAGGACTCTGTTGCTCACCTGCTTTTGCTGTTCCAGTATTAGACAGCCATTAGAGAACCCTAAAACACAACATAACCTCTTCAGTCAACATAGCTTAATAATTACTCAATTAAAAAAAAAAACATTTTTTATAATTTCTTAACAATTTAATGATTTCAGAAATAACATTGTTCTATATTTATTATGCTGCTGAATTCTCAATTCTGATTGGCGAGTGTGTTGATTCATGGCAACCAAACGGCTCTGATAGGAGTGAAGCCAACACAATAAAGCACAGCGTAATATCCATGAATTTTTTTTTCTACATCGTTTTTGATTCTGAAATGCTGATTTGCACCAATGACCATTGTTAAAAGCACTATATAAATAAAATTGAATTGAAGTTTCCTATGAAACTTTAACAAGGACTTGTAGAGTGGGCATGTTGTTTATATGATGAAGCAGTCTGCACATAGATGCTTACTTTACATTAACTCAGTGACTTTTGTTTATATGCTTTGTAAAAGACAGCAAGTTCCGCCCCCAACAGTTTCTACCCTGGTTTCGCTGTAAAACTAGAAGTTATAAATATGTTTGCTTATTACAGGGAGGGGAAAAATGCGATAATGTAACTAATAACAAATAACATGTCGCACTTATGTCCCAAAAAATTTTAGGTTACTTTAAAAGGAAAATAAACATATTAGGGCTGAAACGATTCCTTGAGTAAATAGAGTAATTCGATTACAAAAAATGATCGAGGCAAAATCTTCAGCCTCGAAGCTTCGTTTAATTAATTTTAAAAGCTTGCGTTATGTTTCTGCGCAATTATTTGTTGACATCATGCGTTTGACACAGCACGCTTCCGGGTGCAAGCCGCCAGTAAACACCAACGAAGAAGAAGCGCTTAAGTCACCCACAAAGCGGAAGGAGACGCAAACAGTTAGCTGTGTATTAATTTGAGGTACCGTTCTGTTGCGGGCTACTAAATGGAAGGGAGCAATAAATTTTCAGTAAAGGCTTATGTTATGCCCGAGATGTAGATTTTTAAACTTTTAGTTCTGAAAGTTTAGTTGCACAACTTAGTGTTTTTGTACAATTATTTATTTTGTGTCTTAGTTTTTTTTTTTTATCCTTAAAGTAATTTGAACATTTTTTTTTTGCATTCGAGAAAAGGCTTTAAAATTAGAATGTATGGTGCTGTAATGCACTTAATTAATCTCAGTCAACTTTAATACCCCTATCTCACCTACGTGAGACAACACACCATGTCATACACCAACATTAATAATCCATGGGTCCATTTATTGCATCAGGCCACATTACACAAGCCTGTTATTTTTTTCTTACAACCACATTCCTTACATAATTATGTGATCATACTAAAGAAATGCCCTTAAAAGCTATCACTCTGAGAAGAATCTGCACTAAATCCTCAAGTACTAATTAAGGCATGTGCATTTAATTTACCTGAATCAAAACGCTTGACTGGGCACTCCTCTTCTTCTCCACCTTGGCTGTCCCCGCTGTGAGCTCTCTTCCTGTGCTGAAGCAACGTCTCAAGGCGTGGAATAACAACTGATAGGAATGTTTTTGTGCCAATTTGAGGGCAGTCCACTGATGCTTCTGCCATCCTTCCTGGTTTCTGTGGGCTCATACTCTTAGACTTCCTGAAAAGCACTGCAGTCCTTCTGTTAATTGTGCCTGCTGTTTCTGTGAGAGTGGACGTAGCTACCACGACATTGTTTTCAGTGGGTTGTAGATCAGAGGAAAGTCCATTTAACATTGAGGTAGAGAGCGTCTTATCATCAAGTGTGATCGTCGCCTGGCATTTCTCAGGGCTGAGGTCCATGGGTTTCAGTGCAGGAGGCTCGGAGACATTTTCTAAATTTGTGACAAGTGGAGCAGAAGCTGATGGCTCTAATTTGGGAGGTAATGTCTTGTCAACTGCACAAAAAAAAAAAGAAAACACTTTAAAAATGAATACACTTTAGAAACAATTGTCCTTGCTGGCTAAAAATGCATTGCAAGCCTTAAAAAGAATACTTATAATGCAAATATTTTATGCAAAAATTATAATAATGCAACAACGGCGCACCTTCTTCCAAACACTCTGAAACAGGGAGTGGTTCGTTTTCATGGATGTGGCTCTGTTCTGAAGAAGGACCTGTAGTCTTCTGGCACATTTCAAGCCGCACATCGTTGATGGTTTTTTTGAGCAGCTTGAGACGCTTGCTTCGCGATGGGCTAGATTTCATCGCACTTGTTAAATCAAGCATCTCTAGCAGTGCATTAAGCTGCGCTTCCAAAGACATGTGCAGTCGATTTGCAGGATTTAACAACCGGTCCACTGTAAAGGACAATGACAAACCTCACTCATTCTGTTCTATTTCGAGTCACATGTCAACAGAGCACTGACTAGAAGTATACCAACAGAACTTTATATGCTGAACACTCGGCAGGTGTCAATCTCGATGTCATGTAATCATTCTTTAATTTGACATTATGTTATAAAATAGGTTCTTTATATTGAAAATGCACATGGTTCATACCTTCTTCCCATGTCAGCAATGGTTGAGGCTCTATTTTAGGTGGCTCAGGTAGATGCATTCCACTGGCAAAGTCAAACCCTATTCTCTCTGCATCTCGTCGGGTCTTCCTGAGAATAGCTCCACCGTGGTCTCGCACCCGCACAGCATAACGGTAGAAGAAGGTCTCCTTGGCATTATATGTCATGCAGTTATTGATGATGAGATTGAAATCATCCTCAAACTCATTCATGCTCTTGTATTCATGTGCATCAATGCGTTTCCTCATGGTAGAGAAGTCCATTGGATGCTTGATGTGATCAAGATAGTCTGGAACCTTATTCACACAAAAGAGGGAGAAAAACGTAACAGGAATATTAAAGAACAGTGAGGAGAAATCTGTGAGCTTTTTCATAGATGATATGAATGATAATATTTGTATGTTTATAATATATGCTAATATTTCAAGATAATATAATCTACATTTTTCATATAAGCATAAATAAAGCAGATGAAGTAGAAGACGAGTAAACCTTACCTCCTTGATGCTGACAGGCTGGGCGAAGACCCTGGTCGGGTCTTTCTCCTGCAACTGGTGCAACACAGCTCGCAGCATGATGGTAAACGGAGTAAGCTGCATCTCCAGCACTGACTGCTGAAGCTTCATCTGAGAACAAAGAGATAAATAAGCAAAATAATTAGGATGAATAAAATTGAAACCGTTGCATAATGCTGAAACTTGTACTACAGAATGAACCCCGAACAGTTATGGAAGTATATTCTAAGTCCAATATGCGATGCTAAAGTTGGAGCTCAGCTCTGACCTGCTCTCTCTTGAGCTTCTCTCTCTTTCGAATGAGCTCAAGTAGCAAACGTGTCCGTTCCAGGTCATGGCGTAAACGATGCAAATCCTTCAGTTGTTCCTTTAATGCTTGGCAGTCTTCCTTACTCTGTTCCTGTATTCAACAAAATACAGACAATTTAAATAGATAGGCAGACAGATAGATGTATCTAATATTTTTGGAGAGTAATAACCTGTCTTTACCCACTCCAAATAGTGGTCATTTTCCAAGCAAACCTGTGCCAGGTTACATGTTTAAATAATTTCAATGTACGTAACTGTGGGAAAACCTTAAAGATTTTGTGAAAACACTAGCTTCTAAAATACATATGAACAACTCACTGCTTAATAACAAATTTTCTTACAGCACGTACCAATTGGGGTGCTTTTTGAGTCTGGATGGTAGTTTGCAGGCGTCGGATAAGAGGCACGCCATTTCTTGATTGCCTCTTCAGCATCCAGTAACTAAGAACACGCTCCACAAACTGTTTTTTCTTCTGAACAGAGACTTGGTTGAGAATAGTGTTGAAGCTGAAAGACAAAAATGTTGAAAAATCATAAGCAAAACTAAAATGGAAATTCCAGAAATACATAATAATAGTAGTTTATCATGAGCAAAAGATGCAGCCAAATGCAGTGACAAAAAAAATATTATCCATCTTTCATAATGAAAAGCACCTATTAATGCATCTTTCTCAGAGAAAATTCTCGGGAAGAGATTTTTAAACAAAAACAACAAAAAAAGAGAAATACCTTTTAGGTGTCATACTAGGTACGGAAACAGTTGGAACCGCCGGAACTGACTGTACATCTACTTTTTTATTTTTCTTCTTCTGGCATCCCTTCACTTTTGCCCTCCGATTTTTTTGTTTGCTCTTTTGACAAACGCTGTCTTTGGGTTGAGCTTCATCATAAATGCTAAGCGGCCTCCTGGTACATCCACTAGGAGTGTGAGAACAACAGTATGCAGTCTTCTTCACTGAAAACGTGGTGGACCCTGTATCAGTCACCTCTTTGATTGGCTCCATCTTCATGTACAGGCCCGCTTTCTGAGCACAGCTCACGTGAAATGCGGTGTAACAATTGGCCTTGCTGCACTGAATGCAGGCTCCAACCCCTCGCTCTTTACAGAGGTAGCAGGTAAGTTTCCAACGTGCTGGTGGAATATTAGCTACACCATCAATAGGCTCAATGAAAACTGTGTTAGTAAAACCGACCTCAGGAACCCAAATAGCACAGACCACATGGCCCCATCTGTCATCATCCGTCCTTTTAAGTGCTCCACCTTTATTGGGACAAAAAATACATTCTGCAGGTTGGGAGGGAGACTGTGAACAGTGTCGACACAACCACTGGCCCTCTGGAATGTGGGGCACCCCGTAACACTCCTGATGCACTGCTAGGTTGCACATGTCACAAAACAGAATAGCATTACTGTTCTGGCACTCACCATCCATACAGATGCAACAAACAGCATCCTCATCAATGAGAGACTGCGGATCTCCCTGACCCTGGTTCTCAACAAAGGACTCTTTTTCGAAGCGGTCCATTAAGAACTCAAAAACATTCTGGGAAACCTGACTAAAACCCTCACTCTTCCTTTTCTCGTTGATCAGCTCCAACCACGCATAATCTTCTTCATCCATATCATATTCTACCTCCTCATCAAGCTCATCTAAGGTCTTCTCCACATGGCAGTAATAAGTAGACGGTCTTCGCGGCACAGCTGGAAGATTATATTCAATCATTCGAATTCTTGGCTCTGGTAGCCTGCCCTGAGTTAGGGAACCCTGCCCCGTGTTCAGAGCAGCACTCTTCTTTTGCTGATTGATTTTGAGCCGCACAGAGCGCACCAAGACCTGCTGGGGTTCCTCTGCATTTTCCTTGTTACTGTTGCATTCACTGATTTCCTGAGCTAAAGGATCATCACTGCTGATTACGTCGAGCTTGTCATAGATGCTGAGTCGATGAACACGTCCATCTATTTCCAACTCGACCATTCGCTGGGCTTCGGCGTAGGTTAGAGTTTCACGGTTTCTTGAGGGTTTGATGGGCGATGGGGGTCTTTGTGGAGTGGCCAGACGCTGATGTCTCCCTTTCTTCTTCATTTTGAACACCTAGAAAAGTGAAAAGAGTTTAGAACACAATGAATAACGTGACTTTAAAATATGTATAAGCACGTCATGCACAGAACCACTGTAATCGTGGTCTAAGCTATTACTGTAAAGAAGGTTATGAGTCTAATTTGTTTTCACGTTTCTCAAAACAATCAGACCAGAGCTGCGATGTTGTGCCCATAGCTACTCACGCAGTTAGTGTGTCTGTTAGTCGAAGCTAAGCAACAAACACAACTGCTAAAACCGTTCGCTGTTGTACTCGCTGTATAGCAACTAAGTTTACAACCTAAAAACCACGTGGACAATTTAGCGCTAAAGTCTGTGATGGTATTCGAGGTGCTTCCGGGGCAACCAGGTGAAATGAAAACAAGCGGTAGCGAGCGCGTTAGCTCGCTGGGGTGTCTGCTAACGCGCTAGATTTAGATCACGACAGCTAGCTTTTAGCTTAATTACTGAATTAAGCTAAAACGGCGGTCAAATTATTGTCAGAGATAGCGTTGACAAGCACGAATTGGGGGCACAACCAAGTATAACACAAACATAGATATAAATCTAACCGTAGCTAACTAACCTAGCCTGCTAGCCGGCTAAACCAAAACACAAACTCACAAAATCAGCGGCTCGGTCCTAGAGAACTATTCCGCGCTGGGAGACCTCGAAATTATGCAAAGATGGCGTCAAACAAAACAAACACTGTACAAACGGGAACATCACGAGTATCCGCGTACACACGTCATAGCACGCGTCACGGATTCTAACTTATAAGCACGACTGGAAATATAGACACTAAAATTTTCTTACCTTCAGCTTCAAAGTGTCCCCCAGTAAGCCTCCAAAGCAACACGAAGGCGAGCTAGCTTATAGCTAGCGGTGTGCAGGGCCTGCAGGATAGCAGCGGCTAACTCCACACGCAGTCCACGCTAGCTAGTTTAGCATCCAACTGGGTCCGCTCGACCGTTTAATTGTATTTCAATTATACAATACAATGTCCGAGAAAGACGTTTGAATTCAGCGCCAAGCGCTCTCAGTCGCATCAAGCCGCTCTTTAAAATAACCATTCGTGTATTTTAGTGCGGTCGGTTTGGTCAATAGTAGGACATAGATGGGCTAGGTGCTAACGGGCTAGCTCGCCTCTCTTGCCCCTAACAATGCAGCGGTGCGAATCCCTGCCCATTTGTGACGCAATACGTCGCTACGTCCAGCTGTAAAACACGGAAGAGGCCATAACCCTACTGACCCCTCTACCCGCTCCCTGCTTCTCCTCAAGTGCCCTAAACCATGTCTGTTAGCTAAGGGTGACCGATATGCATAAGCCGAATTATTTCTGTTTAGTGTGTGGACATGCCTGATCCAGTGAGACAGTTCCCTAAGGGCAACGTGACAAACTTTTTCAAGTTTCCAAAAAGCATTTCCCCCAAAATATCACATTTAACTTGACAGTGCTTTTGAGAAACTATGTCCCACTCCTAACCAGCTGAATCAGATATGCTGTGCACAGGTTTAGCATCAAGCTGTGCAGGGTAGAGGGACTTGTGGAGTTAATACCACCTGGCAAAACCAATGCTTTATGGAACATGACTATAATATTATAAGACACAGCAGCAAATATATCCTTTGCAGCACAAATAGGAATCATTGATGTGGGATGACATGCATCTGTTCATGTTACATTGATGACACCCATATGTTTGACAAAGTAATATGAACCAAGTTTCATCTTATGGAATTTATTGTTATAAAAAAATACTCATTGCAGTTCACAATGCAAGAAGGGAGAAATCCACAGTCACAGTGGAAGGATGAACTAGGATATTACTTTCATTTACTTTCATGAAAAACCAGTGACAGATTCTAGATTCAAGGTACATTAGAATTAGAACTTTAACACCTCACACATAAATGTGTATCAGTATGAGACAGGCATAGTTTATTTGCAGGTATTTAGAGTTAACTACAGGATAAGCCAGGGATATCAAATCTAGCATTATTTCATTTTTGCTGATGGTATAAAAAAAAATCAATAAATAAATAAATAGCCACAGAATGTGGAATGTTTGCTTTGTATGAATAAATAACACATGGGAGTGAATATAAATAAATACAAATAATTGTATTCAAAAACTTAAAATCTATTAATAATATTGCATTGATTGTGCAATTCACTAAAGTATCTACCATCCAAAAGCCAATATGTGGCAACAGCTGAGATGGAAGAGTAGAGGGGGTTATTGGTATACAATGCATGTTGGAAAAGGTAAGGAGAGAGAGAATATAGTCCACCACAAGGGGGCAAGGAAGCAAAAACAGTTTTAATGTCCCACCAAGCAGCTTTCTTGGGAAGAAAAAGGCACTAGTAAGAAACTGAAAAAAAAAAAAGGAAAAAGAATAGGCTCTATAAGAGCAAAGAATATGGCCATAGGGTTGCTAGCATTATTGCATTTGCACTTCCCATGAGTTTAAAAAAAATTCATTTAAAATGAAAAACAAAAAAGACTGAAAATAATTTAAATTAATTTAAAGACAAGTTTAAACAAATTTGGGGCAGAAAATCTGTTGCTGTTAGAGACTTTCTTTGCTAGAACATGTGCTGGATGAGGAGTCTGTGCAAATTGCATGAAGGGTGATATCCCTGGTCAGAGGTTTGGAGTCTTTCTCTGTATGCATCCACTTATGCTCAAAAATTTGTTCCAATGTAGGTCTGTCCGATGGTCTCAAGCACAGACACCACTTGACAAGTTGCTGACACTCTGTAGAAGACCAAAGGGAAAGAGTAAACTTTACATGTTCTTTGTTTATTTTAAACAAATTGTACTCTTGCTATACGTTATGGAAAGCCAAAGGATGTGCATACCAGGGGAGACTTTCCTTCTGAAAAAGAGGTGACCTTTCAAAATCTCATCATCGTGCTCAAATGGTATATCTCCGCAAACCAGATCATATAGCAACACACCAAGTGACCACACCGTTGCAGAGCGTCCATGGTACCTGTGGTAGCGAATCCATTCTGGTGGGCTGTAGACTCTTGTACCTGAAAAACCAAAACAAATAAAAACCTAAATACTATGCAAATTCACAGACTTTTTTTTTGGCACACTACATGTTGTTCTCTTTGTAAATATGATCTTTTTTCTAATTCAGTCTTCCTTAAAAAAAATCCTACTTATTTAATGCTAGAAACGCTGAGTCAGGTGACAGGAAGGAGAGGGGTAGTCACACACACCACACCACCCCTCCCCCACTACAACTCCGTCTCCAGCATAAAGTAGAAACAATAATATCAATCATCTTAAAAATCACGGTTTCAGACACTCCAACGTATATATCGCATCGTGTTTAAACACGCCCAGCCTGAGTCATTTCCCATGAAAAAGCCCCTTGTCTGGATGTGCTGTACACCCGGTCCCCGACAACGAACTCGGGCATGGATACCAAATAAAAACAACAGTCACGTGACGTCTCTGCTCAGATTTCACAACATTCAGTCGCATACAGACTGTCTACGCATAACGAGAGTCAGAGGCACTATTTCAGCATTGTGCGTTAAATCTAATATTGTTATAAGCACTGTAGATTATTCTAATAAATGATAAAGCAGATCTGGTTTGGTCAACAACGAATATAATAAACAGCCTAAAAAACATGGTTTAGCTATAATAATAGCGACAACTGTGAGCACACATCTAACACGTTGGTTTAAGGTTAATAAACCAGTAATGGGGATGGGGGTCAAAGTCAAGGACTTACCATCGAAGTCAGTGTACACGGTATCCTTGAGGATGGCCCCTGAGCCAAAGTCGATGAGTTTAATGTCTCCTGTGCGCAAATCCACGAGCAGGTTTTCGTCTTTAATGTCCCGGTGGATCACCCCGCAGCTGTAACAGTGTCTCACAGCCTCCAGCACCTGGCGGAAAAAAATCCGCGCCGTGTCCTCATCCAGTGCGCCCTTTTCAGTGATGTAGTCAAATAAATCCTTCACCATCTCCGGCCGCTCCATAATGATCAAAAACCCGTCAGGCCTCTCGTACCAATCGATCAATTTTATAACACCCTGAAATGTATTTCCCACTTTCTTCATCAGGAGAATCTCCAGCGGAACCAGCGAACCGTTCTGAAAAAATGATAAAAGAATGGCTCACATGCATCTTCTATTGCTATATAGCCATCTGTCTATATACACAATCCTATTAAAACATCTACAGTGCCCGAATAATACTTACGATTGTGCCCCATTCGGTTATTCGTTCCCTGGCCACGTGTTTAACAGCCACCTGAATAAGAAACACACATATAGAGGACCCTAAGATAAACCCCCATACACACTCGCCACGTTGTTTCCGCGCAGACCGAGGCCATGTGCTGCTGCCAGCAAAACAAAGCAAAGCCGCTCACTCACCGGCAAACCGTCTGAAATGCGACTGGCGGCGTACACAGTCCCGAACCCGCCGCTTCCCAGCACCGAGCCCAGATGGTACACCTTATCAAACTGTTCCTTTTCCACTTTAGCTGTAGAAAATAAACACAATTGGTGCGAAAGGAAGAAATACGCACGTTAGTCACTCTGAGTAACAAAATGGCTCCAAATTTGAGGTCACACACTCACGCTCCCGTCTACGTCTTAGGCTACAGTAGAGTGAAATTACACGTTTTATGGAAGCATGAAAAAAATTAATTAAAAAGTTTAACCGTTTGTAAAAAAAAAAAAAAAAAAGTACCTGACTGGAGCTGAATCTTCACCGGCAAGTGGTCAATGTTATTCGTACCGCAAATGTGTGAAAAAGATCCAAATTTAGACAGCAGCATCTTTGAAGATATCTGGAAATCAGCAAACCTCCCAAATCCAACGATAAAATAAAATGCTCCGTGTATAAGTAAAAGTCACATATATCCTTTAACCATGCTCCTTCAAATATCACAAGTAGCGGATGCTGCAGGGCGTTTCAACACCTTTCTGGTCTGAAACGTCGTTAATCAACCCTATTCACCAATGTCCTCTCTTAGCCATGGTAACGTTGTTCCGTGTAAGTCTTGCGTCTAAACACTGCGCTCCACTGCAAAAGTATCCGCGAGCGCGCCCGCGCGTATGTGTGTGTGTGCGCGCGCTAGATGTGTGCAGACCAACACTCATCATCATTCTAGAGCTTCAGAGGCACAATGTGCAGATCCTTCCGCCACTCTGATGTCACACATATATCAAAAGAACACTAAAAAAAAAACTTCGAATAAAGATAAAATAAATAAAACAAACTCTAATGCAAGGAAATTTGTTTAAGGTGAAGACGTACTAGTACAAAAAAACAAAAACATTCATATCCGTGGCTATATATATATATATATATATATATATATATATATATATATATATACCGGGAAAGCGTGCTGTTATCCTAAACAACATTTAAGTAATTGCTTTAATTAGTTTACTACTACTACTACTACTACTACTACTACTACTACTACTACTACTAATAATAATAATAATAATATCATTAGTAGTAGTAGTAGCAGTAGTAGTTTTAGCCAACTCTACACAAAATGTATACCTCTTGAGAGTTATTCAGGTAACCCTCAGGAGGAATTCTTACAACAAAGTGTTTTTCCTATTTGAAAGTGGTGTTGTGTTGTTTTTAAAAAGCTCGTTTTTAACAGTTTTCTCCAGAGATACAACTGATGAAATCCTTGAGGCTTCCATAATTTTTGATGACTGTAATAGAAATAGAACATTATATTGAGATAGGCCTGAAATCAACTAGAAGTAGAAAGTGGCTTAATTAGGCTGGGAATAACCATCACAGCCAACTGGATTGTTAAACGTCCCCTTTAGAATTGATACGGTCTGTCCTGGGTAAGTGATTGATTTTATCATGATAGAACTTGTAAAAATATCTGCTATTAATTTACTAATAGTAAACTAGCTGCAGCATCACAAATATTTTTGCGTATTTATGTTAGATTCTTTTTTCTGAGAAACCTTGAAGCAATTTAAGAGAGCTTTCACATGGGTTTTGTATGTTCACCAGCTTGGGAGGTTAAACATGGACAGAGTGCATCAAAAGGGACTCTCTGTACTTGCTGTGTCACGGATAAGTATTTATGGGGCTCTAAAGATATTAAATTCCTAAATGAGTACTGTATAATTTAGCAATACATTTAACCATCAGAATCAACCAAAACAATGAACTCATTTGTATATAAAACATATACTGTAAGTGTGTGTATAAATGTTAAAGGTTAGAAAAGGATAAATAAAATCAAACCAAATATGGGAGAAACAGGTTGGCTGCATTGGTGCCAAGAAGCCAGCTAGTGTAAAGACCACACACTCAAGTACAAATGACTTAAAAGGCATCTGATGTGCTCTATGTGCCGAGGGGATTTTATCTGTCTATATACTTTTAAGGCGAGGGCTACTAAATAACACGCTGCCAAGAGCAAACATGCTCTTCCATTATAAACACTGGCAGCAAATGTAGTGGTTGCAATTACATACCATACAAAAGAGTGTATTCTTCAAACAGTCTTACACTTTGAAGTGAACTTTGTATGAAGATCTAAACATTTTCTAATATTTGTCAAGTTTTAAGTGGAATAACTAAACGTCTCTTATGCAAAACAGTAAGCAGCTTTCTGTCAACAAAGTAGTTAATTTGAAGTACACTAAATGAGATAGAATTATAGACAATCCCACACAAAAAAAAAGGTAACTATAGCTATAATTTATATAAATTAATTCAAATTCTTTTGCAGAAGCTGGTGGACTTAAAAGGATTTGCTGATGTTAAATAAATATTACTTTGGGGAAAAAGGCCACATGAGCAGTTTCTGTGATTGAAGCCAGCCATACCCAATGATAAGAAAATGAAGCCTATCCCAAAGAACTCAAAGCATAAGGCAGTGTGGATGGCATACCAATCCATCACAGGGCACAAGCACGCACACTCACACACTACGGGTAGTTTGTAAATGCCAGTTAGCCTAATCTGCATGTATTTGGACTGTGGGAGGAAACCCACCAAGTACGAAGAGAAACTCCATGCACATACACCCAAAGGCAAGATGTGAATCGGCCGTATAGGTTTGAGGCTACAGTGCTAACCACTATGTCACCACACTACCTAACACTTTTTTTTATCACATAACGTTAACATTGATTATAAAATAAATACCAGTAGACTGGCTCATTTATGCCAGTTCAGAGCAATCACATATATCACGTCTGGTCCAATCCCACAGAAAAGATAATGTAGCGCAAACTGCTGAAAAATGTTAATGCTGGCTATGAGAGAAAGTATCAGAAGACTTAGTGGATCACTGAATAAAGTTTGTTGATGTGGCCTCCAAATTTACCAGTTTTAAATCCGATTGAGCATCCATGGGATGTACTGGACCAACAAGTCTGATCCATGGAGGCCCACCTTACAACTTAAAAGATCTGCTGCTAACGTTCTAGTGCCAGATACCACAACACAGCGTCAAGTTTTGTGGAGTAATGCTATGAGGGGTCAGAGCTGTTTTAGTAGCTCAAGGGGAACCTACACAATACCGGGCTTAATGTTTATGGCAAATGTTGTGTATATGTGTATTTGACATGAATAACATTGATTATTTCATTATATTGTCAGCTGTCAAAGGGTGTGATATATTTGGCTGCAAGTGAACAGTCAGTTCTCAAAAGTGATGTGTTGGAAGCAGGAAAAACTGTACAAGCTTGAGAATCTTTGACAAGGGCCAGATTGTGATGGCTAGATTACTGGGTCAGAGTGTCTCCAAAACAGGTCTTGTGGGCTGCTCTTAGTATGTGGTAAAATGGTGTTGGAAAAAGTGCAGTTAGTCTATTTGGAAACCAGTCTGAGTGCCCATGTTGAGTGTCCAGCGTAGAAAGCACCCACAAGGGACATGTAAGCATCAAAGGTGGTCCACAGAGAAGTGAAAGAAATCTGATGAATCATGTTTTCTTTTACATCATGCGGGTGGCTGGGTGTGTGTGCATCATTTAACTGGGGAAGACATGGCACCAGGATGCACTATGGGAAGGAGGTAAGTCGTCCGAAGCATTGTCATGCTCTAGGCAGTGGTTTACTGGCACACCATGGAATTTAGTTTTCAAATCTCAGTCTAATCAAGCAACTATGGTGGACAAGCATGTCTAATCCATGGAGGCCCCACAATGCAACTTATAGGACTTAAAGGACCTGCAGCTAATGTCTTGTAGTCAGATACCACTGTACCACTGATTCCATGGCTTGATGAATCAGAGCTGATACTCTGACAAAAGGGCATACCAATATCAGCCACCTGGTTTTAGGTTATTTGCTGATTTGTGCATGTGTGTGTGTACTTTATATTCAGTTAAAAAGCCTGCTGGTAACAACTTGACTCTATTCAACATCTGCAATTAAAAAAAACTTCTGTAAACTAGGTCAGAAACAGGGGTGAATGAATGAATTATATATATATATTATTGGAAAGGTGATAGAGTCTGCCAGGGAACTTCAGTTAGGGGCCCTCCAAGTGACAGGTCTTAGGTTTCAGGTAACAATAGTTATGTAGGTTTAGAATAGTTAATAGATCATAGTACTGAACCATGTTGGGCATAAAAAAATCAGCTGTGCCATTGGAAACACCACTACAACAACTACAACTATCCTGTTCATGGCCCCTTTTTGTGATGTTAAAATTAGGAACAGTTGTGTTTGTGCCGTTGCCATGCAAAGAGTGAGTTTATCAGCTAGTCATGTTCTTTCACCACCTTTAAACAGTTAGGAGATCAAAAGCTCTTATTCACACACAGGCCTCCGGTACATCACCCCCACCATGGTGAAACCTCCAAAACTTATTTTTGTGTTTTGACTAACAGCTGTGATAATGCGGAGGCAACAGTGTTATGACTGGGGGACTGTGGAATCTAGGTCACAGAGAGCTCACTTTCTTTTTTTTCCAAAAGAAAAACCCTCTGCCCTTTAACCACTCTCCAACATCACATGAATGTATTTTGGTTTTGACGTGTTAGTGGAAGATTTAAATTCCCTGAATATGACTTTTTATAATAGATATTCATTGAAACAAAACACACAGGGACACAAACCCCAATCCAGACATCCAATAAACAAATGAAACCTATTGAGAAAAAATCTTGAGGTGAGCAAAAAACAAGCAAACGGTATTCACTGGCCTGCAGTTTGCTGATTATAAGACTTCTAAAAGCTTCAGAATATTAAAGAAAGATGTACAACGTTTAGGCTGGGACTGAGTGATATATAAAAGAGGTATGGTAAGATTACCAAGCTAACTAGAGAATCTAATTCAGAGTGGTGGCCATGGTGTTCCAAATGACTCCAAAAAAATAACAGCAATGAGCAGATGAAAGGAGATAAAATGAATCTATCACCAGTTTAGGAGGACAGGTGCTAAAGCGGCAGACAGTGACGAGGCAGTCGACTACTGCTCCACTGTCATGTATACAATGATCTTTATATTGGATAGGCAGCAGCAATGCTTATCTAGCTCTGTGATTTCCTTCTGATGCCAATATAAACACAGAGCACCAAAATACCTCCTTCAAGTAATTCTTGCAGGATATTATAAGCATAAATCCACCACAAATCCTCATCACCTTCTATAGAGGAACTATTGAGAACATCCTGAGCAGCTGCATCACTGTCTGGTTTGGGAATTGTACCATATCGGACCGCATGACCCTACAGCGGATAGTGAGGACAGCTGAGGAGATCATCGGGGTCTCTCCCTTCTATCGAAGACATTTACACCACATGCTGCATCCGCAAAGCCACCAGCATTGTGGCTGACTGGACACACCCCTCACACTCACTCTTCTGCCATCTGGAAAAAGGTACCGAAGCATTCGGGCACTCGCATCCAGACTATGCAACAGTTTTTACCCGCAAGCCATCCGTCTCCTCAACGCAAAAGGACTGGACTGCTAAACATACACACACACACACACACACACGCACACACACACACACACACACACACACACACACACACACACACACACACACACACACACACACACACACACACACACACACACACACACAAATCTCTCAGACGAACTAAATAACATCACGACTGAACTGACAAACACACACATGCACAATCGCACTGATCTACAACCATCTTAATGTGTTCCTACCCACCTACCTGATCTACTATTTCCACTATTTATCTCACTCTGCTATTTGCGCAAAAATATTTCTGACACAATGTAAATTGTCTACTGCTGTTTTTTTCCCCCACTACCTCAACTCATACCTCATCATACAGTCTGCTATTTGCACAAAAATATTTTTGACACAATATCAATTGTTTACTGCTGTTTTTCTTTCTCACTACCTCAACACATACCTCATCATGAAAGAAAAGGCATTTCAGTACTGAAACGTGTTACATTGTTGTGTTACGTTCTTGTGTCATCATGTAGCTCTTGTTTGCACAATTGCACATGCACTTTGTTGTCCAGTGTTGTCTCTTCTAGTATAAAAATTAATAGCTCAGGTTAACTTAAAAATGTAATATCTGCGTTTCTAATTTATGTTGTCTGCATGTATGTAGCACCTTGGTCCTGGAGGAACGTTGTTTTGATTCACTGTGTACTGAACTGTATATGGTTGGAATGACAATAAAGCCTACTTGACTTGACTTGACTATTTATCCATGGGGATGTCAGTAGTTACAAGGAAACCTGCAATTCAGTGTTTTTTTTAAACATCTCATTTAAAAATATATGAAATCTAATACAGAAACAAGCTTTTGTTTTTGAGAACTGTGATGTAACTGTAAAATGATGTCTCTTCTTGAATGACATTGAGAAATTCAGGCAATGAATCAACCCCTGCCCACATATAGGGAAACATGAATTCTAACATGTACTGTGACATACTGAAGCAGAGCATGATCCCCCCTAGATGTGGGCAGGGGGTTGATTCATTGTCTGAATTTTTCGATGTCATTCAAGAAGAGACATCATTTGCCCATGCTATGTACAGGTGAAACTCGAAAAAATTGAATATTGTGCAAAAGTTCATTTATTTCAATTATGCAACTTAAAAGGTGAAACTAATATATGAGATAGACTCATTACATGCAAAGCAAGATAGTTCAAGCCGTGATTTGTCATAATTGAGATGATTATGGCGTACAGCTCATGAAAACCCCAAATCCACAATCTCAGAAAATTAGAATATTACATTCAATCAATAAAACAAGGATCGTATATAGAACAATATCGGACCTATGAAAAGAATAAGTATGCATATGTACAGTACTCAGTGCTTGGTTTGGGCCCCTTTTGCAGCAATTACTGCCTCACTGCGGCATTGCGTCGAAGCTATCAGCCTGTGGCATGTAATGAGTCTATCGCATATATTAGTTTCACCTTTTAAGTTGCATTACTGAAATAAAAGAACTTTTGCATGATATTCTAATTTTGCGAGTTTCACCTGTATATTAAAATATGTGGGTCTTAATATAATCAGTTGTATACATTAAAAAAAATTTAAAGTACCCTGTTTGCACCCTTTGGATAAAAGGCATTATTCATCTCTTAGGTGATATTTCTTCTTCATCTTCTTCTTTTTATAATAATAATAATAGCTGTTGTAACAGCACTAAGTACTCGTTGATTGATTTGATTTATGAAAATGTTATTTAAGATTCACTTCTAAAAATAACGTCTCACTAAGACTTGCTGTGAAAACATACACAGTATAAATAATTTTTACACCTAACTAAAGCGAGAATTATTTGGATTTAGATCCAGTCTAAATGTCTCAGATGTCGATTTGCAGGAGTAATTCCCAGAAACCTTATATCTACATACTGTATAAAGTAACTAGCAGAAGTGTCACATTGTCCTGAGGCAGAATGTAGTACATGAGGTTTTATAAGAAGCACGTTACACAATGGACTTACGCCACCGAAAGTGCTTCTCCTGGGTCAGAGTGACTCAGCAAGCACACAGTCCTCTCTGAAAGGGTTACCTTAGCAGTCTCCTGCCTGGTTTAAGGTCATGTGACCCAAACAAACAGTCACATGATCCTCCACTTGTTCATCATGACTCTGCAAGCTCATTCTAAGCATGTTTGGGATTTTTACTCTTTTATGAATATTGTTTTGTATGTCAGAAGTCTTGTGCCTTAAATGATCTATGTAATGACTTTTCCCATTTTATGGTGTTTTTTAGAATATAAAGAATTCCTGCAGCACACAATGTCAAGATCTGTACTTTTTCTTATTACTGAAATATTTTTTTTTGTTTGTTCTTTAAAAATTCAGCAAAAACTGAACATCAAACCTAACCTGTCCCTTCAATACGACGAAGAGAAAGAAAAGAGATTTAATATATTGTGAATCGACTACAGTACATTAACATTTAGGCATTTGGCAGATGCTCTTATCCAGAGCGACTTACAAAAGTGCTTAAGTTTCCATCATTGGATAGATCCTTACACTGGGTTACTAGGTGTACCATCAGTCAAACACTATTGGGAAAGGTTTTTTCTCTACATGAATGTAGCTTACACAGGAAAGACTCCACATCCAGTGTCTTGCAAAAGTATTCATACCCCTTACATTTTTTCACATTTTGTCATGTTACAACCACGAACATAAATGAACTTTATATGATAGACCAACACAAGGAAAATGATAAATGGTTAAAAAAAAAGATAAATAAAAATCTGAAACGTGTGGTGTGCATTTTTATTCAGCCCAATTTTCTCTGATACCCATAACTAAAATCCAGTGGAACTTCAGAAGTCACCTAATTAGTAAATAGAGTCCACCTATGTGTGATTTAATCTCAATATAAATACAGCTGTTCTGTGAAGCCCTCAGAGGGTTTAAAAAAAATTCTTTTAAAGAACATTAGTGAACAAACAGCACCAAGAAGCCCAAAAAGCCCAAGGGGCACACCAGACAGTCAGGGATAAATTTATAGCAGGGTAAAGTTATAGACAATACCTCAAGATTTGAACATTTTACAGAGCACTGTTCAATCCATCATCTGAAAAATGAAAGAGTATGGCACAACTGCAAACCTACAAAAACATGGCCATCCAACTAGAACAGAAGCAGCAAGGAGGCCTGGAGGAACCAAAGAAATTCACAGCTCAGGTGGGAGAATTTGTCACAGGACAACTACTGTATTAATCATGCACTTCACAAATCTGGCATTTATGAAAGGGTGAAAAGAAGAAAGCCGTTATTGAAAAAAAAAGCCATAAAACGTCCCATTTGCAGTTTGTGACAAGACATGTGGAGAACATCAAACGTGGAAGAAGGTGGTCTGGTCAGATAAGACCAAAATTCGACTTTTTGGCCTAAATGCAAAATCACATGCATATCACCCTGAACACACATTCAGACATCATGTTGTGGGGATGCTTTTTTTCAGCAGGGATGGGAAAGGGTTGATGGGAAGATGTATGGAGCCAAATACAGGGCAATCTTAGAAGAAAACCTGTTAGAGTCTGCAAAAACTAGGGCGGAAGTTCATCATCCAGCAGGACAACGAAAAACATACAGCCAGAGCTACGATGCAATGGTTTAGATCAAAGCAAATTCTGTGTTAGAATGGCCCAGTCAAAGCCCTGACCTAAATTCAAATGAGAATCTGTAGCAAGACTAGAAAATTACTGCTTACAAACACTCTCCATCCAATCTGACTGAGCTTAATCTATTATGCAAAGAAAAATGAGGGGGGGAAAATCACTCTCTAGAGATTTGCAGCTGTAATTGCAGCAGAAGGCGGTTTTACAAAGTATTGACACAGGGGGGCTGAATACAAATGCATGGCACACTTTTCAGATATTTATTTGTCAAAAAAAATTTCAAAACATTGATCACTTTCCCTCCACTGCACAATTATGTGCCACTTTATGTTAGTCTATTGCATAAAATCCCAATAAAATGCATTTACGTTTGTGGTTGTAATATAAAAAAATGTGGAAAAGTTCAAGGGGTAGGAATAGTTTTGCAAGGCACTATAAGCTCTACAATATTCCACAATATACTGTCTAATTAAAAGTAGCATGCTGGCTAATACATTACCAATAAATCCTTTACTTTATTCTAGACTCAGACCAGGACCTGCTCTTTGTATCTGTATTGCTTAGCTAGCCGGAATGGATTGTTGTTGATATAACAATAGTTGTAACTGTTGCAGAAACCCATGAACATGTACAGTGCAAAGACAAAACACTTAGAACCATTGTATATCTACTAAATTCTTGCTACATATGCAGGTTTCATGGTTTAATGACTTTAAATAATGAATGTGCATATTTCTGATTAAGGTTGAACTACCACATTTAATTACATAAAATTCACTTTTGAATCATTTTGGACATTCACTATGTTTTCTTCTTCTTTAAATGTCTACATTTTGTACATGTGAATATAAAGTGGCTTTCTACATTTATAGCTCTCACCTGTAGCATAGTGGGCAAGTGTTACTATTTAGAACAATACTTAAAAACCAATTACTGAACAGAACAGAGGTTTGGTCAAGAATTATACGCTGTTATATTTCACTACCTTATATATACAGTCACTGGTCATTTTATGAGGTACATTTAGCAATATGTAGGTGTAGTTACTACTTATCAGGCTTGCATATCAGTGCTGATATGTAGGAGCAACAGTGTACACATATAGTTTATATTTGGATGGTGGACTACTCTCAGCAATGGCACATTGTATAATCAGCAACAGCAGCAGTATTGATGTTTTTAAAGGCCACAATATTGCTGCACAATATTCTGCCTACCATAATATCTAGCAATCAGCAGTCCTGTGGTCAGAAACTGACCACTAATACATGGTTGGATGACAATAAGGATGAATTGTGTAGCTATGAAAAGATAAAGACCTGCTAATACATTTCTAAAGACTGCTTTAAGAATCTTACAATGTTTTTTTTTCTTCAAAATCAAACTTGAAAATTACTCTGCATTGTTTAACTTTTAGCAACTATATTATATTATAGTTATATATTTTATATAACTATATTCAGCACAAATGGTCACCTGACTGACAGTTCAACATTCAACAATGTTCAACAATTTAAGTACAATCAACAATTTAAGTACATTTCAAACTTGATTTTGAGTAGAAAGAAATGTTGCAATTGTGAAATGAATCCCAGATCAGTTAATCAATTTAGAAATAGGCCTGATCTAGATCACTGCAAATTAAGATTTGCTTGATTGAGTTTTTGTCCTTTTGTTTGTTATTATTATTTATTTACTAAGCATATCAAACAGAAATTTCATAATAAAATGTAAACAGTAAAGGAATAATAATGAGAACAATAAATGATAACATAAATTAAAAATAAATCTTTTTAAAACTGGTACTAAATTATATGGAATGTGGTGAATAATCAACAGTATTATTTGAGGTTTGTCACTGAAGGCCTTGAAATACTTCAAGTACTGTATATAAACTGCAGTTACACTACCAAGGTGCATATTAATTTGATTTGGCATTTAATCTAAAACACTTTATAGAACCTATACTTTTGTACATATTCATGTGTTTAGTTTGACAATAACAGTGTCTGAGACTGAAAACTGGTCAGCCGAAGAGGAATTGCTGACCATTTTTTAGTCTGTCAATGTTAATGTCAAAGTAATCACATAAATACATGCAAGAGCATATGTTCTATAAAGCGTTTTAGATTAAATGCCAAATCAAATTAATATGTAACTTTGTATCAAAACTCTTTTTCATGTAAATGGCAGTCCAGATGCAGCTAATTGCAGAGCTCTTTTCATCTGCTGTCAAATTAGTCTCCTATTAGGGCAGAAAATGCTTTAGACAAATAGCATTTTCATCCTTGCCAAACAGGCACATCTGTTGTTAAGAGAGACAAATAAATGGCACATGTTTTTATACAGAAGTTTGAATGTGTGCATGTCTGTCTGTCCACCCAGAGCCCACATGTAACACAAACAGACTCATATTAGGCATTTAGAAAAGAGGAAGAAGTGTTGGACAACAAGGTGGATTTACAGGACTGCTTTCACAAAAGAAAGTGGGGGAGGCTGGAATGATGGAGTGATGGGAGCTTTCCGAAATGGCTCACAAATTTCAGTTTGCCCAATGTCTTTTAGTGAAATGAACAACCCAACTTTCAGAGATTTCAATTATCTCTAGATAAGCAATGGGATTTAAATCTCGGAATGGATACAGTTGTTAACAAGATAAGAACTATGCTCATGTTTAGGATTTGGTCTAGTCTATTAGGTCTGGTTGTAATTTGAATTAATTTGACTGCTGCACAAGTATATGGATTTTCTGCTTATTTCTATATATCTTGTGAACTTCTAGAGGAGAAGTCATGTTCTTTAACATATAATAAACAATAAACACTGGTCCTCAGCCACAAAGCTGAGTTTTAGATGAAATAGCTAAGATAACTGGAAATGTTAATTTAAGAAATGCTAAAAATAAATTAAATAGGATTGAAATATCCAGGCCATCATTATTATGATGCCAAGAGATCAGTCGGAAATAATATTGCAGACTGTCTTTGTTAATTAATACTGTACATTATAAAGCAAATAGAGGAGAGGTGGATGGGGCATTTGTGCCAGGCCTTCAGGAACTGTGAGTGTGCAGAGAGAGAACGCTTGTCTGACTCAGCCTAGCACCACATGGCACAATGTGACAGTGATTTACTGCTGTGTACTTCCTCACCCGTCTGCAGCTCCATTCACTCTTCTGCACCCAGACAGAAGCTGCAATATACTGATCCTAATTCTAGTAAAGGCTTTACCCATCATCTATTCTGCTCCAGTTATTTCAGTAATAAGCTCTGCATATAAGCTTTGTATAATATAGTCATACAAAAAGGTATGATGTATATTCAATATTAATACAGGTTGTGTTGAATCTTCTAATGGTGTGAGTCATTAAATCAAGTTCAACATCAAAATTCTACAAGCATCTTGTTTCTGCAACAAGATTCATTATTGCTATGACAAAAAAAGTCTTATCCATTTTTTTTTTTTTTGCCATATGGTTTTATCTATGAATGCACTGCAGAGAGAAATTCGGGATCTTTTTTCCAACCATCCTTGAATGAGATTATACCTGCAGTACTGAATGCCACAATTTTTCTTGACCTGATTTTTACCCAATTCTCTTAAACAAATGTGCAAAATACATGTATACAGATGCTAATTTTAATGACATACCTTTACTGGATTTTTTATTACAGCTAAACCCCCATGCAGATTTTGCATGTGTCTAAGGAAATTTTCTTTTATACATACCTTGTGAAGCAATGCATTTTGATGTTGATTCTGTGTATGGTTAGTTTGTATTTAAATGAGCTATGACATGTACATGTATGGTCACCATATATCCCACCCCTGATTATGAAACAATATAACACATTTCACCCCACACTCCCTACACACACAAAAAAACAACAACTGTATACACTATTCTCCTGCTTTACATTTTAGCCATTGCAGACCACCAGCTAAATCCCCAGTTCATGACCTCAGTGAATTCTTTTTCTCTACTCTCTAGCACAATGATCTCATCCCGGAAGCCCAGCACTCTACCTCCCTTAGAGAGAAAGCCCTTTGTTCTTGAACACAGTGGGCCCCTCAAAAAAGCAACTGGGAGATTTTCTCATCTAGCCAAGCAACAGCGGAGCGAGCAAGAGGAATAAACAAATTGAGCAAGAGAGTGGAAGTGGAAGTAAGACAGTAAGATAAAGCATAAGCTGCCTGGTTTATAATGCTAAGCAACATAATTTGTCTTTAGTTTGCATCTGGGTGGTTGTTGCTCAAGTTTCTGTATCTTGCATGTGTTGGGATGGGAAAATCAACTTACATTCATCTGACTCTGTATATGGTTTAGGTGAGAAAGTTGGTTCCCATGAGTAAAAGAAAGGATGCTCTAAAGAAATAGCAATTATCTAATTTGTTTTCTTATTGATGACAAAATGCCTGACAAAGAGCAATTCTAAAGTTACAGATCCTGTCAAATTAGGCCTTATCCATCAGGTTCTCTCGAGTACTGAGCAACTTTTGATGGGGGAAAAAAAATCGACAAATGCTCTCCTCAAACGTAAACAGTTTTTTGAATGATCTCTTTGAGATAGTTGAAAATGTGGCTGGCAGGCTGACTTAAACTAAAGTGACATTAAGATCCTGCAGTGTTTTTTTTATTCACTCTATAAAGAAGAGTGGAGAGAGACTAGGAGAAGACTCACAGCTAAACAGGTTCCCTCAAGGCTGCTGAAAGTAGATCATCTTGGCATGTCTATGGCAGACAGCATGTGAAATTCTCTCATAATACTACTGTACTTTCACCTCATAGTTTAGGTGTATGTGCATCCGTTTGTGTGTGTGTGTGTGTGTGTGTGTGTGTGTGTGTGTGTGTGTGTGTGTGTGCGTGCGTGTGTGTAGGTATGAATATGCTTTCTCTATCTATCATGTTACAATCACTCTTTTTTTTAAATGTGCAAAATAAATGTTTTGTGTTACAGAAACTAAAAATCAGTTAGCAGCACAAGCCAAGTCCTGCTATTCATGCTAACACTGTGACATAACACCCAAGGAATGTGGGTTTATAGTGCACAATGCATATTCTGGGAGCAGGCCATAGTTTAATACCAGGCTCAGGATTTTAATTCCCATATCCACTATTTGAAGCTAATGACAGAACAGCTACAGCTACTATTGGAACAAATGAAGCATTCAACAAAAATGTTTTAATAAACTACTTTGGTTGTACTAGTGCTGCATTTTATCTTCCAATCAATGGTTTGTTTCACAAAGGAAGTCTGTTTCCAGGTGAAATGCATATGCAAATCAGTATAAAGTACCATTATTCAAACTGCTATTAGCATATAGAGATAAATGCTTCAAATACAGGCCCATCATTTAACGATATTGAATATAAAGGGGTCTGACTTTTTCTAAATAAAATTGGCATTTCTAAACTAGCAAGTTTATGCAATGAATAAATACCATTTTGTAATATTGCAGTGCTCACACAAGTCATTGCTTGGTTAAATTGAATTAACAATCATTCATTGCAAGTCATTCATGGAATAGAAACTTGACGGGACTTATACAATTGATATCAATTTGTGAGCAATATTGGGAACAGGTTTTTACGCCAGATGTCCTTTCTGGGATTGTCAACCCTCCCATGTTCGAACTGGACTTGGGACCTGCACTGCATTAAGTAGCTGGGTTGTATGGGGCACCTTTTGCACATTTGTGACAAAGAGAAAGTACAGTAAATGCCTGTACATCTCCAGATTCTCTCTAAAATGTTGTTGCATGGTTAAATGGATTAAGAAATGCACAGAATTTGCACATGTCATTTCCCTCTCCAATGATCCAGCAGGTAGTACAGATGAATCAGTATTATTTTGAGAATAAGATTCGGCTAATTAGCTAAAGGGGCTTTCAGCAAACATGACACAGTTCCATTCTCCTACAAAGTGAGATTAACATTCACACTTTGGTAGCCATATATGGAATTTGAATGTAACCAGAAATGTGTTTGCAATTAATATAAATTACCTTTATAGGTGATTTATTGTATTAGCAGTTAGCCTTATGATTTCACAAGCCCATATGTACAGTGCTCCTGACAAAACTCGCTATGCTTGTGATTTTCTCTTATTAATAGGTATTTATACACACAGTACATATTATATGTGTCTAAGCATTCATCTAAGTAAACACAGCTGACACACAAATGTACGTATACAGTGAAGGGGAAAAAGTACTTGAATAATCCGCCCAACACGCACACACAAACTAAATCATGAAGGAATTGTGAATAGCCACATTTTTTGGACAGCTGGGTTAAATTTCACTTGCCACATCCAGGCCTGATTCCTGCCAACCGGTCAAGAAATCACTTACTGCAAATAGAACCTGTCTGACAAAGTGAATCATGCTAAAATATTGAAAAAATCATGTCACAATCTAAAGAAAATCGAGAACAGGTGAATAATTATCATGTATTAGTCTGGAAAGGGTTACCAAGCCATTTCATAGGCTTTGGGACTCCAGCTGTGAGAGGACTTCACCATGGACAACCATGGTGAGCGCCATTATCTAAAAATAAAGAAACTTTGGAATAGTGGTGACCCTTCCACGGAGTGGCCGGCCTAGCAAATAACTCCAAGAGCATAGGGACCACTTATCAAAGAACATTTGAAGAGCTGCTGGTCTTACTTGCCTCAGTTAAGGTCAGTGTTTGATTCATTTGTTCAGCAATAAGCAAAATATTGGGCAAAAATCGCATCAGTGGGAGAGTTCCAAGGTGAAAGCCACTGATGACCAAAAAGAACATAAAGGCTCATTTCACATTTGCCAAAAACATTTTGATAATACCCAGACTTTTAAGCAAATATTTTACAGACTGATAAGGTGTTTACCGTTACATATGGTGTAAAACTAATACAGCATTTCATAAAAAGAACATTATACCATGTTCAAACATGATGGTGCTAGTGTGATGGTCCGGGGCAACATGCAATAATTAATGGAACTATGAATTCTTCATTTTACTGGAAAACCCTGAAGAAGAATGTCCGGCCATCAGTTTGTGACCTCAATCTCAAGTGCACTCATACACTTATAGAGCAGGACAATTATCCTAAACACACTAGCACGTTCACCTCTGAATGCGTTAAAATAAATTAATTAATTAAAATAAGGTTTAGTAGTGGCCTAGTTAAAGTCCGCATTTACGTCCGACTGAGATGATGTGGCACAACCTTAAACGGATTCAATCCCCCAATGTGGCTGAATTAAAACAATACTGCAAAAAAAAAAAAAAAAAATCACAAAGGGGCCAGGCAGGTTTGGACAGCTTTTTCCCGTTGATAAATGAAATAATCATTTAAAAACTGCATTGTGTATTTAATCAGGTTATATCTGTATATTATTAAAATTAGTTTGATGATCTGAATCATTTAACTGTGACAAATATGCAAAAAATAAATAATCAAGAAAGGGGAAAATACATTTTCACAGCGTTGTATACACCACTGATCAATGAATGTCTAAGATTTTTGGCACCTAGCAAAAATTTATATATAAAATAAAAATATATATAAATATATAGTCCACACACTCTAATTTAAAAGGAAAAAGTGTAAATATTATAGTCTTCCTTGCAAAAATGGTGCACATTTATCAAACTGTCCTCTGTCCTCTGTATAAAATGCTCCAGATCCAGCTAAGGAGGAGCAGCCCTAGAGCATGATGCTTGACCATGGGTATGGTGTTCTTTGGGTGATAACCCGTCTTGTTTTTTCGTCAAGCATATCTTTTGACTTATGCCCAAATGTTCAATTATAAAAAACATGTAATCACTTGTGAAACCAGGTTATCATTGTACATTTTCTCCTTTTTTCTAAAATGTTTTGTTTTTTAAATGATGGTTTTTGAATTTTGTTGGTTGTTTTCTTACCTTGATAAGCAGAAAATGCTGTGTTATGATTTATACTTCATTTTCAGCACAAAAACCTAACAATTAACCTATATAAGTTAATCTATATAAGTTAATCTATAAAAAAGATTACTCAATAGGTACCATACAAGAAGAAAAGTATATATATAAAATATATATATTGTGCTACATTGCTACCTTAATTTTTCAGGCTTTTTGGGTGCCTTGCCTTGTTATGAACTTAAATAATTCTGTGGAATATACTTTTCTTTGAAGCAGGTAAGTAATGAAGTTGTTTTCTCAGTATTTGTGCTTGTAATTTATAAGGAGGGGATGCAAAATCGTTGTATCATAGAATAAGGGATCGACATCTCCTTCTGTTCGTATTTCTCTCTACAGTTCTCTCAGTCTCTCTCTGTTCTCATGTTGGTCCAGTGCCAGTGTGTCCTCGGTTCACCTATGTGCCGTACTGCACCACTCGGTCTTAAATGATCACTGCAAGTCTGGCTTTGTGTGCCTCAAGATGCTTTTTAAATACACTTAGTCTCAACTACAACAGACAGCCACGCTCTGCTGTCACCCACGCACTTCAGAGCTGGCAGCAGTTACATCTTCAATGATAGCAAGGATGTTATAATACACACTCAGACAGTGCATTTGTGTTGATATTTGTTAGGTTAGGTAATTTAACCAAATTGTGTAAAATATGTGAATATAAGAAAATACCTGATCAGATCTAACCTTTTCTCTTAACCCTTAAAATATCTTCATCATGGTGTGTAATGACATTTGATATCAAGAAAAATCATTTAACAGTCACTGCAATTTCTTTGTGTGTATGTGTGTCTGTGCATAAAGGCTGTGGAATGAGTTAACAGAGTGCCTGGGTGGCGCTGCAGGAACTGCATTCCCCATCATCACAATGCACTCACTGACCCACTCTTTGCCACGCCTTCTTTCCAGATGAAACACTCACACACATACTGCAGAGGTCCCCTGCTGGGTAGATGTGGATCTACTGTATGTCTGTCTAATCTGTTTATTGCATTCTCATATGCTTTGCAAAATTATATTTCCATACCTCTTTAAAAACTATTTGGTCTTTTCTGAAATCCTTTCAATGGCTGCTGAATCTTAAAAGGAAGGCAGTACTTTTCCATTTGTTTACCCAAATGTTCAGTAAATGCTGACATAACTTTTTTAAATCTGGAAATTCAAGGCTGCATGTCTGTGTGTTTGGGATTGTCATCTTCCCTTATAAAAGCAGTTATAAAGAAACACTGAACCTGATGACTGGTTCATAAAGATCACAATATACTGTAGAAGTAAGAGCCATATTGGTTATTAGCTTATATTTTTCAATAAGCTAAAGTTATGAAATTAGTGTATCTCATCTGTTAATATGCACAATTATCCGCCAAGATCCTAACATTCTCAGCACAACAGTGACAGTAATGTAACTCCTAAACCAATAATATCTAGTTAAAAGTGGTCCTTTGGTCAGAAACAAAGACAAAGCATGATTAATACAAAATGTGTATGAAAGAATGATTTCAGGGTTCAGGAACTCTGATTTTCTCTTTTCTCACATATGTTAAGGAATGCCAATCCCCTAGTATACATTCCACAGATGATCTGAAGTTGAAGACACCCAAATACCATACAAGGTTAAAGCACTGAAAAAGTAAAAAGGAAAAGCTAAGAAAATGTGTACATTATTTATATATGAGTTAACTTTGTTTGTACACTGGTGCACAGTCACACAAAGTTGGCAGCATGAAATTGTCCAAAATGGCTTATTATGTTAAAGAATTAAGAGTTCCTTTCCCTACAACTAAGGGTACGAGCCAAACTCCTAAATTACAACCCCACATCATAATCGCCCCACATTGCAGTTAGACAAGTACTGTTCTCCTGGCAACTGCCAAACCCTGACTCCATCAGATTGCCAGACGGAGAAGCGTGATTCGTCCCTCCAGAAAACATATCTCCACTGCTGTAGAGTCCAGTGGTGGCGTGCTTTACACCACTTCATCCAATTCTTTGCATTGCACTTGGTGATGTAAGGCCTGGATGCAGCTGCTCAACCATGGAAACCCATTCCATGAAGCTCTCTACACACTGTTCTTGAACTAATCTGAAGGCCACATTTTGGAGGTCTGTAGCTACTAACTCTGCAGAAAGTTGGCCATCTTTGTTCACTATGTGTCTCAGCAACCTCTGATCCCGCTTTGTGATTTTACATCACCTACCACTTTATGTCTGAGTCGCTGTCATTTCCAGTCACTTTCACTTTGTTATAATGCCACTAACAGTTGGCTGTGGAATATTAAGTAGCGAGGAAGTTTCATGACTGATCTTATTGCACAGGTGGCATCCTATCACGGTACCACGCTGGAATTCACTGAGCTCCACAAATACAACCAATGTCCACACATTCTTGGTGTTCTGTAGGCTGTAGGCATACTACATGAATTACTACATAATAGGCATAAAACATGAATTATGCCTATTAATGCCTGACTAGAAACTTTGTGAATTATTACAGTACAGTGCAGTATTATGACTGGCAGGGGGGTTTTATTGATACCTGAATAAGGGACAATATAAAACCTGCTGACTTCACCTTTAAGCATAGACTGGCCATGAAACATTTGGCTAGTTTTATAGTAATAAAAATGTTGCCTGCAAAAAAAACCTATAACCAAATATATTGCACATTATTATGTTATTAATTATTATCCATGTGCACTATTCTCATTTGTGTCTATGGCTTTTCACCTTCCATCTGTATCCCTCTATTTAACTCTCCTTCTGTAGCCAGCTTTGAGAGATTATCCTACTATACATGCCTGTGCATGTATAGTACACATCACAAACACACATCTTAGGCCCAAGGTCGGACTTGAACCCTCGACCCTGGAGGTGTGAAGCCACAGTGCTAACTATGCCACCATACTACCATATGATTCACATTTAAACATTTTACAACAAAAATTACAGTACACGCTATTATAATGTAAGTGTACTGTATTATTCCAGTACATGATGTTCCCTGCTTTCAAAGGGTGTGTGTGTGTGTGTGTGTGTGTGTGTGTGTGTGTGTGTGTGTGTGTGTGTGTGTGTGTGTGTGTGTGTGTGTGTGTGTGTGTGCGTGCGTGCGTGCGTGTGTGTGTGTGTGTGTGGTAGAATGCTGAACATGAATATGCAGGCTCTGTATCTTTAACAATACATTTATATCTAGTTCTAAGATGTACGTCTAGTGAGATGTAAGTGTAGTCAGAGCATTAATAACAACATAAAGCAGGAGCTGCAGATATTAAAGTTTTGTCGAGCTATTTGCAAGGGGTTGGGAAAATACTATTTGTTCTGCTGTAACAGGTTGCCAAAAAGTTTGGAGATGTATTTATTCTTAGTTCATTTACTTTAATGTTTTCAATTCAATTAAATTTGATTTTTTTAGTGTTTTTAACAATGGGAATTGTCATTAAGCTGCTTCACAGAATTCAAAAAGGAAATAAATTTGAAAAATGTAAGGAAACGTATAAATTACTGATGTGCAAGCCAGAGATGATGGTAGCAAGGAAAAGCTCCATGAGGTGACAGGGATGTTTATAAATTTTTGTGTGTACAGTATAGCTGATAGATTAGGTCATGATTCTGTTCAAGTATTAACATATGTGGCTACCTGTGGTTGTATATGCTTGTCGGTGTTAGCAAGTTATCATCCTTTTCACATGTAAACTCACAAACCTTATGGCTAAAAAACAGTCTTTTATTTTGCTAGTGGCATGGTTTCTTTATGAATATACTGTGGACCACTACCTCATTAGTTTAGAAGTTTCTGAATAACAAGAACTCAAGGAGTTTCCCACCAATAGGCTCTCAGAAGACACTGTGTTCTCAGAACTCATTAGAAAAAGTGGGCACATACTAGCAGACCTGCAAGAATCTCCATGGCAACAGCTGGATCTTATTTTGCTGCTGGATCTCAGATGGATGAGCTGAAATATTCACACACGAGGAATGCCTCTTTCACACACACACACACACACACACACACACACACACACACACACACACACACACACACACACACACACACACACACACACAAACCTAAATAAGGTCTGCCACGATGGTACTGTAGTTAAATCCTTCCTTTACTTGCTGCTGCTCTCATCCTTTCCTGCATTCCAGCACACTTAGTCACAAGATCCTCTCTCTCTCTCTCTCTCTCTCAGATGATTTTAATGAGTACCAGCATCTTCTGTGTCACATTTAGCGCATACATGCAGCCACATGTTCAGCCCCTGACAATCCTAAAAAGGTCATGTGTCCTCTTTCTTTGCCCCAAACAGAGATGGTACTCATTGCCCTAAGTTGGAGCAGCCAAAATGAAACAACAGCTGACCATGTAGGGATCTGGCATGATAAGTCTGCCCACCCGTGGCCAGATGCTGCAGATGTGACTTATCAAGAGCTGTGGATATTAAACTGGCCTCCCACGTCATCTAACCACCACACACACACAGATTTAGTCTGTCCAAACACATCTTGGGAGGCTGTAGATGGGGTAAAATTTCCCTGGAAGGCAGACACCATTTACTCAGAAACAGCTGGGCGCAGTGCTTATGGCCATATGTGCTAATAGAGTAATGAGGCCATTTGCTTTCATTTTAAGTAGACACACTTGTCATGACATAATTTATAAACTGAGATTATGATTAAATTCGTTTAGCCAGCAGTTGCTCATGATCTGGCAGGAAGACATTAACATAGCTTTTAAAAAAAAATTTTTTTTCTTTCCTTTTTTTTGTCTAATTGTATTAGATTTAACTACATTTAATTTGAATGTTTGCTATAAATCAATGGTGTCCTTCGACTATTTTTAAATAGTTTCCACTTTCCACCATTATTTCCACCGCTTATCCTCCACTGAAAATGTTGGAAATCTTGCCACTATGGATCTCTGTTGGCCCTTGTTGCAGTTTTAATTCCTGACCTCTAGTTGCACACATAACTCTGTGGAAACTAAAAATTCTTTAGAAGCAATTGCGCAACATCTAGAAGCGCAAGCAACTTTTGATGATTCAATTCTTTTTTGAAATATCAATCATTCAAAAGAGGTGTCAGGGTTATGAAATAAATATTCATTGAATGGGTGATATAAATGGTTGATATAAATTATTTCGACCTGCCCCATGGACGAGCCACCAGTGGAGGTAGTCACTTGACAGTTAAAATTACATTGGATTAAGTGTTTTAAACCAAACACATAACAGAAATAAAGGCAAGGAATGATGGTTTGATGGTGAAAAACATGCAAAAGTACACGTAAATATATCACAAGGGTGACAAAAGACAAAAAGACTGTAAGACATTAGTGATTAGCACATATGAAGTCCAGATGTGGTTTCCCATTGCCAAAACCCATTACAGTTCTTGGAGGATGAGCGAAGACTTTTCACACATGCAGTCAAGAGAAACTAGAACATGACCTTACATATTGCAGCTGTTAAGAAGATCTTTTTTTGAAAAGACATTTATAATACTGTAATGTCTTGAGTATTCCATTCATCATCTATTCATCATCACGTGTGACAAAAATCACACTTACAATTTTTGAATACAGTCTTGCTGACCACTTCTTGAAATAGTCCTCCAAATAGCAGATGCATAAATGCAGTCTGAAGAGACAGAAATAAATAACCTGTCCTTAATTCTGTCAAATCGAGCTCAATTTATAATAAGGAGGGACATTTTGACCACTGGTCCACTGAGAGGCTAATTAATAAATAAATAATGGCACTTGTCTTCATTTCTATTATAATTTTAAAAGAAATGATTATGATTTTTTTAATGTCATTGTGCTCAAAGATTCACTGAGTCCCATAATACAGTTAAATTATATGTAATTTTCTACATATAAAATAAGTAGGCTCATAAACCTTTTGCTGATCAAGTGATTACTAAACTTTCTTATCAATATACCAGCATCATTAGGCTTCTATCATTGGCTTTTGTTATACTTTGTTTTCACAGTACTGGAGATATTGTTGTCCTCCTTGATAAGGTAATTAATCTGAGATGATCTATCATTAATCAGAGTTATTGCAGCCCCATACTTTCGCCATCATTCTTTGCTTCAGTGAAATATGTAGAACCTGTTAGTCAGTATTGAGGTTTACTGTAGTGAAAAGCCTGTAATGATTTTTGAGTAAGAATTAATGAGAATAAGAAAGAATGATTTCTCTTTAATTATTTATTTTAATGATATATTTGTCAGATGCTTTAAAATGATTTATTGCCTTTACTTAAGATGATGATTTAGGCAGAGTGCATCGGTTTCTATTTATACTCAACATTCTTCTCACTGGTTGTCTTCATTTAAGGAAGTATGGAGATGAAACTTGAGTGGGGGGTGTTTTGCCAGGGATTCATGTGCACAGATCTCTTAGCAAAAAGTCCCAAAGGAACCTCCTCGCTCTGTCAAAATGAAGGAGTCATGGGGTCACTAGACAAGGGCGTGCCACCAGTCTTTTACAATTTTCCTATTCAGATTTGACAGGTGAGAAATCAAAGCAAGCCCAAATATAATCAAAGTTGTCTGTATATAATCTATATACATTAAGTTTGCAGTAACAAAGCTAATAAGAGGTACAGCTCCGTATGATATCGTGAAGCAGAGATGCTAGATGAGAGGTAAACACTCACCCCTTTCTTGACCAGTGGATGGTAACAGGTGTCCATTCTATTGTCCTCTTTGTTTAGAAATGAAACACTGGCTGATCTCCAAAGAATAGCTAACAATGCTATGAATGGGGTCATGAATATTTGAGATATTTGAGGCAGCTCTTAACGTTGAGTCTCTGAAACACATCTATTTTCATATGTGATCATGCATTCATTACTGAATTAACTTATCTGCTCATGAAAGACTGATAAAAGGGGAGGATTAAGAATGGTCATTTACTGTATTATAAATGAGGGCAAAAAAAATAAAAAGTAAAAGTAAAAAAAAAAAGTAAATCAATATAGAAACAATACAATTCAACTGTTTTTGTTTCTTTCTTTTTACTTCTTAAATGTGCTTACATTACTTTACTTTACTTTACATCAGGAAAATATTTGGATTTCTTGCAATTTCATCTCACATAAATCTTGTTTGTGACCCTAATGTGTGTATATCACTTATTCATCAAATATTCTAATATTCAAATATTAGGTATTCAAATATTCTAACTCAGTTAGCTAGCAAACTACTAGTTAGCTAATCATTTACTAATATTCAACTGTCCAGTTATGGTGAGCCTGTACCCAGTAGACTCTGGTTCCTGTTCTTTACTGACAAGTGAAACCACAAGTTTGTCTTATACTGTTGTAAACTATTTGCTTCCAGATTTGCTGTTTTCCCTGGTTATAATGATTGGTTATTTAAGTTACTGTAGACTTGAAATTGTGTATTTATATGTTTGTGCCCACAGAACTGCCACTTAGTGTTTTCTTTCTTTTTTTTGTTGCAATATTCTAATGTAGATCAGCAGTTTCTGAAATATTCATACCAACCTGTCTGGTTGAGTGATTTACTGACTGAAATTGTATCTGTCTTTATTCTAATGTTTGATGGGACATTACCTGAAACTCTTGACCAGTATGTCCATAATTCTATGCACTGGGCTGCTGAAGCATGATTGGCTGATTTGGATAATTGCATGAATAGGCAGGTGAGCTCGTGATGAGTGAATGCATATCTACATGAACAACTGAAAAACACCTGAAACATTAATACACTTGTAAATCATCAAAGTCTAAAACTTAAAGTTGAGGATAAAGATAAAAACAAGATAACTTTCCTTTGATGAAAACCATTGATTCTCTTATAATTCATTTGAACCCCTTAAATGTATTTGTGTAGGTTATTGGGGGGTTATGCTTCTAGGTAGAAGAGCTCTAAGAGGTAAGATCAACAACAAATAACTTGTTATATACCTAAAGGCTAGTGGAATTGTAATCTGAAATTGCATTTAGTAACACAAATCTTTACTCTCCAGTACCCAAGGATCAACCATCATTAGCAACCATAGTCTCCTCTGGGAGTTCTGACTCACTTTCTAGGAAATTCTCTGTGGAGACGACATGTCCTAGAATTGTTTACTTCCATTTGCCAAAACACAAGTGATGACCAGCATGTGTCTTAACATACGCTTTGCACGGCTAAATGAAATGAATGGTTTCTAATACTTCTCAATCTGTGTGTTTTATGTTTGTAATGACCTGATTGTATATGCTTATTGTAAAGTATCTTACATCACTGCAGTGTTGCACCTCTTTATGTACCTTTGCTTATGTGTGTCTTCTGGGAATACTGTCTTCATCATGATGTCATATCATTTTATTTCACAAGGTTTTTGTTGTCAGTACTCTTCATGGAGCCAGTGTCATTCTACTTCCTTTCATGTTTTAGATTTGAGCTCAACTGTTTCAGCACACATGCTCTCTAAATGCATTTGTAGAGTATAGCTAATAAGTTAGTTGACCTAAATGACATGTGGATTGTGTAAAATATGTGATGAATTTGCTAATATTGAAAAAAGTCATAACATTTGATTCTTAAATGCAATTTTAAAAAATCCTGTAGAAACTAAATACTGTAATTTCACAGTACAACCACAATATCTCTGGCGAAAAACACAGATTACGTTTATTTTACAATGGACAGAGATGACCATGTGACGTTTCACCATTATTGTATCTGACCTTTTATACGTCAACTCAGTTCTCTATTGCCCTGTCCATCAAGGAGGTTAAAGGACAGCAGATAGGAAAGTCAAGACATTCAGCGCACAGGTCAGTGGGTCTGCAGGTGGTATACATTGTGGGTTCCTTAAACGGGCAATACTGGCAATTCTTCTCCACATCATATGCAATGGCAGGGTGTGGGTGAGCAGACATTGAACTTCCTGTTGTAGAGCAGACTCTCTCTCGCGCTCTCTCTCTCATACACACACACACACACACACACACACACACACAGACACACACGCACACACAGACACACACATGCACACACACACACTCTTTGCTTTTACTGTACTATCTTCTTAAAATGCAGCCATTTTATATAAGCAAGACTACTTATTGCATACTTTTTGCAATTATTCAGTGGGTATGAATGGGATGTGCATACACAAGCGTCCTTATCTTAGTCCCTTCTGTGTTTACATAACATTTCTTATTTAAGTCTTAAGAATCTTTCCCTCAAAAGAGTCATGACCATTTGGCATGGCTTCGAAAATTTCTATTTTCAAGACTCTTCATGTAGCATTCTATGTGTCAAATTCAATACGGAAAGCGTGATGTCATAATTATTTGGCAGCCTACCATGGAAAAACCTGCACTAGGAGAGCAGACCAGCAATGATGACTTGTTCTCAAATGTATTCAGTTGATGCAGACATGAAAATAAAATTAAATCATATGAAATGGCAGTGTGTGTGGGTCATTTACACAAACCTTCTGCCAACAGGATTTCTGAATAAACATATGACTTACATACTCTACATATATGAACTTACCAACCAATATCTACCTAGTTTTAATAATTACAGTAGAAACATATTCAGTGAGCACATAAATGCTACAGTACTACATGCTGAAATCACTGCTCCTAACCCTAACCCTAACTCTTGCTGTCCACTTAATGTAACAATCTGAGGAATAAAAGTGAAGAAAATCTTAACTTAAAAAAGTGTCATTATTGTAAATGTGAATCATTTGATTTACAATGACTACATTTTATACTTTAATTATTTCCAAATAGTATTCCACAATGATCTAACAGACGCAAAAGTAAAACAAAAAATAAAATAAAATAAATAAATAAAGCAAAAAGACAGGAGTACTTAGTTCAATTTTAGTTCTATTTTTATATTTGACCACAATTTTAATATGTTTACAAATAAACATTTAAGCTCATTAGTTAAATGAACTCAAGCCAGCACTCTAGAAACTGCTGGGTTAAAAAACAACCCAACCATAACCCAGCCGCTGGGTCACTATTGGACAAAACGTGCGCTGGGTTGTTTTGACCCAAGTGCTGGGTTGTACCATTTAACCCAGAATTCTGGATTGTTCATCTGACCCAACCAGTGGGTAAAATTAACACTCTTGCTGGGTTGACACATTCCATTTGATTTTTTTATTTAAAAAAAAAAAAAAAAACACAAAATATACACAACTTCACATAATGTAAATAAATTGTCACAGAATAAGAAAATGTGAGTAACTTAATGTTGACAAAAATGTCAGACAAAACCATATAATCTCAAGGTGACCGTTTGTTAAATATAAAATAAATGTACTGTAACAAACACGCTGTAAAACAAAAACAAGAGACCTCTGTAAGTCTGATTTGAACTGCATTTTTTGCATTTGCAAAGTTTAAAAACTTTTTACTGTATATAGAAGTTTTCAATACACATCTTATAATGCCCACATGACACAAATATTTCCCATCTAAATATTTTAACTATCCGTTATTTAACTATTACTATTTCATTTATTTCAAAAATGACATTAAAAACAAAAATGATAAAACTTTTTTTGTCAGTAACTGTGGCTTTCGTTAGCTGCTGAGGTGGATCCAGATGCAGGTGCGGAGGCTGAGCAGGTGCTGCGCTCAGGTTGTAGAACAGGTGTGTGCGCGCAAGTCCATTGGAGGAGCGTCGAGTCTTAGCGGGCAATTTACGATGCGTTTTATCTGGGACACGTGGAAGGTAGGGTGGATACGTCGCATAGAAGAGGGGAGTGAGAGTCGGACAGCAGATGGGTTGATAACCTTGATTATCGTGAAGGGGCCGATGAAACGAGGAGAGAGCTTGCGTGACAGTGTCTTTAGCGGGATGTCCCTTGTGGCAAGCATGACTCTTTGCTGCGGTGGCGGTCCGCCTGTCTCTTGTAAGAGGAGATGGTTCGTAGGGTTTGTTTTGCACGTAGCCACGTCTGTTTGCAGCGGCGGACAAAGTGCTGGGCTGAACAGCGGAGGTTAGTAGCCTGAGCAACACTGAAACGGGGACAAACCCGTTGAAGCAGAAGGTAAGGAGTTGTGGGCATATTCGACCCATGGAAGCTTGCTCCAGGTGGAGTCCCGAGTCATCATGCAACAAAGGGAAACCTCTAAAGCTTGATTCATATGTTCGGTCTGTCCATTGGACTGGGGATGGAAAGCTGATGATAGGCTGGGAGTGGTTCCAATGAGCCACCGAGAGGTGAACTGCGGGCCCCAGTCTGAAATGATGTCTGTGGGAAGGCCATGGAGCCGAAACACATGGAGGATGAGTAGCTCTGCGGTCTCCTTGGCAGATGGCAGCTTGGGAAGTGGAACGAGATGAACTGACTTGGAGAAGCGGTCAACGATGGTCATGATACAGCTGTTGCCTTATTACAGGTAGGCCAATGACAAAGTCTACGGAGATGTGAGACCACAGACATTGAGGAACCGGTAGGGCTCTGAGAAGACCAGCAGCCGGTTGGTTGTCGCTCTTACAGCGGCGCAGATGTCGCAGGCCGCCACGAATCTGCACACATCCCTCCTCAGCGTGGGCCACCAGAATCGTTGCTGGACCATGAAGCGGGTTCGGGCGGCGCCCGGGTGACAAGATAGTCTGCACCCGTGGGCCCACTCCAGGACCTGCGTGCGTAGACGAAGAGGGACGAAGAGGGACGAAGAGGTGATTCAGTGGAACATTGCTTGGCCCAGGCTCCTGGCCCAGAGCCTGTTGAACCCTGGACTCTATGTCCAGGGCTGCGATGAGACAATTGAGTATTGAGCATTGAGTCTCTTGGCAGTGCGCAGGTACTCCAGATTCCTGTGGTCGGTCCATGGAGCTCAGTTCCCTCTAGCCAATGTCTCTACTCCTCCAGAGCTAGCTTGATGGCCAGGAGCTCTCGGTCTTCAACATCACAGTTTCTCTCCGCTGAGGTCAGGCGACGGGAGTAAAATGCGCACGGATGCATGTTGTTGTCCTGGGAGGACCTTTATGCCGATATTGGAGGTGTCCACCTCAATTACAAACTGGCGAGACGGGTCGGGAATAGTGAGGATAGGAGCAGAGGTGAATCTTCTTTTGAGATCTGTGAAGGCTTGATTCGCCTCCTTATTCCAGCAGAACTGGGTTTTGGAGGAGGTTAGCGAGGTCAGAGGGTGGCGACGGTGCTGTATCCTCGAATGAGCCGGTGTTCCTTCAGGCCTTGGGAGAAAATTAAAATGTCGTCTAAATAAACAAACACGAAGATGTTAAGAAAGTCTTGGAGGACGTCATTAATGAGGGACTGGAAGACGGCGGGGGTGTTGGTCAGGGCAAAGGGGACCACCAAATACTCATAGTGCCCCGTAGGGGTGTTAAAAGCTGATTTCCACTCATCACCCTCACGGATACGTACGAGGTGGTAAGCATTTCGTAGGTCCAACTTCGTGAAGCTATTTGCCCCCTGCAGAAGCTCAAAGGCGGAGACCATGAGTGGAAGTGAGTAGCATTTCCTGACGGTGATTTCGTTTTGCCCCCTGTAATCGATGCATGGACGAAGGGAATTGTCTTTCTTTTTCACAAAGAAAAATCCTGCCCCCGCAGGGGAGGACGATGGGCGGATGATTCCAGCAGTGAGAGCTTCTGTGATGTATGTGTTCATTGACTCTCTCTCTTGGGGAGTACAGTCGACACTTGGGCGGAGAGGTGCCTGGGAGAAGGTCAATGGGGCAGTCGTAGGGTCGATGCGGTGGAAGCGACGTGGCTTGGGTCTTGCTGAAAACCTGCTTGAGATCATGATAATGAGGGGGAACCTTGGAGATATCCAGAGTTTTCTCGGGAGTGACGGGAGTGGGGAGTGTAGGGAGCCCAGAGCGGAGGCACGACGTTGCACAAGAGGGGCTCCAACCCATGATAACATGATTGATCCAGTCGATCTGGGGACCATGGAGAGCTAGCCATGGGAGACCGAGGACCAGAGCAGCGTGTCACTTCTTGATCACAAACAGGCAAATCCCCTCAGAATGATTCCCCGATGTTCTCAAAGTGAGTGGATGAGTCTTTTGAGTGATGGCTGGTAGGGGGCTTCCGTCCAGGGCTCGGACTGCCAGTGGAAGGTCCAATGAAATGCACGGGATCTGCAATGCTCTGACCGTGGCTGAGCTGATCAGATTCCGGTCAGAGCCGGAGTCAACGAGTGCTTGAATGGAATACGCTTGGTTGCCGATAATTAGTGTAACAGAGAGCAGGGGGCGAGGTTCTGGGAGTTTCTCGGAAGGAGCGCCCTCTAGAGCTCCCATTCTGACTAGAGGGTGCCTCCTTTTAACGGGCAGCTCTTGAGCATGTGACCTGAACCCCCGCAATAGAAGCAGGCCCTTTCCAGGCAGCGGCGGCGTCTCTCCTCATCCGACATGTGCGTTCTGCCCAGCTGCATGGGCTCCTCCTGATTAGTTGGTGTTGGAGGAGAGGATGGGCGAAACATCCTGGGGGCTGTTTGTCTCCTCGCTGGGGGGGTGACCTTCGGGTCGGTCGTCTTGAACGAAGACGCGAGTCAATCCTCCCGGTGAGGTCCATGAGTTCATGGAGATCAGAAGGAAGTTCACGGGAGACTAGCTCATCCTTGAGTGTCTCCGAAAGTCCCTCCAGGAAGACGTCTGTTGGGGGCTCTGTCATTCCATCCAGGCGGCTAAGGTCCGAAACTCGATGGCGTAGTCATATGCAGAGTGTGATCCCTGGTGTAGGTGTAAAAATTTAGCTCCAGCCTCCCTGCCGACGTGGGATCGGTCAAAAACCCTCCTCATTTCTCCAGAAAAAGCCTCAAAACTGTCACAACATGGGTCGTGAACGTCCCAAAGTGCAGTGCTCCATTCTCCATTCTCCATTCTCATGATAACATATGCTACCCGAGACCTTTCTGAATGGAAGGTGGAGGCCTGAAGCTCAAAAATCAGAGAGCACTGAGATAGAAAAGATCTACAAGTACCTGATTCTCCACCATAAGTGGGAGGAGCTGGCAGACGTGGCTCTCGCGGGGGATCCATGAACATGGACCGAGCTGTAGAAACCTGAAGACGCTGCATTTGGGCTGTAACGTGCGCGAGTGTCTGCCTGGTGATGACAAGCTCCTCCTGATGTTTACCATGGAGAATGCCTTGATTCTCCAGTGCTTGCCTCATCCTGCCCACTCCTGCTGGATCCATAGTGGCCAGATTATTCTGTCAGTAACCGTGGCTTTCGTTAGCTGCTGAGGTGGAGCCAGATGCAGGTGCGGAGCCTGAGCAGCCGAGACGTGAAGATCAGCCGTGGTCGAGAAAACGTGAGCGTTGGGTCGAGAGCCGTTAAATCCGTGAGCGCGGTGTCCGTGCCGAGACGTGAAGATAAGCTGTGGTCGAGAAAGCGCGCGTTGGGTCGGGAACCGGGAAATCCGTCAACGAGGCAAACAAATCAGAATCGTAAGACAACGGCGCAAAACGAGAAACGAAACAAGACTTCGGTAACGTGATCACAATCAAAAACAAACGCGAGAAAATTGGCTAGAGCACTCAATAATCTGGCGAAGAACTGGTGTGCTGCGCTTCCCTATAAACCAAAGGCGCCGGATGAGAAACCGGTGTGCAGGTGGGGCGGTCCGGGGGCGTGGGAAATGTCATGACAGCGTGGGAACGGAAATGTCAAATGAAATGCACGAGAGTGCCGAGAGCGTGACATTTTTAAATATTATTGATTAAATGTGAGCTAAAAAAACTGTTGTCCTCAAAAATTTAATGACACTAGATGAGTACTCGTGTCCATCAATCTGATCTACAGTAACTCCCAGGTGAGAAGACACTGCTTAACATCAATGACAAAAAAAAAAACCTTTAAAACAAACATCAATAGCCTCCACCAAAGGATCTGTATCAATAGCATTGCCTCCAACAATGGAAAAGGTCTGTCAGGTCCCTCTTGTCTCATCCCCAAGGAACAAAACGTGGAACAATGCTCCAGTCATCTCCATATTGTGCAGATATCATTCCTATCATGTTGGTCCACCTATAGATTATACAGCATCGCTTAGTGTTGCAATATAACTAACATTTACGTTGAGCATTTTTGTTAAGGACATACAGCTCCATATGCATTTAATGCAAAACATTTTTTCTCTTGTCAATACACAAAAATACATAACATGAACATGAATTTAGTGTATATTTCTGACTAATTTACCTCACTATTTAACATGCTCTCCATCTGGATTTAATACAAAACATTTACCCCTTTTCAAAATCTCAACAAACACTAGATAAATATGATATTTAATGGTGAATTTACAACTTATAAATATTTCATAAGGATGAAGAAAAAGTTTGTTTTAAACTACGACTTAACCATGACGCTTTCTAACCTTTTGAATAACAAAACAGAATGGGAAAACAATATTAATCCCACACAATATTAATATCAAAGCCTTTATTTTAAACAATAAAACATGCTTGCTCCTACCACAAGTTACTAAAAAAAGTTAAAATTTACATTAACTTACCATAAAATACTGAGTGCTCTGAGCATGATCCAGTCAGAAGTGAAGAATCCAGAAGTTCTCCAAAGAATAAACCAACTGCTGGGTCAAAATAACACAACCAGTTTTTTTTAACAGACAGAAACAGAAGACATATTAAGACTATTAAATATTGTAAAATATGCCAAGAGACTTTCCACACACACATCTTTAGCGAAGATTACTAGTAATTTACCTAAAATTACATTTAAGATTACATTTAGTAATTTTTTTTGTGTGTGTGTGCGTCACACAGCCGCGATATATTATACCATAACCGTATTATACCAAAGATTACCTGTTAGAAATACATAAAGTGAAATAAATCTGCTGTTTTAACCACTGCAGAGACACCACAACCAGCGGGAGTTTTCAGACGTTCCTGCCAAGATGAGGCTATGTTGGGCGGCTACATGAGCGCAGAGCAACGTAGGGTTGCCTCTAGCACAAATCTCTGTAATCATTCAGACAATTTTTTAAATAGACGCTATCTTTAATAACCGATTGATGTTTTGAGCTGTACACACATACATTCTCACTTAAACAACTCTTAAATCTATATTTTGTGACACAATAACAGTAAAATATTTAACACTTTGCAGGCTGCCCTTTGGAGAAATAAAGAATAAGCCAGTTGTTGGGTCAAAATAACCCAACCAGGTGTTAATTTGTAAAAGACTCACTACATCTCATTTGACCCAGCATTACCCAACCCAACAATGTGTTTAAAGTACACAAAATAACCGATAAAGTTTGACCAAGCATAAACAACCCAACAATGTGTTTGCAGAAACAACCAAGCATTTGTAATAGTAAGACTTAAATCTCCTTTTGATCTGGATTTTCTGTCAACTCATATTTGGCAGAATTTGACTTGATCTATATACATATAATATTGATTGACTTTAAATTCACATTTTATTTGTCACATACACAGTCATACACATGATGTGAAGTGAAATGCTTATATGACTGCTGTTGACCTACAATATTACAACAAAAAAAGAAATAAGAGATTAAAAAAATAAATAAACACTTATTTACATAATATACAGCAATAAGAATAAAAATGAAAATAAAATATTAGAATAAGATAAATATAAAGATGTTAAAGAATATCTAATAAAAATAGGATTAGAAATATATATATATAGTAAATTAAATATAATAGAAATGTAATGTAGTGCAGTCCAGTAGTGTAGTGTCCAGTTATTGGCAGGATAATGTGCAAGGCTGCAGTTCAAGTTCACGCTTTTTAGTGTGCACTTCTAGTTGTGAGCTCAGAGAAATTGAACCACTATTTGAGGGGAAACTGTGAAACTAACTGCCTTTTTCAAGGTAGCAGTGCCATCTAGTGCTGTTGTATGTGTAGCACTTTGACCAATATATATTTGGTTACATTACTGAAAGGTGTCGTAAAATTGTAATTGTAATACCCACATTTCAATTCAATTCAATTCAGTTTCATTTAGATAGTGCTTTTAACAATGGTCATTGTTGCAAAGCAGCTTTACAGAATCAAAACAATTATGTAAATGAGTTTGAAAAGTATTAGGAAATTATCAGATTGTCCCTGATGGACACCACAAGGATGACAGTAGCAAAGAAAAACTCCCTGAGAAAAACTCATCAGGGATATCAGAAAGCAATGATATGCAGTTATACTGTGCGTTAGGATGCTGGATGTTCAGAATAACAATTTTAATAAATTAATTTGTATATGATGATGACATTTAAATACTGACACAGTTAGTTGAGTGGCAGTCATTGTAGATTGTACTAAGCTCCGAGACACAATCAGATAATGAGTGTGACTGAGTGAGTGTGAGTGAGTTGGTGAGTGAGTGATAGTGATAAATGTGAGAGTATGTAAATGATGATGCTTGCATAACTAAGTGTATGATTGTCTGAGTGTGTGAGTGAGATTAAATGAGTGAGTAATTAAGCATTTGATAGTGAGTGAGTGAATGAGAGAGTGAGTGATTCAGTAAGGGGTCTCTACCACATTCCAGAATTTGATCCGAATATGGTACGGTTGCAAGATCATAGGAAATCGTAGGTCTGTGAATGTCAAACTTGTTATGATTCAGCTATTAGTAATATTTTTACTTTCAAATTTGAAATGTAGTTAAAAAAAATTAGTAGCAATGTGGTGTAGTAGTTTTCACTGTCGCCTTGCACCTCCAGGGTCCGGGTTTGATTATCAGTCAGGCTCGATTCCCGTCTCTGTGTGCATGGAGTTTGCATGTTCTCCCCGTGCTTGGTGGGTTTCTTTCAGCTACTCCGGTTTCCTTCCACAGTCCAAAAACATGTAAATTTGGCTAATTGCCATTCATAAAAATTGCCTTTTGTGTGTAAATGTGAGTGTGTATGTGTGTGTGCCCTGCAATGGATTGGCACCTTGTCCTGGGTGTACCCTGCCTCGTGCCCTAAGCCTCCTGGGATATGCTCCAGGCCCCCCGCGACCCTGAATACAGGATAAAGCAATATAGAGATGAATGTAACAATTTGCAAGTTATTTGATATTTTGTAGTATTTCATGCCACTTCATAATTAATGGAAATTTCCAAAAAATGCTGATTTGCTAATATTTTACTATGAAACTTTTCAAATTATCACAACTATCGTGATCATGTGTGAATCCTTGAAGTATTGGACAAGGTAGCGATGATTATTATAGTGTAGACTGTATTTCAAATCGACAGTAGTGCTTACATACTGTAAGGAGGTAGAATGCATAAAGCAAAGCAATGTGTTCAATCAAGGAGAATGAAGCAATTTGATGGTCACTGCTAAACTGTTTACTCAGTGCTCCTTTTTTATTAACAATGAGATGCATGACATTTTGGGGCATAGAAAAAAAGCAAGTCTTGATAAATTGTTGGGAGCTTAAGCAAAATAGTTCTTAAAAGACATGCATATTCTTAATATGCATAGCAAATTATTGGTTGTATGTACTCTGTAGCCAAATCGTGTAATTTTGTAGACTTTTCATGGTGATTCAACATTAGTTTTGCACGGTTCGTAGATGAGTCGAAAGTACGTCATAAGTGACTCCTGAGTACATTTTATATTCGTGACTGATGTGTAGGGGATTAAGGTATGGGATGCTACGGCGATATAGTCAAGAATGTCTATTTAGGACTATTTGATAAGCTCTCACAAACAGTTCAGAGATGTGGGAAAAGCCTTTACGTAATCGACTATCACTGAATAGTGACTGGGCAACTCATCTTACAACTGACAGTAGACATTATTAACTGGAAAAACACAATAAGTGAGAGTAAATATTGTACAGGTCAGGGACCACATAAATTACAAGTTACAACTGTAGACATTTACTAGAAACACACATTCTCACGGTTTATTTTTTATTGTTATTTTCACCTAGTGTAGAAATAAGACGTGTGAGCTCCTGTCTTTCTTCCCACCCCTCTTTTGTCACTGCAAAAACAGAGGCACTGTCTCAGAGCGGTGCTAGTGTTTAGCTAGCAGGCTAACGTTAGTTGCTCGCCCGCTTCCCCTGCGGCCTGGCTGGAGATGAGTGGAAGATGTCCGTGTCGGGGCTCAAGGCCGAATTAAAGTTCTTGGAGTCAATTTTTGACCCGAATCACGAGCGTTTCAGAATTATCGACTGGAAACCCGATGAGCTTAGCTGTCAGTTTAATGTGACTGGTGAAAAGCTACTGATCATTCACTGCAACATTACGGTAAGGGCAGATGTGGGAGGACGCAACTAGCTAGTTGGGCTAACCGTTTTCCGAAAACAACTAAAAGTGCTATTAGCTTGTTAGCTAAAACAAACGCCGAAAGCTTCGCAAAATATACTTAAACGTAGACTGGCTCGGTGTTGTCACTCAATGAGCAGTAGTAATCACTTTATCCTTTCATTCCATTCCTTTTAATATGTTATACCCAACTAGCTAACTCGGTTAAACAAGTTCTAACAAGTAACTAAACTGGCCCTTGGTTGCCTTATTAAGTAATGTAGTTACCCTACAAGAAATCTATTGTATCTATGTTGTTTATCTCTCTCCAAGTTTGCAAGTAACTGGTTTAAATTCGCGTTACAACACATCAGTTTATCCTGCTTAAGTCCTGCTACACGTTAGCTACTGAGCACATTTCGTCTGTTGTAGACTGTTAGCAGTACCGCAGAAAGTTAGTGATAAACGTAAACAGTCGAACCCGAGTGATAATGGTGTACCAGGCCTGTGTCAGCTAGCTGAGGGTTTCGCGCATGTTACTGTTAATCCGTGATGGTATGTGACAGTTTAGCCAGCTAACTAGCACATTGGTGAGTACTTGCCCATGCAAGTCAGCTGGTCTTTCTCTTTTATGCTTACAGTGGATACAAACGATCAACTCGCTAAACCTTTGACTAGTATAATATTCATAAGTGTGCCATTTGTCTAACACGGCCACAACGTTTCCGTGTAGTAAATCCTTAAACCAATAAAATATGAAACCATTTTGTTAGTGGCCTGCCAGGAACTGCTAGCTAGCCAATAATGTATGCCAACAGCAGCATAGTTTACGCTTTAGAAAAGTTTCCAACTGTGGAAACTGAGTGAAAGACAAGTGCTTGTGAGTCAGGATTGTGATTATGGATTGATGATGAAGAGCAACAACATTGCAAACAACATAAGATGCCCACTAGCTTAGCAACAATCTACTTCACAGCCAGCATTAGTGATCTGTTGTCTTGGATGTGCACGGTGTCTTAAAACTGTGGAAGGTTGTCTAGATACATTCAAGAGCAAATTATTACAGAACACTGTATTAATACTCTCTGTTTGCTCTTAAAACAGCCACAAGATGAAAGTGTTTTTGAGAAAGACTGGACTGTAAAGTTGACTTTACGGAATCTGAGGAGAGAGAGCGAGATCTATAGGTGGCGGTGATGCAGCTTACACACGTCCAACTAGATGCTCAGTGGTACTGAAAGGGAAACGTGTCAAGAAGAGAGAGAGTGTGAAAGTACTGAATAAAGGAGACGAAGAGTTCAAGACCCAAAACAAGATCAGAGAAGAATGTATTAGACGTTTTAATGAAGGATGGACTGGAAAATCTGCATTAAGAGGCCAGGAAGTGGAGGGAGAATGAGACCTACAGTTGGTGGTAATGTTACTAACCCACTGGATTCCAATTGCCATTAAGCAACAAAGAAGAACATTGGTTTCCCTTCTGGTCTATGTTTGCATGATTGCTTCACACATCAGATTCTTCAGGTTCACTTTCATGCTGTGAATCTCTCACAGTACCACATCCAAAAGGTGTAATAGGAAAGGCCACAAAGAACACTGAACTTTTGCCATGTTCATAAAAAGAAAAAAAGTGATACTTACAATGTTGCATGGTGCCTCATGACTCATAAATTAGGAGATGGGTCAGTTGTGGCCAAGCAGGAATGCGCATGGTGAGCAACAATAGTTAATTTTGTCTGTGGCATACAATTTCTGATTGAGTATAATTAAAAAAGACTAGTGTGCGAAGACCACATTACCCTCACAATACTTATATCACCCCCACCAGACTGGACTGTTGAAGGAAGTCAGGTTGTGTCCATGGAGTTTTATTTATTGGTCCCAAAATTTTAATCCTTCTCAAAAGTAATCCATATTCATTAGACAAGGCTGTGGTTTCCCAATCTTCAACTGTCCAATTTTGGTGAGCCTGTGCCCACTGCAGCTTTACCATCTGTTCTTAGCTGAGGTTTAGTCTGATCAGACCAGAAAACCTTTTTTTCTTCCAGTTTTCCAGATTTGCTGTGATAAAATTTGGGAAACACCCATCATTTTTTCTCTTCCTGCCACTTTTTCTTTTATGGCGTGTTTGAGCCATGATTATCCTTTGAACAGCTTTCTTCTCTGACAAATACTTTCTTTACAAAGAGAGAGAAAAAAAAAATTATATATATATATACGTGGACAAAATTGTTGGTACCCTTTGGTCAGTGAAAGAAAAACTCACAATGGTCACAAATAACTTTAATCTGACAAAAGTAATAATAAAAAAAAAATTCTATGAATGTTAACCAATGAAAGTCAGACATTGCTTTTCAATCATGCTTCAACAGAATTATAAAAAAAAAAAAAAAACTCATGGAACAGGCCTGGACAAAAATGATGGTACCCCTAGAAAATACTGAAAGTAACGTGACCAAAGGGACATGTTAATTCAAGGTGTGTCCAGTAATTAGCATCACAGGTGTCTACAATCTTGTAATCAGTCAGTGGGCCTATATATAGGGCTCCAGGTAGTCACTGTGTTGTTTGGTGACATGGTATGTACCACACTCAACATGGACCAGAGGAAGCGAAGGAAAGAGTTGTCTCAGGAGATTCGAAAGAAAATTATAGACAAGCATATTAAAGGTAAAGGCTATAAGACCATTTTCAAGCAGCTAGATGTTCCTGTGACTACAGTTGCACATATTATTCAGAAATTTAAGATCCATGGAACTGTAGCCAACCTCCGTGGACGTGGCCAAGGGAGGAAAATCCATGACAAATCAAATAGACGGATAATCCGAATGTTAACAAAAGAGCCCAGAAAGACTTCTAAAGAGATCCAAGGTGACCTTCACGCTGAAGGATCATCAGTGTCAGATCACACCATCCGTCGTTGTTTGAGCCAAAGTGGACTACATGGGAGACGACCAAGGAGGACACCATTGATGAAAACAAATAATAAAAAAGCCAGACTGGAATATGCCAAACTACATGTTGACAAGCCACAAAGCTTCTGGGAGAATGTCCTATGGACAGATGAGACAAAAATGGAACTTTTTGCCAAGGCACATCAGCTCTATGTTCACAGACGGAAAAATGAAGCACATCAAGAAAAGAACACTGTCCCTACTGTGAAACATGGAGGAGGCTCCGTTTTGTTCTGGGGCTGCTTTGCTGCATCTGGCACAGGGTCTCTTGAATCTGTGCAGGGTACAATGAAATCTCAAGACTATCAAGGGATTCTAAACAGAAATGTGCTGGCCAGTGTCAGAAAGCTGGGTCTCAGTTGCAGGTCATGGGTCTTGCAACAGGACAATGACCCAAAACACACAGCTAAAACACCCAAGAATGGGTGAAAACATTCTATTCTAAAGTGGCCTTCTATGAGCCCTGACCTCAATCCTATTGAGCATCTTTGGAAGGAGCTGAAACATGCTGTCTGGAAAAGGCACCCTTCAAACCGGAAATAATTGGAGCAGCTTGCTCATGAGGAGTGGGCCAAAATACCTGCAGAGAGGTGCAGAAGTCTCATTGACAGTTACAGGAATCGTTTGATTGCAGTGATTGCCTCAAAAGGTTGTGCAACAAACTATTAAGTTAGGGGTACCATCATTTTTGCCCAGGCCTGTTCCATGAGTTCATTTGTTTTTATAATTCCGTTGAAGCATGGCTGAAAAACAATGTCTGACTTTCATTGGTTAACATTCATAGAATTCTTATTTATTATAACTTTGTCAGATTAAAGTTATTTCTGTGACCATTGTGAGTTTTTCTTTCATTGACCGAATGGTACCAACAATTTTGTCCATGTGTGTGTGTATATATATATATATATATATATAGGACTATTCTTTACACGGAATCCAGTTGTTCCATATTCTATAAAAATTTCAGGAATGTAACAGTGCTCTGTCAGATGTTCAGGTTTGGAATAATTTACTTCAAAACATTTAAAAAATATATTATCTTTGCCTGTTTTAATAAGAAAAGCAGGCAGATAACTTTTGATATTTCTTCGGTCTTCAGTGTATGGTTTGTTTAGTTATATGTGTGGGTTTTTTTTATTTTTTATTTATTTATTTTTTTATTAGCCCATCATAACATTGAGATCTTGTGACATTTTGATATACTGAAGCCATAGCATTTGCATTTTATTTGTGAATAAAACTTTTAATTATATAGATGTTCCTCATTACTATCAATATCTGTGTTTTAATATTGGTATTTTTCTACATTGAATAGACCACTGTGGATAATTTGGAAGTTTTAGTTGCTTCTAACTTGGCAGAAACTGCATTTGCCCTGTCTGCATAACAGCAAATATTAGATACACTTACTTAGTCTCTAGCGCTTGTTTTATTCAATCAAAAAAAGTGTTATTTGTTTGTAGTCAAATTACTAATTATAAAATCCTGTTTTGCCTTTAGGAGGCTTACCCATCAACCCCTCCATTATGGTTTGTGGAATCAGATGATCCAAGTCTGACAGAGGTGTTTGAGCGCCTGGAGGATGTTCGGAAAGGCAGTACCCTGGTAAGAACCTGGTCTGAAAAGATTTTTCTAATTTCACCATGTCTCCTTCTTTTTTTTTTTTTTTTTTTTTACAGTTTACAGTTGTGTAATAAGCACTTGTATGAACTAAATCTGTAGAATTATTTTTTTTTTCTCATAGCTCCTTCAGCAGTTGAAAAGACTTCTCTGCGATCTTTGTCGACTGTATAACCTGCCCCAGCACCCTGATGTGGAAATGCTAGACCAGCCTCTTCCCGCTGGGCCTATCAGTCATGAAAGAAAGGTTAATGAAATTAGTCCTTTTCTGTATGCTTGAGGAAAAGAAATGTCCATTTAAATAAATAAATATATGTTACTTTTCTGTTATTTCTCAATAGCATTTAACAACAGATGAAGCAACATCGGATGAAGAGGAGGAGGAAGAAATGACTGAGGTTTTTTTTTTTTAAATAGAAAGTTTTTTCTGTTTGTACATTCCACAAGTTCCTTAAATAATTTATAGCTCACTGCCAGATTTCTGTGTATTAGCAGGACATTGAAGATCTTGACCACTATGAAATGAAAGAGGAGGAACCTGTGGATGGCAAGAAGTCAGAAGATGATGGGATAGAAAAGGAAAACCTTGCTATATTGGAAAAAATCCGCAAGAACCAAAGGCAGGACCATTTGAATGTAAGCTTCAGTTGATCACTTGAAGACTGAGACTTAAACACCAAAGCTGATTAAATTCTTTAATACATTCACTCACTCATACCCCATAACTCATTGCCCACATTATTTTCATGTATTTATTTATTTAGTTAGTTAGTTAGCTTTTTAATTATTGTAACTTCAGTTTGTCCTTTGTTTGAAACAGGCCTGCACCATTAATAGAACAAATATTACTGATGTTACTGAATTTAAGATCACCTTATGTATTTCAGTACAAGCTCACAGAAATGTCTGTGATTTGTTATAGTGCTGGACCACTTCACTGAGCAGGAACATCTAAAATTGGTCAGCATTCACACTGCACTTTTCTTTAGCAATGCTTGATTTTCATGCAGAAGGTGTGCACTGCAAGGTGTCCTGCTGCAAGAAGTATATTACTGGTCACCACATTGTTCTAAAATCTCTAATTTTACATGTAAAAATTAATGAATGTTCCTAAAAAGTCCATGTTTCATGTTCTTTAGGGTGCAGTGTCTGGCTCAGTTCAGGCCTCAGACCGTCTTATGAAGGAGCTCAGGGAGATCTATAGGTCACAGAGTTATAAGACAGGTCAGTGTGCGTTTTTTATTGAATTTATTTACACTTTATTTGACCAGGGGGGTATTCCAGAAAGCTGGGTTAACTTACCATTTGGTAAAACTTAACCTCAGGGTTGATTTACTCCAAACCCGCATACCATGAGTATGTCGGTTCCAAAATCCCTGAGAAGAGTAAGTTTAATCAACCTCCTACTGGTTACCCAGAGTTAAGGAGCGTGCACGGTGCATACATAAAGACATTTTCAATGGATCGCCGATTTCACGAGTCAAAATGGAAAATCAAAGTGAAAAAAAGAGCGACATACTTCACAGAGGCGGAGTTGGAGGTTTAAATGCACCATATGAAGAATTTAAGCCAATAATAATGAAAAAAGCAACACGGCTGCATCTCCTAAAGAAAGAGAGTTGGTTTGGAAAAAAATAACGAACAGAGTAAATGCATGAGAGTATTAAATAGCACATTTGACATCGGCTTCCCTTTTATTATACACTGTAAACCCTAAGGCTCAAAGTAATTAAACACATTGAGTACCGTTAACTTAAATAATTGCAATTAGGTCAAATTAATAGACATTTTGAGTATTCAGAACCTTTTGATATTTTAAGTAATCGTGAGTACATAAGTAACAGTAACCGTCATCTTAAAATTCCACCTTCTTAAACTCTATAGAGCACTGGTGGCTCAGTGGTAAAGGTTTCGCCTGCCATGTGAAAGACCCGGGTTCTCCTCCACGTCCTCCACGTCCTCCACGTCCACAGGATCTTCATTAAAAGCGCACGTCATGCTCAATAAACCTCTGAAACAAACTTACCCTGGAACATAACCTGCTACCGAGCAGGTTATCTTCAGAGAGCAAGTTGCTATGGTTACAAACATACCCAGAGAGTTACCTCCGTTTTTGGAACCGAAAGTTGAGGATATCGACTAACTTACTCTTAAACTTACCCGGGTATGTCATATAACCTGCTTTCTGGAATACCCCCCAGGAAAGACTTCATTGAGATTAAAAAGATTGTCCTGGCCAAGATAGGCAGTAATTCAAGACAAAAAACACAACATTTCAAATAATACAGATGGTCATAATACAATCTCTTCTATTAATTCTATTAATATTATATATTATATTCTATTCTAAAATAATCAATAATTAATTTATGTCAAACACATCATTTTGCAGACAGTTCCATGTATAAGAAGCCACATAAATAAAAGCTCTGCGTTTGTGTTGCATATAAATAATAGGTTATTTGCAGCAAATATCATTCTCATGCAAAGTTGTCTTTTGTAGATTTTCTTCAAAGAAAAGAAGCCTCATTAACAGTCTTTCTTAAATTTCTTACTGACCCAAATTAGTTTTGCTTCTGCAAAAAGGTTGTCAGTGAAGATTATTACAATACGGTTAAAGTATAGGAAAAATCTAGATTCAGTCTAAGCATGTTACTGATGATTCCAAATCTGAAGGGTGTGTTTTGCTGGACTTTTCTAATTTTACATATTGGCCTGTTCCCATTTAGATTATCAATTATTAAATATTGCATGTATATTTTTTCAGGTATCTATTCTGTGGAGCTAGTCAATGACAGTCTTTATGAATGGCATGTCAAGTTGAGGACGTGAGTATTTCATTTCATTGTTTATGTTTACAGTATAATTTGTATACATTAGATTAGTTGTAGATTTTTATTATTTTCAACCAAGAAAATGTGAATTTCTTGTACTCACACAAACTATTTTAACAGGGTTGATCCAGATAGTCCATTACATAGTGACTTACAGGTCTTGAAAGAAAAAGAAGGGGCTGACTATATTTTGCTCAACTTCTCTTATAAAGTATGTTTATTTCATAAAAGACTTTTTCATTCAAGTGGTCACTTGTGCAACTGTTGACTGGTTTTGTCCATTTTTATTTTGTTTGACTTGCAGGATAACTTCCCTTTTGATCCTCCATTTGTACGGGTAGTGTCTCCTATACTTTCCGGAGGGTCAGTACAAGAACCTCATTCATGATTTGTGTTTGTTTGTGTTTTTATCAAATTTATCTATGTTATTTAGCTTAAATTATTTGAAAATTTATAGGTATTCATTTTCCAGGGGTCTGTGATATTTAAACATTAGTTAATGTGTTGGAAATTAACATCCACCGTTATCTATCTTCTTATTTGTTAGTTTTTTTCTTACACTTACACGTTATTGCCAAAAGTATTCACTCACCCATCCAAATCATTGAATTCAGGTGTTTCAATCACTTCCATGGTTACAGGTGTATGAAAGGACTCATGACTGATGGGCCCAGTGGAAAGAGGCAGGGCTAGCATTTCCACATCAGGCTGCTGGGGCATGGCTACTAAATTTTCCACAGTCACCTGTTAGTGGTATTATAACAAAGTAGAATATTGGAAACGAGAGCAACTCTGCCACATTGTGGTAGGTTATGTAAAATCACAGGGCAGGGTCAGCGGGTGCTGAGCCACATAGTGAACACAGGTGGCCAACTTTCTGCAGAGTCAATAGCTGCAGACCTCGAAACTTCATGTTGCCTTCAGATTAGCTCAAAAACAGTGCATAGAGAGCTGCATGGAATGGGTTTCCATGGCCGAGGAGCTGCATCTAAGCCTCATATCACCAAGTGCAATGCAAAGCATCGGATGCAGTGGTGTAAAGCACGCCGCCACTGGACTCTAGAGCAGTGCATACGTGTTCTCTGGAGTAAAAAATACCTATTCTCTGTCTGGCAATCCGATGGACGTCTGGGTTTGGAAGTTGCCAGGAGATCAGTACTTTTCTGACTGCATTGTGGCAAGCTTAAAGTTTGGTGGATCGGGTTTATGATGTGGGGTTGTTTTCCAGGAGTTGGGCTCAACCCCTTAGTTCCAGTCAAAGGAACACCTTGGGATGAATTAGAGTGGAGACTGACCTCACAAACGTGCTTCTGGAAGAATGGTCAAAAATTCCCATAAACACACTCCTAAACCTTGTGTTTACTGGAAGAGATGAAGCTGTTATAGCTGCAAAGGGGGGCCAAAATTATATTAAATCCTATGGATTAAGAATTGAATGTTACTCAAGTTCATATGCATGGGAAGTCAGGTGAGTAAATACTTTTGGCAATATGCTGGTCACTTAAATGGAATGGCTTAATTCAAACCTCAGTAGCTATCAAAAGTAATGAGACCCAATGACACATTGTTAGAAAGAATTTTTTTTAATTGCTCTAGTAAACCGATTCCCAACCTTGGTCCTGGAGGTCTAGTGGGTACTCCAGGACCTATGTTGGCAACCTGTGGTCTAGGAAAATGATAGTTTAGTTTAGAACAATAATGATGTTTGCGCAGATTTGTGCATGTTTGGCATTAGAATTTATTTTATGGTTTAAAGGGTTTCCGGCTAAAAAAAAAAATTGAGAACCCTTGTTATAATGTGGCTGGTGCTGTTTGCTTAATGTACAAGTGGGTACTGTATTATGGTGTTAGCTATATGTACATTTTCTAGATATTTTTATTTATTCAAATGAATTCAAATTGTGTATGTTTTTCTAGTTATGTTCTTGGAGGAGGGGCCTTGTGTATGGAACTACTAACAAAACAGGTTAGATTGTTTAAAGCTTTTTTTTAAACAATTTGAAACAGTCTCTGATTGTGTATGTGCTTTCTAATCAGTGTTTTGTCTTTTCTCTCTCTCTCTCTTCCTCCCTCTCTCTCTCTCTTCCTCCCTCTCTCTCTCTCTCTCTCTCTCTCTATTTTATATGAACCCTCAGGGCTGGAGCAGTGCCTATTCCATAGAGTCTGTCATTATGCAAATTAATGCCACCCTAGTCAAAGGGAAAGCTAGAGTACAGTTTGGAGCTAATAAGGTTTATTTCCAGACCTCTTTTTCCTTAAACTAGTGTGTTTATTTCTGAGTACTTATTTGCCCAATGTAACATGCAACATTTTTTTTCCATAATAGAACCAGTACAATCTTGCCAGAGCACAACAGTCGTATAAGTCTTTGGTCCAGATTCATGAAAAGAATGGTAGGCCTTGTTAGTCTTGATTACTTGTTGGGACTTTTCCTATATTTAGCTTTTTATATACTAGAGGCATCAAACTTATTTTAGGTAATGAGTAATGTCATTATACTTAGTCCAAAATATACTTAATTACCAATACCACATAGATGGCCACTTCTAAATCTGACAGTTTATCTTTTCTGTACATGGACATTTTTACTGCACTACTGTATTGGGCATATATCATCTATAAAACACATGAGACTGCATTTCATGTTTTAAAAATCCTAACTCTGGTTTGCTTCTATATATTGCATACACGCAGCAATTGCATACATGGGAGACCTACTATAAAAGTTGTAAAATTTCTTATAAAGAAAAAAAAAATGTAAGTGTGATTGTGGAAGTATTCACCTCTGTCCCTGTCAAGCTAATAGTATTGTTCATTTGTTTCACATGGTTACATAATTGTATTTTCAGCATGCTAATACAATGGGTTTGAATGTTTAAAGGTTGTTCCACGCCCACAAGACACATTTCACAGGACTGCTATATGGCCTCAGCTAATGAGAAGTGTTTTGTGTCAAAAGTGTTAAATAATTTTCTTTCTCTTATCCTTTTTGTAGGCTGGTACACACCTCCTAAAGAAGATGGTTAAGCAAAAGAAGACAACTCTTCTTGAACACTGGGAATATGGGATTTGTGATCAACTATTTGCATTGATATTGTTCTAAAATCCCGCTAAAATCCATCTGTTCATCTGGATTGAAGGGTCCCACTGGTCTGTTGTTCTCATTTTACTCTCTGCTTGTGTTTGTCCCATTTTCCATTGTCACTCATGGCTGCTCTTATCTCATGTTATTTGCATTTTGCTACTGGGAAAGAAGAGAGGCACAAAGCTTCGGTACTAATGCGTGTCTTAAACAAATAAATTTTTAAAGGCCACCATATTCTTTTTGTTTCATCTGGAACAAAACATGGCCTTGTTGGATTAACACCCGAATTGCATAACAGCTTACGTAGTTTCTGGATTTGATTGCTTTGCTCTTCTTTTAATGCAAGTTAATATGGCTGTCACATCAGACCATTGGCTATGGTTTATAGAACTTTTAGATTGTCCCTGTTGGGCCCTTGAGCATGGCCCTTACTCTCAACTGCTCAGATGTGTAATGAGATAAAAATGTAAGTCGCTCAGAATAAGGGTGTCTGCCAAATTCCGTAAATGTAGAACTTTAGACAGAAATGGGAGCAAAAAGAGAAAACAGAACGTTTTGCCATCTCTTATACCTGCCAGTGCAACTCTGTTCTTTATCTTCTGCATTTTATGTTAACATGTGCTGATACATTTTATGTTGATATTGGTGTTTTCTCTTATGGTAAGGGGCAGATTTTATTCCAGTTCTCAGCATAAGTGTGGATGAACACCACTCTGTATGCTGTTTATGCTCATAGCCTGTAGTTAATCTGAGCGGTATTTTGCAAACTCGGGCCATAGAACAGGCAATTAAGAAATTGTATTATTGTTCTATAGTTGGACAAAAACCTGCTTGTGTACTTGTAAATGGATATGTGGTGCAAGTCATTCTTAATATGTTGTTGATGTGAAGTCTTGGGCTATGCCACAATAATATTTAAATGGATGACTTGAGGATATGGAAAACAAAGAGCACCTAAACCTGTATTTGTATTCAGTGGCTTAAAAGCATTCGTCTCCTAATTCTGAAGGTGTCAAGTTATCATTCCTTTACCTGTTTTTAAATTTCAACCCTTATTTAATGCTGATACTAATCCATGGTTTTATTGTATTCCCATTCCTACACAATCAGGACATAGTGTGAAGTTTTTACTGATGAGAAGGAATTTTGCTTTATTTTCTCCCCACATACTGCTGCTTTAATACTGCTAGTAATTTTGCATTTTATTTTGTCATTATCCTAAAAAAAAAAACCTCCAAGTGGTCTGTCAAACTGATTTTATTACTGTGGTTAATATGCTACAACAGATTTGGTTTAGTGTTTTTCATGCCAAAAATTATTTATCTATTTTTAGCAAGGTCTTCACATAAGATAGTCTAATTGAAAACATATAATTTCTACAGATTTACATCCAGGCATTATATTTAACATTACATAAATGAACAATATATTTCTCTCCTGGTTCTGTTTTGTTTTTAACCAAAGGACTCATTATGCCATCAGGATGATTTTTAGTCACAGTCCACAGATATGTCACAAGTAAATACACACCCATAGTTTTATGATAAAATGTATGTTTTTGAGTATGGTTATCTATTAAGAAATTATTTATACTTGGACCTTTAGCAGCTTCATGAGCATAAGCTTACTTGGGCAAAGCATGAGGACGTCTTTCAGAAGGCCCAGAAGTGGTGCTTATGACTCCACTGATGATTTTATCTTTTTCCTTAAATCAAACTATAATTCTGTTAATAATACTGAAAATAGTATTTCAAGATGCCTAGATTTTTGTCTATACTATATGAAGGAAACAAATAATCATAATAAAGGCATCAAATCTAGCTGGGTACATTTTTATCATAAAATTATGGTCTGTTTATTTCTTGTATGCCTGTGTACAGTATCTGTTATAAGGGAGATAATGCCTCCTTGGCTTCGTTGTGGTAATTCAAGTTTCTTTCCAACTTCATCATGTATCCTAGTATGATCATTTCTGTCTTAGGAAATGACCCATTTGTAACTGCACTTTTTGCACAGAATATTAAAATGTGCCTCATAAATAACCATAAATGGTTGGAGTCATGTCCAAAGCCGATCATGATTACAGAAAAAGCCATACCTAACACTGGCTTGCTGGTCCATAAATCTGACATAAACACAACTTGTTATATGTAAATATAGGTAAATATAAGTATTAAGTAAGGTGTCTTGAAGCATATGATGGCGTTTGCACTCTACGAGTGGCACAGCTGAGCACAGTTTTGAAACTGACGCTGTTTTCCAGGTTTTAGTGTTCACCGCAGGTTAGTCTTTGTCAAACCATGCTTGCTGTTTGACTTTTAATTCATTTTAAACTTTAACCCATTTGCACCTTTCACCAGTATATGCCTGGTTTGATGTAGTCTTTTGTTGTTAACATTGTTGGTTGTGCTACCAGATATGACTGGATAGTTACAGAGCTTATTTTTCTTGAAATACTGACCTCAGCTTAACTAATGACAATGTTCTTTTTGGTGCCATCTCATGGTGGAATCATTATTCTGGCATGCATTCAGGTTGTTCTTTTCCATTGCAAGAGAACGTTGATCATGTACAGTAATTTTTGTAAACTTGCATCAAGTTTATGAATAAAGAATTTTACAAAGGTTTTTGATGTGTGAATATTGATTGCAATAAACTTTTAAGATGCCCTGTTGATATTCTGAGGAAATGCAAAATGAGAAATCACTGCTAAATTCTTATGTGCTCATGTAAATGTTTTATTCAGTCAGCAATTGCTACCCATCTGTGGTAGTCACTTGTACCTTATGTCAGAGTTCTACTTGTTCAAAAACTACAAATAAACCATTCAGAACAAATAACATATAAAATAAATCATAACGTTAAACCTCCTATTTCTTGATTTGATAGGCATGATCCTATTTTACATTAGTGATTATATTAGTAGTATTAGATTCTGGATTCTTCATTAACTTTATAAATTCATCTTGAGCATCCCATAATAGTTGTTTGCCATATGGCCTAGAAAACTGTTATGATAACTGATAAGTTAACATGTAATTGTGGTCCTCATCATGCTCCTGGTACACACAGGGACATTTTGTACTATACTGATTTGAGTCGATATGCTATAATTCATAAAATCTAACATTCTAAAAAAAAAATTTTTTTTTTTAATACCACATACTTAAGTCAATGTGTGACACACTGGAGTAAATATTACACTTACTGGTCACTATTAGAAATGGCTTCTACGCCTGCTGTCAGTCATGAAATCATGCAAATAAAGTAAAGATTCAGTCCATGTTCACAGCAATCATCAGAAGGGGGGAAAGTGTTAACTATAACATGGTTGTCGGTGCTAAGCTGATGATTTTAGTATTCAGGACTTTGATCTCTTGGGATTTTCACACAGAACATCCTCTAGATTTTACACAGAATTGTTCCAAAAACATGAAACGTTAGCTGAAAATATCTTCTTGGTGAAAGAGCTCGGAGGGGAATGACCAGACTCATCTGAGCTGACAGGAGGTTTATAGTAACTCAAATAATCTCAAACTATTTACAACTGTAGTGAGCAGAAAAATTGTGGTGGATTGACTACAACAGATGACAACGTCTGGTTTTACTCCGGACAGCAAACTCCCGGAATCTGGACAGATGAAGAATGGTAAAAGAGAAAGTGATATAATGTATAATAAGTATAATGCACTGTTGACTTTAAACGTTCGGTCAACTGATTGAATGATCCAATCATAACTAGTAAGTCTGGGAGATAAGTATAGATAAATCTTAGATTAGATAAAGCTCTGTGCAGTAGTTGAGGTAAATGAACTTTTATTAAAAATGCTCTAGCTGTGATAATTTCAGACTGTTGAAATTTTTATATTTTATAATTTGGTTTACACATTTTTAATCCAAAATTTTGTACTAAATCTAGAGTTAAATCTCAGCCTTATGAGCAGATCCTACTATGCACCGATTTACTCTGGTGGTCTGAGTCCAGAATGGACATAAATACTGTTCACAGAGGGTCTTCTGGATCTTCAGAATGAATATTAAAATCTCCAGCAATTAATGCATTGTCTACAGAAAACACCAGGTTTGATAGGAAATTCGCAAATACCAAAAGAAATTCAGAGTATGGCCCAGGGGGTTTATAAATAACAATTAGTGGAATCAACTGGGCAGACTTATTATTTGTGGCTATGTTTGTTATGTTAGTATAGAGACCTCCAAATTAAACTTCACACAAATTAAACACCATTAAACTTGTGTCCATGTTTTTATAAGATGGTGAGATTATCATTATAAATAACTCCTCCTCTACTAGTGAGCAGTGAATGATGCATGCAGCTGTATCCTGGAGGATTAACTTCATTTAATGCTATATTCTTGTTCAGTTTAATCTACATTTCTATTAAACATAGCACATCAAATGCCTGATGAGCGGTAGTTTAATTAACAATAAGTGCTTTAGATGTGAGATTTAATATTTAACAGTTTTAGCTTCAGATCAGAGGTTCTGGATGTGTATTCTAATTTCATGTGGTCTAATTTAATAGTGATTAGATTACTAAACAGACTACAAAAGAGTCCTGCATTTTTGTTTAGCTCAGGGGACAGACACAGACTCAATCTTGAACCTGAGTGACAACTCTCTAGGTCTACTCTAAATAAAACTATATTTGTTTAGTCACGCCTTTTGTTGACATTTTTTCTTAGGTAAAAGAGCAGATATTTAGGGTTCACATTCCTAGTGTTAAACATGATGTTTTTGGGTAGTGGCCTCAAAAACACTCTTGCACGTTCATATGAGCATACATTATAGGTTTTTCCCTCTCTGTAAGATTATATACATGAGCTTCTAAAAAAGAACTGGGGTCACATGCTTTGGAGAAATATTGTGTAGATAACACACCATTAAGAAATATAGAATACATTTACCATTTATGTAACCATTTCCATAGCAGAATGAAATCGATCATAAAGGTGTTTGACCCTTGAATGCACTAGAACATGATCTTTGGACTGTATGTTCAGAAGTTTAATTACTGCTGATAGGCTCTCCTTGTGCACATGCATTCACGTGGGCTTTTTGGGCTACATATCTTCAAACCTTGTTGGCTGTATTCCATTTTCACCAAAATTTGCATTCACTTAGGTGAGTATCTGTAAATCAAAACAGGTGATTTTATGGTAAATAATAATATTCAAATGCAAATTATCCTTGCTGGACAATATTATAAGTGGTTGGGTAATTACTGTGTTTATGAACTAAGCTACATTAAAGCAAGCAAAGGATTATTATAAAACCAATGTAAGTATGTAAACAGTAGCAGGTATTGAATTTTTGGAACTGACTAACTCAGTGCTGATTTTTTTATCCTTTGTTTACATATTAACTTCTGCTTTCCTCATTATATGCCCATTTTATGTGCACGTTGCATTATTATACACTTCATGATTATATCTGAATAGTAGGTGGTGGATTGCCATGTCTGATGCTTTTGGCAGTGGACGGGGTCAGTGTGGGACCTCTGGCAGGTCTGTGGCTATGCAGTCTAATATTTAGCAAGCTGCAAAGCAGTGTGTCTTTAAAGGTTTTATTATAGCCAGAATTAACTTTTTCAGCATTCTGGGCTAACATTCACTCCCCATGCCCACAACTCTTCTTCCATGGAACACTTTTAGTAGTTACTAACGACTGCATACTAGGAACACCTGACAAGACCTGCCATTGTGTAGGTGCTCTGACCCAGTGATCTAGCCGTCATAATTTGATCTTTTTCAAAAGATGATCAGAACCTTATGCATACCCATTTTCCTGCTCCCAAAATGCTAAGTAAAGCTAACAAAATGTATTTTGGCTTAATTCTTCTTGCTTGCATTTGGAAAATATTATTTACATTTTGATCATTAATGTTTTACTTAATATTTTGATGATTAATATTATCTATTTTCAGATTTTCAATATCAAAACTGTGCCATATTTACCCATTTTCAAGAAGGATCAACACACCAAATTATACTGTATATATTCTACTATATACTCTGTAGTATATTTTTATGTAAGCATCTGTATTAAACAAACAATCTTTGCATTTGAAAAATACTTTTTGAATAATACTGTATACATTTTGATTTGCTTTTCTTTTTACATATCAAGGTATAACAATCAATCATATTGATATTTTGTTCTATCTATAGGTTGCGAAAGAAGATGTATCACTCCGCGCTTCTCGGAATTTTGATGCTGTTATCTCTTCCATGTATGGTCTATTCTGGTCACATTTTGGTATATCCAGTTGATGGAAGCCACTGGATTAATATGAAAGTTCTCATTATGGAATTACACTCAAAAGGTCACAACATCACAGTGATCCGAGGTTCAAGTAGCATGTATATTAAAGAAGAGTCACCCTACTACACTTCCATCACTGTTGATGTGGGAGCATTTGATAATGATTTTTTAACTTCTTTTGTGTCACAGTTGCTACAAGCTCAAAGACAAAAAATATCCTCGTGGCAAACAAATATGTTTGGAGTGGAGGTCCTGAAAAAATTCTCTGAGGTTCATGAGGAAATTTGCAACATGACTGCCATGATATTTGAAAATAAGACCTTGATGAAATCTTTGCAGCAGGCTAAATTTGATTTGGTTTTAGCTGACCCTGCTATGGGAGGTGGTGCGCTATTAGCACACAAACTTGGCCTCCCTCTTGTGTTCAATGTTCGTTGGACTGTTCAAGGAGAGGGCCATTTTGCTATTGCTCCCTCCCCTCTGTCTTATGTACCTGCTCCTGGAGCAGAGCTCACAGACAAAATGACATTTTTTGAGAGAGTTACAAATGTGTTGATTTACTTCATCAGTTACTATCAACAGTCTATTTATTTTGGGCAACATTACAAAGCCTTTTGCCAGAAATATTTTGGACCTGATGTAGATTGCCATTCCCTTTTACAAAATGCAGATATCTGGCTCATGAGAAATGACTTTACTTTCGAATTTCCACGCCCCACAATGCCAAATGTGGTCTATATGGGTGGTTTCCAGTGCAAGCCCTCTAATCCACTTCCTGATGATCTAGAAAAGTTTGTCCAGAGTTCAGGGAAACATGGGGTCATCATAATGTCTTTGGGATCTCTTTTTGGAGAACTTCTAGATGACATTACAGATGAGATAGCAGCAGCCTTTGCCCAACTACCTCAAAAAGTAATTTGGAGACACACAGGACCTCGACCTTCTACCCTTGGCAATAACACGTTATTAGTGGACTGGATGCCACAGAATGACCTACTTGGACACAGCAAGACTAAGGTCTTTGTAGCCCATGGAGGAACCAATGGTATACAGGAGGCAATTTATCATGGAGTTCCCATTTTGGGTCTACCTATAGCCTTTGATCAACCTGATAACCTGTCAAGGATGAGAAAAAAGGGAAGAGCTAAAGTCCTGGATATTTCTGAACTGGACAGATCAATATTTTTAGAGGCATTGATGGAGGTGCTGTATAATCCATCTTACAGAGAGAACATGCAGAAGTTGTCTCGACTGCATCATGACCAGCCCATAAAGCCTCTCGACCATGCAATCTTCTGGATTGAATATGTTATAAGGAATGGAGGTGCCCCTCATTTGCGCACACACTCTTTCAGGATGTCCTGGATTACATATCACTCTGTAGATGTTATGCTTACATTGCTAGGGGCTGTGCTGTTTTCATGCTGGCTGACATTTTTGGTGCTGAGATCTTTTTGTTTTGCAGTCATCTTTAAAAAGAAACTCAAACCTGAATAATATATTTGCTTTACATTTATAGACAGCAAAGCTTTAGTTAAGTACTGATATATTGGTTAAATTAGTATAACCATCTATGTAGTTTTTATGTTTTATGATTTAAATTATTAATCATAATTGATCACACTTCATATAGTAAAAAATGTATATGCATGCAAAATCAATTGTAATTGAAAGCAAATTTATGACAATCCCATTTCTATCAATTTTAATGCTGCAGTTGAGGCAAAGTTGCGATTTGTAATTCCCTTGTCAATATGAGGTAGACTTGTCAATTACCAATTCCTTTTGTGGAAATTGACCATATAATCTTCATTCATTTATTTATTCACTAATACTCTATTTACTACAATTCCTCAGTAAAAGATTTATCCTGCTGGGATTGTGATGGCTTCAGATTTGATTCTAGGAAGACTGGGTGCAATGTAATCTGGGAATCAAACCCTGACCCTGGAGATGCAAGGCGACAGTGCTATGGACAGATCAATCTATGTTTATTCTTCTTTCCGGAATTTTAAAACCAGTTCATCTTATATGTTCTGAAACCATGGTGCTAATAACTAGCAATGATATGAAGCACCACGATGAGACAAAACACAGGTTGTTATAAAAACATATTCGCTACAGTCCAAGATGAGGGCATATAAAATATCTGAACTGGGAGAAAATTATTATGAGCTAAAATCAAAATGTTGATTAAAAGTAATGTTATGAACAGTTATGTGCCAGATTTAATAATCTACTTCAAACAGGTAGTGTATTTGGCTGACAACAAAAGAAGTAAACCTTAGCGCAAACAAGGGCTGAGATACTCAACTTATTTTTTTTGTATTAATAAGTTAGGTGTATAAGAGTTCTTCCATACAGAAAGACAGTCAGACATGTATGTGGGCTTCAACCTGAAATAATAAAACATCTGATTTCATTAAAGATGATCAGCTTATTTTTAATTATGTATAAAAACTCTTTACTTGCTAACTCTTTATTCTTTAATGTTAGGAGATGAGCATATACAGTAATATTAGGTTTTTCCCTCTCTGTAAAATTATATACATGAACTTCAAAAGAAGAACAGGAGTCACATGCTTTGGAGAAATATTGTGTAGATAACACACCATTAAGAAATATTGAATACATTTTACCATTTATGTAACCATTTCAATAGCAGAATGAACTCGATCATAAACGTGTTTGACCCTTGAGTGCACTAGAACATGATCTTTGGACTTTATGTTCAGAAGTTTAATTACTGCTGATAGGCTCTCCTTGTGCACATGCGTTCACATGTGCTTTTTGGGCTACATATCGTCAAACCTTGTTGGCTGTATTCCATTTTTAGCAAAGATTTGTGCTCACTTAGGTGAGCATCTGTAAATCAAAACAGGTGATTTTGTGCTGAATGCTCAAATGCAAATTCTCCTTGCTGGACAATATTATAAGTGATTGGGTAATTATTGTGTTTATGAATTAAGCTACATTAAAGCAAGCAAAGGATTATTATAAAACCAATGTATGTAAACAGTAGCAGGTATTGAATTTTTTAACTCAGTGCTGATGTTTTTGTCCTACGTTTACATATTAACTTCTGCTGTTCTTCATTATATGCCCATTTTATGTGCATGTTGCATTATTATACACTTCATGATTATATCTGAATGTAGGTGGTGGATTGCCATGTCTGATGCTTTTGGCAGTGGACGGGGTCAGTGTGGGAACTCTTTCAGGTCTGTGGCTATGCAGCCTAATAGACAGCAAGCTGCCAAGCAGTGTGTGTCTTTAAAGGTTTTATTATAGCCAGAATGAACTTTTTCAGCATTCTGGGCTAACATTCACTCCCCATGCCCACAACTCTTCTTCCATGGAACACGTTTAGTAGTTACTAACCACTGCATACTAGGAGCACCTGACAAGACCTGCCATTGTGTAGGTGCTCTGACCCAGTGATCTAGCCGTCATAATTTGATCTTTTTCAAAAGATGATCAGACCCTTACGTGTACCCATTTTCCTGCTCCCAGGCCATTAATTTTGAAAACTTAATGTCTAACTATATCCCACCACTTGACAGGTGCCAGTGTAATGAGATATTATTCATGTCGCCTGTTGGTGGATATAATGTTATTGTTGATCAGTGTAATCATATAGGAAATCGTATGCAGATGTTTGAAATCATAAGAAAGAAAATTATCTGGAAGGTCTTACAGAACATATGAAGAGTATGCCACTCTTCTTTTGCAGACTCTGAATGTCACACTTTGTTCTAGTTACTGGTGGTTTGGAAGTGAAAGACAGAAAATTAGTATTAAAAATGATGGACTGAAGTAATTCAGTAGCTACTCATGTTATATTTGTCAACTTTTTTAAGCATCTCCAGCGTTACTAAGCTAGTTGTGAATAACTAACCCACAGAAAAATTTATTTACCAATAGACAATTAAAATAAATACCTCCTTCTGAGACGCATGTCCATTAAATGTGAAAAAAGGGGGGAAAAGGAAATTCCACAAATACAAAAAAACAAAAACAAAAAAAGAGAGCGAGAGAAGTATATATTTGTTTAATTCTTATATTGTTTGCATTCGGAAAATATTTTTTTACATTTTGATCACTAATATTATTTATTGTTAAACTTTCAGTTTCAAAACTGTGCAAAATTAACCCATTTTTTAAAAAGGGTTGAATAATGACTTTGTTTAATTTATTAACATCTCTATACTATTCTCTATAGTATATTTTTATGTAAGCATCATTGTTTTACAACAATTCTTTGCATTTGAAAAGACTTTTGAATAATACTGTATACATTCTGGGCGGCACGGTGGTGTAGTGGTTAGTACTGTTGCCTTGCACCACCAGGGTCCGGGTTCAATCCCAGGCCAGGCTTGATTCCCGTCTCTGTGTACATGGAGTTTGCATGTTCTCCCCGTGCTTGGTGGGTTTCCTCCCAAAGGTTAGTTTAGGTTAGGCTAATTGGCATTTCCAACTTGCTCGTAGTATGTGTCTGTGCCCTGTGATGGATTGGCACCCTGTCCAGGGCGTACCCTGCCATGTCCCCTAAGTCTCCTGGGATAGGCTCCACATGACCCTGACTACAGGATTAAGCAGTATAGATGATGATCAGGAGTGAGTGAGTGTATACATTTTGATTATATTTTCTTTTTACATATCAAGGTATAACAATTAAGCATATTGATCTTTTGTTCTATCTATAGGTTGTGACATAAAATGCATCACTCAGCACTTCTCAGAATTTTGATACTGTTTTCACTTCGATCTGTGGTCTATGCTGGTCAAATTTTGGTATATCCAGTTGATGGAAGCCACTGGAATAATATGAAAGTTCTCATTATGGAATTACATTCAAGAGGTCACAACATCACAGTGATCCGAGGTTCAAGTAGCATGTATATTAAAGAAGAGTCACCCCTCTATACTTCCATCACTGTTGATCTGGGACCATTTGATAATGATGTTTTTATGTCTTTTGTGTCCCAGTTGCTACAAGCTCAAAGACAAAAAATATCCTCATGGCAAAAAACCATGTTTGAAGTGGAGGTCATGAAAAATTTTTCCATAGTTCATAAAAACATTTGCAACATGACTGCCATGATATTTGAAAATAAGACCTTGATGAAATTTTTACAACAGGCTAAATTTGATTTGGTTTTAGCTGACCCTGCTATGGGAGGCTATTAGCACACAAACTTGGCCTCCCTCTTGTGTTCAATGTTCGTTGGACTGTTCAAGGAGAGGGCCATTTTGCTATTGCTCCCTCCCCTCTGTCTTATGTACCTGTTCCTGGGGCAGAGCTCACAGTCAAAATGACATTTACAAATTGTTGATTTACTTCATCAGTTACTATCAACAGTCTATTTATTTTGGGCAACATTACAAAGCCTTTTGCCAGAAGTTTTGGACCTGATGTAGATTGCCATTCCCTTTTACAAAATGCAGATATCTGGCTCATGAGAAATGACTTTACTTTTGAATTTCCACGCCCCACAATGCCAAATGTGGTCTATATGGGTGGTTTCCAGTGCAAGCCCTCTAACCCACTTCCTGATGATCTAGAAAAGTTTGTCCAGAGTTCAGGGAAACATGGGGTCATCATAATGTCTTTGGGATCTCTTTTTGGAGAACTTCTAGATGACATTACAGATGAGATAGCAGCAGCCTTTGCCCAACTACCTCAAAAAGTAATTTGGAGACACACAGGACCTCGACCTTCTACCCTTGGCAATAACACGTTATTAGTGGACTGGATGCCACAGAATGACCTACTTGGACACAGCAAGACTAAGGTCTTTGTAGCCCATGGAGGAACCAATGGTATACAGGAGGCGATTTATCATGGAGTTCCCATTTTGGGTCTACCTATAGCCTTTGATCAACCTGATAACCTGTCAAGGATGAGAAAAAAGGGAACAGCTAAAGTCCTGGATATTTCTGAACTGGACAGATCAATATTTTTAGAGGCATTGAAGGAGGTGCTGTATAATCCATTTTACAGAGAGAACATGCAGAAGTTGTCTCGACTGCATCATGACCAGCCAATAAAGCCTCTCGACCATGCAATCTTCTGGATTGAATATGTTATAAGGAATGGAGGTGCCCCTCATTTGCGCACACACTCTTTCAGGATGTCCTGGATTACATATCACTCTGTAGATGTTATGCTTACATTGCTAGGGGCTGTGCTGTTTTCTTGCTGGCAGACTTTTTTGGTGCTGAGATCTTTTTGTTTCACAGTAATTTTTTAAAAGAAGCTCAAACATGAATAATATAATTGCTTTACATTTATAGACAGCAAAGCCGTAGTTAAAGTACTGATATATTGGCTAAATTAATATAACCATCTATGAAGTTTTCACGTTTTAAGATTTAAATTAATCTTAATCATACTTCATATATTAATGATTGTGTATGCATGCAAAATCAAGTGTAAAACATGTGTAAAGTCTAACAATTAAAATCAAATTGTGACATATTTATGACATAGCCAATAAATCCCATTTTTATCCATTTTAATGCTGCAGTTGAGACAAAGTTGCAATTTGTAATTCCCAGCCTATGGCTAGTAAAAACCACCAAGAATGGTTCCTTGTCAGTTTGTCAGCTACCCCTGACCCTCTCTGATTTACCAATTCCTTTTGTGGAGTGAAATTAGATAGACATGACCAAGCACAATATAAACTTAATTCACTACCACACTATTCACTACAATTCTTCAGTAAAAGATTTATCCTGATCACGGGTTGTGCTGGATTATTTCTTCCTTTTTTTCTGGTAAGGATGCAATGCACAAATCCACGATGAATGGAGTGCTAGTCCATTGCAAGACACCAAGCAAACAAAGTATATTCATAGACTCATTCACAACTAGGGGCTACTTGATAACTCAGCTGTCATGTTTGTTCCTTTTTGTTTGTTGTTTTGTAGGTGGAGCTGTAACACTACCTACTACTATACCTACTGCACCATTGTTTTATTTCACAAATAAATAAGGAAATATGGTAAATTAATGTGTCATGATATAAATGATACACTGTAAAAAAAAATTTTAAAAAGCCTCCTCAGTGTTAAAAAGTTTACTCAACGTTTAGAGAAATTTGCTGAACAAAATAATTCACATTGCAGTTTTATTGACACATCATGTACTCAGTTTAATATCTTAAATTGATTTAACTTGTAATTCAAATATTTAAGTCAGCTCAAGTATTATTGGTTATAGGCTCAATAAATTATATTACTCTAGGGTAGACTTAGCCCAACTTTTCAAACACTAGGTTGTCTCACACTGTCATGGGTCTAGCTGGTTGTAGTGCTAGACCAGCTGATGTTGCCGTGGGCATAAAGGTAGGCATGAAGGCAGAGGGGTTCAACAGAAAGAGTCTTTTATTTAAACAAACACAACTCAAACAGAACAAAGGAACTAAAACAACAAACTCAAACTAAAACTAGAGCTCAGGAAAAAACACAGGAACAGGAAGGGATCTGAACACAGGGAACCAGGAGCTGAGACAGGGCTAGACAGGAGACAGGGCTAGGGGCACAGAGACTGACAGGAACTAGACTAGCTGGGTTAGTGAGGTTAGTAGCTACATGTTGAACTGGGGACACCGGAGGCTGACCTAACCGGGTTAGTGGCTAATGGGGTTAGTATTGACCTAGGGGACCGGAACACAAAAGGCAGGGCACACATGAGGCTATACCAAACTAGCGGCTAACCTACTAGTGACCAGAACCACTAGCAGTCACTCCCACTAGAGATTAGCCTACTGGAGGCTAACCCTACTAGGGGCTAACCCTACTAGCCATCAAGGCCTACTAGCGGCTAACCCTGCTAATGGCTACACATACAAGGGAAAAGACCAGAAGACAAAACAGTACTTACACAGGACACAGGAGGAGACACAGCCTAACTACACAATGAACAAAGCAGCTCCATGAATCCACAGACACAAGGAATATACAGAAAACAAAACTAGAGCCCTCTGAAAACAAAGGTTACAAAACATAAACTTAAAATAACAAAAAGGAATGCCCACATGACTAATACAAACAAACATTCAACCAACAAACAATTACAAACACACAAACAATGCTCGACCCAGTTTCCCAGAACAAACTGCTATTTATAGAAGGTTTTAATGAGCCACCTCAGTTCAGGTGAGCCTCATCACCTGACTGAGGTGCCTTCTGGGAAACTGAGTCAACCAACAAGAACTACACAGAAAGACAGACATGAACAGTGACCTCTAGTGGAGGTTCCTGACACACACCCTAAAAAATGTGGGGTTAAAAACAACCCAAACTTGGTTGTTTTTAACCCAGCTGACATCATTACGATACTATTACTAAGAAGCATTAATGCCTGAGAGCAGTGCTGGTCATTATCTCTCAACCTCAGGATGTAGAGGTACGGCCTCGACACTTCAGCCTTCTGGAGATATTCCATAGTGTTCATTCCAACCTTAAAGAAAGTAAAAGTTTATGGAAAAATCGAGAGGGTTGGCCAGTAAGCATATTTGTAAGAAGATTAGTGTTTTGTAACACCTCAGCTTTTTATATGTGGTTGCTAATGCTAGCACTACAGTTAACAGTTTAGCTTTCATTCATCACTTCACCATCTTCATACACCCTGCAAGCATTCTACAAAGAAAATCTCATTTTTGCAGTTTCTTTCATACACAGATGGGGTTCTTTGGTTTGGCTAGCTAGCGGCCATTGTCAGATAAACTAGGACACTATTCTACCTCATAAAACTTTCAGCCTGAAAAACTTTATTCTAACTAGTCAAAGTGAAAACAGTGATTTGCATAAAACAGCAGAATACAGGTTTTCCTTTTTTTTTAAAGGTCAATAAAATACCTGGTTAACCCCAGATGCTTATCACCATACTGATTATTTTATACAATATCATAACCATTTGTCAGAAGAAGCTATTGGGATATGTTTTTGGATTCTTCACTTCTGACTGGATCATGCTCAGAGCACTCAGTATTTTATGGTAAGTTAATGTGAATTTACTGCTTTGATATGGGGGTGTGGGTTAATGTTTTTTTAATACTCTAATACTAATGTTTTTTATTATTCAAAAACTTAGAAAGCGTCATCGTTTAACAGTCATCGTTTCATAAGGATGAAAAGCTTTTTTTTTCATTCTTATTAAATATTTATTAGAAGTTGTAAATTTGTCAATTAAATTCCGTATTCATCTAGGGTTTGTTGAAAATTTGAAAAAGAGTGGATGTTTCGTATTAAATCCAGATGGAGCACAGTACCCTGTTATCCCTCACACATTAAATAGTGAGGTAAATTAGTCAGAAATTCATGTTCACATTATATATTTTTGTGTATTGACACAAGAAATTAAATCAATTCACAGTTGTACGTTCTTAACAAAAAGCTTGACATTAATGTTAGTTATATTGCAACACTAAGTGATGGTGTGTAATTCACAGGTGGGGACCAACATGATCGGAATGATATCTGCAAAATATGGAGATGACCCAAATAAAATAACCCAGCATTGCTCCATGTTTTGTGCCTTGGGGATGAGACAAGAGGGACCTGACAGACCTTTCCAATTGTTGGAGGCAATGCTATTGATACAGACTCTTTGGTGGAGGCTGTTGATGTTGAACATTTTTGAGGACAACTGTTTTTTTCACCACACATTTAATCAATAATATTTTAAAACGTTTTATTGTTTTTGTTTTTAATGTCATTTTAAAGGAAATTAAATAGTAATAGTTAAATAACTAATAGTTAAAATATTAAGATGGGGAATGTTTGATGTCATGTGGGCATTATAAGATTTGTATTGAAAACTTCTATATAGAAAATGTTTAAACATTGTATTAAATGCAAAAAAAATGCAGATCTACAGGTGCCTCTTGTTATTGTTTTACAGAATATGTTACATTTATTTTATATTTAACAAATGGTCACCTTGGGATTATATGGTTTTGTCTGACATTTTGTCAGTTTGACAGTTTGTATAAATTTTTGTCTGTCAAAATTTAGTTATTCACATTTTCTTATTCTGTGACAATCTATTTACATTATGTGAGGTTGTGTACATTTTGGGTCTTTTTTGAAAAGAAAAAAAAAAATCAAATGGAATGTCTGAACCCAGCAAGGGTGTTCATTTTACCAACTGCTCGGGTCAAATAAAATAAGCCAGCACTTTAACATTTAACCCAGCTAGAGAGTCAGTTTAACCCACTGGTTGGGTCAGATGAACAACCCAGAATTCTGGGTTAAATGGCACTTGGGAAAAACAACCCAGCGTGTGTTCTGTCCAATAGTGACCCAGCGGCTGGGTTATGTTTGGATTGTTTTTTAACCCAGCAGTTTTTAGAGTGCATGATCTCAGTGAAGGTAAATTTTTGGCTCAACATTTTCCAAAATGATGTTTCCTCATCCACACCAGCAACAAAAACACTACAGTATTTACACAGCCTGGCATACTCCAAAAAAAAAAGAAAGAAAGAAAGTAGACTATAAATATTTAACCTTGATGATGAGTGGACAGATCAATCTTGCGGGAGGTTTAAAACCAGTTTGTTTCATATGTTCTGAATCGGTGGCCCCAATAAAAGGCAGTAATGTGAAGCACCACTATGTGTCACGAACTGGTATGACAGGCGGTTCGGGTAGATGTTATCACCATGGGCATAGAGGGCAGGCATAGGCACAGAGGGGTTGTTTCAACGTAAGTCTTTAATTGTGCACAAAAACAAACAAACAGGCTCTTCGGGCGAGCACAGGGGTGCTCAAACACACACACGGTCTCTTAACACGTACTCAGGTTCTTGAGAAAGACAAAAGGTGCTTTGAGGCATACAGACTCCGAGCTGCCACAGAGGCCTAGACCTGCTCTGAGAGGAGGGAGGGGCACACACTGGAGGCTAGGGGAGCACACTGGAGGCTAGGAAAACACTCAAACTACAAAACAAAGGGAAACACAACCAACACAGTACTTAAATAAAAATCAGAATAAAACAAAACAGTACACTTACACAAACATCATCAGACAGATAAGACCACAAACCAGAGCCCAGTGATGACAGTATTAATGCTCGACCCACTTTCCCAGAACAACCTGCTATTTATAACAATACTGAGCTACCTTGATTCAGGTGAGCTCCAGCATCATCTGTCTGAGGTGCCTTCTGGGAAACTGAGTCGACTAATAAAAAACTACAAAAAACAAACATGTGCACACAGTGCCCTCTAGGGGTGGACCCTTACACTATGAGATAAAACACTGGTCATTAAACTAACATATCAGCAACAATCTGTGGTGAGGGCATGTAAAATACCCGAACTGAAAGCCCAGTGGTATGCGCTAAAATATGCATCCTGCCCTGACAGCTTGTCAAAAATTCATCCACAGGCCAAAGTGCTGATCATCAAGAGCCTGAAGACCAAGTATCCTGTTGAGGCGGTAGATATCTTTAATGTATCTAAACATCAAGTGTAGAGGATAAGAAAAAGATTTGAAGAAACTGGTGAAGTTCATGACAGGCCCAGGTCAGGCAGACCCCGTAAGACAACTGTTCGAGAGGACCGTTTGTTGATTCAACAGTCCAGGGCAAGCCCTTTTTCAACTGCAGCAGAGCTACATAACAACTGGTCACCAGAAACCCTTGTATCTGCTGTTCTCTCATGCAGCGGTCTCAATGGCCGAATTAGTGCTCAGAAACCAGCATTAAACAGAAGACAACTAAAAAATCGCATTGCATTTGCCAAGGCCCACAGCTTGCAGGAAGAATGGACTGTGGAAAAGTGGCAGAAGCTTGATTTTTCCGATGAATCATCTATTGAACTGCATCCCAATCGTCTCAAATACTGCAGAAGACTTATTGGAATCTGCATGGACCCAAGATTGTCCAGCCCAGTCACCAGATGTGAACATTATTGAGCGTGTCTGGGGTAAGATAAAGGAAGAGGCATTGACGATGAAACCAAAGAATCTTGATGAACTCTGGGAACTAAGGATTTACATTCATTTAGATTTCATTTATTTAAAATTTTGTATTAAAGCACTTCTTTCTCCAGGACACCTGATAGCACTGTTTATTTTTCTTGCCAAACTGGAATTTAGTTGATGTTTGTGATTGTCTGAAACTTGAAGGTTACTTGACCTCAAAGCTTTGAAAGTCAAACAACACCACAATGCAGGTAGGTTGGTGACAATATTTAATTTATTTTCATCATAATAACATAATCACAGTATTGATTTTGACTAAGTACTGTACATGCTTTGGATTAATGTTCTGTAGATAACAAATCTTTAAGAAATAACCATTTACCTATTTACTTACACAACAGACCATAACAGCTTTACAGCTCTAGATCATATCAGAAGTTTCCCTTTCTAACACTAAAACGTGATCTTTGGACATTATGTTCAGAGGTACTGATTGTGCTTTTTTTTTTTTGGTACGGGCATTCATATGAGCGTTTCACCTAGTACATACACATGTTCAAACAGTGTGGACTGTATCTTCTCTGCTGAAGAATTTTCCTACAATACTGGATTATAGACAAACCAGCAGGATTTTCTTGTACTTGGGTGAGTATCTGTATTTCCCTATATGTATCTGTATTTCTTTCTGTAGTAAAAACTTCCAAAAAAAGTGAATGAGTATGCAATACATGTATAATATAACATAATATAATAGCAGAATGTGGTATTTTAAATATCTCTAAAACAGGTACTTGATGATTTTGACTATATATAAAAAGTTAAATTGAAAATCTACTTATGCCCAGAGGGAGAGTTTACTTATATGCAATACAGTGCAAAAGTTGTATGCATTTTTTTAAAATTAAAAACCTGCATAGCAGATTCTCCAAGAAGTTCATTAAAACTTATCAACAATTATTGTTACAATATACATCGACCAGTTGTAACACTGAAACCACTGGCAGTTGGCGTGAATAACATAAGTAAACAAGCCAGCAGAGTCATTAGGATGCTCTGTGCAAAGCTCTGCTGGAAACATGGTATTCATTGAAATGTTATTTGACATATCACCTACCTAAACATTGTCACAGACTTTGATGAGTACAGCCCTTTTTGGCAATAGTGACCTCTTTCAGCAGGATAATGCACTCTGCCACACTGCAAATATTGTTCAGTTTGAGAAACATGACAAACAGTTCAAAATGTTGATTTTGCATCTGAGTTCCTCAGATCTCAATATGATTATGGATCTGTGAGATGTGCTGGGCAACTTAGTCAAATTAATTGAAGGCCTCACCATATTATTTATTAAGATCCTCACTTAAAGGATTTGCTGCTTCTTGTTGCTGGATACGACTCCATTGAGTCCATGACTCAACAGGTTTAAGGATATGTCTGATCAGTGTATGTTTTTCTATGTAAAAGCATTTAATTTGAATTACTCTAAAATTTTAATCATTTGTTTTATAGGTTGTGAAAGAAGATGTATCATTCAGTACTACTCGGAATTTTGATGCTGTTATCTCTTCCATGTATGGTCTATGCTGGTCACATCTTGGTATATCCAGTTGATGGAAGCCACTGGATTAATATGAAAGTTCTCATTATGGAATTACACTCAAAAGGTCACAACATCACAGTGATCCGAGGTTCAAGTAGCATGTATATTAAAGAAGAGTCACCCTACTACACTTCCATCACTGTTGATGTGGGTATATATGATGAATCTTTTAGCACTTTTGTGTCACAGTTGCTACAAGCTGGGAGAAAAAAAAGAACCATTTGGAACCAAATGATGGTTGAACAGGAGGTAATGAAAAAGGTATCTGAAATACATAAAAAAATTTGCAACATGACTGCCATGATGTTTGAAAATGAGACTTTGATGAAATCTTTGCAGCAGGCTAAATTTGATTTGGTTTTAGCTGACCCTGCTATGGGAGGTGGTGCGCTATTAGCACACAAACTTGGCCTCCCTCTTGTGTTCAATGTTCGTTGGACTGTTCAAGGAGAGGGCCATTTTGCTATTGCTCCCTCCCCTCTGTCTTATGTACCTGCTCCTGGAGCAGAGCTCACAGACAAAATGACATTTTTTGAGAGAGTTACAAATGTGTTGATTTACTTCATCAGTTACTATCAACAATCTATTTATTTTGGGCAACATTACAAAGCCTTTTGCCAGAAATATTTTGGACCTGATGTAGATTGCCATTCCCTTTTACAAAATGCAGATATCTGGCTCATGAGAAATGACTTTACTTTCGAATTTCCACGCCCCACAATGCCAAATGTGGTCTATATGGGTGGTTTCCAGTGCAAGCCCTCTAACCCACTTCCTGATGATCTAGAAAAGTTTGTCCAGAGTTCAGGGAAACATGGGGTCATCATAATGTCTTTGGGATCTCTTTTTGGAGAACTTCTAGATGACATTACAGATGAGATAGCAGCAGCCTTTGCCCAACTACCTCAAAAAGTAATTTGGAGACACACAGGACCTCGACCTTCTACCCTTGGCAATAACACGTTATTAGTGGACTGGATGCCACAGAATGACCTACTTGGACACAGCAAGACTAAGGTCTTTGTAGCCCATGGAGGAACCAATGGTATACAGGAGGCGATTTATCATGGAGTTCCCATTTTGGGTCTACCTATAGCCTTTGATCAACCTGATAACCTGTCAAGGATGAGAAAAAAGGGAACAGCTAAAGTCCTGGATATTTCTGAACTGGACAGATCAATATTTTTAGAGGCATTGAAGGAGGTGCTGTATAATCCATCTTACAGAGAGAACATGCAGAAGTTGTCTCGACTGCATCATGACCAGCCCATAAAGCCTCTCGATCATGCAATCTTCTGGATTGAATATGTTATAAGGAATGGAGGTGCCCCTCATTTGCGCGCACACTCTTTCAGGATGTCCTGGATTACATATCACTCTGTAGATGTTATGCTTACATTGCTAGGGGCTGTGCTGCTTTCTTGTTGTCTGACATTTTTGTTGCTGAGATGTCTTTGTCTTACAGTCATCTTTAAAAAGAAACTCAAACCTGAATAATATATTTTCTCATAATTTGTAGACAGCAAGGTTGTAGTTATGGACCAATGATTGGGGTAAAATTAGTATCTACTATGTTTTCAACACCTTTAAAAACTTGATTTAACAAAATTGTTACCAATGACTCAAATCAATATTGATTCAATATTGACATATTCTCGGATGAAGCCTCATTCCGATTGTTTGGGACATCTGGAAAAAGGCTTGTCCGGAGAACAAAAGGTGAGCGCTACCATCAGTCCTGTGTCATGCCAACAGTAAAACATCCTGAGACCAATCATATGTGGGGTTGCTTCTCATCCAAGGGAGTGGGCTTGTTCACAATATTGCCCAAAAACATTGCCATGAATAAAGAATCGTACCAAAACACTCTCCAACAGCAACTTCTTCCAACAATCCAACAACAGTTTGGTGAAGAACATTTTCCAGCATGATGGAGCACCATGCCATAAGGCAAAAGTGATAAACCAAAACGTTTAAATTTTGGGTCCATGGTCTGGAAACTCCCCAGAGAGACTTCCATTGAGAACTTGTGGTCAATCCTCAAGAGGCGAGTGGACAAACAAAAACCCACTAATTCTGACAAACTCCAAGAAGTGATTATGAAAGAATGGGTTGCTATCAGTCAGGATTTGGCCCAGAAATTGATTGAGAGCAGCCCAGTCAAATTGCAGAGGTCCTGAAAAAGAAGGGCCAACACTGCAAATACTGACTCTTTGCATAAATGTCATGTAATTGTCGATTAAAGCCTTTGAAACGTATGAAGTGCTTGTAATTATATTTCAGTACACCACAGAAACAACTGAAACAAAGATCTAAAAGCAGTTTAGCAGCAAACTTTGTGAAAACTAATATTTGTGTCATTCTCAAAACTTTTGAGAAAACTTTGCCAATAAATATAGATAGTGCTATTGTGTACCCAACTATAGTAATTATATCATGCAGTAACTGTTACAATGAAAAACAGCAATGGATTATTTTAAAAGAAAACAGTGGGTGTAACTTTCTGATGCATCTAAGGCATAATAACAGTCACTCATTTAATAAAACTTGTAAAATCCAAATCACTTGTAGTTAGATTATCATATCCCAATGAATAATAAACCCATCTAAAAAGCAGCAGATGAGTTACCATTATTAATTGTATACCCACAAAGTGCATCTATTCACTACATTTTATTTACATAAATGAAATGTTTAGTGCCACATGACAGTTTTCCTACATGTTTATGTATTTTCAAATTCCTGAATAAAATAGTTCTTGCCTGAATTAGTGATGTTTTGCAGCAGACACATTACTTCTGTGAAAGTAAGTGTTTCCTCAGCTCCTACTCACACATGATTTAACTATTCAGCTCATTAACAGCCTTCCCTGAATTTAACTAGGTGTGGTTCTGGGCTCTTTGAAATTCTAATATACTGGACCCCCAAACATAGCATTTTTGCATTCACATAACGTTTTACTGTACTACTATAGTACTACAGTTACTACCAAAACTGTCATTTAGGTGTCCCTGGAATAGTCAATATTAACCCTCTCCCCCTTTATGGCACCCCTGGGAGTACTGAACAAAAAAATGTTTCATACATCAACATATTTAAATGAAGTGTAGAATGTCCAATCATCAGGTAAAATATGTTACATGAACTAAAATAAATAATGATAAAAAAAAATGGTAAATGGTAAAAAAAAAAATGTATGCCTGTATTTATTTAAACGTGTTAAAAAGAATTAAGTACATCTAAAAAAAATGTTCTTTAGCAAAATTTATATTATATCAATATATAAAAGCTTGATGAGGCTAAAAATATGTTTGTTTGTTTATTTGTTTGTTTGTTTGTTTTGTAAAAAAACTTATTTGAATTAAGTTAAACACATTCTTTTGTGTTATCTTATACTAAATGAATACATTCTTTTGAATCCAACCAACACCACATTTTCCATTTTGATAAAATAGCAATTTTGTGTAAATCCATCTAAATCGATCTACGCCATAAACTAGATGATATAACAAACAGGCTGAAATATTGAGAAAATTACTTGAAACATCATTTCTTTAAAAAAAAAAAACTTAAAATGTGCCATAATAAGTCAAGATGTGCCGTAATACCTTGAAAATAGTGAGCAATTAGGCCAAAAAAACAACATACCACTTCACCTTTTGTTTTTACAGATTTAACAACCAAAAATTCAGGGATTCTCTGTTTAAGCAGCGTGCAGCCTAATTATGAAAATAACATTCAATAATTTCATCTTATCCCGGCCAGGTTCGATTCCCGTCTCTGTGTGCATGGAGTTTGCATATTCTCCCTGTGAGTTTGCATATTCTCCCTGTGCTTGATGGGTTTCCTCCAGGTACTCCGGTTTTCTCCCACAGTCCAAAGACATACTAGGCTAATTGGCATTCTCAAAATTGGCCGTAGTGTGTGAATGAGTGTGTGAGTGTGTGTATGTGTGTGTGCCCTGCGATGGATTGGCACCCTGTCCAGGGTGTACCCTGCCTTGCGCCCCAAGTCTCCTGGGATAGGCTCCTGGCCCCCGGTGACCCTGAATACAGGATAAAGCGGTATAGAAGATGAGTGAGTGATGGAATTTCATCTTATTGAAAGAATGTGCAAAGATGGATATTGATTCCAAATAACGAGACTAGATAACTAGTATTAAATCAAACTATTTATTATATTAAAATAACTAATTAATGTCTTGAAATAATTAACCAGTTATTAAATCGAAACAGTGACACAGCACAAAACTTTTCCACAAAGTCTACATGCAACATCTCAAGACATGTAACTACCGCCAGCGTTCGGCAGGTGGCAGTATAGTAAGTTTTTAGAGCGAAGACCTTGAGTTATCCTTGCCTTTAATTTACAGTCCATTGGCCTGGTCGCATAAATATCAGGAACAGCTCCATGGTTGAATATGCTTAATAATGTATTTAGTATTTGTACTTTTTTGTGTTGATTTATAATAGGCTGCACTAAAACAGAATGTATTTAGAAACATACAGGGACCTGAAGAAATATGTAATAAAAGAAATTAAAAATACAATAAGCATAAAATAATAAACTATTTTCAGTTTCACTATAAATGCATTATTACTCAGCCTGATAGCAATAACATAGATCTTTTAAATATATAGAATAACTTATTTAGTTTAATCATTGATTGTTTCGGATTTATTTATTATATATTTTCCCCCCAAAACTGTTTATGAAATATTTATATTTGTGTGAACGCATTCAAGTGATCATTTTGGCAGCCCATTAAATAAATAATAAATAAAATTCAATTAATAAATAAATAATCTGGATCCCGTTCAAGAGAGAAAGTATCGCGGGATTGCGCGAGAGCAGGCTGTTGGTGCGCTGCTGCGCTCTCGTGTTTCACAGCGGGTGGATGGAGCAGGTGCTCTCTGCTTACCGCGCGCTATTGCTAAGCGACCAGCTTTGTCAGTGACCCGGTTCAGGCTCCGCCGAGACTTTGCGCACTCGCTCCAACGAGCCTGTCTTTATCTTCAGCTCCCCGCTAAATAAACACGACGCAAGGCTTCACACAGACAGGGACAGGTAGCCTACCTGCCAGCCGAGACCGAGGATGTCTGGTCCGGGGAATGGAGTGATGTTGGTGCTCGGAGTGGCGGTGCTGCATGCGGTGTCTGCTATGATCGGTAACGCTTATTTATGATCTGTGTCAATTTATTGTGGCTGCCAGGTTTTTTTTTTTTTTTGCGCATGGCACCCTCATAACGCTGCTGCTGCTGATAATGATAACGATGAGGATGATGATGAGGATGCTGTGTGATACGCTAAACCCGGCGACCCTTTTCCTATAAGAGGTTTTTAGTACCTTCATTTAAAATAAAAAAGGCAACTATGTGTAAGCAAGCAAACGAATATTTTATTTTAAAAGGAATCTGTAAATATAGTAGAGGTGTCTTTCGGGTTGAAATGAACGGACATCGCGTCTCATGGATCCTTATTAGACGCATAGATACCTGTGTTGAGATATGTGCTATTTCCATACATCATCTGGGTATTAGACTATACTCTCCTCCCACAGTGTTCAGCAAATATAACGTACTTTAATGTTGAAAATGATGTTAAGATGGGATAAGTACTTGTGCACAGGCACTTGTGAAGCACCGAAAATAGCAGCTCGATCTGCTGCATGGTGCTATTTATAGAGGCGCTGCAGCAGTTGGAGCATCCTCGAGGTGGTCCTCTTACAGCCTCCGGAGTGAACCATAAACGAGGATTATCAGCACTTCCGTTTTATTAAACTACTAGACGTAAATTAACAAACTAACGATATAATTAGTAGACTACTGTATGTGTGTGTGTGTGTGTGTGTGTGTGTGTGGCCGACGAGGCATCTGGTGTTAAACCTGAGGAATGTGCTCAAGTGGCCTTTTTAGTCACAGACAGGGGACCAGCGCCACCTCTTCTAGTATTCCTCAGAAAGAAAGCCACTAGACTGGTTTCAGATCAGTGGAAATGCAGCTTGCAGCATCACTCCAGAACATGGCCGCACAGTGTGACTGCATCTTATAGAGGTACATACACTGGGAAACTGACTAGGGAAGACAGAATAATTTGAACTCTCTAGAGAATACAACATGTGATCATTCTTATGGACAAAAGCATATATCATATAGCTGGAAGAATAATTATTTGCTTGATAATCTGCAAAATGATTAAGGTATTTGCAGCTTTTCTGTTGACCTCATTTGTACAACCTAATGTCATCATACATTTTCCATGAGATCAAGTTGCAAAATTTGGTTAGGTTGTTTGCACATTCTCTTCTTACACACATTTAGCCCACAATCAAGGCTTTCTTTTACGGAGAATTTTATTGAATTTCCTAAAATTTTATTTGAGGAATTTAGTGCTATTTAGTCCAACTTAACATTTAATGCCCAATACCCAAAAGGCCTCTGTGAAAGAACCATACCAGAAAGAAACAGGGCCTGTAGGCCAAACACTCAGATTAGGGAAGTGGAAAATACACAGGCAGGAGGCAAAGATAGATTTAAAACAATAATGTTAACAAAATAATGTACTGTAATATGATATCATATCTAAACTAACAATACTTACTAATTTTACCTTATTTTATATAATAATACCCCTTTTCTAACCTTAATCAAGTAGAAAACTGTAGAAAACTCTACAAGAGCATAACCAAAGGATGATGTGTACATACAGAGAGCAAGAAATAAGGAACTTGCAGTCAGACCATACCGGAAATGTGCAGTAAGTAATTTGCCAAACTAAGTTTAGCAGAGGCGCTTAGATAAAGTTATAGAAAAAACTTTTAGTTACATTTTTTTCCGGACACAGTGTCCAGATGGTCAGACTTCCCTTTTTAAAGCTAAAAAACAAAGGGATCAATAACCAATAATCAAATCCATTACTATCCCTTACTACTACAACTAACACTATCACTCTATATTACACTAAATAATCAAAATTCATCAATGATGGTTGTGTCTATAATTACCAATCCATATATGTATATGAATATTATCAAATGTAAGTGTTTAAAATAATAATAATAATAATAATAATAATATAATGTAATCAGGTTTTGCCAAAATTAATTATATTTATCCTAACTGTAAGAAAGTTCAATAATTAATCATTATAAGACATGTAATCTTGACATCAAAGGGGAAAAAAAGAGTGAAGTGTAATAGGGATATAAATTGGTAAATGGATTGTTTCAATGGCTTTGAGCGTGCTGGGATGGTTGGGGGATGGCTGTTGGGAGGGGAGTGGGAAGGTGAGAGTGAGATTGTTGCACTTCTTGGAGGAGTCTCGGGGCTTTTTCTGGTGGAGGGGTTGTGCTGTCAAAGGTATGGAACTGTGAGTTACCACATCACTAGGCCAAACTAGGCCTACCCTGAAGGCATCTGTGTTTCAGAATTCTGTTTCTGAAGCTGACTCCACTCATGTGTACCTGATCTGACCTGCTATATATAGTACATGCAAATCTTACCCACATGTGCAGCAACCTAACCTCCCCACACAGTTCTGTATCACACACAAACACAACTAAACACCATTATTTTCCTCATTGTTGAATAAATTACATGATTTGAATAATGTTTGCATGTAATGTATTACAGATCATTTTATTAAAGTTTGTTCACTAATATGTATAATACAATTCTGGGTTTAAAATGATCCAAGCAGGGTAAATAGAGACAACACATGCTGCATTATTTGAAACAAACTTCTATTAAATAATTTGACCATTGTGTTAACAAAAACATTATTTGATAAGAAATGCTGAATTGTAAGGGAGATAGAGCGGTGGTGGATGCAGAAACCTTTCTAATTGAAAAAGAGGTATGGGAATTTATTGGATGTTACTTTGGAAGAAGGTGAAGCTCCTGAACATTAGATTTTTCAAAAGTGGATAAATTAATTTCCCAGATTTTTTCTTTATTGGCACATTTTCATTTCTCCAAATGCAACAAACCTCAACTCTTTGCTCATTCAGTTTATTTGACCAAGTAATAAATAATAAGTAGATTATTAAAGAATATGACTTACATTATTAAAGAATATGATATCTTCAGAGCTGTAGGGAAATGGCCTGTATTATTCCTATGAGGGTCTTCAAGTATCTTTAAAAACTTTTCTCTTGGAGTGTGCTAAAGGTTAACCTTCTGGGCCTCTCTAATACCCTGACTGCTACCTGATTTACTTCCCAGCTAAATGTGCAACAAGATAAATTCTGCACATTAATGTTTGCTGCCTTAAGATTAGCCTCTATTTGGCTATAGAATATGGAGTGGTTAGGTTAGGTGTATTAGGTGCTCCTATCCCTTCCTCCCCTGATGACATGGGTTCTACCTGTTCTGTTGCTGAAGGGTGCTACTATGGAAACAGAGGTCATCTTTTAGAGCACACCCACACAGGAATAGGTAAATATCTCAATGAGACATGGAACATCAAAGCATTCTAGATGAAGAAGCATTATTCAAGGTCATCGTGTTTCATCCACGAACTTTTAATTAGAGGTATTTATGCTTGTAGTTTCTGTTATGTTCTGTTATTCAGAATTAATTCCTGTAATTAACACCTTTCTCTGTTTATGTCCTTGCAGTGACTCCCACTTCCCACACCTTCCCTATTTTAATAAACATTGTCAAAGATTCTCTATCACAGAATGATTGGTGAAACCATTGACTCTACTGTGACGTTGTGGGTTTAGCAATGTTTTTCTTTTTCCAGCTGTGTGATAGAACACTGAGTATATGTCCATTAACATTAAATATAAAACTAACGACATTGTTTAAAAACATCTATTTTTGTTAGCCTGACCTTTAGCTTTCTTCTGATATGTTTCTTCAATGGAATGTCCTAGACCAGCCAATCTTTTCAACCCACAGTCTTGAAAAAGAAAAAAATGTGAAAGACTTGGTGCTACACACAAGGTTAGTATAGTGACTGTATCATCTTGTTATTTCACAGCGCAAATTGCGATCACAGCCTTCATGATCCTGAAGCTGGTGGCTAGAAAACTAATTCAGCACCTCAGGGATTGTCTAATGATAACACAGCTTGTCATCATGCAATTCACTGCAGAGGATTCTGGGATTTATGGGTGCAGTGACAGTAGAGTGCTGGTCTGTCCTGAATGCTTAATTTAACTGGATATGTTGGACTTTGCAGCAGATGTGCATTAAATGTACTGCTTGCAGCATTACTGCTGAAGATACAGTCTTTTCATAAAACGAATTCCCAGAGAATACCACCAAAACTAGGAAAAAAAAATCCTAGAGTGCGCACATGGATGTCAGAAATGGACCATTGAGCAATGGTGTACTGGACCAGCTTGTCTGCTCCATGAAAGCCCCACCTTACAAGCAACTTACAAGACTTAAAGTACCTGCAGCCAGATATCACAGCACAACTTTACAGGTCATGTGGAGTCCATGTCTTGATGTTTTGGTGTCACAAAAGGGACCTACACAATATTAGGCATTTAATATTATTGTTATGGCTGATTCGTGTATTCACAAAGGGACAGTGTGGGTGCAAAAAAATGTTCATTAACACAATGGTCTCATTAAAATCACTGAGAATAGGTGTTTATTGCCAGATCTAAGAAAAAAAAAAGGTTATATTCTTCTTGAATGATTAATTGTAAGTTACAAGTTACATAACAGCATCCTAATTGCTACTATCTTGTAGAGGTTTTGCAAACAGTTCATATTCCAAAGAAGTATTAAGGCCAGGGTCAAAATGTCAAACAGTCCACTGTAGATATCAGTTAAAGGAAAGCAGGCAAAGGTTAGTCAGTGAGAGTGATTAAATAAAAGTGTGTTTTCCACACTACGACAAAAAAATGACTTGGTGGTCAGTAAACCTGCAGGGCTGTATACCATAAAATGTGTATACGATAAACTAAAAGAATAATGGGCACAATCTTTTATATGGGTACAATATAAATGTCACATAGTTTATACAAGAGGTTTTCAACAATTTTTCAGGTTCCCCAGTGGTCAGATATTTTTATCTTGACCCATACAATATAAACAATGCATCACACTAAAATATTAAGGACACCAAACCAGATACACTTACTTAATTAGAAATGTAGGCCTGTCTGCTCAGGACAGATCTGGTATCTAGCTTCCACTGTGGTTCTCAAGGAGAGAGGGCTACATTCTTGTCTCAAGCAGCATTCAATTAGTTTCACAGCTCTTTCTTTATCTGAGTTGGAGCAGATAATCGCACTTTAAAAATATACAATATATCATAGAGAGCATTAACAATAAAACATTTGCTTCCTTAGAGAAGCAAAATCCTCCCAAAAAACAAACAAAAAATGTGCCTCACGGTTAGTGATGGAATAGTAAATGAATCCTGTATAGAGCTGATTTGTTAGATTTTTTATTCATTTTCTATTCCATCACTAACCGTGAGGCTAGGCCAACATGCCTACTGTATCATTTAACAACCCGTCACGGTGAGCTAGGTAAATGCATTTTTTGTTTGTTGGCTGGCTCAGAAGCCCTGTCGCTGCTCACTGCTGTCTTGTCTTGTGCTTCCTTCTGCTTGTTTTCAAGGATACAAATGTTTTCTGTGTCTTGTGGAGCTGCTGGCTGGGTCTTACAGTACGTTTCAATGCCATCATTTGTTGTTGGACTATTCAGTTGTACACTCTATGACAAAAAGTATAACGACACCCAACCATAACAGCCATATGTTGCACTTTCATGAACAATATGTGTGGCCTGCATATAGCCCTGACTTCAACTCCACTGGATACCTTTGAGATGAACTGGAACGTTGAATTTGTGGCAGGTCTTGTCACCCAGCACCACTGCCTTAACGTCTGTTCTGGCTGAATGGGCATCTGTAGCTAATACTATTTAAAAAAAACTATTCAAAAAAATTCTATTCAAAACCTAGTCTGAAGGCTTCACAGTAGAATCAAGGCTGTTATGGCAGCAAAATGTGAATGAACTTTGGTTTGGCATTTGTTTTAGCTGAGACAGTTAATATGGTGTGTACTAAAATTGATTAACAGACACTATAGCTAGGTACACTTTAACTCTATCTTTGTGCTGATAAAAGTATATATTTACGCATTTGGTGGAAGCTGTAACACATTCAACACGCGGGAGTATATGAATTATGTACTATAGTTTAAAGTAATTTCTAGAACAGTCTAGAACAGTCAATGCAAAATCTTTGTAGCTATCACATCCTTCACATTATCTCAGCTGACAGTTTTATAGTGTTTGTTGTACAAAATAGTTGATGCGTTTATTACTGTATATAATAGTTGATGCATTCATCTGTAACATTTATTCTCCTTTTTTTTTGTGTTATCCTGATATTTTATGCACGTTTGATAATAGCTACAAGACATTAGCTTTTTCTTATTACCAATGTCCAGAATGTGACCATGAATTTATCAATACAGTTCACTACAAATGTTTTCACTGCAACATGATTTACAGGATTATTTCTTGTGCACTGTCATTTGGTGGCAGTAATTCTTACAATCATCACAGAATTTGCTCTTGTCTTACATCAAGATCAAAAACAAAAAAAATATACATGATACGAAGATCATGGGACAAAGAAATGACACATAAATGAATACTGAAGAATATATTCATGAACTACTTGACTAGTTTTGTCACAAGCAACCGAAGGATAAACAGAAAAGCCTTAGCAGTTAGCACGTGTAGCGTGGATGGTAAACCCAAATGCGTAAGCAGCACGAAAAGGCAGGATAACCACACGATTAGTCTAAGAACTCTCTTACGCGAAGAGCAAGGATTTACACAATGTTCATAATGTTCAAAGAACAGAGCCCACCACGGCTGCCTTGGGTTTAGCTGTTTGAGGTTCCGGATGGTGATGAGATTCTGCTGGACGGTCCAGACGATAAACGGCTCCCTGGCGCCCTGGAGCCAGTGTTGCCATTCCTCCAATGCCCACTTTATGGCCAGCAGCTCGCGGTCCCCTACCCCGTATCGCTGCTGAGTGGGTTAAAATTTTTTGAAGAAGAAACTACAAGGGTGTAGCTTCTGGTCTGGACCTTGTTGGGAGAGAACAGCCCCCGCGCCCACATCTGAAGCGTCCACCTCCACAACGAACGGTTTGTTTGCATCTGGATGGAGAAGAATCGGGGCGGTGGTGCCGGATAAAGCAACGATAGAAGTTCACAAACCCGAGAAACCGTTGAAGTTGTCTGAGAGTCTTGGGTAGGGGCCAATGACGTACAACTTCTAGCTTCTGCGGGTCCATGACCACACCCTGGGACGAGATGACAAAACCCAGGAACGTGGTGGAGCGCTCATAAAAAGCACACTTCTCTCCAACTTACAGTACAGCTGGTGAGCGAGCAGTCTCTTAAGAACCGCTCTGACGTGTTGAACATGTTCTTCAACGGAGCGAGAGTAGATAAGGATATCGTCCAGGTAGACGAATACCCATCGGCCCAACATGTCCCGGAGAACGTTGTTGATGAAACTTTGAAAAGGTGCTGGTGCATTACAAAGACCAAATGGAATGTTTAAACTCTCGTAATGTCCAGTGGGGGTCATGAATGCCATCTTTCACTCATTGCCCTCTCTGATACGCACCAAGTTGTAGGCGCTCTGGAGGTCCAACTTTGTAAAAATGGTGGCACCAGAGAGGGCGTCCAGGGCAGAGTTGGTAAGAGGCAATGGGTGTCGGTTTTTTATGGTGATGTTGTTAAGCCCCCAATAGTCGACACAAGGACGTAGTTTGCCGAATTTCTTCTTTACAAAAAAAAATCCTGCGGCGGCGGGCGAGGAGGAGGGTCGTATGGTGCCTTGGCGGAGAGCTGAGGATACATACTCCTCCCTCGCCCGCGTCTCGGTGGTGGAGAGAGAGTACAGATGGCCACGGATGGGAACAGAACCTGGCTGAAGTTCAATGGCCAGGTCGTAGGGGCGATGAGAAGGAAGGTGGGTGGTGTGTCTTTTGCGCTGGATAGCAACAAGTCGGTCTGTGGAGTATCTGGTGGAATTGAACTCCAACGCGGTTACAAAAACACTGCATTTCCCATCTGTGCCATCCCACTTATCCGGTAGAGCTATGAAAACATCAGAAGAGGAGGGGGGCGGCGCTGCAGCCGCTGCGACGGGCGTGGCAACAGCCGACTGAGCAACCAAGGGTTGCATTCTCCTGCCATAACTCCGCCACTCGCGGCGCAAGGCCGCGACGTCTTGGAGGTCCTTTCGGAGAGACGCGACTTCACCACAGCTTATTGATCAGTTCGGCATGTTGGTCAACCACATCACAGAGGCGAGCAAACTCCACTGGGTTTACTGCTTTGGGCTCAGTCATTCTGTCACGAGCAACCGAAGGATAAACAGAAAAGCCTTATCAGTTAGCCCGTGTAGCGTGGATGGTAAACTCAAACGCGGAAGCAGCACGAATAACCACGTGATTAGTCTAAGAACTCTCCTACTTGAAGAGCAAGGATCTACACAAATAAACTCGCGTTCTAGCAACACACACTCAATCAAAGAAGCAACCCGAATCGGTGAGTACTCACAGAATAGTCAGCGTAGCGTCAGCAAAGGCATGGGCGAACTCAATGACTGAGCGATGTGAAGCGCCATTTTGTCTCCTTTTATGCTTCCTGGATCGTGACCGTACTACTTCCGGTTCCTAGTACCGGTCGTGTTACGAGTGTGCATGACAAGTTTAAACAGTATGGTGCTTGTGAGGCATTTACTGTGGTTATTCATTAATCATTAATCATCAGTTAAGGCTTTATTCTGGTGAGGTTTGCTGTGGTTTCAATTATAATTTACATTTTGGGAACTGCCTGCACATAAGTTCTTTAGATAATATCAGAGGCTGGCACACACAAAAACAATAACTTTTGGAGAATGAGAATTCCAAAATCGGACAATCAACGGGTTCAGTCAGGAAGAGCTAGATTCAGGTACAATATGTTGTGTACACCTGATCAGAGGTGGGTATAGTAGCCAAAAAATGTACTCAAGTATGAGGAGCTGTACTTCTAAATAATAATACTCAAGTAGAAGTAAAAAGTAGTCATTCAAAATATTACTCTCACTCAAGTAAAAGTAAACAGTATTCAGTGAAAAGACTACACAAGTACTGAGTAACTGTTTCAATCGTAATGTCCAATTAATTTTTTTAGAAATTATGAAAAAAAAAAAAAAAAAAACACACACACAAGACACACACAGTATGTAAATTATATATAATTATAATAATTATATATGCTAACATTGCAACATTGAATGAAACAGCTAAACTAACCGTGACATGTTTTCTCAGGTTAGAAGTCGAGGTTTTTATATGATGAAGTGTTTGTCTGTGTCATGATCCACGCCTGTCAGCCTGTTTTTTCCCACTCTGTCACTTTCCCCATGTGCTCATGTTTTTCCTTTGCCATCATGTGTCCTTTCCCACGCCCCGTTTCCTCCTCATCTACACACCGGTTTCTCATCCTCTACTAATTACTCCAGCATTTAAGCACGCACAGTGCGCGGTTTAAATCGCCGGATTATTGAGTGTTGTTTGCTTCGAATTTTCTCACGTTTTGTTTTCTCGCCTTCACGTACCAAGTTTGTTTTGTATTTCGTTTTCTCGTCTCTCGCTTTGGATTGTCGCTTCGCTGTTCGATTTCGCGGCTTTGATCTTGCACTTCCTCATTTTGACTACGTATTTTGTTTAAAGTTTTTTGGATAGTCGTCTCACTGCTTGATTTCCCGTTTACCGACTTAACGCTTCCCATTTTGACTAAGGCTCTTGCTTTGTGCTTTGGCTTAGATGTTACGCTGATCGAACTTTCGGCTTTTGACTCGTGCTTTTGCTTTCCGACCACGCTTCCGTTTAACGTTACAATTATACATCTGCACTTGGATTCATCTCGTTCCATTTCTACTGTGGAAGGTCTGATCACTAATTCTGTCCAGTAAAGAGGAGGAACCCTCTAGTTCAACTTGGAGCGCTGGAGGGTGCGACTTCAAAAAGGCTCCCAGACCAGCGTCGGCTACTGCCTGTCTTTCTCATCCATGAACAGCAGTCCCACCTGGTGCATGCACTAATCAACGCGGCCTAGGCCAAGGCCCGGGGAATAACCTTCCTGCCTTTAGAGACCAATCTCAAAGTGCACGCTCTTGACGGGAGTTTGCTCCCTTCTATCACTCACAGGTCTCCTCTTATTGGCCTGAGGGTCTCGGGCAACCAATCAGAGCAGACCTCCCTATTTATCATGGGGTTAATCCCCTGGTTAACCCGTCACAACCCACTGATCGACTGGGTCACGAATTCGATCCTAGCCTGGAGCCCATCATGTTCCACAATCTGCTTATGATCTGCCACCACGTCATGCTTCAGTCCCACCTCCACGAAAGAGCAAATGCCGCGCCATCTCCCTCCCCCCAACCGACTCTACCACTGCGCCATTGATCTGCTCCCAGGCACCACTCCTCCCAAGGGTCGCCTATACTCTTTGTCACCCAAGGAATGCCAGGCCATTGACCAGTACATTACCAAGTCACTCGCGGCTGGGATCATTCGTTCTTCCTCCTCTCCGATGGGGGCCGGGTTCTTCTTCTTGGGCAAAAAAGGATGGTTCCCTTCGTTCCTGCATAGATTATAGGGGCCTGAATGACATTACCATGAAGAACCGGTACCCGCTTCCACTAATGGCTACTGCTTTCGAACTTCTCCAAGGAGCCAAACTATTTACCAAGCTGGATCTGCGCAGCGCACACCACCTCATCCGCATTCGAGAGGGTGACGAGTGGAAGACTTCAACACCCCCTACAGGACATTATGAATACCTGGTGGTTCCATTTGGCCTTACTAACGCCCCCGCTGTCTTCCAGACACCGTTTATCACCTGCTGAGATGAACTATGGCATCAGATAGCTTTTAGCCATTAAGCTTGCCCTAGAGGAATGGAGACATTGGTTGGAGGGGACAGAGGTTCCATTTCTGGTCTGGACTGACCACAAGAACTTGGAATACCTCAGGAGCGCCAAGAGGCTCAACTCTTGCCAAGCTCGTTGGTCATTCTTCTTTACCAGGATCAACTTCACCCTCTCATACCGCCCGGGTTCAAAGAACTCCAAGCCAGATGCTCTCTCCAGGCAATTCTCACCCACTCACGACACCCCCACCAAAGACACCATCATCCCATCCTCCTGCCTGCTTGCCACAGCCGAACTGGATATCGAAACTAAGCTCCAGCAAGTCCTCTCCCATGAACATGGCCCCAGTAATGTTCCTCCTAACCACCTCTTTGTTCCCCACATACTACGCTCTCAGGTCCTGGAATGAGTACATAGTTCCAAACTGTCCTGTCACCCTGGCACAGCTCGTACCCTGACCCAAGTTCAGCAACGTTTTTGGTGGCCGACTTTGAAGGAGGACGTCTTCAGCTTTGTGGCTGCATGTGACATAATTTGTCTCAGATATAAGCATGCCAATACAGCTCCAGCAGTTCTACTCAGACCCCACACCGCCCTTGGTCCGACATCGCTTTGGACTTCGTCACAGGGCTACCCTCTTCCAACAGCTACACCAGCATCATGACTATTGTAGACTGGTTCTCCACTTCATTCTACTGCCAAAACTCCCATCTGCCAAAGAGACCGCAGAACTCATGATCAACCATGTCTTCAAGCTTCATGGTCTCCCAAAGGACATCGTTTCAGACCTGGGACCTGGGATCCCAATTCTGGAAGGCCTTTTGCAAATTAATTGGGGCCACGCCGAGCCTGTCCTCAGGGTTCCACCCTCAGTCAAACGGTCAGCCCTGAGGTGCATGACTTCCCGGGACGCTACCTCATGGAGCAAGTTCTTACCCTGGGTAGAGTATGCCCACAAGTCCGAGGTATCATCATCTACTGGTTTGTCCCCATTCCAGTGCTGCCTGGGATATCAACCGCACTTGTTTCCATCTCAGGAGGAGGAAGTCTGTTTATCCGACGCTGCAGAAGGACATGGCTGCAAGCAAGGAAGCTTGCTTCCCTCAACTATGCAGCGGATCAATTCCACATTCCACATGTCCCAGTTACGCCCGTCTTGCCTCATGCCCATTAAATCGCTGGATTATTGTTTTCTCGTCTCTCGCCTCTCGCTTTGGATTGTTGCTTCGATGTTTGATCTCGCACTTCCTCATTTTGTCTACGGCTTTTGTTTAACATTTTTTGGATAGTCATCTCGCTGCTTGATTTCCCAGTTACCGACTTAACGCTTGCCATTTTGACTACGGCTCCTGCTTTGTGCTTTAGTTTAGACGTTACGCTGATGGATCTTTCGGCTTTTGACTCACGCTTTGCTTTCCAACTAAGCTTCCGTTTAATGTTATGTTTATACTTCTGCATTTGGATTCACCTCGTTCCTCCCCGACCTGTGACAGTCTGTTTTGCCAGAGAGAGAAGACACCGCAGTATGAAGCTGTTCTTTTGCGCTGTGTGTAAGCAAAATATGCTTTGTATATGAGGCCAGGGGTGTTCATCCTCTTGTGCTGTAGCATTGGAGACAGATACCGCTGCTGATTTTATGTTTTCATTCCCTGTCTAACACTGCTAAAGAAATTTTTCCTGTTATGCTGCCAGTTTGTGCACGGTCATGTGACTACATGTGGCTATTGTTATTGCGGTTGATTGGTCGAATGGAGTCATGTGATTATTGTTGCTATGTCTGTTTGGTGAAACACAGTCATGTGGTAGATCCGCTGGCTGCATGTGTAGAATAAATGGTAAGAAAAGCAACGAGTCGAGTGTAGTCGAATGTAGCAGTAAGTAAAGAGTAACGTTTCTTCTTCACAGATCTACTCAAGTAAAAGTAAAAAGTATGGTGCAGTAAAACTACTCAAAAGTCCTTTTTTTTATTTACTCAAATAAATTCAACGGAGTAATGTAACTTGTCACCACCCACCTGTGCACCTGATTACACCAATAAGAGGAGAGGCCTTTTCCAAACTGTTGCACAAAGTTGCCAGAAATTGAAGGACAAAATTGTGTAGGACATTTTGCAAGCCCTAAGCTGTTCCAGCATGACAGTGCTTTTGAGCTCAAAGTGTGGACTTGGCATGGTTTGCCAAGGTTGGAATGGAAGAACAATGGTAAACAAAAATGTAAAAGTAAAAGAAATGTACATGCCTTCTTATAAATAACAGCAATCTCTATCTATCTCTCTATCTCTCTATCTATCTATCTATCTGTCTATCTATCTATCTATCTATCTGTCTATCTATCGATCAATCTATTTCAGATTTATACTGTAGTTAGCAAAAATCACTTTAAAATGTAATTTTAGTATCTCTAAGATTGATTAACATGGTTATCTCAAGGCAATCTCAATACAGTAGAGCACTTTCTATTTTCTTTAAATTTTTTAGACCCATCAATCAATGCGTCAGACCACCTCACCCTACCAACAGAACAGGTGCCATCAGTTACACTGCAGTGTAACCTGACTTCCTCCCAAGCCCCACAACAAAGCTACTGGATGAAGAATGGAGAGGAGATCCAAGGGACACGGGCAGAACTGAGGGCTATTGAGTACACGTAGGCATTGCCCACTATAACTTGTATCACTTATAAAATTCATCTAGTTTGTATAATTCATCAAAATTGTAAATGATTGTCTTTATCTTGAAGTGAAATATCTCTCTCTTGATGGGAGTGGTTTGTGCCAGGATGACAGTGTTTATGTCCACTCAATGGCTCAACTAAAGGTTTAAAATAGAGTTTATCTTATTTATGTTACATTTTTCAGGTCTTTCATGTAGATCACCTTTTATTTGACAAATATAAATATTTTATTTAAATTAATGCTGTCACTGAATGCAGTCACTGGAAACTCCAGCTCACAGAGTTGACAGTTGAGGGCAAGTGATAGCACCCTATGTCATTAATGAATTTAATGACTCTATTTTAAATATACAGAATCACTCGACCAAGGGCAGATAATGCAGGGGAGTATATGTGTGTATACGAATTTAATTCGGATCCTCCTGCCAATGCCACCATTGAAGTGAAAGGTAGGATTTTTTCATGTTTTCTCAAACTTTTAAATAGATTTTATATCTTTTGAAAGATATATGCAGACCTAGACTGTTTTTCTCTGTATGGGTTAATCAGGGATACCAATAGGTTTATTACTATTAGTATGTGTAGTGCACCTTTGTGTTTTAAAGAGGTCTAATTTCAAATGGGTCACGCTGAGTCAGCATATTTAAATAGGCAACATTACTAACGTCCTTTTTAACAATGTATTTGCCATATGGCATCTTTATATAATTAGCATTAGTAATCACCCTAATCACATGTTTTTGACTTATGTTATGGCTGAAAAGCAACAAAAGCTGAAAGTCATGTAACTCAGTCAGCATACAGAGGCCGAAGGACAAAGTCATGAAACAAGGTGATAAAATGGAGGCCATGATGACTGTGCAGGATTATTAGCTCTTCTGCAGTCTGCTGAATGTTTCAACCGTGATTGCTTCAGACAGTATAGAAACAGTGACGTGTGCCATAAGATGCCATTTTATGACATATTAGGCTACATTTTGTACTGTATTTGCTGTACTACACAAAATATTCTGTCAATGATAAAAACAGTGGAATGTGAGAGAGCAGGTTGATGGCATGATCAGAGTATCAGTGTGATTGGATGCTCAGTTTGGTTGGCTCAAAACTATAAAGTGGAACCATTAATCTGTCAGTGCAGAAACCTTCCATTACACAGAGAAGGTGCCTGTGCCTAAAAGCTATAGCATGTGTGGAAATAAAGCTAATGATGTTTATGTCCGCATCAATCAAGGAAAACAAATTAAAAAAACAAAGGAGATTGCTAAAATTACTGGAATTTGCTTAAGAACTATCTAATAGATTATTAAACTCTGGAAGGATAGTACCAGCAGCTACCCACCTCGTGCCTTAAGTCTTCTAGGCTAGGCTTCCAGGCCTTTGTTGCTGTCCCTGTATAGAGGATAAAGCAGTATAGACACTGAGTGAGTGAGTGAGTGAGTGAGAGTGAGGATAGTGTCAGGATAAGAAGGGAAGTACATGAGCGATGCATTCAACATGTGTAGTGCCCACTGTACAAGTATCTGGATGCAATTACTTTTGGTTGCTTCAGTTGGTCAGGTCTAGGCCCAGCAATGTAATGGTCAATAAAATGAAGCCAGTGAATGAACAGGTCACGCCGTGCACCTGGAATGGGCGTGTGCCTCAATCTGTTGTCGCTCCTTGCTCACTCCATAGGCTCACTAATAGGAAGGCGGCCTCCCCATCTGCAGGTGCGTGAAGAGAGTGCTAAAAGCGGGGCTTCGTGGGCTTCTCCCCGCGTTATAAAAGCAGGGCGGGGATTGTAGCTCGTGGTCTGGTCTGGTCTGGCCTGGTCTGGTCTGGTGGGATCTGGTCTATTCGGATGCATCTGGTTTTCAAAACAATGGCTTGGTGAATGTGAGCTGTAATCAAATTTTAGGTAGTCCAACAAAATTTCTAAATGTGCAGCTTTTTATTTGGGCAGGCAGTGTACCTACATTGTATTGCAGTACCAAATGGTGGGTTGTCCAATGATCGGGACCAAAATGTTTTCTTTCCTCATGTGAGTGGCACTCTGACCATGATTGTATAGCACGATGCAGATTTTCATCAGGATAAATAATAATAGTTATTAAAATAATAATTTTTTTATCTTTGACAAGAAATATAGCAGACTTGTCTTCTAAAAGCTAAAAGTCTTCTGTAGCTCCAAATATGATAATGTAAGATAAAAAATGCAATGAAGATATATGTATATATATATATAGTATATATAGGAATCTGGTAATTACAGTATTCTTCAGCACAAATAGTGGATGTAACAAAAGTTACACATAGGTTATTGTAAAGCTAAATTAAATTACAATATTAAATATTTCATACTATGAAATAAGCAAATGGTTGTGTAATAGGTATATTAAAAAAGGTGACTTTATGTCCTTTATGTCCTTTTGTCTTTCTCCTTCAGCTGCTCCAGACATCACAGGACACAAGCGCAGTGAGAATAAAAATGAGGGAGAACGCGCTGTTCTTTACTGCAAGTCTGCTGGCTACCCTCATCCTGTCTGGTCCTGGCGCAAGTTGGACAATGGTGGCTCTTTTGTATGTTTCACTGTTTTTCCAGCATATTAGCTCTGCTGTTCCCAAGCTCATTATGGCAGTCATTCTTAATTTGCTCAAAATGATAACCACTTCATCTTGTGAACGTAAAACCCACTGCATCACTGAGTTATAACACATGAAAAGCCTATGACTAATGTAATGATGTAATAATGATGATCATGATATCAGGAACTTAATAACAGCGCCATCAAACCACACTGACATTCATTACGTAAATGAATTTAATAAAATTAATGCCATTACATAAATTATGCAGCTTAAATCTGGCAGTCATTTTATTTAAATCCCCCTGAAGCAGGATGTGATTTCCGTTGCTGTGTTTTTTCTTGTAAAAGACATTAGGCTAACCAGGGTCTAACTACATCAATTTCTTTCTGTCAATACAAAAAGCTGCCTTCATTTTGTTTACATTCATAACTGATGTTCTATGCTTCTGGCTGGTTTGTTGCTCATACTACTGTTTCGCATAAGGATTAGTTTTAGCCTGAAAGCTTTGCTACTGATAAATACAATGCTATTAATCATCCACTTAAATCACCTTGCAGGAGATTGACAACTCCTCTGGCCGCTTTTTCATCAGCAACCAGGACAACTACACAGAGCTGTCCATTATTAAGCTGGACATCGAGTCTGATCCTGGAGAATACGAGTGCAACGCCACTAATATTATTGGCACCTCTCGCATGACCTCCGTGCTTCGTGTGCGGAGTCATCTGGCTCCCCTCTGGCCCTTCCTGGGCGTTCTTGCTGAAATCCTGATCTTGGTCCTCATCATTGTCATCTACGAGAAGCGCAAGAAGCCTGATGACGTTCCAGATGGTGAGTGAATATGTGAAAGCAGGCTTACAAGTTTTGTATTCGCACATTATGTTTGACTAGATGAGCATTCAATTTTGAATAAAAATCTGGATAAGCATATGATAATTGTCATTGTCATTTAATATCAAATATATACATTTACATTTACATGTAAGCAACTTTGCATGATAAAAACTTTGGGGACTTTCCTGTGACTGATTTGACTTCAGTGACTACATTGTCTCTTCCATGGAACTGATATTGATACAGTCTCACACTTAATAATTTAGTTAAAGGAAATCCATTTCACACACATACACACACACACACGCGCACACGCACACATACAGACACAAAGGAGGTCACTCAACTGGTTTCAATTTGATTGGAGAAATGTCCATATTAAATTATTGTTGCTGCTGGGGTTTAATCTAAAGACTCTTTTAAGCATAGAAAAGCTCTATTTTTACTTTAGCATATAAAATCATTTTAGGTTATACAGCACAGTAAGATTGTTTAAAGCCAGAAATGAAATGCATGCGCCACTTGTCTATATTGTGGCTGGATTTGAATAGGTCTTACTGCAGTTTAAATAGTTCAGGATTGCTGTTGAATAGCGCCATCTCGTGGCTATATATATATATATTTCTTTTTTTCTATTGCAACATAAAGTGATAGTCCTTAAAATTAATAGCTATCATACTATAACACACCTTTCTCTCTCTGATTTGCATAACCTAAACCACTGGGTGGTAAGTGAGAGAACCTGCATGGTGTTTACATTTGCTGTCAAACCAAATATCTTCTACTATTTTGCATTATGTTTTGTGGCTTTAATCCACTGTTTTTGCTAGAAACTTTATTTGAAATAAACTCTTCATTGTTTGTGTTTTGCATTTAAACTGATATCATGTGTAATTTATTTTATTCACATAAATTTTCAAATGTTATATTTATGTCGACATGAGCATGACATTGCTACATGCTTTACATTAGGCCATCATCATTCAATTTACTGTAAGTGTTTGGAAGAGATTCAGAGAAAATCATTCGCATAAACTGTTAATGCAAATGTGTCATTATTATCATACCATTAACAGTATTGTTTGGATGATCTAAAAACAGCATTTGTTTTTGTCTTTTAATGTTAACATTATGTTTAGGTTTTACTAACATTTAACCCACTTTATTATCTATCCATCAAAGTATAATGAATGATAATGTGCATGATTGACTCCAGTGCATTAGAACATTCCTGACATGCTCTAATGCTTTCAAATCTGTCATAGCCTTTGTTTTTAAGCCTCATCATTCCCAAAAATAATTGTCTAACATGGTTATTATTTTGTTTTCTTATTCCTGCACAAGATGATGAATCAGCTGGGCCAATGTAAGTATCAGATGACCCATTTGCTTTCATATACCAATAGCTAGTTTAATTAATAGTGTGTACGTACTGTAACTTATCTCGAAAGCAATTTTTATTTATAGCACTAGGTGCAATGACATATTTATTTATTTATTATATTGTTGCTTCCTACTCAAAATACACTGTTCTGTACACACCAACTCCATGTGTCACAAACTATCTAAATTTAGGGTCTATTTTTATATTTTATTCTTTGGCGGTTTTTATAATGCTAATATGTCAAACACCAGTGAAATATTGGCACGGATCTTTGTAACTATGATTTTTTATGTTATCTGTTCATTTAAACTTCTTCTCAAAGAAATTTCAGTAAAAATTTGTTAAAACAAATTAAAGAGAATTTGTTTTAAAAAAAAGTTTTGTATTGCTGTTTGACCTGCTGATGGCTGGTGTGATGTTTCCCAGGAAAACTAATTCAACTAATAATCACAAAGACAAAAACCTACGTCAAAGGAATACAAATTAAACCAACCATTAGTACAGTAAGTAACACAAGTTATTCAAAAACCTTAAAAGTAGAAATAATAATAATCATAATAATACCATTGTCACCAGCTGTTGTTATAAAAATGTGACCACCTGTTTTCAACTCTTTTTTTTTTTTTTTCAGATGAAGACATTCACATCATGACCATATGAACGTAACATAAATGAGTTCAATATTTAAGAAAGTATATATTAATGTTAAGAAATAATTGGTGAGATTAAATATACATGACTCAAGGCATGCCTTATGAATGTGATGGCAAGAGGATATCTGATGAGAAATATTATTAATAACAGTGTAAATATTATGAACATTTTATTGCATGATTGTGTTGCTTTCAATGTTTATCTTTTATTCACAATGCCTTTTTTTCATGTAAAAAAATAAGAGATATGTAGTGCATGCAATATATTAACCTACTGTTTGAGAAAGATATGTTTTGTTTGTGTATTTCAGAGTAGCACCATGTAGATAATATTTATATTTCAGGCGAATGGACCACCATGTTTCTGATACGACAGTTTTGTACAGTTTATCATTTCACTGAATACCGTTTGGTAAGGTGGCTTATCATCTTTAGTTAACTTTATTGAAGTCATAGGTTTCAATAATGGATAAGGGCTTTGCAATGTCCTGTAATATTTCATTTCTGTATATGTTATACATCAGTTTATTTATGTATGTATCATCACATTGGAGATAATCAAAGTTAGCTGAATGTTATTCATTCTGATGCACAAAGTGTTCAGATGAATTCTGAATTGATAATGTCATTTTCTAATGCTAAACCTTATCTATCTATGACTCAGCTTTTTACATATGCATACTATACAGCATGGCTTTTATCCTATGCAATGTTTGTTCATAAAATATCTATATACATACATATATATATATATATATATATATATATATATATATATATATATATAGTACATTAAGGATTTTTTTACTATTGGCATTTGGTTGTGCGTTGAAGCTTTAATATGCTAGGTTTGACATTCATAGCAAAGTGCACTGTTCAAACTAAGATCCCTGGAAGAATTTAGCTTTACACAACACCATTCCATCTGCATGAGCTCTCTGGCAGTGCAGAGGCCCAACTCAACAGACAAAAGAAAGTCAAAAAAGTGAAAGACACTTCCATATCATTTTTAACAATTAAACATTCTAATGTGATCATCCAATGATTGTGGGGGTTTTTTATGTTTGATTTAAATGTAAAAACTGTAGAATGCGTGAAGTTGTTTTTGTCTTTAGACTTTATGTATCCCTGTTTACCATTGCATTTTACACTGCCTGGCCTAAATAAGTGCCATTTTAGAAGGATGCATCAAGTAAAGAAAATATTTTGAAAATTAAGATTTGAAATAACTGGAACGGAGTTAAGAACCCTTCAGCACAAAAATTGGAAGGACAGTGCTGACCTGTCACCCAGCAAACATTCATCCGACAACGTTGTCGTGTCCCTGGCCAAAAACAGTTGTGGTGGGACAGCATTAATTGGTAAAAATATGTGACACAGAACATTTCCTAAAAATGCATTCAGAGACGTTTGTACACATCTACAGTTGAGTTTTAACTAAGTGTTGTTCAATATACTGTATACCCTCCAAGCTAAAAATTAGACAATCCATGACCGTTTATAACAGCTGTTATGAATCAGATAATGTCAAACACATCCGTTCAACTTTCATTTTGAAACTATTTTTTAATCATGACAAGACGTGTCGGAGGTACGTCATTTCAACGGTCATCAAATGTCGAAATGTTTGCTGGGTAATTTTGTCAACCACAGAACCTAGTAAAGTTTTTTAATATTCCATTGTAAAAAAAAATATCTAAAGTAAAAACAGTGTTTAGTGTTTATGTTTCGTATTGAAAGTAAGAGAATTTCCATATGCACACAATGTGATGAGAATTGTCACTAAATAACTGAGTAACCACTTGTTAGTAAGACTTTGTTGTTAGTTGTCAGTCTTTCGGCTGCTCCCTGAAAGGGGTCACCACAGCGAACCATCCTTTCCACATATACAAGTTTGGCACAGGTTTTACGTCGGATGCCCTTCCTGACGCAACCTTCCCATTTTATCCGGGCTTGGGACTGGCACTGCATCCAGTGGCTGGGGTTTACTTGTTAGTAAGAGTAATCAACTTCTCTTTTTTTTTTGCTAGGGAGCATAAAGTCATGTAGTCTGATGAGTTCAGACTGACCATATTCCAGAGCAATGGGTGCATCGCCCTGGAATAAGGTCCAGGACTCAAATTGTGAAAAAGCGGAGCAAGTGGAACACAGGAAGATTTCACACATGAATTGGCAACCACAGTGTTGTAATCAAAGCTTAATATGATTAAATGAAATGTTGGACTGTGCAACTTGGAACTGCATATCAAACACACAGAATAGTACAGTGGTGGCCAAACATTTTGTGACGAAAATTTAATTCTATACTTTAATGACATTTTTTTTTTCAACAATAGGATAATAAGAACAACCAATATAACAATTAATATTAGTCCTTTATTCTTCAAAACTCGTTGGTTCATACAGTCTGTGTACAAGAAGATGTCTACAGTACTCTGTGTCATTTGCTCCATCTATGCCTGCTTGAGTGCTTCCTGAAAATCCTGGACAGGAATCTGTCACAGAAACGCGCAACTGACTTGAGAACTTTTTTGTGCTTTGGTGGATTTCAAAAAGCAAAAGTAATTTTTTATACATTAACTAAAACAGCTGATTCAAATTAGTACACTTCTTTAGCCAAGATAAACTTGAACTAAGTAGTAACATCACCTTTTTGAGCACAGGGAGAACTATAGTACTGGGTATATGGTGTTTTAATACTTGTGTCCATCTCTACATACATTAAGGATACAAATAAAAAAAACCTTAGGCCAGAAACAACACACATTGTTTCAAAACATGCTAATCCAAATCTGAACCTTAGACGTACTGTACTACATAAACAATAAATAAGTAATAAATATTTTAAAATACTTTTTATTTATAACCACTTTTTAAGTAACTCAAGATTATCTTAGCAACAAGCAATAAATACAACAAACAGTAATTATATAACAATAATCAAAAACCTTTATGGTGTTATTCTATAAATGTATCATAATGTTATTCTATAAAAATATGTACAGTAGCATACAAGATTGAAATGTAGCCTGAAATCATGTGGAATAAGCACTGCTGAAAAAGTGAGCATTAAAATGCCATTTGAATATAGTTAGAGACAGTGTTACAGATGTTTTCCAGAAAAGAACGATCTCACGAGAGGTAAGTTGCAGCGTAACTAAAGTCTTTAGAGGCTATGAGAGTCAAGCAGGCAGAGCAGACCTAATGTCGAGGATTGAAGAGTACCAGTAGGAGTGTATGGATCAGATCTGAAAGGTGAGGTTATGCAGAGCTTTAAAAGTGCAGAGGACAATTTTAAAATTAATACCGGGATTGGGTTCAATTGTTGCCCGTTCCCTTCTTTGCCATGAAGTAACTTAATCCCGAAAAAAACCTTCCACTGCATTTCATTGCTATCATTAAAGGATCTGCTGAGATCATTTCAGTCATTTCTTGTTAACTCAGGTGAGAATGTTGACGAGCACAAGGCTGAAGATCATTATGTCAGGCTGATTGGGTTAGAATGGCAGACTTGACATGTTAAAAGGAGGTTGATGCTTGAAATCATTGTTCTTTCATTGTTAACTGTGGTGACCTGCAAAGAAACGCGTGCAGCCTTCATTGCGTTGCTTAAAATGGCTTCACAGGCAAGGATATTGTGGCTACTAAGATTGTACCTAAATCAACAATTTATAGGATCATCAATAACTTCAAAGAAAGAGGTTCAATTCTTGTTAAGAAGGCTTCAGGGCGTCCAAGAAAGTCCAGCAAGCGCCAGGATCGTCTCCTAAAGAGGATTCAGCTGCGGGATCGGAGTGCCACCAGTGCAGAGCTTGCTCAGGAATGGCAGCAGGCAGGTGTGAGCGCATCTGCACGCACAGTGAGGCGAAGACTTTTGGAAGATGGCTTGGTGTCAAGAAGGGCAGCAAAGAAGCCACTTCTCTCCAAAAGAAACATCAGGGACAGATTGATCTTCTGCAAAAAGTACGGCGAATGGACTGCTGAGGACTGGGGCAAAGTCATATTCTCGGATGAAGCCTCTTTCCGATTGTTTGGGGCATCTGGAAAAAGGCTGAACGCTTTTTCCAGATGGTAGCGCTCACGAAGAAGAAAAGGTGAGCGCTACCATCAGTCCTGTGTCATGCCAACAGTAAAGCATCCTGAGACCATTCATGTGTGGGGTTGCTTCTCATCCAAGGGAGTGGGCTCACTTACAATTCTGCCCAAAAACACAGCCATGAATAAAGAATGGTACCAAAACACCCTCCAACAGCAACTTCTTCCAACAATCCAACAACAGTTTGGTGAAGAACAATGCATTTTCCAGCACGATGGAGCACCGTGCCATAAGGCAAAAGTGATAACTAAGTGGCTCGGGGACCAAAAAGTTGAAATTTTGCGTCCATGGCCTGAAACTCCCCACATCTTAATCCCATTGAGAACTTGTGGTCAAACCTCAAGAGGCGGGTGGACAAACAAAAACCCACTAATTCTGACAAAGTCCAAGAAGTGATTATGAAAGAATGGGTTGCTCTCAGTCAGGATTTGGCCCAGAAGTTGATTGAGAGCATGTCCAGTCGAATTGCAGAGGTCCTACAAGAAGGGACAACACTGGGACAAATACTGACTCTTTGCATAAATGTCATGTAATTGTCGATAAAAGCCTTTGAAACTGTATAACTAGCCAGATAAAATTACTTAATTAGTAATTTTTTTTGTGTTTATAAAATTTTTATTTCAAGAATTTTCAGTTATTTAAACAATGCGCTGTTGTGCTGCTATAAGCATCGTGTGCAACAGTGGTAACTCCAGCAGCAATTATAACCGCCAGACAGAGGGGGGCATTGCTGGCCAGTGAAATGACTTAAAACATTATATAGCTATATATGTATGTTTGTTTTGTTGTGCCTATCAAACAAGCTACACTGTATCAAAACCACAATTTATATAACACACAATTATTATATAACATACACAAATGCATTTTCCATGGAATCTGTGTAAGTCAAATGCTTTTTTTAATATTATGATGACGATGATGATGGTAATAATTATTATTATTAGTTGTTGTATTAATACTACTAATAAGTATTATTATTATTATTATTATTATTATTATTATTATTCTCAAGAGCTTCAGTTAATGTGCACATTAAACATTAGAATGGAGGAAAAGTGTGATCTTTATGACTTTAACTATTGAATGATTTTTGATACCAGACAGGCTGGTTCGGGTATTTCATAAATGACTGATCTCCTGGTATTTTCACACACAACAGTCTCTAGAGGTTACATTATGTAAAATTAAATAATAAAACTTGTTTGAGTTGAAAGGAAGTCAATAGTTACTCAAATAATCACATGTTACAGTGGTGCCATAAAAGTGGGTAAATAAAGATGGTTCAAAAGTTTGATTCCTGAGTTAGATGGACCCTTAAAAGAGTAGGTTTTGACAAAGTTGGGGACCCAGTATATTAGGATTTCAAAGGGCCCAGAATATCTAGCAGTGCCCCAGACTCTTTTTAACCATGGTGAGCAGACAAAAAGCTCAGAATGTACAACACATCAAACCTTGAGGTGAATGGGCTGCAACAGCAGAACACCACCTCAGGTTTTACTCCTGTCAGCCAAGAACAGGACTCTGAGGATATTGTTGGCACAAACGCACTAAAACCGCACCTCTGAAGAATGGAAAAAGATTTAAAAGTCAAATTAGATTATGCCAGTAACCATTTGATTGTGAGCACTTATTTAAATATATACAAATTCTGACTTTAAATTGATCATGAGACATATATGTTGTACATCCAGGAACAGTATATACAGGAACAGTGCAAAGTAAATCAGTGATGTCTCAAATGAAAGTAGTAAGTAAGTATTTTCATGCATAGCACATTTATACACTTCAGTTACAAATAGCTTCACAGTACAAAATAAACAACTAACCTTCACATGAAACACATAAAACAATAGAATGTCTCATAACAGTTGTATGCTAAATCATGACAGAATCTTAAAACATCAGTCATTCATTAATAATGTGAGACATGAATTTGTCCTGTATGGCAGGTCAGTCCATTGCCAGGGACTACTATTATGCTGGTTCCTTCCAGGCATATACTGTAGGAAACTCTGTAGTCAAACTACATGGACCATGGAGGCCAATTATGACCATAGTACTTATTCCCTTTTTGTGCGACCATGATAGGACCTCTGGTCAAACTTCACACACAGGTCCAGACACACATTCACACACGATGGCTAATTTTGGAATGGCAATTAGCTTATTCTCCATGTCTTTGGACTGTGGGAGGAAGCCAGAGGACCCAAAGGAAACCCACAAGTGGAGAACATGCAAACACCAAACCGTGCACACAGACCCGATGTGGGACTAAAGAGCTAAACTATGATGGTTATAACAATAATAATAACAATAATCATCATCATCATCATCATCATCATCAAAAGGCAGATTTTAAAATAGGTTTTAAACATTTTAATATCCTCACTGAAGTTGGTAAAATTATGAGACTATTATGATATTTTGTGGGACAAGTCAGAAAGACTTAAGCGGTTACAGGCGATAGCAATTCTGAAATGTTCAGGAGTGTGTCTGTGTAATTCTTTATTCACAAATACCAGTTATTTCATTTTAACCAGTTCAGATGTCCAAATGCGGAGATGTTGATAACAAATGACTTAAGTAAAGTAACATTTATATTCATCCTTAAAACCATAGTATGTTTACATAAGATCTGACTTTTTATGTTCTACACCTCATCACATATTACATAACAAATTATAATAAATTATAATATAATTTCTAAAGATGTAAATCAAAGCAGGATATACCAGTGATTATACAACAGAGTTCCATCCGAGCAATCTGATTGAATGAGAGACAATTTATGAATGATAATAATAGATGGTAACAGCACTGGGCTGTTTAATTATTTGTATCACTCCATGTCACAGTTGTTCTAATAATCCTTAATTACACCAACTGTCTGTCACCGACATGATTGGAAGTATTGCTCTCTAACGCCTGATCAAGTGCCCAACTTGGTGAGTGGGACAAGATATTATGCCCCCTGGTGCACTAGTTTACTATTTAATGTTATTTGGGATTAAACGCGTAACTCAGAAGTTAATGGAGCTACTATTCTAAAGCAGAAATAAGTGGAAATATAAAGGAACACAAGATTTACAGGATTATCCAACACCTCCATGGCTTATTCTTCTCTCTTTTTGGCTACATAGTACTGATAAGAGTTTAAAACTACTTTGACTCTTGTTAATTACATTAACTGCCGGTTGCCAACTTCACCTGTTGTGGTTAGGTTAGTTCAGTGGCGGGAGAATATTTGTTGGCAGAGGAGACAAATACTAGCTAAATAAACAAACAAATCATTTATAATAAATAGTATTTGTGTAACTGTTGTACTGTTGTAATTGTTCATATCACACTTGAGGTCATGCTGCTGTGCAGAATCTCAGCACTCCCTCTCATTTGGTTTTGCTTAATTATAACACCTAAGTATTGTGAATGGGTAATGCAGTGTCACACACACATAGAAAGTATGTAAAGTAAATGTAAAGTAAATTGCTTCAATCAAAGAAGTATTGTTTTATTAGCAATGTACATACCATATATTTGATCATTCAAAAAAAAAAGTGTCCATGTTTGCATGGGATGAGATGCCTGTCCATCACAGGACAACATGGACACACATATTCATATATTAATTTACACTTAAAGGCAATATTTTGTAGGTAATCCAGCTACCCATGTATTTTCTGAATGTGGGGGGAAAAAGAGAGAAACTCTGCACAGACATGGGGCGAACATACAAAACCCAAGCTAAGGATAGAACTGTGAACTGGAACTGAGAGACAGCAACGCTATCATCTGCTCCCCAGTGCCCAATAATTTCACATGATGAATTTATTATTGTTATTTTTTTGACATGTACATGCCAATGTACCAAACTGTTTTGTGTCTTTGATCCCTTTGTGTATCTTTCACCTGGGAATGTAAATGTGGAACACCTTAAGTTCCATATCAGCATAAAAAACACCACATAAAAGGGCATACTTTATGCTGGTCCAGAGATGGCACAGTGGGATAGTAGTTAGCACTGTCACCCAGTACCTCCGGGTTCGATTCCCACCTCTGTGTGCATGGAGTTTGCATGTTCTCCCTGTGCTTGTTGGGTTTCAAAACATGCAGATTAGGCTAACTGGCGTTCCCAAATTGTCTGTAGTGTGTGAATGAGAGTGCCTGTGTGTTTTGTGTGTGTGCTGCAATGGATTGGCTTCCCTTCCAGGCAATACTCTCTTCGTGCCCTAAGTCTCCTGGGACAGGCTCCAGGCCCTTCGCAACCTTGTACACAGGATAAAGTGAGTGTGTACTATTTTCAAGTTATTGACACTGTGCCAATGTATGTTAAGTAGAATGTGAGTATTTCCCCATTTCCCCCAATAAATCCCAGTTTAACTCCAGTTATATATACACTCCTAACATTCAACACCATTCAACATTTCATTCATACAGTTGTTTGTCAAGCATAGTCAAAGATCATCAAATTTTGAACTCTACAATACATAATGCAACTGTACAGCTTACAAGATATTGGATACATTTTCACACACCCTTGGTTTGTAGTATACATCAAGTGGGGCATCTGAGATTGGTTAGGATCACGAATGTTAGTGCAGGGCAGAATAGTAAAACTGAACATCCAGGGACCCTTAGTGGAGGGGGGACCTTAAGGGGCCTTGACTTAAAAGTTAGATCGATAGATCACATTAGGATCATCAGCAATCAAGGAATTTGAGAAATCAAAAAACTATTCAAGGACCCTTCAAAGGTGTGCACTGCGCAGAAATTCCACCCGTTTACTGAATGTAGATCTTATGTGATGTGAGTGGCTACCGCAAAGGTCAACATCGCTATGACGATTAACAAAAACATGTTGCGCAACCCTAACGAAGAACCTCATGTCCCCCCGCCCCCAAAGCCAATGTGATCACCTAACGAATGGCATACAGTGTGTTTTATTTTATGTACAGTATGACAGGCCATAATTCCAGTCGAACATCAGCAAATGAATAGCCTACACGAGTCTGTGGCGTTTTTGCAACACCCCCTCCTCTCCTGTTTGGTTTAGGTGGTTCGAGCTTATTTTCCTTGGCAACGTGACAGCTTTTTGTCCTCGTGTACGTTCAAACAACAAGAAGAAACACTATTCGGAACAGCGATGGCGTTTGATCGCATGCACGTTAGCGTTGTTGAGCTCCAAACCTGCCCTTTACGGAACACTTGGGAACACGCGGCGCTTTGTCATTGAAACGCTCGTCTGATTGTTTCCTCGTCGCTCCGATACGTCAGTGCTCCAGCATCCCGATCTCTCTCTCTCTCTCTCTCTCTCTGGAAGCGCGTTCACTCTGCTCTCACGTACCCGCTACCTGGGAATGTTACACGAGGATACAGCTGCAGCGGCATGCTCTTGGACTGATTCCTGTGTTAATACCTGTGACCCGCCGTCTGTGTCGCTCAAAAACGCGTCTGTCGTCGGAAACTTAAGGGCTATGCACGCGTTTGCCCTTACCCTACTCTGACCGCGAATCGTTCTCTCATTCGTGCCCACCGTTCGTTTCGTGCGCCAAACCAAAATGGACAGGTTGCATTCTTCCATGCGCAAGCGCCTCTACAGCTTGCCCCATCAAATCGGACACAGATCGGACGAGGGCGACGCGGACGCGCGGAGGAAGAGCGTCCTCATGAAGTCGCTGGCGCCTTCAGGCTCTCCAGAGGCCGCGAGCAGCGAGCCGGACGCGCTCAGTGCGCTCAGGAGCAACGCGAACGGCGACTGCCGCAGGTTCAAAGGGAGCCTGTCGTCCGTCGCCAGCCGCCACGGAGCGGACGCAGAAGCGCACGAGCAGAAGCGACTCATCGCCGAGGAAGAAGACGACGACGGCGGTGGCGGAGACGCGAGTCCAGAGGAGGATGGAGCGGCAGAGGAGGGCGCGCGCGGCGGCGCTGCAGCTGGTGGCGCGGAGAGGCAGCGCGCGGCCTCCGAGGAGAACGCGACTTTCATCAAGTTGGAGGGCGACGAGCAGATAGCGCCCGACGACGAGCGCCTCTACCAGGCGGGCTTCGTGCACCGTCAGCTGGGAGCCATGCTTCAGCCCGGAGTCAACAAGTTCTCTCTTCGAATGTTCGGGAGCGAGAAGGCGGTGGAGCGCGAGCAGGAGCGAGTCAAATCGGCCGGGTCGTGGATCATTCACCCGTACAGCGACTTCAGGTGAGCGTTCACCACAGCAGTGTGTCCCGAATCCACCACACAACCACTACTCAGCCTGTCTGTCTGTTCCTGCATAAATCAATATCACCATATCGACAGATGTGTTTCAGGCATTTGCACGTTACACGAGTTTAACTTCTGACGCTTGGCTTATTTTGTTTTATACCTTGAACCTGTTGTTCAGGAACAAAAACCTCAGTGTGATTAATAATTCCTGCCTGCATAAATGCTGCGTGTCCTTCAGCAAACTAGTAATGTTAGACCAAATTCCTAAAGCATCAGCAGATCGTGGCAGATTTGTTTAGATATATTAATGCCTTGTAAGTAATAGGCCTATGTTGACAACAAAGTTACTATTTCCTGGAACAGGATGAAATAGCTTGAAGAAAAGTCCAGCATTATAATGATTCGATTTGAACCAAGCGGGAAAAATGCTTATATCCCCATTCACTCCCATGTTTTGTGGGCATCTCCAAGTAGAGATACTCCAACCATGGCTATGGCTCCTAGAAACAGTGTAATCAAAATGGGTTAGCACAACCTTAGGTGTTATTAGGAGCAAACATGCAGAGAGATTATGACAGCACAATTTATTTAATGGATCTGTCCCTGGTGCGTATGGCGTAATTGTAACAGTCAGGTGATTGAAATGCACCACATGGCCTTAGCATGGTTACAATGGACAACCAAAACCAGGCCACCCAACTTGTGATACTGTGATTTATGTGCTGTTTATGTGTTATGTTTTTATTTTTGCGGGATATTTTAATAGGCATACAATTTAGCATTACACACATGCTGATGAAGATAGAGTTGAATTCAAATGGGTTGCATCCAATCTTATTCCTTTTAAATTATTATTATTATTATTATTATTATTATTATTATTATATTATTATTATATATAAATGGCCTAGACTATAGACTTTCACTCTGAAAGAAATTATTTAGTTGTAGGGATCTACTGTACATAGACAATGTAAAGGATCACCCTAGAGGACACATGAAGATACCCTTCAGGTTGCTTCGTGTGACCAGATTTCAAAGAATTTAAGAATGTTGCTGTATTGTCTTACTGGTGTGTCTAAAAGGGACATTTCTTCCAGGCGTTTTTATTTAATACTTTATCAGGAACAGAAATCATAAATAACATAGTATAGACTTGTAATTGCTTAACTTTTAGCTTTAGTTATTTAAATGATAGCTATACCCTTATCCTGCATGTTTGGAGTTTACAAATTTACAGTTCCAGTCCTCTCACTCTGCTTCTGTGTCCCCCCCCCTCCCCCCAAAATTACCTTCCAATCTTATCATGCTGAGATACAGTAGATGTGCTTTTTGCAGTCAAGTTAATTTACTAATTGCATTATCCGGTTCATGCACAAAATGGCCTGAGATGTGTATGGACTGTTGACAGGGTAAAACAAATAGAATATTTGTTGTGTGTGAACAGGTTGTTGGATTTCAGCTATGTGATAAACATGTGGTTGACAGAGTTGATGATTGGTGCTGGCAACAAGTGATGACAGTTTCCCAAGAGGGCTCATCACAAGTGCTGGCATGGGGATTGGCAAAGACAATTAGGACCCATAAAATTCTCAGCAAAATTGGAGAGAGTAAAAGTGCATTTTTGGCAGATGAACAAGAGAAAGCTGATTATTGCAAATTCTTTAGAGATGGGTTCGTGTTCTAGGATTTATAATGTGTTTTTTTTCTATGCATAGCCATATTTCAGAGTCCTTAAATCGTACATTAATGCATAAGCTTAGTTGTGTGGTTGTCCAATTGGAAGTGATTATGTCTATTGTAATATACTCTTATATAGCCAAGCTATTTATTTGGTTAATTAGATCTGCTCTTTATGGAATATAGTCCATTTTAAGGCTAAACATTCAATCACTGGTCTCTTATGTTACCAAAGATATTTAAATATATTAAAATATAATAATCCCCGTTAATGAAATTTTGTGTCACAGTGAAAGTCACACAGACAAAAAAATAGAGAAAGATTTTGTGCATGTCCAAATCTAAAATAATTTCCAGTGATAGATTCCAGTTTGGCGGCACAGTGGCTTAGGGGTTAGCACCGTCGCCTTGTACCTTCAGAATTCAGGTTTGATTCTTGGACAGGTGCGGTTTTACATCACAGCCTGCCATGCACAGGAGTCAGAAGGCAAAGAGTACAAGGTTGTTGCCCTGGTCGCCAGATTACCTAGATCCCAATCCAACTGACCATCCATGGGATGTGCTGGACAAACACGTCAAATCCATGGAGACCCCTACACCCAAAAGACGCTAACCTTCTGGTGTCAAACATCATAGAACCTGTACATCATAGAACCTGTAACAGAGGACCCCGTGGATCCATGCCCCAAGGGGCCAGACCTGTCTTCGTTGCACAAGGGGAACCTAAAACCTAGCCTAAATCCTATTTAGTAAAAATGTAACCCCTTTTTTTATTGCTTTCCCCGGAAATAGCCATACATCAAAACACTAGTAATAGGTAGTGATTCATATTGTTTCAGTATATTTTGTGTTTGTTTGGGTGTATAAATTATGTTGACAAGCTTGCTAGACTTTGGACTCTTAGTCACTCACTGTTAACAAGCTTCATATTTACATAGCCTGTGGAGGTGATGTAAGTGTTACCAGAAAATAAACGATCATCGCTAAGAAACGTGTGTGTTTTCTATGAGACTTTAACATTAATTAAACTGATGGTTCATTAGATGATTCATGCAGGGGCAGAGGGGAGGCCTGATTCATAGTTGATTGCTTTCAAGACTGTGTTAGTAACATGGCTTTCCCTTAAATTTTTATTGGAAAAAATGCTGCAATGAAATGTTTAATATCTTTCTTATATTATGTATCACTCATGCACTTTATCATTCTAGTGTAGGAACAATCATAAAAATTGAATCATCAGTGATGGCAGTGGTAGTGGTTAGCACCTTGCACCTTCTGGGTCCGGGTTCGATTCCTGCCTCAGGTTTGTGTGCATGGAGTTTGCATGTTCTTCATGTGCCGGTTTTCTCCCACAGTTCAAAGACTAACTGGCGTTTCCAAACTGTCCATAATGTGTGATTGAGTCTGTATACCCCTCTCGTATAGTTGCTTGGGATAGGCTCCAGTACACAGGATATGGATGATGAGTGAGTGAGTCAGGTGTAGCTTTCTATAATGGAAACATCTCTACACTTCTGGCCAGAAGATCACATATACTTATTATGAACATCCATATAACATTATAAACATGCTTAGTGGAATCAAATCATAAACAACAACAATAACAACTGTAGAACTCATGGCTATGTTTAATATTGAATGAAGAGCATTGTTACATACACAATTCAAACTCAAGGGAGTGGGAGTAAACAGCTGTGTATCCTTAAGAAAACCACTTATCAATGAGGCTCATCAGAAAAATGGCTTCACTTTGCTAGGGAGCATAAAGAATGGACTGTGGAGCATTGGAAAAAGGTCATGCGTGTCTGATGAGTCAGATTTACCTTCTTCCAGAGTGATGGGTGCATCAGGGTAAGAAGAAAGGTGAATGCATGTATCATGCATAGAGGCAACCGTACAAGACTGTGGGTGAGGTGTTATGACCTGGAGTTGCTTCAGTTGGTCAGGTCTCTGATCAGCAACGTTATGTGCCTAAAATGAGGTCAGTTGACGGTCTGAATATACTGAATTACCAGGTTTTTCCATCAATAGATTTTTTTTCTTCCCTGATGGCACGGGAATATTCCAAGATGATGATGCCAGGATTCATCAGGCTCAAACTGTGAAAGAGTGGTTCAGGGAGCATGAGACCACATTTTCACACATGGATTGGCCACCACAGTGTCCAGACTTTAACCCCACTGAGAATCTTTGGGAAGTGCTGGAGAAGGCTTTATGCAATAATCTGACGCTCCCATAATCAATACTTTCAATGCGTTAATGCGACTTTCACTAAATGTTGTGACATTGCATAAGCTTTTCAAAATGATACCATGGCCTTAATCAAAGCAAAAGGCAGTCCAAGGAAATATTAGAGTGTGTGACTTTTTTGGGGGCTGGGCAAAAAAGGATGTCTATAACAAAACATATAATTTGAAAAGTGCTACAAGTCCTTATTTATGAAGTGTTAAATGGCAAAACAAAACCGTAAATGACCATACTACATAGCAAAACAACACATCCGCAAAGAGGCAATTGCATTGCTTCTTTCTTGTTTGTGATTATTAAAGCGAAACTGTAATCTAGGCAAAAAGGCTGGGTTTTGGAGAATTTTAAAGCCAAGGAAAAAAGATGTTTACTGTCATAGCAATTTCCCCAGCAGTCCTAAATTTCTATGATAAGGAGCTGTCATCAACTACTGAAGTGGTGGAGATGCTGATCATGCATGATAAAGAGAACATTTTGTATTTTTAATGTTTCTCATGATCTTCAACAAGGTTTTTTAATTAAAGTTGTGAGCAATAAGACATTTTCTTTGTTCCAATTTGCTGCCAGTATGACTCACTACAAAAGCACAATCAATGCACGAGTATGCATTGTCTTTTAATTAAAACACAATTATATTATTGATGCTAAACTACATATTTTATGGCCACAATTACAGCTGCAGGCTTATTCATCAATTCAGAAATCACTTTAGGAGGTGGGTTTTCTATATAACATTTTGCAAAATTATTCTTTTTTTAATCTAATATTGACTCTAAGAAACAAAATATTCTAAGAGTTTATAATACAACCCAACATACCCAGATGCCAATGTCAAATCATGTTCATCCCAGCATTTTAACTTTAAAACATGCAATTGTTTGCATGTATACTGTACATTGATTTTTCTGCACAATACTACACGAAATCTTACTTTTATCACCACTGTTTGTCTTTTACATGTAACTCAGTAGAGTATCAGAGCACTGAGAACCCTTGGCTTTCACGAGATGGGCGATGATACTCGCACTGTACTAAAGACACTGTTTTATCTTCATCTTGTGCACTGGCTCATTGTCATGGTGGAATAGGTTTAGGCTAGATACCTTATTTTTACTAAAGGGAAATTTCAATCCTGTAGCATACATGACATGCTATTCAGCTGCATTCTTCCATCACTTTCATCCATCAATAACATTTATGTTATGCACATCACACAATTTGGATGATGTTAACCAAAACTGAAAGGGATTGTCTCTTTCCTGTTTGGATGAAAATTCTTTAGTCATAAAGAGTTGGCACCAAGTTGTCATTTAATCGTAAGATCTTCTACATAGATTTTGTCTGTGCAATTACCATTTAAGTCATTCTTTTTATATTCACTGTTGAGACCATTAACACCCCTACAAAATGCAGGTCAGAGGTAAATGTCAGTATTAAATCCTTTGCAATCTGCAAACTGAGAATAATCTGACATCTGTAGTGGCACTATGTATAGACGCTTTGTTCTTGAGCCATTTTAAGCAGCGCTGAATAGAAATGCTACTGTAAATGCTACTGTAAATGTTTGAAATGAGAACCCAGTAATCATAATAGCAATCACACATAATTATCCTATTGTTTTGTATTTCTTAAAAGCTTTCTGTTGTCCAACGATTTTTTTTACCATTTTATTATAGATTAACTGTCCAGGTATAATTAGAGTTCTATACATTTTATATGGAGTAAATTCAACATTGTTAACCTTAAAATGAATACTGTTCACTTTGGGCAAGTCAAATTTCAAAAAAATATATATACAGCTGTTTTATTTACAGTACGGTAAAAAAGTCTTGGGAACATCCAAACAAAAGCCATATGCAATGATGCTTTTGAAAACATTTCTACATTTAAAGAAACTTCTATAAAAAGCACTAAGTAATAACATAAACAATAAACAGTCAATATTTGGTGAGGAAACTCTTAGCTTGAAGTGGTAGTGTTCGATACAGATGTGTACAGTATTTTAAGTAAAACAGCTGTTAGGTTTTACAGAGCATGCTGGAGAATATGAGTTCTTTTGGTAACTTCGTCACCAAAACTTTCTATTTTCATGCAAAACCCAGGAGTCTACATTATTGATTTATTTCCCCCATCTGAAAACTGGTATGTCATGTAATATGTCGCTTTCTTTAGAGGCATGCAAATATTCTTCTGTAATGTTATTTATTCATTAATTGTAGTGTATCTTTGAAAGGAATGGTCTTGTACATAATAATGCAGACATAATAAACTTAATTTAAAAAAATTGTATTACAGATAATATAGCGCCTAAGACTTTTGCACAGCACTGTATATCGCAAATTTGACTGGGAGAGCTTAAAAAATGCTGAGCATGAATCTGCACTAGTTTATGAAGTGTATCAACCATATGTGATCAGTGCCTGCTTAATTACAACACTACACCACTGGACTAGAATTTATTATACAAACGTGTACCCATATGGAACATAACACTGAGCATGAGTAATTAAAAACTTCAAATGTGTGTATGAAGTAGAACTGACAGTCTCTTCTAATGTTATGATAGCGTGTTTATTTTACTATTATGTGTGGCTTAGAGTCCAATGAGCATGCTAGACAACAATAGAGACATTAAATCTACAGTAGTCTTGGATGTTTATCACTTTGTAAATTGTAAACTGAAGAAACAAAATAGCTTAAAATCTTTTGCAGGCCTGTGTTCTAATTAAAGCTGGGTACAATTATACTGTCTTCTGTATAACAGTTTTACCCGGCAGCAGATGTTTTAATGATACAAGGGCAGTCTTGCATGTGGTGTTATGTTCGACGTAAATATGCTTCATTTACATCAAATATAGATCCAGTTACAGATGCCACAATAGGATATTAAAAACACTTTCTTTTTTTTTTTAAAAATGACTGTAATAAGTATTTATTCTGATCTTTTCAGAAGCATTTCTAGATCTAAACAAATAGTCACTGGTGCATAGTTTTGCACCAGTGGCTAATATACCAGCCCCTTATTTTGCTGCATTTTCAATGATTTGTTCTCTCTTTTTCCAATGCAGGTTTTATTGGGACCTGATCATGCTACTTTTAATGGTAGGAAATCTGATCATCATCCCAGTGGGCATCACATTCTTCAAAGATGAACATACGCCAGCCTGGATTGTTTTCAACGTGGTCTCTGATACCTTCTTTTTAGTGGACCTAGTCCTGAACTTCCGGACTGGCATTGTGAAGGAGGACAGCACAGAGATTATCCTGGACCCGCAGCAGATAAAGGTGAAGTACCTGCGCAGCTGGTTTGCCGTGGACTTCATCTCCTCCATCCCTGTGGATTACATCTTCCTCATTGTTGAGACAAGGATTGACTCAGACTTTTACAAAACGGCCAGAGCTTTGAGGATTGTTCGATTTACTAAGATTCTGAGTTTGCTCAGGCTACTGCGACTGTCCCGACTCATCAGATACATTCATCAGTGGGAGGAGGTATGTCTGCGCTGCTGCCTAAATAACAAAACACTGTGCTTCTGTGCACTGTGTATTAAAACCTAGAGCAAACTCAGATAAGCAAAGAAAGTTAGAAGGCTCATTCTGAAATATCTCCATAAGTCCCTCTATATTAGAAGAATTTGCATAGTAGAAAGTATTTAAGAAGATGACTTCAGAACCGTTTTTATTGTATATTTTCAAAGAGTTTATATTAGAGATGTAATGTTCAAACACAATTGTTGTCAAATTGATACTATGGAAGGGCTTTATAGTACCTGATGTGTTGTACAATATCAGTACTCAGATATTAGCTTTCTTCCATGCCAGAATATCAAAATTGGAAATCAGATGTCTGTGTTAAGTATTGTAATGAACCTTTGTTATTTTTGAAATCTCAACGATGCCTCTACGTTCTACGGAAGCTAAATTAACTGTGCTTGCTGAGTAGGATGGAGGGAGGGTATACCAGCCAATCAGAGGTGTCTGTGACATCATGTATGTGGAATAGGGTAAATAGAGCTGACTTCTAAATGTATCATGATGCTGAGCAGCCGTTTAAAAAGCTGTGGTTGCCGGGTCTGCTCTGAGAGTTGGCTGTGGGTGGCGTTAGGAGTAAATCTGGAGGAAAAGGTCCTACTAATTTAAGTACAGCAAGTTTGAAGAAACAAGACACTGCAATACCTGCAATATTTTGCTTTTCATCATAGAGGTCAATCAACCCTTGAAAACCAACTAAAGGAAATCTATGTAAAAGGGACTGAAGGTAATGCATCACTGTCTGTGTGGAATTCACACACTGGCATACCAAATCTTTTTCTTTACAATACAGATCTCTAAAGATCTCTAAGTTAAGATTATATATATATATCACAGTGATTTATTACAATTTTTTATTTATTTTTTGCCATTAAACCAGTTATGCCAGCATATACCAGTCACGATGCTGTCAGACTCACAATATCTGACCCATTGGTTCCCCAGATTTTCCATATGACCTATGATCTGGCTAGTGCAATGGTGCGAATAGTGAACCTGATTGGTATGATGCTTTTGCTGTGCCACTGGGACGGCTGTCTACAGTTCCTGGTACCCATGCTTCAAGACTTTCCTGCTGATTGCTGGGTCTCCAAAAACAAAATGGTGGTAAGTGAAATAACATAAACTATCATCCAATGTATTACAACTGCATAGCTTCTTTGTGTTGCCACATATAAGGAGGTTAATGTCTTTATATTCAGCTCATGTTGTGTGGATAAATACATGATGTCAAATCAGCTGTATTAGATAACTGGAAGAAATTGCTGGTTACTTTGTTAAATGCATATTAATTGACTAAAAGCTTAATATTAAATAATATTCATGACATACATAACAGGTATTTGAGCTGACCAGACTGCATGATCTAATTATTAGATTAGGTATTTATGTAATTATTCATTCACACATTTACCATCAGTTTGTTTCATGATATAGTAAAATCACTGAACCATTTGTCATTATGTTTTTTCTTTTCTTTTCTTTTTTTCTTTTTTGCATAGGTTGTTGTAGTATCTTGATTATTGATTGAAAAACTGTTATCTAAAAGGCCAAAAGTAAAATCTTATGTTAATTAATTATTAATTAATTACTTCTTGTGCCTGTACCTAACTTTATAGAATTGTAAAAGTAGTATATAACAAGAAAAATTACAATTCATTTGAATGCTAATAATTTATGACACTAACCAAGCAAATTTTTTATAAATGTGTAGTTGTGGAGTAGACTACTGTCGCTTCATATTTTCAGAATAAATATTTTAAAGGTAATAAGTAAAGGATAAATACACCTTTCATTATTTTTTTTTCAAAGATCATTACACTTTTTTGTTTGTGCCTTTAGTTAAATATAGGTTGAGCCATAGGTTTCCATTCATAGGAAAAAATATGATTTGTGTATAAGAAAATATTAAATTCTTTAAATTATTCATATAATATGCTCTACGTGGTTACTTGGTGTTCATTTGACTGCTTGTCATTAATTTTTTCAGGTTAACATCAATCAAATTAAATATCTAATCTACTTTATGTACCTGTAAGGAATCTAAGAGCTGTCATTTAATACTTAAAATTCTTTTTTTTTTTTATCCTTTCTACTGTTCTATTATACTTCTTAAAGCTTTATAAATCTCTCTATGAATATATTTAACTTGATGATAGTTTATTTACACATACCCCTGATCATAACACTCATCTTTAATCCTTTTGTCCTTTAGTTGATTCCTACTTCACTTTTTTATTTCACAGTGTTTGCTCCCGCGATTAGTCTTTTACATGCAAAATGATGTGCATACATTATATTTTATTCTTTGTGTATCTTCTCTCAGCTGTGTTTTTCTCTCTCCCACCCCCTCATCTCTCTCTCTTTTTCTTTCACTTGCTGTTTCTCCTCCTCCCCCCACCCCCTCTTTCCCTGCAGAATGATACTTGGGGTCAGCAGTACTCCTACGCGCTGTTTAAGGCTATGAGCCACATGCTGTGTATTGGGTATGGCATGCACCCACCAGTGGGCATGACAGACGTGTGGCTGACCATTCTCAGCATGATCGTGGGTGCCACCTGCTATGCCATGTTTGTGGGTCATGCCACTGCCCTTATTCAATCACTAGACTCATCTCGAAGGCAATATCAGGAAAAGGTGAGTGTAAGGTGAAATGAAAATACTGAATATGGGGAAAATATTGAAGTCTAATATATTGTGACACAAAAACATCACAATATTATTATATGGTTTTACAATATGTTTCATGTGGTCTTCTCACATGAGCAATCTTTTGTTTTTTGCAGAAGTAACTTCTGACTTTTCTTTGATTGAGATCATCAAACTAAGTTTAATATTACACAAAGATAATACGAGTAAATACAAACTGCATTTTTAAAATGATGATTTCATTTATTGAGGGGGAAAAGCCCTCCCCCTTGCTGTGATTTTTGAAAAGCTGAAATTTTTGAAAATTTCTCTTGCTAAACCCAAGCCTGATTACTGCCAGACCTGTTGAATCAAGAACTAAGTACCTGGATGACTACCAGGAAATCCTGAAGGAGAACGTCTGGCCATCAGTTCATGACCTGAAACTCAAGCACATTTGGGTTATGCAAAAGGACAATGAGCTGAAACACACAAGCAAGCTAAAAAAAAATAGTTTTAGGAGTGGGCTAGTCAAAGTCTGGTCTTAAATGCGGTTGAGATTACCTTGAACAGGCCGCAAATGCTTGAAAACCCTCCAGTGTGGCTAAATTAAAATAATCCTGAAAAAAGAGTGGGCCAAAATCTCTCCACAGCGATGTGAAAGACTCATTACCAGTTATCACAAATGCTTGCTTGCAGTTGTTGCCGCCAAGGGTGGCACAACCAGTTATTAGGTTTAGGAGCAATTACATTTTCACATAGGGACATTTGCGTTTGGACAGCTTTTTCCTGTAGTAAATGAAATCACCATTGTTGTCTTTGTATAATATTAAGATCTTAAATGACATCATCATAGTCATCATTGTCTAGTTACACATATGTTGACATATTAGTTATAGCTAATAAATAATAAAACGTTGTTCATATTATTGCAGGTGTTTTAATAAAACACTTCCTCCCCTCTGTGTTATTCAACCCACACTATTTTGTCTTCTACAGCAAGCACTTTTTGAGTGTTAATTGACCTGTTGCCATTTTAATAAGATGGAGACACAAGTGCTTTGACCTCAGCAAAGACTTGAGTCAATTTTGGCCCCTTGTAGTTGCTATGGCAACATACCTTGTTGACACAAGATTGCTTCATTGATGAAGCGGCGGCTTTCTTGTGGATATACCCGATAGGACCATGCTGATATATGAAACAGGATTTGAGAAGGATCACAGCATATTATTGTGTGTCGTGAGGATTTTTTAATTTTGCATCATGCAGAACCCAAAGAATATAAGAATCCTCTTATATAACGATAGCCACCTCGATCGGCTTCAATTCTAGTTGCGAAGCTTAAGAAAAGGTGAAAGAGAGCTGCAAGAGTTAAAATAAGGTTCAAGGTTCAAAGAATTTCTAAGGTTTAACGAAATTAAGTGTTTATTTATTTATTTACTTTTCTATGCTTTTCATTCTTTGATTGGATAGGTTTCATCGATGACACTGTTATTAGCAGCAACCTGCTGACAAGCATTACTCCTAGTACTGAAAAGGACAAATTCCAATGACACATGTTTTTTTCTTTCTTTCTTTCTTTCTGATGCTGTGAGTCATACTTAGCCTACTTTATCCTGACAGTTTTGTATGTGGCTTTACTACCCCCATCTGGTCTCAAGAGTCCGGCTCAACTGCACTGTCTGACATTATTTCCTGTTGTCTCAAGTCATCCCTGCTGGCTTTGTCTTGTGTCCTTGAAGATGATAATATTAAGTTTGAAATATCAGCAGCAGTACAGAACGAGGCAGCTAGGCTGCATGCTGCAGTAGTTAAAGCAGACACAACTGACATAGCAGCATGGAGCATTAGCGTGAAGTGAAGGGCACAGTAGAACCACTGCAGTCAAGGAGGAGTTCATGAGAATAGAAGGAGAAAACAGTCATCGGGGGTGTATGCACCTTGTCGAGAAAGCTTATGAAACAGAAAGAGGGGGTAGGAAAGACAAGAAAAGGAAAATTTATTTTTCTGAGCCTGTAGGCAGGAAAGTGATAAAATGACTAGAAGAGAAGAGCTGAAAGAGGAGGAAGATTTCCATGCAGAGGTGGGCAGGAATATATTATGCCTGAAAACAATCTTTCCTGTTCAAAGAATAAATAAATATGCAATTAAAACCAACAACCACTTTGAATGCAACGTTTAAAAGTTTAACAAACATGCAGAAAACACAACGAAGTAAAAGATGGTTTAGTGTAAAAACATTACCATTGTGGTTAAACCATATACACTTCTAGCTTGCCTCCTACATTTTCATAATCTGTTACTTTTATTAAGGGTTAGTCATTAGTTACAATATGTAATGCAGTTCTAAACCACTATTGCATCTTTAGCCTTTTTTATTTTATTTTATATTATTTATTTTATAAGGGAGCTGTGTGATCTTGAAACTACCCACTGCACTACAGTGCTGTCTATTTTAAGACTTACTTTTATCCAGTCAGATGCTGTTTTATTGACACTAGCATTTTGTTCGGGCTACAATCCCTACAGTATAAACAAGTGGAGCAGTACATGTCATTCCACAAGCTTCCAGCTGACATGCGCCAAAGGATCCATGACTACTACGAGCACCGTTATCAGGGCAAGATGTTTGATGAGGAGAGCATACTTGGAGAGCTGAACGAGCCACTCCGAGAGGTTAGTCTTAAATCGACTCACCTTTTTTAACATGCATCTCACTAACAACCTGTTTATCTTAATGACAGTGAATAAACTACTTCAAATGTGTTCCTTTCCACTTTTCCTTTCCACTTTTCCTTACCCTTTGCACATGAAGGAGATAATCAGTTTCAACTGTCGAAAGCTCGTGGCCACCATGCCTTTGTTTGCAAATGCGGATCCCAACTTCGTAACGTCCATGCTTACCAAGTTACGCTTCGAAGTCTTCCAGCCAGGAGACTACATCATTCGGGAAGGCACCATAGGAAAGAAAATGTATTTCATTCAACATGGAGTGCTAACAGTTCTGACCAAGGGCAGTAAAGAGACAAAGATTTCAGATGGGTCTTACTTTGGAGGTAAGCAGACATTCATGGTATTGCTAGTTAACCGGTTATAGATTGCTTATATGGTGGCAAGAGGGTGGGGGAAATACTGCAAGGAAAGATATCATGGCAGCAAAATCAAGTGTGAAACTGTAGATAAGTTAGACAAAAGCAGAACTACGTATTTCATGTGAAAACCTACTTTATAAACCAGTATGTACTTTTCAAGAATACAGATAATATTTCAGTAAGGGATGAGAAAATGGATCATATAGTGTTCACTACTATATGTCCTTTTTGTCACTTGTTATTTTGTTCAGTCATTTTTAGAGTTGGCAGGTTTAAAATTATTTAATAGGTCTTTCTTTTGTAGAGGTGTTGAAGCTGCGGGGTTTCAGTTATATCTCGTCTATACTAGTGTAATCAAGCACTTGTGTTTAAGCCTGGGGAATTGTACATGAGAAAATGGGCTATGGATATATATTTGTCAGAATCTAACCATTAGGAAGTCACTCAAATGCACTTGACTGCCTGTCGTTAAGAACAGCACAGGACGGTACAGTACTATACAGTAGAAAATAATGTAAGCTGGCTAAGTTGTATTTATACACTAACAGATACTCTTTTGTGCTTGATTCACACCTCCTCCTTCTCTATCATTTTTCTTTCATTCCTTGCAGAAGTTATTAAGTTTAGGGATGACAACCCTCACTTTCAATAACCACTTTAACCTGATCAGAGACTCAGGGCATACAGAGCCTGTTGAAACAATCCTGTGTGCAAGGCAGGAGAATTAGACATTTGGATGCCAGTCAATCGCAGGGCACCATGCACTCATACACACTCAGTCACACACTCAGTCACACCTAGGGGCAAATGGGAGAACCCACGAGGAGAACATTCAAAACATAGGTACTCACCCATGCTCAAACCCAGGACTGGGTCTGAGCATGGGTGAGTATGTGAAGTGTCTTTTTTTTTTATTATTCTAATATTACCTTCAAACTGGATTGCAATGTTTTTCAAAATGTCTTTTGATGTAACATGGACTTATAGCCCATCACTAAAGTGGTGTATTATTGTGCCAGAACATTTCACTTATGTTCAAGGTATTGTATAGAATACAATATAACTGGAACACATTGATTAAAATTATGGAATTAAATTGTTCATTTAAAAAAAAAATTGTTACTATTATTACACTACTTAAAAATAATCATACTAATAGGAATAACTATACAATAAAAGAAATTGATTGTTTAACTTTAGAGAATGAAACTGGAAATGGCAAAGAAAAATTTTAATCTATTGATTCCATCCCTCCTTCTCCCTCTCCCTTGCTCTGCTACACATTGCTATGCTCCACTCAGCCCTTCATATAGCACATTGTGGACACGCGTACATGACAGCATAACTATATAGCTAATTTCGATACAGGACAGCCAGAAATGGCACTTGTGTGTTACATCTAGCTCTGCTGGTGTTTACATAAAGCCGCTCAAGATTCAGTCAACACTTCTAGCTCGGATGTTTGTGCAAAGGAATTATTAGCTGAAATAAACTCGAGTTATTTTGTTTCACTGCACATTTTGCTGCTTCATCTGCTTTGGATGTAAACATCAGCAGAGAAATAATGAATGGGCTCTGTACAGCCACAGAAAACTTTTGGGAGGCTGTTTAACACAAATATGTCACAAAAACACTTGACTACACATTCCCTTTGTATTTGTCTACATATACAGTAGGGCACATGGTTGAAATACAATTTTTTTTTAAGTTTAGTGACTAAAGTGAGTGACACACAGCAAAATAAAAACACAGGAATTGTTGCAGGCACTAAACTTGTCACCATGCCCCAGTGTCCCAGAGGAAATTCACCAAATTAACAGACACTGAAGCATTCAACTGGTGCTCATTAAAATAACATAACTCATTGAGCTGACTGGCCCGCTTTAACTCTAGTGTAAAAACAGCATGACTGTATAGCAAATTCCACTAAACGACAGGTGGCACATTTAGAACCAGCGCAGTTTGTAAACGCTGGAAGAGAAATCTTGGGTCGGCCCTGCACTTCAAATGATTTGGGAAGTGGTTTTGCTTGGTTGTGTTGCAAAAAAAAAATCTTTCCCGCTTGTGAGTCATAGCGATGTCTGAAGCCCTGGTGCCAAGGTTGCCAGATCAGACTGAGAATATCTTGCCTATGCAGTGTTGTAAAACACTTCCACTCGGATAAAAACATCCCAACCTATAACATCACTTCTATAATTCATACTGTAGCCCTTTAGGTAACAAAGTACACACCAAGCCACTGACCACATCATGTCACAGAGATCAATACACTATTCTGCACACATGAGATAACAGACACATACTAATAGTTAATGTTGCACTGATTGACCAACCTTTTCACAGACTGCATGGTCCTCACCACCACCACATGCCTGACAGATTTTACAGCCTTCCGGACATTTATTTCATACATTTTTTCATAACATAGCTTCCAGATTTCTATGTCTTTTTTTTTCTTACAGATGATTTGAAAACTATGAAGTTGCAAACTGTTAGGATTGTATTAGACTTGTTTTATGTATGTATGTGCAACAAAATACATTCTTTAACATTAATTTTTACACATTCAAGGAGTACAGTGTTATGATATAATTTATAGTGCTTGAATGACGTATGAAGTGTGATAGAAAGACATTAATGTTATTTTCACCATGGACTCATTAGAGGCACAGATAAATGGCCTGTGAGCACATTATCAGTATTGTTTTTTAATTATACCTTATATATACATTCTTTTCTGCATTGGCATGGCATGGCCAATTCTATTGTTTTTGGTATACACTGAAGACTTTTGAGGTGGCATGGTGGCTTAGTGGTTAGAAATGTTGCCTGGCACCTCTAGAGTCGAGGGTTTGATTCCCAGCCATGTTCGATTCCTCCTCACTGTGTGCATGGAGTTTGCATGTTCTCTCTGTGCTTTTTGGGCTCCCACTGGGTACTCCAGTTTCTTCCCAGAGTCCAAAGATACGCAGATTATGCTAAATGGCATTTCTAAATTGCCCGTAGTGTGTGAATGACTGTGTTAGTGTGTGTATGTGTGCCTCGCAATGGCTTGGCACTCTGTCCATGATGTACTCCGCCACATGCCCAAAGTCTCCGCGGATAGGCTCCAGGTCCCTAGCAACCCTGTATTTAGGATTAAGCAGTATAGACAATGATGACCAAAGACATTTGGGTTTGTGAACAAGGATGAATTATATGATTATTTTTCCTGATATTTACATGTACATTATATACAGGTATAATGCAGTAATAACATTGTATATGGCAATTTTTAAAGGAATGCATAAAATGTAATCATGCAGCAAAAAAATTACAAAAACTAATTGGCAACATAGCAAAGTACTCCATCTGGGGAAAAGTAAAAGATTTTAAACTGGCCATGTCAATCGCCGGAACTTTAAACTACTTTAACATGAATTTTACGCCATGAAGAACAGACTGAAGTCAGAAACCACCCAATAAAAATATTAAGTGATAATTACTTTAATTATCTTTTCCTATTCTTTTGATCATCTAAAAAAAAAGGTACTCTTGAGTTTCTGTGAAAATATCTAGATGTAAAAAAAAAGAGATATAAAACGTAATTTTTGAATGTCTTCAGTATACAGAAAAACTAAAGAATTGGCATTTTATTGCATATTATGCATAACAATTTTGGTAGGGCTTCCTTTAAGTTAGATGTGGCTTTTTTTAGCTGCAGTATTTGTAATAAGCTTAAACAGGCACTGTTTCAAAAGTGTTATCAGCTGATCCTCTTGTGTATCAGAGCTTGTGAATGAGCACATTTCAGGAGCCTTGGGAAATTCCTCACCCGCCATCAGTTAGCCATTCATGAAATTAATTTTCCTTGACTGTCGCTCAGTGAGACTTTACAATGACTTTCAAATAATAGGGTAACAGAGAAGTGAAAGGAAAATAAAAGAGGGCTGATGTAGAGGGCTGATGGTGTGAGGACTTCGTTTTATCAGGCTTTTTACTGCATTTATTCATCATATATTATGATTTCTGTCCTTCAAGAAATTACCCATTTAATTTCAGGACTGTAAAGTATCATGTTTTAGTTAGTTAACAAGTTAGTTAGTTAGTTTGTCAGGTGTTGGCTGTCAAATGGATTGTAAAGGAGCAATACTTGGCACAAAAATTACAATATTGATGCCTCACAGATGGTGAGGGAATAAATCCTATTCAAATATTTTCTGGCTAATTCTGGTCCACCTGTTCCGAAAATGTACTGTAGCCCTATTTGTAATATTCTTTTCTTGAAAATCAATAATCTATAGATTTATATGAGCAAAAAATTATATTTCACAAAACCTATGTTCCTTCTGCTCAGAAGCAGGTGAAGCTATTCAAATTTAAACAAGGTTATAATCTCTCCCAGTAAGCCGTGTGGATGAAACTGAGAAGAGTTAAAAGGCTGGTCCATAGTTAGTGTTATTAAGAACATTCTCCATTTTTTTTTTTAATCTAGTTTGGTCCTCTGCTATTCTTCCCTTCAGTCTCAGCTTTGTTTCTTTCTTTTTCTTTTTGTGTCTTTCTCTCTCTACTTGTGTGTGATAGTCAGTATGCGAGCTCTGATCGAGTGTCTCTTGTCTCATTGTTGTTTATGACTGTGGCCGTGACGGATGGAGAGAGACAGGGATAGAGAGAGGGAGAGACTGTGTGTATGTGTGTGTGTGTGTGTGTGTGTGCGTGTGTGTGCGTGTGTGTGTGTGTGTGTGTGTGTATCCCTTAGGCCATTTCTGCTGCTGTATCTTATCCAAACATCCCCACTCCACATTGGCTCCAGGGTGATGAAGGGCCACAGGCACTTTATTTATGGTCTTGTATTTTGGCTCATAAATGTTCAGCTTGTTCCAGTCATAAACATCACGACTAGTAAGATGTGGTGTACTGTGCACGTTTTTGCATTTACTTTACATTTACATTTTATTCTTTACATTTACTTAAATAGGCTTTATAAATTGCATATAAATTTTAGTAAGCACTCCATTGCACTGTTGAATCTGTTAGGTCTGTAGGTCTGAGGCCTTCTTTCACCTTCCCTCCTATCCTATAATTTATATACCTTATATACATACCTTATATACCAATTATATTAGGAACTTAATTTAAGATGCAATTTGTAACATACCTGAGCTCTGAACTTTCAAAATTGTAAATGGATTTTCATGTGCGTTATGGTATAGCAATAGGTAAATTAGTGGTTTCATTGTTATTGTTTTTAATATCTTACAATTTTAATCCTCAAATGCACATGTGTCATGATGTTAATGTTAATCCAGATCTTAATGTGTACAGAGATCTGTTTGCTGACCCGGGGCAGAAGAACAGCAAGTGTGAGAGCAGAAACATATTGTCGTTTGTACTCTCTATCTGTGGACAACTTTAATGAAGTGTTGGAAGAGTATCCAATGATGCGTCGGGCTTTCGAGACAGTAGCACTCGATCGTCTAGACCGCATTGGTGAGAACTGTCATTCATGTCGGGTGTCATTCATCTGTAGTTGGTAATGGTCAGCCCAGTTAAACACAGACTATTGGGGGTATAATTTGTTTGCTTGATTTGTTTATTAGCAATTGGGTAATTTGCTCAAAACAAATTTGTGCTTCTGAGTTTTGCTTCATACATATGTAACTGCAAAATAAAGAAAAAAATGCAACAACAACAAACAAAAAAAAGTAGCATCAAGGTAATCAAGGTAATATTTTGGATGCTGCTTTGTAGTAGTTTCAGCCATACCTACTAATATTTCACTATAGAACATCATAAAACAAAGGTTTCAGTCAGGATTGTAATGATAAGGACAATATTTAAAGTGGTGTAATGTATTTTCTTAGTCTTCCATACTGTTTATTTCTGCTTTATCATTATAGGAAAGCAAAACTCTGTTCTCCAGCACAAGGTGCAGCGTGATCTCAACTCAGGTGTGCTGAACTTTCAGGAGAATGAAATTATCCAACAGATTGTACAGCATGACAGGGACATGGCTCACTGTGCTCACCTAATGCAGACCCCCTCACCAGGTCCTCACCCAACCCCAGCTCCATCGTCACACACTCCAGTTATCTGGGCTCCTCTCATCCAGGCTCCACTCCAAGCAGCTGCAGCCACTACCTCAGTGGCTATTGCCCTTACCCGCCACCCACATCTGCCCCATACACTTTTCCGGCCTCCGGTACCCATGTTAGGGTCACTAAAAGATCCATCAGGCCATTTTAAAAGGTTCCCTGTGGTTTCTGGTGTTACTGCCTTGGGTAGCTCATCATCTGGAGGAAGTTCTCAGCTTGGCTCTGGAGTGGAGACCCCTATTTTGGATTCACTGAGAGCAAAGAGTTCTGCAACATCTTCCTCACCGCCTTTGCCTTCTGCATCCAGTTCTTTGCCATCTTCTACAACAACCACCATCACCACCATCACATCCAGTATTAGTGAGGCCTCCACCTTTTCCCAAAGACCTGTCAGCAGCTGTGGTTCTGGATTCTCTAGTGTGGCTCAGTTCCATCCCCAACCTCAGCTTCCGCATACTTCCTTCTCCAGTATTACTTCTTCACTGCCTGGTTTCTTCCAACAAAGAGCAGTAGGAAGAGACCTGGGTCAATTTGCCATTCCCTCTGCTTCCACCCTAACTCCTTTGATAGCTCACTCCATTAGCCCTATACTGACACAACTGCAGTCCACTCTGCCCAAACCTCTTCAAGTTCAGCGCAGCCAGGAGGTGAGCAAATCAGTTAAGACAACAACTCATTCCCCTTCTACTGAATCCCCACTTTTTTCTGGAAATCCCATAGAGCCAACGGCTTCAAATCCCCAAACTCAGGATCCTCAAAGTAGTGATCTCCTTCAGCTCTCCCATGAACCCTCTGCTCTGGCTTCACTGGCTCAGTATGGCTCTGGAAATGCTTCCCCTTGTAACACCCCACCAGCTAGGAGCCCTACATTCCAGAGTCCTATGGTGCAGAGGAAGCGGACACCTATTAATAGCAATCCCTCGAGTACCTCAGGATCTCAAAGCTCTTTACTGTCCCCTCAGACCCTTTGTCCTCGCCCTTCCCAGTCACAAGAGAGGGTGGGGTCTTTGGTTGATCTGCCTTCTCAGGACGTCAGTACAATTTCCATATCACTTTCTTCCCAGCGACCATTTGAGAGACCCACACTAGTAAGACAAGGCCCACAGGTCCCAGATCAGTCACATCTGGTATCATTGTCTGGGTTCAGCCATACTTCTTTCCCAACCCCTGTTACCAAACCCTATAGTTCAATACCTGGCCATGTGGCCCTGTCAAGACAGACTTCCAAAGTATCCCAAGCCCAGACTGGATCTTCTGGTGGTCCTGGGTCTCAAGGCAGTTCCATTCCAGGAACACCAAACATAAACCCCAAACTCCCATCAAACTTATGAGAATGGATTATACTCATCTATTGTACAGACCATGTTTTTATTGATTAGCAATATATATAAGAAAATAACTTTTATGATTATGAAGATGTTTGTCTACCTGTGTTTATAACATTGCAATGACTACTTCTCAACTTATAATGCCAAATGAAGGAATAGATAGGTGTCTGATGATTGAATGAGAGACTATGTCATTGTGGGTTTGTGACTGGGTGGTGAATAAGTGTAATATTTGACATTGTCTTCCAAGTTCCTTTAGAAATTTTGCAATACTGATGATGATAACATTATGTAGGGATATGCAACAAAAAGCAGTTTCCAAAAAAATGAAATAAAAAAAGACAGAAACAAAACAAACTAAAAACAAAACAAACAAAAAAACACTTAACCAGTACAATAATAACAGGGTTATGGGTGATCCTCAGAAACATGTGCTGGGGAAGAGATGCAAATATACTTCTTGCTATATAAATATAAAATTTGTCATTGTGAAACAACAGTTGCTAAAGATCTCACTTATCAGGTTTGAGACACAAACACATATACACAGGCATACACATAGTCATGTTCATTATCACACATGCACTGACCATTTCACTAGACCTTCCCCTATCTATACTTCCTTGTTAACTAAGGCACACTGCTCAGTGTCTATGGCCTTTCCTTTTTAAACAGCACTGCCTTAGAGCTTGAACGACCAGGGAACGATCCCCTCACTTCCACTGCAAAAGAGATAAGATAAAGAATGTATTGCAATCATTTTCTATGTGCTTTGTATGTGTACTTGTGTGGTACTTAAGCAATAAAACTGTATGCTTGATTTTGTACCTGTACAGAGATTTGTACATTGCAGCTTTCTTCCTAGCAAAGAGAATGTAAAGACTTAAATGAAATGTAAAGAATGAGTACATATTAATAAGATGTTGTGATATAAGCCCATTTAATGCCAAAGCTTGTGTTTTGAGAACTGCAACTGTAAATTTGCATTGTGACTGCTTTATGGTACTGAAAATGCAGCATATTCTACACTGTGATGGACTGGGTAATCCTATCCTTGGTGTATTTCCACCATGCATCCAGTGTTCCCAGGATAGGATCGAGATCCACCACAACCCTGTCCAGGATAAAGCACTGACTGAAGATGAATAAGTGATGAATGAGCATATACCGCATTTTGCATGCCGTTATTTCAGTAACATTAGTATTTAATATCTATTTGTAAAGAAAACTTCACTTTGTCCCAAAAAGAGATTTTTACAAAAAAAAATCTTTTTGACATACTCGTAAGAATTGGCTTAAAATTTCCAGGTGTCCTTCCTTTAAAGCATTGTTTATTATTCCTGATTATGCAGAAGTGTTGTAATGCCCACTGTACTGAACATGATCTGAAACCTGCAAGACTTGAAATATTAAATCTGGGAGCAACAAAATTTTATTCCATAACTATTACTCCCCAGTAAGTTTGAGGATATGCTTATCCTTGTAAGTTTTAATTCTGTATGTTAAACAAATTTTCATTTTGAATTCTATATATCCAGAATCATACCTATTTTTGAGGATTTTTGTTTTTGTTTGTTTGTTTGTTTGTTTGTCTGTCTGTGAGAAAGGTCAGCATTTGAAGACTCATAGTTGACAGCTGTTATTTAAAAATGTCTTCGCATTTGTTAAGCATGTTGACATTGTAGTATTGATACCTTTTACACTACCTCAAGTCTTGCCATTTTCATCTATATATGTACATGGGGAAATGAAATCTAACAATGAAACACAGTCCTAGACATTTGTCTAATTTTCTAGTATCAATTAGCCTATTTATTGGTACTAATAACAAGTACTCTGTGTAAATAATTAAGCTATGTGATTAATTACATTGGAGAGTCTGTATGTATGTATGTACAGTACAGACCAAAAGTTTGGACACATCTTCTCATTCAAAGAGTTTTCTTTATTGTGTTCTTTAGTCCAAACAAGTCTCTTCTGCTTGTTGCCTGTCCTTAGCAGTGGTTTCCTAGCAGATATTCTACCATGAAGGCCTGATTCACACAGTCTTCTCTTAACCGTTGTTCTAGAGATGTGTCTGCTGCTAGAACTCTGTGTGGCATTGACCTGGTCTCTGATCTGAGCTGCTGTTAACCTGCGATTTCTGAGGCTGGTGACTCGGATGAACTTATCCTCCGCAGCAGAGGTGACTCTTGGTCTTCCTTTCCTGGGGCGGTCCGCATGTGAGCCAGTTTCTTTGTAGCGCTTGATGGTTTTTGTGACTGCACTTGGGGTCACTTTCAAAGTTTTCCCAATATTTCGGACTGACTGACCTTCATTTCTTAAAGTAATGATGGCCACTTGTTTTTTTTAGCTGCTTTTTTCTTGCCATAATACAACTGAACCTCTTTGAATGAGAAGGTGTGTCCAGACTTTTGGTCTGTACTGTATGTATGTATGTATGTATGTATGTATGTATGTATGTATGTATGTATGTATGTATGTATGTATGTAAGTATGTGGCATTATACAAGGAATATGGATTGGTTATTTTTATGACAAATGTATAGTAGCATGAGTTACTGTTGCCACAATGTTCATTTCATTGTTTTCTTGTTTGCCATCTATTTAGACTATTTTATTTAGATTCTTTTGGAATGACTATCAAGAAGGTCAAGTGAAAAAGGTCATTTGCATCAGATTGTGTCACTTTGAGTTTTCCTTGCCAGCATCAGTTTACATATGTAAATAGCTTGATAATAAAAAATACCATACAGTGGAAATTTCTGTATTTATCTGTTTATCAGTTTAAAAAAATAACCATAATGATTATGTGCTTATATTCCTAAATTCATCATAATCCCTTTTGTGTGTGGGGGGGGTGGGGGTGGGGGGTTCGGGGTAAGGTCATCACACAACACAAATACTTTTTTGTGCCATGACCATTTTCTATTGTCTCTTTTACTCCCTTTCATTCAGACATGGACATTCTTCCATATTGTATTTTACTATAGGATTTTGTCATAGTTTGCATCGGTAGATACAGAGAGCATGTATGAAGGTCATGTCATTAAGAAGCAGTATTCCCTTTTAGATTCTGGGGCTTTACTGAGTCATTTGGGTCTGTTGTAGAGCATCAGGGTTCTGACGTTGCTTCACTAGAGAATAGAGATAAGATTGTCCACTTTATGTACTTCGACACCCTAGTGCTGGATCAAGTTATACCTCCCACTCCTACACCACTGCTAAGCTGATGTACTTGATAATTTTGCCTACACTCCACACTCTCACTGAGGAATGAGATACAAGCTCGGAAACAATACACATTATCTTGGATTCATTAAAAAAAAATCCTAATGTAACACACACAAAATACAGGTTTATTTGAGAAAAATTGCATGAGATTTTTTTTTATGCTTATCCTTTGTTTTACAGAGAATTTTACTGATACCAACTTCCTTCCTGGGGGGACAGCAGTACTGTGCAGGCAAAGCTAAACCTTACTCTATTTGCATACAAATTGGCCATCTGATCCATGTCATCCTGACACTGCAGTTTGTGGACAAGCACACTTTCCTCCTGCTAATTATGGCAATGATAAAGCACATCCGTCTTATGATAAAGATCATCAAAGGTAAGAGAATAGTGATGTCCATGAAGCAGTAAGGAGATTTATTTATCAGTGATTTTTAGAGGCTCTTGTGGATGTTAGAGAAATTGCATGCAATGTACTGGTTAGATTCAAAGTGATGTGAATATTAATAGGAAATCAGAGTGCTGACTCATTCTGCTCCTGAACTGTAACTAACGCACGTGGATGTAAAAACTCATCACTGATCATTTCATTCTCACAGCAATTTAGTTATAATCAGTAACCTCCATAAAAATGTATGTGTGTGTGTGTGTATATATATATATATATATATCGGAGTGCGGCATTGTATTTGGTGTCTAATTATACACTGCCATCTAGTGTTCGACCTGCGTATTGATGCCCAAAAACACCGGACATCAGCTTAATAAAAATATACAAAATTGTCTTCGTGAAATTTACGGAGAGAAGAATGACTAAACAACATCTGGGATGACTTATTATTAATATTGCTAAATAATTGCTACATAGGCTAAATGCTGAGCAGGTATTATACTGACAACCAAAGCAAAAATCCATAAAAATAATACAATATGCGAAACATTAAAAAAGTGACAATGTACAGCTTTGAATGTCAACACAGTTTTTTGTTTGTTTGTTTGTTTTTTTAATTCTCACAGTGTCGCGTGCAATCATATCTTCCCAAACACCTTCACCAAATCCTGAATGCTAAAAACACAGATCACAAGATACCAGATGATTATCATTTTAATGTTTGGGTCAGTAGTCAGTGTGCAAAGTGAACAGCTATGAGTATGAATTGAAAGAGGGATGTGACATTATCACAATGTACTTGTTTAACATATACGGATAACTGGCTCACACATAGCACTGTCGAACTTATACAACAGGCAAAACATAGCATACCAACAAACTTCAAGCATAGGTACTGCAGGGCTGATGATGGCAATTCTCTGGTCAATTGGTCAAAGTGCTTTGAGATTTATTTTTGGTAGAGCTGAGGAGTAAGCAGATGCAGTGTAAACAGCATCCTATAATTATTTTGTGCAGTATGGGGTTTCATTTGTAGTATAAACAAATTAATCAGCTAAAATCTACATACAAAGAAACTGTGGAAGTAGGTGATTATGGGGAATGGCATAGTTCTTATTCATGGTGCTCAAGGCACCAGAACAACACGCATGGTGTTGGTATAGCCAGAACCAGGACGCCAACCAGTGACAACAATCAACACATCACCAGATTTGTAGAACTTGCGGGCTTTACCTGAGAAAGAAAATGGGTCAATGAAAAATCAATACTCACAGATTATCAGGCCAGTATAACTTTCTGGCTAAACAAACAGTAAGAACAAACCGATCCCAAAAGTCTTTACTCCTTTGCTACTTTCCCACCTAAGCATGACAATCCCCAATCTGACAACAATCAATAGCTCTTTCAAAGAGATACTTTATCTAATGATGACCTGTGTCCTTACCGAACTCCAGGGCAAAGCTGACACGCAGGTCCACATCCTCGGCCCACACATCATTGGCAGGCTTGTTGTAAAGGATGGGGTAGATTCCACGGTACAGATGGCACTGACGGGCTGTCTGCTCGTTACGGGTCACAGCCATGATAGGGGCGCGAGGCCTGTATCTAGACAGCAGATGAGCAGACCTAAGGGGGGAGAGAAAGAAAGCCTTAAGTAATGATAAGCCAAAGGGTACCTGAAACAGCTACAGAACAATTATCTAGACTAAAAACTATTTTCAGTCAATAAGAAAACTGAAAAAGCTATGTAAGCAACAGTATAATACTATCTATTGAGCTTTAAATTAAAGGTATTTCTGTTTCATTAGTAAATATTTTGATTGTTTAAATTCATGTTAGCATACATCCTAAATGTCATTCATCAAAGAACCTTCTGTATATAATGGGCTGTACTGGTTAGACCACAACAGCTGACTAAGAAGTTTAAATTAGCCTGCAAAATGTCAGGGTTCAGGCCAGCAAAGGTCAGGCTAAGCATGAGGGAGCACGTTTCACATTGGCACACCACAAGGGATGTGTATGTGTGTCTGTGTATAGTATGTGGTATAAAAGTGCTATACCAAATACTTAGGGTATGAATTTGAATGTGCATGGGTGTTGTATCTCTTTATTGTACCTTCCAGATTTGGTGAGAACGATAATGGCACTGGCACAGCACTTAAAGGAAGCTTCCACAGCTCCTATGGCCACAGATTCACAGGGGTCACGGCTCAGGTGTGTGATACGACGCAACTCCTCGAATACCTGCCTGTGGAACATGGCTGCCTCAGCCTCACGAGCAATCTAAATCCAGACACACAAGTAAGTAAGAAAACAAAAAGAATTTCATAATGCAAAACATGCAAGCTTAATATCAGTGTTGTTGTCATCAAGCTCAAACATAGTGGTAGCAAAAAATCCAAAACCTAAAACAGCCTGCCAGGCCATGAAATTTGTTTGAATGCACCAGATCAAGCTTTGCCCATGTATGACAGAAGACAGCAAAACACCCGGGTAAGAGGGCAAATCAGACATGTAAACGATGAATGTCTAGTGCTAGAAGTTGTTAGTAGTCACTTTGAATAAGCACTGCTTTTCTTTGGATTAAGTCAAACAGAAATAAACCAATCATAGCTGCTTGCTTCACTTCTTCCTTCCAGTAAACAAGACAGACTGTGTAACATTTTAGTTAGACTTTTAGTGAGGGATAGTAACTATAATAGACATGTTTTTTCACTAGAACCATATAAAAAATAATTGCATACGCAAGTCAGCTAGACTGTTTTTAGACATTTTGCATTACTAGAAGTAAATTTATTTACCACATTCCTCAAAATGCAATCAAATGCCAGGCCAGAGGGACAACAACACACTTACCAGGTGCTGGGTTAACACAGACTCAACAGGGTACTCGCCCTTGGCTGTTTCTCCACTCAGCATGATGCAGTCAGCACCATCCAGAACAGCATTGGCTACATCACTGCTCTCAGCACGAGTAGGACGGGGCTTCTTAATCATGCTCTCCAGCATCTGCCATTTTGAGGAACAAAGAAACCAGTCAGAAAGATGTAAAGTTCATTTGCTGTATGTTTATTATATACTTATAATATAATACTAATATAATATAATATAAAATATACTAATAAAAATATATCGACAATTGTGTTTTTATTTCTTGACCTGGGTAGCACAAATGATAGGTTTGCCAATCCTGCTACTGCGTGCAATCATCATTTTCTGAGCCAGGAAGACCTTCTCTGTGGGGATCTCGATTCCCATATCTCCACGGGCAACCATGATACCATCACTGGCCTCCAGAATCTCATCGAACCTGGACAAATATTGGGGGGGAAAAAAAAACATATAAACCACCTAATCAAAACTACTATTCAGCATTAAGAATACATGATCTTATCAAAAGAAACACAAGAAAAAATGTTATTCAAAACAACGTTTTGCCTAGTTTTTTTAGTCTAAGAACACTCTCAGTATTACAGTGACATTAGATCCTGCTACACACTCACTTGCACACCCCCTCATGATTCTCCAGCTTGCTGATGATCTTGATGTTTTTGCCCTTTTCACCCAAAACCTTCCTGACAGCATGAACATCAGCAGCCTTGCGGATGAAAGAGGCAAACACCATGTCCACCCCTTGCTCCACACCAAACTGCAGGTCTTGGATGTCCTTCTCAGACACAGCAGGTAGGTCTATTTTAGCACCAGGCAGGTTCACACCTTTCTTGCTGCCCAACATTCCACCATTTTCAATCTCACACACCAAGTAGTCACCACCTGTATAAAAGTAATTAAATCTTTAGACTAAGTATTCATTTCTCGAATGTATTTGTATCTCATTTTTAGCACCCTTGGTTTGGGTGTAAATTGTATCAGTTGCTAAACCTGACCAATTTCCAGAACTTTTAGGGAGATGAGGCCATCATCAACGTAGATCTTGCTTCCCTGCTCAACCACCTTAGTGATATTCTTATAATCTAGCCACAGGGTTTTCTCATCACAGTTGTCCTTGCAATTGTCATCCAGGGTCAGTTTGATTTTTTCACCCTTGTTTAGTTTCACCTCCTCTGTGCCACTCTGGAGAAAGGACATAATATCAAGAGTTGTATAAGAAATTTCAATCTGTAAGGTGGACAAATTTTCAATCAACTCATCTGTTTTTCTCTAATAAAGACTGTGTATCAAAGAGCAGTATTGTTTTCCGCTGTGAAACTTACATGCACATTTGACAGGAAACAATACGTTGTATGCAGAGAATATTTAATACACACTCACTCCTTTGATAAGGCCAGTCCTGATTTCAGGACCTTTTGTGTCCAGTGCAATGGCCACAGGTCTATACTCAAGACTTCCAGAAACAAAGCTTTCAGTGGCTTCACGGACATTCTTGATGGTATCAGCATGGTACTAAAAATACAGAAATAGGTTAATTTCACTAAAGTGAATAAAAGAAAAGAATTAATCAATATCAGTCCCCCAACAACACATCTGTACAAGAATCTTTTTTTCAGTGTCTCAAAACACTGCAGTGAAAAACTTTATAACAGAACTCATCGGAATGCATTTATGGGCTTTGTCAATGGTTCCATTCAGACCAGCTATTTTTAATAACTGATTTTTTACACACATTAACAATGACCTGTTATTTACATATAAACATTGGCTAATTGTCAATTCCAACAACTGATTGTTTTATATCTTAATAAATGTTTTTATCATTTGTTAGTCATTTTAATTATGAGTTTAGAAATCCTTCATTTTTAATAAGTTAATTAATATCAAAGTTAACAAAATATTTTTAAATTGTACAACATAATTTCTACATATCATATTCATTTTGTATGTGATTATTAATATAAATATTAAAGTATTTATCACAAGGGTAGGTCGTAAAATTGAGTATAATAATAACAGCTGTGGTATGTATATTCAGCACATACTGTATATACTACATGTACTATATGTGCTGCATAAATGTGAGAATGGTTGCAGTTGCTATGTTTTCTAATTATTCACTGCTTGTTTTACTCTTCCGTGTAAAATTACATGCCTGTAAGTAGTGATTAGTGATTCAAAAGATGAGTATAGTGAACTGCAACTGAATCTGAGTAGGCTATATCGGAGACATGCTACACATACTGTATGTTTGCACAGATCAAATTTCCTATGATATAATTAGTTGACCAGATGACCGCCACATTACAAAGACTTACAGAACTCTTTGTGTACCTGAAGGGGTCTGAAGTCCCTCTTATGACCAAATAACTGCACTTAAAATGTCTGAAACATTACCCTACAGCAAGTGTGTCTAAGATTTAAAAAGGTGAAGATCTTCTCCTTTTCTATAAAATGCCAATAGATATGATCCACATATGATCCATACAATATGTCTTAACAAAAAATCTACTGTGATATTGAAGAACATATTATGACTATAATTCATCTTACACCAAACTCCAAGCAGAGTAGATAAATGTTAACAAATAAATTGGGAAGTATTTGTACAAAAATAAGTGCCTAATACATTTGGTGGACAAGGCAGTGACTGTGACTTTTTAGTGACTGTGACTTGTATCTACAGCTAATAAACTGTGCTGCTGACCTTTAACTGACCTATAGCTGAAATATCAAAGGTATCATATGAAGGTCTAATGGCACACTTGATGGTATCATTAAGAAAGTTTAACTTCCCAACTTCCAATTCCATTCTACAGAGCTTTTACAGTGAGAATATATATATATATATATATATATATATATATATATATATATATATATATATATATATATATATATATATATATATATAATACTCTGTAGTAAGGAGCTGCCAATTATTCAGTGAGAGCACCAACCTCATGAGTTCCATGTGAAAAGTTCAAGCGTGCAACATTCATACCAGCCTTGATCATCTCCTTCAGCTTCTCCACTGAGCGAGAAGCTGGCCCTAAAATAAAAATGTTTATCAAACTTAACATATGAATTCAGGGTAAAAGAGGACAAATACACAATTAATGTAATTAAATTTAGATAAATTTATGATGAATGGAGACATTGCTGTGTTTTGCTGACCGATTGTGCAGATGATGCCAGTGTTGCGAGATACCGTGGGCTCTGAGTCAATATCCAGCAGGCACAAATGCTCCAGGAAAGTGTCTGCCATAGCAGCAGGGAGCTGCTGGGAGTGAATAAGCGAAGAGCTCATATCTTTAGCCTTAGACATTATTGGAGCAGTGTCTGCTGGAACGTCCTGCAATATGGGAAAGCATGAAACACAAGAAAAGAACAAATAACTTGCTCCAGCATTGAATAACTTGCTCCAGCATTGTTAAAAATTTGACTTTAATCTGACTGGAAAAAAAATAACACATAAATGTATTGTTTTATTTTAACTTCTAAGACTTTAAAGATTATTATGGTTTTGGGATTAATATGCAAATATGCTATATCCAGAGTCATAAGTAACAAACTCTAGTTACTGTCAGCTCTTTCAAAATATAACCTTATAGGTTATAACCTTAAGATATCTGTCTGGAAAGAGTGTCTGTCTGCAAGTAACATACTGCTCCCAGCTAGACTATCAGGCTAAATATATTATATTTAGTTATGCAATAAGATGATATAAAATATAGAATGTAAAATAGGCAAAAGCCTTTAGTGCAAGGTAAGAGTATATAAACTAGCTTTATCATATAAACACCATGTAATTGTGCAAGCTTTACAGTAAAAATAGCTTGATAAGCTAACAACTAGAGTTGTAGAAAATCCAACAGCATCTGGTGTGCTAAAAATATCTTATAACAGTGTGATCATATTGCTTCTGTAGCTCTTTAAACATTGGTCTTCCAGACGCAGCAAACTGTCACTGTCACCAAAGGTTAAGCAACTAAGCCGGTGGCAACATAAATTAACAATGTGGGCAAATAAATGGGGTGTGTTTTCATGCATGACTACACTTAAACTCACTTGAAGGACTGACTGTTATATTCCTCAGTGCGCCAAAGTTACAGATATTCAGGTAAATAAAAAATACCATGGGTGAAGATATTTACTGCACTTACAGTGTTATAGTATTTAGCAGGGACAGCTGTCATAAAAGTAAAGGATAGTCGATCAGCTGAAACTGGCAATAATAATAATAATATATTATATATTATTATTATTATTATTATTATTATTATTATTATTATTATTATTATTATTATTATTATTAATTAATTAATAAATAGAAAAACAACAAAATGAATAAATCCCTTGTTTAAATAAATGCTGTCTGACCTACCGTAGCCGCTGACCGGTCACAAGCAGTTGTGCGCCGTTCCCCAGCGCGCGATCCCAATTTATCCCCGTTACTAACCGGCACTACTTCCTACAGGGACGACAATGTATCCTTGCGAGAGTGTTCACATATTTCATGGACATAACTTATGGCAGGGACGGTGAGTATTTGCCCCTAGCTCTTTTCTGAAGTACCTAAAATTGTCCCCACCTTTATTTTGATTTTAGGCCTTTAAATAAAATACAATTTCCATCATCTTTACAAAGGATTAAATACTTTGTTTCCACTGCAGAAAAAAATAAAAATATATTTTGGATTAAAATCTAGTGTTAAATAAAAATAAAATAATAATAATAATAATAATAATAATAATAATAATAATAATAATAATAATAGATTATTATTAGAGTAAACTCTATTATTAATAATAGAGTTTAGATGCTTTCTCTGGAGGAGAAGGCAGAGTCTTACTTGCAGGTGTCCCAGAGAACTGTTTCCCTGTTTCCCCTTTAGTTCGCATGGGTGAATTCACATTTCACCTCATTATGTCCATTTCCCCGACTCGTGGATGGTTTATTATCGCTAGTTACTTTTGCATTATTATTTTCTTTACATTTCATCCGTATTTTTAACGAACATCATGACTTGGATGTTCTTGTTTTTCTTAAATTGGTTTTATACCTGTTGGCCAAACAAGAAAAGGATTACCTTGTCTTCTGCTGTCCTCATCTGTGTGGGTTCAACCTATAGTTACTGTAGTTAATTTAACTAAATTATATTTATATAGCGCTTTTAACAATGTTCATTGCCGCAAATGAACATTAGAGTCACACACTCTAATATTTCATTGGACCGCCTTTTGCTTTTTTTTTTTATTATGGCACGCGTTGTCTGTGGCATCATTTCGATAAGCTCATACAATGTCACAACATTTCCGTCCAGAATCTCCGGAGGTAAAGCAAGTCAGGGTGCAAGGTGCACAGGTAACAGTCAAGCGGACTGTGTGAGTTCACTGTGAATGTGTAGTGGCACCCATAAATTGACAAGTAAAAATCATGGGTAACAGCAAAACAAAACAAAAGATCTTGTGGAGTTTCTGTGGTAAAGATCACAATTATCTACAAAAATCTAAATTATGTTTGAGAAATGTGGAATTCCAGGGAAAATAAAGAAAAAAAAGAAAAAAAAAGGGAACTTATTAATAACTGAGCTGGTTTTGAGATGTGAATGTGTGAAGCATGTGTTAGGGACAGAAAAGCAATGCATTTAGGGACAGTGAGTGTTAAGACAGATCCTGACCTGGATGGCTGCCCACCTCGAAGATGTCCACAACCTACTGCTCCTAACTGCCCTCAACTCCATCATACAGCTCTGCAATGCATACAGAAACACCAGTCCTGACCTCACCTGTGTCATCGTAAATCAAAGAAACAGAAGAAACAGAAGCTGGACAATCAACTGAGAATAGAACAGAAACAATCTGATTGTAGTTGTCCCTGAATAAATGATAAGGTATGGACATCTGGTCTGGGTCTCAGACTGTCACCCCACACCCTGACTCAGATGTGGGAGTGGTCCAGCCTGGATCTAGTGCCTTCATTTTGGTTAGATCAATCAGTGGGCTGGTGAAAAATTTTAAATGAGGTAAAAATGTTTATTACCCTGCCTCACGCCATTTTTGGTCACAGGCCACATACTGCAATCTTAAACTTATTTCCACATGAACAATCATGCAATTATTCTGGTTTCCCATGAGCCCCACCCCACCCTTCGAGTCCTCAGGATAGCCCTTTTTTGTGTTGCATGTGCTGCCGCCAATCATTACTATAGATAATTATATATTTAGATTAAATTGAATTAAATTTATTCACACCAGTGTTTAACAAACATCTAAAAAAGATGATTTGTAAGATAATTCACATTGATGCTTGGACCTGAGGTAAATGGCATGAGCCATTGAAATTTTTACTAGGTCCTGCAAGCCTCCACTGGGTTTTCCTCATTTTAGTTATTGTATAGGCAAAAGCCCCATGAAATCCTGGATGTCATTAGAGAAAAAATAGGTGGAGGGACCTTAAAGTGAAAGTGAACTCCAATAGTCTCCAGACCTTTTTGCTTGTTCCAGACTGCAAATGCTTGTTCAATTAACAGAAGAGAATTGACAAAATAGAGCAGAAATGACAATCCGTGCCATTTGACAGAGAATTCACACTTTGAGAAGTGTGTTGTGTTCTAAATTACAGAAAAGAACGGAAAAGAATAGAAAAGAATCGAAGTACAAATAGAGGACAATAGAAGAAAGGAAAGAAAAGGGAAGAGAACAGATGCGAAGACAAAATAGAAGAAAGGGAAGGAAACAAAAATTGTTTAATAGAACCAAATGGAGAGAACAGACAGGAAGAGATAAAGAAAAACAAAAATCAGAATGGGAGAAAGGAAAAACTATAGAATTAAAGAGAAAATAATAATAAAAAGAAGAAATTAAGACTAAAAAAGGAGTAGAGAAAAGATGAACATGCAGAAGAGGAAAAAAGAATAGTAGAGAAAATGCAAGAGATGAAACATAAGGAGAGAATAGATGAATATATAACAGAGGGATCTAAGAACTGAGATACTGTAAGAACAAAAAAGAGGATAACAGAAAAAAAGAGAACTGGAGAAAATTGAAGAGCAAAACACTAAAAAGAGGAGAGATAAGACAAGAAGAGTAGAAAAAAACACAGATAGAAAAGAGAATTTAAATATGAACAAAAACATTGGAAATTAAAATAAGTAGAACAGAAAAGACAAAAACAGAAGGCAATATAAAATAACAAAATAGAATAGAAATTGACAAAATAAAAGAGGAACAACAAAGAATAAAACAGAATAGAAGAAAAAAGAACAAAAAAAGACAACATAAGAAAATATAACTAAATTTATACAAAACACTTGATTGCCCATTTAAATGGAGGAGGGGGGGGGGGTAATCATCAAAATATGAGCATGTTTTAAGACCTGGTTACATTACAATAGAGGACATGATTATGGAAACTTTGGAAAAAGTAAAAGATACAGGATTATTAGTAAATATGCAGTAATATTGTTAGTAAACATCCCAAAGAACATATCATTGCACATTAAAAAACAGATTTTGAAACAGTGAGTTTGAAATTATTGTCCTGGAAATTTATTTAGTATTTCTTTTCATTTAAAGCGGTAGATAACCATGCAAAGCACTAATATTTAACATAAAGCGGTGGTGTGCCGTCGCAGAACCTGTAGTCACACATTTTAGAATGGGTTCTTAAGCGATATCTCACATGGCCTGGAAATTGTTAAAATAAAAAGGTAATTTTATGTTTAAATGTATTCCCTATTATGTCATAATTATTATTACTATAATTATTAAGTCATAATAGTCAATAATGTTCGATAGAAAGAAACGCGCCATCTACAGGATATGTAGCCGCACGTTTATACGAGTATGACCTGAATGTTACTGAAATAAAAATGACATTACCAATAAAGAAATGATTAATAAAACAAAAGAGGTCACGTTTTCAAAGAGATTTAGGTCATATGAGTGGAACGTATTTATATTTCTGTTTTAAAAATATTAATAAAAATGCAAAATCTTATGCTACTAATCCTACTGACAACAACTGTAAGAAGAACTTGTAATTTAAATGACCTGCATCGTCGTCATCGTCTATAGCGCTTTATCCAGTATACAGGCTCGCAGTGGGCCTGGAGTCTAGGGCATGAAGCAGAGGACGCCCTGGATGGAGTGCCAGTATGACACACACCCACACACCCACAAGCTGATTCACACACTACGGGCAGTTTGGGGGCGCCTATGTCTTTGGACTGTGGGAAAAAACCAGGAATACCAGGAGGGAACCCACCAAGCACGGGGAGAACATGCAAACCCCATGCACGCAGGACCAAGGCGACAGCGCTAACCACTTGAGGCATCCGTGCAGCCTCCTACAAAGAGACACTTCCATTTACATTAAACTTACATTACTTACATTACACTTAAATTTTAATAATCTGCTCAAATTCCCCCATAGGTAACTTAAAAAAAAAAAAAAAGTTTTTAAACTTCAATTCTCATGCAATCTTAAAAGTGCTCATCTGAGGGGTGGTTGATGTGCTGATGTTGGTCTCTGAAATAAAAATAAACAGCCGCCACCGATTAGTGTTTTTTGATTCGAAAACCTAATGAAGGAATAACACCGGATTTAAAACTAATTCCCGCGGTCCTGATTGCGACTCTCTACGGCTCAAGTCCCGCTGCTGTGAGCGCGCGCCCTCCTGACCGTTTGGGGGTACTCTGCGCGTGCGCAGATGCCAAGCGTCGTCAGGGAGAAAGCGGCCAGCACAGCGAGAAATAAACAGCGAGAAATGCGAGACAGGGCCGGGCTAGCAGCCGACACAGACAGACAGGGGAGCGCACAATGAAACCTATTTTATCCTTGCCTACTGGTTGCCATTTCTATCGAGGTCTTTTTTATTAAACATTTCGTTTAATTAATGACACGTATGATAACCTACAGAGAATCTTCATTGTCCAATTCTCAAAAGGTAAGATGCAAAATTCACCTTCATGTTGCTGAAATAAATTGGTTCTAAACTGTCTTTATCTGTCTCATTGTCACTAAGGAGCCACTCGCATGGTGAGATTTGGGCGTCTGCGTTGTCACCGGCGCTGCACATGGATTTAGAATTCAATCAACAGGGCAAGATGACTGGATTAGCTTAAAATGTTTAATAGACACCAAGGATCTTTTATATTCGATTTTTTTCTCTATTGTGTGGAAAACCTAAATGATAATTTAGTGCTTAACTGTGCGTCAAACGTGTAAGCTGTATCATTTTCGTCCAACAAAAAAGCTTTTATAATGAGCAATGAGATTCTAACTTATTGTGCGATTTTATTTTCTTGAGCTCTAGTTTTTGTTTTTTATGTCCTTTGTTTGTGTTCTATACATGTAGCTACGTTGTTCTTTCTCTTTTCATCTGGTCTAAATGAATGAAATAAAATAAATGAGTTGAGAAACACACACACACACATACACACACACACACCCTATTTTCCTGGCTGATTTTGCAGGTTGTTTTAGGATGGTTTGAGATTACTCAGTCGCTGTGGCTGACAAAGCATCATCTTCATCCTGGTTGTAATGCATGATCTCATCCCAGAGTCTAAACCAGATCTGGATATACTGTGCTTGGCAAAGTTCTCATCATCAGTGGAATGGAAAGAAAGGGCAACAAAAAGTCACTGGAGCTAAATCTATGATCAGCATGGTAAGGAGCCTCTTGCAAACCCTTAACATATAAAACCTACATGATGTCATTCAGTTCCTTTATTGATCATTTGAATACGTGTCAATAATTGTATGTCATGGAAAAGAAATTGTATATATATAATATATATATATATATATATATATATATATATATATAAATAATGTATTTGATATTTTAAGTTTACTGACTGTCACAAACACCTAGTTGAGCAGATTATTCGATTTAAGTGTAATGTAAGTAATTTAATTTTCGTGTAAATGGAAGTGTCTCTTGAAGAAGTGACAGTGATAGGGGAAATAGCAAATCCCTGAGATTATGGAAACCAAGGAGAACACAGCTCACCCTGGTTAACCTGTATCTCTTCCAGAGTGTCAGTGTGCAGCGCTGGAGTGATGAGGAATCAGACGGAGACAGTGAATGTGAAAACATAATTTATGGAGCACAGGTATCTATATCAAAATGCACAATAGGCTGCATTTTTTTTTCTTTAATGCGGTTGAGTTTGTTCAAAATGAAATTTGATTTTGATAGACCTTTGTGTGGGTGACTATATGGCATTTAGATTAGTACAGAAGTGGAGTTGAATTGGGATATAGACATCATCTAGCTCCTGCTCTACTTGTTACTCGACGCATCATTAAACAAACCCACCCGTGTGCAGAATTCCAAACATAAACAGAAGATACAATACAGGATACAGACCTGTCACAATCTTTAAATGAGAATAAACCCACTTGACAGTGTAACTTAAGGTTCATATATTGTACTTTTTAATTAATATAAGTTTAAAAAAATTATTATTATATAAGTACAATTTGCAGGTCACCAAATTTTCTTTTAGTTTTCCAGTTGAAATACAACTCAGATCATAAATCATGGTATGTCTGAATTTCCTTTGTTTTTCAAAAAAGGCACCTTTTTGACACATGAATAATTTGTAAACTCGTGAACATTTATGAGGCATTACCCATTTGGAGGCTTTTCCAATCCATGTTTCTGGTTAACAAAAGTAGCAGAAAGAAATCAGTACTTCTTCAACGTCGAGTTGAAGTAGGCAAGGTTAACCAGTAACCCCCACCCATCTTTAGCACTTAAGAAATAGCTAGACTTGATATGTAGTTCCATTCCAGTCACATTTACAAACCTGGGAAATTGAGGAAAATAGCACTCTTATCCACACAATGGATCTGATTGTACTAAAAGCCTGTGAAACTGGCTTAAAATGTTTCACTCCAAATTTCTGGTACATGGCTCAAAATTATCCAGAAGCTTTATAATAACTTAAAATAGTAACACTTTCAAGTTGTGACCCTGAAGCTGTATCATGGACTGTTGGAATAGATCCACACTTGAGCTTTTCTTAAAACCAGTTCAGAATTGTATATTGTTGTGAAAGCAGTTCTTTGTGTAATGTCTAAGAGACACATTGCTGTAATTCTCTCAATGGTGTAATTCAAAATCAACATGTCTGCTCTCTGTTTTGGGCAAATAAAATGGTGACCGCTGGGCAGAGCTGAGCCCCAGGGACGGAGAAAATTCTTGTCACCTTTTTTTCCCTTGGGGATATTGTAAACATTGCGAATAACAAAAAGCAGTTCTGAAGAGTGGGTTAACAAAAAAATAATAATATCAAATATAATATCAAATAAAGATAAATATAAAATCATATAAAATATAATAATAAATTATATGTAAAAACAAGAAAATGAAGGAGGGGAGGACATGATTGAACTTTTTGCTGTACATCACTCAGGTAGCTATTTCACAGGGTAATTATGCTGCTGATCTCTATTGCCACCCGCAATTGGACACGGATGTTGGGGCTGTGAAGGATATCTACTCTGATAGTGCTGTTCGTGTAAGGTACTTAAAATAAGATTAATTTGTATGTGTTTACTTAAAAGGCTACTGTAATATCAGCAGACCCTAAAGACTCAGATTTACCATTTTCTTTTCAGGGAGTATGAGGCAATTGATGACGTAGATATCGACTTGCACATCAACATCAGTTTTTTAGATGTGAGTTAACCTAACTTTATCTCCTGTAATATACCATTTTGCTCTGTAATATATCAGTCAATGTGTATTGTTTTCCCTTATTTATCACATTTTCTTAATTATGTAAAAAAAAAAAATTATCCATCTTATTCATCCGTCTCACCTGCAAAGCTGTGTGAAGTTCAAAAGTAGGAATTAGAAATGTTAACAGGTCAAGTGCAAATTGTCTGCACCAAGTCTGTTCACAGATGGATGTCTCCTGATTAATTAATGCCATATACCACATTAAAATATTTCAGTGAAAAAAACATGATAAACATTTGAATGGAGATTATTATTAATGTTTATTTATTTTAAATAGTAATCATATGTAAAATAGTAATAATAAGTTTTTTGCTTTATAAGGGGGCCATTAATTTTGAGTGACATTGTATTTCTATGTATTGTTCAACAGGAGGAGGTGGCCTCGGCATGGAAAGTCAACAGAACAGAACCTATTGTTCTACGCCTTCGATTTTCATTGTCTCAATACCTGGATGGGCCAGGTAGGAATGTGTGGTTTGTCTCTACACTGTGTGTATAGGTAACCTAAATATCTTTTCAGTTTGCACAATATTCTGTGCACAACTGAACAGTTCATTTCTTTTAGAACCGACAGTGGAAGTGTTCCAGCCTTCCTGTAAAGATAGCTTCAGTGTTGGCGTACAGCTCAAGAGGTGTCTGGCTCTCTTAAATTTAAATTGTATAGTATACGTATTAGTAATCATTGATGATTACACTAATGGATTTTTTTCCTTTTTTTTCCAGAATTCTTAGCACATTTATATCAAATCAGTGGAAACACCTAAGCAATGAATTTTTGAAAACGCAACAGAAGAAGAGACATAGCTGGTTTAAAGCTGGAGGAACAATCAAGAAGTTCCGTGCTGGCCTCAGCATCTTTACGCCAATAGCCAAGTACCAACAAATAAGCTTATTCACCCTTATTTGGCCTCATTGTTCATGTTAACGTGGTCTGTTTCTTCCCCTGCAGCACCCGCCAGCACATAAGCATAATAAACCACAAACATAATACAAATCTTTAGTTTTAAATGTAATAAGATACAAATGTAATACATTTTCCACAAACATACTGTAATAATATTATCTGCTGTTACATTTGTGGGATTATTACATTAAAAGCTGCTGATTTTCGCTTGTGGGCAATTTAATTTAATGGGAGTGCATTTCATATGTATGTAGATTGTATTTGGGCAAACCCTAACCAGTAATTTAATATAATGATTATTTATATACTTTAAAGAAGTTACAGAAATTTAGATGTCATTAGCATTCTATAAATTAGATTATGCAACCTTAGGACAATACAAATTCCTTTAATGGGTGTTTGGTCCGTTTTCGGTCCAGGTGCCCCAATGTACCGCTAATCCAGGGCCCTGCTGAGAAAGGGAGGACATCAGGGCCTGAACCAAGAGTAAGTCGCCTCATGAGCCGCTCAGTCCCCTGTACCGTGAAGATGCCAAAAGGAGACTTGCTCACATATGCACCAAATGGGCAGGTGAGATATTTAAATCTACATTTTTCTAATCCTAATATAGAGATTTTTTGCGACTGTATAATTTGAGTGACTTTTGAGATTTTTCACAGTGCAGTTGTCTGTTCCTCTGCTCATGCTACTCACTCACTCATCATCAATACTGCTTAACCCTGTATTCAGGGTCACGGGGGCCTGGAGCCTATCCCAGGAGACTTGGGGCACATGGCAGGGTACGCCCTGGACAGGGTGCCAATCCATCGCAGGGCACAGACACACACAAACATACACTCACTCATTCACACACTACGGGCAATTTTGGGAACGCCAATTAACCTAGGAAACCGGAGTACCCGGAGGAAACCCACCAAGCACAGGGAGAACATGCAAACTCCATGCACACAGAGACGGGAATCAAGCCTGGCCGGGGATCGAACCCGGACCCTGGCGGTGCAAGGCGACAGTGCTAACCACTAAACCACCGCTGCCGTCTTATGCTGCTACTTGGTCTAATTTTATACTGTTTGTTTCTTTGTTTTGTTTATGTTACATTCATTACTTTGTCACATTTTTCATTACTGTATATTTGAATAATGTCGCAGTGACCTTAATGTGAGTTAATGCAAAAATTTGTTAGAATGCAACAGAGTTATCCAGTATAAGCTTCATGTTTTTTGGCATGCTTCTCAAAGTGGGGTTATGTAAACCTTGGTATCCATAATACAGAACCAGGGTGTTTGTGATTTGTTACCAACCCTTATCATGTTTTTCATGTTGACTTACATCTAATTTTAATAAAATGTGTTTTTGCAAAGTTTAGTAATTCACAAACTCAGTAAATCTTAAATAACTAAAGAAGTTACACATTTACATAATGTGCTTATATTTGAGAAGTTTGTTTGTAAAATTATTTAACTAAGGGGTTCCATGTCTTTATAGTTATGCAATTAAAAGGTCCTGTGACCGTGAAATATTTGAGGAGGACTGGTCTATGGTATATGGTTACCTAGAAATAAAACTCTTTGGTTGTCTCTGTAGAATGTGGCAGTCCCTGGCTCCAGATCCACAGTTCAGATCACCACTAAGCAGCTTATTGAGCTGTTCTTCTCTTCACAAGCTCTCCTGCACTGCAAGAGTATTCCTACTCTGGAATATGGGTTTCTTGTACAGGTAAATTCTTAGGTTTTTTTTTGTTTTTTTTTGTTTTGTGTGTATAGGGGTGTATATTGTGTGTGTGTGTGTGTCTGTGTTTGTGTGTGTCTGTGTTTGTGTGTGTGTGTGTGTGTGTGTGTGTGTGTGTGTGTGTGTGTGTGTGTGTGTGTGTGTGTGTGTGTGTGTGTTTTCTAGATTATGAAGTACTCCGAACAGAGAATTCCCACCCTGAATGAGTACTGTGTGGTCTGTGACGAGCAGCATGTCTTTCAGAATGGCTCAATGCTCAAGGTATCAAGACATAACTACAAATGGGTAGTTTACACAATTTACACAAATAATTGTGTGTGTGTGTGTGTGTGTTTTTTTATTATATTCGACATTGGAAAATGAATGTATATACTGTAGACCAGGGACCAGCTGATACTGTATAATATCACTATACCTAGGTGCTGATTTGATTTGTATTGTCATTCTTTAAGTACCACAATTTTATAAATATCCCAATTCAGTATTACATTTTTTAAGTTTTTATTACAATTCTAAACAAGCTTAGCAAAACAATTGCTCCTAACACACACAGGACTTTGTGTTGCCGGCCAGTATATGAATAGTTTAGGGTATTCCCTAAAATGTTGCGTTTTTTTATGATCCTCTAGGAGCGGTCATAGAGAACCCACAACATTTTACCACCTCAGATGCAAATATACTGTATACTATACTGTCAGTATGATGACACACAAAATAACTGCAGTACACAACTGGTTAACTTTCCCCCCATCTTTAATGTTTAATGAAATCTATATGTTTTTCCAGCCAGCAGTGTGTACAAGAGAGCTGTGTGTGTTCTCCTTCTACACTCTGGGAGTTATGTCAGGGGCTGTTGAAGATGTGGCAACAGGAGCTGAGGTAATGTGTACCTATCACATGCATATGCATTGAGAAAGCCTATGAATTTGTCTCACCTTGCTGAAACTCCATCACAGTCTGATCATAGTGCCCATGTGATCACATTCATGCAGGTGGTTGATTTGCTTGTGGCAATGTGCAGAGCTGCCCTGGAGTCATCTCGTAAAAGCATTATATTCGATCCTTATCCATCAGTCGTTGACCCTTTTGATCCCAAGGCTTTGGCCTTTAACCCTAAGGTACAGGAGTTTATCTCACATAATACAATAATGACAGCATTTTATGACACAAGATGTAATTACAAATTGATTACACTTTCTTTTTGTGTTTCTGTTTTTCTTTTCTTTTTTATTGACAGAAACGAAGCTATGATAGGTTGCAAAAAGCACTGGACAGCATCATGTCGATACGAGAAATAACACAAGTATGGAAGGAGTTGTATATGACAAAATTACATTTCATTCCAAAGAAACCCTACATTTGGCTTGTGACTATGGGATCTGATATTGTGTGGTCTGAAAAAATGAAACACCTTGTCATATTTCTATAGGGCTCATATGTAGAGATAAAGAAACAAATGGACAAATTGGATCCACTTGCACATCCTCTGTTACAATGGTAAGGATCAGATTCAGTTTAATTTGCCAGGCCTGTTCCACAAACAAGGAAATTATTTTTGGTGGGTGTACAGATAAAAGACATCAGTCCAGAACTGGACTTTTTCACATGAGTGCAAGAAGTACAAAAATAAAAGGAGTAATATATGCTAATAAGTGATTATTTAGAATAACAGTCTAAAGTTAAAATGTTATAGTATATGAAAGTAAAACACACCAGTTTAAAGCCACATTTACATTTAATAATAAACGTTTGGCTCTATTCATCTGTTGCAGGATTATATCCAGCAATCGATCTCATATTGTCAAGTTGCCATTAGGCAGGGTAAGAGGCGTTCTTGTCAGTGTTATATTCCTACTTTGCAACTATTATATGAACAAAGCACACAAATTAGTTGATTCCAATTCATCTAATGACCTCATGTTCTATTTCTGCTGACAGCAACTCAAGTTCATGCACACTACCCACCAGTTTTTATTGCTCAGTAGCCCTCCAGCCAAAGAGGCTCGATTCCGCACAGCTCGGAAACTATATGGCAGCACCTTTGCATTTCAGTAGGTGTATTAATTAATGTCCTCTAAATTTTATTAGTTGTGATCAATGGCATGTCAGTTTGATCTCCAGTCAGGTCTAGTATTCTTGTCATCCTTGCTTATGATGATGGGGGGGATTTGAAGAAGAAACCATAATTTTCCAAAACAGTTCCACAAAACATTTCATTAAATGTTAAACAGATAAATATATTCTGGAACTGATGGGAATATATTTAAAAACACTGATATCCAACCAATTAAGGTGGGTAATAATTCTGGAGATGACTAAATTTGACAACAATAATTCAATATAATGCATCTTTTTTTACCAATTAATTCATCTTTTCTACCAATGTGTATTAGTGGTTCCCATATAGAAAACTGGCACTCTATCTTACGGAATGGACTTGTTAATGCCTCCTACACAAAGCTGCAGGTATAGTGTTACCGATTTAGACAATCTGATAGAACTGTTGGAAAGTTAAACCATCACTTCTTAGAATACAAACTGTAAGGTTGTTTATGTACACATTCATGTTTCCTCTAACACAAGCTGCATGGGGCAGCCTATGGGAAGGGCATCTACCTCAGTCCCATCTCTAGCATCTCATTCGGATACTCGGGTAGGAGAGACTTATGTGACTTCTAATACTTGACATATGTGACGTATTGTAGGGTAAGGTCAGAACAAGGGGCTTTAAGTAAGTATAACTAAAAAAAAAATTTTTCCCAGGGATGGGTAAAGGACAGCACCACATGCCCACAAAGGAGGAGCTAGTACATCATTTTAACAGAGTCAACACCATCTCTCAGGTGTGTGCTCATTTGTATAGCTGATAGTTTTACACATTTTTCTTGGACTTATCTGTGCTATTTTTACCTGAGTTATTTGTGTAAAGCCAACATTTACACTGTACAACATTCTGTTTTTAGCCTGATTTTGCAGTTGGAGCCAAATTGCACATCTTGAAAGAATAATTTGGTTGTGAGTTCAGGTTGTGCTATCAACAGTCTTGCAACGCATATGGTTATAATACTAACTATAGCAGACATTATAATGCCTATGTGACCCATGTGATACAAAATTCAATAAAAAAAAGTTATTACTGGTATTATTAGAGTACTGGCAATATTAGAAATTTGAGCAGAAATGTTCTTTAATCACAGGTCTATTGTTAGAGCATCTTCATCACATAATATGACACAGAAACCACATTGTCACACAGTCTGTTATAGGATTAAACCTAGATTTTGCGATCCTTTCGGTGTTAAAGGTGCTGTTCTTAAAATTTCCAAAAAAACACCTATAGACGAGTTGATATGTTAACCAGTACATTTCTCATGACCAAGTGACTGATTTAATGGATTTACTGTGTGCCTTTGCAACATTACTTATTTCTACCACATTTAATTATTATAATTATACTCATGTTTTTTGCAGAGTCCCCCAGTGCAATCAAGGTTTCTTCAGAGTCGAAATCTTAATTGTGTTGCTCTTTGTGAGGGTAAGAGCCACCCATAATTATCTTAAAAAATTCAAGATTAAGAATGAATATAATTTGGTTTGATTTTGTATTTTATCAATTCTGCGTTTTTGTTCTTTGTATATCCACAGTAATAACATCCAAAGACCTCCAGAAACATGGGAATATTTGGGTGTGTCCAGTCCCTGACCATGTCTGCACGCGCTTCTTTTTTGTGTGAGTTTTTGATCAAGCTACACTGTAAAGCCTAATGCTCAAAGTAATTAAACATATTGAGTACTGGTAACTTAAATAATTAAAATTATTTCTAATTAATAGACCTTGATGAGTATTTAGAACTTTTTGGTATTCATGAGTTGAAAAAAAAAAAAAAAAAGTTGAAAAAAATTCATGAGTAAAAATGACACTTTTCAAGTTAGCTGACAGATTTGATATTTTAAGAAACTGTAAGTACTTAAGTAACAGTAACTGTCACCTTAAAGTTCCACCAACTTAAAATGGTTCAGACTAGCGATTTTGTGTCGGCTGTCATCAGGGCAATAGGGCACTGGTGGCTCAGTGGTAGGTGTTTTGCCTGCTATGCGAAAGGCCCGGGTTCAGTTCCCAAAAACTGGATGAAGTGTCTGTCTCAAGCCCAGATAAAACGGGAGGGTTGCGTCAGGAAGGGCATCTGGCGTAAAACCTGTGCCAAGTTTTGTTTCATCACTGAGAGCAGACAAAAGACCAAAAACTGATAGTTCTGTTTACTTAAAATTGGAAACATTATTACTTTAGAAAAATGTATGTGACTTATTAACTCAAATTTTTTATTTGTTGCTATATGATTCCAACTCCAAGAAGTCTGGTAAATTTTTCCATTTAAATAGTTAAAAAACTAACTCACCTTACCTGCTCACAAATGGTAACAATAACTATGTGTATGTTATACAGGTATGAGGATGGTCAGGTGGGAGATGCCAATATTAACACACAAGAAGCTCGAATTCAGAGAGAGATCTTGCGGGTGATTGGGACACAGTCAAGTTAAATGTCAAGATTTGACTTTTTTGAGAGATTGAGGAAAAGGAATTAACCTTGCCATGGGTTAATGTTATTTCTCTGGTCACTTTTGCCACATTACAGAGTGATTGTGACAAAGGGAACTTTTAAATTTTTTAGTAAGGTTGTTTTTATAACCTGTTTTTTACACAATCATTGTGTGTGAGTCTTGTTTGTATCTTGAAAGCATTCCTCTAATTACATACTGTGTTATGGTCACTGACATATTTGAGAAGAAAACAATCTCACTTAGGGCTCCTGTTGCCTCATTCAAGCACTGTCAATATTAATGCACAGGTCACATTTTGTTACACATGATCCTGAAAACCCCTTTCTACCACTGAAGTTGTTGTTTTTAGATGACAAAGGTGCTACATTAAATGACTGCATAAAAAGGGTGCTAAAGTGTATATTTCCAGAAGAGTACTGAGGAAGATGCTACATGATGACTAATTTTTAAAAAAAAGTATTATTCTGTTAAATTGTATTAAAAACCAATTATTTAATTGTATACTTTTAGCAGTCAGTTTAAGCCCAAGCTGACTAATGTTCTTTATTTTCATCTTTAATTAGGTTCAACCCTAAGCTATTTTTTATATGTGGTCTGTTGATTTTAATTGTACTGAAGAAATCATAATATAAAAGTGAGAGAACCCTGCTGTAAACTTCATCATAATGTTTCAGAAAGAATCTGAATATCTAGGCAATATGTGTAGCATCAAACACTAAACCTAAAATCTGTGATGTACATCAAAGAGACACCTGCAGTTGTTTTTATGTCTTGCCATTGTACTGTACTGTATATAAATATACAGTGAATCTGTGATCATGTTATTGTCCCCTTAAGGAAAAAAAAAAGTGTTTTGTGGTCATTGGAAACATTTGTACGGAAATTCTTTTTAAAAATAAATTAAAAGCATGACAATGTAAATTTACATACAATTGTCTGTCTGTGAATGAATTTAGGTGGGCATTTCAGCATGCCTGGCATGGTTTAGGCTCAGTGTTGCCTCTCCTGAAGTAGATAATATCATTTATTCCAGTGCATTTACTCCCATATGAGCTGCACATCTGCTTCCTTACTATTTATTACATCCTTCAGTGACCTGGCCTGGCCCTGGCATGGGGGAAATAGTCACTCTGGATGGGACATCAGTCTATGGAAGGGCAAGACACTCACACACAAACACACACACCTGGGGGAATTTAGCATAGATAATCTGCATATGTGCATGTTTTTGATAGGAATACAATCCAAACATGAAGCGAATATAAAAACTCCACACTGACTACAGTTGGAGGCGGAGGTGGAAATGCTAATTACTGTCACAGTGTCATTGCTTACTGTCATCTCCATTTTCATATCATTTTAATATTTTTTTCATGTTCATTAATAGTAAACACCATAATATTCAAATATCATCAATACTAATTTCATACTCTGAGGAAGACTTTAAATAAATTTATATTTAAAGTTACATCTGTGTGTGCTTTAAATCAAGCTTAAAGTCTTGATATACCAAATACACAGATTAAACATAATAATAAAATCACCTGCCTAATATTGTGTAGTTGTTTTGTCATCGAAACAACTCTTAACCAGGAAGACATGGACATCGGAGGATGTGCTGTGGCATTTGGCAAGGTATTAGCAGCAGATGCCTTAAGCCCTGTAAGTTACATGTTGGAGCATTCATGGATCAGACTTATTAGTCCAGCACATCCAAGAGATGCTCAATCAGATTGAGATCTGGGGAATCTGGAGTCCAAATCATCATCTTGAACTCTTTGCCGTGTTAATCAAACCATTGCTAAATGGTTTTGCAATGTGGCAGGTTGCATTATCCTGCTGAAAGTGACCATTACCTATAGCAAATACTATACTTGGTCTGCAACAATTTTTGGTAGATGTTACTAGTCAAAGAAACATTTACATGAATGCCAGGACCAAGGGTTTTTCGGTAGAACATTGAGCAGAGCATCATGCTCTCTTCCCCAGCATGCCTTCTTCCCATAGTGCATTCTGTAGCCATCTATTGCCCAGGTAAGTGTACATACACGTCCAACAATCCACATAATTTTAAACTGTGGTCCCTCAAACCATCCATTATAGGAGCTTTCAGCAGGGAACAGGGTCAGCATGGGCACTATGCCCAGTCTGTGGATACACAGCTCCATACATAGCAAGCTGTGATGACCTGTTATTTCTGACATCTTCCGATCATAGCCAGATGTAACTTTTTCAGCAAACTGTGATATATTAGCTCTTTTTTTTTGTGGGATTGGCATGAACAGCTAGCCCTTGCTTCCCATGTGGATTAATGAGCCTTGGCAACACATAACTCTGTCACCAGTTCACTAGTTGTCCTTCCTTGGGCTACTTTTGGTAGGTACTAACCACTGCATACCAGGAACACAGCAGAAGACCTGCCATTTTGAAGATGCTCTAATTCAGCTTTCTAGCCAGCACGATAGCTGAGGCCATTTTTCCTGCTTTTAGCACATCAACTTTGAGAATGGACTGTTCACTTGCTGCCTAACTTGTCCCACCCCTTATCAGATGTAAATACAAGGAGATGATAAATCATCACTTCACCTATAAACGTTTTTAATGTTATGTCAGATCAGTGTACGTTAGTGTTATGTCAGTTTGGTGTATGTTAGTATAGCATCTTCTTATTTCGTCAATCTTCTTGCTTTTTTAATCAAAATGTCACGTGATGAATATTTTAAACAGAGCTGCAGGTTAGAAAGTTAAAATCATTAATCCAATTTTTATGGGGTACTGTAATCTGCCTACTTTCCCTGTGAGGCTTCATTTTCTTTTAATCAAACTAATAAGATTTCTAGAGACACCCACTGGAGAGTGCCTGTGGCAAAGCCTTTGTTGTCTGCAGGATAACAGCTGAGTGTGTGCAGCATCTGTGGCTTACAATAAAAGAAGCTGAAGCTGTAGTTGTCAGAATAGGTTGCTTAATTAGCTGCAGTAGGGTTTTAAGGGGGAAAAGCATAATCTTTATTCAGTACATGTTTATGCGGCAGTCTGCAGTTTTGGCACTCTGGTTGGAATTTTATAAGACATGCTTTGAATAGTAAACCTTCAAACCAATGGTTTTGTGGACCTTCAAAATAATTCCTCTATGTTCTGCCTTATAACTACAATATTATATAATTAAGTTTTTATTAGATATTAGATGGAACTACTAAACTACAACATTCTCAAAATAGTCATACTATCATTTATACTTTGTTTAGGTGCTGCACATTATAATCCTGTAATTCATTTGTATTTATTAATGAGTCCGTTTGGTCTTTTATTTTCAAATTAATACAAAATCCAGTGTTCATGCATTGATAATAATTTGTGTGTTGTATATCAAACTGTTCCTCATTGCATTGTTCTTGTTGACCTTGTTTTCTGTGTCAGTATGAGAGTCATAGATGCCTTGCAGCCTTAGGCAGTGGATTTTGTGAAACAGAATTGGAGCAATGCATGCCCTCCTGTTCTTCGGGTGAATTCACTGGCTCTAGGCTATCAAAGTGAAACAGGCAAATAAAGCAATAAGCAAAGAAAAATACTGCACGATATTTGTTCTGGATGTTTAAGGATGTTTAATAGTTTGATATTTCGTAAATGCTGCGTTGTGTTGTTATGTTGTGTGCATTTCTGTTTCAACTGGCATAGTTATATTTATGTAATTAGTTACATTAAAAACACATAGAAGCTCATCGATAAATTTTAAAAGGACCAAGTAAACGTTTAACAAAATGCACTATTTGTTCATTATGAAAGTCTTTAGATGAGGGAAACTGTTCCCTGTTCCTTTAAGAGGTCGGTATGAGGTCCTCTCTTAATTCCCCCTCCTGGCCCGTGTCACTTAGAGCCATTCAGATGCATTCTCAAGACATTTTGGTGAACTACATGTATCCGTGTGAAGGTTTATATACTGTATAAGGAGAGCTTGAACCAGAACACATTTGTTGAAGATTTATTTAAATACTGTTCAACAAACTTGACCATCCAATATTGTCATGTGATGTCCATGCAGAACAGGTACATTTAAATATTTTGAAATTAATATAGAGTTTATATTGTGTTGATTAAATGAATATTTTAAATTTAATAATGTTATCAGTGCATAATGTAAAATGCTGTGTTTGAAATAAACAGTAATTAGAAAGTTATTAGATTGGGAAACTGGTAATACTTAAGGCACACACCTGTTTTAGATTCTAGCACAATGAATCTTTTCCTATTACAACTATAGTTTAAAAAAGATACTAAATGCAAATGTATTTGTCTGTTTGTTTGTTTGTAAGTAAGTAATAATTTCAAATATTGGTATGAAAAAAAGAACACTTTTCTTAAAGATACTAATAAGTAACTGATTTATTTATTTATTTTTAAAATTTCAGATTTTGATGTATGTCTTTGTCCAGTGAAGAGTTGACTTATATTAGCAAGCAATGTTCCTTTCTGCAATGATCTGTTTTTGAAATTTATCATTCTGCTGCAGACATGACTATAAGTCAGAGTGTCTGCTCTACAAAGCCATGACAAACAGGATTCAGAAAATGACTTCCATTAAAGAGCCAAGCCTACGTCCGATTTCAGAGTCAGGATCTGGGTTGATGACAATGTGTGTCAATGAGGGGATCTATTTCCGGCTTTCGGGGGGAAGAGACATGTGACCGGCCTGAGTCGTGCCATTTCTAAGATCATTACCTGTGCTGAGACTGTAAATCATAAAGTTCCAGGTTTACAACAAGTTTGAAATCTGCAGTACAGAAACATTAAGGAGGTCTGGGGAACCAACTGGGAGAAAGAATAAATGTGGGCAAAACTGTTCCTTCAATTTGTATTCTCCTTTGCAAAGAGCCATTAAACACACAGGAGTTAGGATACTAGTCCCCTACTGAGACAGGCTCTGGAGCAGAGGAGAAAGCACATGAAGGTGCTACAGCAACTATGTACTTGGAAAATACCTCTCAGGGTTTCTTCTTATACTGTAATGGAATATGAACTAACCTAGGACATGGAAAACAGATAGCCATCAGACAAATAATACGTTAATAAGATGACTTTTTTTAAATAAACTATTTAAACTAACATAAATGTGTCAGGAAAGCTAACGGCAATCGAAACGTTCATAAATTATTAATAAACTTAAAAATTATTTAAGAAAAAAAGCAAAACGGACAAATACTGCCCTCTGCTGGACATGTAGCTCAGTTACATTATTGAATGTAAGCATCAGGGCTTCGATTGTGATCACTTATAGAGCCCAACACTACGGTGGCCGTGAAGTGCAAAACAAATGAACAAAACCGAAAACAAAATAACATTCAAAGACAAAATAACAAAACCCAAAACAAAATAACAAATTAAAAACCAAATTAACAAATTCGAAAAAAAAAAAACCGAAACTAATTTGTTATTTTGTTATGGGTTTTGTTGTTTTGGTTTTGTTATTTTGTTTTCGGATTTGTTAATTTGGTTTTGAATTTGTTATTTTGTTTTGGGTTTTGTTAAATTGTATTGCACTTCTCGGCCAGTCAGATACAAACCGGAAAAGGTAGGTATATTTTGCGAATTAAATTCTTACCGCTGATTGGACGAGACACCTGTCACTCAAGATAAACAGGAAGTAGGAAATTGTGTCTCTAACTTTGTTTCTTGTGCGTTCTGCTTCACTTTTAAACCATTTTTTCGGTCTGCAAACCTAAGAAAATAATGAAAACTTTCAATAGAAAGCAAGGAAATAGAATTTATTCAACGTTACTTTGAGGACGGACATGCTGATGACATATCACGGTATAAAGATTAGTTTGCGAACTGCTGTGTCTCGAAATGTATGTGGAATCTGTACTGCATCTCTTTTTTGAATGTATATACTTTTTTTGGATTGATGTTGAATCTTTATTTACTACACTGAGTGGATTAAAAATTAACATAAGTAAAAGAGATGTTATAATTTATTATGATAACAAAGATATCGAGAAGAGTCACATATTCATGTTAAATCTTTTAATATTAATATCTCCCATTACAAGGTGGATTTGAAAATTTATTTTGAAACATTACAAGGACTTTTAAGCCAGAAAGCAACCAGAACGTTGAATACATTTAAAGAACTAAATTCCTCCTTTCTATCATAATTGTAAGTATACCCCTCTTGTTGTTGTCTTGTTGTTATTGTTAAAAAACGAATAATAAAAAGGGTTACTATTTAAAAAAAGAACTGCTGTGTCTCATTTAAAAGCGAAAGATTCTTTCCACAAGAACAGCGAAAAATTGGCAGAACGCCATATTTGAAACCACAATAAGGACAGTACATGTTTGCATATTCATACGAATCTACCGCCGCTACAGTACTTCCTGTATATCTTGAGTGACAGATGTCTCGTCCAATCAGCGGTAAGTATTTCATTCGCAAACTATACCTACCTTTTCCGGTTTGTTTCTGAACGGCCGAGAGGTGAAAACCAAATGAACAAAACCGATATAAAAATTCTAAATCAAAATATCAAATCCAAAATAAAAATAACAAACTAAAAATTAAAATAGCAAAACCGAAAACAAATGAACAAAACGCAAAACAAAATAACAAATTAGTTTTGGGTTTTGTTATTTTGTTTTTGAATGTTTTATTTAGTTTTGGGTTTTGTTATTTTGGTTTTGTTATTGTGGTTTTTAATTTGTTATTTTGTTTTCGTTTTGTTAACTTGTTTTGCACTTCTCGACCATTTCATTTCATCATCACATTTAATGGGTTTTTATTTGTCTATAAAATAAATGATGTTTGTAGTCGTGTTGACACTACGTAATCACCATAAACTCGTCGATTCACCCTGTTTAAACCACATTAAAATACAGTAGAATGGTTCTCTTATTTTAGCAGGGAATTCAGATACCCTGGAAATGCAATGATGCTCTGTATATAATTAAACGTTTGTCAACCCTTAGTTTAACTATGTGCACATGAGCGTTACTCACTAATGATATGTTTGGATATACTGTTATGTGCATATTATCATATTTTTTATCGGGTACAATATGAGCCATTTTTATTGGGTCTAGGACAATACATTAAACATGTGTAAACAATATTTTTGGAGTAAACAAACCTCAGATAAACATTTGAAAGTGTGAACGTTTTGCTGAGACTGGAAGTGGACTCGTGTACGAGTTGAGGTAACTGAGGAAGTGGATATTTTCGTTGAGCAAAAATTGAAGAAACAAACAGTTCCGTTCAGAAATTTCCTTCCGCCATTCCGCGGTGATGAAGACAAAAACACAACCTCTAACAAGAACGTTGGGACACAGGTGCCGTTTTGTTTCTGTTTAACGTTCCAGTCCAGCAGGTGGCGGTAATGCATACACAAACAGACTGTCAGCAGCCAAAAGAAGAAGGAGAACGAGATAGTAGAAGCTGGCCTAAAAGCTACAATTGAAAATGTGCAAGGGATAAATTACGTGAAGCATATATAATAACCTAATAAGATTATCTAACATAAAATTGTTAACAGATAGATTAATATAGTCTTTGTGTTTCCTGCCAATTTGATGTTGCAAACCCCCGTCCAGTAGGTGGCTGTAATGCGCATACAAGCTGGCTGTCAAAAACATGAAGAAGGGGGAGGAGGTTGACGAACTGACACACGGAGTTGCGCATGCGTATTGCTGTCTAGGCTTTAGCTAGACGGTCCGGTATCGGCCTTCCCGTTGACGAGCTCATCCAGCACTTGAGAGCCACAGCAGAGAGTTCAGTGTCCTGCAGCATGTTCAGATCCGCCCTCCGCCTATCTTTCTCCGCTGCTCGGAGCATAACACAAGCCCGGCCGCATAAAATAGGTAAAATGCTGCAGAGCTAAATGTTTGAATTAACGACCTTGTGGTGAGAGCGCCTCCTGAACTGTCTATCAGCTAGCTAAGTAGCTAGGTTAGCTGGAAGCTAGTTAGCATAAACGCTAATCACAGTTAGACAAAAATCCTGGCCGGAGGGATATTCGTGTTTACAACCTTATCTGATGTTCTAGACCAGCTTGTTCGCTTTTTACACATACGTTGCGTTATGTTTAATAATATTTTTGCAATAGCTAAATGTCGCCTTTGTCCTTGTAATGACCCGCTACATCTTTCAGGCCTGATAGACAAAGTGCATGAAGCTGGCTAGCTCTCTCTGTCCTTGTTTCACTCGTCCTTGCTTTTTTTAAATTTAGAATGGATTTAAGAAGCCCCGGTTCATATTGTAGGTTATATTTAACAGATGTGTAACGTGAGTAATGCTGTTCCTCAGCGCATTTTTATTCAGTAGATATTACTTTGTCATTTTGTTTCCGCCTAACTCGTAGTGATCGCATGCAAGAGGCAGCAGCTCTCACTTTATACACTACAGGGCAGATAACCAGCTAATGCTCACCGGGGTACAATGCTGGCTGCATAGCTGCTAATAGTAATAACTTTTTTTATTTTTAATTTTTTTACTTTTCGTACACTAGTCAAATAGACAGAGTTTTGAAAGAGGACACTGAAGCTGTGTAAGCAAAAGTCGTTTGAAGCTGTAGTAGGAGAATCAGTCGGTGTGTTTGGTGAAGCAACCTCTCTATAGACGAGATTGCGGAAATGCGGTTTTCTTGCGCGTGATTAATATCCAACCTGTTTGAATCTGTCAAATATTGTGTTATAGTTCATGCTTTACCTAACAGGGGGTCAGGGTCCTGAACTGAGGGACTGCAGACAGGATGTGGAACCTGCAAAGTGTTTCAGCAGACCACACCTTGAACATGGAGCTTTACTGTAGCAGAGCTGATAAACATACAGTTTCAGGGTTGGAGACATTCGACCAGTAAAGAGAGAGATTAGTCTTTTGTGTTCATTATTATTTTTATGTTTACTTTAAACACTCTGCGCCAAATTGGCTAACACCATCTTAATGTTATTTGCTGCTAGCCTAGATAGATAAGATTGAATGGTAAATTTGATCATTTGATACATTTGACGTTTAAATCGCAGTATGTGTCAAAATAGTATATTATATATTAAATTTATATATATATATATATATATATATATATATATATATATATATATTATATATATATAGTGTGTATATGTATATATACTGTATAATTATATATTGTTGCGGTTAATTTGCCATATATATAATATATAATCTATTTATCATTAATAGATTCCTCTATGGTCGTAAATATGCTCAATCAACTAACCTGGTGATGCTGTAATCTACAGCTAGTACACCATCAGTGTACACTCTTGCACTCCCCTAGCCATCGATGGGGTAGTGTTACTGAGTTAGAGGTCAGATCCCAGAGCTCAACCCTGCACTTATAAAACCCGTTCCGCACGTCCTGACGGTTTAGTTATCATCCCTGCTATATTTATTCCACATATGCCATCATGGTTCAACTAGTGAAGACCAGTTATGTTACTGCCATGACACACGGTGCATATTCTATTTAAGGGATCTGGTCAAGTTTTTTTTTTTTTTTATCCCCAGGGTGATGTTTTCCAAACTTTGTTTTAACTGGATCTATTATACCTCATACTTAATAAACATAAAATTGTTCTTGCACTCATTAACTGAGTAATACATTGTTTGAGTTTAGTAATATTTGTAGTTCGTTCTGTAAGTTAATGTTAATTGGTGTGCATATTTGTTCTGTAATCCATGTTGACATTCTTGCCACTTAACCTTATTTCAGTATAGCAGATAATTTTAATATTGTTTTTTTGGTTTGTTTTTGGCTTATTTCTTGTTAAATTATTTAGCCTCATTCTATTTGATCTTATGTGATCACTGTGTTCATAAATGTCAGTGGATGCAAAAGCCACATCTGTAATTTATTCTACACTGTTGCTTTATTTATGTATTTATTAATGTCAACTATGTTAACAATGTGTTCAAAGTGTAACAGGTCAGCTTTGGTCTTTTCATATAGTGTCTGGCTACGTTGTCGACAAAAATCGATAATAGAAATAGTCAACAATGAATTTCATTGTCGACGTTGTCGCCAGATATGTTTTTTCCGACCGAGTGAGGCATCTCTCTCTTACAATCTCTGCCGAGAGTCGCACATGCGCATATTAGCTTCTCTGCTGAGCGATAACATACAGAAACGGCGGCGTCCAACACAGCAGCTGCGTGTAGCGAAACCTCTAAAGTTTGGGAGCATTTTAGCCTGGATACGGCAAATAAAATTTGCATGGTTTGCAAAGCAGATATTTTTGCTTTAAAAAAAGAGAGATTTAACGTTATGCCCGACTGTGCCTGACAAAAGTATTTTAAATTAAATGCATGCAGTCTGAACCACAATGGACCCCTTTGGACCCCTGATTTTAATTAATTTTTTCTTATAAAACAAATGTGCCTGTCCTTTAAAAAACAATTATAGAGTTTCTTTATTTATGCATTTATGTCTATACTGACCGAGCACTGTGCCTAATTGGTTTTAACCAGGGCATTTTTATTTACTTTTAGTATGAATCGGCCTATCAGCAGCAAAGTTCAAGCATTTTTCATTGAAGTACTCTCTTCTTTCTTGTGTTTACTATCATTTTCCACAATTAAAGCAATCTCATGCTAATCTTTAGAAAAATGTAATAATCATTCGATTAGTCGACTAATCGTTTTAATAGTCGGTGACTAGTCGACTATTAAAATAGTCGTTAGTTGCAGCCCTATGTCTGGCCATATAAATTTGTATTAATAATTTGGGTTACATGCAGGCTGCTGTTTTACCTTTTCTGTTTTTTTTTTTTGTTTTTTTGTTTTTTTTATTGGTCAGCTCCTTTAGCTAGCCGCTGCTACTCCCATGGCAAGCAGGAGACAGATGAGGAGTTTGATGCCCGCTGGGTCACCTACTTCAACAAACCAGATATTGATGCTTGGGAACTCAGGAAAGGTCAGTCAAAATATCACAAATAATGAAATTCGATTAATATTGCAATTCTGTAAGTATCACAACTTTATAAATATTCTTAAATATCTTTAATTATTGCAATTCAGTCCTTTTTAAAAAGTTTAATGATTAATTAAATGTAGTCCATTCCTTATAACATAAATTGTCTCACTTAAAAGCCAAGGTCAGCATTTCAACATTACACATTTATGTGATGCTTGCTGCTCAGTGAAAATGTGCCATTTTTGCTTAATTTAGGTAAACTTGAATATCTAGTTATTTTGTAAATAGTTTGGAGTGCACTTAAGTCTCAACACTCAACTTTGAGTTGAGTGGCTATGAGCACTTTTTTATTTATTTAAACAATACAGAACCAATGCAAAAAAAAAAAGAAAAATCCAACCATTAATTGATGTACAATTATTCAATGCGAAAAAATCCCACATTAAGATTTTTTTAAGTACATGAAATCATGTATGCAACAATTATACCACAGGGAAACAAAGTCATGAATTTAATTTTTGTATTTTGAGATACTATGATCTTTACTCAACTTTAAAAACTACAGTATTTTTTAAAATGTTTGTTATATTTATTTTATTGTAATTGTTAAGCGTAGCAATAATTGTGGAATAGGTCATTTAAAAAAAATTTTTTTTACTCATGGATTTTTTTTTTTTATTGTGTTAAAGCTTAAATATTTCTACAATTTTTAGTGTGGGAGTATCCTTCTGCAATAACATATATATATTAGAAGCCTAAGAACACATCTTGACCAGGGGTGGCAATAATTCTGGAGGGTGCTGTTTGTGTATGTGTGTGTGTTTTATATATTTATATACATTTCTTTTTTTTTTTTTTCCTTTTTTTTTTAGATGCACCTTGCTAGTACTTGATTTGTCTTAATATTGCCCTCAGAACCGGTTTAATTCTTCATAACATAAAAGACAAGGTGCTGGTAACATTCTGTAGAGATTTTGGTCCATATTGATGTACAGCATCATGCAGTTGCTGTAGATTTGTCAGCTGCACATCCATCATGCGATGGAATGTGATCCATGATTTCCCATTCCACCACATCCCAAAGCTGCTCTATTGGATTGAAATCTGGAGAGTGTGGAGGCTGTTTGTGTTCAGTGAATCACTGTCATGTTCAAGAAACCAGTCTAAGATGATCTTAGCTTTGTGATGTGACTGTGTATTATCCTGTGGTCATAAAGTGCTCAGAATTCTGTTTTTAGCTGACAGGAGTCTCATCTAGGTCTTCTGTTGCAAGCTTAGATGTGTTGTGTGTTCAGAGATGCTCTTTGACATTCCTTGGTTGTAATGAGATGTTATTTGAGTGACTGTTGCCTTTTTATCAGCTTCAACCAATCTGGCCATTCTCCTTTGACCTCTGGCATCAACATGGCATTTTTACCCAGAGAACTGCCACGCACTGGATATTTTCTTTTTCAGACCATACTCCTATAAACCTTAGATGCTTGTGCAGGAAAGTCCTAGTTTCAGAAAAATGCAGACCAACCGGTACCAACAACCCTGCCATGCTCAAAGTCACTTAAATCGCCTTTCTTCCTCGTTCTGATCCTCACTTTGAACTTCAGCAGGTCACCTTGACTGTCTATGCATTGAGTTGCTGCCATGAGGGTGGCTCATATAGATCTGCAAATAAATATTTGCATTAAGGAGCAGTTAAACAGTTGTACCTAATGAAATGGCCAGTGAGTGTATTATGCTTTTTTGGTTTTTCACTCTTTTTCCTAAATGTTTAATAGGCAAATGAGTAACCTAAAATGTTTGGTATTTCAAATGTATTAACTTATTTTATAAATTGCTCACATCACTATTTGAGAGTTTCTATAAGGGATATTGTGATGGGGCAAAGACATTTCCAACTGTAACATTCCTGTAAAATCCTTCATCCAGATCATCCAGTTTTTAAATAATTTTATGGGTGTGTTCATCACTAAAAACAGGAAGTACTTTAATTTCCAATGACTACTGCAGTACATAGCACATTTCCTTAATGCAAGTCCATCTTGATCAATTTGTGAATCAGGATGATGTATGTTTAATTAAATCAGTAATTTAATTTGTTTCCTGGCTTTTAAGTGCAATTAAGTGTTTACTGCAACTGCATAAGTCATAATAATAATGATTATTATTACTATTATTTTATTCCAGGTATGAACACTTTGATTGGCTATGACTTGGTACCTGAACCTAAAATATTGGACGCAGCTTTGAGAGCTTGTCGGCGATTAAATGACTTGGGCAGTGCCATCCGTATTCTCGAAGCGGTTAAGGTCAGTACAGTACATGTTAAACAAACACGTTAGGCAATGATGTGGCTTTTTTGTTATGGTGCCTTTTGTTTTAGTTAAGATAATATAGGTTTTTTTTTCATTCCTAGCATATTATTTGCATTAACCTATGTGTGAATTTATTTTTTTCGAAGCATATCCAGTAATAATATGCATTTATTACACAGGACAAATCGGGTCCACACAAAGAGATCTATCCATATGTTATCCAAGAACTTCGTCCCACACTGAATGAGCTGGGAATTCCCACACCTGAGGAGCTTGGCATTGACAAAGCATAGACTTCTGCAGTCATGGTGAATGTTGAAACATGCATACAGCCTCATACGAGTCATGCCTTTTTTAAACAACCAATCTTATGAATCATTACACCTAATCTTTACTAATGTTCATTTGCATATAATTGTATGATGAAGTTAATTTAAGAATAAATAAAAATGGTTATTTGATTGGTTTATTTCTGTGCTCATGCACTCAAATTTCCTGTTTTTGGACTTGTTCATCCTGATTTTAAATAAGACTGAGTAACAGAATTCATTAAATTCTAAGCAAACTGATTATGCTATACTCATCTTATTTTTTACTCATTTTATACACACACATAAAGTATGTATATATTTACATATACCTATGCTGTGCTAACAAAGCAGGTTGAGACCCTGATATTCTTTTCACTAAAAAGCTTGATCAGTGGTGCATACAAGGGCTCCTCTGCATGTTAAGATTTTTGGATATAATTCTAATCAATTTATCAATAACATGTTCTTTTTGTCTGTTAATGTTAAGTTTCTATGACAAAGCAAATGCATTTATTCGCTGTGTGACAAAACAACTTGTCAGTAAAATGAGCATATTTAGTTGTAACATGTTTGCCCTGTGATTTCTTCTTAGTATCTTCAGAGGGACCGTTGCCATTGTTGGGGCTGAGTGGACCTCCTGTACTTGAAGTCTTTGCCACATGTCATGATATTTGTGCTATATTTAATTGGCATGTATAATGTTCTTTTGCTTGTAAAATATTGGTGGACCTAATAAAGGGAGAAATATATATATTTACTGAATCTTGTCACTGTTGTTTCTGAATTGCATCTATGTATAAATATGAATGCACTATAACATTGCATACTGGTTGAACTGAATGACCTTCGTGTAACACCAATCAAGTCCAAACTGGCACCACTAGAGGGCAGTACGAGAGCTCGACTAAGGCCTTAGGCCAAATATCAAATGTATTGGATCGTGTACACTAGCTGGTATGAGCTGTTCTTTTATGCCCTATGTAGTGCATTGAATTAGGGATATTTACGGAATACAGCTTAATTAGTTTACGCCGTCAAAATATTTTTTCCTCTTTTCTATGGTCATCAAATGACGTGAAGTAACTAACGTGGATCTGTGTTGTAGTACCATGGGTGGTCACTAGGGACTCGCTCTGGAGAGTTAAAAATCTGGGTTCTTCACACAAACAGTCCAGTTTGAGTTATTTTGTAGAAATTGTCAAATATTTAAAATATTTTAATATCTTCATAATTATTAAAGATGTTGAATAGTACACTAGTATAAAATATACTATTATATTAAACTATTAAACATGTACAGGTTTTTAGTTGTTCCATAGCATTTGCTTAACGAGGTGCATTTTTTTTTTTTGTAATTAATAAGGAAGACTGCTTTTGTTTTATACACACCCCTAGCTATAACAGTTGGAATGGCTGAATTGTTGTTCTATACAAAATCAGAAACAGAAAATGCTTACGTCATAAAGGGGTGCGTTCAGAAATGTACCGTGTACTATGAAAACAAAATAGCTTGCTATAGTTTGCAAGCGATTTGAGATTGGCTAAAAGATAGTTGTTTTTAAAGTAGCTTTTTAATAGACCACTAAATATAACTGACTTTATGCCCCTTTGGTGGATTATTTTCCTGTATCTGCAGACCTAATATTTACTACACATTCACACCTTCTGGAATGTCATAATTGAGAATTAAAACAGTACAGTAGTATAGTAGTTGACTATCAGGTATATTTTCTTTATTCTTTATCGTAACCACTTTCAAAAAGAAAAAAGAAAATCGTGTACTCCTGAAATTACACCGCAGATCCTTGGAGGTCCGTGAATTCACTGTGAAAATCATGCTTCCGTAGCAGGGTACTGCTTGTTATAAGATACCGCTTTAAAGACTACGAGCGTGCACTTTACCAAGCAAAAGTGTCTATTTTGGCAAATTGTCAAAAAAAAATGTCAACGTGAATATATCACTCTTTAAAAGAAGCGCTTGGGAAAGCACTGTACTGGGAGGCCTACTTGTTGCTGTAGGCGGGCTCTGTCTGTGCGCTGGTCTGTGTGTGTGTGTGTGTGTATGTATGTATGTGGGTGGAGGAAAGCCAAGGGGAGTGTGGGAGTCCCCATGCACGCGCCACTTCAGAAGGGGAGGTCAGCGAGCGTTTCCCTTTGGCTGGCCCCCTGCTCTTTTTTGCCCCTAAACCTCTACATCGATTTTCTTTTCTTTCTTTTTTTTCTTTGGGAGCACCGGAGGACTATCAGAGGCTTATCAGGAGGAATATTAAGCTCTCGGGTGGTGCACACACTCTGTGCGTGTTGATCGAGCAGTGACGGACAGACGGCTGGGTGAGAAGGAAAAAAAAAAACTCGGTGTAGAAAAAACAGGGATGGTGGACAATTCCAGTAGCAGCAAGGCGCAAACGGTGAGTGTAACTCCGCGCCGCCTGATTAATAGTACTGTAACGTTTCACATCCAACCCTTTGGGACCAACTGGAATTACATTTATGTGTTTTTTATTATTTTATTTTTCCTACTCTTCTCGTAGTTTAATATGTAGTCTTTTAATTTTTGCCAAAATTCAGTTTGTACACGTCACGCTGCTGGAGTTTGGTGTTTTTTCCAGTCTGCACTTCTGACCCATCTCTCCCAGTCCTTACAAGTAACAGTTTCGTTGCGACTTGACGCTTTTGCGACATTCGGAAGTGTTCCTGTTACACACTCTCCTCTAAAACACACTCCCCCGCTGCGTTTGTACTGTTTGTCCTCGGTAGGTTGGATGGTTAGATTGGAAGTGCGCCATACTTTTAAGCCGCCGCCGCTGTTAAATAGCCATCATGTGTCGCCTGATCCACGCACTTGTCCGTATCCTCGATACAATACCATCTTTCGACAGATACAGTTATGAATGCGTAAACGTATTTGGTCTGGACGACATGAGTTACAATTTGTTTAATTTAATGTATATGGAGATACAGTGTTTGGCCGGAAATCCGGTCGCCTGTGCCAAGTAGCAACGGACCGGGGTCAAAGGACAAACGTGTTTTTGCCAGCGAATGCCCGCACGATGTGTTTAAGTTTCTTAAACTTTTAATTCATGCAGTTTGAAATTCTAATATTCTATGTATCTTTATACCCTTTTGTCCGCCATATTGTCTAAAATGAGGCTGAATCCATAATCGCTCCCATTCGGACGTGGAGGCCATTAGCCTTAGTCTACTTGGTGCTCTCATATCCGCACACACACACTTATAATCAGACTGGAATTAATGGGAAATAAGGGTTTATTGTGGGATTCAGACTTGTCTGATTACACCCTAGGTCAGTTACATAATTGTTATTCCCAGAATCACTCCAGTCCACTGAATTTACAGCTTATATTTTTACATTAACGGATTGATTGTGTTTAAAAACTACAGTGTTTGTTCACTTTTTTAATGTAACGTTCTTGTTTCAGGAATTTTTTGCTTTCATATCCAGACATAAAATATGGGGAAATAACTAAAATGTACTAATGATAGTACTAATGATATTTCTGTCTTCAGCCCATTTTATCTCAGGAGAGTGGCCTGGCAGCAGCATTCTCACAGACCGCACTCGCTGGTGTTGCCGGTGTTAAACTTGAGGCAGTTATGGAGCAGCTCCAGAGGCAGCAGCAAGCTAAACTGGACATGGAGAGAAAAGAGCGACACATGAGCGAAGCCCACATCCTGTACGCCCAACAACTTGCTGCTCAACACGCCATCATGGCTTCTGCCCGTGCCCAGGGAATACCAATAAATCCAGAATACTTCAACAGCTCCAGAGAGCAAGTGCTAAAGAGCCAAGAGCCTCCAACCAGGGTTTCTACCCAGAGTAATCTGGAATCTGTGCAAGGCAGGGAGGATGATGAAGAGATGAACAGAGGACCGGCGTCTGCTGGAGAAGAGGATGAAGATGAGGAGATGATGGATGGTGAGGATGGCAGCGAGGATGACGAAGGCGAGGGGTTGGAGTTTCTCAGAAAGCAGAGCCTGGCTCTTCAGCAGCAGGGGGTAGGAATTGCTCCATACGCTTTCCCAGTCTATGCTGCCTCACCGTCAGCTGCGAAAAAGCGAGCCCGCTCGCCTCCACCAAAAGTGAAAGATGAACCAGAGGACAGCCCATCCCCTACCGAGCAGCATTCGTTCAATACGCCAAATGGCCTTGCCGACTGGAGTTTTGATGACTCAATCAAACAGGTTTGTCTTTTGTTAACATCACTTTTTTTTTTATCATGTTCTCAGGGTTTACTCAACAAGCTAAAGAGTGACAGCGGAAAGGGTATTTTTTGCCATGTGCTTTAATTATTGATATTTAGCTGGATATTACTCTCAGTTCACAAAAGTTGTACCTTGACATAAATGTTATTGGGTTAAAGGAGTGTTTAAATACATGCCCTCCGTTTAAGCAGTGTATATTTCTTAAATTGTATCTTTAAGCTTATGATTCGTTCTTCAGTCCTCAAGGTGTGATGTTCGGACAATCTGTCTAGCGGCAGACCGACCATTTAATTTACCCCTTCATTCATTCATATTTTTTCCCCTGCATTCTCATTTTCCTCTGTTCTTCCTGGCCAGTGGTGCTTTCTTGGAACAGATACTTGGCAGTGTGCTGCTGTCTTGGCGTCTGTCCAAAAAGACACGCCGCCACTGTTGTCAGACAGGAGGCCAAGTTGTTTGAGGCACGTGCCTCTGATACAGGAGAACAGCCACAGAGATTTACATGCTGTCATGGCCAGAATACACAGATATTCTTGTATTGCATATTTAATTATATAATAACAGTACAAGATTTTTGAGATTTGCTTTATGATTTTTTTTTTACTTGTATATGTTCCTATTTTAAATTGAAACAGATGTAAGAATTAACATAAATTGAATCTAGCATAGAGCGATATGAAATGCTTTAATTCTCTCTTTTTTTTATTTAATATTGTTCATTCTGCTTTCAGCAAAAAAAAGAAGTGAAACTTTGTATTTGCAACTTAACATTTCTTCAAATTATTTCAAACACAATCGTCTGTATTCTTTCAATTTTACAAATTTTATTATCTTTTAAAAATTATTAAACTTCAGTATCTTATTTAATTCAATACTATGCAAGCTATAAGCTATGGTTTAGAGGCAGCTATAGGGAGCACCCAGCAATAAAGCTATTATGGCAGGAAGTGAGGCTCCATGTAGATGGGCAGCACTCTGATGTTTTGGTCACACCCATGTCGCTATATATTTATAGGATAATGGTGGGTGTGGGCGATATCATTTCCTGTGTTGCCTTCATGGTTTGCCAGCTGGAGATGGTCTAATCGAAAGAGTTTTATTAGCTTTGTTCAGAATCAGAATGTGCACACTATAGGGCTCATTTTTATTTTATTACTATTTAAGCGCATTGTTCAATTATTCTGTTTATTTCTCAGCACAAATTGGATAGTGTTGTTCCAGTATCAGTTGGGAAGTCAACATTTTTATTAAATGAAGAAAAAAAAACAAGCATTAGAGTGCAGAGGTTATGGTGATGTATTAGGTCTCAATCCAGCAGCATTTTGTGGTCATATAAGTTATTAAAGAGAGAAAAGTCTCTCTCCTCCTCTGTTAATGCATGGTTTATGGACATCTGGCCATGTGGTTTGACTGACATGGTGAGAGGAATTTATTGATGACTGAGAATTTGCTTGTCTTTTTTTTCCTCCATTTTGTTTTGCTTTCTTTTTATCCTGCCTTTTCATGTCTGCTCTTTAGTATTTAATGATGCTCTGCAGTGGTGACAGTATCAGATTGCAGTGTGTGTAGGGGGGCTGGTTTGATGGCACCGGCTACACAAAGAGAACAGATGCCACAAATGGCATTTTCAAATAAAGGTGGGGGGTTGGCTTTTTAAAGCTTTTCACACTTTAAAGGACAAGTCAATCAGTAAACACCTACACAGTGTCAGGGACTCTGGTAATGTTTGCTTATATCTTTAGAAAATCACGCAATTAATTGGTAGCTTTCGGATGAAATAATAATAATTAAAATAATAATAATAAAAAAAACACATGCACACATTGAAATTCTTTGTTGTCTCCATAGGGAAGAATTTGCCCATTAAAGTCACATGCATATGGCTGCAGGAATAGCATGCTGGTAGTCATGAGATTAAGTAATGTATAAAAAAAAATTTAAAAACTGCAGAATGGCACCTTTGTGATGGATAACGTGTAAAGGAGTGAATACTCTCTGTGCTGTTGCCACATTTAATAAAGCTCACGTCCCCCCCCTTTTTTTCCAAAGGCTACCTGACTAACTCCATTGGTAAAATGTATGTTTTTGGATGCACATAAATACAGCTGGTTGTAGATGCTTTTTCAGTGACGCAAGGCCTAGTCTTTTGGCCCCTAGCCACTAGATGCTAATCTAGTAGGATTAATGCTGGTTTAATCAGGCTCAGTGGGCAGTGAGAGATATTTGTGTTGAATTGTAGCCAGCTTCACTATGCTCCATGCAGGTTATCGCTATTGCTGTGCCTCTTTCGAACTTTGGTTGATGATCAAGTTGATAAATGCACACTGGTCACATGGTTTGCACAAGGAATAGGGAGACTTTCATTGAACCTTTGGTTGCCCTTTACTACACTAACGACTTGATATGGTATACTGAATATGACCCATGCTTTTGCTCTGTTTAGTGGAAATAGAACTCTCTATCTCCAAGAAGGAGAATTGCACTGAAGAACAAAGGTTTTTTTTTATAATTCAGTGTATGGAAGAGATGTTGCTATGGTTATCTTGTCATTCACATAGAAGAGTCACATTTACAATTTTATATTCCCATTGTAAAAGACTGGGTGAAAAAATGCCTTTTGTGGGTTGGAGAGCAATCTTGTCAAACACTGATGCATTATTTAATCGTCACGCTGGCAACACATGAAGCATGTGCTGGCAGAATGAGGCAGCTGCTTGCAATCAGTTCTTATTATATTGTTGTTTACTGTTGCAGTGGTTGCCATAAAGGTCTGGCAACCAAGATGCCTTCTATAAGTAAAGCTTGCTCGTGTCTGCATTTCCTAAGATGTTTCAGAATATTTAGTGTATCTATGTATAATTTTCTTGGAGTAATCTGCATTTAGCGCAGTAATGTTTAGCTACAGGTTTCATGCAACATAAACTTTATCATCATAATTTCCACCATGCGTTTGTTTTTATGCACTTCGTGTCGAGGTGGCTCAGTATGATTGAGAAGTATTGTTGGGTATTAATGTTGAACAACTCTCTTGGGTCCTATGATTGCTGCTGTCAATACAAAGGGCAGTCATCTGTGCGATAGATCAGGTCATTCTGTGTGGCACCCATCATTAAGATTAGCTTTTTTTTGCCTGCATTGAGCCATGCAGCATTTCTTTGTGTAATCTAATGGTACACAAGTCATTCCAGTTGTCTTCACGAGAGACGAATTGGCATGTTTTCATTTGCCCATGACTTTAATAGTATGCTGTAGATTTTTGTGGTTGGAAAGGAAGAAAAAGCCAGCATCTGAGGTATTTGATACTAAAAATCTTTAAAGGCTTGGCGTGAGTATGTGAGGTATGGGAGGGGTGTGGTATTGGTGTCTGGATTGTCCAGACCCGCCCAGAGGAAACATTCCAAGTGGCATTATGAGTTTCTTCTTCTGAAGCGGTGAGAATTCTCACCGGGGGGTTTGTGTGTGAACAAAGAATAGAGGGAATGGCCATGTTGTCCTGTGATTTGTGACCTTTTCTAGTCAAGTTCATCGGATGTAACTGAAGCAGTAATGGACGGGGGTGGTAATTGAGCAGAAAGGGAGATGGGAACGGAAAGGGGGCTGCTTTTTATTTCCTTATCCATTTCCTTTACCTCTCAAGATGTCTAGAATGTCTGTCTGTCGTCCCCCCGACCCTCGATCATCGATGCCTGTCCAGACCTGACTGATGTTGTTTTGATTCAGAAAGGTTAAATATCCCTGCACTTCAAACAATACACTATAATATAAGCATTTCCACGTATGTTTTAAGTATGTTACAGGCCATGAAACAGTGATGTCAATTTCTAGCTTTTTGAAGATTTATTTGTTAGTTTTTATTGAAATCAATGGCACTTCTGTGACCTCATTGTTTAGAAGTCAAAATTGCAGACATAGGAAAGGAATGTTTGTTGTGTACTGTAATATTTTGTAAATTTGGTGGCCAATTCATGTATAAATAATGTTTAAAGTATTCCTCATGCTCTCAGAACCACTCTTTTACAATTTGAATCCTGTAATATGCCCGTGTCATCAGAGAAGGAAAAAAATGCATTGATATGATAACCTGGTCGTTCAGTGCATTCAGGTCATTGGCTGATTTCATTTTTTCATTCCAAATAATGTTGCTGAGCCTAGACCTTCCTCTACAGTTTTTTCAGTGGCCACTTTGCATGATGGGTGCCTTGCTTTATGCGTTTCCCTTCTTACCGTGATGAACCCATCACTAATGATCATCAGGCTACATGACCTTTTTCCATTGCTCCAATCTTTATGCTCTCTAACAAAAGGCATTTTCCCTGATTAGTCTCGCTAACAAGTGGTTTTCTTATATGACCATACTGCTGCGTATTTGTGGAAATGCTCTTAATGGTTTTTTTGTCCTTTTTTTTTTTAACACAATGCAATTTCACCAGGAATTTTATGTAATTTCTAATTACAATTCTTTCATAAAGTTGATTATTTCAGGTTTTAAATAATGGACTGGAATTTTGAAACCCAATTTCAGTCATTTTAATGCTTTTTTGTTTGTTTGTTTGTTTATTTGACATAGGCCAGTGATATGATCCTTTTGAAACAACTTTTCTGGCTAGGTAATGTACTTAAAACCATTTGTGAATGGTTGTAAATGTTTTAAAAAGGTGTTAAATTCATCTGGAAGGCTGAAATAACCAGCTCCTTTTGTCAAAGGTTGTGACACACATCAAAATTTTCTTTAAAACTTGCAAAATTTACATTTCAGGCATTAGCAATACATCTGCTTCATTTTCTTCCAAGTTCAAACACTGTTGTGAGTTTCAGCCCACCATTACATTTGCACTTAAAAACCAAACAAAATTGTTTGATTATGGAGGTTAGTTTCTCCTTTCCTGGTCATGAATCTCAAGAAGATGTTTATTTCTTTTGTTCATTCCCACCCATTTGAAGTATTTGTTCTGTCTGAATTGGTGTCTTTCTTACTATATGCACAATACCTGCCCCCCCCCCCTCAAATATATATAAAGTAAATTAAAGTAACATCCTCTTCACATTACAGAGGATTACATTATTGTATGCACCAACCACACACAATGTATTCACACTTTGCACCATAAGGTGTTCCATCTCCCAGAGTAATTATTTGACATGGTCACATGTAGTTTCTATTGAATTGATATGGGGGATGGGAACTTCATTTCCTCTTTCTGACCCAGATGGTCATCTGGTTCCTCCTCTTGGCTAATTTGCCCTCTCACTATCAGTCTTCCCTAATATAATTAGGAAGGCCGAAGCCTGAAAAAGGTTTACACAGTTTATAAATGTCTTGTCTGTGAGATATTATAGTGCATGTGTAAACAAATTCCCATTTTACCTCCATAAAGAGTGGAATTTTAACTTTGTTTAGGGGAAAAAAATTATAATCTTAAGTTTCCATGTACAGTTAAAATGTTATGTTGGGTACATCAGCATTTCTCATTATTTTGTAAGTAGTGTTAAATGTCTTTTGAGAACTTGTATAATGTACAAGTACACAACTTTCTCTCGCTCTCCTCCTCTCTTGCGCGTACACACTCACACACTCTCTCTCTCTCTCTCTTTCTCTCTCACACACACACACACACACACAAAATACCACCCAGTATGTCTGCCCTCCACAGTTCCCCTGCTGAGCGTCCCCTCTCATGTAGGCCCAGCTGGTGTGTATTTGCTATAAACTCTGGAGATCTCATTCTCTTCCCAGCTGTGATTCACTTAGCATATTAAAGAGGGGGATGGAGGGAAGCTCCTGTAAAACTGCTTTATTACCTTTCTGCCTTGTCCTTTCTAAAGCTTCTCAGAGGGACAAACTGGATAGCCTGTAATCAAGCAAAGAGTATATGCACCAAGGAGCTCTTAAGAGCTTATAAGTGCTTTATGAGACCTGCCACGAGCACCACTGATGGAGTGGACTCCAAGAAATCGACAGAGATACCTATAATCTAAGTGCCTAAAAACCTCTAGCAAAATATGTTTATTAGTTTAAGTGTTTTTTTTTTTCTGTTTCATAGGTTACATTATTCCCTTCTTCCATTAAGATAAAAGTTGAGTTAATAATGAAAACCTTTACCAGAAAGAATTTAAAATGTCCTTAAGGGGTCCTTATGCACTTGCAATCTGTGAGCTCTATAGGGTTTCTGGGTTAGCAAATATATATATATTATTCTTGTCATGTTCTTCTTAGTTTTGACTCAGTGGCATTCCTTTCTATTGGATCTTTAGCATATTGATCATTTGTGAGGGCATGTTTTCAGCTTGTTTCGTCCACCTTTTTTTTTTTTTTTTTTTTTGGAGCTAAGTGTGTCCCCTGTTTTACAGAATGGTAATGCGAGTTGGAATGAAGAAAGCGATGGAGGGAGAGCAAGAGGGGAGGCCTCCAGAGACTTTGCCAAGGTAAACGTAAATGCCGAAAGTCATGGCTGTTACGATTTTATCAGTGACATATTGACCCAGTTTCACAGTGTTATCTGATGGACCTATGTCTGCAGACAGTAATGTGTTGTAATGGGGTGAATATGCAAATAGTTTCTCATACATGCTGGCCAGTTTTTTTTTGTTTTTTTTTGTATTTAACAAATGGTCAGTATATAGTTGTAAAGGAAAAAATACAAAAGAGATTTAATTAATATAATGTATGTATATAATGCTGTTTGTTAATATGCAGCTGTATGAACTGGACAATGACCCAAACCGGAAGGAGTTTCTAGATGACCTGTTCAACTTTATGCAGAAAAGAGGTAAGGCTACAAATTTCTTTACATTTTGATTCCTTAATCATTTTGTTCTGTGCCTGGAAAAGAATTACATAAATATTCAACTGAAGTAAATTTTCTAAAAGAGTTCATTGAATTTTAAAATGTTTAATAGGTCCAAAACGCCAGCATGTGTATTAAGGTGAACACTTGTTTAGGCCTCCTCCAAAAACATCCATATGGTGTTTTCATGACACATTAACTACCCTCCTGTCCACGTGTTCTCATTTATTTATAGATTTCCCTTAGTATACAAATGTCCACCATTTCTCATACTCTGAGTGTGTAGTGGTCATGATATCAACACTTCACATGACTCAAAAAGACACGGGGTCAATATCACTTTAATTTCCTCCCAAAAAGGCAGAGATTTTCCATTTAATGTTGGTAAATAATCAGGCTGTTAAAAATGCACATTGCTTAAGCTCCAGCACGTTTTAGAAATTAACCGCAAGTGGACAATGTACAAGCATATCGCAAAATATGCCCACTCTGTCATCAACCAATTCAAAGTAAATACATCTTCACCATGCAGTGATTATAAAATCTAAATTTTCAGAAGGATGAATTGTGCCCTTCTCAGCAATATATTATAGTAAATCAGGAAAGTCTAATAATAATAAAATAAGTTCAAAATGTGTCACAGAATTATGCACGTGTCCACCCTCATGTGGAAGGATTGATGATGGGGTGGTCAGTTTTTGCATAAGTTAGCATTTAATGAGCACATGGTGAACCTTCAGTTAGCAAAGTGGTTCACTGTAGAAAGTGACTGTGTACTGTTTTGCAAACATTTTTATATTTATTAATATTTCACTATGACAGGGTGGACATCTTAAGCTTGAAATCAAACTACACACACATAATATGATGAAAATTACTAAGTGTAAATACTTGGTCTTTACACCAGTTGTTTCAGCCTCCATTAAAGAGACAAAATAAGGGTTGTGATGTCACTGATTACATTGCCCAGTCTCTGAAAGGGTCAGTTATGCCAAAAATGCCTGGTTCGACATTTGAGCAGATAAAAAAAAAAAAATTTTAACTGTATAATGAAAAAGCACTATTAAAAAAATCAAAGTGCCTTGTTTTATTTTAAAAAATTGCTGAGGAAAATAAGTACACACAAAAAGTGTTTAAATTTTATGTTAAGCAACCACTCGAGGAAGTTCAGAGCAGAGCAGCATGTAGGACATGACAAAGTCACATATATCCAATCAAAGAGAATGATATAAAATGGGGGAAACAAAATTTCTAGAGACTTATAATTGTACTTGTGTGTCTAAATGTTTGGTAAATTATAATAAAACCTTAGAACTTCATTATTTAGCAATCTGAAGTGGGGCACCAAACACACTTTATAGTAATTTTAACCCTATTATATTTTAATCATATAACCATTTCACTCTATTGCTGCTTGTTAATGTTAAGAGACTAAACTTGGCAGTTAACTTCAGGTCCAGTCTCAGGAGTTAACTAAGTGGTTTCACATGTATTCTGCCTCTGTGATTGTCATATTGTGACAATGAGATGAGCCTGGCAGCGTCATCAGAAAGGCTAAGCTTTCACAGGGACACAGCTTGAAAAGGCTGTTAACCCCTACCTTAGGATTTAAACTCTACCAGATGGGGAGCTGTTTGTGCCTGTGTGCCACCCCCAACCCTCTTATGTGCTTGTGTGTAACTGGAGGCGTCAAGATGTTGGACGTAATAGTGGAGGGTGAATGGCAAATGTGTGATCATGCCAAATGTCTGTTGGTTGGGTCCACTTCTCATGATTAATGATGTTTGTTTGACTGATTTGGTGTGAAAGACATGCTAGTTGAGCCAGACACTGAAAAATGGGTCTTCTAACAATCCTCAAGTTGTTCTTGTCAGGCAGTTTAGTGTGGCCCACTTGAGAGAGGAAGTCTAGAGCTGTTGTTTTATTGGTTCCTTTTCCAACAGACAAAGTGGGGCAGGATGAGGGCTGCTTTAGGATTTTAAGCTTACATAGTGTCACATCTGAATTCAATTTCTGCATATTAGACGGATAGATAAAAAATAATATTTTATTTCTGATTAAACATTCCCCTGCAGCCTCTGGAATGAATGTGCAGTTCCTTTGCATTGTGTCAGTCATGTGCATGGTTGATTTCTAGTAGAAAGTGATGGGCATTTATCCAACTTGATAATTTTAGGAATTTGAATCAGTCAAACATTGCCTCTAAATGAAGCACATACACGCTTCGATACGTATGGCCCTCTACGCATTGTCCTAGTTGTCAAAGTGACTGAAACCTGATAAGAGTGGAGGAGGAGTGCAGCAGGAGCTGCAGGCAAGATGGGTGAGAGGTGTGTGTGTGTGTGTCCGCGCAGTGGGGGGCAGGTGGGGTGTCCACTTGCTCGGGGCCTTATGAAGGTTGGGGGGGTCAGATAGAAGGGGGGAGAGGTGGATTAAGGGGCCTCCTGTCTTGTAGAAGATTAATGAGTCCCTAAAACCTAAGGCCTCACCTTTTGATATAAAGGGAATGACACACAGATGAAGAACGAAACAGGAAGAACACCAGGAGACCATGAGAAACCAAGAAAGAGCTAATTTTGTTAATGGTGACTAAGTAGAAGAAGAGTAAGTAATGTACAAAAAAGCAGGAATAATGCATTTGAGGTTATAGTCAATGGTTCATTTAAAGGAGATTGTCTAAGCATTGAACAGAAGGTTTAAATTATAATTTGCTTACCAAAAGACCCACCCAAACAGTCAAACACATGCACATACACATTATCTGCTTAATGAATTATGCAACTCATCTTTGCGTGGAATACAGCGCAGGCCTTTTCCTGCTGCTAAGGGGAAAATGGATTTCTGGGTCATATATATCGTGCTGAGTTAATGTTAAGTATGGCATGTCCTGTTTTGTGGACGTTTTGTCTGCAGTTCTCGTGAGGCTTGTTATTCTCCTCTGGTGCATTTTTTGACGTCCTGCTGAATGGATTTCCTCTGTGGTTTTATGTGTTCGCCTGTCTCTCCCCCCCCCCCCGTGCACAAACTCTAAACCTTTATGGCGATTTGCTAGAGATTTATATTGGAAAGACAAGAATTTTCCCCCACCCCTTCCTAGTCCTCTGCTGTGCACTCATTCTTTATCTACAACTCCTTTAATTTTCATAGATAGAGGTGCACTAAGCAGCCATGCCCTTTGTACTCGCTGTCTGTTGATAATTGTATTGCTTATGATGTTGGCCTTTTGTGAGCCGCTGATATGGTGAGGCCTTATACGATGCATAGCATTAGTATCATGCAGTCACTTTTATTTATTTATTTAAAATCAAATAAAAACAATGATGCACATTTTAGACTGCCCTTTTTTTTTAATCAAATTGTCATCTTTTATGTAACATACAGTATCTGTCAACAAAGTAGCTGTGTTTTAGTCCTGGTTCAAATTATCTTTAGAGCAACGGCACGGATGCTCACTGTAATTAATGTCTGTAAGATTAATGTCTACTTAATGTCCCAGGGATGTGCGCATGTATAACAAATGGCTTTGCATCAGTAATACTGGCTTATCCCCTTAATATTAGCCGATGTGACGCAGATTGCACTTCAAGAGAAGGCGGATGATGGGTTTATCAGATGGAACAGATTGGACGTTTTATTATGTTTGAAGTCAATATATAGACATGACTTCTCTGTACCCTTACTATATATTTGTATATGTATGGCTGTCTACAATTAACTGTACTTAACCCCAATTAAATGTCAGGTTTGTACATACAGATTAAAGGTAGATAGGCAGATTGACTTGGTATGTTATAAGACATTAGGGTTTTGTGACTGGCTAAGCACTTCTAGTGACAGTGAAGTCTTTTTTAACTTTTTTTTTTATTCAGTTGATTCAAATAACATTTGATGTCTCTTAATATTTTAGATTTAAAAACATTTACCAACCATCTACTAGTTGTTAGTGTGTACTGTATGAATAAACCAGAATTAAAGTTTAATTTGAAAACTGGCCAAAAAAATAACCCACATAGAAATAATCTAGGTTTTTTGTCTAAGCCACGATATCTTGATGGATCAGTATCCATCAGTGAGCAGTTTTTGTAAAAAAAAAAAAAAAAAAAAAATTGTATAAATTATATATATAAATTTATATATATAAATTAAATTCAGCCTTTTGCTGAAGATATTCCTGCTGCTCCACATTATAATTTCAATTGCACACATTGATCAGCTGTCCTGTTTCTAATCCTGACAGATCAGGGCAGATCCTCTTGTCCCAACTTATCCCTTAGCTGGTTGGCCTTTTACAATTTTAACCACCATATTCAGGATGTCTGACCTGGTGTTAAACTGTGCATTTCCTGTTGCTCTTACCACTGACTCTACAGTAAGAAAGACGAGCATTGTTCAAGTCCGAGTGTGGTATTTCCTTAAGCCAACTTCCAACACTGTCTGCTATTGCTTCATTAAAGATGAAGGCCTCTTAATGTGGGCAGCGTTTCCCTCACCATATAGGGCAAAGATCATATTTACTTGATTTCTTCTTATTTGCTGAGCAAGAGAGAGTAAAGAGTAAAAAGTTCTAGGTTTTTTTTTTTTTAAACTACCCGTTACATTTACTAGCTGTATTTCAGTTTGTGGTAGGTCTTTCTTAAAATTTCCCTTATCCCTAATGGATTAGAATCTATTCTACTTACTCCCTCCTCGTCTCAGGCTTGTTAGTTGCGACCTCAGCAAGGTCGGGTACTGACTGCATTAACACAGTCTTTCTTGAGACTCTAATCGCAGTACTAAAGCCACCACTCAATCTTTTATGTCATTAACCTTCCCTGATGTATCCTAATGCCTTTCCCCTATTTGGCTGATTATAAGCAACGTGACCAGTGGAAAAGTCATAGAAAAGTCACAAGCCATAGTAAGGTTATTATTAAAGCTTTCTTGATGTTGAAAGCGTTGACTGGCTTTTCCACTGTGATTGAGCTCCGTCAGTTTTACAATTACGGTACAAACCACATGGTCTCTCTCCCTTGACATACTACTTTTTATGTCCCTCACTTTTGACCTGTTCTCAATCCCTAGCATTGTGACCTAGGGTTAACCCTGAGCAAGAGCCTGTTTACTGATCTCTTGATGAACGGGTAATGTCATCCCTAACGTTAAATAACTCGTTTTCAAAGCTTGCCCTTGCCATCCCCAGGGAGTGCTGGTCTTGGTAGCCTGCTGTTTTAAGTCATAGCCTGTTCTCTGGGTAAATGAACACATCATGAATATTGGCATACTCCTGAGCAGGATTTTAGAGGCAGAGAAAAGCTTGTGGTGCCCCTTAAACCCTAAAGAAACAGCTCGGTTTCATCTCTGGGATGATGGAATGGAGTTAAATATATATGTAGTTGTACCTCTGGAGATCTCTTTTGCTGTCTAAATGAGATTTATTTTAAAGGTAACTGTCGGCCATATTTTATGGTTCTTTCCCAGATGTGAGAAAGCACATTTGTTAAAGCACTTTCTTGTGGAGGAATAGCACAGCTGTTGTAGCGTTTTCATCCTCTGAAATGTTTATTGACCACCACCAGTCGAGAGTCATTAGTGTTTCCGTTGGCTCAAGAAACATTAGTCTATACTGAGACTGCTCTTACAGGTCACAATTAATATGAAGATGTACATGCACACATTATGCAGAAATGCTTTTCTTGCTTTATGTGTACTGTGCACAGAATGTTGCCCTGGATCACACTGGATTTGTCATTTGTCATGGGTATGTTCGTTTACCTGTAAATGAGCTAAAGGCCTGTAATCCTAATCCTTTTCCCCCTCCTAACATACTAATGCCTTTTATTCTTGAATCAAAGCACCATGGTTCATGCTTTGTTGTTACTTTTTCTTTCCTGTCTTTATTTATCCATTATATTTTTTTCTCCTTATTTTCCCACATACAATATTTAAACTACATGCATTTTTTTTGCATAAGCAAGCAAACATGACAGGCACTCTAATATTTTCTAAAATCATACTGCAAATAAATACTGAAATAAGATGAATAGTAGCACACTTGGTCTTCAACAAAGCAGGCAAACAATTTCTTAGTGTAGGGACTTGCATCTAATACACCAGTGGAACTTATAGTCTGCAAAATATAGTAATTAATCTTTAGTCTGGGCTTTTATTGCTTTTATGACTTTAATGTAGAGTACTGTCTACCCATTCCTGCATGACTCAGCCTATATGGATCTACATGCAGTTATGTTATGCTAACAGAATGCACTTAATTTTTTTTCCTTTTTTCTTTAATGCAATTTAATAGACCATGCCAGAGTACGGAGCAGAAACTGTAAATGTCATTCTTTGCATTTGCAGATAAGTGCATAGAAAATGTGATTGATAAAATGATGAATGAGAAACAGGCAGATGTTGCACAACTATGGAATATGAATTGGATCATATAGTGAACCAACACACAAACTAACTTTTTTTTAACCAATATTATAATGCTAAAAATGTTATGAAAGAAAATTTTATGTCAGCTTTTTTTATATATATATATTTTATAGGTACCCCAGTAAACCGTATCCCTATCATGGCCAAGCAGGTTCTAGATCTCTATAAGCTCTATAAACTTGTGACAGAGAAGGGAGGTCTGGTGGAGGTCATCAATAAGAAAATCTGGAGAGAGATCACCAAAGGCCTAAACCTGCCCACCTCCATCACCAGTGCCGCCTTCACCCTTCGCACACAGTAAGAGCAGAAACTTGTGTAAAAATGTCACTGTAATGCTTGATTATAATTGAGTCATTTTGGTCAGCCTCTTGTTTCAAGTGTTATAATATAGGTTGCACTGTAATCTGATTATTACTTACATATTCTCTTTGTAGGTATATGAAGTACCTGTACCCATATGAATGTGAGAAGAAAGGACTCAGTTCTCCTGGAGAGCTGCAGGCCGCCATTGACAGCAATCGCAGAGAAGGTCGTCGGCCTGGGTACAGCAACAGTCTGTACCGCTTCTCTCCTTCCCCGAGTGGTGGGCCCCCTCACCTCCTCTCTCCTCCTAAAATGCACCTGCCCAACACTGGGCATAATGGCTTGCAGAGTACACCAAGCCCAGCCCTTAAGAAAGCGACAGGTAATCAGAGCTGGATTCCCTCACCTACATTGATGTTTAAATGCTAAATCAAGGACGGGTGAAGCTCAGGTGATTCTAACAGTCCCAGTATTTTAGCCACTAAAACATTAAACAGGTTTACTTTGTTTAATACATTTAATAATAACATAGTATTTTATCTCAGCTTTGGAGTGGAACAGTCAAGGGCCTGATTTGGCAGCCTGGTGTCTAAAAGTCATACTGACTACAAATTCCTGGAGAACCAGCATCACATGGGTGCAGAATCTTATACATATATAGCATGATCCAGAAAATACATGTAATTTACAATAACCATGCACTATGGTAGAGTACAACACATCAGCAAATGTCTGTCATATACATCTGAAATAGCAATGTTTATTAAGCTGAGTCAGTTTAATGTATTCCATGTGTTTAAGCTCCCCCTTGTGCCAGTGTTCCATAATACAATATGCGTTATTATATAATATACTCTAAAACAAGTCAAAAACATGCTCAAAATCATATTTATTACATTGATTTAGACTTGATAAACATGCTAATTGAAAATGCCCTCAATCCTACTCACATGTCCTAAACAAAAAAAGAGTGCCATTTTGAGTGCAGCTAAATTGTATGAATAGTTATGTCTATGCAACCAAATTATCTCCCTAAAAGCATATAGTCATAATTATGGTTATTATAATTAACCAATAATTATAATTTTAAGGTCACTTTAATTGTATTTATTTATTATTATTATTATTATTAAACTCCTTCACTTCAGTTATCTTTTGATGTCAAAGATTCAGACTCTGTAGTTCTTACTCATTGATCATCTTCAACCTAAATGTTTAGTTCCTGAAGATGGTCCAGCCTCCATGTTGCCTGGTAGATTACCCCTGGCTCTTGCACTAGGCCACCAACAACAACTGGCAAGGGCTGCTACCTTGGAACAGCTGCGTGAAAGGTTGGAGACTGGCATCAGTGCTCCTGCTCTGGCCACAGGAGCCTCTGTCATAGAAGGGCCTGAGAGAAAGATGGCCCGCTTGGCTGAGGAGCAGCAGAGACTGCTGCAACAGGCCTTCCAGCAGAACCTGCTTGCAATGGCATCACAAGTAAATCCTGCCAATCTGCGCCTCAACACTACCAGTACCCCTCGTGGTGAGTCATCAGGCTTCAAGTCATCTGTGTTTTGTTAGGTAGGTGGTCTGAATGCTGCAGTTGCATTAACAGCATTATTAACGCAGTATGTTTTCTCTCTTATCTAGAGGAAAAGCAGGATCTGTCCCTCAGTATCTCCTCAAATGGATCCGCCAGTATCACCGTGTCAATAGAGGTTAATGGGATCATTTACTCAGGTGTGTGACAGAATTATACATCAGCAAAACATTCTTAATATTTTAGCCTTTCATGTATGTTTTTGCCCAATATTCACTAACTAATGGCATTTTTCTGTACAGGATCCCTGTATGCCCAGAAGTCCTCTGGAGCCTCAGCTGCACCTGTTGGCCAGAGCACCGCTGTCAATCCAAGCATCCCCTCCTCCTCTAAGGGTTCTGGCTCTACAGAACCTGCTGCTAGTGGCTCGCCGTAGTTCTCAGCAACCACAGGGTCTCTTGGAAAGCTCACCCTACAGAGAGTCCAGTGGTCTACAAAGCCAAGTCTACCTCCTTTTTGAGACATCGGGTTCAGTCTGCTAAGAGTGATGTACACATACCAAGATTAGATGTATTTGTTCCATACTCTTGCAGCCCTTTACCAATTGTCTGCTACAGACTCTCTCAGGACTTGAACGATCATAAGATTGATCTAATCACAACAAATACCTCACATGTTTTAATGAAAATTTCCTGAGCATATTTATGTGCTCTAGACATTTGATTCCAATGCAATATGCCTTCCTCTATGCATTTACAGTCCAGAGTCATCCACCTGCAAACAATCATGGCACAAAATATTCTGCCAAAATCATGCGGGTGGGTGTTTGTTGGGCATTTTGCCATCTACTATTTTTGAAGAGTTTACCATACCTATGCACATCAATAGTGGATTCCCAAGCATCCAGATTTTTTTCTTTCGGTTTCTGTCTGTGCTGTGGATAGAGGAGCTTCCTGGTTTTGTTCATTTTGCTTTATTTACAGTGGATCACAGTTCCATCAAGTGTTGGGTTCTTTTGGTTAGCAATGGGGTCAACTGTTTTCCCTTTTAATTTTTACTTTGTGTATTTACTTGATTTGATTGTGGATTTTTTTTTTTCCTTTTTTAGTTTCTAGATATCCAGAAGTATTGCTTTGCATTTGAGAAGAGCTTTGAGTATTGAAACTGTTATTTACAAAGCAATCCTTTCATTTTCACTTGTAAACTACAGCTTGGTTCAAAGAGAACAACATCTTGAAGGCGTGTTAGATGATCAGTTAGGCTCACAAATCTGGGCCCTTATTCCTTTACTCTGTGGTGGAGCATATAAGCATATAAAAGCATATAAAAAATAATCAATGTTCTCCCAATACATATTGGTTTTAGCGACCTTTTGCTTTAACAGTAACACCAACCCCTCCGTACCCCCCAAAACACCACCACACACACACTAATTTCTTTTCCTCCCTCACTCTCCCTCTCTCATTCATATTTCATTTTAAGAACTCGAATGTCTTTCCATATTGGAAAGGAAGTTTCTCAGGAATTTCAGGTTGATGTCAGCATTTTTTTTTTTTTTTCTTGGCACCAAGGCGCCTCATGTATCAAGGCTAGATATACCTCACTGGACGAAAGTGAATAGAGCTACCTCAGAATTACCTTTTATATAGTATAAATTAGGATTTACCTCAGAATCAGCTCCTGGTAAATCACAGTAAAATAAAAATATAATAGGCTTTATAAATGACCTCTTATTGAATTCTGAAATATTCTCAGGTTGCTAGTACAAAACAATACCTCACATAGTAATGGCAATTTTTTTCCTAATTATGTGAGAAGAGTTATTGATGTGCAGATGCTTTATCTCCATTTGCTCGGTTTACTGTATTTATCTGATGACTACACAGCTGAAAACCAAAGATCACACTGTATTTCTACTAAGTTCTTTCTGGTGTTCTAACGATATGTACACATGGAGCTTGACAAAGTGGAATTAAAGTCTGAGTTAATGCAGCAGGTCATGGACAGCCTGTTTTGTGGTCATTCTTTAGTGTTTGCAATCCTACACTGTTTGAATATATGTGGTTGTTTAAGTAAATATGGGTGTGTTTTGTTTACATGTATAAAATAAGCCGTACTCTGATGAAGAAAAAATGGTCTTAGGAATTTAAACAGACCATAGCAAACAGCCTACACAGGACTAGAAAAGAATGCAGTTCATCTTGATAAAGACCAAGGGAGTAAGAGTAAAGTGTTTTTGCTCATGATGAAAAATTTCAAGTTAACTGTAAATTTGTATACATTTAAATGTCTCATTAAAATATATGAAGCAAGTGAAAAAATTCTTAGTTTATTACAACCAGGTAGAATAAAGTGGAACCAGGTAGATCAGGGGTGTCCAAATCCAGTCCTGGAGGGCCAGTGTCCAACACAGTTTGGTGCTTCTTCTTCTCAAACACAGCTGATTTAACTAATCTGTTAATTACTAGGATCAGTGGGTGTGTTTAAGTGTTGGTGAATTACAAACTGTGCTGGTCACTGGCCCTCCAGGACTGGATTTGGACACCCCTGAGGTAGATAGTTCATTTGCTTTATTTTATGGTGGAAAATCACAACACACTCTTATAATAGTTAGCATTGATTATTAATTCATTGCTGGAATAATAAATTTGGTCTATTATGCAGAATTTTTGTGGGATGAGGGGAATGATGTTGGAAAAATTGGTTCAGATGAGAAGCTGGGCTCAGTACAGAGCTTTCATTTTGTAACTAATATACCAATCTGTCTCTGATACTAATTTTTCATATTAAATAAATCTAAATTGTATCCTCATAATCTAATCTAAAAGTCATATCTGTAGCGCTATTGACTCTACATACATGTATTGACATACAGAGCACTGAAGAAGGTTGTGAAGCTTTGGATCACAGGAGTCATTATTAATAATTAATAATTCTAAAGGAATCAGAACTCACATCAGTACAAGCACAAATATACACCAGGCCCATTGTTTTAAAGCTAAACCATAACATTATTTCAAATAATCAGAGGCAGTGATTTATTGTTTGGTAAAAGTATTATAGCTTCTATGAATCTGTAAAATGTTATATTGCTCCAAACATGGGTCTAATGGTTAGGGTTAATACTGTTATGCTCTGATCTAGCCAACACTTAATCTTTAAAATTCTATAAATGTAAAAGGCATATAACCTCCCGTACCCCATAAATTCTCTAGGTGAAACTGTTTTTGTCTGTTTGTGTCAAGTTTACATTACAATATTTTGACTATTTGGCAAACTTTGCAAATGAATTTGCAAAAAGTTATTTCTTTAAAATAATTTCACTATACAGTAATGTACCTGAAAAACGTAGCATTCAACATGTCATAAAGTTTAAAAAACAGTAATTGTTCCATGTACACTTATTCAGTCTACTAGAAGTCAGTAATTTCCTCCACAACCTAAATATACTCCTCATCCTCCCAGTCCGAGTCACACGGCACACGCTGCCTGGTGAGGAATGTTGCAGCCACACAAAACAGGGGTGCTCTCATTTTCGAGGCCTTCTCTTATTTGTTAATTAAATGGCTTGTGTTATTTCCATAATTCTTCTTTGTTGGAACTCTTAAATCCCAGATCTGTTGTGGGCACATAAGTTTAACTGTAAAGCAAAAATATATATAGGGTCACAAATCACACTTATGCACACTGTTTTCACGGAGTGGACGTTGGACATACATGTAAACATCTTTTTAACCATGTGAAAGTGAAATAGACAAATTTAAGTGCAAACCCAGACATGTACACAAAACTGCAGTTCTGTAACTCTAGTGATCAGTAACCGCCTGGAATGAAGATGAACTCTAATTGTTATTGAGCTTCACAAATGATCTTGATTTGTCAAGAAAAGGTATAGCTGAGGAGTGACATAGCACTTGTTTTCCTGAAACTTACTTAATTATTGTTGCACTTCCGGCACGCATACGTGCCACTGGAGTTCTAATTAAAGGACACTGTTGACTCTTATACAATTAACTTAAATGCTATTAATTTATAATACTAGCATGTGGTCTATACATATATTTCTATTTTCTACACTGGTATCAGTCTTTGAGAATTGGTTGCTCATGGCAATACACAATGTTACACAATTGCCCAAAATCCTTGCTTAAAAATAAATAAAATAAAAGTTGACACTAGTTTTGAGGACTTGACAACATTTCCTTCACTTAGGAGGTTTTTGGTTGTTATAAATGATTTTTAAAAATCATCTTGAACAGCTTTGTCACTATTACTCACTTGAGTAGTATTGCAGGTGAGCGGCTGGGGTTCTGTCTCAGGAGCGAATTGTTCTGTAATGTGTTCTCTTATCTTCTCATCCACACCTGCATCAAGACCGCCTTTCTGCTGTCTCTTCACCTCACTGTTTCCTGTATCCATGGCATCCTCATTAGGACAGAGTTTTGTACATCAGTTAGAATGGCGTTATTAGTTTACCCTGCCATTATTTCATTTTAGTCAAAACTGACATGCAGTATGTTCACAACTGTGCGTCCATGATTGACAATATTAGATATATTAGATAACTAAAAAAGATGAGGAAAGCTTTTACTTAGTTAGCTGTGTATAGAAAGGAGATGATTAAGTGCCTACCTTGGAACCACAGTCCAGAAGCTTGAGCATCAGATGTAATTTAGAGTTTACAGTGACCGTTAAATGAAAGTCACAGGGGTCCCATCTTTTTATTAAAGAAGTTATTCTGAAAGTCTACATTAAAATCACTCACTCACTCTCTCACTCATCATCTATACCGCTTAATCCTGTATTCAGGGTCGCGGGGGGCCTGGAGCCTATCCCAGGAGACTTAGGGCACAAGGCGGGGTACACCCTGGACAGGATGCCAATCCACCGCAGGGTGCACACACATACACACACTCACACACTCATTCACACACTAAGGCCAATTTGGGAACGCCAATTAACCTAATCTGCATATCTTTGGACTGTGGGAGGAAACCGTAATACCCAGAGGAAACCCACCGAGCATGGGAAGAACATGCAAACTCCATGCACACATTAAAATCATTATTATTTTATTTAAAACCATGCTGTAAAGTGCAAAGCCTAAACCTCAGTAACCATTTACACTGTCTATTCACCTGCTCAGTGATGATCCTTCTCTGTTGGTCAGGATCTATGATATCAGATCTTACTTCTGTCTCTTTACTCTTCATTAATGGTGATCGCCTCTTTCCATTTCCCTAAGTAAAAAGGAGCACTAATCAGAATAGGTAAGAGCTTTATACGTGAAAGGTAGCGATAGAAGTGAATGGGCATTGTTTCGATATTTTCAAAAATACCAGCATCTGTTGAGGAAGTCTGACACCCTGCACTTTTTGAGGTTCTTGCTCTTTTTTTGGCCTTAGGTGCTCAGTTCTCTCTGCAAATACAATGCACATCGTGTTGTCAGTTTGTATGTCTCACCATTTGTTTTATTTATTTATGAGAAGATTTCTAGAGCAGCTACCTTTCAGTAGGAAGTGTATGGGCTGTGGGTCATGTTCAGTGCCCAGCTTCTGGATGGTCTTTGGATCTTTTAGTCCAGCAAGCTACAAGAAGAAAAAGACAATCTAAATTCGGTCATGGTTTATTGTTTAAATAGTCAGCACTTTAATTGTATAGTATGAACACCAAATTGTAGGTTGTGTACCTCATCTTCAAGAGCAGTTATCTTAATTTGGGCCTCAGGTATCTCAGTGTCTTTCTTTCTCATCAAATCCTGTATTAAAAGATCTCTAAAGGGGCATACCAACAATACATTGAGTCTAACAATGCAGGTATATTACGATCTCCTCTCAGTTTCAAATCCAAGATTAAGATACAGATCAAAATGAAGATGTACTTGTTTCTCTGGGCTTTGTCTTAACTTTGTAATGAAAAAGATGGTGATACCTTAATTAGATATATTTTATTACTCTAACATCTTTGAAAAAAAATCAGCAACTTTGCTCTAGCTCTACCTCTACCTGCTGGTTTGTCTTTACCTTTGCTATATTAAATGTAATTAAATTGCCCTAACAAAATCTTAGTCTTGCAATGTCAGCATTCATTCATTCATTCATCATCTGTACAGCTTAACCTGTAAACAGGGTCACAGTGGCACAAGGCTTAGGGCACAAGGCAGGGTAACCCCTGGACAGGGTGCCAATCCATCGCACACACACACACAAACACACTTCAGACCATTTTTGGAATGCCAATTAAGCCAATCTACATGTCTTTGGACTGCGAGAGGTACACCCATAGGAAACCCACCAAACACAGGGGGAACATCCATACTTCGCACACAGGGGAATCAAACCCTCGACCCTGGAGGTGCGATGCTACAGTGCTAACCACTTTGCCACTGTGTCAGCATTTTTGTTTGTGAAACAGTTTTGAACAAAAGCCATAAGAAAATTTTTAGTGGAGCCAAGCAAAAAATCTTTGCACTCTATTATCAGGTCCTGGGCTCATCTTGGCCTTGACTGATAAAAGTGGTGGTTCTTACTTGGTCTTGGCTTAAATAAAATACTTAACGTTTTATGTGATATGAGGAATGACAAAATGTTTGTCATTAGGATAATATAAATGTTTGTCAGTGTATTTTCTGGTGAATTACAATATACTGTATGTGCAGCCACCTTTGTTTCAATTCCTCATCTTTCCTAGCAAGTTGTTGTTCCAGTCTCTGAACCTCGTTGTTCTGCTGTGTCACCTACAAAATAAAATAAAATAATAAAAATAAAGTTATTTTCAACTTGAGTAAAAATTACTTTTTTGTCTTAACACAAAAAAAAAGGCATAACTGAGGCTTAAGGGCTTTACAGTGACAGCTTGTGGTGCTGGGATTTCACTACACAACCTTCCATTCAGTAGTCCAATGCAGTAACCACAACACTACCTCAACCTATTTGTCATTACTTCACGTTGCAACAGCTATTCAGATTATTTTTCACCTGGCCAAGAGCAGACTGCAGCTTATGCCTCTGCTCCTCTATCTCAATGTCACGGCTCTTCAGCATGTCCCACACCTTCTGCAGCTCAGCCTTCAGCTCTCCATCTGTCTCCTCTAGAGACATCTGTAGTCAAAATCACAGTGATACTCTTAGATACTCTTAGGCACCATTGGCCTGGTCTGTGACAGAAAAACAGGAGGACATACAGGGTTTCCCATCAGTCTCTGCTGAAGAGTCTGGCTTCTGTTCTTCTCCAGTTCCAGCTGCTGTCTGCAGCCATCAAGCTTCACTTGCTCTAAAGCAGGAGCTTCTTTCTGTAAGTGTATGAATCTCACTATCATTTTACTACCATCATTCACACCCTTGCCTACAGTCAGACCCATACATTTTGGAACAAGGGTAATTTTCTTGGCATTGACGTTTAGGGGTTTGACAAAAGTGTGGCATTGACTATGCATTAATGCCAAGTATTGCCTTTAATTCTTGTATGAAGATCCTTTACCGTGAATCACTGCTTAAAATCTGGAACCCAATGACACGACAATTGCTGAGTTTCCTCCCTCCTGTTGCTATGGCTTCCCTCACATCTTAAGGGCTTCATTTCAAATTCAATGTTGTGGTATACAGAGGTCAAATGCCAAAGCTTATCTTTGTTCCAGGATTTATGGGCCTGACTGTGTATGCGTATCATATCATCAGACTGTGTATGCGTATCATACCATCAGTTAGGTATACCTTAACTCTGGCAAGCTCTTTCTCATTGTGTATCTTCTCTTCTAGCAAACTGTTGATCAAATTCCTTAGAAGGGAACATATTTAGTGTAAACCCTCATGCATTTATATTAACCGTATAATTCTGAACAATGCACAGTGATAAGCTCACTTTAAAATAATTTTTATTGCAACAAAACTGTGACATTGTGGCCATCTCATGTGTGTGCATGATACCCTGACTTGGAGTAAAGCCCCACGTAGAGTATATTCCTGAAATGATAATACTAATAATACAGATACTGTAGCATTGCTTGATGTTTGTGCCCCATTTGTGGATAAGAATATTGTCATGGGAGTTTACCAGTGTGCGTATTTTACAGTGTTTTTCATCATGTGGACAGCGTGTATAATTTTAGATGCATTTTGAATATTCTCTTTCCATGTATGTAAAGATGGCAAATGCTGCATTTACTGCCTAGACATACTGCCTGTCCTTCATCTCAGTCTCAAGTGTCTCCAACTTTAGGGCCATTTGTGCTGCCTCTTCCCTCAGCTGAGGACACATAGGAAAAAGAATAATGCATAGAAATAAGGAAGTGACTTTTGATTCTACATATGGGCTTTTGTCAAATAAAAATATAAATAATTCAAAGTGCGTACTGCATCATTATCTTGTTGTTTCTTGGTCTCTTCTAGTTGGGCCTGTGTAGACTGCAGTGCCATTGCAACATCCAGCCATCGCTCATTCCAGTGAGCTGCCACTTGCTTCAGCTCCTCCTTCTCATGTTCAGTCTTTTTCACCATGAGCTGCAGTTCTTGTTCCTTAAAGCCATAGTCTGCCTCAGCATTCTGGACTTTCTTTTCCAGACCCTGGCAATGTGCCTCAAGCTCCTTCTTGTCATACTCCAACATTTCCTGTAATTCTCTATATACATGATGCAGGTAAAGATTCCTAGCATCAGTAGCTGACTATTAAGCTAGTTCCAACTTATTTTCAACGTAAAATAGGTAAAATCAGACCAAATCAGACCTGAGTTGACAGCATCTCTCCTTCAGCTCTCTTAGCGCTTTCTGGTCTCCTTGGTCAAACACATCCATCAGTTCCTCCTTCTCTCCAATCAGCTGCAAACGCTCAGTCTCCAGTGCAGCTATCTGGTTGGTTTGGATCAGCTTCTCCGCCTCCAGTTCATGTAGCTGCTGTAGTGTCCTCTCAAGCCGCTCTGTGGCAGTTGCCAAATCTGTTGACAGTTTTTCATTTACCTGGAAAAAAAGCAATACACAAAGCCTAAAAAATATTTCTGAGCACAAAAACGTCTAACATCAAATGAAAGGATAAAGCCTGGCCAACAATTCGTCACATGTTCTAAGATTTCGTTTGACCACCGTTAGCCTTGATTATAACTCACATAATAGTGAAAATTGCATGTTTGAAAATAATTCCATGCTTATACTCTCAGAACCACTCTTTTGCAATTTGTGTCTTGGAACGTGCCCGTGTCATCAGGCAAGAAAAAAAAATGCATCGATGTGATACCCTGGTCATTCAGTACATTCAGGTCATTAGCTGACTTCATTTTATCGCCATTTTATCGTTGCTGAGACTTGACCTGACCAAGTAAAGCAACCCTCAGATAATAACACCGCCTCCAGAGACTATGCATTGTAGGTGCATCACTTCATGTGCATCCCTTCTTACGATGACACGCCCATTATACGGGAATAGGTTCAATCTGGCCTCATCAGACCACATGGCCTTTTTTCATTGTTCCAAATTCCAATCTCTATGCTTCCTAGCAAACTTAAGTCTTTCATGCAAATAGTCTCAATAACAATTGGTTTTCTAATGGAGACGGAGCTGTTTGGTCTAAATTCTGTGATTTCTCATCACAGTATATGTGTGTGAAAATTCCAGTATTAAACTTGGCTGTAATTTTTGTGATGATTTTTTTTTTTTTTTTTAACATTGCAATTTTTCCAAGCATTTAAGTGATCTCCATTCATGATTTTTTTTTTTTTTTTTTTACATCCACATGTTTTCCTTGTGGTTGAGGGACAAGAACTATTCCTCCAGGTTTTCATAATGTGTTGGGCAGTCTTTAACTTAATTCCAGTCATTTTAAATGTAGTTGTTCATTTCCACCTAAAACAGTAACCTTTTGATGTTAAACCATTTTAACATTTCATTTCAGATATCTATCTCATAACTAATGAAATTCACATGAAACACTCAGGGATTGATCATGTACAGTTACATAAATGTATTATTTATTCCCAATGAGTTTTTAAGATACACTACAATAATAATAATAAGTACTATAAAAATGCCACAGTGTTATTATCATTATTCCCGGCCAGGCTCAATTCCCGTCTCTGTCTGCATGGAATTTGCATGTTCTCCCTGTGCTTGGTGGGTTTCCTCTGGGTACTCCGGTTTCCTCCAACAGTCCAAAGACCAACAAATTAGACTAATTGATGTTCCCAAATTGCCCGTAGTGTGTGAATGAGTGTGTGTATGTGTGTGTGCCCTGCGATGGATTGGCAACCTGTTCAGGGTGTACCCCACTCTGTACCCCAAGTCTCTTGAGGGCCCTGTGACCCTGAATGCAGGATAAAACGGTATAGACGATGAGATAGTGAGTTAGTGAGTGAGTGAGTGAGTGTTATCAGTGGAATAGTGATGGTTTACTTTTTAAATTACAATGATAGGAAATGGATATGTGAAAACACTATTGTTTGTGTTTTACTGCTTCTATGCTTCTAACAATTTCTGTGTGCTTTTCCTTCAAGGTAAGAGAGAGAAAAACAAGCTATAACATACAGGAAAAGAGTAAGAGCATTGATTTTTAACTCATGTCATTTAAAATTACAATCATGAACTAAGAGTCTCTTCATGGACACATTAACACCTGAACATTTGACCCTTTTAAATTTGGAAATCCAGAAAAAAGATTTTTCACATTTTCCTTGCACAAAATAATTGAGTTGCTCTACCATGTGGTACAGGCTGGCACACTAGCAGCAGCAGCAGCAGTTATAAAATATGGTATAGGAAATCCTGACCTCTTTGGCTGATTGTAGTTCCTCTTTCATTAATACGGTACTCTGCTGTAGTTGGTTGGCCTGGCTCTTGGCTTGAGTCAGCTCGGCATGGAGATCACACACCTGCTGAGTGAAGCCCTCTCTGCCCATCTGGGATCTTTGCAACTCTAGCTCCAAACTTTGCACTCTTTGGTGCAGTTCAGCTTTCTCCTATTCAGATCAATAAAAAAGGGAACACCTTTATTTTGTCTGTACTATTTCATTTAGTGATAGATGATGTCCTGGATCTTAGGACATTAGCACTGAATCACAATGCATGTTCAAGCAGCCACATAAAGTGCCTGAAAAGCCAAAACACACCAGCACTAGGCGATCCTTCTCAGCTAAAGAGCCTGAAAGCTTTGACTTCAGGTCTTCTATGTTGTCCTCTAATTGCAGTGTTTTTGTGCTGAGCAGTTCATTCTCCTGTTGAGAATTTTGAAGCACAGAAACAAACTTGATTGTAATGATGAATAATTCATGGGAATTTGATGGTCCTGTTTGATTTCCTTTTAAATTCCTCACCAGTTCCAGTTGACTGAGGCGACTACTAGTATCGCAGAGCTGGTCCTGCAACTCACTCTGGGTGTCCAAAGATGTGCTAAGCCTCTGCGTCAGCTCTTCCATCTGGCTCAATACCTTCTGCTGTTCCTAAAATGCAACACAAAACAATTAATGGGGAAAAAAAAACAGTTGTCTGTTTAATTGTATTTTGAGTTTACACGTACACCGTAAGAGTCACTGACCTCTTTATAGGATCGGAGTAGCTTTAATGCACAGTTCTTTTCAGCCGCCAAGGTCATGGCTTTCTCCTCCGCCTCCCTGAGGGCTTCTTCAAGCTTTGTCTTTTTATGTTCCTGTTGTAATTTCACACAATAGCTTATGTCAAATCAGCAGCTATTAATTATTAACTATTAATCAAATATCAGTAGATCTCAACATGCTTCCATAAATATATCATCTCTTGTCTGATCTCTTATTCAGTTTCATTGGCACATGCAGTAGCTACCTCTCTGACAAATTCATCTTTTGCTACAGGCATGGTTCTAGCAAGGTGTGGCTTTGACCGCGAGGCTGAGATTAGAGCAGTGCTTCCGCTATCACGGGTAGATTTCATGTTCAGAATGTCCATCTCCAGCTGCAGCACCCTATATACATACAAATACAATCACACACAGAGATGAATATAATTCAGAAATGGCTGCTACAGTAGATACAGTATATTGTTTTATGCCTACGATTCAGTCACAGTTATATTATAATCCACATACTCACTTGTCTTGTAGGTCTGTGCTGCGACAGCTCTCCTCAAAGCGACTTTGTTCTGCGGCTTCTTTCTGCTCCTCAAGAACACTCAGTGCCTTTGCCAGCTGCTGTGGAAGAAAAGACATAAACAAACAAATGGCCATAGAATACACACACTCATTCAACAGAAAATTAATTTAAAAAATTTACACTTCATTCAAAAAAAAAAAAAAAAAACACACACACACACACACACACATTTTAACAAACTCTACCCTCATAAATACTCACAACTTAAGGGTCAAAGCTGAAAAACCTTTGTAACATACGGTGTAACAGTAGGATTTGCCATTAAAACAATATACTAGTCTACATACAATGAATAAAATGATCAAATTAAATAAATAAAACATTAAACATGAAACCTAAAAAAGCCACTTCCTTACAACAAAGGAGATGTTGTACCTACTTTTTCAGGTTTGGATGGCTACAATCCTTTTTGTAAACCTTACATTAATCTGAGAAAATCCTAACCTTCTGCTTGAGCTCCAGAAGCTGGGTCGTGTTCTGGCTGTGCTGAAGTTGGATCTCCTTGGATTTCAGCTGCTCGGTTTGTGTGTCCAGACAGCTGTGAACCTCTCGAAGCCTCTCGATAAGCTCTGTCCTCCTCATGCTGCTCTCCTGCAGCGCGCTTCGCAGCTCAAGCTCAGAACTGGATCTGGGGGTCCCATCTGGCGCACGTCGTGAGGCAGACTGCCATCTTTGCCTGGCAGCTGATTCACTGTGTTTCACTCCACATTGACTGCCACCGAAGCTATAGTCATACACACATAATGTAAGAAAGATGCAAGATAAATAGCCGGTTTAGATTTTCGTAGCTGTGTGGAAAATTGGTAACTGGCATGAAATCACAGAATAATTTGCTGACCTGGTGCTGATTTTGGAGTTGTTACCTGATCGAGACACACCCACACAACTTAAAGCTGAGGACTGAAAACAATAGGACGTAGTAAGATACTACCAAGATAACAATAAGTAAGGGTAAACAGAATGCAGCTCTTCTTTAGAACAGGACATTCTATATAAGTTTATTTAGTAATGTGATGTTACAAAGTTATTATTACAATACCGTATGCACCAAAATATACAGTACATTTGTGCTCATCAACGGGGCAAAGCCCCAGACACACATGTTCGCAGTAGTGAAAGTTAAGTCATGTTGTTCATCTTTTGTTGGAAATGCGTCTCTCAACAGAGGTAAAATATTCATAGTTGAGTAATATATCGGTTAAAAAAGGTGGCAGAACAATTCCTTCCCACACCCGTCCCAATTCCCCTGATCTTGTACCACCTGATGCCTACTTGTGGGGAATGTTAAAGGAGAGTGTGTTCAACTGTGAAGAATCACCAAGGCCTGTGCCTGTGTTACACGAGCAAATCGTCTCCTTTTGCAGGACTTTGTAGCAACCCGGGAATCCGAGTTGAGAATCTGCACAAACAATATGAACACTGTCTACAGCGAGGTGGTGCACACACTTTGAACACTTCCATTACACCCCACCCATTTAATTACACTTCCATTATACTGTGGTAAATCAACACACTAATAGTGTGCGTTCTTTTGGGAGAAATAAACACAAAGATGAGAACAAAGTAAAATTGTTCGTCCTTTCATTTCAGTACTGTATATTTTGGTGCATACTGTATATTATTTTAACTGCTACTGAATATATAGAGAACATTTACACCAAAATATTGCTTAAATGGGTTTCAGTATCCCAAAAATAATAGGACACAATATCATGCCACAAAAGTGTCCGTGTTCATAATTCCAAAATAATTCTTAGTGTTAGTATTAAAATCTTAGTATTAGATCCGATTCTAAAAATGACTGAAAACTGTTTTATATACTTTATGTGTAACAAACGCTCTAATTGTTGATCTAGAGTTCTGGGTAACCATTCAGCACTTACCTGAGATTTAAAGAGAGACTTTTCCCACGAGTCAAACTCAGACAGCAAGATGGGTTTTAAAGATCCCAAAGAGTTCCTGAGTTCCTGAGAACTCAAACCACAGTCCCATTCCCAGTCATTTCTGTCTGCTGTGAACCTGTCATCACTGAACCAGCTGGCCATGTTCACAAATGACCTGTATCAAGGCAAGAAATAATGGTCTGGGTAGACGGTTTACAGCCAGCTGTCTGATGAGATCTAGCTGGCTGCTGTTGTCAATGCTGGTGGAAATTGTGTTGCTTGCTTTGTTTTTTTTTTTCCAGGACATCTTTGCCCTACCCCAAGCCAGTCATTTTTCACACAGCCTGGAGAGTTATTACACCTGCCATGAATAGGAACAACACAACTGGAACACAACACTTTGTGTGTTTGTAGTTATGCTCCAAGCTGAGCAGCTATACGATAGTCTAAGATACAACCTGATCATAATAATAATAATAATAATAAAAAGAAGAATTTCATTTTATCTTAACATACAATGAAACGATGTAGCAGGCTAATGTTTACCGTTGTAATCTTGCAGCAGTTGCATTTCTGGTCTTCTATTTTCTTCCACTCTGTCAATCCGTGCTTATGTTTCTCCACTCTGTTTATTCTTCAAGCAGCTTGTTGAAACTGTGGCCTTGATAGCAGGTCTCCATGGTGATGGACACATACAGTACAGATCACTGTGTGTGTGTGTGTGTGTGTGTGTCCAACCTCCCCCTCTATGAGAGATCATTTCACAGCTCATGAGATTGGCAGCTCATTTAAGTGCCAGTTCTGTGTCACCAATCCTTATACACTCTCATGTTGGTTTTAAATTTAGTCAAGTTAGTCAGACAATTTACATTCTAAAGTGGTTACTTTCCAAAAACCTTTTTCAGTTGTTCCACAGTATAGGACAATGAGAACAGGAATAAAAGGATCACTTTGATAGGGTGAGCTCAGTAGAAAAAGGGAAGTAAAGGAAAGTTTATGATGTAATCATTTCCACAGTGCACATTTAGACACAGTAGCATACTTTCAAACAAAGGTCTATTTTCATGGTTTTCAATGAAGGAATTATTATTATTATTTATTTTATTTTTTTTAAGTTTGAGTAAATCAGCTGCTGCACAGATCGTATAATATATATGTCTTTTTTTCTTTTTTTTTTTTTTACAAATGCATTATTTTTACAAGAATATACTACAACATTATAAAACTAACTTTTCTAACATTACCTCCCATATAGGTATATGGTAATACTGGTATATGGTGATATATGTGGTGACAACCATTCAAAGTAAGACAAAAAAGAACTACAGCATAAAATAGTACATTTATAAGAAAATATTATAAAACTTACTGTCAATACTGTAAGGTGCATTCCAGACACACACACACACACACACACACACACACACACCAGAAGAGAATTGAGCATCTGAATTTTTTTTTTTTAGATCTGTAGCACCACAATGTACAACTTGTCAATCTATAATTTACTTCTTAAACTGACACAGGCAACAGATACTATGCAGGGTTTCAAGGGTTCTTTTCCCAGGGCACAAAGTTGTGTAAACCCTGGATGGGTGCCAACCCATAACAGGACACGAGCTTACACACGCACACACCACTGGCAAATTAGGAAATGCCAATCAGCCTACAGGCATTTACCAGAGACCAAAGGAATCCCACCAAGTATGGGAAGAACATGCAAACACTATGCACACAAGCTGAAGATGAGATTCAAGCTGCAAACCCTGGAGGTGCCAAAAAAAAACAGTGCTAACCTCAAAGCCACTGTAACATGTAGTGGCTGTGCGGATCGATGTTGTGGCGACCACTCAACAGGAGCAGACGAAAAACAAACAACAAGTTAGAGTTAGATATATAATTAGCAAACGTTTCATGAATATAATTTTTTAGGTTTAAAAACAATAAAGCTTGTGAGATGAAGGGAAGGGAAACCTTCATATTTCATCGGATGCAGGCTATAAACTTACAATGGCTTCTTCAGGACCTTTTTGGCCAATATGTGTTTGAAATGTCAGTTAGTTGATATATATATATTTATAAAACTGTTGTATAAAAGATAGATGAAACTAGCAATCATGCTATTATACTAATATCTGCATGGCAATAGTCATACAGTATATATTCTATTGCAGGATAAAATAATCCAGACGGCATGGAGGCTTAGAGGTTAGCAGTGTCGCCTCCGGGGTTGAGAGTTCGATTTCGGCCTCGGTTCTGTGTGCATGGAGTTTGCATGTTCTCCCCGTGCGTGGTGGGTTTCCTCCGGGTACTCCGGTTTCCTCCCACATTATGAAGACATGGAGATTAGGCTAATCGACGTTCCCAAATTTCCCGTAGCGTGGGAACGAGCATGGTTATGTGTGTATGTGTGTGCCCTGTCATGTGTAATCATTATTAGAGAATAAAAGAAGAGAAATCTCCATAGAAAGTGCTTCTGTCATCAATGTACAGTTTAAGAGGTTAATATTATCACTCATGCTGGTGTGAGCTAGCTTATTGGCTACAATTGGTTAGTTTTATTCATGAATCTTGTGTTTTCACTTTTGCCACAGTAACAAATCATTTGAATACATTATCAACTTTTATATTTTAATGTCCAAATTCTACATTCATAAATATACATTTTTTAATTTATCACAACCTAAACTATGGCCTTTCCTCCATGAAAACGTCTTGAATTCGTTAAATCTAGTAGAAAACCACAAATCTTCTGTTATTGCCTGGACATTCAGATTTAATTAACAAAACACTTTCCCCCCATTTAGTTTTATTTAGTTTATAAATTCGTTTAAATTTAGTTAATTGTTTTCTCTATTTCTTTTATTTGTTTGTTGTGCTAGTTGACCGTACAACTGATTTTTTTCCACCAAAATCGTGTTATACTTTTATTCTTTCAGTTTTCTAAGAGTAATTCTTGTTGTTTAAAAATCCACCAAGTCAGTAGGTAGCGGTAAAGCACAATAACTTGGTGTGTTTTATTGCCGTAAAACAGCTACAGGAGAAGAAGAAGAAGAAGTAGAAGAAACAAAGCCGGTTATTATGTTTGCGCATGCGTGCACAGCATGCGCGTTAGCTGTTGTTGTCCGAGAGAACGCTGACAGATGAGCGTACGGTAAACTCTTCATTTCTACACAAGATGGTGTTAAGTGCTTTTGGAGACTCGATATGAACCGAGGACTATATATGTATTTACGTGGTAAAGACGCGCTAAGAAATACCTCTCAGGCTCTTAGACAAAGAAGCATTCGCCAGTATATGAAATGTAAGACAGAGAACGAAATAAAGCGGTTTATCGCAGAAAATACTGAGATAGTCAAAGGTCAAAGTTTAACACCAGAGATCTCTTTAAGACTGTTTACAGTTAAATGTCGCTTCTGGACGGAGAGACCGGAGCTCTGGCCATTTCCTGACCCTTACTGGGCTGTATACTGGCCTGGGGGTCAGGCACTGAGCAGGTACTGCTCTTCATTACTACTATTAATACTTTACAAGTCACAGCACTGCCGTGATGGATTACTCTGTGTACATATTCAAATATGTAATATTGTAATTAATTTTCACCTTTTTACTGATTTATGTTTAGGTATCTTCTCAATAATCCAGAGCTGTCAGTAGGTAGGAGAGTGCTGGACCTCGGATGTGGCTGTGGTGCATCTGCTATTGCTGCTAAACTTAGTGGGGCCGCTCATGTGCTGGCTAATGACATTGACCCAAGTAAGACATTTACAAGTTGGAAATTAAACATATATATACATATACATAAATATATAAAGGAAATCATTGAATTAGGGCTGGGTAATAATATCAGCTTTTTTATTTATTTAAGGCATATCAATATACACTAACAGTCAAAAGTTTGGACAAACCTTCTAATTTCAGGGCTGGGGGTTTCATTTATTTTATATTTTATATTAATTTATATTTTTACCTTGTGCTTAAGACATCAAAAATATGCAAAAATCTTTGAATAGTTGATATTGAGATGTTACTTATGCTCTGTTACGGCTCTAATCTGAGTTGCTGTAAATTCTTCTTGGGAAGATCTTCATTAGACATCACCAGTTTCATTATGGTGCTTGATGGGTTTTTCAAATGCACTTGACAATACTGTTCTTGCAAGAACTATTCCAGAAAGGCTGACCTTCTTGTCTTAAAATAAAAACTGACTGTTATTGTGATTGTTGTTAATTACCTAATGTTATTTCATAGTTTTTTATAAAAAATCCAATAATTTTCTAGAATGAAGAAAATAAATCCAAAGATCTGTAAAACCTTTCACTGGTACTGTATTTTGAAATTAGATATAAGATGAAACAATACTGTTTATATACTTTGATGTTGCATTACATGACCAATTTCATCTGTGCAGAAACATTTGTGTGTTTCAAGCTCTGTTCGTCCTGAGGAAACTTGATAGGGTCACATAATGAAGCCACGTCTTATTACATTGATTGCTTGAAATGCTACAATTCAGTCTAATGTTTTTGATGAATTTATATGCAAAAGATGCAAAAACTTGTCTGGTCTTAACTGTCTACGTTAAGCTAATAACGGTGCCTTGACTAGCAAGAGTTGACAATATGTCTTCACATTGCATTCCCAAATTGAAATTAAACGTAATATCTGTTCATGATGATGGTCGAGAAAAAGATAGTCGCATAGTCATTGATTCAGGCTCTCTATATTATCCATATATATTACACAAATTAACCAAGACAATAGCATTTCGAGCGCTCAGTGTAGTAAACCATGTATGGAAGCAGATCATTCATAATAATAATTCAGAAAACCTATTTTTCCTGAAAAGATAGTTTTAAAAAAAGTTTTTTTATTAATTCACGCAAAAGACACGATGCACACATGCGCATCCCAATTCACATGCACAAAAAACAATATTCACCAAAAAAGAAACACTCACGTGCACAATATAAATATATATATTCATAATGTTTCACAAATGCAAAACACAATTCATAGATGTACAACTGTGTAAAGTTTTGAATGTTTAAAATTCACGAGTGTATCATGGACTGTGAATGTGCAAATCTTTTTTCCTGTACGAATTGTCCTGAATTTGTGCGTGTGTGTTTTTGAGACTTTGCTGGCGGCAACGTGGGTCACTCGTACTCTTTAGCCAATCAGATACGACCTCACCATTCAACCAATCACAGCCCTCCAGGAGGGCTCCAGTTGTACATCTGTGAAATGTATATATAGTGCATGTGAGGGTTTTTTTGTGCACGTGAATTGGGTTACACATGTGTGCATCGTGTCTTTTGCGTGAATTATTGCAAGTAGGCCTAAAGAAACATTCTCAGAGATGGGCTTATTTGATTTTAATACTGTATATGCAATTTATTTTAATTTCCATATGTTGCATTACAGTTTGTTTTAACAAAATTTCTTGTGAAATCTCACTTATTTCTTTAACTTAAAATTTAACACTTTGTCCACTTTGTACTTTGAGATGTACTGTAGGAGTATCACATACCAACAGTCTGTAATAAAAAAACATTAATATAATTTTTGGTTAACATTGCTCACCTCTACTTGTATGTATAATTGTGTAAAATCCTGGGCTCCATATTACAGATAATTTGTATAGCTGATATATTGTTTTGTAGTTGCTGCTGTTGCTACAAAGATGAACTGTGAGCTGAATGGTCTAGAACCCTTGCCTTGTGTGACTGAGAACCTGATCAATTCGGAACCCAAGAACTGGGACCTCATCTTGCTGGGAGACATGTTCTATGATGAGACTCTTGCTGACAGCTTGCATAAGTGGCTCTACAAATGTGTTAAGCTTCACAGAACACAGATCCTTATTGGAGACCCAGGACGGGCTCAGTTCGAGAGCCATGACATCAAGATACGTTTGCATGAACAGGCTCGGTTTGAATTACCGGACTCGGTTCGGGAGCAAAACTATGGACTGACAAGCAGCACAGTGTGGTGTTACAGACCTGATTGCCAAGTTACTTCTACAAAATAATGTATTTGTTAACAAAAAGGATTTTCTGCTTTGAGACCATTTCAAAAACATTACTGACACTTTAAACCCCTTTTAATATGATTAAACATTATTTGTATAGGTTTAGCAGGATACTGTGAGGGAGCACTGTTGCTGTGATTTTATGGAAGTAAAAAATTCATTTTGACCACTTTAATTCTGAACAAACCAAAACTATTCAACTCAGTTCATTCAAGAACCTGACAGTAAGAATAATTCATTCAAAAAGAGATTTCATGGATGGAAAGTTATCACCATTTATTTTTCTCCCATCAGTTTCACTGATCAGTTGTGTTGCAAACAGTTGCAGTGTGGTTTGTGTGTTTTTTTTTAATAATAATCATGTTTACTTTTATTGACTCTTGGATTATGACCATGCTTTGCATAAGGTTTAACTAAAGACAATTGCTTTAGGACACCTTTCATCTTCAATAAATTTATTAAGAAGAAATCCTATAGCCAGTATGTACTTTATAAAATATATTAAATAAATACATTTACAAAAAAAGTGTTACTAATATTAAGCACATTCAAATGAAATTCCATAAACTATACACTCACTAATCTTTGGACACTTTCAACAGCTCACAATACAAACTGTATTAATGTAGATTGTGAGAGAGATCAACATTACATTTGTGATTTGTTAAAGTAAAAAAAATAAAAATAAAACTTAAGTGTTTTTTCCACTGTAGATTGTTATTTGCATCAAACAGGTGCATGATCTGACAGTGTGCATTAGTGTAGCCTTAGTAAACAGTCCAGGAGACCTGTTGAATCTTGTTTGGTCCGATAAAGTTCTGAAGTGCCTCTCTGGATTTATCTAAAATACAAACCAAAGTATTTGAAACATTTTAAATAAGGATTGACAAGGACTCAGTAGGATAAGTCACATGTACAAACATCACTGTTCTGTTTGTATAGAAATAATTATTTAATATACCTGTAATAAGGGGACATCCATGAAAAAGGAATATTCTGATGTTGGCACAGTTTGAAAGGACAGCAGCGACAGCCATGTCTGTTAAGTTGCGGCACCGCACCATTTGTAACTCCTTTTTGAGAAGTTCAAGATGAAGCAAGTTGGAGTTGAATGAAATCATTTGATCATCACCTTTTTAGATGAGTTTAAGGCTATTCAGTAGTAACAGGATAAATACCTCCATACACAATTAAAAATGTACAAGAATTATAATAATTGATAAGTCAACAGTGTTGTGGTACAATTAATATGAGTGAATACATGCATTACCTTTAAGCTCTGGCAGCATACTCCAGTTGCAAGACCAATAACACCTTCATCAGTGACCTGTCACAAACATGTCAAGTGATAAAATTACAGTTACTCTTATACACCTAGTAAAATGCAGTTTTAAAGAAGCCTGTAAATGATTTAATGTTTTGATGAACTGCATTCACCAAAATGTTTTAGGTGAAATTTTTTCTGCAAATACATCAAGCCTTACCTCGGTCCCACCAAAATCGATGCTGTACAGACACCTGCAGTTAGCCCCTAGCTCGATCAGGGCAACATCACTGATTGCAGGGCATTCACTGAGGGAGATAACCTCTAGCCACTTACAGCTCCGTGCCAGCGCTCGTACACCCGAGTCAGTTACAGCCGCACACCCAGTGAGGTCCACTATGTTAAGACTAGCACAGTGTGACGCCAAGGTGTTCAGACCTAAAGCAGATTATTATTAATAATCAATCATTGTTAGTAATAGTAGTACCATTATCATTTGTCTTGAAAAACAGAACCCATTACATACTCCAGCACTAACCCATACCTTCTGATGTGATGTGCATGCAGCCTATTAGTATTAAAGTCTTTAGTTGAGGACACTGGATTTGTCCGAGTGCCGAGTCTGAAATCTGGCAATTCTGCAGGTCGAGGAAGCGAATTCCTGTATGCAATAGCTGCAAACACAGACAATAATTAAGCCATAATAGTGAAAGAACACGTGTGTAGTTTTTTAATTGTTGATCTTATCTAGAATGTTAGAGTTGGAAGTCACCATCAATGTTATCACAATTGTTATATTTTTCAGATTAATGGGGGGGGATCCAAAATATCCCGTGTGTGTTCAACTGGGATGAGATCTGATGACTGAAGGCCAACGCACATGATCATTATTTTCATAATCATTAAAAAATTCAGTGAACACACATGCTCTGAGCATTTCATCCTAGAGAAGACCACTCTTATCACGATACAGAATCCTAACTGATCACCTTTATCCTTTGCAGAAACTATTGAATTGTATTGATTCAGTCAGTCTTGGGAACAAGTGGAAAAAATCCAGCAGAACAGTGTCTGTTTTTTCGCCTGTAATTTGTTACTCATCTGTAGATATGAAGGGGTATCAAAAAGTTGAGATAAGCTCGCGTTTTTTTTTGTGTTTTTTTTTTTCTTTTTTTTCCACCATATGCCCTCCCTCAGATACCTCAAAACCTGCCAGTAGAATGCTTTTGGCGGTCTGGCACCTGGAGCCGAATTCTGGATGCACGAAAAAGACGATGAGCTTGCACTTGGTTGAGCTGCAGACCTTCATCTTTTTAGGTCATGGAGATGATGGGGTCTTCTACTGTGAAGGATGTTGCCTCATCTGCGGGTTGTACCCATACACCCAAGTTTATGAATACCCGATAATGAACAACATAAGGACGGGTAATCCATGGCACGCTGACAGTTCTTGGCAGCCTTCTTGGTTCAGCAGCCTGAGGATGAACGTGGCAGGAACATGGCACATGCATGACATATTGACTGTGGCAGCACTGTTGTGTATTGTTCTCCGATGATCATCATGCCAAGTTGCCAAATGGTTTTTTGGGGGTTGAGGTTGATTTGCCCAGTTTCATATAAAATTTCACATTCACTCTGTGTTAGAACTTACTGCACATAATGAAATAGTAAATGTAGCAACGTACGTGGACAGCTTAGTACTGGTTGCACAGCTCCTGATGTACACAGGACAACAATGTGTTTTGGCAAACTCACTTATGAAGTTCGGTGCTCCCTGTGTCTGTGTTTGCAGCCTTGGGCTGCCATCTGTTGGCGTGTTACTCAAAACTTTTTAAAATGCCCTCGTATTGTCACATACAGAAATATTAATAAAATGGGTTATCAGACATGAAGTATTCAGTGAGAAGATTTTTTTTTTTTTTTTTTACCTGACTGATGTTGGAATCGGTAAGAGTGCCTTCAGCCGTCATTATCCGCAGCAATTTGTCCTTGATGCTGAATGGTAAAGTTTTAATGTACTCGATATGGCGATCTGCATCCTGAGCCACACACACTGCGCTCCTGCGGCACGACACGTCGTGTATACGTTCACAGACAGTTCACCTTTATTAGAAGACATGATGTCAATTCAAAACTGAAATGTACTTACAGATCTAATAAGGAATCCATGCGGCTTGGCGACGGTGACCGCGGAGTCCTCACGATTCTTTAGGAAGGCTTAAGAAGGAAATCTGACTACAGAAAAAATAAAGATCCATTAGCATCAATATTTGTATTCGGTCCCTTGAAGTTACAGCAGATGTAAACAGCAGGGTGGCGACAGCGCTTCACCAAAACATTGGTTACATCTGCAGACAGCTTCACTCACAGGACTTCCGGGCATAGCGACTCTCTAAATATAGATGTCAAAATAAAGGTGTACTTTTTTTTTCTTTTTTTTTACGTATACTGTGGTGCAGGGATTCACAACCGTGATATTCAAAGGTGCGGATCTGATTTCCTATTCAAGATCAAATATTTTTTTTATTATTAAACTTACAAGCAAGGCACACTCGCGTTTAAGGCCGTCTGAGATCAAATACAAGTCTATTACAGGGAATGCCTGGGTTTGCAATCAGATGCTTAAACCAAAGCAACTCTTAACATTAATTAAAGTGTCAGAAAGATTCAAAACACGTCCATGTAAATTGTTGCATGTGAACCGAAACAGCTCCAACTTTCAACATAAATTTTAGTATTTAGCGAAAAGAAAAGAAAAAGTTAAGCGATAAAAGCCCCCCCTCCCCCCACACACAATCTTTATCAAATAATGCTATTAAACAAATATATGTTTATTATAAAATATGATAATAGAAATATGAGCCTAGTCACGATTTTTTTTAAATTGTCATTTATTTTATGGCACATTTATTTTGCGGGGGGGGGGGGGGGGGGGGATTTTGTCAGGCAATCAAATACAACAATAAAAAATAGTTTTGCCATTAAAACAAATATTGTAATTCGTACAATATTTTAATCATCTTTATATATGAAATATGACGAGATTACGAAAAATTACATAAAGCGAATTTTATTATAAAATGAATGATTTATGGTATACATTTAATTATATTCATTTAAATGTAATTTATGTAATTTTAAGATCAGATCAAAATAAATGTGTTAAAAATGCATTTAATATGCCAATATTTCATTAATGTTTACGAAGGCTGTCACGTGACCAGGGCTCACAATATATATATAGTAATATATAATAGTAATTTAATATTTGATAATAAAATGTAAAAAATTATATTTTAAATTAAAAAAAATATATATATATATATATATATATATATATTTTTTTTTTAAATAATAAGTATCTGTTGAGACACGGCACATTCTGATATTAGCTGCCTAAACATTGACACGAACAAATTGTGGTCACTTGATGGACACACTGACCTTCTCTCTGGCTCGTGACATCCTCACCGCGCAGTGGACGCGATGTAATCTGTACACCGTCAGAAGAAACACGCCGAGGTTTTTTCTTTGCCCGCATGACAAAATGGCTGTCAAGGTTGGCATGACAACGACGTCCACAAAACGTATTGCATACTCTCAATGCAATAATGATATTAACAATGCACGTAACAATATAGCATTATTACGTTGTATTGTTGCTAATGCTAATGTGAGGCGTGTGCTGGACGTCCGGATTGACCCGGAGTGCGGGCTTGGAGAGGTTGTAAACTGGGAAGGCGTGTTCAACCAATATTTTACCTACATCCACTTAAATTAAGTAAAGGCTGTTAAGTAGTTGATTTAACTAATCCGGTGTGCTAGGAGCTGGGAAAACACTAAAAGGGCAGTGGGTCCAGGACCAGAGCTTAGAACCTCATTACAATACATGTCTAAGAGTATTCCTATTTAGGTCACAGGTATATGGCAATTTAAAAAAAAAAAGTTAAACAATGGACATTGTCTGCAAATCAGGTTTATATATATATATATATACACACACACACACCTAAAGGATTATTAGGAACACCATACAAAACAGTGTTTGACCCCCTTTCGCCTTAAGAATTGCCTTAATTCTACATGGTATTGATTCAACAAGATGCTGAAAGCATTCTTTAGAAATGGTGGCCCACATTGATAGGATAGCATCTTCCAGTTGATGGAGATTTTTGGGATGCACATCCAGGGCACGAAGCTCCCGCTCCACCACATCCCAAAGATGCTCTATTGGGTTGAGATCTGGTGACTGTGGGGACCATTTTAGTACAGTGAACTCATTGTCATGTTCAAGAAACCAGTTTGAAATGCTTCGAGCTTTGTGACATGGTGCATTATCCTGCTGGAAGTAGTAATCAGAAGATGGGTACATGGTGGTCATAAAGGGATGGACATGGTCAGAAACAATGCTCAGGTAGACCGTGGCATTTAAATGATGCCCAATTGGCACTAAGGGGCCTAAAGTGTGCCAAGAAAAGATCCCCCACACCATTACACCACCAGCCTGCACAGTGGTAACAAGGCATGATGGATCCATGTTCTCCTTCTGTTTACACCAAAATCTGACTCTACCATTTGAATGTCTTTACAGAAATTGAGACTCATCAGACCAGGCAACATTTTTCCAGTCTTCAACTGTCCAATTTTGGTGAGCTCGTGCAAATTGTAGCCTCTTTTTCCTATTTGTAGTGGAGATGAGTGGTACCTAGTGGTGCCTTCTGCTGTTGTAGCCCATCCGCCTCAAGGTTGTGCGTGTTATGGCTTCACAAATGCTTTGCTGCATACCTCTAGCATCAACAAGGCATTTTTCGCCCACAGGACTGCCGCATACTGGATGTTTTTCCCTTTTCACACCATTCTTTGTAATCCCTAGAAATGGTTGTGTGTGAAAATCTCAGTAACTAAACAGATTGTGAAATACTCAAGCCAGCCCGTCTGGCACCAATAGCCATGCCATGCTCAAAATTGCTTAAATCACCTTTCTTTCCCATTCTGACATTCAGTTTGGAGTTCAGGAGATTGTCTTGACCAGGACCACACCCATAAATGCATTGAAGCAACTGCCATGTGATTGGTTGATTAGATAATTACATTAATGAGAAATTGAACAGGTGTTCCTAATAATCCTTTAGGTGAGATATATCCAATAACTCAAATTGAATTTCCAATAGAAAGGTGTCAGCACACCTTTCTATTGGAAATTCAATTCGAGTTATTTCCTCTATTGGATCGGATACCATCAGCCACACTTCACTCCTCATTGTGTCTTAGCCACCCATAACTTGTTGCCAGTTCAACGATTTTTCTTCCTTGGATCAATATTGGTTGGTCCTGACCACTGCAGCCTGGAAACATCCCACAAGAGCTGCAGTTAGAGTTGCTCTTACAATTTGGGTCTTCTTACAGTAGCTATGATGTTAATATCTCATTACAACAGCAGTTGAAAATGTGTGGGATATATTAGGTAGCTAGTAAACCTTATTTAAAAAAAAAAAAACTTTTGACTTTGACAAATTGTGGGATGTTCCTGGTCTGTAGTGATCAGGACCTACCAAAAGGAAGGGAAAACTCTGAGATGACAATAGGAAGAAACTTTAAGAGAAACCAGACTCAACATAGAACCTGTCCTCATTCGTGATAACAAATAGCATGACCATAAATCAATCCCTGCTAGATCTCTGTCCACAAGGTAGAAAGTTCAATATAACAGGAAATGTGTTTAAGGTTAATGTGTGAATGTAAAGTTAAAGGTTAGATTAGATTTTAGACCTGAAAGGGTATATGACTTAATGGAATTTCTTAACCTTTATTGATTGATAATATTGCAAATTTATGAAAATACATGTTGGATTTATAAAACAGTTTAACCCCTTGTTAGGTTTCCCCTTGTTGTTACTGTTTCTAATTGTCTGATATTATTTATTTAAGTGATAGTGAATTTATGGATGAGTTGAAGACGTCCTTAGAACAAGCTAAGTTAGGAAAGACCCTAAATGAGATGACACAATTTAGAGTATCCCAGAGTTTTTCTTAATTTACTGTTAATCACCAAGGATTAAATACCATAGATGGGTCCACATTAGCTTTTCGAAAGAAGTCTGGTGATTGGTTACCTCACTCTAGTTACATGCCACAAACATGTCCTTTTTGACCCAACGTTTGACCCAACACTCAGCACACCATTCATTATATTGTACATGCCTAATAATTATTAAATAGATTAGAATATTAAAGATAATAAATAGCTATTTAGCTTTGTCTAGTCTGCCAATGTTCACCATACATAATGAAGCAATCAGTTAATGCATTCTAGATCAAATAAAAATCTCTGGCTAAAGGCAAAACAGGTCTGCGGGATCTCTACTAGGTTTACCTTAAGAGCTGTCTTCAGGGTCTTAAAACATCAGGATTTTCTATTTCTTAATTGACTTGAGTATATTGGCTTTTCTGTTTGGTTATTTGGCTTGGCTGCCAAAGTTAACAAGAGTCCTAGGCTTTTAATAATGGAAGCCACTGTATTCTTCAGGACCTCCAATGCCACATTTTTGGTACCCTACTTCAGACAATCCATTCTCACAAGGCTAACAGCAGTCATTTGATCTAATGCTCTGAAATTGCTCCAGAACTGGGACTGCAAAGATTTAAATCTACAGAACGTACCACAAGAAACTTTAGGTCAAATGGATTAGTGGAATCCACTTTTCAACCTTAAATGGATTAGGATTAGTGGAAATGAAAGGCAATTTCTTCAGCACTCATTTCATTGATCATTAAAACGTTGCACAGTGTTATAACAACAAATCCAGAAATCACTTATATTTATTTTAAATAATATAAAAAAATAACATTTCACATACATCCTAAAAGGATAAACAAAAACAGCAGTTTAAACAAGCATTAATGCAACAATGCGTTGATATTTTAAAGCAACATTATAGTCAGTAGCTATAATCCAGTCTCCATTTTAAACGATGGCACTCTGTTTCAATGAGATGACAATTCAATTGCATTACTATTTAAAAAGGGGTGTTTTTCCTGTATAAATTTAAAGTTTTAGCTCAGTTTGGGTAATTAGATATCTACACATACTATATACATAATCTTTTTTTATTATTATAGGGTCTTTGATATTTTATTTTTATATAGATGAAAATTAGGGGGGAATTCCCTGCTTTTTTTCTTCATATTTCTTCTTGAATTCTTGAAATGTACTGGTGCCTGATGTGTTTGGTATGGTAGAGGTAGGTTTGAGGCACTTTTTCTTCCTTGGGCTGTCACACCAAGTACCTATCAGGGTAAAATATAAAACAGACAGATTATACATTATATATTTATGATAATTATTACTAATAACATCTACAATAATAATAATAATAACAACAACAAACAACAACCTGACATATTCCATGGCCTTTTGACCTGCACCACAGGTTGAACTTTTGTGGCTAGTAATAAAATAGAAAAATGTCATAAGTATAATATTAGCAATTATAAAACCTAAGCCTCTTAGAATGTATAAACTGTGCTTAAAAATATGCATAACTTACTGCTATCTGTACTTGCAGACCGATTGACTTGAAGTACCATTTGATATGAAGATGAAGTATCATCTGATATGTTGAAAGACTCTGGCAGAACATTGAAATTTAAAGCTGAACCCAGGTTTAATTTATGTTTACTTGCATTAATATCCTGAGCCGGATGAAAAGAGGACTTCATCACCTTACTTGCGTTATTTGCATAATTCCATCTATTGCTCAAATTAAAAGATGGCAACATTTTTTTTCGCGTCAGCTTCCTAATTTTATCGTTTTTAGTACAAAGTTCTTTCCTCCTGGATTTTTTCTTGGACTGCCCAATAGGTGTATTTCTCTGTTTGTCAGCTGATGCTTCAGACTTATGTTTTTGTGCATCTTTACACGATGGAAAAGTAGTGCTCTGATTAAGCACTGCTGTTTTTATTACAGAGGTATCAGCAGCAGCATTTTTGGATTCTGGGGCTTTTGTGTGTTTCTGATTCTTTGATTTTCTTTTAGTAGACATTTTTAATGGCACATGGGTCTTCTTCCAGGAATTCCAAACTTGCTGTTTAGACGTCTGCCTTTTGGTACTGTTGGAGTACTCATTCCATCCAGAATCTATTCTAACATTAATTGTTTCTGGGGGAAGAGGCACTGTATCTGATGATGTGAACACAGGTATATTTTTCTTTTGTCTCAGATGTGACGTGCCAGATGTGACGTGCCAAATAATGCAAGGTTTATTTGTCTATCTCCTGTCTTGAACTCTGGAGTTGTGATCCTGCAATTTTTGCTGACTGATGTGGACTCATGTGAAGAACTCGCTCTAGGTGTTTCCATCAAGTGCTCCGACACTGTATTTATCAATTTAAGTACATCTTCAGAGTTTGTGATGACATCCACAATCTTAATCTCATCCATGCTGGAATCATCATCATCATCATCATCATCATCAATGGGTGAGGTAACAGATTTTTTTCCAGTCATGCTTCTGTACCATTTTTCTGTACCTTGTAGTCTTTTTTTTGCTCGTCTTTCATTTCTCAACACAGATGTCTCTGTATCATTGAGGTTACAATTTTTTTTTAAAGAATGCCTGTGCTTGTTCACTTTTATCTTCTTTACACCTTTCCCTGAGGTATCAGCATGATGACCAAGTTCTGCTTTTTTCTCACAATTGCAATGTCCACCATTTCTATAGCCCAAAATTTGAAACCATTTAGCAAGACAACAGTAGTTCTCCACCTGACTATTGATTAGAATTCTACTTTGCCTTTCATCAGATTTAATTTCATTACCCATAACCTTTCTATCCTGGTCAATTAATTCCACAGTGGATGGGCCCTTGTTGCTTGTCAAAATCTGTGCATCTGCTTTCGGAATCTTATTCACTTCTTCATCTGGCTCCCCGGGAAGTAAACATCTATCTTTCTCTGGTGGAAGGATGCTCATCTCTTCAGAAATGCAATCTTTGTCCATCACAGGAGTCAAGTCTGTGGTAGGGAGCAAATTCCCTGGTGTCATAGAGATATCGCTCACATCTGATGATTGTGTAGTTAAAGACATACATAAAGGAGCCTCATTTTCACCTACTGTTTTATTCTGTTTCTCTGATTGCACTTCTTTCCTCATCACACTGCTCACAGCCATACTAACTTGTCCTTCCATCTCTTTGACAGAACAATTATTTTCAACAATCATGACCTCTTGCTCTTTTTGTGCAATTATGTCAGCTTTAACACCGAAACTCTTTTGATGCTCAGATGGTTTGCTCTGTTTTTCTCCTCCAAGGAGTGCCTCATCAGATACCTTTACCATCTCATTTGAAGGCTCATGAATGTTTTCCATTTCTTTCACTGGCACTTCCTGGTCAGCAACTTTTGGTTCAGGCTGCAAAGTCACTAAGGATGACAGACGGTCATGTCCTTTGTCAAGCTCGTAGAGCTCCTCACTGAGATTCAGCCAGGATGATGTGTAATCCGTCTTGGGTGGTACAATGCCATGTTCTAATATGTGAAATCTTGATGCAACTTCATTTAGTGTCTCTTTTGAAACTGCCTGGAATATTACAGAATTGTTTCTACCACAGTGATGTTCGACTTCTTTCATGATGTTAACATAAATGCCTGACTTTGCTGCACTGCAAAAGTCTTGATAATGTCCATTCCAATACAACTTTATTATTTCTTTGGAGAGGTCATTGCAAGGTATGTTTTTCTGGTGTCTTTTTTGTATCTGCTCCATGTCGGTCACCAAACTGCGCAATCTCTGAAGAGTCCATTCATTTACAGGTATGGCTGACAACTTATCCAATCTAACATCCAATGTAGTTTCGTTATGTCTCCATGTAACTGTATAGTTATCAACAGTGGGATATGGCTGTGTTGTCAACTTTGACTCTGTACTCACACTATTAACAGAGGTCAATGATAATCTTTGTTTCTGATCAGGAAATATGGTATTTTCTGCAGATCCCATTACACGAGTGGCTAGTACTGGTGCTCCCTTTGTCTGAGGTGCATCATCATTCCAGGTTTTTACACAACTTTCATTTTTTCTTGACTGTACCATATGTGAAATGTTAGGTTGATGTCCATTTTTATCTGGAACAAATCTTGTTTCAAGGACTCCCTTCTTCACTTTGTTCACGTTATTTGAACATGTATCACCTGCTACAACATCTTGAGTCAATGGTGTAACAACAGCGATAGCTTTCTGAGGCATGTGCTTCTGCTGATGTACATCTTTAGACATATAAGCATTTTCTTGACAAATTTGGATTGTTCGAGTTGGTGCCAAAATAACACCAAAATGCCCAACATCAGTGAACAATCCCTGACAGATCGCGTCCTTTGGTAAACTATTCACAGTCTTCACATGCTGTTGTTGATTGGATAGACTGTTCTTCCAGTTTCCATTGAGATTATTACTATTCAGAACAATCATACGTGGCAAAGACTGTGGTGTCATATTTGTGGTCATTGAGGAAGAAGATGCATTTTGGTGTTCAAAGGAAGGAGAACTTAACGGAGCTGGTCCTTTCTGAAGCAAGAGTTTCTTACTTGTTTCAGAGGTTACAGAGAGTCTATCATTTGAAGAGAAATTTTTCAAATCATGTTGAGGATAGTTTTGTCTCTGTAAAGATGCTGTACAACCAGGATTTCTACTCTGTCCATGAACTGACACCATAGATTGTCTTAAGCAAGATTCATTATTACTTTGATGGTGTGCCAAAGTCTGTCTGTTGTTGATTTGAACTCTTTGTGATAAATGTGTCCAGTCATGTCCAAGTGCTGTTGGTCCTTCACAGGCCTTTGGAATGGTGTCCAGAGGTACTGTTATGCTATTAGCTGTCCCGCTCTGATGATTAGATGTGCAAGCGCCAGAGCCTCCAAGCTTTTCCATTGTTTGGGAAGAATAATCCAGTTTGCATTATTTTCTAACCCAAATAGCAACATCATATGTTGAAACAGTCTGAAAGAGAATACATGAATTAGATTTCTTTTGCAAAACTTTTAAACAATAATAAAACAAAATGCTTTCATAAATAATTGTATTCTTACAACAACAAAAAAAGACATAGCACACTGTTTTTTTTTTATGAAACTTCTTAACAAGCTTGATTACTTAAGTAATATAACAGGAAAGAGTGCTGTTGTGCTCGTTATCAGCACGGCTATAATGCGGTCGTAGGTACGAGCTTCCCCAATCAGCATTCATCATCAACAGATTATAATTTGTTTATATAACTAGTTATTTTGCAGGCAGAAGATGCATTTTAGTGTTCAAAGGAAGAACTTAACTGAACTGGACCAGTAGCAAGAGTTTCTTACTTGTTCCATTGGTTAATGCCAGTCTATTATTTGACAAGAAATGTTTCAAATCGTGTTGAGGATAGTTTTCCCTACGGAGAAATGCTGTACAACCAAGATTTCTACTCTGTCCATGAACCGACACCACAGATTGTTTTAAGCAAGATTCATTATTGTTCCAGAGGACAGCTGCTCTCTCTACAGTATGGCAGACTGTACAGAACTACTGTCACCCATGCTGTGACTGAATTTTTTGTAATTCAGTGTAATTAATGCCTATAGAACACCTGGGACACAGAGTCATACATATAGTTAAACTAGTAAGCATGTATCAATGACGTGAAAAAAGTTTGTAGAAATAAAAGGTTAAAGCTAGAAATAAGGTAATCAGCTTGAATTTAATCAGTGATATTATTATTTCAGGTTGAAGCCCATGTACATGTCTGCCTGCCCTGCCTAACTTATTAATACAAAGAAATAACATTTTTGTAAGGTTGAGTATCTTGCGTCTTGTTTGTGCCAAGTTGTATCACTCAGTGAAATACATTAAGTTTTATCTTAAAACTACTCCAAAAGTTAAGTTAAAATTCACATATACCACTTATTTCAGCAGTAAAAATATTAAATAATCCCAGTAAAAATATTTAGTTTAGCTTTTCTAATTAATATCTATTGGTTGTTTACATTTTACAGGTAGCTTATTAGGATCTTATTTTAAAGTAGATTATTAAATCTGGCACATAAATGTTCATAACATTGCTTTTACTTAACACTATGATTAGCACACATCACAGTGCTTCTGTATAATACTGTATATGCAGCTGTAGTCACAGGAACATGAAGCTGCTTGGAGCCTTTACCTTTAACCTCTAATGTTTATCATTTTCTTTCTAAACTCCTAAGACAACACTCTCCTTAGCTTTCTGTGGTGCACAAACAGCACAGTGACTACTTTTCAACCTTAAAATACAGCTGTGATGCTAATTACAGTTTAACATGTCCCTATGGTCAAATTATTTTCAATCTTTTCTTTGATTGAAACATAATTTATGTCCTGGTCATTAGATTGCTTTTTAAAATGCTTCTTCTGAACCACAATTCAAAAGCAATTTGATTTTCAATAGGTTCAGAAAATGTTATTATTACTTTTGTAATTGTGGGTTTTTCTTCCTTGTTGGTACCCTTCTTTCTGTTAAAGAAAGAAAAACCCAAATCATTATTTTGGTGAGCCAGTGTTTGACATGATCATGAGGAAAAAATATTGAGGTAATAATTGTGTTATATAATAAATGTTAGTTACTTATGTATTTAGTTTAGTTTAATCACATGAGTGCATCCTTGTTAAGTTGTTAAATTTAATTAAGTGGTTGAAATTGAGATTTATAGAATCCATCACAATGGGGCACAACCTTGCATGGAAAGACACTATCTTTGTAATAAATAAATAAATAAATAAATAAATAAATAAAAGTCATACTGTTGTGGGAAAATAACGATTTGAAATAGACAACTACATAGGAGCTTTTACGTGATGTCTTAGCTGGCAACAATTCTTTCAACCATAACTGATGCATTGAGAAGAATCAGTCATTGCATCATTATCGTTATATAGTAAAGAGATTGCTGAGATCACTGGAACTGTCCAATGCATTATTTAAACTCTGAATGAAATTTGGTCATTAAACAAACAGTGGGTAAAATATGAATGGCTGTGATCGGAGATTAATTAATTGGTGAAGTTAAAAATAAATAAATAAAATCAATCAACAGAAGAAAGCACGTGTAAGCATATGTCGGGGATTTTTTAGGTGCTCCACATATATGTTAATACTGCATGGTTAAACATTACACACTAGCAAAATCAAATGTATATCAATAAATAAGGAATCAATGAACCAACCAAAACTTTGTAGATCTGGATGAAGTAAGGAGAATTTATTGCAGCAATAAAATCCAAATGAGCCGTGCTCAAATGCTTAAGTGGCAAACCCAAGCATCTCGAAGAACAGACCGACTTGACAAGTGTATGCACATTCCTTATATACAATTTTACAAAAGGGGAAAGGCACACTTGCCCCTCCTACAGTTTTTTATTTTCCATTTCCTGCCAACTTTGACTCCCATTATAATCCTAATTTTCTTACAATTTACTTCCCACTGTCTTTAAACTTCTTTTATTTGGTTTATAAAAAATAGTAAAGCAATGCACCTCGACATCTGACTCATCCCATTATAACGCTATGCTTAACCAAATTCCTTCCCATTATTTTTAAATTTTGTTCGATCTAAAAAAAAAAAAATTAACAAGACTGCGTTTGTTGTTTTTGCGTCATACACCCCGTTATCTGACTCCTGTATTTCCGGGTTAATTTTACAGTTTTTGAAGACAGAACATGGGTAAGCATCCCTTTATATATTGTTTCAATGTTATTTGTCTTTTATTTTGTTTATGTCATGTTTGTGTGTCTTCATTTTACTCTGTTGCAGCCACTTGTGCTAGCTCAAACAACCTCTGCATCTCTCTGGATGGTTCAGACAGTATGGACAGTTATACCGATCATCATGTCGATGATCAAGCCTTTGTGGGCACCGTGGAGGTTGGGTGCCAGCTGTTCTTCACACACTATTTTCAGGAGAAAGGGTCCACAATGATGATTCTAATCCTTTTTGTAAGTTTTGCTCTAACTTGTTATTTTCTTATAACTGTTAGACACACAAGTACATGTTCCAAAATTGCTCTCACATATTTTAGTAAAATATACTTATGTAACAATATAATAATATTAATCAAGCAATATAATAATATAAACCAGTATTAATCTTAGTGAGAAAAAATACAGAAGTAAGTAGGGACCCGACAGAGATGTGAGCACACTTAATGAAGGATTGAACCGTGTTGGTTACACGTGCCGCACGTGCCACAAATGACCGTGTGAGGATGGAGACATGTTTGTCTGTGTCTTTACCACATGTCTAGGTAAAGACACAGACAAAAAATACAATAAAAAGAAACTTGGTCAGTTTTAAGAATACTGAGTTTAATAAGAGGTACAATCAGCTAAGAGATTAAAATAAAATATGTAAGTACAACAAATTTGGAAACAAGAAAAGAGATGCTTACCCATGCTCTGTCTCTTGAGAACTGTAGAATAACAGAGGAAAAAACAGGATTGTGTAGTTAAAAATAAGTACCGCCCTTATGTTTTTTAATGTTTTTAAAGTGTAAAGATAAAGGAATTTGCAAGAAAAACGAATTATAATGGGAAAAAAATATAATCACGATGACGAAGGGAGTTGGATGACGAGATGTATGACGTAACATAATATGGTGGAAAAACCATAATGGGAGAATTTCTTGGAAAAAGTTAGACTATAATGGGTTAAAAAATTTGCTAAGGAATGGGAAAAAGAAGTACTGAGGAGGGGATAAGGTGTGCATCCCTCCCCTTGAAAACTGTATATAATGAGTGTCCATGTAACTGTCAGACAGTCTGCTCTTGATAATTCTTGGATTTACAACCCAAGCATTCAAGTGCGACTCACTTGGGTTTTATTGCTGCAATAAATCCTGCTTACTTCATTCAGATGTAGAGATACATTAACATTAACTAGTGGAAGAATAAAAATCTCAGCCATGTTTAATAGTAAAAGTAAGACCATTTGATGAGGTGAGAAGAACAAGGATTGGGATTGTAAGCATATCTTTCAGATATACATATACGTGTGCATGTAGCAATGGTTGAAATAGTAAACATATGGCCGGGATGGAAAAGCATTAAATGAATAACCAAAAAGACACGCAAACGCTTCTATGAAAATCAAGGACAGTAAATGAATAACCAGAAGACACACAAATGCTTGTATGCGTAGCATGTTTAATGAAAATAGACACAAGATATAATGTGTACACTAAACATAGTGAGTAAGCATAGAATACAAAATATATGGCGCAACATAAAAGTAAAAAAAAAAAAAAACAGCATAAGAAATAAAAGCAGAAAGGCCACGATTCAGGAGTGGTATGGACACGGGAGGAAGATCCATTTGGGTACCAACAGACACCTTAAAATCGGTCTGGGTGCCAACAGATAAATAACAACAAGGCTTTTGAATAGACGGTGCTGGAATGCTGGACTCTGGCCTTACGGGCCTAAAAGAATGTGGAGGACTATCTGCCTCCGAACGAAGTCTTTTAGAAGGACCGGGATTGGAGTCACCCTTCTTGAAATAATTAAGGCCTTTCTCCTTTAGATATTCAAGGATCCCAATGACTCAGGTTCATTGGATAGAACTTCCCGAGGCCCGGTCCATGACAGGCTCAGTAGGGTTGTAATCCTCAGTAGGAGTATAATCCGGACTGCCCTGACTGTCTGAATCATCCAGAGGGATGTAGTCAGCACTTGAGTAATTATGATTAGCTGCAAGATTAAGATAAAATGCGTAAAAACTCAAAAGAAATGAAAAACGAGACAAATACTGAAAATAGTGTGATGAAGATGCTTACCCATGGCCTGTTTCTCGGGAACTGTAGAACAAACCGGAAATAAGCAACGCCCCAATATTTAAAAATTAAGAAAGAAAAGTGTAAAGTTAATGGAAAACAAGTTATAAGAAAACTCGATTATAAACCTTTAGGGGTCGACAGCATCGTCGACGATGCCAATCACTTTTTGTAGCAACCCAGAAAAAAATGTGTACACAAACAGTAAACGGTTTTCTTTCCAAAAAGTTTATCGCCAAATAAATCGTTTATTATTAAATTAATGTTAAAAAAAAAAAAAAAAAAAGACAGATGGCAGATTCTTGTCACCACACACGTTGGAGCCCCACCCCCGTTCCATTCACATGCAAGATTTATGTAAACGACTCTATTCAGATGTAAGTAAATGCTAATTGCTGTGTTGTTTGGGGGAGTGATGTGCTGATGCATGCCAGTTTCCAATAAAACAGGAAGGGCTTGTATGAAGGAACATACTTTTTTTTTTTTTTATACTTTTACATAAATATTCTTATACGCATGTAAGAATCTCTCCATGATAAAATGACCCGTGGCAGGAATCCACATGAAGCGCTTCAGTTTCAAATAATCATGTAACACTGGACACACTAAAAAAGCATGAAAATAATAAGAAGAAATATAATAATCATCATGTTTTTTTGCTGTTTGTGTCCAGTGTTGAATAATTATTTGACCACGAATGGCTGGAATGATGAAATAAAGCTGCTCACATCGCGGGCGCTTTCACTTTTGAAAATGCATTGTTTATTCAGAAAGTATGTATTTGTTTTTCTAGGGTACTAATTTTACATTTTAACTGCTTCGCAAAAGTTGCTCTCTTTGTGATCTGTGTCTATTTTGACTGAAACAAAGCTGCTCGTATCGGCAGCGTTTTGAAGTTGAGATGAAAAGTGCAAAGTGAAAGTGTAGTGCAGAAACAGCAGCTTTATTTAATTTATAAAATATTTGGATCAAACAACAACATAGCACTATGCATGGTGTCTGTGAATGGCCGAAATATGGTTGTGAATAAGCCTTTAATAAGCCTTTTAGTGACTAAAATGTCCGTGTGAGCCCGCAGCATGCGCACGCTCTTTCACTTTGCGGAGTTTTGATCAAAAGGCAGATGAACGCGTACGCGCTGCCGATATATAGATTTATAAGAGATTTATTTTTTATTCCATTTAGTTTCTCTTCTCATAATCCCCTGGAAATACAATAAACACAGTTTTATACTCGCTAAAAATGCGCTGCCTTTGCGGCGCTGCGCAAAACGTGCGCCGATTTGAGGCGCTTTATTTCAGTCATAATATAGTATAACATTTTTGCTGTGTAGTTGTGTGTGTACATAAGAATTGTATTTCAATTAATGTTTCAGAAACCATGCTTTATTTTTATCTTAAAAGAAGCCCTGTTTGTGTGAGGAATCTGAGTGTGTAGGTGATAACAGCTGAGACAATAGGAGACCTGGTGAAACAAATGGTTATGCATATAACCTCTGTTCCCTGAAGGAGAGGAACAAAGTACAACACATATTGTATGGGATATCACGCCTTCTCGTGTCCTGGTTGAAGCCACCTATATTCACGCCTTAAAGGCAGTCAAACCCGTGGTGACGTAGGTGTAGCCCTGTCTATGCCTATAAGCCCTTGTCACCACGGTTGACTCTCAGTTCAACAGCCGCTCTTCGACGAGCTAAGCTGAGAGGCGGGACAGCAATGTGTTGTACCTCATTCCTCTCCTTCAGGGAACAGAGGTTATAGTCATAAGCATTCGTTCCCTTTCAGTCAATTCACTCAGTACAACACATATTGTATGGGATATATATTCACCCCCCGCGGAGCATCTACCAATGTTAGCCACAAGAACTCTGATAAGCTACGCAACTGCATCATGGACCCCGCAGAGAGGACACAATGGGCCACAGATGGGGCCGTTAAGATGGTAGAACCATATAAAAGTGTGCGGTGAAGACCAACTGGCTGCCGTGCAAATATAACCCACGGACCTCCCTTTGAACAGCGCCCATGATGTTGCCATAGCTCTCGTTGAATGTGCTTTCACACCCTAAGGCAATGAGACACCCTTGTCGCTATAAGGTAATGAAATAGCCTCCACAATCCAATGGGAAAGCCTCTTTTTGGACATCGCTTTACCCATTACTGAACTGGCAAATCAGACAAATAGTTGATCACATAAGCGCATATTCACTGTACGGTCCATGTAGACCTGTAGTGCATGTACAGGGTACAAATTATGCAATTTTCCCTGATCCTCAGAAGCAAAAGGACGGCGACAGAAGCTATAAAGGTCAAAGACCATATAGCTATAATCAGTGGAGACCACCTTTGGTACATAGGCTGCGTTTGGCCATAGAGTAACCTTTAAACCATTAGCAGCAAACTGCGTACAAGATGGATGCACAGACAAAGCGTGGAGATAACCCACTCGTTTAGCAGACGCTAAAGCAAGGAGAAGTGCCGTCTTATATGATATAATTTTCATATCTATTGACTCAACTGGCTCAAAAGGAGGACCACAGAGGGCCTCAAGCACTAACAATAAATCCCAAGACACTGGAACACTGGACCTCACAGTGGGTCACAGATGTCGTACTCCTCTTAAAAATCGTACTGCCAGCGGATGAGCCCCCGGTGACACTCCATCAAGACCAACATGACAGGCTGATATAGCCGCCAGGTATACTTTAATAGTAGAGAAGGAAAGGCCTTTTTCTAACAGTTCTTGTAGAAAAGACAAAACCTCCACCATGGAGCACTGAAGAAATGGAAGAACATTACATTCCTTGAACATAACATAGCGGCCTCTTGGGTGGCATTGAGAGAGGAGAAACAGTGTCTCCCTGCTGCCAGAGCTCCTCTCCCTTTAAAATCCGAGCTAGGAGGAGTGAGGATTCTTCCTGCTAGTCACTGAATCCTTCCGGAGACCCGGTGGGGGACCCATACTCCAGGCCTACTGCCGTGGGTTTTGCCCAGGAGGTTGTTGTTTCACCGGGCAAGAGCCCAAGCTAGCTGATGGCAGTGGTCTTTTGTGAGAGGGCCGCGAAGTGGTCACTTTTCGAGCCTGTTTGGGCTTCACCTCTCATCGCGTAATGATGTCTTGCAACATGTCAGCCTGTTTTCCCTTGAAGTCAAAGTCCTGAATGGCATTGAGTGACTGGCCGAACAAATCCTCAGCAGCCAGAGGTTCATCCAAGTAGACGGCCCCGTCTCTATTTGGAATGTCAGAGAGCGTGAGCCATAAATGCCTCTGTGCTACGACTGCGCTCACAATCCCTCTCCCGAGGGAGAGAGCTGCACAACGAGACATGCACAAAATGTAGTCTGTTGCGGTCCTTACCTCATTAAGTAGCACACATATCAGGCTCTCCTGAGGCACTAGTGAGCCGAGCTCTGCCAAACACATTGCCTGATATGTCTGAAGCAGCATAACGGAATTGAGCGCACGAGTAATGCCCAGTTGAGCGCAGTAAATCTTCTCCAGCTGGGCAGAGGAGAATCTACAGTGTTTGGACGCAAGGACAGTAGGGCCATTGATTATGCGAAGGTGCCAAATAAGCAGCCAAAGATGGCACCATTGGAGGTGGGCTAACCAGTCCTGCTTTCGAATACTGTCCGTAACCGGGCACGGATACGCGGGTCGACAGCGGCTTGCTCCATGACAACATTAACTCACCGATAAAATTGGGAAACATAGGCAAGCATTTTTTAACAGTTGTCGGTTCAGGAGGGAGAAAAAAATCCTGCGAACCTCAACTGTTTTTAAGCCGGCTGTGGGGAGGGCCACTCCACCTCCAGTTTCTCGACCGCTCGGCGGTAGAGAGCAAAAGATAAAGTGTCGTCCCAAGCGGCTAACGCGGTAGCAGCGGAGCTCTGAGCAGACGGCAACATTTAATGCTCATCCTCCAGCAAGCTGTGCATTTCTAGACCGATGTTGAGCACGTCATCATCCTCGAAAACACACTGCTCAGCGCCTGGCTGCTGGTCAGCGCTGTAAGAGAGCTCACAGTCCTCCAACCCCTCAAAATACTCCATTTGGTCTGCCCAGCTAAGAGCAGGGACTTCTGATAAAAACTCCTCTTCAGCAGACACAGGCAAACCTGGAACTGCTAATTCGGAAAGGAGGGGGTCCTGCTGAGCGACTTTTTTCCCCCCCCAGGATTCTCTCCACGAACATGACCCAACAAAGCGCACATGACTCGGGTTCAGCTAGCGCCCTCCTAGCATTGAGAATTCCCAGACAGACTGGTCCTTCTCGTGCAAAGAGAAGCTGCACTCCTGCGGACAGGGGCAAACAGCGGACTTCTTCTTTGCCAAACTAGCTTCCTTGCTCATACTAGCTAGCACTCTTAGCACAGCTAAACAGAAGCCAACTAAACTAAGATATCGCTAATGCTTTGACTGACAATGAACCTAAAGTCAGCGCTCCGCGGGTAGACGACTCACCAAATGAGGTTGTTATCGCTAACACCAACAGGAACAGTTAAGCTGATTTTAAGTTCAGTCGTATAATGTGAAATTAGAATTGACTAGCAGCACCTAGAAAAACTCTACGGAAAAGGTGTTCACAGCTAGGTGAAGAGCGTAAGAACTGAGAGTCAACCGTGGTGACAAGGGCTTTATAGGGATAGATACACCTACATCACCACAGGTTTGACTGCCTTTACGGCGTGAATATAGGTGGCTTCAGCCAGGACACGAGAGGGCGTGATATCCCATACGTTGTGTGTTGTACCAAGTGAATCGACTAAAAGGGAATGATATAAAATGAGCATGTATGTCACAGTCAAGTCAGTCTGCTCTTGGCAGTGCTTGGACTTCCAATCTAGGCACTGCTAGGCTGTCTTACTTCATCCAGAGTCAGAAGTATTTCTTTGATTCTTTGTATTAAATTTAAGTGTATGGTTAATAACTTCGATTGAGGCAACATCAATAGGTGGAAGACAGAAATCTCCCACAGGACTAAACATCTGTGTAGACCTAAGAAAACCACTTGTTAGTGAACTTAATTAGCTAAATTTTGCTAAAAGTCTTCATTTTGCTAAGGATCAAAGGAAAAGGGTAATGTGGTCTGATGAGTCCAGAGTTACCATTCCAGAGAGATGGGCGTGTCAGGGTAAAAAGGAAAGATTATGAAGTGATGCACCCATCATACATACTGTAGTATGTACTGTACAGCCCTCTGGAGGCAGTGTTATAATCTCGAGTTGCTTCAGTCTAGACTACCAATGTTATGCAATCATAAAATGAAGTCAGTCGATGACCTGAATTTACTGAATGAACAGGTTATTATGTCTATGGATTTTTTTCTTCCCTGATGGCATGGACATATTCCATAACAACAATGCTCAGATTCATCAGGCTCAAATTGTAAAACAGTGGTTCTGGGACCATGAGGAATCATTTTTACACATGAATTAAACACCAAAGAGTCCTGAACCTTAACGCCAATGAAAATCTTGGAATTTGCTGGGGAAGTCTTTGCAAAGATGACCCTCGCCCATCAATACAGGATCTCAGCCCAAAATTAAAGCAAATCTATACATAAATAAAGCAATGTGCTTTCACACTAGTACTTAACAAAATGTTACAGCTTTCACAATATAACCTAAGCTTTCACACATTCAGCTGCTTTCACACGTGACCCAAGCAAGCGTTAGGAACACGCTAAGAGCCTATGCATACCGAACACTTCTGCCTAGCATCCTGCTTGCCAACGTCCACTCATTGGAAAACAAGCTTGACCTCAGGGCCAGGGTAAAGTTCCAAAGAGACATCCAGGACTGCAATTGCCTCTGCCTTACTGAGACATGGCTGAAGAAAGTTGTAAGAATAACAGTAAGCTTATACTATATACTTAAAGATCACGTCAGGTGTTCCTATGGCATTAACTTTAACTGTCTGTTGTTTTGTTCTTATCTTTGTTTTTGTATGAAAAGAACATAGTTTACTTTTGGGCTGCGTAGCTACTTAGACCACTCAAGGCTAAACATGCAGTTCTGCATAACTGACTGCATTGTCTTGTGTGTTTCTTGAGATCTTCAGGCCTGAGCAGACAAATTCAGCACAGAGCTAGATCCTCTGAATAAGTACCTGAGAAAGGTGTACCTTATACCAGTGGTGCCAGACCACTCCATCCAGCTGGCAAAGTTCTTCTCAGCTCACCGCATTGACAGAACACATAAATCGAGGAAGTCAAGGAGAGGCGGCGTGTGTTTAATGGTGAACAGCAGCTAATACAACAGCGTGAGCGTTGTTCCTCTCACACACTCCTGCTCACCCAACCTGGAAATATTGACTGTAATTTGAAATATTAAATGTCGTCCTTTTTAATTTCCTCGGGAGTTTACATCAGTCATAATCAATCATTAAAAGCGAGCTGCAAGAGACACTCACACAGTGCCAGGCACAACACCAGGATGCTGTGTTTATTGTGGCAGGGGGATTTAATAGCCCCAACTTCAAACACGAAGTGTTGAACTTTTATCAACAGATCACCTGCCCCACCAGGGGTGAAGAAACACTGGACTATTGTTACATAGCAAAGACAGCTACAAGGCACAATCTCAGCCCCGCTTGGGAAATTCTACCACGCCGCCTTCTTCCTCATGCCAAAATATAAACAAAGGTGCCAACAGTTCCTGTTATCAAACAGGAAGTCCCGGCTCAGACAGCGGTCGCGTGCTGGACTGACCAATCGGTCAACATGTCTACGGAAGTGGTTGTCAAATCTGAAAACTAGGGACGCTATCTTTAAAAAAAAAAATTAACATGGTTCCCAATCAGAAGCCATGGATAAGACCATCCATGATGCACTGCGATCTTGCGCCACTGCCTATAACGCGGAACATGGATTCATACAGTGTCACGCCATACAACGCGTGGAAAGCGGTGTAAGCATGTTTTAGTAAAATATACTTGGTTATGCAGCAATGTAACAATATGATACTATTAATCAACATAATATTAATCCTAGTGAAAATAATATTAATCTTAATGAGAAAAACACAGAAGTATTTAGGGAAAAGATCAGCATGCAGAAGTAAGCAGAAAACAGGATCCCATGCAAAAAGAAGAACAAACTATTTGTGTGGGAAAACATGCTGGGTTCACTTAGAGATGAGAAAAGCAGACAGAGTATGACAGGTCATAAAACATACCGAGTTCTGTAAACACACTGAATCTCCCACAACGGTAAATGAGGAGAAGCAGAGGAAACACGTGATAGTCTTCGGCCCTCCCGGCTGAGTGGTAGTAGTAGCCTTAATGTGGGAGCCCCCTAGTGACGGGGAGGAATTGGACACGACTAAAATCGGGGAAAAATCCAAAAAAAAGAAAGAAAAAAAAAAAAAAAAGAGTGCCAGTGGCAGGGACTAAGAACAATAACTGCCTATAAAGCACCAACATCCAGTATGACAAATACAGACGTGTCTCCGGCAAACGAGCCGAACACCTTCTATGCTCGCTTTGAGGCTACAGCTAACGATGCTAATGCTAATGGCTGCAGACAGGAAGAGAATGCCAACACCGGATACGCATTCATCATCTCCGAGCAAGAAATGAGGAGAGCCTTCATGAGAGCGAACACCAGGAAGCACCTGTGTTCACAGAAATAAATAATATTCAACCTCTCCTTAACCCAGTCAATAATTCCCACATGCTTTAAAGAGCATCATTGTTGCAATCCTATCCTGTTTCCTTCGATGACTACAGCCCTATAACCCTGACCTCAGTAGTAATGAAGTCTCTGACCAGAAACACTATCATCTTTTCACTATCATCTTTTCAGCACACTGGATCCACTACAGTTTGCTTACCTCCAAAACCATGTTAAAGTATATTAACATGCTCTTCGTTGAATACAGTTCAGCATTTAACACTATACTTCTCTCTACACTCATCACCAAGCTGGGACTTAGCTCTTGGCAGACCACAGGCTGTAATATGTCTCAGCTTTCCTCACCCTTAGCAATGGAGCCCCCCCAGGGTTGTGTTCTGCTATACTCATTGTACATGTATGACTGCATGGCCACTACCAACTTCGGTACCATTAAGTCTGCTAACGACACAGTTTTGGTCAGACTGTTGTCTGACAACAATGAGACTGTCATCCTGGAGGATATTAGGAACTTGAAGAACTGGTGCCAGTGGAACAACCTTCTCCTTAACAAGAAGACAAAGGATCCGATAGTGGACTTCAGTACAATACAGGTGTGAAAATACCAGATCCCCATGATGAAAAAGAGCCCAGTGAAGTAAGTGAACAGCTTCACATCAGCAAGCACCTCAGACGCTTGAGAGACTTTCGACTGCCCTCTTAGGAACTTTTACTCCTGCACCAAAGCATCCTGATGGGAACCAGAGGAGAAGCTTCTTCCCACAGGCTATACGGACTCTCAACCAGAACTCCACATAAGACTTAACTGATTGGACTTGCTATGTTTCCTTCACACTAAAACCAACAACTATGAACATTTGCACATTGCACAGGACTGAAGTACACAAACATATACTGTATGCTGCACATTACAGATCTGGCCATTAAGAAAAGGGATCTCGCAAGCTGCTGCAGCAGCGTGCGGAAAGCTGTGAAAATGACGTTCATTACCTGTAGGGGGCAGTCGTGTTTCAATCTGAGGTATTGTGTGTTTACTGAAGTCAAAAATGGGTTATCTCTCTTAGGCGCCCATTGATAGCAAGCGACAGAGCTCATAAACATGTCGATCTCAAACTGTAAATACTTATATGTATTTATTTTTCATTTTCTCCGCTCCTTCAATGATGATTCTTCTTTGACTATGCTTTCTACATTCTCCAGTATTATTATTAGTAGTAGTAGTACTACAGGGTGGGCCATTTATGGTTGGTGATATTAACATCCTGTTTGTGGCACATTAGTATATGTGAGAGGGCAAACTTTTCAAGATGGGTGGTGACCATGGTGGCCATTTGGAAGTCGGCCATCTCGGATCCAACTTTTGTTTTTTCAATAGGAAAAGGGTCATGTGACATATCAAACTTATTGGGAATTTCACAAGAAAAACAATGGTGTGCTTGGTTTTAACATATAACTTTTAACTTTATTCTTTCATGAGTTATTTACAAGTTTCTCTTTGTTCACAGCCATTGAAATATCGAAGAGATTAACATGTGATGAACGGATCGAAATTATGTTGATATCTGGTGAACGCAGTAACCGGGTCATTGCAGCAGGTTTCAATGCAAGACATCCTACGAGACCACCCATCTCCCATGCTACAGTTAGCAAACTGCTTGCTAAGTTTCGTGAAACTGGTTCAGTGTTGGATTTGCCAAAATGTGGACGCATGAAAACTGTCACTAATGAACAAACATCAATGGCTGTCCTAGCTTCATTCAGCAAGAGCCCATAGCGTAGCACTCGCCGCATGTCACTGGAGAGTGGCATTAGTCGAACATCCCCTTACAAACTCCAGCTACTGCAGCATCTCAACGAGGATGACTCAGATCGACGCACACTATTTGCAGAATGGGCAAAACAAAAATTGGAACAGGACCATCAGTTCACGCAGAAGATTTTGTTCAGTGATGAGGCTAACTTTTATGTGAATGGTGAAGTTAACAAACAAAACCACCGCTATTGGTCTGACACTAACCCATATTGGATAGATCCCTCCAAGACTGTTGGAACAAAAAAAGTGATGGTATGGTGTGGTATATGGGGTACAAAGATAGTGGGGCCATTTTTCATCAATGGAAACCTCAAGGCCACTGGATATTTGAAATTGCTACATGATGATGTGTTTCCCTCTTTATGCACTGAAGCTGGCACGTTCCCTGAGTTTTTCCAGCAAGATGGTGCACCACCACATTATGCGTGTCAGATCCGAGCATTCCTAGTTGAATAGCCCCCAAGGTCTCCCGATCTGACCCCATTAGACTTTTATCTTTGGGGTCATCTGAAGGCAATTGTCTATGGTGTGAAGATGCGAGATGTGCAGCACCTGAAACTACGGATACTGGAAGCCTGTGCTGGCATTTCTCCTTGCGGTGTGTGAAGAGTGGGAGAAGAGGGTTGCATTGACAATCCATCACAATGGGCAGCACATTGAACACATTTTATAAGTGGTCAGAAACTTGTAAATAACTCATGAAAGAATAAAGTTACGTTAAAAGCAAGCACACCATTGTTTTTCTTGTGAAATTCCCAATAAGTTTGATGTGTCACATGACCCTCTTCCTATTGAAAAAAAAGTTGGATGCAAGTTGGCCGACTTCCAAATGGCCACCATGGTCACCACCCATCTTGAAAAGTTTGCCCCCTCACATATACTAATGTGCCAAAAACAGGACATTAATATCACCAACCATTAACCATTTTATTAAGGTGTATCCATATAAATGGCCCACCCTGTAGTTGTAGTAGTGCTGTGAATTTATTATTATTATTATTGAAACTACCCGCGCATGTCTGCAAAAAGACGAAGTACAAAAAAAGAATACAAAAATGATTGATAAGTTAGCCTAAAACAATATTGTTTTATTATGTACATGCACTTTAAATATACACTAAACAATAAACCCTGCCTTTTGCTAAGTGAAAGTGAGTTTTTTGCTTTTTGATCAAAAGGCTGATAAACACTCACGCAGATATAAGCAGATTTATCGATAAAACTGCAGATATACTCCCCCAGAAGTGCAACAAACACAAACATATATAATACTCCCTGAATACAACGCGATAGCATGCAGAATCCCTGGGCTTTGACTGCGCTTTCTTCATTCATTAGTAGTAGTAGTAGTACACAAAGAAAAAAAAATGCTGGGTTTTTGTTTATACTGGGTCAAAATTCTGGGTGTACATTAATCACACTGTTGGGTTGCTTTTGCTATGAATACTAAAAGTGCTACATGATTAAACTCAATGCAAAAAAACGGAAAAAGAAATGTCTCCGTTTCCTCCCTAGACCTTTTGTCTGCATCACAATGAACTGAAGCTCAGCACGTCTTCTTTCCTTGTTTTAATCTGTAATATTTAAGTGAAATACATTTCGCATATATGCTTAAATATTCCTTTTTATTTATGGACGGGTGTATTATGTTTGATCTGCATTATTGCGAGACGCGATGACTTTCTGAGGGAGTATGCCTGCATTTTTATAGATAAATCGCACGCATTTATCAGCCTTTTGATCAAAACGCTGCCTTTTGTAAAGTGAAAGTACGAACCGCGGGTTCACGCACGACGAACAGCTTTATTTCAGTCATAAATTCACAATCATTTCCAGCCGTGGTCAAATGATGGATGAAATAATTATTAGATGCCGGACACAAACAGCAAAAAAGCATGATGATTATTATTATAAAAAGCCAGAAGCACTTCATGAGCATATAAGAATATTTACTTAAAAAATTTTTTTTTTTCTTCTGATGGTGCTTAATGTCGACACATTTTTACATTTTAACGAAGATATGTTAGCAACTTCACGAATCAGGACATTCGCATCGTTTACACTATCAGATAGCCTATTATCAGGAAATTAAATAAATTTCAAGACCATTTAAACCGAGGCATTGCCCATGTCTGAGACATTACAAAAACTATATAAGAAACTTTTTATTATGAATTTTAAAGCAAGATTTAGGGTCTCATTTCAACATTATGAACATAATATGAAGCACATATAAGCACATTCACCATGAAAGATCTATTGTAAAAGATCTGTAAAAGATGTATTGTAAAGGGGCTTTAGCCCCCCTAACATTTGTACTCAGCCCCCCCCCTAAATGTTCTCCATAAACTTTACACAAATTGGTGATCGCCCACGTCCCCCTTAAATTTCATATGAAACCAGCGGCAGACTTCGCTCCTCCGTCTTTCTGTGCGGCCTTCAATTCGCCATCACAGAGCGAGGATTAACGCGGCGAGGGCGTCAAATTTCGCTCTCGCCGTCCTGCCGCCGACGCCTGCTGACACCTGCTGCCACTCTTCGCTGATCTGACGTAGATCGAATGCCTTTCTTGTATTTAAAGGGGCCGCAAAGCAATCAAGCTTGTTGATCTTGTGGAGTGTGGGAGATTTTTCTCCTACACTTGTTACTGTTGCCTTAATTACAAATATTACACAAATACTGTAACTTTAAAAAGAGCCAAAGAAAGACTCTGGATGAAGTAGATCTGGATGAAGTAAGGCAGGATTTATTGCAGCAATTAAACCAAGTTAGCCAGCTTTGTAATGCCCAGGTTGTGCATCTGAGCACCTCCAAATCTGACTCCATGTTTTTTCCCATTATAATTTTTTTTCCTTCCAAACTATTTTTCATTATCTTTACACTTGGTTTGTTCATGTTTTTAAAAATATAGGGATTTCTTATGTTTCTTATACATTTCTAGCTCTTCCGGTTTACTTTACAGTTCTCAAGAGACAGGTCATGGGTAAGCATCTCTGTCACACTTATTTTAATTATTTGTCTTATTTTCCTAATTTTTTGTATTTACATATTTTTATTTTAATGTTATAGCTAAGCGCAACTGCTCCAGTGCTGACTACATCCCTTTGGACGACTCGGACAGCCAGGACAGTCCGGAACATAACCTCTTTGAGGATTAAACCCTACTGAACTTGTTGTGGACCGGGCCTCAGTGAGTTGTTGCCAAAATTAGTCTGATGGATCTTTGACACAATTTCTACACAAGAACGGTCTTACTTATGTCCTTCTAAGAGACCGTGTCCGGAGGCAAATAGCCCTCCTTCACATGCTTTTATGCCTGTGTGACCAGAGTCTAGTACTCCAGCTCAGTCCATCTCGAGGCCTGTTGGTCAAAGAAGTGTTGGTGCTTAGACTGATTCTAAAGTGTCTGTTGGTACCCAAACAGATTTTCCTTCAGTGCCTGAGCCAACTCTAAAACACAGCGCTTCAATTTTCATTCCTCTCACTGATCTTACTTTTGGTGTTGTTCTGCCTCAAAGAAGGTCTGACAATTGATTTATTCTGTTATTTGATGCTTACCCAGGCCCCTTATTTTACTGTACTTTTTATGTTGGGCCTTATACTTTGTATTTCTATTTTATTCACTATGTAGGTGCATATGCTATTTTATTTTGTGCCTACTCTTATTAAGCTTCTTATTCATTAAGCTGAGTGCGTGTCTTTTGGTTATTTGTCTGTGTTCCTTTAATTTGACATCACAGTTAAAATCACCCCATATCTGAGATTACCTCATGTCTGGGGCTACATTACATCAGCTGACATTACATCATGTCTAGGGACATCAGGTACTTTTGGATGGGTACAAAGATTACATCATATGTTCTAGGGTACACACCGTACAGACATTACATCATCTCATGCTTAGCTATTGTACTCTTTATGTCTACGGTCTGTTTGGTACACTCTGTCCACTCAGCCACACATCTAAGATGGCCACCCATCTAGAGTTCACTTGAGTTCATACTGCATACTGAACATCGCCACATGATGTTCTTGCTACTGTGACATCACACTGTCCTTGGCTCACCTGTCTCCTCACCTTACCTCTATGTTCTTTTACTAAGATTAATGTTTTCTATCATAATGTCACATGCACAAGTACATTTAATTAAAATATGCTTACATATTTCCCCCTCTGTGACTTAAGTCACATAAAAAAAAATAAAGCAAGGAGAAAACAAAATAGTGCTTACTTACTAACCTACACATTATACTTAACCTATGAACATTAGCCTTACATGTTACTACAGAAAAAGAAATAAACAGAAAAAAGAAACAAACCTTACATATTAAATCTTATTATAGAAATAAACCTTATTTAACCTTAAACTTAATCTTTACTACTAATGAAACCTTGAACTATGCAAGAAATTATGAAATCAAATTTAAACTATTGAATCAAAGCTAAATTTAAATCAGTAGAAAATTTAAATCAGAAGAAACCTTACAGGAGACTAGGGTTGTGTACCGAAAACCGGTGCCAATACGTCACCGGTACCTATATAACCGGTATGTATCGAACCGAAACAGAGCACGAATTTCGGTGCCTCATTTCGGTGCCAATTAAATGCATGAACTGTCGATTAATATATTTTGTTCTCTGGGGCGATGAGGGCACAGTTCATTAGATTCATCAACACGCATGATCACTAGTAAAATTTAAATAAATACTGCATTCATGGGGTGTCAGAAATGATCGGAAAAATAAATTGTTTCCTTAATTAGAAAAATATTGCGGACTTCGGAAAGCTTTGATAATACAAATATTGTTGCAGTAATGTTACTGTACATTTTATTTTTGTAGATTAAAAGTTTATTAGATTAGATAAAAAAATGAACAGCACAAATCATCGGGAAATGAGACCATCCGAGCTGCGCGTGAATGCAGCAACTAACGTTACACTTTCTCTGACGACAGCAGGTGGTCTACCGCTATCTTAACTTGATAAATTAACTTTCATTAAAATAACCTAAAACTAAACGGTCGAAAGTGTGGCTATATTTCACAAGAAAGGATTCCGACACTGCGACGTGATTTGCATTTTGCAGTTAACATTATATTCGCCTACTATTAACCTGCGGAAACGCTGCTGTTGTCATCATAATCGGTAGACTCCTTTTTGCTACGGTTAGTATGACTGAGGCTGGGGTCACCCACACCAATAGTGCCAGCTGTTGTCTGTAAGCTGTCAAACACGGCGCATCCCTCTGCTTTTAAGTTTATTCCGTGCGCCCTCATATGTTTCATTAGATTTGATGTGTTTCCCCCTATACACACGACTTTCCCCCTTTACACACTTACAGCAGTCGTGTGTAAAGGGGGAAACACATCAAATATGATGACAACAGCAGCGTTTCCGCAGGTTAATAGTAGGCGAATATAATGTTAACTGCAAAATGCAAATCTTGCATTCATGCTAACAAATGGTCAAACGATTTGTAAAATACTAATGTAACATGGATTCTGTTTATAATTATGGCTTTCCAGCTAGTGCTTAAACCTTTAATATATTGTTAAATTTTAAGCATTTAATTTTTTGTTCAATAAAAATGTATTCTTGAGTCATCCACCATCATTTTGTGACTTTTGCAAGGTATCGGTTCAGGCACCGTTTTGGCACCGGCACCGGTTTAAAAGTATCGATTTGGCACCGGTATCGAAAAAAACCCAAACGATACCAAACCCTACAGGAGACTGACCAAAATGTGGAAAAAAACAAGAAATTGATTAATATAAAGAACTGTATTGTAGAAATAAACAAATTATAAGCCATCTGTATGGTGTGGCTTCTGTTCATTGTGACTTGCTAGTCTAATTTAATAATTTTTTATTATTATATTATATTTCGTATTATAACATTATTAGAATCTAGACTTTGTCTTTATTTAAAATAACACATTTTTATTATAAACTATCCTAGGCCATTTAAAGTGCAAGTTTAATGTAACAAGCATTTCGCTTGGGAACTAAGGTAGCCGGAACAAAAGCTACAGAACTGCGTTCCTCGGAATCCTCTCAAGCGGAGGACCTCTACTTTTAATTGCTCATAGCTCATTACCATAAAGTTGAGCTGATTTCAACTCCCTTCGCCGCCGGATCACATTGAAAATGAATGACTTCCAGCCGCTTTGACGCTCTCGCCGTGTTCGGTGTGAACGCAGGGTAAGCCAAGGTGTGTATTGAAAATGTGTATATAGAAAATCGGGGAAAAATCCAAAAAAAAAAACCCCTAAACCACAGTATAAAAACTGTACACTTTGCAGACATACTCTGGTACTGCGGTGGCCGAATAGTCTGGCAGATGTTGCATTAAGGCGGTTAAGGGTGTTGCACTCCAGTGGTACTAGGCAACAGATTATCCATCCCAACGTTGGAGCAAGAAACTAGGGTTACCAACTACTTTTAAGGTCAATCACAGCATCATGCTGTGGGAACAGTTTGACAAGGAACGAGGGACAAGCATGCGTTGGGATGGCATCCCAATGGGGCTGCCAGAGGAACACTGGGCACACATCAGGATTCTTTTCTACACCGTTTCTGCTCCAGGCATAAGTAGCAAGAAAAATTAGGTGGATACATGTTCTATTGTATAATCAACAGCGATTCTGGAACTATACAGAATGTTTTGTGACATTTGTGCAAGACCAACTAGATAAGACATCCCTGATAGCTATGCAGAATAGGATTGCTACGGACACCATAATGGCCCCCTAACAAAGAGTATGCCACATAATAGGAGATAAATGCTGCATATATATCCCCAGACACACACCGCCAAATGGTAATATATTATGAATCCTGCATCAAATAAGATGAATCATTGACAAGCATGAACGAGTAATGCAAGTAATATACAAAGCATCAGGATGTACATCATATACGGAGTGCTAACAAATTAGGAACAATAGACCTATTTGTTGTGGTCATCCCAGCACTTCTAGTGTGCTATAATGTCCCACTAATAAAATCTAGTGTGCAAAAAAATGGTAGGACAATTCAAGTTGACCATACAGATGGACAAACAGCTGACACTTCTGGAGGATGCAGGATCCCAGACCCTATCCAAACCCAGCTCCGACAGATTACCCTGACGATGGTTTAACTTGGATCTCGGACTAGGTACCCTGCCCCTGGAACTGACCAATGTCACCCTGAGTCTCCCTATATAATGCTTTGCCTTGTTATGTCTGTGTCGCTATTAGGGCTGCAAATAACGATCATTTTGATAATTGGTTAGTTGGGCGATTATTTTTTCGATTAATCGGATAAAAACTAAATGCTTCTTTAATTTGATGTTTTGCTTATAACTATATAAAACCATAAATCAGAGTATTAGTTATGTATAAAACTAAACTTTAAAAAATGCAAAAGCCACATATAGAGTTTAATTATCTTTAATTTTGACATTTTAAATCTTAAATTGAAGACAAAGTTTGTTTTTGAACAGTAAAACTCCTCTAAATATCCAAAATATATATAAATAATTTTTTTAAAAAAGCAAAACAATTAATGTACTCTTATTATATTGGATGGCATCTGTTATAGTGGCTGCTTGTTGTGGAGTGCATGGGGGATTTATTTTTTGAATGAACTCACTCGTGCTGACTTGTCTCTTTCTAAAAAAAAATAAAAAATAAATAACAGCATTTGAGTATGCCAAATACAATAATTGCAGATATTGCCCGCTGATAGAGAAGGAACAGCCAATCAGAAGTCGTGTGTGGAAGTCTGTGATTGGCTGGTTTTGTGGCAGTTTTATAACACTGGACAAAGTTGAGCGAGCATACTGGTAGAGTCGAGCGCGCACAGAAAATAAATGTTGCTTGCGCATGAAGGCAGAGTCGAGCGCGCCCAGAATCGTGAAGTCGCGCGTGCGTGGAGAACATGTTGAGTGAGTAGGGGAGACATTGCACGCGCTGAATCGAGCTATTGAGCGTGCAGACACTGCACGTGCATAGAGTGCTTTGTCTGCTCTCAAAATGTCGAACCACAGGCTCAGAATTGTGGCAGGAATATAACGCCACAGGTGCACGCTTTTTCCTGCAGACGCTTCTGTAACCTCCATTGCGCAAGCGGCTGTGCATCTTGTGGTCACGCTCCTCAGTAATGTGAGCAGTCCAACTAATCGATAACTGCATTCGTTGACAACAAATTTCATTATCGATTTTATCGATTAGTTGTTGCAGCCCTAGTCTCTATATACCTCTACAACCTAGAATTGAACCACACTATTGCCCGTAGAGAGAGTGTGAGTATGTGTGTGTGCCCCGAGATGGATTGGTGTACCCACCTCGTGCCCCAAGTTTCCTGGGATAGGCTCCAGGCCCCCTGCAACCCTGCATACAGGATTAAGGTATAGATGACGATTGAATGACAGTGGGTTTACAGTGTTTATTATTGTCACAGGTTTATTGTCAATCTTAACATATTACTAGTATAATTCTCTGTAGATTTTGCTCTGTTCTCAAAGTCTCTGTGTTAGAGCTAGAAACAACGCATCAGGTTTAATTAACTAATGCACAAGTTACATCCCAATGAGAAATTTACTGTATGCTGACAAAAATATTGGCAAACGTATGCGATTATAAACGGAGCATCAAAAGAACATGTAATGGTTTGTGTATTGATGGGACACAGAGTCTGTGCCTAAACCTGACTAACAGAAGCAACCAAAGATCATAACACTACCTCCAGAGGCTTGTACTATGGAGTATCCATCACTCTAAAACAGGGTTACTGAAGTTAGCACACCACATGATCTTGATGCTTCCTAACGAAGCCCTTATTATTAGTCTCGCAACCAAGTGGTTTCCTTATGGCCACACAGCTGTTAAGTGCCAATCATTTGAGTTCTCATAACCTTGTGACTGTGGAAATGCTCTTACTTTCAACAGTAAACACAGCTGTTATTGCTGATGTTGATTTTTTTAATGATACAACCTTCCCATGTATTTAAGTGATTTTCAGTTATTGTCATTTATGATTTTATTTCCATCCACATTTCTACTAAAAGTTTACCACTATCCAATCCAGATTTTAATAATGTATTAGATATCTAAAATCTGGGGATACCAGATAAACAACCATGAACTCTTTACCGGCTAAGAGCTATACACAACAGGCTTTGATGTACTGAGTGCTATGATATAGAGATGGGGGTAAAAAAAAAAATTAAACGATGAAGTTATGAATCGCGATTCTTTTGTGTGAGGAGTTATTTATTGTCACACTGACTCCAAAATAAAAAAAAAAATGTAATTAAATTTTTAATAGAGATGAACCGGTCGATCAGCTAGTGACCAGGATTGGCTGGTTTTCAGTTTGATTGGCCATGACAGGTGATCGGCTGATCAGCCTTAGATATAAAACAATTCTGTTCCGAGTGCAGAAACTTCCAAGTGCAGAAACACATTTTTAAAATGTCACCATTTCTTCAAAGTCCTACGGTGTACAGCACCGGAGGCATTTTGATCACATGTGGTGTTGTAATGATCACTCTAAGGTCAGTCTAAGGTTATCTTTCCAGAAGATTGCAGCCTTTAATATTAAGCAATAACAGCCAGAATGGATCTCCAAAGCAACTGGGTCTCCCATTATATATGTTTTAATCCACAATAATTTCCACTATACATTCCAACACCTTCCCCCAACATCTGTTTCTTATTTGGGCCCCCCCCTTGAGCATACAAACGGTGAGGCAACACTGTCTAGGCTCAGCTTACTTCACCATATAAAGTTACATTTCACTACACACACACACACGTTGGACACACAAATAGCTACAACAGTTCATACATGTGCACACACATCATACATGTGCGCACACACATCATACATGTGCGCACACACATCAGACACACTAGCTTATACAGTGTATATATCCATGTTGAGTCTACCTGATTCTTCGTAGCCCGATTAACGAAATTATCCTACAGAGGTAGGAGTTAATTATTTGCCAAATTTGTTTAGAAATAATAATAATTATAGCAAATGACAGATACAAGCTGCTCAGTAAAAAGATTTTGTAAAAGAAAATTTTTTGTAACCTGAAGTTAAATTACTTATTTGTAGTTAGTTTTTTTTTGTTATACATGTGTATGTTATAAGGAAGAAACTACATTTATTTAGCCATTAAACTATTTAAAAATATTTTAAAATTATTTTATCAGGACATTTATAAAAATCGTACTCATCATACTTATAAAATCACACCTAGGTATCATGATAATATCATATCGAGTTGTTACTGGTAATTCCCATCCCTTCTCTGATACCTTTCCATCACAGCTAGCATAATTTTTTTTCAACAGTTCGTGCTACATTGGCTTTTCTGTGGGTTCAACTATAAGGGCTCGCCCTCACTCCCCACGTCCACAAATGAGCTTTAGGTGCCCATGATCCTGTCACCAGTTTACTGGTATATATTTGATAATCACTGATTTAACCTGGCGATCGTGTTAACGTTATGGCTGACTGATGTATACTCCTTTATTGTTAATCCAAAATGCCTAAAGATGCAAGAGATATATAAACAGCTTTAAAATACCAACTTTGATTCCGTGGGCACCAGGAACGTAAACACGCCTCACCTAATTCAGTGCTGCTCCTCAACAATACTTTGAAGTTTCAAACTCAAGGTCTGTAGCTGTGGGATTATTTTTCTTCCTGACCATATATTATACCATCCTGGTTATATTATAAAACAAATAAAGAAACAAGCAGGATGGATCAATATTACAAGATAACCCAATACAATGACCCGAGAGTAAACTGAAGCACCAACTCATCTTTACATCCTTTAATACACAGTCTCCTCCCTGTGTGCGGCAATCATTTTCTGTTTCCCCTGCCTTTCCGCCTACTGTGTTTTTTTCCCCAACTTGACCGTTTTTAGGTGGCCTTTCCCCCAGTCAATTTTGTTTCTAACTTTCCAGAGGAGGGTCTGGTGGTCGGAGACTTCCCTGTTTTCACACCCCTCTCTTTCACATGATCTGCACTGCATTATACTATATTTTATGCCGCTCATGCGGGATTCTTAAGGTATATAAAAAGCATAATGCTAACGTTAAATAACGGTAATCTAGACTGTAATATGTAATTCCACACAGCCCATTCCCCCCTAAAAAAAAACCGCTTACGTAATGTTAAATCTTGGTGATTTTTCGTGACTGTGCGCGGAGATGAAGTAGCGTTGTAACGGATGTTACGTACTGTAGAAAATGCTGCAGCTAACGTTAAAACACAAAGGCCACTGTCTCTACTCAAGCGTAACGTTATATTAGAACAAGCAACAAGAGCCGCAGCGATGGGATTCTCCCATTATACTTTGAAATTCTAAAGTGAAAATATATGCGCAAAACAATATTTCACACTACCGTATTACAATATTTCAGTAGAATAATCTACATGAGCCTACATACCTTAGAAAAACCTCAGAAACCCATGTTGGGAAGTTTTCACCGGTTTCGAGAATATCACAGACAGGCGAACAGTTTCTTCTTCTCCTCCTTCTCCACCACCTCCCCCTCCTCCTGGCGGCCTAAACGCTACTGACGACTGTTACTGCCTCTTACAGCTTAAATGTGGTACTTCATTACTTCAGTTACAGCCATTTGAATGCAAACCGAGACTCGCAAAAATAAACATGTCTTGTCGGACAACAGTCCTTAATGTCTCTTGTAGTTAACTTTTAAACTGTTAAGGTTTTCAATAAGGTATCGAGCTCCACTTTCTTCAATTCGTTCCACAGTGCACGTAAACAGTACTCCGTACATCCTGTTCAATAAATGTCAGTTAATTAAACTTTCCTCCGTCCATTCACTGCCCATGAAAGTTTTACCATTCAAGAATGATACTGTTAGACATTTGAAAAGATGTGTATTCAAAAACAAATATATTTTTTTCATGGAATCAACCACTTAAAGTTCTGATAATATTGTAGTACTGCTGATTTGAACATTGATAAATGGATGGAGAGATCCCCTGCATCATTTGAAGGACATCAATCCAATTTGCAAACAATTTTGTGGTTCAAACCAGATGGCTCCATAAAATCCAGACTTGGCTTCAGGTTAGTCGTTCATCCTCTATCAAACATACACATTATGCATCCATTTATTTCATCTGCCACACTTAAAGATCACAGTTTCATTGGTTTACATCTTACTACTTAAACACTCACATAACAAAGGAAATTAATGAAAGGCTAAATAATAACAGATTCAGGGATGGGGTGTCATTTATTTTTATCAGAAACAGTGGAAAAATTAGGGATATCAGTTTTTCATAATTTACTGCTACATTGGAATATATTAATTTTTAAACGTCAGTGAAAATTGAAAAGCAGTACATAATAGAGAAGAATATTAAATTATCCAAGCAATCAGGAAATGTTGTAATAACCCCAACTTCTCAAAAAAAAAAAAAAAAAGACCAAATTAAAATATACTTACAATGAAAATTAGACCCTGTCTACCAAAGAAAGGCAAAATCAGCATACATCACATCAGTAGTTTAATAAGTAGCAAAATCATCTTGCCCCTCAAATAGACAAAGACATGGAAAGCTGGGTTAACCCTTAAATAAAATGATAAAGTCGCTAACTGTATAACTTGAGTCCAGATGGCTTAACAGCAAAGTTTTTATAGGCAATTTTGGAACTCAGTAAGAGATATTTTGTTTCAAGTTTTTAAAGAGACTATAAATAACCAAATTTTCCTTGTCATTTTGAGACAAGGAACACTTACATCCAACTCCCAAACCAGGAAAGGACTGTAAAGTCTGCAGTATATTATGTCCTTTCTTGATTCTTGTATTTGTATTTGGTATTTGACTCAATATAAACCATGTTTATATTTAAATCTGTACAATAAAACACATCATTCTTTGGTGTATAAAAAACAAATCAGCAGAAACACTGACTATAAGAAAATACAAATAAGGAAATATAAGAGATACATAAGGCCAAATATGAGAACAGAGGTAGGGCCTGAGTAGGCATTAGAATTAAAATAGCTCAGTGTAGGGATGAGCAGGCCCCAAAGAGAGCAAACAATCGATCACATCCCAGAACCTCTCCCCCAGACAGCATAGCGCCATCCCAATAACCTTATCTCATTCGTGAACATAAAGGACAACTTGTAAAACTAAGCTGCAGGAAACTTAACCAGGCATGGGACAGGAAGTTAGCTGTGCCTGAAGCCAAGCTAAAGCCAGATGCCTCAAATTAAACCCAAAGGTTAAACCCAAAACCATGGCATAAATTGGGGGTCGGGCACCACCAAGTCACACTTTGACCATCTCATTGACCCCAGGATGCATGTCTTTCAATGAACAAGGAGGCATACAGCAGAAACTCTATTTAAACAACCTGTAAAGTGTTCCAGTATGGCAAAATGCTATATACATATATTCAGCATGTTTTATTTCTGTGTGTTATGTTTGATTATTCTACATAACTTTAAAGGTATTCTCAGCATTTACAAACCCCTTTTATCAAACAAAGGCCTAAATGAGTGTGTAAAATAGGGGATGTGTGGTATCGATCGAGAGCTTATTTCATTCAAAGAACAGTGGTGTACACGCAAAATGTAAAATTACTTTATAAAAGTTATTAAAGTGTAATCGGCATGGCCCCACGTGACAGCCGTAAACTCGGCCTAATGTATGCACAAAAGGGAGCTAAGCTAAGCCCCGCAACCACATCCGATTGGACCAATCATCCGTGGGATGGACTGACACAAAGGGTCAAAACTCAGTGTTCGTCTTCGTCATGACCATTTGAAGGAAGCAAGCTCGCTGATCGGGCTTCTACCCTTGCGGGTGCTACACCACCTTTGCTGAAATCATCCACTCTTCTAGAACTCTCAACGTGACTTTGTGCCAGAACTTTAATGAAGAAACCCACAGAAGAAGCAATTAAGCCTCACCGAAGGGCTTTCCTGAAAGATGTAATTTCAACCACAGCGCACCAACCAATCAGCAATACCATGATTCCCTTCGCTGGAGGCGAACCATGAGCACGAAACAGAACGCAAGTATACAAACAAAGCTGCATACCTTGCTGAAAAATTGTGCTCGTTTCATAACTAAAACCGTAGGATTAAACCCAAGACTCCGCTCTTGTGATTTTCTTTGGTCAAGTAAACAGTACTAGATGAACTTCATTAACTTTCACCTTACAAACTGTTGGTATGTTTGTGTGTGAGTATGTGTGTGTGTGCGTGTGTTTAAGTAGCGTAGTTTCATGTATCGTAGATTAGTTCAAATAAATTCTTGTTTCTTTATAAAGAATTGTTGCCTTTGTCATGGATTTTAAAGTTTAAACATTTACCCAGATCTTGCGTTACCTTGCTCATAATTAGGTAAATACCTAATTATTTTGTATCATCGTCGTCGGCCGTGGGATAAACAGAATTGGTAAGATACACTAAATCAGACTAAACACTGGACGGGTAGTATATAAAGTGTACGATATAAATTTTAGTCCAGTTTAACAAAATTAACCAGAATCGTTAATGATTCGATATACCTCTGACCCAGAGCTAAACTACTGCATAATGGAGGTAAAGAATGCAGCAGGAAACTTAACCAGGCATGGGACAGGAAGTTAGCTGTGCCTGAAGCCAAGCTAAAGCCAGATGCCTCAAATTAAACCCAAAGGTTAAACCCAAAACCATGGCATAAATTGGCGATCCTGTAAACAAAGCGGACAGTTTGACAGCTTCACTGGGGGTCGGGCACCACCAAGTCACACTTTGACCATCTCATTGACCCCAGGATGCATGCCTTTCAATGACTAAGGAGACATACAGCAGAAACTCTATTTAAACAATCTGTAAAGTGTGCCAGTATGGCAAAATGCTATGTCTACTTTATTGTAAACCGTACATATTAATGGTGGAAAATGCATCAGGTGTTTTGTCCACATTAAATGTCCTAACATTATGTATAAAACCTTTACATATCATGGTGAACAATGCCACAGTCATTCGTTGTCATTATCATGTAAAATACTACATATATTGGTGGAGAATGCGTTAGGCATTGTAAACCCTACACAGTAAACAAATAAGCCATTGCAAATCAGATTAAGAGCACACCCCTTCTACACTAAAATCAGTACGGGAGAACATGAACAGCGATGCACTGACTTAAAGTCAATATCTCAGAAAACTCAGTCTGTGTAATCTATGAAACAGCCTATAAAGTTTAAATACCAACAGAGACATTAGAATCAGTACGAGCAGAAAAAATAAGTTTTAGAAAAGTATGGCATGGACCAACAGACTACTTAAATCCAAATTCCTTTAAATGTGTGTTTATTATATTAAAACTAAATAGCAAAAATGTCTTTCATTTATTCATTCATCTTTTATACAGCTTATCCTTTGCAGGGTTGCGAGGGGCCTGGAGCCTATCCCAGAAGACATAGGGCATGAAGATGGGGTACACCCTGTACAGGGGGCCAATCCACCGCAGTGCACACACACACATACAACAGGACTGTGGAAGGAAACCAGAATACCCAAAGGAAACTCACCAAGCACAGGGAGGACGTGCAAACTCCACGCTCACAGGCCCGAGGAGAAAATACAACCCTCAGCGCTGGAGGCGTGAGGCCACAGTGCTAACCACTAGGTCACTGTGCTGCCAATAGCAGATATATATCTTTGAAATTGTTATACAGGTTATAACAGCATGTGCTTACTCGGTGCTTAACATTAAAGACACAGCTTTGTGTTTTGTGGAATACCTCGTGTTTGTCCTGGAAGTTTAAACTAGTTTCACTCCAATAGCTATTATGTATAACAGTGTTCTTTTAAATTATTTTGGAGGTTTATAAGTTTTAAATTCCACAAAATGCACTGCCATTTTTAGCTATGAAATCTTAGTGATGGGCAGCACAGTGGTGTAGTGGTTAGCACTATGTTCCTGCACCTCTAGAGTTCGATTTCCGGGTCTAAGTGTGAGAAAGTTGCATGTTCTCTCCGTGCTTGGTGCGTTTCAATTAGAATTAGATTAGATTAGGCTAATTGGCATTCTCAAATTGCCTGTAGTGTGTGTATGTGGGTGTAGGCTCCAGGCCCCCTTTCGACCCTGTATAGGATGAGTGGTATAGATCATGAATGAACGATAATCTTCGTCACAGAGCAATTAGCTAAAAAAGTGAAAGTCAATTTGTTAAATCTTCTGCTTGTATGTGTCGCTCCTTGCCCAACAAAATGAAAGAGCTACGTAACGTAACTTCTTCGTAAGAGATTGCTTTTCCATTCCCTTTCCATCTGTTTCACTGAAACCTGACTTAGTGATTCTATCCCCCACAGCTGATTACATCTTTTGGGGTTCCATTTACACTGAGTGGAATGTGTAACAGAGATATCAGGGAAACCCGACTAGGCCATTTAATTGGACTACTGTCTTTGTCCTACTATACAAGCATGGCAGGGGAATCAGTCCATTGATTAAAGTATGTCAGACTGCTAAGATAGTTGACAATAATCATCTTGTAGTATATTATTCCAGTTGACATATTATGTTAACTATTAAGTTTGATATAAGCAAATTGGTAGCATGCCAAACACTGAAAGCATGGACAACTTTACCATATTGTACACTTTGTACGTGGTGTACTTTTTGTACAAACAAGAGGCACACTATCTCTTGTGGTTATAGTGTTATCGATAGGCAGATGGCACCGCTGTGTGGCTGTGGGCTTCTTCCACTGTTACACATTGGGCTTTGACCCGCTAGTCGAAAATAGAGTGGGAAATATGGAGCAGCGCAGAGCGCCTTGGCCAGTTTCTGTGTCAGATTAAGTTATACTGTATGCACCAAACGCATTATCTGGGTGTCTTATTCCAACTTTGAGAAGTTCAATTTAATACAATTTCAGTTGGACTAACATGTTCATGTTTTTTCAAAATTCTAAATAACCTAATTAGTAGTCTCTCCCATTCCACCACATCCCAAACATGTTCTAGTGGACTGAGATCTGGTGACTGTGGAGGTCATTTGCGTTCAGTGAACTCACGTTCATGTTCAATAAACAAGATTAATATTATCGTGTTGCATTTGATAAACATTCCTTAATCACAACAGGAAATATCTATCTGCAAAGGACGAACCATTACCAGTGTCAAATTCTGTAAAGGTCAGCACAATACTCACCGTAGAAAGGGTCCTTGGAAATGTAGTCCCTGGAATCGTCTGTTCCCGAACTCAAAGAACTCACAGTTGCTGCACAGGACTGGGTTTACTAACCTCACAATGGGAGGCAGTCCTTTTATTATTTTATATTGCAATCAATTATAACTTCAGCAAAGAAAAGCAATATACAGTGGAACCTCGAATTACGAGTGTTCCGCAAACCGAGCAAAGAATTTTAATAAATTTTTAATCGGAAACCGAGCAAGTATTAGTTTACGAGCGCCGTGTAAACTCTCGGCATGCGACTCTTAGACACCGAGCGTCACTCGCTCATCCCCCCGCAACGAGAAACACACAGAAACTCTGCTCGTCTCTTATGCGTGTGCGTGCGTAATTTGACACCGACACACACAGACGCTCTTTTGCCTTTTCACCCCCTCCCCGGCTTAACAAACACACAGAAACTCTGCTCTGTTGCAATTCTTTTCAAAGGTAAGGCGCTGGTTCATTTGTTTAGTTTTTTCACTTTACAGCAGTGATTCCCTTAGTATGCGCTCACGCCGAGTCAGAGAGATTTCTTTTTTCCCTGTTAAAATGGTGTTTTCGTTGTGTGTGTCCGTTTGTTGTGAAACTTAAGTGATTCCGTTAGTATGCGCCATGCCAGTCTCGCTTTTTTCCGTTAAAACAATGTTTCCGCTGTGTTTATGCGTTTGTTGTGAAACTTAAATTAAGTGAGTCCGTTAATATGCGCTCATGCCAGTCTCAGAGATTTATTTTTTTCCTGTTAAAATGGTGTTTCTGTTGTGTGTGTATGTGTGTGTTGTGAAACTTAAAAAGCGAGGTGGGGAGAGGGAGGAGGAGTGTTACTGTGTAAAACGAGGCGAAGGAAGGGACTAATTCCACACACACACACGGCACTTATCTGTCAGAATTTATTTGTACTTTTTTTTAAAGGTAAAGTGCAGATTAATTTGTTTTATTTTCATTTTATAGATTGTATTAATTATTTTTATGTATTTATTTTTTGGAGCTGTGGAAGGAATAATTTGAGTTTTCATTGTTTCTTATGTGAAATGATGATTTGGTTTACGAGTGCTTTAGAACACGGGCCCACTTCTGGAACAAATTATGCTCGTAATCGAAGGTTCTACTGTATGGTAAATAAGTAGAACTAAGCAAAGGGTTAAAAAGAAAAGAAAAGAACACAAAGCCTTGTGAACTTAAATTAACAATGCCTGGTAACACTGCCTAAGAACATTATCGAAGTACAACAGAACTATACCCTAGTCCTGTGACTCATGTTCTAACAGCCTTACCCTAACCACTTAGCAGGTTCTCGCCTTATAAGGTAAATACTGATGCACTAAGCTGCTCTCTACTTCCTCTAAATATATTTAACAATCAGCCAAACACATTTTCTTGTCTTGTGTCTTACTAACTGCTATCCATTACCTCACCCAATACATCTTAGGTGTGAAGTACATCGCTGCTAACATTAACCTTACTGCCTACAGCCTTGCAAATGTCAACTGATTCTTTCTTCACAGATGTTGCAGTGATGTCTGATAGGACGGTCTTTGCAGCATTTCCTCTCGAAAGTTTTCCAGAACTTTGCGCGTCTTCTTAAGACGTTTTCGTTCTCGTCGGGCATTGACTCACCTTGCTTTGATTTCTATAACATTTTCAGCTTCACCCAATACATCTCCTATAGTGAGCTGGGACATAAGACAACTTAAAACATTAGCACATTCCATAACAATATGATCTTAACGTTGTGACATGATACATTATTATGTGGTCATAAAGGGATGGACATGGTACACAAAAATACTCAGATAGACTGTGGCATTTAAACGATGCTCAATTTGTATAAGGGGCCCAAACTGTTCCAAGAAAATATCCCCCACACCATTACACCACCAGCAGCCAAAACTGTTGATACATGGCAGGATGGATCCATGCATTCAATCTGTTTACGCCAGATTCTGACCCAACCATCTAATTGATCCAGCAGAGATTGGGACTTATCAGGCCAGGCAATGTTTTTCTAATGGTCAATTTTGGTTAGCTCAAGCTAATTTTTGCATAAGTTTCCTGTTCTTATCTGACAGGAGGGCACCCAGTGTCGTCTTTTCTTGCTATAGCCGGAGACATATTGTGCATTCAGATTATGCTCTTTGGCATAACTCGGTTGTAACAAGATGTTATTTGAGCTCCTATTGCCACCCTAACAGCTCAAACATGCCTGGACATTTTCCTCTGATCTCTAGCATAAACAAGACATTTTTCCCAGGAACCTGCCACTGGATATCTCTTTTTATCAGACCATACTCTGTAAATATTATAGATAGTTGTGTGTGAAAAACCAAATAGATCAGCAGTTTTGGAAATACTCGGACCAGCCTGTCTGGCACCAATAACCATGCCACATTCAAAGTCAATTAAATAACCTTCTCCATTCTGATGGTCAGTTTGAACTTAAGAAGATCTTGCCCATGTCTACATGCCAAAATGTATTGAGTTGGTGCTAGGTGATTAGACATTTGCATTTACAAGCACTACCAGACTGAGAGAATGTCCAAAACAGGTCAGATGTAGAAGCTCAATGTGCCAAGCAAATTGGAATGGCAATAGTTGGAACAAGGTTTTGAGGAAGGTATTACGAGCAATTCTACATTTCCACCTAATACATGCCAGTGCTGAGTGAATAGTAGCTTCAGGTCCTTGATGAGCAAACAGTGGCAACTATAGGCAGCCAGAATGATAAGAGTCTTGTGGCAGTAGAAGGTATGGCTTAATTATCATGTTCAATCCAACTGTAAGTCTAAGACCTCTAGTGTGGTAGAAAATTTTAATAGATAACCTTATATGGTAAAGAAAATGCTTGTGTGTACGTGTCAAATTGTCCAAGTTTAAGGTGCTATTTAGCACTTATAGTGATGACAGAAGTGTTTGCAAGATAACTGCTAGAGCGACAAGTTCCCTTCTTGGAGGGGAAGTTAGCAAGGTGGGGGATCCATAATTTCAACACCACAGCTTTAGAGAGGGACAGGAAACATTTGTCCAGCAACATATACATTTTGTGTGAATGCAGTAATCTTCAGTGTATATAAGCAGAGTGAAAGAAGAGAAAGTACCTCTCTCTCTCTCTCACAGATGCACCGAGATGTCCTGCGCAGTCTCTAATAAAATTTTCTTCTCTTATTGTGACTTAGACCGAGTCTCAGATTTCTTTAATTTTCACAAAAGTTATTTGTCAACCCAGATGGGACCCAATGATTGAGCAGCTGGAAGAGTCCGGGTAAGCGTAACGCGCAGCTCTTCGAAGGCTTTACTTTGTCTGACGTTCATTTTTTTTGTCACGTTGGGGTCGACAGTAGTTGAGAAGTAAATTTCAGTTTTCTGCAGACTATAAAGAGGAGACTTATTTTATACCTGGTATTTGTTGCAACGCATCTGGGACTGCATTAGGAAAGCCGTAAGCGGCCAATCTTTTGTACACGCTTTCAGCAGGTTCTAGGAAACCGCCTCTGGACTGACGAGTCCACCGTATTGTCCGCTGAGGGACCTTCCCCGGGGAAGAAAGCAGGGGAAAAAAATTCATCTGCAGAGATCAGAAACTCTAAATTTAACTAGGTGAAAATGGGGACCTGTCACGATAAGTTAAGAAGGAAATTAGAGGAAAAAAATTACAATAAAAAACTGTCTGAATTATTAACTTATCCTAATGTGAAATTTATGCAAACCAATTATGGACAGGGTCTTTGAAACAGTATGTTGATGGATGTGGCTTCTCGGATAAAGGTAGTTTTAGTTTGAGACAATTAGAGGCTCTGGAAGGTAAGCTTAAAGAGAAGAAAGAGCCAATGTTAAAATAGACTAGTTGGCTTTTAAAATGTGGGAAAATTAGGCTATTAATAGGAGAAATAAATCGCAACCTAAGAATAAGAATGAACATAAACTTGCACATAATGTAGAGTTGCAGTGTCCAAAGTCTGTTGTAGATTATGACCTGGATGGACCGCCACCTTTGCTCCCACTAGCCACACAGCTCCAGGAAGGGGGAGATCCTGTGCCCCAGTTACATCAACTGCCTGCTCACCCTCCCCAGCAGTGACCACAGGCATATGAGGTGCAGTCACTCATGGACCTGACACCACCATCCCCACCAGCACATTCACGACTGGAGGATGAACTACGCACTGAAAACGGTGACCTGAGGAGAGGTATGACAGAGCTGGTGGATGCTCTAAAATCCAAACATCTTGAACAAGCTGCACAGTCCAGTCCAGTGGCTACTCGTATCAGAGGCAAAATGAAACTCAAGGCCAGGAAAACAGGACCAGAGGACTCTACTCTTCAGGAATATGATGATGAGACCGACATAGACGGCCATAGACATGGTCATTTCCAACTACCGATGGTGGAGGTGGTTGGGTCAGATGGTAATCCTCTGCTGGTCCACCGCCATGGACTTTGATGGACATCGAGGAAGTTCACAAACAACTCCCGGACCCAAGAGAAGTGGGACACAAGAAATTCGGTGAATTAACCAACCTCTGCCAAGAATTTAAGCCAACCTCAAAAGAGCTGAGAAGCCTGCATGGGCGGAAGCTGAGGATAGATGTGACCAGATTAAAAATTACCTGGCCCGCTAACCCTACAGCTATGAGATCACCCGCATGGGAATCCATATTCTGCCCTGATCACTCATATAGCAGATGCAGCAGATAAGGCCTTCCCAGTAAGGATGAACATGACAAAGATTGCAATGTGTAAACAATGAGATGGTGAGACAGAGTCACAATATCTGACCAGAATTTTGGAAGTATTTTTATTATATATTCTTTATATTTCTATCTTATTCTACTATTTTATTTTCATTCTTATGAAAATAAAGATATTTCATTTATGAAAATAAAGATATTTCATTTATCTTCATTCTTTTATTTTCATTCTTCGTATATTATGTAAATGTAAAAAAATTTTAATTCTCTTATTTGTATTAAAACTTTCTTTTGTAATAGTTTGCTCAACAGCAGTTGTATAAGCATTTCACTTCATATCATACTGTGTATGACTATGAATGTGATTAATAAAAATTTTAATTTGAAAAAAAAATGTCTCAATTACTAGTGACCACAGAGGTTTATCAGTAACCTACCCCGATATCGCTGATTTCCGCTGTGTGAAATATGACCAGTTTAACTTATGTATATGAGTTGAAGCTGTGTGAAGCTGCTGTAGGAGCAGTTAATCAGATACTCATGGATAAGGCACATTTTCTCACGAACCCGCTGAACACAACGTATATGATGCCTGAGGCATTGCACAGCACAGCACATGTTCACAAAGGATGGCCAGACAGTGATTATGAGTCAGAATGGTTTAGAGAACACAGGAAACAGGAACTGTTATTGCTGTAGAAATTAGTATGGAATGTACACTGTAGCAGCAGACTTGTCTAGAATAATGGTTAAGACAGGTAAGCCACATCCGTAAGTGGCAATCACTTAAGTGGCGGTCTGAGTGGGAGGATGTTGGCCCTTGGGTTCTAAATGTTGTGAAGCAAATGGACTGGGTCCCAAACACTGATCCAATGGCCAGTCTTACAGCATGTCACTTAACTGGGCGGTTAAGATGCAGAGTGTGGTGGAGATGATTCCAGATGGCTCACAAAAGTGCCCATCATGTACTATATGTGTTCAGCTTACAATTACAGACCCTAGGATAGAGTTGGTTCCTCAGAGAGCTTATGGGCAAAAAATAAATATGACGTGGGTATGATTAAAAACTGCCCATTCCGTTACCCACCGTTCAAATTACTCCAAAATTTGACTACACGCCATGTAATCATCAATATTAATTTAAACCAGAAGCTATTGTAGGGATCACACCAGTATTTAATGCACTATTGAAAGTTGGTATCATGGTGCCATGTGAAAACTCTCCGGTACACCCCCCAAATCTTTCCGGTTAAAAAGATTAGAGCACCAGGAGAGCCAGATGAGTGGTGGTTTGTGCAAGATTTAAAAGCTGTAAACGATGCTGTGATTCCTAGAGCACCCTATGTTCCAAATCCCTATACAATTTTGATGCAGTTAATGCCTGATTGCAAGTGGTTTTCAATAGTAGTAGCAAATGCATTCTTCGGTATTCCTGTCCACGAGAACAGTCAATATTGGTTTGCTTTTTTATTTAATGGAAAGTCTTATACTTTTTCTCGGCTGGGAGAAGGTTACTGTGAGTCACCGACTATTTACAATGAAACCCTCAAACACAGTTTAGACTCACTTAAATTAAGTGAAGGGTCCATACTCCTGCAATATGTGGATGATTGTCTGCTAGCAGCACCTACTCAGGAACAGTGCGAGCTGCTAAAACACTTAGCCCAGGAAGGCCATAAAGCCAGTTTATCAAAACTGCAGTTTGTACAGGAAGAGGTCAGATTTCTAGGGCATCTAATTTCTGGCCAAGGTAAAAAGCTCAAGCAGAATAGAGTAGAGGCAATTCAGAACATTCCAAAACCAATCACTAAAAAACAGTTATTGTCTTTTTTAGAAATGTGTTCATACTGTAGGACGTTCATGCCTGACTATGCTATCCTCGAGACTCGTGGGGGAAAGCTAAGACCAGTACCTTTCTGCTAAATTAGACCCCGTGGCTGCAGGGCTGCCCATGTGTAAGATCTGTTGTGACTGCAGAAAAAGCAGTAAATGCATCACGTGATATAGTGGGGTATAGTGAACTCACTCTCTTGGTTCCACACGCTGTATCTCAATTACTTCTGGAGGCAAAAACAGCACAGCACAGCACGGTGGCTACAATACCCCACAACATTTCTTGAAATGCCTAAATTTACTGTGAAAAGGTGTACAGTACTGATGGGGATCCACATAATTGTGTTGATGTGATTGAGATTTGTAGCCCTAGACCGGCTCTACAGGAAACACCGCTTTGAAATCCAGATCTAGAAATATTTGTGGATGGCTCAGCATCCAAGGATGCAGAAACAGGACAGAACCATGTGGGGTTTGCAGTAGTAACACAGCATGATATGTCAACACTGTCATCTGTCCTGATCCTCCTGGACCTGTCAGCTGCATTTGACACAGTGACCCACAAGATTCTATTATCTATTCTTACAAGTCTTGGAATTTGTGGAACAGCATGGCAATGGTTTGCTTCTTACCTAGAAGATAGGTCGTATGAGGTGACGTGGAGGGAATCTACATCTGCCCCACGTAGACTCTCTACTGGTGTCCTGCAGGGCTCAGTACTTGCTCCTCTTCTGTTCTCCCTCTATACCTGGTCTCTTGGTAAGGTCATATCATCGCATAGATTTTCATACCATTGTTATGCAGATGACACTCAACTTATTCTCTCCTTTCCTCCCTCTGACACTCAAGTTTCCACCCAGATCTCAGCATGTCTGGCAGACATCTCATCCTGGATGGTGGCTCATCAGCTGAAGCTCAATCTGAGTAAAACGAACTGTTATTCATCCCTGGTGACTCATCCCTAGGTCAAGACCTTGTGATATCCCTGGACAACAATCAAATCACTTCTTCAACCACTGCCTGCAATCTTGGGGTAATCTGTCATTTTCTCCACACATCGCTAACCTTACTCGATCTTGTAGATTTCCTCTTTACAATATCAGAAGAATCCGCCCATTTATTTCTTCACAGGCTACTCAGGTGCTTGTTCAGTCCCTTGTTATTTCAAGACTGGACTACTGCAACTCACTCCTGGCTGGCCTGCCTGCGATTCGTCCTCTGCAAATGATCCCGAATGCAGCAGCATGTCTCATTTTCAACCTTCCCAAGTTCTCCCACACCACCCCACTCCCTGCACTGGCTTCCTGTAGCTGCCCACATCAAATTCAAAACGCTGATGCTTGCTTACAAAGCTAAAAATGGCATAGCATCCTCTTACCTCTCTACTCTAATCACACCATGCACTGCGCCACGTTCCCTCCGATCCTCCAGCACTGCTCACCTCATCCCACCATCTCTCAGGGATCGAGGGCGGCATTCATCCAGACTCTTTTCTGTTCTGGCACCTAGGTGGTGGAACAAACTTCCTCTAGATGTCCGTACAGCAGAGACTTTGACGATCTTTAAACGACAACTCAAAACATATCTATTTCTCCAGTTCTTGGACTAAAATAAATAAATAAATAAATAAATAAATAAAACCTCTTCCCAGTTGTGTTAGACTAATAGCACTTAGTTATTGACCTAGTTAACCCAGTGTAAGTATCTATCCAGTGATGTAAACTTTAAAGCACTTTTTGTAAGTCGCTCTGGATAAGCGCGTCTGCCAAATGCCTAAATGTAAATGTAAATGATATCTTAATGGCAAAAACTCTGCCATCTAGGCTTTAAGAAGAATCTAAAAGAAGAACTATCAAATATCTATACAAAAATACACAATAGACAAAGTGCACGTGCAAATATCAGTGTGTTTATCAGTTCAGTCCAGATGTTATTTAGTTCGTCTGAGTGATTTGTGTGTGTGTGTGTGTGTGTGTGTGTGTGTGTGTGTGTGTGTGTGTGTGTGTTTATCAGTCCAGTCTCTCTGTGTTAAGGAGACGGATGGCTTGCGGGTAAAAACTGTTTCTCAGTCTGGATGTGAGTGCCCGAATGCTTCGGTACCTTTTTCCAGATTGCATGAGGGTGAAGAGTGAGTGTGATGGATGTGTCCGGTCAGCCACAATGCTGGTGGCTTTGCGGATGCAGCGTGTGGTCTAAATGTCTTCGATAGAAGGGAGAGAAACCCTGATGATCTTCTCAGCTGTCCTCACTATCCGCTGTAGGGTCTTGCGGTCTGACATGGTACGATTCCCAAACCAGACAGTGATGCAGCTGCTCAGGATGCTCTCAATAGTTCCTCTATAGAAGGTGGTTGGGATCGGTGGTGGAAGCTGTGTCTTTCTCAGCCTTCTCAGGAAGAAAAGACATTGTTGGGCTTTCTTATGCAGACAGCTGGTGTTGAGGGACCAGGAGAGGTTCTCCTCCAGGTGGACGCCCAGGAATTTTGTGCTCTTGACGATCTCCACAGAAGAGCCGTCGATGCTGAGCGGAAAGTGATCGCCCCGAGTCCTCCTGAAGTCAACAACCATCTCTTTTGTCTTTTCAACGTTCAGAGCCAGGTTGTTGTCTTTACACCAGTCCGTTAGCCTCTGCACTTCCTCTCTGTACGCTGACTCGTCGTTCTTGCTGATGAGACCCACCACGGTCGTGTCATCAGCGAACTTGATGATATGATTGGAGCTGTGTGTCGCTACACAATCATAAGTCAGCAGTGTGAACAGCAGGGGACTGAGCACGCAGCCCTGGGGGCCCCAGTACTCAGTGTGGTGGTGCTGGAGGTGTAGCTCCCGATCCGCACTGCTTGAGGTCTTTTGGTCAGAAAGTCCAGGATCCAGTTACAGAGGGAGGTGTTCAGGCCCCAACAAGCTCAGCTTCCCGATCAGGTATTGGGGGATGATTGTGTTGAATGCTGAACTGAAGTCTATGTACAGCATTCTGACGTAAGTGTCTTTCTTGTCAAGATGTGACAGTGCCAGTTGGAGTGTGGTGGAGATGGCGTCGTCCGTTGAACGGTTTGGACGATACGCAAACTGCAGGGGGTCTAGTGAGGGGGGCAGCAGGGTCTTGATGTGTCTCATGACGAGCCACTCGAAGCACATGATGATGGGTGTGAGTGCAACAGGACGGTAGTCATTGAGACAGGACACAGAAGACTTCTTCGGCACGGGGACGATGGTGGTAGATTTAAAGCATGTGGGAACGACGGCGCTGCTCACAGAGATTTTGAATATGTCGGTGAGAACACCTGCCAGCTGTTCTGCACATTCTCTGAGCACTCTGCCTGTGATGTTGTCTGGTCCAACAGCTTTACATGGGTTGACTCTGCGTAGAGTTTTCCTCACATCAGCCATGTTGAGACACAGCACCTGGTCGTTCGGCGGAGGGGTGGTCTTCCTCGGCGTCACGTCGTTCTGCATGTCGAATCGTGCGTAGAAGTTGTTCAGCACATCTGGAAGGGAGCCGTCACTGTCACAGGAAGGTGATGAAGTCCTGTAGTTAGTGATGGCTTGTACACCTTGTCACATGCGCCATGCGTCACCGCTGTCCCTGAAGTGATTGTGGATTCTCTGGGCATGTGCGCGCTTCGCCTCTCTGATGGCCCGGGACAGTTTGGCCCTTGCTGTTCTTAAGGCCGCCTTGTCCCCCGCTTTGAAGACAGAGTCTCTGGTTCTCAGAAGTGCACGCACCTCCGCAGTAATGCACGGTTTATGGTTGGGTCGTGAGATGATGTTCTTGGAGACAGTGACATCATCGGTGCACTTGTTGATGTAGCTGGTCACTGATGCCATGTACTCCTCCAAGTCGGTGTAGTCGCCGTAATTTGCAGCCTCCCTAAACACGTTCCAGTCAGTGTTCTCGAAACAGTCCTGAACAACAAGATGGCGCCGGTGAGGTCGGCTGCCGTCGCGACTGCTCCGACCTACTTTAACTTGTTTTTGCTTTTTAAGTAAATTTTCGATAACATTAAACCGGGTAATTCATCACAATTGAGTGCATTAGGTACGATAGAGATACTCTTATTTCTATTGGTTTACAATGTACTCACAATTCGACGTTTTTAACTCCGGATCCGAGCTGGCCGAGTGAGATCCTGAGGGAGAACAAAGGACGCGACGCGAAGCGGCGGCCCAGAGGGAAACGAGCCGGCGTCAGGAACAGGCTGAGAGCCCGTGCACACCGCACACCTCTGTCTAGCATCCTGCTCGCCAATGTCCAGTCCCTGGAAAACAAGCTTGATGACCTCAGGGCCAGGATAAAGTTCCAGAGAGACATTCGGGACTGCAATCTTCTCTGCTTCACTGAGACATGGCTGAACCCAGCGGTGCCGGACCACGCCATTCAGCCGGCCGAGTTCTTCTCAGTTCACCGCATGGACAGGACAAGGGACTCGGGGAAGACAAGGGGAGGCGGCGTGTGAACAGCAGCTGTGAACAGCAGCTGGTGCAACAGCGCAAGCGTTGTTCCTCTCGCAAGCTCCTGCACACCCAACCTGGAACTTCTGTCCATCAAGTGTCGTCCTTTTTATCTTCCTCTGGAGTTTACATCGGTCATAATCAGCGCCGTTTATATTCCACCACAAGCAGACATGGACAGTGCCTTATGCAAGCTGCATGAGGCTCTTACTCAGCACCAGTCACAACACCTGGACGAGCGCCAAACTTTTATCAGCACATCAACCTGCCCGACCAGGGGCGAAAGGACACTGGACCACTGTTATACATCAGTTAAGGACGGCTACAAGGCACAATCTCGCCCACCGTTTGGTAAATCCGCCATCTTCCTTATGCCAAAATACAAACAAAGGCTCAAACAGGAAGTTCCGGTTCAGAGGGAGGTCGCGCGCTGGACGGACCAATCGGTGGCCTTGCTACAGGACGCACTCGATGACGCAGACTGGGAAATGTTCCAGAACAGCTCCGATGACGTCAGCATGTTTACGGAAGCGGTTGTGGGATACGTCGGGAAACTAGCGGATGATACCGTACAGAAAACGACCATCAGAACGTTTCCCAATCAGAAGCCGTGGGTGGATAAAACCATCCGCGACGCTCTGAGATCTCGCACCACTGCCTACAACGCGGGACTTGCGTCGGGGGACATGGACCAGTACAAGGCTGTATCATATAACGTCCGGAAGGTGGTGAAAGAGGCGAAGCAGCGCTACGGGAGGAAACTAGAGTCACAACTCCAACAGAGTGACTCTAGGAGCCTGTGGCAGCGACTAAGGACAATAAGAGATTATAAATCACCAACAACCGGTATGACGAACGCGGACATGACTCTGGCAGACGAACACCTTTTATGCTCACTTCGAGGCTGCAGCTAAAGATGCTAATGATGCTAATGCTAGCGGTGCTAACGGCTGCAGACAGGAAGTCATTGCCAGCACCGGAAATGTGTTCATCATCTCCAAGCATGACGTGAGGAGAGCCTTCAGGAGAGTGAACACCAGGAAAGCAGTTGGACCAGACGGCATCTCAGGTCGAGTCCTCAGAGCCTGTGCAGACCAGCTTGCACCTGTGTTCACAGAGATATTCAACCTCTCCTTATCTCAGTCGGTGATCCCTACATGCTTCAAAGAGTCCATCATTGTTCCTGTTCCGAAGAAACCCCATCCTGCTTCCCTCAATGATTATCGACCTGTGGCCCTCACATCAGTGGTGATGAAGTGCTTTGAACGGCTGGTCAGAGACTTCATCATCTCTTCACTACCAGACACACTGGATCCACTTCAGTTCGCGTACCGTTCAAACCTCTCCACAGATGATGCTACCGCTCATCTTCTTCATACATCTCTCACACACCTGGACAATAGAAGGGGGAATTATGTTAAAATGTTCATCATATTACAGCTCAGCATTTAATACCATAATTCCCTCCACACTCACCACCAAGCTGGAGCACCTGGGACTCAGCTCATCTTTCTGTCAGTGGATCTCCAACTTCCTAACTGACAGACCACAGGCTGTAAGGATGGGCGGTCATGTCTCTGCCTCCATCACTCTCAGCACTGGAGCACCACAGGGTTGTGTTCTGAGCCCTCTACTGTACTCTCTGTACACACATGACTGCGTAGCCTCTACTAACTCCACCACCATCATCAAGTTTGCTGATGACACCGTCGTGGTGGGCCTGATCACTGACAATGATGAGACGGCCTACCTGGAGGATATTGGGAATCTGGAGCACTGGTGCCAGAGGAACAATCTCCTTCTAAACGTCAGCAAGACGAAGGAGTTGGTAGTAGACTTTAGCACAAAGCAGGAGAGGAACTACCAGACCCCTGTCATCAACAACAGCCCAGTGGAGAGAGTAGACAGTTTCAGATACCTCGGTGTCCACATCAAGCAGGACCACATCAACACTATGGTGAAGAAGGCCCGACAGCGTCTCTACCACCTCAGGCGCTTGAGAGACTTTAGACTGCCCTCCAAGGTACTCAGGAACTTTTACTCCTGCACCATAGAGAGCATCCTGACGGGAAACATCACAACCTGGTTCGGAAACAGCACGATGCAGGACAGACGAGCTTTACAGAGGGTTGTGCGATCAGCTGAGCACTCAATCTACAGCAAGCGGTGCTGGACCAAGGCCAGGAAGATCGTGAAGGACCTCAGCCACCCCAGTAATGGACTGTTCTCTCTGTTGAGGTCATGAAGGCGATTCCGATCCCTGAAGACCAATACAGAGAGACTGAGGAGGAGCTTCTACCCGCAGGCGATACGGTCTCTCAACCAGCTCACCAAACAGTACTGACTGACTCAGTTTACACACCAACACTCATGCTTCTTGCACTCTCTCTGGACTCTTGGGACAATAATTGCACACCCTTCACACTACATCACTATTTATTCTATAGCACAAGTCACTTTAAGTACAAAACACTTTATAGCATACTTGCACACCCCCTGGACAGCTCTATTTATATTCCATATTTTTCCATACTGTACACCTAGGTTCACCTAGGCTTTATTATATTTCTTATATCAGATATATTTTTCTACATTTGAACCCAGGTTTTCTTATTTTCGTATTCTCTTATATTTATATATTTTTATTTTCTTATATTTTTCTTATTGTATATTTTTACTGTACATATATTTTATTATTTTATTCTTAGTTAAATCTATTTCTACGTTCTTTGTTATATTCTTTTCGTGTAAATAGTCTTAAATAGTTTTTATTCTAAGATCACGGGCAGTCGCCTAAGCATTTCACTGCATATCGTACTGTGTATGACTGTGTATGTGACAAATAAAATTTGAATTTGAGCAGAGATGGCTCCTGCTGGCGAGGTTTTCACCTGCTTCAGAACCGGTTTTGAACGCCTGACGAGTGGTCTGTATGCTGGAATTAGCATAACAGAGATGTGGTCTGAGTAGCCGAGGTGGGGGCGGGGCTCTGCCCGATATGCGCCGGGGATGTTTGTGTAAACAAGATCCAGTGTGTTTTCCCCTCTCGTTGCAAAGTCCACATCCTGATGGAATTTAGGAAGCACTGACTTGAGATTTGCATGGTTGAAATCTCCAGCAACAATAAACAGTCCATCTGGGTGTGTGTTCTGCAGATTACTGATCTTAGCATACAGTTCCCATTGCGCTTCCTTAGCATTAGCGCTAGGTGGAATGTACACTCCGATAATGAAAACAGTGGTGAATTCCCACGGTAAATAAAAAGGTCTACATCAAACAGTCACAATCTCCAGCAACGATGAGCAAAAGCTAGAAACTAGCACAGAGTTCTTACACCATTTCGTGTTGATGTAAACACACAAGCCGCCGCCACGAGTCTTACCGCACAGAGCTGCGTTTCTGTCGGCGCGAAATGAGGCTAGTCCGTCTAGCTGAATGCCGGTGTCTGGAACTCTGTCGCTGAGCTATGCCTCTGTGAAAACAAATACACAGTAGTCCCTAACCTCGCGCTGTGTAGCCTGTTGCAGTCGGATGTAGTCCAGTTTATTTTCCAGGGAGCAGACGTTAGATAAGATGATGGACGGAAGAGCCGGCCGGCTAGGATTTGTTTTTAGCCTAGCACAGACTCCCGTCCGCTTGCTGCGCTTCCCCTTCCTCGCGCACCGCTTACGATGTCCCCTCCTCCGGCCACCGGCATCAGGCAACGCCGAGGACTGGAGGCCTGGTTCCCGAAGCAAGCCGAGGTCGCGTAGCTTCTCCCGCAGCTCATCTTGAATGAAATATGCCGGTTTATTGAGTTGCAAAAGAGTCTGGCAGTGGTAAGTATGAACACTGTTTGTGCCGGTGTCCATAAACTTTATAAAATAAACGCGCTACGACACGACGTAAACAATGTAGCACCATTTTGGCTCCGGAGCGGCCGCTGCGTGCTACTGCCACGCCGCCATCTTGGATCAATATATCAATACTTACAAATAGATTTAATTGAACTAACACCCTGCGAAGGGAAAAAGTACTGTCTAGTGATTGTAGACATGTTATCAAAATGGATTGAGGCATTTCCAACATCCAAACAAGATGCAAGTGCAGTAGCAAAAGCACTTTTAACCGAAATTATCCCTAGGTGGGGCATTCCAGAGAAAATTGGCAGTGACAATGGGACCCCTTTTGTCAATCATGCCTTTCAAAAGATCAGTGAATATTTGAGGTTTGATTTAAAACACCACTGTGCTTACTACCCAGCGAGTGGCGGGGCAGCTGCGAGAGAATGGTACATTGAAAAACAAACTAGTAAGACCGAGAGAATGGTACATTGAAAAACAAGCTAGAAAAAGTGCTGTGAGGAGACAGGGCTGAGCCAACCTAAGCCCATTTGAAATATTGTTTTCAAGACCTCCTAATACGGGAATTGGTCCTTCCCCCACCCCGAGGGTTTTCACAGGACAGTGTGAAGATGAAATGCTTAAATATTGCACACTTTGTCCGTAATCCACAAACAGTTGAAAGACACCCTACTAGAGCCTAAGCAGGCAGATCTTCATGACCTGAAGCTAGGAAATTGGATTGTGGTGAAAGATCTCAGGAGGGAGAGCTGGAGGTGGCAAGGACCATTCCAGATCCTGTTGAAAACGCAGACAGCTGTAAAGGTCGCAGAGAGAGGTACATGGCTACACACCAGTCATTGCAAGCAAGTTCCAGAGCCAGATTCAATTGATTAGGCTAGTGGCAGCAAAGCTGTCCCTGATGGTGTTGTGAAATCTCGTGAAGGTGGGACGAATTAAGAAGGGTGACAGTTCACAGTGCAGGTAGATGAAAGAAGTTTGTGAGCAGTCCTGAAAAATAGTGAAACTATTTCCCCCTAAAAAAGCACAGGCCCTGGGTGTAGAACTAAGATCATTCTTGTGCAAGCTAGTTAAATACACTCAAAATTGGCAAAAGTGTAGCTGAGAGAAGAACGAGATAGAGAAAGTTCCTCATTCTAACAATAGCGGTGGCTTTTAGTGTCTGCCCAGAAGAGACACATCTACATGACAATGTTTTCTGGCAATTTGCAAATTGGACTGCGAAACAATATACTAATGAATCATGCTATGTATGCCATGACCTACCATCCGCAGTAGGTTCACGATCGCTGAGACCATGACCGGCATGGGAAAACAACACTCAAGGCCATGGCTGAATTATGCATCTCCCCAGTGTGCATAAACCCTAAAGATATAAAAAGAAATCTTACTCACATATCAGACACTCATGGATCAGGTGGTGTGAACATAATAAAGATGAATAGACGTGTAAATGCTCTGAGAAATGCCCTATATGGGTATGAGAGAGGTAAGGCAGAAGTGAGGGGCTTCAAGGCCATTTTTCCACTGCTTTTTAAATTTCCGGCATGTTTTAGCTGTTTAAGACTCTGGGCGCAACACATAACTCATCATGCACCCTGATTTTTAATCCCTATAAAGGTAACAATCATTGCAGTGTGGAACCATGTTCCGCATTACACCCAGGAGATAATGGTACAGTCGCTCATTCTGATGATTGGTACTGGGTGTGTGGACAATGAGTTTACACCTTTTTACCCAAGTTCTGGAAAGGAAGGTATGCCCCAGCTCAATTCAATGGCTCCTTGATACTAGTGACATTTCATTCTAAAGGTACCACTCATATCCACCGCACAAAGAGGGGAACAGATTATTTCCCCACACCAGAACATCAGCTCAAAAAATGTTCTAAATTTTGGGATGCTCTGTTTCCACAGTATGGTATAACACAGGTTTGTAACCAAATTGAAATTACACATTATAGATTATAGATTTTGTAAATGCAACCAATGCAGCCATGGAAGGAGTTAAGAAAGAATTATCAGCACTGCGATTAACCACTGTGCAAAATAGAATGGCATTGGACATCATCCTTGCGAAGGAGAGTGGTGTCTTTCAAATATTGCGGGAGATCTGCTGCACATATGTTCCTGCACATGGCAGACTTCTTAAGAGACGATGAAAAGGTCAAGTGGGATGGGGTGTATGGTACACCCTGTTTGGACAATGGGCTCCATACCTCTCCCTGGCAGTTCCATAAGTGGTTGTAATCCTACTATTCTGTATCATTGGGCCCTGCTTAGTGAAATGTCTACAAAACCTGATGCTCAAACGGATTGTAGGATACACCATGTTGCAGCAGACAAACAGGAGGGTGATCCCCAAGTAGACAAGAAAACCGACATTAGGCTACTTGAAGTAACGGCTCCACTATCGGATGAAGAAACAGGAGATGATTGGCAACCTCCCTTCCAGTATGAAGATCCTATGCCTGAATGGCTGTCACACCCCATGATCACAGATACCCAAAAGTGGATACAGACCCTGAGAAAGACTGCGACAAAACCTTTTGTTTTGTTATTTTTGACAGCTTTCTTTCCTGTTCCTTGCTTAGAAGTATAGAGGTTCATTCTATATACAGGGTGGGCCATTTATATGGATACACCTTAATAAAATGGGAATGGTTGGTGATATTAACGTCCTGTTTGTGGCACATTAGTATATGTGAGGGGGCAAACTTTTCAAGATGGGTGGTGACCTTTGTGGCCATTTTGAAGTCAGCCATCTTGGATCCAACTTTTGTTTTTTCAATAGGAAGAGGGTCATGTGACACATCAAACTTATTGGGAATTTCACAAGAAAAACAATGGTGTGCTTAGTTTTAACGTAACTTTATTCTTTCATGAGTTATTTACAAGTTTCTGACCACTTATGAAATGTGTGCTGCCCATTGTGATGGATTGTCAATGCAACCCTCTTCTCCCACTCTTCACACACTGATAGCAACACCGCAGGAGAAATGCCAGCACAGGCTTCCAGTATCCATAGTTTCAGGTGCTGCACATCTCGTATCTTCACACCATAGACAATTGCCTTCAGATGACCCCAAAGATAAAAGTCTAAGGGAGTCAGATCGGGAGACCTTGGGGGCCATTCAACTGGCCCACGACGACCAAGCCACTTTTCAGGAAACTGTTAATCTAGGAATGCTCGGACCTGACATCCATAATGTGGTGGTGCACCATCTTGCTGGAAAAACTCGTGCCAGCTTCAGTGCATAAAAAGGGAAACACATCATCATGTAGCAATTTCAACTATCCAGTGGCCTTGAGGTTTCCATTGATGAAGAATGGCCCCACTATCTTTGTACCCCATATACCACACCATACCATCACTTTTTTTGTTCCAACAGTCTTGGAGGGATTTATCCAATGTGGGTTAGTGTCAGACCAATAGCGGTGGTTTTGTTTGTTAACTTCACCATTCACATAAAAGTTTGCCTCATCACTGAACAAAATCTTCTGCATGAACTGAGGGTCCTGTTCCAATTTTTTTTTGCCCATTCTGCAAATAGTGCGCTGATCTGGGTCATCCTCATTGAGATGCTGCAGTAGCTGGAGTTTGTAAGGGTGCCATTTGTGAGTAGCTAATATCCGCCGAAGGGATGTTCGACTAATGCCACTCTCCAGTGACATGCGGCGAGTGCTACGCTATGGGCTCTTGCTGAATGAAGCTAGGACAGCCACTGATGTTTGTTCATTAGTGACAGTTTTCATGCGTCCACATTTTGGCAAATCCAACACTGAACCAATTTCACGAAACTTATCAAGCAGTTTGCTAACTGTAGCATGGGAGATGGGTGGTCTCGTAGGGTGTCTTGCATTGAAATCTGCTTCAATGACCCGGTTACTGCGTTCACCAGATATCAACACAATTTCGATCCGCTCATCACGTGTTAACCTCTTCGACATGTCAATGGCTGTGAACAAAGAGAAACTTGTAAATAACTCATGAAAGAATAAAGTTAAGTTAAAACCAAGCACACCATTGTTTTTCTTGTGAAATTCCCAATAAGTTTGATGCGTCACATGACCCTCTTCCTATTGAAGAAACAAAAGTTGGATCCAAGATGGCCGACTTCCAAATGGCCACCATGGTCACCACCCATCTTGAAAAGTTTGCCCCCTCACATATACTAATGTGCCACAAACAGGACGTTAATATCACCAACCATTCCCATTTTATTAAGGTGTATCCATATAAATGGCCCACGCTGTATAAAGTATATAATATATAAATGAAAAAAAAAAAAATTAGAATCACTTCAGACACACCTAACAGTATGAGAGCACAATTGAAAACTTTGAGGAGAGGTTGTTTGATTTATGTTAGAGTGTTGCTGTGTAAACAGTGCTTAAAATTTTGAAATAATGTTGTCCTTTAAGGACAAAAGGAGGAATATGTGGTAGAAATTTTTAATGGATAACCTTATATGGTAAAGAAAATGCTTGTGTGTACGTGTCAAATTGTCCAAGTTTAAGGTGCTACTTAGCAGTTATAATGATGACAGAAGGGTTTGCAAGATAACAAACAAGGTGGGGGATCCATAATTTCAATACCACAGCTTTAGAGAGGGACAGGAAACATCTGACCAGCAACATATACATTTTGTGTGAACACAGTAATCTTCAGTGTATATAAGCAGAGTGAGAAAAGAGGAAGTACCTCTCTCACAGATGCACTATGTGTGCCTGAGATGTCCTGCGCAGTCTTTATTAAAATCTTCTTCTCTTATTGTGACTTAGACCGAGTCTCTGATTTCTTTAATTTCCACGACACTAGATTCTAAGAAATCCAGGTGCAGGGGTCCCAAGATCATAGGTCTGCCACAGGAGATCCAGTTTTACATTGCAGGCATAAATCCATTCTATGCACATCCATCATGGTCTGGTTTTGAGCAGATACACAACAGGACAGGAACAGACTGCAGCAAACAGTAAGAACAGCAGAAAAAAAATGTGCTCCTTTGCTCAGCCCCCATGGTCTAGAATCAGGAAACAGGTGGGAAAAATTAGAGATTCCTTACACCCTTGACAATAATAATGTGGAAATAAGTGATGCACATTATTGTTGTTCACACTACCATGTACAAAAATTATGTATGACAGTTTGAGGTAGTGCAAACAATGTGCATCACTTTCCATTTGTGGTGCACATCATTGTTGTTTGCACCACCATACACCCTCATAAATTTTGCAGTCAGTCATAAATCTCATCTTCATTTTCATATATGATGCACAATATTGCTGTTTGCATGATCCAGAGCACACAAACTTTAAATTATTGATGTGATTAAATAATGTATACTGCATTTAATTAATATTCTAGCCTAGATTAATATTAAAGCTCATCCATAATTTATTTATATTTATATATTGATACATAGCCTCTTAAAAGCGGTTGCAAATGGATTAATAATTCATTCCCTTATAACAGGGAATGTTCCAGGAGTATGCGTGAACTTTTTTGTGTCAGTTAGTGTACAATCTTATGCAAAATAATGTTTTTATTTTTTATCTTTGTTCAATTTATGACATAAAATGTAAGTATGCACCAATGTTTAATGAAAAGATTGTGCTTTTTTTCCATTTCCAAGAGAGACTGTGTTAACATCTATTTAATTTTTTAAAAATCACCAAAATCTGTTATTTATCAAGGGGTGCCTAAACCTTTGCATAAGACTGTACATGTGGTGAGTGTTTTTTGATTGTCTATCATGGTAGAAAAAATAATAATAATGCAGATTGTTTAACAACATACGTTCTTTCTGAGATTCATGGTAACATGCGCTTCAGTGTTGATTTTTGCTGTTCAACCTTTTTTGCATTGTAATTTAAGTGCAAGTATGCCATAAACACATGGCATTAAACCAAAAAAGTAACATTATTTAAATAATAATATTTAAATATTATTACATTTATTGTGATTGCTTGTATTATTATCTAAAAAGACACTAAGTGTTATTCGTCAATATTTGTCTAAATATATTTACATACCATTTGATTAAACAGGATGGATTTTGGTGATTAACTACAATTGCAATTAATTGTGAATAATTGGAGAAAACTGTGTTGATTAATTAATTTTATTAATTTTGAAAGCAATTCACAGCCCTAACACACTCCCGCACACACACGAAAAATGGAGAAGAGTACGAATAAAAAGGAACAGTACATTATGAATTAAAGAGTAAGCAGTATATAATTAAATTATGATCTATAGTCAATATTTGTATTCAGTTACGAAAAGATGACTTATTTTAAAGATCATTATGAAGATCATTATGAAGATCATTATAAAGATCATTATAAAAAGATATGTTTTGGAAAACTCAGAGAAAGATAAGCTTTTCCAATAATGTATGTGCTAATAGTCAAAAACAGCCAGCAATTGATTTTGGTGGTCTACATATGCATAAGACTCCGTTGTAAATGAAAGCATGAATGATTCAGTTTGCCACATTCTGCTGATTTTAGACTTCTAGATAGTAGTGGAAAGTAAATACATTTTAAATACATGAACTGTTAAAAAGGAATAAAAATATGTAAGTGAATCATTTGAAATATATCCAACTTTATATCCCTCATTTACATACTAAGTAATTAATATCAACCTACAAAGGGGCTGAGGTGTCTCCAGCCTCAGTAGCCCCAGTGAACAAGAGGAAAGTCTAACAAAGACTAAGAATTAGATGGAAATAAAAAAAATGTAAAAAGGTAATATTTAGTAATAATATTTTTAAGAAACAGGCCAGAAATTTGCTGTTAAATCCGTTTTAGTCACCCAGTAATGTGTCCTTGTCATTGATCACCCACAACAAAAACACAAAGAGCTAACAGGCCAGTACCCAGTAGATCTCCCAAGGCTGTCAAATAGGGGATAGAGAAGCTATCTGGGTCTCGGCCACACTTCCACAAGCAGTGAACCATCCAGTCAGCTATGCACAACAGTAGAAACACCTGATCAGACATAAATAAAGATAAAGAAATCATTACACACTCCTGCAGTCCAGCTCTCCGATAAAAAAAGGTCATTACACACTACTGCATTTCAGTTCTTAGAAATAATTTCCTAACAATGTGAATGCTTTTGTTACATTTTTCTCTTGATATAACAACAGAAAATAAAATAAGGTTCATCTACACTATTAGAAAACAAAGCCATAAGTATTCTTCTACAGTAGATCTATTTTTAAAACAACTAAACTGTAAAATATGTTTAATGTATTTATTGTTATTGGAAACAAATATGATTTAACAAAACTCGAAGTTCTTTTCTCACCTGTGTTAGAGCCGCAACCAAGTAGAGGGAGAGGAAGGTTGGTGTTGGGCTGGTGTTGGCACCTTGTATTAAATAAATAATGAAGAGAAAGACCACGTGGCCTGGAATGGCTAGCAGCATCAGCACCCGTGCTGTCCTGTTGCTATATCCTACCAAGACACAATAAAATGTAATATAAAAATGTACAAATAAATGTATGAAAGCTTTTATCAAAAACACAAACTAAATAAGCTCATGTATGAGTAAACATGGGATAATAGTAGGAGGTAAGGCACAAATAAATTAATCTAACAGAAATCTGAACATAACTGATCATGTGGCAGCTGTAATAGCATAGAACAACAAATATTTTTACAACAAAAAAAAAAAACACAGAAGAATAACTATTTAAATTCTTAAAACTATAAAAACTATATAAATTCATCAAACATTTCTGTTCTGCCTGAGTAAGTGAATACACAGTCATAGTCTGTATAGCCTTCAAATTCCAGGCTATCCAGTTCTTGTCATATTGCCAAATTAATTGCACATTGTAATAATGACATTTGTGATACTGACTTTAAAAAATATATATTTTTACCTTTGCCGTAAAACATACGGAATGGAAAGTAGTAGCGCTTTGCATCCTCAGGCAACGTTCCCAGGGAGCAGTGAAAATGCAGATACGTGGCTATTCGACTGGACTGGATAGCAGCCAGGTTACCACCGACACCTTATGAGCATGTAAACAGTGCAATTAAATGCATGAATGTACTGAAGATTAGTCAATAAATTTAGTGTTCGGTTTAAGGGAGGACGAAGTATTTGGACAACAACTGCACTTAATCTTGTCGGCTCTCCCTGCAAATTTTACCCGAAATTGAGTAATGGCAACAATATATTGTGCGTCCGATTAATTATGGTCCCCTTAACCAGATAGACAAAAATAAAGATTTAAAATTCTCATGTGTTTGTTGATGTACAGTAGGGAAAATAATTATTTAATCCTCTGCAGATTTTGTAAGTTTGCCCACTTACAAAGAAAGGAAGGGTCTATAATTTTTATTATAGGTTTATTGTAAAGTATAGAGACAGAATATCAATCACAAATCCAGAAAAAAAAACACATCATATAAATGTTAAATAAATTGAGTTGCATTTCAGTGAGTCAAATACTGTAAGTACTTAATCACTTACCAACCAACAATCATTTTGGCTTCCTCAGACTGGTTATGTGCTCATGTGGTATACTGATTAATTTAAGAAGGTCATCCTAACAACAACTTATGTGTATAAAAGCCACCTGTCCAAAGAATGTTTCTCTTCCATTCAAACCTTACCACCATGGGCAAGACCAAAGAGCTGTCAAAGGACATCAGGGACAAGATTGTAGACCCGCACAAGGAATGTGCTACAAAACCATCAGCAAGAAGCTTACTGAGAAGGGGACAAAAGTTTGAGCAATTATTCGCAAATGGGAGGAATACACAATAACCAATCACCCACCCTCGGCTACACAGGACTACACAGGAGGAGCTTGTGAGTGATCTCCATGCAATTGGTACCAGAGTCATCAAAAAAATCACTGGTAAAGCAATACTCCGCCATGGATAGAAATACTTTAGTGCTACAAGGTCCCCCTACTCAAGAAGGCACACGTACAAGTTTGCTAATGAACAGAAAAGGATTGGGAGAAAGTGCTGTGGTCAGAAGAGAAGAAAATTGAGCTCTTTTGCATTAACCTGACTGTTAATGACAAAAAAAATGCTGACTATGACCCTAAAAGCACCATCCCTACAGTCAAGCACAGAGTTGGATATATCATGCTTTGGGGCTGTTTCCCATGTAATGCAAAATGTTGGATGAGAACCTCCTAAAGATGGGTCATGAATGGGTCTTTCATTATGACTATGCCTTGAAACATACTGCCAAGGCAACAGAGGAGTGGCACAAGAAGAAGCATGTTATGGTCATGGAGTGGCTTAGCCAGTCTCCAGACCTTAATCCTAAATTTCATGGAAGGAGAAAACTTATATAAAGATTATATAAAGAAGAGTGAACTAAAATCCCTCCTGAGATGTGTGTAAACCTGGTAACCAACTACAAGAAATGTCTTACCTCTGTGCTTGCAAACAAGAGTTTCTCCACCAAGTACTAAGTCAAGTTTGGCCTTCGGATCAAATACTTATTTTCCTCATTTAGAACCTTTGTATCATGTGCTTTTCCTGGATTTTGGTTAATAGGACTCTATCCTTATCAATAAACCCATAATAAAAATTATAGACAAGTCATTTCTTTGTAAGTGGGCAAACTTTCAAAATCTGCAGGCGATCAAATAATTATTTTCCCCACTGTACATATGCTTCAAAAATTACATTTACATCTGTGTGCAGCTATGCACCTGTGCCAAAAATGTGCCACTGCACTAAATTCTCAAAAAACAAAAATATGATGCTATCAATTTTAACTTAAATGGTGATTGTGATAAAATAGATATTTAAAAACATCACTAACCATTTATCACAGGTGTGTAAAATGCTATTCCTGCTAAATTTGAGTCACTAAGGGTCTTGTCCAGGATAAGTCCACCCATGCTGAAAACATACACAAGGACATATTTTATGACATTATGCTACATTAAAGTAAAAAAAATATATATAAAATTGTCAAAAGTATAGTATATCCATGTTCACTCTTATATTAACATATGATTGTTTGTTTTTAAATGTTTGCTGTGGGTGTTGACTGTATATTGATCTGGCTCTGCCTTTTTGTTTGTTTGTTTGTTTTTTGTTGTTGTTATTAAATACCAATATATATATATAAAGTATGGTATATGTTAATGTGCTCTTTACAACCTATAAGTAAGCACAAAAAAAACACCAAGTATACATATATATTTTTTGTGTGCAAAGGTTAAAATCAGTTACAACTAATCCATACTGGTGCTCATGTGAGCTCAATGGGAAATAGAGGTTACAAGGTCAAGGGTCAATATTACAAACAGTAGAAAATAAATCATGATTCACTGACCTGCTGATAACCATGGCTGTGATAATGGGTTCCCAACCATTATACAGTAGTTTGTGGCTCTCAGAGTGACAGAAGGTAATCATTACCCAAATTGGTGTCAGGCACAGAAAGATGACACATACTACATAGATAACATATGGGTAAAGCTCTACAAAGAAAAAAGAAGAAATTTCAAAATTTCAGAATAAGTATTCATCAATTTACTTTTCTTTTTAATAAACCAAAATTTGACTGGAACGCAATAGGAAATGCTACTTAATATAAGCAAACATTCCTCACCAATGCAAGAGAAAAGCCTTTGACTGATGATGGCAAGCAACCCCAAAGTTATGAGGTCACCAAAACTAGCTGCAATTGGTGCTGCTATGTTATCTGGATTAATCCCAGTCTTCTTTGAACCAATAATGACACCCACCATAATGATACCTATACGAAGCAAATGACATGGAGGTAAGATGACATCACACCAACAGTCTGGTAAGCCCCCACATTACTCCATCAACTATAATCCACACAACACAGTGCATGCTTGTGAGGCACAGAGTCTTTACTGGCAACACCAACGTACTGATAGTTCTGTCATGAGGGAAAAGGATAAATTAAGACAAAACACAATGTGAGACAGTCACAGAGAAAATAATTAATGACGGCAACGTGATGTGACGTGTTAAGCCTCTTATAACACACTAATTCACCCTAATATTTAGATTTGAATTATAATGACATTTAAAAGTATAAAAATATACTTTTTTTAAATAAATGTATATTTGTTATATTATGTAGAATGCACTCAAAAAATATTTCTGTTATCACATATTTCTGTTATATATAGGTGTCGAGCTAGCAGCCCGACCACTTAAGTAACTGCTATAGAAACAATGGATAAATCTCCAGGGTGGGGAATATCCATCACCCAATGTGCCAGATGGCACGGAACAGAGCAAAGTACAATTAATGAACGTTGGATATAATGAATACACACATCAGAATTACAAAGTTTATAAAATTATATCATTATATATATATATAAATGTCATGCAAATGTTATATTTTTACCTTGCAAAAATGATGCCAGGAATGCGGTCACTATACTAGAGCAGCATAACAAGGCTGCATCGTTCATGGTTAATTTCTCATCCAGAAACAATCCAAGTACAGAGGCTGCCAATGCAGTAAGGAAACCCAGGACTGTGGCCTGTACCTGGAAGTATAAGAACTGTTTACTCTATGGCTAGGGTTTATCTCCATTTTTTATATTCATACGAGTTATTTATAGACAGCTCACATAATTAGACAACTGGTAGTTGGTTACCTGCTTGAGGGCAAGATTTCCAATGATCAGTTTCCCCTTTTCTCTTGAGGAGCTAATTTTCCCAACATTTACCTGTTGTAAACATGCAGTGGTTTAGCATTTATTAAACTTTCACAAGACACAACTTCGGCTACTAGAGAACCTCATGCAAATACAGTAACAAATTGAAAGCAATTGCAATATATAAAGAGAAAGAAGTGAAGAAAGTGCCATAGAGGCAGTAAGTCATTATTTGCTCACCATTGTAGACAGTCTTGATGCCAGTGTCATCTCCAGGTTGCCTTTCATGCCAAGTAATGCTGGCACGAGGATAAAGATCTCTGTGACTTTCTGAAACACTTCCCAGTGCTGCCCCAATAACAAAAATATATCAGACTACCATTTAAATCCAAATTCTTTATGTGCCCATAATCCTCCTGTCATACTCACTTGCACAATGTCCAGTAGCATGCCAGCCATCACTGTACCAAAGCCTGCCAAGAGGAATGGAGCCAGGATCTGAAGCACCATGGTACAGATTGATTCGCTTGGCATGGCCTGAGCAGCATTTGGCATGTTTTCTTCTTCATGGACTGGGGGCCACAAAGTATCATTTGAAAGCAAGGGGTCCACCTCAGAGTACCCCTTGTCTAAATTTCTAGTGTTACTGTGGGTAAGACCCCAGCATTTGTCAACTCCTCCATACCACGGAGAAGGGATAATCTGCCTCTCATCATCTCTAACTTCTAAATCAGCTGAAGTCCATTTTCCCTCATGCTGATTAAAACTACCAACTGAATCCATGGTCTTCATAAAACCTTGCTAAATTCGTATCTATGGACTTTACATGTATATTATTGTATTCCAGTAAAATTTTCGCTAGACTAAAGGCATACTATGTCCAGGTGGCAAAATGTTCCCATGTACAGAATTCTGTCCTACCTGGAAGTCATTTAAATGATGATATGCCCTAGGATTTTTTTAAATGTTCTATATGTGTGCGGTAAAGAAGCTATAAAGTAGTGCTTTTGAATAGTAGTTTGTTGGCCGTCATCCATCCTGAGAAAAACAAAAAGAGAGAAAGAAGGGAGAGCAAAGGGTAACATGAGAATTTGCAGACAATGCAGGTCACAAGTGATATAATGAACTCTGTTACACATGGTTCCTTGTGGGTCATTTAAAAAGAAAGGGTTTTATCAATGATTTTAATACAAGAAAGCATGCTGGGTTATACACAGAGCATTCACCCAGAGAGATAACTTTAAATAATGCACTATTTCTACATGGGTAAATACAATGCAATACAACACATCATGTACACACATACTTACATAAACACACAGTGTGTGAGTGTGTGTGTGTATAGACACATTTTTTGTATGTATAAAAAAAATTACCAAGCCCTGTTGTAAAAAATCCGAACAAAGACTTACCTCTAAGCACAGCCACAACACTGCTGCTGGTTGAAAGCAGATCTTTCCACTGTCAGGTCCCTGAGGTCCAGCACACTTATAAGACAACAGCCCAGAGGTGAACCAATAGCAGCTCTCATCTACACCTCCATGATCACACTTACCTCTTCCCCCTCCTGCACTGCATGCTCACAGTCCCTCTCAGTATAATCAGCTTATTATTATGGCACTATTTGAATTGTTTGCAAAAGAGAAAATTATATAACCAGCCTTCACTATTACAAAATTACATGTGAGTGTATTGGCTTCCAAATCACACAGGCTTGTGATACACGTGGTCTAATACACATGGTGGGTTTTAGTTTTAGAACGTTACTTTTAGAGCTCTTCACCTCTCTGCTTAAAGAGCTCACATGGAAGCTGTAAAAACAAAATTTTGTGTGTGATTTGTAGGCATTAATGTAAAATTGTTTGTATACACATAAGAAAGAAGGGGCAAAAGTCTGAGCTAAAATCCAAATATATTTCTCTCTCTCTCTCTTTTTTTTTTTTTTAAAAAAAGGAAATGTTCAGTGCCTTTAATACTTGATATTAAAATCCTGCTGTTTCTATTCTCTATTTAAATGAAATGACCATATTAACTGCTTGGTACAAAAGGTCAGTTTCTCCTCACACCTAATCTTTTCTAAGAGTGATGAATTTAAGATAAAAATGGATCTTAAGGTGTTACACAAACTTGTGTAGTCCATGGCAGTTTGAGTCAACAACTTCACATTAAAGTAAACAGTTGTCATACCAAGTACTAGGAAAATTATGACATTCCTGAAATTATGTCAAATATTATACCCGTCACTCAAGTTGTTGTCATATAATTTGTAATAGAAATTGTTGTACTGATTTAAAAAAAAAAAGTATACATACATACACTACATACCGTAGATACATTTAGGAGAACTGGACCAGTTGTCTTTCTTTTTATTTATTAAAAATTTTTTGAATCCCTCAGATTTTTTAAATCTGAACAGATTCCCTTTCAATGTACAATGGAAGCCTAAAAGGTTGGGTAAGAATGGAGGGGCTTATACATTTCTTGAGAAGCAGGCTGTCAAATACATACATCCTGTCCATCCCCATTTGTGGAGTTGGTTGTCACACACTATAGCATTGTTGTCTGAATATTCTTCCAATGCAGAAAAATATGAAAATGGAAATATTTAAAAATTATTTTAAAAGTTTAACTTCATTCAGATAAGCCCTAACTTATCTGTAATTATAGCATAAACAGGAGACATCTAACGTTTTAAATTCTATACATTTCTATTTTTTTTAATAGAATTATATAGCTCCAATATTTCCATAAGAACAGCAGTATATGGTGGAAAAGCTGAAGAAAAATTAAATAAGATGAATGTGCATGCAAACAGTACAGGTATTGCAACAGTAATTGCAGTAGTAATAATATATTAAAAAAAGAATAAAGATTTAAATATTTAACCGTGTCAAGAACATCAGGACGGACAATAATTTCTGACAATAATTGGATAAAATTTTTTTTTTTTTTTAAATGTTCTTCACTTGCTATCATCCTCAGGATCACACTTATTCATAAATACTGGTAGTCTAAGTGTGCAGTCTTTGTAGACCCACTGCTTGAACATGATGCACTGCAGCCATGTCCTTGGGGAGGCCTTTAGCAAAGGGCTTTGCACACACCAAACAAAAACATTCATCATCATCATCATCATCATCATCAGAGGATGAATCGATCTCCTGTTCGTTTCCTCTGTTGGTCTTATTTGATGACTTTTGTTTTTCATCTTTGGAAAACAGGGACTTCTTCATTCTCTGCTTAGTGGCAGCCTTCTGCATCCTGAAGATGAGTGTCAGTGAGGATGCAGCTTTTAAGTGCCCTGTGTTTTCCTGGCCTACTTTTGGGGTGGAGCCTGTGGGAATAGCCTCAGATACTGGGGTAGCCCTGATTACATCCAGAGCTAGTGGATGGCTCTGAAGGGAGTGGGACAGTGGCGTTAGGCTGGCGTTTGTGACGTGCCTTGTTCTGTGTGGCATTTAGTCTTCATCTGCAGGTTGGTTCAGATTTGCATTAAGGCTGAGGTCAGTATTTGGACAATCTTTGATACAGGCAAGAGCAAATGCTGAGATGTGGAAGACCTCACTGTTAAAGGGAAATATACACTTGGCCTAAAGTGGGAATGAATGTTAGCTAAGGTGGCAGCAAGGGGAAAACTATATCTGCTATGTTTGAGAATTCATATAATCAATCATTATTGATTTTCCTGGATTATTCCATATCCAGGCAGAGATAAGCAGATAGCCACAGAGAGACAAATCCAGGGGCTGCAGGTAGTGGGAGAAATGGGGATGAATGACAGCATCACAACACCATTCTCTTCGGCAAAGTTCAGTCCATTAGGTGCAAAGTGACAGCTGTGGTTGTCAAGGAGAAGGAAGCATGGTCTCTTCATGTTACAAACTCCAACAAAATGCTCCTTCTTCAGCCATCTACTAGAATTTGCCCCTTCTGCACTTCCTGCCAAGGTGTCCATTAGAAAATGGTAATAAAAGTTGACACGAGGGAAAATAAGGTAGGAATACAGTTGTCTGTTGCAGATACAGCACAGAAGATGGTGAGCGTCTCTCGCTCACCAGATTTAAGCGACCGCACCTGCTTCTAGCCTCTCCTGACTACCACTTTTTTTTGGCACAGTGGCAATACCAATTTCATCCATATTCCAAATGGACTGAGCCTCAAATTAATGTTTTGTCATCACCTTCTCCAAATTGTCATAAAACAGGCCCAGAATGTGTATTAAAGTTACTGGCATGTCCAGTGCTGGGAACCTCATGGGTTCTGATTGATAGTGATGGGTATCTTGTCAAAAACCCAGGGAACCAGCCTGCTCCTATTTCCTTCTCTCCCCAGTTTTTGCAGATGGGAACATCATTGTGGACGGCATATGTGTATGCTCAACAGGAAAGAGGCCAAAGTAAATGTCAGCAGCAGTAATTATTTACTTTTCAAGCTGCAAACTTTCCTGCTCATCACTAAAACCTAGTTGGTTTTTGATGTCCATGACTAGCTGGTATGGATATATATATATCTCTGATGGACTGATTTCATGCAACATCTTTGCTAGTCTATGATAATTAATCTGGAAGCCATTGGCAGTGCTCCTGATTGTTTTGTAGAGTAGCTCCCAAACAGAATGTGACAAGTATGCCCAACTAACATTGTTTGCTAACAGTACTGCTAGCAGCTACGTGTTGTTGTGTTGCTAGGAAAAACTTTAGCTCTCCCTTCATAATTTTTTTATAGTAATAATTATTTTTATTTTAAACCCATTTAAACACAAATAAAAATAGAAGAGAAACACTGACCTGGTTATTTACACATGAAAAACATAGAAATTAAACTCACCTGGATGCTCTCTTACACCTAAAAACACTTTGTAAGTGACCTCTGACCCCAATTCTGAACATTTCTGTATAAACTGTTTTAAACGACGCCCTCTGGTGGGCGAGATTTTCAAAACATGTTGTTTGTTTTACACTACAATATTATTACAGTTGATTAAAATCCCTTTTTTCTATTAAAAAATATGTATTTGTAGGGTTTTGTTCATTTTTAAAGAAAGAAAGAAAGAAAGAAAGAAAGAAAGAAAGAAAGAAAGAAAGAAAGAGACAAATATCCCAGCATTACATCAGTATTATGACCCTTCGGTATGACAGTTGAGGTCTAATGCATCCTACTACATGAGAGTGAAAACAAAAGCACGAGGTCGAGATATTATCTGTAGACCTGCGAGACAGAAATGTGTTACGACACAGATCTGAGGAAGGATACAAGAAGAATTCCGCTGCATTGAAAGTAACCCAAAGCATCACAGCCTCCATCATATTCAACAACCAACAGACAAATTAAGTAATCAGGGCTGAAGGACCTTCATCAGACAGATAACCAAGTTCCCTTCTTCTACCACAAATCAGGTCTATGTGGTACAGTAGCCAGACAGAAGCAATTCCTCACTAAAAGACATAGGACACCCTGCTGGGAGTTTCAGACTATGATAATCATATTAAAACTATCCATACAGCCAAATGCGGTGGCAGCATCATTTTCCACAACTGAGACGGGAGACTAGTCAGTATAGAGAAAAAGAAGAAAAATAAAAATTCTAATTTTATTTGTCATATACACAACCATACACAGTGAAATGCTTACATGACTTTTAATGACCTAAAAAGGAAAGATAGGATAGAATAGGTAGCTACAAATAAGTCTACAAATTTACAGATTTCAAAGTTACAATAAAATATTATTTAAAATGCATATATACAAATATATAAATTACACAAAATGTACAAAGAGTAATTATACTAAGAGGTAGAGCTAAAAGGGTAAGGATATGTGGGTATAACAGGAGCAGTATAAGTGAAACATTAAGTATTTAATTAAATGATGTGTCAGCAGCAGCAGTGTTACTGTCTATATGTTAAAGTGCAAGTTAGTCCTCATTTTATGTGTAAAACATGAAGGCTGGGGCGACAGTTTCCAATGACCCAAAGTGTACCACCAAGAAAACGCTGGAGTGGCTTCAGAACAACTCTGTGAAAGTGGCCTAGCCAGAGTCTGGACATGAACTCAATAGAGTTTCTGTGAGGAGACCTGAAATTGGCTCTGCCCATCGAACCTTATTGCACTTGAAGGATTTTGCCAAGAAGAATGGAAGAAACGTCCGAATGAAAGGTGAGCCAAGCTTATAGCATCATTAGCATCATTCTCATGTATGCTTGATGCTGTCATTGCTGCGAAATGTGCTTGATAGATAGATAGATAGATAGATAGATAGATAGATAGATAGATAGATAGATAGATAGATAGATAGAATACTTATGCAAATGGGATATTTCAATGTTGTTGTTTTTTTTACGAATTAACATAACACTCCAAAAAATTATTTTACATTGTCATTGTGTAATATTATATGGATAAAAGAATATGAATCCATTAAAGATGAGTATGAAAAATCCTCATTGGATTGATCAACACACAGTACAATAGCAAACTCCAAAGAACTCACTTTAGATCAGAGAAAGAGGATGGTAGATTTACACGTCAGGAATGTCTCTTGGAGCAATTTCTAAACAATGTCAAATTTGAATATCAATTTTAAAAAGTTATATGTAAGTACAGTTCATTGAGAGGTACCGCAAGCTTGACTTACATGTACTGTAGCCTACCATGTAGATTAAAAATAACAAAAACATTCTTAAGGAAATTTTTGACACTGTACCAAATGTTAAGCATTCATGTGATAGCATGCTTTGTGGCTGTTTTGCTACCATGACACCTCTGTACCCATTTCAACAAGTCTCTGCATGTTTCTGATTACACCGTTTAAAATGAAAGTGTATCAACATGAATACAAAACATACACACACAAAAAATGACTCCTGGCATGAGAAAGTATTTGCCCTGATTTATTTATTTATTTATTTATTTATTTTATTTTTTGCATATTTGTCACACTTAAAAGATTCAGTTAAGCAATTATGTGAGAGCATGCTTTGGGACTGTTTTGCTACCATGAGGAAAAAGGACTACCTCAGAATTCTTCAGAGTAACCTCAAATCATCAGTTAGTTGGTTGAAGCTTAGACAAATTAAGTGTTCCAACAGGACATCGACCCCATACACACATCAAAGCAGGTTGTGGAACAAATAAAGCATGCTACAGTAGGTTTTTGGAGCCTTAATCCTGCTGAAAAAAGTGTTAACTATGTTCGAAAGTCAGGAAACCAACAAATTTGAATTGAAGTTGACCAATCCTGCTAAGAAGAGTGGTTAAATCCCCATCCAGAATGCTGCCACAAGCTTGCTGATGTCTCCATCAACAGTCTGCAAAAAGAGAAGGTCTCGTTCAGCCAAATATTAGGTTTACATCTTCGAACCTGTGTGTATAATTTTGAATTCAGGAACTGCAAAACAAATTTGTACACTCAAGTACCTGGAACATGTGAATTATGTGATAATTCTAAATTTATTCATCCTCTATACTGCTTCTCCTATAAAGGGTCATGGGAGGTCTGGATCCTATCCCAGGACACATTTCAGAACACACACACAACTCACTGGGCAATTTGGTACAATTTATTGTACAATAATTCAGAAAAAAAAGACGAGTTCAAAATATTAATTGCAGGTCATTAATTGTTGCCATGCTCATGTCCATCATAAATGTATATATAGTCGTATACTGTATGGTGTGTACAGTATTTGCGTTTATCGTCCACTTTTACTTTGAAATGTCATGTTTGATGTGCGACATTAGAAATAATTGAGCAAATACATTATTGAGGAAATCACGAGTTTCGCGCCCGTTTTAGGGCAAGCCCCGCCTTCTGCGTGCAGCTATTGGCTGGTTTTCTACGAACGAGATGGTGTGATGTTTGAATACGTGAGTCTTTCATTATCATTGACCCAAATTCCAAAGCGTTTGAGAGAGTGATTTTCAGATACATCTCAAAGATTAAAGTTACACCAAAAAGTGTGAAAGAATATGAATATGCGCTTTCATTCACGTGACCGGAAACACACTGTTAGGCTGGATGTCCCGTAAAGCGGGTAGGGAAAACAATAAGCAGACCCAACGGAGAAGTCTAAACAGGGAAGAAAGATAACTACAGTTTAGTTTCTCTAAGTAGATATCAGCGGGTCAGACAGCCCAGGGTCAGACAGGTTTCTGTAGACTGCCCGTCGATTGTAGCCCTTTTTTCAGGATGGCAGTGGAGACAATATCCCCAGACTGGGAGTTTGATCGCTTCGATGACGGATCCCAGAGTAAGAAATGAGTGTGTTCTGCACAGTAAAGCGTTTTGTTCCTGATCTTCTAATCAACCCGGAGCTAGCACTGTCGCCGTTTCATTGTGTATTTGAATGTCGAGTATATACATTGTGTTGCTGTGCATGCATGTGACTCAGGAGACGACCATTTTTGTTCTTATTACAGCCAGACAGAGAGTGGTGTCACTGATTCAGCTGATCTGTTAGCTAGAGAGCATCTCTCAATTTGATCAATAGTTGGTCAGGTTCACATTAATTAATAATGAGACAGGTCATACTCAATGTGTGTGTGTGTGTGTATATATATATATATATATATATATATATATATATATATATATATATAAAATGTGTGTGTACGAGTGTGGCGGTACGGCTGCATTTTCTAGCTTGCTAGCTGCACAGTTTACTTAATAGGATGAGTCACATGACCTGCATTAGCGTCGTATCTCAACAAGTTTCTGACTACAATACGTACAAAAAAAAAAGACTCTTGCTGTGAGAAAGTATTTGCCCGCTTCCTGATTTTACGTCTTTATCGTAATTAAATGATTCAGATCATGAAACACATTTAAATTATACACAAACATAACTAGAGTTAATACAGAAAACGTTTTTTAAATGATAATCTAATTTTCTAATTTATTAAGTGAAAAAAAAAGCTGAGGTGGACTTGCTGGTTTTTCTGATCATTTAAACTGCTGCAAGTATATTTAAACTTGAGGTCATAAACTGATGGCCGAATATTCTTCTTCAGAATTTTCTGGTAGAGTGCAGAAGTCAGGCTTCCATCAATTATGTCAAGACGTCCAGGTTCCTTAGCTGCAGCCCCAGACCATAACACTACCACTACCACCACCATGTTTGACTGTTGTTCTGATGTTCCTTTAATGAAATGCTTTGTTAGTTTTATAACAGATGTAACAGAGTGCACACCTTCCAAAAAGATCTGCGTTTGTCTTATTAGTCCACAGGATATTTGCCCACTACTTTTTCCACATAGTGCCAAGTGGGTTTTTGACAGCTTTCTTTCCTTAAAATATGAAATAATATTTTTAAATCTGCATTTTGTATTTTTATCTGGCTATCTTTTGTGTGATATAAAATTTAGTTTGATGATCTTGACCATTTAAGTGTAAAAATGTACGAAACAAAAATCAGGACAAGGCAAATACATTTTCATGGTACTGTACATTGTGAGAGAAGGTGCTGTTATCCTTAAGTGCATTTACCTTCTGTCCCAGAAATGAAAAATATTATGCGGTTTGTACAAGTAAGAGCAAAACTGTTAATAATATTCTCTCTCTCGCTCTCTCTCTCTCTTTCTCTCTCTCTCTCTTTTTTTCTCTCTTTACATAGAAATTCACTCAGAAGTGCAACTGAAAAACTATCACAAGTTCCTAGAGGACTACACGTCTCAGCTAAAAGCTATAGAGGAAGCCCTAGATGACTCTGTTGGAGATGTTTGGGATTTCACTTTAGATCCGATAGGATTGAAGGTGCTTCATTGTTTCACTGTCTAGCTGATGTTCTTCCTATTTGCTTTCAGAGACACTAAAATGATTAAAATAATTTCATCCTCTCTATTATTTTTTACCCATTCTTTTTTATTTTGTCACTGTACAGCTCCTTCCATATGAACAGTCCCCCCTTTTGGAGCTAATTAAAACAGAAAATAAGGTAAGTCAGAAAACAAATGTAGTGCTATAATGAAGTGTTTTCCCTTCTTGTCTGACATTGCAAGGAGTAAAAGGATTTCAAGGGAGCAAAATTGTGTGTGCTTTCTCCCCCTGTAAATTACAGTGACACTAACTAATAACATCCACCTGTAGGCTTTCATATGTGATAGAGGGCAGAGCAGCAGGTCAAAAAGGTGCTGAAGCTTTCATTCTCCCCGGGAGATAGTCCTCATGACTGGCAGAGCTGACCCTTGTTCCAAGTGACCAATTCGAGAAAAAAAAATATTGGAGACCATTTGTGTCTTTTTATATATATTTATTTTGAATATAGATGGATAGATAGATAGATATAGATATCATATATATATTTTGCATTGTATTGTTTAAAAATATGTGCTCTTAAATGCAGCAATCTGCACTGGCCTTTATTTCTTTATTTAGGTCCTTAATAAAGTCATTACAGTCTATGCGGCTTTGTGCAGTGAAGTTAAAAAGCTGAAATATGAGGTATGTATGAAAGGCTAGTTTTACTGGGTCGAATAAATAAATAATGTGGATTTATATAACTTGAAGCAGTAGCAAAACTTACAAAATATACTTTTAGTCTTAGTTAGTTTGATTAGTTGACATTTAAATTTAGATCGGAAACATTATGATAAGATAATGTTTTATCTTTCACTTTTAGGCTGAAACAAAGTTCTACAATGGGTTACTGTACTATGGTGAAGGAGGTAAGCAAATTAGTTAAGGCTCTTTTCTGGAATATTTCTTTTAAAATATTTTATTGGCCCAAATAGTTTTTTTCACACAAAATGTCAATTTACCTTAAACATCAATTTACCTTAGCCCATCTTGCATATTCAAGAGAACTGTGATCCTTATGATAAAGATGTGGTTTCTGTTTGTCAGTTTCAGACACCAGTGTGGTGGAGGGAGAGTGTCAGGTTCAAATGGGACGCTTCATCTCGTTTTTACAGGTGAGAGCCTGTTTTTGACTTAGCACATCAGGAAAAATACGGATGTTCAAAAAAAAAAAAGTTGACATTTCAGAAGGGTCAAATAAGCGGACTCCATCAACCAAATAAAACAACTAAAGAGATTTGAAATTACTGGAACTGGAATAAGAACCCTTCAACACATTATCAAAACCTGGATGGAGACTGCTGAACTGTCAGTTTTGTGCAAGAAATGTGATTGGAAAAAAAAATTAATAGAGATCATTTACAACACTTGAAGATACATGGTAAAAAAAAAATCTGTAAAGCAGTAAAACTTAGAGCTATGTTTAATAGTAAAAGTGAGAGTGTTTCAATATGCCCAATGTGATGAGAACTCACAGGATTAGGTCTAAACAGACGTGGGGCCATAAGAAAGCCACTTGTTAGTGAGACTAATCAGAAAAATTTGCTTCAGTTTATTAGGGATAAAAATTGGGCAATGGAAAAGAGTCATGTGATCTGATGAGTACAGATTTTACCCTATTCCAGAGCGATGGGTATGTCCGGGTAAGAAGTAAAGTGTGTCCTCCTTCACTGTACAAGCATCTGGGGGCAGTGTTATGATCTGGGGTTGGGGTGGTCAGGTCTTGGCTCAGCAATGTTATGTGTTAATAAAATGAAGTCAGCTGACAACCTGAATGTTTGAATGGTCAGGTTATATCCCATTTATGGAGATTTTCCTTCCCTGATGTCACAAGCATATTCCAGGACCCAAACTGTAAAAGAGTGGTTCTGGAAGCATGAGGAATAATTTTCACACATGAACTGGCCACCACATTGTGTTCTGTATTCAAAGCTAAATTAAATGATAGTTGACCTTTTTTTTATTTTCTTGGCCAAGCCAAGAAATTGGTGTATTTTACCAATATTGTTTCTTGATCTCTCTCTTCTTTTTCTTGTTCTCTCTCTCTTCGCCTCTCTCACTCTCTGTGCAGGACCTGTCTTGCTTTGTGTCTCGGTGCTTTGAGGTTGTGGTTAACCTGGTTCACCAGCTGGCTGCACTGTACAACAGCAACAAGTGAGCTTTTCACTTAGACAAAGTCTCTGTGGAGTATTTTTAATTAAGGACACGTTCTGTAATTTCTGTAATATCTGTTTTAACTTTCATCATCTTCATTATTATTTGTTTTTGTTTTTTTTAGAGCTGCCACAAAAATCATTGAGTCAAGTGGAGTACATTTTCAGGTAACATTTTTATGCAGATTTTTTTTTTCTGTTGTGTTTTCAATATGTGATTCTTCATGTAAGGTAATGTTGGGTATTTTGGGCAGACTGTGTATGAACATCTTGGTGAACTGCTGGTGGTTCTGATTACTTTGGATGAGATCATGGAAAATCATGGCACTTTAAAAGATCACTGGAAAATGTACAAAAGGTAAACAGCACAGAGAAACTCTTACATTTTCATGCTCCTTAGAATGAAACAATGGCTCTTTGTATATGGAGTAACTTAATATTTTTTTTCTGGACAGATTACTAAAATCCGTCCACCACAACCCGTCTAAGTTTGCTATTCCTGAAGAGAAGCTGAAGCCTTTTGAGAAGCTTTTACTGAAGCTGGAGGGCCAGCTTCTGGACAGCATGATATTTCAGGTTATTAGTATTTTTTTTTTTGTTTACTATTTTTGGAGTTAGCAATACTCATCTGTTGTGAAATAGTTTTTGCACCAATTTCTAAATATGCAGCATGAAGTATCTAATTAATTTCATTCAAAGTATTTACTGTGGCTTACTGAGCAAAATATAGGAACAGATAGTAAATAACACTTAAATTTGATTAGTCTTTCAATCACTTTGATAGAGATGAATCTTATTTTTTTTTACTTATTATTATTATATTTTTTGTTATTTCTTTATTTCTTCTTGAATTATTTATGTGGTCTTCTTGCTGCTGATGAGGGGTTTGCAAGTTGTGGTATGGTTTTTACACTACCACTCAAAAGTTAAGGATCACTTTCTAACTCATGATCTTTCCAGATTTTAATTTCTTTCTACACTGTAAAGCAATGCTGAAGGCGTCTGAAACATGCATCTCCTTTGAACCGTTATGTATCTGCTACTCATGCTGGTAACTCTAAATGGACTTCTCCTGTGCATTTGGTCTTGCCTTCCTGGTATGGTCTTCATTCTTGACAATACTGTTATATCACCTCATTTGATGGATTCTATTACAGATAGGATTCACAAAAAAGACAGCATAGTTCCTGTTTGAAGACAAAAATAAACTCATTTTAGGAAGTTGCGGTCAAGGCACAGACTTGTGTAGGAAAGGTTTGGGCTCTTTCTTGGTTATGGGCCCAGTGATATCATCCTGCTAGAGCCAGGCTTGAGCTTGCAACATTCTCATCAGTCGCCTAGAAGCTTGGGCACTGATTCACCATTGCCCCAAAGCCTTCAGTACGGCCTGAACAGGGAAGCTCTTGAAATAGGGAAATGGTTTATACCACAAACACCTAAAAGTTATGTTTATGGATATTTGCAGTCTTGTGTTATAAAAATATTTTTTTCAATTTTCAAACCTTTTTCATTATCATCTTCTGTAATCCATATAAAACCAAACAATTCCAGTTCGTTCATTTGCATGTGTATTTACATTTTTTTTCTATTCCGGGTAGGCTTGTGTAGACCAGAGATTTGATAATCTTGCAGAAGGTGTTTCAGTCTCTAAAAACAGTGCCTTTGCTGAAGAGTTTGCTCACAACATTCGCACCATCTTTGCCAATGTGGAGTCAAAACTTGGTTTGTGATTACATATTTTGATTAATAAATGTCAATATAACTAAGTATTGCTGTTACTATACTCAATATTATAGTTTGTGCTATTGGGAATGAATTGAGGAAATAAATAACTGGTTTACTTGATTGTAATTGGTAAGTATTTGTGTCCATAGGAGAGCCTGCAGAGATTGACCAGAGGGATAAATATGCAGGAGTCTGTGGCCTCTTCGCCTTGCATTTCCATATTTTCCGTACAGTCGACAAGAAGCTCTATAAAGCTCTTTTGGATGTGTGTAAAAAGGTCTGTGTCAAATTGAGGTCTATCGGTGTTCTCTTATTATTTAACACACTAAATTAGAATTTGAATGTGATCTGTATAATCTTTGATGCAGAGCTTGTTTTGCGAATATATTTAACACTCTTTCCCATCAAGGTCCCTGCAGTTACTCTGACTGCCAACATAGTTTGGTTTCCTGATACGTTTTTGGTTAACAAAATCCCAGCAGCAGCCAAACTAATGGATAAGAAAAATCTCCAGACCATTCGTATCAGCAGAGACGCATTCTTGCAACAAAAGGCACAGGCACTAACAAAGTGAGTTCAATGATGCGGTATTTGTAGCATCACAATATTTGTGACATGTAAGTTGGCTTAAGGGTAAAGCAATGCTCATTGTTAGTGGTATTCCCAGGTTTAGGCTCCACTGCAACCCTGACGCAATAAAGGGGTTACAGAAAATGAACGACAAATGTTATATTCATTTTTGCTTTGCTAATGCTCTCTTTCTTTTAGGGATGTGCAGTCTTACTATGTTTTTGTAACCTCCTGGATGATGAAGATGGAGGCCATCTTATCCAAAGACCAGAAAAGTGAGAAACTTTCAGATGACCTGAGCAACAGATGCAATGTATTTGTACAGGTAAAAAGATTATAAAATTGCAAACACAAAAAAAGGACTTCTTTTGAAAAGTTTAGAGCATCCATGTTATACTGTTTCATCCATGTTACATTGTTCCATACATTACTGTCCAGAATAATGCGTCATTGGTCCAAATCTGAATAAATAATTTAAAAGTGTTTTAATCATATGAGACCTAGTTTTTTTATGAGTGAATGAGAGTCTGGAAACATTTAAAAAGTCAAAGAAGTCAAAAGTCAAAGCAACATTTAAAAAGTCAAAGAAAATATTGGATTTTTTTCTGTTATGATTGTTCTCACTGTTTAAGTGATTAAGTTAAACATCTAAATACAGCGTTTGATGTATATTCTGCTTGCAGGGAATCCTATATGCATACAGCATCAGTACCATCATAAAAACCACAATGAACCTCTACATGTCCATGCAGCGACCCATGACCAAGACCTCTGTCAAGGCCCTGTGTCGTCTAGTAGAACTGCTGAAAGTAAACCTTTTCTCTATTCTAAGATGTTTTTTTTTCTTAACTGAGAATCCACAACTGTAAACTGGAAAAGAAAAAGAAAAAAATCTTGTGTATTTGTCTTCATTTGGACTGCAATTAGATGAATGCCATTTAAAGGACAAAATTCAGAGCTTACATATCTTAAATTTAATTAAAATTTTATAATTTTTATTTGATTAATTAATACATGTTCTCTTTTTATAAAAAAAAAAAAAAAAAAAAAGGCAGTGGAGCACACATTCCACCGGCGATCCCTTGTGGTGGCAGACTCTGTGTCCCATATCACTCAGCAGCTGCAGTCTCAGGCTCTGGCCTCTATTTCTACAGCTAAGGTAAAATCCTTATTTTTCAAACATTTGCGACATTTATCGTTCTACTACTCTTGTTTTCATTTCTAAAATTGGCTTACTGTCGTCCTGTAGAAAAGAGTGATCTCTGATAAGAAGTACAGTGAGCAAAGGCTGGATGTGTTGTCAGCTCTTGTTCTCGCTGAGAACACCCTGAATGGCCCAAGCACCAAGGAGAGAAGGCTGGTGGTGTCTCTAGCACTGAGTGTGGGCACGCAGATGGTAAGGAAGCATGTGCTCAGAGCATTGGGTGCTTTAAGAACTTGCCATTGGGTAAAATCTATGGCAGTCACTTTGTTCTTTGACATTGCAGTATTACAGTATTTTTCACCTGAGCTGTTAACATCTTGTATTGTTTTTTTGATAGTTTTTTTAAGCATGCAAAATGGTGTACTATATTGCATTACTACGAATTGAAACCTTTGAACAGTTTATTTCTTTTGCATACAAATTTGCTTCACTTTGCTTTCCAGAAAACATTCAAGGATGAAGAGCTTCTGCCCTTACAACTTGTCCTAAAGAAACTGGATCTCATCAGTGAATTGAGAGAAAGGTGAGACTTGTACAACTACAAAAGCTTCCATCATTAATGTCAAAGTGTATATGTGTATTTGAATATACATTTGTATATAAATGTTATTTTACTATATTAAAATAGCAATGTTTAGTGTTTTAGGATTACTAAAGAAACTTTATATTTTAATATATTTTAATATTTTCAGGGTGAAAGTGCAGTGTGATTGCAGCTTTCTGTACTGGCACCGTGCAGTGTTTCCCATTTACCTGGATGATGTTTATGATAATGCTGTGGATGCAGCTAGAATCCATGTATGTCTCCTGAGAGTCTGCTGTCCTTTATGCAATATATTTTGGTGGTGAATTTCTCCTGATACAGGAACTAAAATACTAGTGCTGCTGGTGACTATCAAATCTATTTTGCTTTTATCTGTCCAGTGAGTAATTAAAGACTGTTGTCCTCTAGTATATGTTCAGTGCTCTCCGAGACTGTGTTCCCACCATGCAGTACGCCAAACACATGGAGTCCTGTGAGCAGCTACTGGAATGCTATGACAGAGAGATTATGGAGGTTTTTAATGAGGTGAGGAAGGAACAGCTGAAACATGTCAGTGGGGAAATAAAAACAATTGAAATCAGTGATATTTCAACTATAGGCGAATTGGACTGCATATGGCATCTGCTTCATCATATAATTATTAATATTATATCATTTATAATAAGTTTAATATTTCAAGCTTAATGTTCTGAAAACTGCATCTGCAAATAATCAGACATTAATGAACACTTAAGATAATATCTGTTGATAATCTGACTAGAATTTATCTCTAAAACATCTATAGTTTGCAATTTCTCAATTCTGTTGTTGTTTTTCTACATTAGCATTTGTTGGATAAGCTGTGTAAGGAGATTGAGAAGGACCTCCGGCTTTCGGTGCACACACATCTAAAGCTGGACGACCGTAACCCTTTCAAAGTAGGCATGAAAGATCTGGCTCACTTCTTTTCCCTCAAGCCTATCCGCTTCTTCAATCGCTTCATAGATATCAAAGGTCAGTTAAAGGTCACGGTTTATTTTATAGTCTTTATTCACATGAATTCAACTTTTTGTATTCTACACTGCCCAGCCAAAAAAAAAGAAAAGTATCTCCACCCAGATTCAACTAGGCAAACAGGTAAGAGCCTTCAATGAGTTATTTAATCCTGCCTGATGCAGCCTAATATTTATAATAAATAGTCATATTTAATTAATATTCATAATAGCTTAACATTTCCTAAACAACCATGTCAGCAAACATATCCTGTGGTTGGGGCACGTATATTTGTCAGTTTCAGAAGGGTGGAAATTTTTGTCCTGAACCAAGCAAAGAAAGCAACTAAGGAGACTGCTGAAACTGCTAGAATTGAATTAAAAACTCAAGGAAGTATTGTGATGAACTTCATCTTAGGAAGAATTGTGGTTGAAGAAAAAAAATTAATTGAATGAGGGTTATGGGAAATCTTAACTTAAACATTTGGTGAAATCAAATTGGGGGAAAGAAAAACATAAGTAGAGCCCACTGCCGTGTTTAATAGTAAGTTTCCACACACACACTGTGAAGAGGACCCAAGGGATTGGGACTAAACAGCTGTCCAGCCTAAAAAAAAAAAAAACTCCAGTTTGCTAGGAAGCAAAAAGAATGGACTCTGGATCCCATCAGGATTTTCCATCAATAGATTTTTTTATGAAAGAGTCGTTCAGGGAGCCTGAGACATCATCTTGACCTTGGTTTGGCCACCACACAGCCCAGACCTTAACCTCATCAATAATAAACATCTTGCAGATAAATGAATGTGACACATTGTGACATTGCATAAGCTTATCAAAACAACACCATGGTGAATGTGTAATCAAAGCATAAGGCAATCCAATGAAATATTAGTGTGTGAGACTTTAATCTTTTTTTTTTTGGTTGGGCAGTGTATAAAGATAAAATTGCATTTAGTTGTAAGATCTATGAGACCTCCTATGTAAAGCCTTGGTTTCTATGCGTCTCACATGGTGGTATTGTTTCTGCAGCCTACGTCACACACTACCTGGACAAAACATTTTACAACCTGACAACAGTGGCACTCCATGACTGGGCCACATACAGTGAGATGAGGAACCTGGCCACTCAGCGCTATGGCCTGGTCATGACTGAGGCTCACCTCCCCAGCCAGACGCTGGAACAGGTATGTCGGGGTGTTTTTAGTTGCAATTTCTAAAACATGCATGCAGAAACATGACCTGCTTTATGCCATGACATTGATTTTTCTTAGGGGCTAGATGTGCTGGAGATTATGAGGAACATCCATGTTTTTGTCTCACGGTATCTCTACAATCTGAACAACCAGGTAAGTTCTTGTTTTTTGAAACCAGTTGGCTTGGCATTGTTTTTCGTGTATACTTTTTTGTGTGTGCATGTCACATTTATCTTCTCTGCATTCATTTTGTAGATCTTCATTGAGAAGACCAGCAACAACAAGCACTTGAACACTATCAATATTCGTCACATTGCTAACTCCATACGTACCCATGGGACTGGCATCATGAACACAACAGTATGTGCATCAGAAGCTATATTAGTTTTATAGCTTAAAGCTGTAGCTGAGAACATTTCTGTCTAGTTAAGCTTTTAAAGAGATGTTTGTTTCTGTTCAGGTGAACTTTACTTATCAGTTTCTCCGAAAGAAGTTCTACATTTTCAGTCAGTTCATGTACGATGAGCACATCAAGTCCAGGCTTATCAAAGACATCCGGTTCTTCAGAGAAACTAAAGACCAATCAGATCAAAAGGTTAATATCTCAGGTTGCTTTCATTAAAACATAAGCAAGTGTTTGTGTATTTATCTATCCTCTGATCAGGTGTTTTTATTCTTATTGTTGATGTTTGTAGTACCCTTTTGAGAGGGCAGAAAAGTTCAACCGTGGTATTAGGAAACTGGGAATCACTCCAGATGGCCAGAGCTACCTGGACCAGTTCAGGCAACTCATCAGCCAGATTGGTAGGAACTTGCACATGCTGCAGTTATCACAACTCTTCTATGATGTTATTTATAGCGCTTTTATGTTGCTGAGAACAGAATGTACTCCAGTCTATAGCACTACATTCTTAACACAAGTAGCCTTTATCACTATATAATAAACACTTACAGAAGATAAATTATTTCTTTGATAATTATTTAAACACAGTGTCACCCAGTTGAGGATGGCTTCCTGTTCAATTTTGGTTTATCCCGAGGTTTTTTTCCTCGTGTTACCTCAGGGACGATATCCTTGCCACAGTTGCCCTCTGGTTTGCTCATTGAGGGGGAAAAAATGTACATTTAAATGTTAGATTTCTGCAAAGCTGCTTTGTCACAATGTCCAAGATTACAATATAAATGACTACTATATAAATGAAATAGAATGGAAATTGAGTTTAACATGTTGGTCTCAATCTGACTTTTTTTTTTTTTCTTCTCTTAGGTAATGCAATGGGGTATGTTCGGATGATTCGCTCTGGTGGGCTTCACTGCTGCAGCAGCGCTATCAGGTAAAGCGATGGATGGATGGATGGACGGATGGACGGACACATAGACACACACGAAAGTGAACATTCTGAATATGTATGCTGCTAATATTCCAGATTTGTTCCCGATCTTGAGGATATTGTAAACTTTGAGGAGTTGGTGAAGGAGGAGGGATTGTCCGAAGAGACTCAGAAAGCAGCCAGGTTCTACAATTTGGTCTTTCCATATTCAGTCTTCTTTGAGTGCAATCAAAACCTATGCATTGCTACCTAGCAGTTGTGCTATTTGAGATCCTAAGTCTAAATAGCTTTATAAACATAAGTATAAAGATAAGCATTTCCATTACGAAAAGCATATAAAATAAAAAAATAAATTTTTAATTATTATTTCAGCGTTCTAGATTGTGTACTCGGTGACCTGACCAATAACTCGGCTGAGGGGACTGAGTATTTCAAAATGCTCGTGGGAGTTTTTGCCCCAGAGTTCCGAAGCATGAAGAACATGCACTTGAGGAACTTCTACATGATCGTTCCCCCTTTGGTAAGCAGCATTTTCTGTGCTTTCAGGTGATCAGAATGATTTTAGTTCTACTTCTGCCAAATGTGCAATAGTTGAATCTATTGGACTCAAATATTTTGCATAGAATAAAAATGTCTAAAATATTTTATGCTCAGGAGTTTGCTCTAAAAAGGATACTTTTCTATGCTTTTCACCCTCATTAAAACACCAGCTACTATGATTACTGTATGTATGTGAGGAAGGGTGATAAATAAAAGGGGATTAAAACATAATCTTTGGAACAGCTTTTGTGTCTTAAGTACAGTTTGAAAAATGTTACTAATACACTGCCTAGAATCCACCCGTTCTCAAGGCCATAGCATTTTAGTACTTGTTTCAAATTAATCTTTGTGATACCTTGGTCAATGTTTTCATGACCGCTTATTTTCAGACCGTAAACTTTGTAGAACACTCCATCAGCTGCAAGGAGAAGCTGAACAAAAAGAACAAAAGTGGTGCAGCATTCACAGATGATGGCTTTGCCATGGGTAAGTGTCAGATGTAAAATCTCGGTTTCATTATCCGTGAATGTGCTTCTCTCACGGGCAGCATCTTAATTTTCACACGGTTCCTTTCCTAAGGTGTCGCCTACATTTTGAAGCTGCTGGACCAATATCAGGAGTTCGATTCGCTGCATTGGTTCCAGGCTGTTCGAGAGAAATACATGAAGGACATGAACGCAGTGGTGAAAGAACAAAACGTTCAGGCCACCAACCAAGATGAGAAACTCCTGCAGACCATGAACTTGACTCAGAAGAGACTAGACGTCTACCTTCAGGTGTGCTAACAAGTTCTTTCTTTAAGTTCTTTGTGCCGTAGCAAAGAACACAAATGTGTATATTAAAAGTTCCATAAGCATATTTTTTTGTGAAATGATACAGTGGTTGAGCATGTAGGATTGCCACTTCAGAGCTCCAGATGTTCAAGCCTGAGCTTGTGTTACTCTCCGTATTGTGTTTCGCAAGTTCTCCGCATGTCTGTGTGGGTTTCTTTAGGTTTCTTCTCGCATGCCGGTAGCTAAATTGGCCATCCGACATTGATGTGAATGATGTACACATTGATGATGTGATAAATTGATGTAAATGAGTGTGCATGGACAAGAATTCCATCCAAAGTGTATTCCTGTCTCATGCCTGGTGTTTCCAGGATGAGCTCTAGATCCACTACAATCCTTACAAGGATATTTATCTTGAAAATGATTGAAATAAAAAAAAAAAGAGTTTTCACACATCTTATAAAATCTGAAAATTTATTAGTTAGTTTTCTAATGATGAGTTTAATTGTGATGTTCACTTTGGGCCATGATTATTTCTAAGCTTATATTCGAGTGTGCAATCAGCAACAATACCGGTCCCAGGTCGAAAATAGTGGACACTAAGGTCATTACCTCCTTAAAAGAGTGGGAACAATGTTGAAGAAACTGACTGATGTTTTTAGTGCTGACACATGATTTTATGATTTTGTCTGCTGGTAGGAGTTCGAACTACTCTACTTCAGTCTGAGCAGTGCTCGGATATTCTTCAGGGCCGATAAGACTGCAGCAGAGGAAACTCAAGAGAAGAAAGATCGGGGTAGGTAATTACTAGACAACAGTAAGGTGGGAATTTTCCAATATGTTGTATTAAGGGATTGGAATGGGTACAAGATATTCAATAAGTAATGCAAAAGTGTGTGTGTGTGTGTGTGTGTGTGTGTGTGTGTATATATACACAGTCTTATGCAAAAGTTTAGGCACCTTTTGATAACAGATTTTGGTGATTTTTTTTTTTTTTATCAAATAGATGTTAACACAGTCTCTCTTGGAAATGGAAAACCGCACAATATTTTCAGTAAACATTGATGCATAATTACTCCTTATGCCATAAATTGAACAAAAATAAAAACATTATTGTGGCACTGTGCAAAAGGTTGGGCACCCTAAGAGTTCCAGAGTCTCAGATTCTTAAGGTTTCAGACCTTAATCAGCTCATTAGATCTGGTGCATGACCACAACTGTCATTAGTAAATGCCAATTTCAAAGCTTTACAAATACTTTGAGTCTTCAAACCTTGTGCACACACTTGCAGACACACAAAAACCATGGGTTCCTCTAAGTAGGTGTGTAAGACTAATAAAAATTAAAGTAAAATGAAAGTTATTGATGCCCACAATGCTGGATAAGGCTACAAGAAGATAGCAAAGCGTTGTCAGCTTGCAGTTTCCACAGTGAGAAATGTGATTAAGAGATGGCAGTTCAGGGGAACTGTGGAGGTCAAGAGGAGATCTGGAAGACCAAGAAAACTCTCAGAGAGAACTGCTCATATGCTGGTCAGAAAGAAACCCCCATTTGGCTCGACTTGCAGTAAGATTTAGCAGACTCAGGAGTGGTGGTGCACCGTTCCACAAGACCTTCATGGAAGAATCAGCAGAAGAAAACCATACCTGCGTCCCCATCATAAAATCCAACATCAGAAGCATGTAACAGAACATTTACAGAAGCCTGATGGGTTTTTGAAACAAGTGCTGTGGACTGATGAAGTCAAAATAGAAGTGTTTGGCCACAATCAGCAAAGGCATGTTTGGAGAAAAAAAGGAGCAGCATTTCATGAAAAGAACACCTGGCCAACTATTAAGCATGGGTGTGGATCAATCATGCTTTGGGGTTGTGTTGCAGCCAGTGGCGCAGGAAACATTGCAGGGGTGGAGGGAAGAATGGATTCCAGAAGAATGGACATTAAATACCAGCAAATTCTGGACGCAAACATTACACCATCTGTAAAAAAAAAAAAAAAAACCTGAAAAGAGGATGGCTTCTACAACAGGGCAATGATCCTAAACATACCTCTGAATACCTTAAGAGACACAAGCTGAAGGTTTTGGAATGGCCATCACAGTCCCCTGATTTAAACATTATTGGAATTTTGTGGGTAGAACTTAAAAGAGCTGTGCATGCAAGACGACCAAAGAAAGAATGGGAGAAAATACCAAGACTTTTAGCTGGCTATAAAAAGCATTTGCAAGCTGTGATATCTGCCAGACGAGGTGTTACTAAGTACAGATTATGTAGGGTGCCCAAACTTTTGCACAGTGCAACAATAATGTTTTTATTTTGTAATGACATATAAAATGTAACTATGCATCAGTGTTTGCTGAAAATATTGTGCATTCTTTCCATGTCCAAGAGAGACTGTTAACATCTTTTCAAGTAAAAAAATCACCAAAATCTGTTAATCAAGGGGTGCTATGTACACACGCGCACACACACGCGCACACACACGCGCACACACACGCACACACACGCGCGCACACACGCGCACACACACGCGCACACACACACACACACACACACGCACACACCCTCCTTTAAACTTCACCAATCTGTTCACATTGCAGTGGTGTCATTTGCATATACATCCTGTATCTCAGTGGGATACTGTTTTAAGTGCAATTAATATAATTGATATATAAAAACTTGTATAATAGAAGTTGTTCGGGCTAGATAAGTTTTTGGTTGTTTTTCATTGAACATTTTACCCACTCTAAGTAAACACTTATATAGAACTTATAGAACTTCCATAAAAAATGAGTTTGACCTGTATTATTTCTATTCAGCTTATATGTATTCTGTGTTTCAGAGGATGCTGTTAAAGCTGATGCTGTTTCATCTGAAGCTGCTGCCACCCCTGAGCCAGGTGCCAAGTGAAACTGAAAGAAACTGCGTAAGCCTTTACGGTCATACTCAAGAGTGGAAACAAACCTGCTTAACCAGAAAGTGTGTATGGAGCGCCATGTTTTGGATTGCGACTCTTTGGCAAGATCAAAGATAAATGGACTCCGGTCGCTGACCATGAACTGGGAGCATATAGTGGAATATTTATTCCTTTTAATGCACTTAGGACTGGAACTGACTGTGATCTGCTTCTAGAAATTCATGCACACCACCATTATTTTGTCAGATAACTGTCATATGAGCAAGTTTGGCAGCTGTGATTAGATGATGAATTACTTTTTGGTTTGTTTTAAGAAATATTTTAATATAACAACTATTTTGAAATACTAAAGCAAAGTCTAATTTCTAATTATAAACCATCTTTTGACATTTTTGCTAATCCCTTAGCTAAAATGATTAGAAATGTCTTACTGGCATTTTCTTGAATACGAGTGGAGGTACTTATAACAGGTTCTCCATTGAAGTAGGACTTTTAACCTACTTCAATGTAGATCTGTTGCTAGATTTACAACAGTGAAATCTGAGTACATTATATTGTACGTAAGAGAAGAATAATAGATTCCTTTTCTAGCTTAAAATTTCTGCAGTTGATTCTGATATTAGAATGTTCTGTGATATGTAACTCTTTGCACAAGCAGAAATAAGTGTGTCGAACTGTGTGAAAAGGTAGATTTTTTTCAAAAGAACAAAATATGCTTTCTTAAGAAGAAAGGGGCCATTCCCACTTTTCAGTGTTTATTTGTAGAATGCCAACTGCATATCTGGATGAATGTTGTATATGTTTTGGCCTTCATGCCGAAGGTGACCTCTGTTTCCACTTATTCCTGGATGAAAACTGGAGGGTGTGTAAAGCCAACTCTTGGTGGTGTTGAATAGGCCATGATGCAAGACTGGGACATATTCAATGAGTGCACTATAGGCACCTTGTGAGATTATTTGGAACATCAGGTGAAACACTAATAAAGGCACCATAACCTTTTATTAGGTTGCACACAGTCAGTGGAAGAGTCGGACATTTACAGGAGGGATCTCGATAAGCAGTTGGGATCCTTTTGACATTGGTGAGGGAAGGCCTGTCCAAGTTCCTAGAAGAGAAATGACACGACTGATATTTAAGTGAGCTCAAGAATATGGAAATGCAGCAAACTAACACTGTATTTAGTACCTGAAGTGTAAAAAAAAATGTGTTCAGCTGAAGCTTGTACCTTTTTTTTTTGTTGTTGGTAAAAACTTGTTCATGTAGAGGTTGTGTGTTGAAGGTTTAGTGCACTATACTCAGACCATAATGCACATGAATGCTTAATGGTAGAAGAACATTCCATTTGAATGTTGATTTCCCTTCCTCGAAACCTTGGCATTCTTTTTGTAAAATAAACAAATTAATACAACAATTTGTGGAAAACTGATTATTACATGTACTGCCATGACAATGACATTTCTTGGAATACAGTGTCTCTGGGATGATCAGTCACTTACTCATAGTAGCTGATGTTACTAGGTGTGGGTCTCTTAGCTATCTTAATCACCTTCCATACTTTGTGACATTATTGGAAGGAAAGACCTACATGAAATTAGATGTTCACCAATCTGTTATATAGTTTTTAGTGATTGTGGAAATACTGCAGCCTTTGTTTTAGTTACTGTTACATGTGCGTAGTTCTCAGTCTTAGTTTAGACTCATTGCCAGTCTTTCACTGATGTGCCTCGTAGCCCTCGAACCCCTCCCATAGAGAGACAAACACTGGTTCAGGAAAGCCGTTCTGCTTTATTACAAAGGAAAGAAAGACGCGTTCAACGTTTTCAGAAAATACAAGACTGGTCTGTTTTTTTTTTTTTTTTTTTTTGTTAGCAGTATTACCAATTTTCCTTTTCCTATGAAATGCTTCTACTCAAACAGCTGCATGTGAAATGTTTCCACCTTTTTTTCGGGGGCTTGGGACATAAGAGTTCCTTGGTTTGACAAATCTGGCCTTCCATATTTTAGAATATTTATCTTGGCCTTAAGTGCACAGGGTGACAAGTATGAACCCCTGTCTGGCAGCTCAATTTTATTAACACTATATATAATTTTTTTGTTTGTTTGTAACACATAATGCCACCACTGCTCACCTCCTAAAAATGAGGCTGAGCAAAGAATAATTACCTTTTTCCAAAATAGACGTCATGTATATATATATATAGATACAGCTATCTATATATATAATATATACACATTCGTACATACATATCTTTATTCATGTGATGTCCAAAAAAATAAAAAAAAAATGTACACATTTATTACAAAATCGTAACAAAGACTGAGAAGTGTTTTATCTGGAACAATGTAGCTTAGTCATAACCCCCTGGGTGAGGATGGTCCACAAGCTGTTCCCACAATGGTCACTAAAACAGTCTGATTTTTAATTATTGGAGTTAGGCAGAGAAAACCTGATCGGGTGTAGGATTGAATGCACGGTTAAGATGACGGACAAAGGAATGTTCTGGAGGAGAAGGAAAAAAAACAAGGCTAAAAGACAAGAGAGAGATTCCATGATGTTAACAGTAGGGTGTTTCCTTCCTGACAAAAACAGCAGAAGAGCATTTTTCCACATAAAAAAGCACAAAACAATTTTTGTGTTCTTTTATTACTAAATAGTGCAACAATGAACATTGCATTTTTCTTCCGCCCTTTTGTATTCACATGTATTGGATTGATTTTTGTGTCTGTCCTGTTTACTAATGGTACGTTTCGGAAAACGAAACGTAACCTTTTGTCGTACTGCAAGTCAGTTCTCCTGCCAGAGACCAAACAGGCTTTTGATCTGAGGCGTAAACAAAATACAGACTGGTGCTCAGAATGAAAAAGAAGGAAAAGAAAGAGGGTATGAGAATATTTAAAAACAGTGTGGGGGGGGAGGGGGGGTGTGTGTGTCATTTTGGGCAGCACATTATTGGTAAGGCATGGTGTCTCCCCTCACTGGTTAAGGTAGAGACCCCCTGCCCTCCTCCTGCAGTCCTTGTCCAGACAGGTGAGGAATAAAAGCAGATTGTGGTTGGCCAAGTCTAGTGCTGAGGTCTGTTCCTGCAGCTCAGAGAGCCTGAGCACCTCCGGTTCAGAAGGCCTGCTGCGCCGGGTTGTAGTTGAAGGTGGTTGGTACGTGAGGCCGCTCCTCAAGTTTGTCATATTCAAGGTGAAACTCCTTAAAATTGGAAGAGGAAGAGAAGAAAAAGACCTCGTTAGCATTGTTTATACCAATTAACAGCTAATAGAGTTGTGACTTTGCAAGTAAGCTACTACTCTTTAGTCTGACTGGCAGCTGGAGATGACCAAAGGATACTGAATAGTAAAACAGGAGCTATGCTGTATATGAAAACACCCAGCACTGCGACCATAGATGACTATCCAAGATAAAGTTTCCCCTCTTGCCTTTTTGGGTCTCCAGTCAACTTACACCACCTTGTTTCTTAATATGGTCATATGAGATATAATATAATACTGCATAAGGGGTAATTGTTGATCTTGGACTTCCTTAGTATTCTGATACCACTAAGGCATTCTGTATAATTCCTGATTTGCCAAAAGTAAAAAAAAAAAAACTGCAGTTTGAATTCTATAACCATTAACAATTCTATATAATAAAGGTCTATTTTCTATCTATCTAGATGGATAGATAGATGAATAAATAGAGTTTATATTTAATTCTTATCTTATTTTCTTGTTTTTTATGGTCACGGGCAGTCATATAAGCATTTCACTGCATCTCGTGTGTATGACTGTGTGTGAGACAAATAAAATTAAAATTTGAATTTATAATTATTAAATTACAGTCATCTTACCTTAGCAACCTTCCTCCAGTTAAGACAATCAAAAAAGTAGTACGTCCCCCTCTCATAAGTGTTGGTCTTCAGAGTGGGCTCCATGCCAGGTGCTCTTGTAATCCACACCCTCTCCTCCTTATGGTACCTCCAGTCTCGGTTAAAGCTGCAACATTGGCATAATGTATAATATTACATCAACACAAAAGAATATATGCGGTCTCATGATTTCATCTTTAATTGTCACTGACGGGGCATTTCTTATCTGTTCATGAAACGTATGGAGTCATGCATACAGTTCCACTGCAGCCAGAAGCTGTAGGAGATCTCCTCCGTTCATGTAGTAGAGGTAGAACAGCAGGTCCTCCCCATAACGTGCTAGTTTTATTGCAGCAAGCTGTAGACAAACAATGCATGTAAAATTGAATGTCAAAAATATTCTTATGACTAAAGTGTATATAGTGCGAACATGCATTAAATGTTCCATGAACAAAGTGCTCAAACATTCCACACAGCAGAGTGATATCTCTGCCTGACCTAATCTGGCATGTCTACATGAAAGGCAATGGTACAATCACATGATTTTACGTCAGTGTCACATACCTTGTCCCTTATATGAATGTTGGTCAAGTACTCAGACGGAACATGAAAATCTGAAAAAGAAGAGCACCAACAATTAGTTCAACTCTTTTTAAAATGGTATAGATGTAAATCCATAATGACCAAGCTGAACGCGACAGTGGCAAGAATTTCAACAAGAGAAAACAAAAACCGTAATAGGAGCCAGGTTCAAAAGGGAAAAGGCAAACAGTACCAAGAGTGTCTTGAATATGGAGATAAGAGCTTCTCTAGGTGTATACATTCAATAAACCACTAACCAATGTCTTGGGGTCGGCATGGTGCAGAAGCCCAAGGAGATGCAAACTTGGGATACAGATTCCTGTTGAAGGACATATGAGCATAAAAATCTCAAGACCTAAAAAAAAAAATCTCAAAGACAAAATATAAAATGTCTACCATTTATTAAAACAATAATACAAATCTTCATACAGAAGGAATACACTAATACACAGAAAAGATTATGAAATCAACCATAACCTTGTGACCACATGCCTAATATTGAGTAGGCCCCCAAAACAACCCTGACCTGTTGAGGCATGGACTCTACTAGACCTCTGAAGGTGTGCTGTGGTATCTGGCACCAAGCTGTCAGTAGCAGATACATTCAGTCCTATATGTTGCAAAGTGGGGCCCGCATGGATTGGACTTCTATTTCCAGCAAACCCCACAGATGCTCAATTTGAAGGCCAAGTGTCTCAAAGACCATTTGTATTGTGGGGAAGGAGCTGAAAGAGGCCATTGCCATCAGGGAATACCGATTCAATGAAGGGGTGTACTTGGTAGTAACATCCGCATGACGGGCAGGACCAAAGGTTTCCCACGAGAACATTGCCCAGAGCTTCAAACTGCCTCTGTCGGCCTGCCATCTTCCCATGGTGCATCCAGTCCTCCACATGGTGTAAACCATAGTAATTCATCAGACAAGGACACCTACTTCTACTGCTCTGTGATCCAGTTCTGATGCTCACCTGCCCACTGTAAACGCTTTTGGCAGTGGACGCAAGTGAGGATGAGCAGCAGCCCCATATGTAACAAACTGTGGTGTATTCCCCATATGCCCCATATGTATTCAAACTGTGGCTGACACTTTCATATCAGAACCGCTATTAACTTCTTTAGCAATGTGAGCTACAGTAGCTTGCCTATTAGAACAGAATACACAGGCCAGCCTTCACGTGCCACATGCATCAAGGATCCTTGGCCACACATAACCCGTTCGCCAGCTGTTCTTCTTGGACCACTTTTGTCCTGACAAAATGCTGCCTAACATATCCCAACAACTTTCTGGTGCCATAGATATGAGACAATCAATGTTATTCACTTGACCGGTCAGTGGTCATAATGTTATGGCTGATCAGTGTGTAGGAGTGTCATACTCTGGAGAGTTGAGGTTGAGCCCCAACGTGGTCAGGTCACTTCCTAACGCCAGATGAACCATCCCAGGGTCTGTTTCAGCTGCTCGGATGAAGGCTAGCAGCCCGATCATTCCAAACTGATCCGTCACCATTCCAGAAGGAATGTTCGTCACCTTGCCTGTAAAAGAGTAGGGTTATAGTCGGGATTATTATCCTGTTTTAATAAAGTGCATGCTTCATTTTATTATAGTAAAATACCACTTTGTAAAACTACTCCTCGGCGATGACCTCAAATCAACATTGTGATTAAATGTAACATTTTACCTAAATTATAACTAATGAAGTTATGTTGTTTTCGTTGCTTTTTTTGGCCTCATAATTCACCAACAAGGTTTATTAAAGCTGGGATTTTCACACTGGAATCATGTGACTCAAATTAGTCATGTAACTAATTAAAAAAATGTATTAAACGGAATTTAAAAAGCTTAATAACTGATTTGGCAGATGAGTCTTGAGACTTGTTTTCTTGGAGTCTTGTAATTAAAGCTATTAAAGAATTAATGAATGCATATGTATTCTCCCTCCTGTAATGTTTTGAGTCATCAGTGACAAATCACTACAAAAGTGAAAGCAAGCATTTTCTATTTTTATTTGTTACAAGACAGTTATGCCTTGCTTTTTCCACACTCAAGAAGGCCAAAATAATAACGATTGCTTATAAATATTCTTATTGCATATAATATCAGCTTGTTGATAACATTTAAATAACGGTCAGATTATTTAGTTACAGCTGCCATAAATACTATTAGTCTATCAGAATGCTGGCTGTGTCTTAGATCAACCCCTAAATATCTTCATAATGACCTCAATACAAATAACTGTGGTTTAATTACTGTGCACAGCTCTGTTTACAGTTTAAAAACAGGTGATACTATCTATGAAAGTTTTCATGAATAAATCTTTCACATCATTGAAGATGATGACAAATCCCTGACCAAGGTATGGGATTTGTTAACTAAAACTGCAGTATGTAACTGATGTCATGAAAAAAGGAAAGAAATACAGTGGAGCCTTGGATTGCGAGTAACTTGGTCAAAGTGTAACTTTGGTTACAAACTTGGTCAACTTGGAGTAAAGTGTTTTGCAGGACGAGCAAAATTTTAAAATAAATTTGTCTGCCGAGCGTCACGTGATCTCAACTGACCCAAATTTTTTCTTGCGCGCACGTGCATGCTGTGGGATTGTTGGTAAGCATCTCCCATGCTCGGTCTCAGTGTGCATGCGTCACTCGTATAGTCAACTTCCATGTACTGTTTACTGAAACATTGGTAACAATTGTTACCAATTGGCTGTTCTTTAGTAAATGTATTGCAACAACGGCCCCACATGAGAAAAAGGTTAAAAAAAAAAACTTTAGCAGTGCGTCAGAATAATCTGTTTATGAAAAAGGCAAACTTCATGCTTCCGTGAAATCCTCAAAATGATGCAAAGGCAAGTGTCAAAAAGAAGAAGATTCCACTAACAAGACAGAGATCAGTGATTCCATGTGTGTGTGTGTGTGTGTGTGTGTGTGTGTGTGTGTGTGTGTGCTTTGATATACAACCACCCTCTCGGAACGAATTATGATCGCAATCCAAGGTTTAACTGTAACTTTAAATAGTTTAATCTATATATTTTTTTAAGCAGCTCACCATCAGGCAGCACCTGGATCCCCTTCTTCTGCTGGTTGTTATTCTGTGCTGATGTCTTATCACCTGGAAACTTGGGGCCATCTGCACTGGAGCTGCTTTTGGTTGATGAGTTCAAGTTCTGCTGAATTATAAGCAAATCAAAAATTGTATATAAATCTTGAATATTTGGTCGCATAATTTGCTAAAAGGGTTGAAATGTTGAGCAACACTGACTGATTTGCTGTCATCCGTGCTCAACGTTGGGTCCTTGTAGTTAGGCCCAGGCAGTGCAGGAAAATCCTCATTGTGGATCGAGAAGTCTTGAGACTGTTCAGTTGACGGCTTTGTGACCATCCCAACTGTGATGCAAATAATTACAACAACAAAAAAACGTCATTGATTGGCTGAAAACAAACAAAAAAATAATAGACTGGTTACAAGTCAAACATATATGCTGATGCATTTCTTTCTTGAGTTTACTGTTACTAATGGGGAATGGAGTTCTCACCGTAGGGAGCCCTTCCAGCCAAGGGATTATGCAACGGTGTTGGATTTCCATTTCCTTCCCTCCGACTTCTGTCTGCTAATGCTGGAAAGTCTGAGAGGTCCAATCCCGTCACATTTTCACTCCCATCTGTAACACAGACCATGTAATGTTAGCATTTATCTGCACACATCAGCGTCCAAAATAATTATACCTAAAAATCTGGAATGCACACTAGTATAGAAAATGTTTATAACTGTCAGAATATCACTAGTTCACAGATTACTTACCTGTTCCATTAAAGATGTTGTTCGATAAAGAGTTCATACCAAACCCCTGACTCCGACCCATTCCAAAACCTGACATACTGAGGAATGATAGACATGGAGTTGTTACTAATGACACAGGCTGGACAATTAAAACTACTTAATAAAATCTCCATCCAAATAGATCTGAGGGGGAAAAAATCAATTGTCTAATCTTACAGATGATACAGCATTAAGATGGACGGTCCTTTATCGCAATTATGTCACTTAGCGGCACTGTCATGTCTAATTTTTTCTACCTGTTGATGGTGAAGGGCTGGCGTGCCGGCTGCTGCTTTGGCATGCAGATGATGCTGGGTGAGCTGCGGCTGGGGCTCCCGAGGCCTGAGCTTCCCATACTGTTGGTCCTGCCACCCAGACTCATGCCCTGGCCCACTTGCGAGTGATTCATCATGTTCCTGGAGTTCATAGGCAGAATGCCCCTGTGGAGCAGAACATATGGCATTTACTTGAGGGCTTATGAAAAACATTCTCTTTTAGAATGCACATGAACAGTAAAGACAAAGCAGGTCTACCTGTTTGGCGAAGGCGGAGTATGGAGAGACATGGTTGGGACCCCCGTCGTTGGGGTGCTATGGCTCGGTAACTGAGTACCTTGTGTTAAACTGCGGTTTAACTGAGGGTTGTTGTTGCTCATGCTCCTTATTGAGAAGCCTAGTGCACCTTTAATTTGAAAAATAATACTTGTATAAGTATGAACTAATACCATATGGTAGTAATTATTTTAAAAAAACATCCTTGATTTAAATCAATGTACTCACTTTGGGGACCATACAAACTTGCACCAAGCTGCGACAATTGACCTGACGATGACGGCGAAGGAGATGCCAGCATCTGATTGAAAAGAAAGCATTAGATTTATTTTTTTTTTTTTTACATTTTCCTTGAATGGAAACCCAGACAAATGCAATATCAATCTTTCATGATCTCAAGAAAATCATCTCTGTGTAAGACAAAATAATAATAAAAAGGTAACGGTAGTATTTACATCTTTCTCCGATCGATGAGGGAACATCGACGGCTGGCCATAGTAAATACTCTCATCAGGGTAGTCACTTTCGACCCCCTCTACAAACTTCTTTCTTGTAGCACTGAACATACCGTTCGTCACCTGTTAAAAAAAGTGAGAAATTAAGAGTAAAACCTTATTTACAAAAAATATATAAACATCCTCATACACAGCTCCAAAATTAACACACTCCAGACAATCCAACAATTATTAAAAACTCAATAGTATTAAATAATGGCTTTTGATAAGTTTTACACTCAGCACTGACATTCACATTTGTCACTAAGAAGCAGCAGGTGTCTGAAGCACAGCTTATCAAGTTGCTAACTACTTCATTCCATATTGTCAGTTTATAAAACACAAGCACAACGAAGGATTGATAACCGTTCTAATTAGTTAACGTTGTACAAAATGTGAAAACGTGCACTATAATACTACGACTAAGAAGAAGAAGAATGCTTCGCTAGCAAACATATTTATTAACTGTGTGCTTTTTCCAGGTTAACAAACTTTGTTTTAAACATTTATTTAGCTTGCCTTTCCTACCTGGTAACACTACAGGAAAGAACTGCTAGCTAACGTCAGCTAATTAAATGGACAGCAATTGTTAGCTAGCTCTAAACAACCAGCTGATGCTAAATGTTGTTAGCCGACTTATCCATCGATGCTAAACCTGCTACACGGGGGGGTGGGGAAACAGAAAGAACGGTTAATTTGTGTTTGTTAATGAATTGTTCATTATTCGGCTGCACCTCGCGTGTTATCAGTGTATATACCGCGGACCTCACAGCACCGCGTCATTTAATTATTTACTGTTACACTGTTAGCCTGTAGCTAGCCGTGGAGCTAACAAAGTGGCATTCGCTGTGGAAGGACAAGAGTTTAGGCCCGCTGTGTACCCGCTCGAAACCGGCCTTCATCTCTGCCCTTCTGCCAAAACAGCACCCTACTGTACTACACGGGGTGTCAAACGAGCACCTCAGCACTACTGTAGTACTGTACTCACAGGTTATTTAACACGGCAGTGTACGGCTTTGGGCTTCTCTGTACACAGTTAGCCCGCAAGCTAAAAGCTACAGCAGCTAGCACAGACAAAAACAGAGACGTTCGAGCCCCGTGTGGGTACCGCGCTGTTTATTTATGCGCAACGCGCGTGCAAGAACAAAATGATCAAAAACTATGAATCGGGGTTTGTTTCGGCTCGTGTTTCATCGCACGGGATTGTGTTTTAGTCTTCATAAAGATATAATTCACTAACCGCATTAATTTCCCCTCTGCTCGTAGATCCAAGATGGCTGTGTATCCTGCAGCTGGGAATGCTGGGTGAATAGCCTTTACCCTCTGACCCCGTACTGACCCCGAGCCTATCCTTTTAGGCCTGAAATTGGTTCATATTATTACTTTCTGCTGTTGTGAACATACACTGCTGATCACTTGAGCTTTTGAAGACATAGCAAGAAATGTCTATTATCTTATTCTGAGTGAAGTTTTGTTACCAAAGCCAATCTAGTGCCTAGTGTAAAAGGACTGTCTAGCTCAGAAAAAAGCACACTCATGTAATATAAAATGACTGCAATATAAAACAACTTGAGTTTAGGAGGTCAAACTAAGTCATCAATCATAAACTATGTGCCTGTGTAACACTGGCCATATCTAACAAATGACAATTACATTTTCTAAACATTTTAGTATAGCCTATTTAATGTGAAAAGGAGCTCACATCCATGTTTGTGAATGCCAGTGGTTAAATCTGAAATAAACACTATATAGACACTAAGATGTACCTTTCACTGTCATGTTATTATGGATCATTTACCCAGGAAGGTGTATGAAGTGTACCTTTCTCCTTAAAGGTCAATTCCATCAAAGCCATTAATCCATCTAGGAATCTCTGTAGTCTAACTAGGGACTGTGAAGGCCAATGGTCACCATTGTATTTATTCACATTTTTACGACCATGGTAGGACCTCCGGTCAATAGTTACACTACAAACAATTTGGCAACACCAGTTTTCGGACTGTGGGAGGAAACTAAGTCCCCAAAGGAAACTTCATGCACACAAGGCAGGAATTGAACCCAGACCCTGCAGGTGCAAGACTAATGACTAAGTCAATCAGTTGCCAAAGGTCAATTATGTACTTTTTTTATTTTTTATTTTTTATTAAAGCAGTAGATGTTAAAACATAGCAAAGGTGCCAGAGATGTTCCCTTTACAGTACCTTTATGTTATTTTAATGTTACCTATGTCATATGCGGATGTTAAATTGGGATTAGTCATGGAATATTACTACTTCTTTCTATTATTTAAAAACAGAACTGTTCAGTATAAGGTTTTGTCATATGATGTGAACCTTCCCATTTATCTAATGCCCATAAAAAAAAATCCCCTCATTGCACTTTATGATTCCTTATGTGGTAACACGTCCTATAGCTCGTGTTCAGATGAATATATAAACAGCTGCACAGCTTGTGTCTGCTGGAATCCTTTTGTCTATCAAGAAAATGTTTATATGTTACTTATCATCTATGTGCCTTCAGGTCTCTCTATGACTTACTGTACATGCTTTTCATATATGGGATCTACATGACATAGAGTTACTTGGCCAAAAGCTTAAATATGCTCTCTTAATAAACACAGAATTTTAGACACATCATGCATGTGTGTTTGTGTGTGTGTGTGTGTGTGTGTGTGTGTGTGTGTGTGTGTGTGTGTGTGTGTTTATTCCTCTTATCTGGTTCGGGGCTCGGCCAGTAAGCGTATTGAGGTGCAGCGAATAGATCAAGAAATAATTCTTCTTTTTTTCATTTATCTTAAAAATTTAACAATTTGGGCTGTCTTGTCTAAAACAGTAAGTTTCTGTTATTATGACGGTCTAAATGGGGCACCCATTATGGATAGTGACCACTGTACAAGCCTCTGGAGGCAGTGTTATGGTAAGTATTTACAGTATACAGTATATACAGTGTATAAAACAGAAATTCTGAAGTTCTGAATTCAGAGGTTCGTCTGTTTGGGCGGTGTGGAGTGTTTTCACACAAGCTTGTCACAGGCATTTCTCGTCATCAGTTTTTTAAGAGAAAAGTGGCACCTAAAAAATGAATGTAGCAAATGGTAGACAGCGCATATAACAGACAGACAGTCGAGTGAAATATTACAGTGGGTTATTTTCTTTTTCGCCAGGCAGCATATTTTACTTTAATGTATTGTACCGTAATAATTTCATCATAATTCTTGTTATCCTCACTGGAACAATAAAATTATACTTTTACACCAAACCTTAAACATGTATTTAAGGGCCCATTTCATTCCTAACCTAATCAGTATAAGTTATGTTCTGTCAAAACAATCAAACACTGTTTTTGATGCATTTGGCTTGAATTGTTGAATGCAATGAAATTAGTCATTGTTGTGGGTGAGAGGCTAGATAAGCATACAAGGCTCAGTTCACTCCACATTCTTTAACCACTACATACTTTACTTATCAGTGCTTTACTTTCCACAGCCTGGAATTCATGTAACATCCATGAGGAGGGGCAAGCTGAGTATCATCTTTATCAGTCACAGGAGCCAGCAAGCTCAGAGCGCAGAGTGCAGAGTGCAGGGCAAGAAAATCATCATATTCTTTTGAGACAAAAATATGAAGTCACCAGGAAGGGAGACGCATACAAGTCTTGAAAAGGACCGTTCTGCAGCTCTTTAGTAAGTAATGATGCTTATCAGTTGTATTATACAGGTTATTGATTAACATTTAATGACTATACTATAAGCTATTTATATAACACAGTTCCAAATATATTATATTATATTATATTATATTATATTATATTATATTATATTATATATTATATTATATTATATTATATTATATTATATTATATTATATTATATTATTAAAGAATATTTCCATGTCTGTTAATAAGCTTCATCAAGAGACCATAAGTGTGGGGCTGAGTAATGGGCAATGTTGTTCGGGGAGCTGTGGCCTTCATTCCATCAGACAGATGTGAACGGTTCTTGGTGGGGGATTTGAAGGAGATGCCACATGATTGCACGTTGGACCTGACTAGCTGTCATCTTCATCGCTTTCCCCTTAGAGTATGTGCCTTCAGTGACCTTGTTAAACTTTATCTGAGTAATAACCACTTGACCAATTTGCCTCCTGAGCTTATTAATCTGCAAAAACTTCAAATTCTGGCTCTGGACTTCAACTGTTTTGTGGAACTGCCTTTGGTTGTTTGTAGTCTTCGGCAACTTAACACCCTCTACCTTGGGAATAATCAACTTTACAAACTGCCAAAAGCGCTGGCTCAGCTCACTAAACTAAAGACATTATGGCTAGACAACAACTGCTTTACAAAATTCCCAACAGTAGTATGCATGCTTTCTAACCTTAGAACTCTTCATCTGGATTATAATCAGTTTCGTAACTTGCCTGGTGAGCTGGCAAGGTTAAACGAGCTGCGATGTATTTGGTTATCAAGCAACATCCTGAATAAATTTCCACCAGTTCTCATGGAAATGCATGGTTTGGAAGTGATTGATGTAGACAGGAACCACATACAACTATTCCCACCACTTATTCACTTAACAGGACTTAAGATTATCATCTATGACCATAATCCATGTGTTAATGCACCTATGGTAGGAGAAGGTGTGAAGCGGGTGGGCCGCTGGGCAGATAGTGTTGATGATGGGGATGATGAAGTTGAAAGAAAGACAGCTGAAGTGTCCATAGAAGAACAAACAGCTGAGGTGTCCATAGAGGTGAGAGAACAGCTGGCAGAAAACAACTGACAGAAACTGTACAACTAGAATTATGTTATGAATAATGTATTGAATGTATCAAAACAGTAAACAGTAAAACTAACATATATTCCTTAGCTAAAGGTGTAAAATAGAAATCTAAAAATAAAAAATAGTTTGTGAAAAAGTTTTCTCTCTAAAAATGAAAGACATATATCAGGATAACTTTGACTCTCGCCCTACAACACATATATTTTGTACAGTATACAAGAACATTTCAGCTTTATGATTTCTTGATTTATGTAAAGGTATATATTTTTTATTTTAGAGATCATCTTGAATTAAAATGTACAAGGTATTAAAGAGTATTCCAATGATGAATGGCTAAATTCCAACAATGCACCTCACCTCCTCAATAATGCATGTGTGAAATGACAGATTTGGGTCTGCAGTTTAATGTAAGACCTTTAATAGCCTTTTATCATCATTCTGCTATTCATCAAGCTACTCCTGGTTGCCGGCGGTGTGTTGAATAGGCTACTGTTTTCTGCAAAGATGAACCCCATTTTTAGCAAATGTATGCTGTGTTTTTTTGCCCACTGTAATAGAAGCAGATATGTGTTTAAGTTTCACCAGTAAGATAAAAAATTCAATAAAATGTTATGTGCAATCGGAATTATTGTCAACAAAGTTTGAGATTGTCACAGCTTCTGTATGAAGTGTGTTGTTTTCATATGCACAAAAGTAGTACAATAAAATTCACTAAAATACAGTATGTCTCACATTTCTGTTCTTAATTATTCTAAAGGTATTTTATTTAGAGGGCAATTTAATTTAATTTAATTTAATTAAACAAGTACAAACCTTATTTGGCTGCATAAACTTCTTATGGGAATTACTTAATTACATAATATTATTTATATGAGTTAGTCTGTTTTTAATGTCAGTTGGAGATTTAAATGCTGTGTCCCAAACCCCATACTAGGCTACTATACTATATGCCAATACTAGGTAAAATATTGTGTCCTTTATTGTAAGAGGTTACCCATCATTGTTCAGGTTTGACATACCATTTAACGCATTGGTACTCAACCAGTGGCATAAGAAAAATATGTATTGTTTCAACAGCTACTCCTCATGCTGCTGTAGGCTTGAAGTGTGTCGAACAGCCAAACTGCTTTAGTGTAAAGAGCAAACATGTCCTCTTCTCTTTTCAACACTACCAGGCAATGATGCATTTTAGGGATGCCATTCATGCACAATAATCTTCTTACCCCAAAAACTTCCACCCAGTGTTTCTGGGATAGGGTCCAGAGCCATCATCACGCTGACCTGGATAAAGTGGTTACTAAAAGTGAGTCAGTGAGTGACAATAAAGATAACAATTTCACATATACTTCCAAATCAGCATCTATATCTGTCTCAAGATAGAAACCCTTACAGACTACAGGTACCTCAAACCCTGTTTTTTCATCATAAAGAGAAACTACTGTTATAGTGGAGACATCAGCAAATATTAATAATAGGTGTTCTGATACTGCAGAAATACATTTATTTATTGGCTAATTCTAGTTGATGCTTTAATTAAAGTGACTTACAATTGAGACAGGATGCTGCAGGAACTAACAGATGAGGATTATGGGCTTGCTCAATGACCCAATACCCAACCTACCAGTGCTGATATATGTGGGTATAATATATAGGTATAATATACATATATACTGTATATACTGTATATATATATATATATATATATATATATATATATATATATATATATATATATATATATATAGTTGTTGCTCCATTTGTTGCTGTAGTGATGTAAAACCTAACAGCTGTTTTCAAAATTCAAATTTTATTTCATACACAGTACGATATGCAGTGAAATGCTTATATGACCGCTTCTGACCTTTAAACACAAACTATCAATAGAAATAAAAATAAATTAGGGAATAGAAATGAATAAAATATTCATTAAGAAGTTAAGAATAACAGAATATAAAATATAAAATATGAGATATAGTAAGAATAATAATAACAAAACCTAGCTGTACAAAATAAACACAGTGATGACTGCACAAATAAGCAAAATATGGAAGTCTGAAAAATGAAATGAATATAAATGTCCAGAAAGTATGCAGAAATGAAATGACCAGAAGTGTGCAAAATGAAGTGTGCAAAATAAAATGAAATATAAATGTCTATAAATGTCCGGAACTGTCCAGGGTGAGTGCAAAAGTGCATGAGTGAACAAAGTATAATGTCCATAATAATAATAATAATAATAAGAAGAAGATGCCTGGGAAAACATTTTTACTTTCTAACTAAACTTTAATCCACAGCATTAAGGAGTAATAAAATAAGCACAGTCCATATTAGGTGTGAAAATACATTGCTTGGAAATAATGAGTAGCGTTAGATACTGATTTGTGCGGTTTTATAAGTGAAACAGCTGGGAGGTTTTACTGAGCTTGCTGATGAATAGTTCATCTGGTAACTTTGTCACACTTGCTCCTTTTTGTTTTCATGAAGAACCAAGCAGCCTACATCATTTTTTGTTTTGTAATATGCTTTTTTTCCCTTTACAGTCATGCAGATATTCTACTGTAGTGTTTAATATTATGTTTTTTTTTAGATATGTTTGGAAACATTTAATGTTTTGTACATAATAATGTAGACATGATAAACATATATATCAAATGTGCACTAAACATAATATGGTCTACACAAGTACTAGAGAGAGAGAGAGAGAGAGAGAGAGAGAGAGGCAGACAGAGAAATAGATAGATAGGTAGTTTGTTTACATAACAACCATTTCAGAAAACTGAAAAACCCTCTGACTATTCCCGGCAGTTAATGACAGCAATTGGTAAATAGTTCTCTCCTTGTTGGTGGCTTCATTCAAACGTAATAGCTGTGTAGCAAGTGTCGTGCTACTAGCGCCACACAGTACGCTGATTTGTTACATCACTGGTGATGTCATCTGACGTCACACACGGGAAAACTACACAGACGTCGCTCGGAGCGAGGCTTTATTTGGAAACGATTCTTCTGCTTGACACAATAGCCTCGGAGTCAAACGTAACAACTAACTCCAGGGACCTTGCGCTCAGTGTGTTCTACCTGTGTCTGTGTGAGTTTCCTCTGGATCATTTCGTTTTCTCCCACTTTCCTAAATGTCCACAAGTGTTTGTAAAATACCGTATCACCCTTCCAGCGTGTGTGTTCTCAACTCACTCCCAGTGTTCTAGGGAAAAGGGGAGAAGTTAGAGAATTAACAAATCGTCGAATGACCATTTCACACTTGAGGAATGAAAAATGTGCCAAAAATAATAATACATTTAAATATACATATATAAAAAATACAAATCAATAAATATAAAATAATAATAAAACAAAAATATTTAATTGTACTCTAGTGCAATTTATTTAATCGCAGAATTTTTTTTTCTTCTTAGGTCACAGCATTTCACTACAAATGCCATACAGTTTATGTCTGTATATGTGATATGAGATTAGATTTTGATTTTGCACGGTATTATACAGGGTGCCAATAATTCTGGAACTGACTGTACAACTGTGCAATAATGGCACACGAAGGCTAGTAGTAAAGGTTCTTCTTGGGTAATATTACAAAATGGTAATAATGATAATAAAAACTTAACGTGCTACAGAATTGTTATGTATGCTGCGTGTAGAAGTTGAGAGAGTAAATCGGGCGGTGGTTGATCTTTTTATTCCGGAGACATTGGAAGCGGTGTGTACTGTCGCTGCCTTCACACGACACTGAAAGTGAAGCTGATTGTGCGCCAGCAGCAGCAGCACGGCTTCATTATTAGCGCTCGCTCACAGTGATGGGAAAGAAAAGCCGTGCAGGGCCGGGCCGACGGACCATTTTACAGCTCTCACCACCAGGACTGCGCAGCGGCACAGGAGCAGGCCGAGACGAGGCTGCAGGCTCTGGATCAGAAGGTGAGACATTACGCATTTTTTGTTTTGTTGTTTGTGTGTTGTATGCCTCAAATTATTTGCTTAGATTCGGTGTTTAAACATTACCAATTGTTAAGAAACGAATACCCCGGTGCCTCGCCCAGGCCGGACTCGTCCGGCTCGTGCATGGCGCTCTGGCTAACAACGCTAGTCAGTGAATAAGCTTGTCAGCTAATTTACCTAGCTATGTCACTACAAACCGAATGTTTGTAATAACGACCTGTATAAAAGAAAAATGGATATCTGCTAAATATTAATCTCGTTTATGTAGGAAATTATCTAGTTTAACTCCGTCATATAATGTTTTTTTTTGTCTTATCGCAGTTAGCTTGCTAACTCTTGCTAGCACACAAAACACCCTTAAGCGTGACCTATCAAAATAAAGTACGTAAAAAAAAACTAATAAGAGGAAAACATAAATGAGGGTTATTTTTTTTCCAAAAAAAAAAAAAAAGCTGTATAATGTGTCAAATTGGTTGTTTTATAACCATAAGACAGCAAAGGAGGAGGAAATAATGTTTTCGCTAATTTGACGCTGTGTTTCCGGACTTGCGTACAAAAGAAATTTAGCTAGCATTAGTATAACGCAGGGTTTCTCAGTGTGGAATTTGTCTTAAAATGTGTTGATCCAGTACATCAAGTACTGTAACAGTTGCTGTAGTTTTATTTAGTTATAATGTTTACTAAGCCAGCTTCCTGTTGGGGAAAAGTAAATAAATACAATCAAGTTTGGTCTGAGCGGAGCTGCCAAACTACAGGCCGAGCTGATCTTGCAGGGTTTAGCTCAGAGATTCTCTGGCTTGGTGCTGGAGGAGACCCTGTCCCGAACACACTGGTGAATTTAATTAGTTAAATCAAATGTGCTGGGAGATGAAACATCAGGATCAGACTTGAGAATTATTGATCTCGTAATTTTTTAGATTACTAATGCTTAACGTTACAGTCTATAGTCTAAACCTAAATCCAAGAGAGAGAGCATTCTCTTTGGCAGCAAAAGGCTCATCAGTTCCTTACAAATTTTTTGGGCATTTCAGTACCCAAATGTTTTTGTATGTTCAGATTTTTTAAGAAATTGAGAAATTGTCTTTCAGGGGAGACGGAGGGTAATACAGGCAAAGACGGTCAAGCAATCTACAAGGAGATGAACATGGAAATGAAGACGACAGCGGTGAAGGCAACACGTAAGTAAAGAATTTACTGATGTCTGTCTTGTTGCATAAAGATTTATGTGGTTTACCTTAAATAAAGTAAATGGTAGCACTAAAAACATCTAACATTAAATATTATCTAACTATCTGTCACACATCGCATATACTTGGGACTAAAGATCGTAAGCTTAATACAGTACTAAAACTAAGGTTGCATGCAAGTTACAAAAAATAAAAACTGATTGTTGACATGCATGTACATATAAGATGGCAGGAAAAGCGAACCATTTTTGACCAGTCAACCAGGACCATATCTCTCCAGTTAAATTTCTCTTCTTAAAATGTCAACTTCTTGCGTTGTCTAATTTCGTACACCTTTAAAATAATAGCGAGTCCGTCTAATGGGTGGTCTTTTTTCATGTTGTTTGTGTTTTACATGTATCCTGTTAATTGAAGTGACATGCCGTGGATTTGTTTTATAGAGGGCTTGTCTTTGCTCGGTGCTTATGAGGACAGTGAGGAAGAGGATGGATCAGACGCAAGCAGTTCTGCTGCCAAAGCAAAGCTCAATCGATCTGCAGACATTGACAGTACACTTGCAAGTTTTATGGCTGTGAGTAGCATGCTGCTTAATTTTCCTCAAATGCCATTAAGTAATTTATTTTTAAAATTATAATTCTAAATGCTTTCTCAAATATATGTCCTGGATCTGTGCAGTGTTATTTTTTTTTTTGTTTTTATCATTGTACATTGCATGGCTTTATTGATAATGCATTTTTTGCACCATCCCTAATTTAACATTGCACTTGTATATTCTCCACATATTTATTTTGTACATATTATACAGAGATACAGACTGCTTTTTTTTCTCTATGCCTCTTTGCAACCACACAGTTTATCGTTGCACTACTGCATATTCTACCCATATTTACTGTATGCACATGCTGTACTATATAGTCATTCATGTACATACAGTATGTATATCCTGATTTAACATGTATTCGTGACATGTCTTCCCCACTGCACAATGTCTGCAAAGATGGATGGTGTATTACCATATATTTTTAGTACCCACAGCTCCTTCTCTACCTAGGAGCCATTTACCTTATTTTACTGCATTTATTATTTATTGTATTCCTCTTATGTACTTCTTCTGGCCAAATGCTAACAGCATTTGATTGGATTTTCAACATGTGCTTTGCACATTGACAATAACGTTGTATTGAATCTGAACTAATCTTTGCTGCAGGAAATTGATGCGATCACTACTCAGCCTGTCCAGACTGATGACGCTACGAAGGAAGAGCCCTGTGCCCCAGCACCTACGCCTCCTCGCCCTGAACCCAAGGCAGAACAGCACGCTTATGCACAGAATGGGTCTTCCCAGGAACTTCAGTATAATACACAGTACTCCTTGGCAGGAGGTGATTAAATTATTGGCAGACCCAAATTTAACTTTTACAGCAACAGTTTCTCAGTGTTTAGAATGACGTTGTTTTTCAGTGCCTCAAATGACACAAAAGAAAGTTTTGACAAACACTTTGTATTTTTGGCCAACTATTTTATTATTTTCCTTTTTTATTGTGCAGACACAGCAAACGGTTAAAACATTACCTCTATTACCTCTAGTGGTAATTAGTGGCTTTGTATTATATTTGTTGACGCAGTGGTCACTTGTATGCCATGAGACACAATATCTAAAAGAATATGCATTATTTATGCGATTTTATGACGTACTATGGCTTTTGTATGTTTTTGCATTAGCTGGGGTTGAAATGGGTGACTGGCAAGAGGTATGGGATGAGAACACGGGCTGCTACTACTATTGGAACACCCAGACTAACGAGGTGGCCTGGGAGGTTCCCCACTATCTGGCTGATCAGATGCAGAGTCTACAACAATATTCAGAGAAGTAAGCTTTGAGAAATACCAAAATGCTCATTTTGAGCATGTTTTATGAACAAATGTTACTACTTTAAAAAAGGCTTTTTTAAATATAATATAATTAATATAATTATATTCTCATTTTTTCAGTATTTTAGCTGAACAATTTTTGTATTTCACAGCTTATCTGTTAATGGCAGTGAGGTGTTGCATCACGCAGCGAGTTATGCTGAACAGCACTCGGCTTCGACTGTCACTGCATCAAAGCAGGAACCAAAAAAGAAGGCATGTTTTAGATGTTTATTTATGCTTGTCCATAACTTATTCATTTAATTTAAATAATTTGAATTTAGTTTTACATCTAACCGGTCAGGTTAAATTAATATTAAATTATTAATAATTTCCAATATGATGTTTTTACACAGGAAGTAATGGAGAGTGTAGTTGCTTTAACTAGTGATGAGGAGGAGAGGAGAGGGGTAGCTGCCTCTCTCCTTGCCCCATTAATACCGCCTGATGTAAAAGAGGCAGAAGAGAAATGGAGGAAGAAGATTTTAGCGATGGACGAGAAGGTGGAGAATGCTCCAGAGGTTGAGGGAGAGGCGTCTCCAGGTTCTCCTGCTCAGTGTGATGAGGAAAGCCTTGCTCCATGTAATCAGCAAAGTAGGAACCAATCTAGAGAAAACTCTGACAGAGAAGAGGAAACTGAGGAGGACACCAAAGAACTGGAGCTTGCATTAGAGAGGAAAAAGGTATGATGCTAACCTAAATTTTAATTTCGCCCTTACATGACCTTTCAAATGTAAAGTTGTAAATTTGCTAAAACATGCTTTATGCTATAAATTACATTAGTATGCCTGTTCTATGCAGTGACTTGTTATTCTGCACACAGCTATGAGTTGAAGAGTACACTCACGTTTACTTGCAAAAATTTATAACATTTGTGGAAATCACATGTGTACAGTACTTTTCATATTATTTATAAGGTTTACAGTAGTATTTTGTGGTGCGCTCTGTCTGAATCATCCCAAATCCTTAACCATCTTTTTCTGAAGGTATTCTACTGATGTGGATTTGTGCTCTGGGTTTTCATCATGCTGGAAAGTGCCATTTTTAGCTATCCATCGGGTATTGTGCCAAAATAGATTGCTAACTGAGAATCATAACCCCGTCTTCCACAAGACAGGCTGAGATACTGTCATTGTACTAATGGTGCAAACAGCTAATATTTATTTGGGGAAAATAAGAATAATTTCATTGGTGACAGGTGAAAATAAATACTTTTGAACACTAGTTAATTTTTAATAATACTTTATTTTAAAATAATTAAGATTTTTTTTCCCCTTAATATATTATTTCATATATGTATTTAAAAACAGGGTGTGTAGATTTCTTTATAATCACTGTATGTTCACTCAAAATTACTCTGCTAATCACAGACCAGGGAGAAAATCATCTATCAATCATACATTGATCTGTGCTTCCTAAGCTATAAAGATTCCAAATCAATACTCTCCTCCGTCACCCCAGGCTGAACTTCGTGCTTTAGAAGAAGGTGATGGCAGTGCCGGCGGTTCAAGCCCCTGTTCTGAAGCAAGTCAAGAGGGTTCCCGAGGCCTTTTGAAGAAGACAAAGTGGAAAACGGCCTTTCTTCGGGCACAAAGTCCTGACTCAAACAGCAGAGGCTCTGACAAAACAGAATGGGACACTGCAGAACCTGTGGATATAGGTAACACCATAAATTACTTACTATTTAAGCTAATTACTAATTACATTACTATTTAAGCAATATTGCAACCTTAAAGGAATATATAAAATATAGAAGATTGGTTCTTCATCAGTGATCACTTTCACATGGTATAAGTAACTGTTTAAACATTCAGCTGCTAGATTGGCACTGAAGCCTCTGGCTAGAAGCTTTAACAAAACAAAATGCACTAAACTAAATAAAATTAGAATTTTGCAAATTTGCTTTTCAGCTATGTCTTTTTTTTGGAAAATTCACAAGAGCTGGTTCTCTCCAATTTGAGCCATTTTTGATGTTTTATTATTTTCTAGCACATCCCAAAACAGCTGAGAAAGAAGAGGACAAAGAGGAACAGGAAAAGACTGTATCCAAAACACAAGAGGAGGATCCAGCAGACTTGAAGGTAAAGATCGCGTATAGCATAAATTAACGTGTAATGGTGAATTACAACAAACTTTAAATTAAGAGTTAATTTGTACCTGCCTCATTACCATGCATGTTCAGGTTTGTGAAATTGCTTCTTCAGTTTCAGATCGGAGAGCTTGCTAATACCTTAACCAGCAAAATGGAATTCTTAGGAATTGACAAAAAGGCCATCTCCAACTTTCAACTGCTTCTGTTGCAAACTGAGGTAGACAAAGCTTTCTAGAATTCCTTTGACCTCTTCAATATAACTTTTGTCTAGGAGATTTGGTCTGTGCAGTAATCTATTAAATTCTATAAAATGAATATCTGAGGTAAATATAAAGTAGATTTTTATTTCTGTCTTTCTCTTGTTTTTGTTGTAGACGCGGATAGCAGATTGGCGAGAAGGAGCTCTGAATGGAAATTATCTTCGCCGCAGGTTACAGGAAGCTGCTGAGCACATAAAACATTACGAACTTAACGCCACTCCCAAGGGCTGGTCCTGCCACTGGGACAGGTACGAGCTCCTTACCTTTCACATCTTTATCACTCCACACCCCTCCCTAAAAACTCTTAACTCCCACCCCACACTTGTGACTATTGACTACTTTACCTCTGCAATATGGCAAATGCCTGACTGGTTTGTAGTATTGGGAAATGTCGCCAATCAAGGAGAAAGATACAAAGTTGTGTTATAAGGGAGCATCTGTAAAGAGCCAACTGACACGAGCCCCAAAGAGATGAGCCCAGTCAGCCCCAAATCAGACACAATGGTCCACTAGCTCTTAGGAAGGTGCTTGCACGTGCAAGAGCTTTGAACTTTACAGGACTGCCCCAAAATGATGAGAGCGTGAGTGACACAGAGTGACTACATGGGAGCACACAAGCATCAGTTAAAGCGAAGACGGTGCCTTGCTGTGGGAGCCTGAAGGTCAGACCAATCTAATTTGTTTACAGTTTTTTTTTCCATGCAACATTTGATGATTATAAAAATACTCTTTCCTTTACCCTCTTCTGAAGATGTCTTCTCAAAGGCATCTCGGTGGGTTTTTGTCTGTGTGAGTATTGCCATGACTACTGTTTAATAAATGTTTTAGGATTTGCTGTAATTGTGATGATTTTTGAGCATAAAGTGGGTTTTTCACCAGTGTTCCCCATCCAATCTGGCTCCTCTCATGGGCTTAATGCAAAGCCCAGCTCAACATTTTTTCATTAGGGAACTAGAGACCCCTTGCTCTACCCATGTCTCCCTGGGTCTCATGTTAAGAAGCCAGCTGCTGAGACAGTATTGTGTGTTTGTTTTTTCCAACTCTAGAGATCACAGGCGATACTTCTATGTGAATGACCGGACCAGTGCCTCCCAGTGGGAGTTTCCAGCAGTGAAGGAAGATGTGGAAGATGCCACACCACCCCAACCCTCTGCAGTTTGCCAGGAAAATGCAGATCAACTACCTGCTGAGGCGTCCAGTGGTATAGAAGGTAGGGGTCATTTCAACAATAAATTTTGCATAGGATAAAAACCTAACCAAAACACAAGGGGAGGATACCACCAATTAATGCAGTAGATGTTATGCTACTTAAACTGATACAGTAACATGACCACTGTTTGTAACTACTGCTCCCTTCTCTGTAGAAACCCAGTCTTATTGGTCAGCTCCTCCACTTCCACCAGACACACCACCTCCTCCTGCAGAAGAACCACCTCCACCACCACCACCTCCTGAATCTCCTCCACCACCCCCTCCTCCACCACTCAGTGATGATGGAGAGATCGAGGAGGTTGAAATGGAAGATGAGGACGCTGAGCCACCTGCTCCTGGAACAGAGGAATTTAGGGTATAATATTTTTAACTTGTATGCCTGCTGTATATAAATTTGTTACATTTTTTTCCATTTACACTTCAATTTAAACATCTGCCTTCCCAGGCAAGTGAAGCAGCAGCAGCTCAAGGAGCTGTGGCTAAAGGCCAGAAGAGGAAAGCTCCAGGATCAGAACAGTTAAACAAAGCCATCACTATTGGCAGCAGTCCCATACTCTACACCCAGCATACTGCCACAGCAGGTGACTGAAGAGATCAGCATTCAAATACATAATTCATCTAAATTTTCTTGAATAATGAATATTAATGATTATTGTTGATCAATTAATCTAATGAATAAGCGTCACAGTAATTCTGTATTTTGCTCCATAATCTCTCAGCCCCTATAATCGCTGCAAGTACTTATTGGGGTATGACTGCAGTAGCTACACCAACTCTGCCATCTGAGTCTTTTGTTCCACCAACGCCAGCTGCACCCTCACAACCTCCACTTCCACCACCTCAGCCGCCAGTTGAACCAGCGATCACAAAGATAGCTACGGACAAAACTAAAAAGCTAAAGAAGGACAAGGTAGGTTGATACAGTCTGTCTCTCACACTTTTTGTACCTACTCTTGATCTGTGGGCTTGAAAATATTCCTTTAAATGGAATACCCTGATAAAGAAATGTGTTTTTCAGACGAAAAAGAGCAAGACTAAGATGCCATCTTTAGTGAAAAAATGGCAGAGCATCCAAAAGGAATTGGATGAAGAAGAGAAGTCAAGTTCTAGTGACGAAGACCGAGACCAACTAAACAATAGGCGAATTGAAGAGTGGAAACAGCAACAGCTTGCCTCGTAAGTGGAAAGCAGCGAGCTTTGATACTTCATTTTATTGATCTGTATTTGGAGTATATACTACTTAATTTACAGTCATTTTGTTTTTGGACTAAAATGGTTTGATTTCTCTCGCATTTGCAGAGGAAAGGCAATGAAGAACGCCAACTTTGAAGTTTTGCCTGATGACTGGAGAGAAAGATTGCTAAAGAAGAGGAAAATGATGCAGAGTTCATAGCATTGGTCCTTCAGTTTGAAACGGACTGTCTTGGACTAGATTTTTTTTCTTAACTTTTTTGTACATGATGGACTAGATTGAACTGAATGTTTTTATATTATCACCTCTATTTAAGTGGTGAGGAGGTATTCTGAAGAAAGACATCAAAGTGTCTGTTATTGTTTTTGTAAAAATAAATCTGTGTACAAAGTGTTCGTTATATTTTTGTTTTCATGTTATATCCCTCACAGTCATCAACATTGATCAATAGTAATTGCAGAGCAACTTGCCTTCTTTTAATTTTAGCATGTGTTGTTTTTGAAACTAGTATTTTGTATAGATTATGGCAAGTTTTGTGATGTTTTTAGGATGTAATGTGCCATGATCATGTGTCTTTGATCCAAAGACTGTTTACTGTAGGAATTCAAGCTAATTTAATGTCCATGTATTACTGATACCTTGAAGCTTATGTTCCTAGCTTTAGCCATAAAAAGTGATGGAATAATACACAATTGTGCATGGTGGAGAACACGGTTTCCCCCCCAAGGTTTTGACGTGATCTGTTATTTTGGGTATTAATGAGGGACCTGTATATAAATACTCATTCTTGGGGTCAAATTTCTTATATACGTCAGTGAAAGAATTGTCTGTGCAGGGTATAGGCTTTGCAATAATACTTTATAAACAAACTAATGTCATTTTTAATCTGGAGAAATTTCAGCCAATTACAGCCATGCTAGTTTCTTCCACAGTGTTCTGTATAGCGGTGTCCCTTACTAGAATTCAGGTGAGGTGGTCACTGAAGTTTTCTATGTTGTAAATAATAAATTTATACCACCTAATTAAGAGGAGGCTGCTTTTTAATTTGGATAATGCAGTGCTTAAAGATATGTGTCCAGTTATTGGATAAAAGATAATTCCAAAGGAGTGATAAGATAAATAAATGGGAAATAAACTCGTTTAATTCAGTAATAAACCATAAACAGTAATGACCTGTTTTTTCTTGCACCTTTATAAACATGAACCTTTTCAGCAATTAGGGCTATAGCATGTCAGGCTAGGCTTCAGTCCCCATATGCATCTGTGAACCTTGGCTGCCCATGACCCTGCTACTAGTTCACAGGTTTTTCTTTGTTGGACCACTTTTGGTTGGTTCTGACCACTGCAGTCTGGAAACTTTCCAGAAAACAGAAAAGCTTCTGTTTTGGAGTTGCTCTGACCCAGTTGTCTAGCTGCCATAATTTGGCCCTTGCTACAGTAGCTACAGTTAAAATATCTCATGCAAGTAGCACCTGGAAGAGTGGGTCTGTGTATATTAGGCAGGAAGTGAAGGTTTGTCCTTGAAGTTGATGTGGTGGAAACAGAAAAAATTGCCAAATGGAAGAATTTGAGTGATTAACAAGGGCCAAATTGTGATGGTAAGACAACTTGGTCAGAGTAACTACGAAACATGTGGGATGTTCCTGGAGTGTAGTGGTTAGAACTGACCAAAAGTGGTGCATGGAATTAAAACTGGGGAACCGATAAAAAGTGTCATGGGCAGCCAAAGTTACTGATGCAGATAGGGAGTAAAGGCAGGTCCATGTACTCTGATCCAATATAGAAGTTACTGTAGCTGTAAGGCCAATGCTAGTCTCCATGGAAAGGTGTCAGAAGCCAGTGCATTGCTGTTTTGGTGGCACTCAATATTAAGCAGATGGTTATAATGTTATGGTTGATCTGTGCATGTTGTGATACCATTCAAATAATTTGCCTTTCTTTCTTTTTTAGTACTCTGCATGGATTACTGCACAATTAGATTTGGTATATACTTATTATTTGAAATTATTATTATTAACAGGATTTAGCAGATGCCTGTATCCAGGGGGTCTAAATAGGTTAATGTCATTATATAATTTTATTATATATGTTTACAGCATTCTGCAGATGCCCTTATCCAGAACGACTTACTTTATTATTTTTTTTCTCATTATACATCTAAACATTACAATGTTAAGGGTCTTGCTCAAAGGCCCAACAGAGGCAACAGGGTAGTGCTGGGGCTGTACCTGGGACCTTCTGTTCTGTAGTCCAAAAACTTTCAGTGGGATTGTTTTACACTTAATATAAGAAGCAAATATGTATTTTAAATTAAATTGTACCTTATGTTTCACCCTATATACCCTGCACTATACATATTTACCTGATTATTGTACCATCATTGTTAAAAGCGCCAGACAAATAATTAATGACCAATAGTAATTTGATAATTGGTGTTCTTAATTGATAATCAATAAAATTAACGATTTTATGCTGACATTTCCTCCCATATTTCGGCATTTCTTTTTTAAACATTACTATCGCCTCTGTTTACGCTTCTTGTGCGGAAAGAGCGCATGGTGTCCATGGTAACGACGCTAGCCCTGACGTCAATTGCCTAGCAACTGCGAGGTTTGTAGAATCAACATATTATTGTAATTAGCAACATTACTAGCCCCTCTGTGGCTATGCAAAACGCCAAACCAGTACTAGTTAGTAATAGTAGTTTAGTTACGGGTAACTGAAAAGTTACCACATATTTTAACTTGTCTTTATTACGTAAGGAACTTGTCTAACTATCGCCCGCTAAGCTAATGAGCTAGGAAGAATTAAACGGGAGCTGCTTAACTGTTTACATGCTCACACGGTTGGGAATCGGGAGATGATATGCAGGTGAGTAACGTAACGAGGTCTGGTAACTTTTTTGTCTTATGGAAAATATATTTAAAAAATATTATGCTTATACCGGAATATAGAAATTTCCACATGTGTTTGAAGAGGTGCAATGAGCACAAAACTGACCATCTACGTATTTTCCTTTCTCTCTCTCTCTGTCTGTCTGTCTCTCTCTCTTTCTCTCTTTATACTATATCAAACTTAAGCATTTTTCAAAACCAAAAAGCAAATGAAGCAGAACAATAAAAGAGTATATATCTTATCTGCAAAATGTGGGTTTACAAATAGGAGTTACAAAAAGTTAATAAATGGTGTGTGTTTGTGTGAGAGAAAGAGAGAGAGAGAGACTTTAAATTTTTTTTCCTCTTTCATTAAGTCCCCAGATGATCCCTATGAGAGATTCATTCTGCAGCATTTAAAGCATTACGGACTTTTTACAGGTAGGTCCGTACTAAAATACATGAATTATCTTTGCTTGTATAACACAAATCAAATCAAATAATAAAAAAACACATCTAAGGTCAAGTAAAATTTTATCATGTACATTGATGTGCGGAAATGTTAGTAGTGGGGTGGCTTAGTAGTTAGTACTGTCACCGTGCACCTCCAGGGTCTGGGGTCGATTCTCGACCACAGTCTGTGTGCATGGGGTTTGCATGTTCTTCAGTGCTTAGTGGGTTTCCTCCAGGTACTCCAGTTTCCTCTCACAGTCCAAAGACATGAAGAATAGCCTAATTGCCGTTTCAAATTTGCCCGTAGTGTATGAATGAGTGTGCGTGTGCCCTGCAGTTGATTGTCATCCTGTCCAGGGTGTACCCTGCCTGGTGCCCTAAGTCTCCTGAGATAGAGTTCAGGACCCTCAAAGCGGTATAGACAATGAGATATTGAATTCTAATGTATAGAGACTTAACAAACGGTTGTTTCTCAATAACATGCAATTGAATGAATGTTTGAGAATTTTGTTTTCTAGGCCAGAGTTCAAAGTTTCTTCAGAGAAATGTTTCATCAGGCAGGCTATGGGAAAACAGCCATGAGTCTGTGGCCACGGATGTCCTCCATTCAACCCCTGAGAGCACAGACATGGATGAGGAACAACTAAGGGCACATCAGGGACAATGTATGATTTTTAATCATGAAGAAATGTAACGTGTAATGTGATGAAATTAATCTTTTTCTAGTTGAATGTTCTTATAGCCAGTGAAATATTTCTTATATAAAGAGATCTCCCATTCCACTTTCTGTCTGTGGTGTGAGTGGTTAATTTAGTTTTTATATATGTAGTTTGATTTATTTTTTTTGGTTATGTATATTTTTTGTATCAAATATCTAGTCTCTTTAAATATGGAGAAATATCTACGGACCAGGCAGCTGCTAATTGATCTTGAAGGGGGAAGGCCGATACCACGTCTGAGGGAACCACTCGACCTCTTTTCTATCCCTTCCATTTCCTGTCCCTTCCAGGGTGTTCGCTGGCCAACTGAATGTGAAGTCGTCTGTGACGATATTCATCACATAGGTATCCATTCTTCATACTTTTCATCCGGAAATAGTCACAACTTTCCAGGTTCTCCTTTTTCACAGCAATCTATTTCCTATATGTGTATTGATACAGAATGGGAACCCGGAGAACCAGAACCATTTTATAAACCGACAGGACATGAGCCGGCACCCACGTCATTGGGAGAGGACAAAGGAATCACTGTGTATTGTATAGACTCTGGTAACACTTAACATCCAGATAGAATTTGCCAGAAAATAGTGTGTCCTTTCAATGCTTTTCACTTTATCAACTACTTTAAAACTGCTACATAACAGCTTTCATTTTGTGTTTTTGTTTGTGTTTTTTTAAAGCCAAAAAAATGCCCTACTTTACTCGTTCCCGTGTTGGTGGTAACAGGAAGCATATAAAGAATTTCACCTCTAGTGCCGACAGCAAAGAGACTCCCACCCTGTCTTTTGAGTCCAGATTTGAAAGTGGTAATCTTCAAAAAGCAGTTAAAGTGTAAGTGGGTATTATTTCCTTTAAGCATATTACTTTAACAAGGAGGAAACAGGTATTAGCAAAATAAAAAAGCAAGGTTGTTTTTAGTGTTTTCATTGTAAACTGAAGACATTTGTGTTTGGTAATGATGAATATGAGATGATAGATCAGAATGTCAGCATCAATTTCCTGATAACTTTGTTGGCAGACCACTACCTTTAGCTGAAGAATAGAAACAGATAGACTTGACTTAAATAAACGTTAACAGAACTTACATTAATGCATATCTCTGCATCTGATAGTGCCTGCATCTGTCTGTTTTGCGACCCATTGACATAAAAAAAAAAAAAAACATTTCCATTTATTTATTTATCTCTTTATTTATTCATATCTTTATTTTGGTGATGCTTTAAAATGTTGCTGTAAAATGTGTTTAAAGATGCTGTAAAAGGTGTTGGTGATGTGACTATCATTGGGGTTACTGTAATTTTTTTTCCACTGCTTTTACATTGCTTCTGACGTTGACTGCTGTTGTTTTCCTGTTGTTTTTTGACCTGGTTGTTAGCTTAGCTGATTTCCTTACCTGATTTCTGGTTGTTGGTACAACAGTGGTTTCTTTCTTTTCCATGAGATTTGAAATTGTTGCAATAGCTATGCAAAATGCTTGTACCTTGGCCCTATTCTCAGCTTCAGACTGGCTTTTTTTCACCCATAAAGAGCTATCTTATTTTAAAGTCAGTGATAATGTTACATGTTACATATTTAATGTTAGTTTTGAACTATACAAGCTTCAAAACAAACCCTTAGCATTTTCTGTTACCTTTTAAAATAATCAGACAGGTCACACCTGGGAAACACCTGTCAGTCTCATGTTCCAAATTTTTTTTATCACTTCAAAAAGGGTAGGTAAAAAAAAACGATCTATCTATTTGATCTAATACCTCATTAATTAAAAAAAAAAAACTCAAATCAAATTGTCTTCAGTGTATAGCAAAATTAATTGGCCTGGCATTTGCAGTGCTACTGAAGGGGAATGTATATTGTATATTAACAACAAATGTATGTAATGTGTCCAGTCATTAGTTATTGCATTGTAGTGTGTGTGTGTGTGTGTGTGTGTGTGTGTGTGTGTGTGTGTGTGTGTGTGTGTGTGTGTATATATATATATATATATATATGTGTGTGGGGTTATTTCTGGACACAAAAGTTTAGACATACCTTCTAATTCAATAACATATGGCATGAGGTAATTAAGTAACATCAATGACAACAGACAGTTGTTTAAAAAAATAAAAAATAAATCAGCTGTTCTGGAATAGTTCTTGCAAGAAAGGTATTGTCAAGTGCATTTGCAAAACCTATCAAGCACCATGATGAAACCACCTCTCAGGAAGCAAGACCAAAAGTTACCTCTGCTGCAGAGGAGAAGTTCAATTACAGTTACCAGCCTCAAAAATCACCAATTAACAGCAACTCAGATTAAGTCTGTTATGAAGGCTTTTACAGAGCATAAGTAGCAGACATATCTCAACATCAACTGTTCAAACGAGATTATTGCTTATTATGGATACCTTCAGCCTTGTTGTACAATGAAGACAGAAATAAAAATGAGAAAGACCCTTGAATTAGAAGGTGTGTCTAAACATTTGACTAGTAGTGTACATAAAAAAATTAAACAATGATATTTTCCCTTTTAGTGGTCATTATGACTATGAGCTCACTTTGCGCAATGACCTGTACACCACAAAACACACACAGTGGTTCTACTTTCGTGTGAAGAACATGAAGGCTGGTGTCACATATCGTTTCACGATTATTAACCTGATGAAATCCAGCAGTCTGTATGCAGCAGGCATGCGTCCACTGGTGTACTCTGAGATTGGTGCCTGGCTGAAGGGAGAGGGTTGGTATCATGCAGGCAACAACATTCGGTAAGTATACTTGGTTGTCAAAGTAAATAGTCACCCATAGATCATTTTAAAAAGTTTGATACCCTGCATCCCAATTATCCACTTTTTATGAAAGGTATTACCGGAATCAGAATGAAAAAGAGGGCAAACCACTTTACTCGCTCACTTGGACACTTGAGTTTCCTCATGAAGACGATACCTGCTACTTGGCTCAATCCTACCCGTACACCTACTCAGACCTGCAACGCTATCTGCAAGCTGTGGTTTCAGACCCAGCTCGGGCAATATACTGTAAAGTGCGAGTACTTTGTCGAAGCTTGGCAGGAAATTCTGTGTATATGCTGACTATTACTGCACCCAATGGCACCTGGCAAGAGCAAAGAAACAGGCGAGCAGTGGTAGTAACAGCACGGGTGCATCCAGGAGAAACGAATAGCTCATGGATAATGCAGGGGTTCTTGGATTTTCTGTTGGGTAAATCACCTGATGCAAGTCTACTGAGAGAAACCTTTGTGTTTAAGGTAAATGATTAGAGATGGGTTTGGTCAAAAATTATTATTTTTTAAATTTTTCTACAAGTCAGCTCAAAGTTAAACTCATTTTGGGCAATATCGATCTCCCAAACTCCCTTATTACTTTGCTTCCATAACAACTGATGCCCAGTTTTAATAATATCATATGATAGCTTGAATATACAGTATAAACAATATCTTATGATGACTAGAATATATAAACATCTAGTTGGTTTGGGAGGGACTGTATACGCACATTCCCTCCCTAAACTATAGGATGCTTATACAGTATATTAATTTTGTGGTCCTTGTTATTTTTAGTATCTTATACTTTTAGTATTTATTTGTTTGTCTATTTTTACATTTATTCAGAATTTCACTTTGTTCATAATTCATGAAACAATTTACATGATATAATAAGGATAAATTTATGACTACGGTTATACAAAAATTATCATCTGCAGGTAGTGCCAATGCTGAATCCTGATGGTGTGGTGGTTGGGAACTACCGATGCTCTTTGGCAGGGTGTGACTTGAACCGCAACTATCGTACTCTACTTAAGGAGTCATTCCCCTGTGTGTGGTACACTCGTAACATGGTGAAACGGTAAGTAACATAACTCATACACTTGCAATGCCACTTATTTTAGTAAAGGTGAGTAGAAGTATGTGCAGATTTCAACATATTTAAACAGGCGGTATACAAAAGAAAAACAAGCTGTCAGTTTTTGTTTTCTGTTCTTGGCTGAAGTAAACTGAAGTAGAACTTGAGTGGGTCCTTTGCTTTTGTAACTCATCTCCCTCAAGATGTGTTATGTTGTGCATTTCGAAATGCATTTTCTGCTCACCACCGTTGTGCAGACTTAGTTTGCCCATCTCAATTGACCTCTCTCAGCTACCTGGATTTTTTTTCCTTTATTGCACCATACTGGATAAACTCTTGAGAGTGTTGTATTTGAAAATGCCAGGAGATGAGCAGTTATGAAAATACTCTGTTGATGCCAGGCTGGCTGGTTAATCATGTCATTGTTTAAAAAAAAGAAAAAAAAGAAAAGAAATTGTACTTGCCATATGATTGGCTGTTTAGATAATTACATGTATGTGTAGGTGTTCCTAATGTTCCTAAAGTGCTCAGTGAGTGTGCTTTATATAAAAACATACAGGTGGCTCCATAGTGAGCTAATAATAGGAAGGTGTTTTGCTCTTCAAGATCCAAGAAAGATTTAAGAAAAGCAATAGTCATCCATGATCTGAGGACGGAATTAAATAAAAGATGGAACAATCAAATTTTATTAGGAATTGATTTACAGTTTGATGGATGTATCAATGGCCATATTGAACATATTTTCATTCATATTAAATGAGATATGTAAATTACATGGCTTTAACTCCTTAGGTTGCTTTCTGAGAGAGAAGTAGTGTTATACTGTGACTTTCATGGCCACAACAGAAAAAACAATGTATTCATGTATGGTTGCACCGACCAAAAGGATACTTCACTACATCTTCAGGAGCGTGTCTTCCCTCTGATGATGAGCAAAAATGCCAAAGACATGGTAAGTATATGCTGAGGCTGTTGCAATTAGTTGATGCCTTAAAAATGGATCTTGAATTGTATTATTATTATTATTATTATTATTATAGAACATATTTATTTTTTTTCTAGTTTGCTTTCAGTAGTTGCAAGTTTAAGATTCAGAAGTGCAAAGAAGGCACTGGTCGCATTGTAATGTGGAGGCTCGGGATAAGAAACAGCTATACCATGGAGTCAACCTTTGGGGGATCCACTTTAGGTAAAGGCCTTTAGTTACAGCATATATACAGTGCATCTTGAAAAAAATTTATATGAGAAAAGTTAATCATCTTTCATAATTTAATGTAAAAAGTGAAAGTGTAATAAATTATAGATTCATGTTTTGATTTCAATCACTATGGCTTTAAAGGTCAAAATCCAAAAATCCAGTATCTCAAAATATTAGAATATTTCATTTGAGTTTTGAAATTACTGTTCATACATTAAAAACAAGCAGTACGGTGGCATAGTAGTTAGCACTGTGGCCTTGCACCTCTAGGATCTATTCCCACTTTGGATCTGTGTGCATGGGGTTTGCAGGTCTCCTGCTGTTCTTGGTGGGTTTCCTCTGGGTACTCTGGGTTCCCCCACAGTCCAAAAACATACAGATTAGGCTAATTGGTGTTGCCTGTGTGCCCTGCGATAGATTGGCACCCTATACAGGGTGTACCCTGCCTTGTGCCTGAATTCTTGGGATAGGCTCCAGGCTTCCTGTGGTGTCTTGTTCAGTAAATGCATGGGAAAGATGGCTGACTTGGCAGTTGTTCAGATAATGATCAACCACATCCTCCACAACTTTTTCACGATGTTTAAATTTTTCAAGATATACATATACCAAGTAATTAATAGTTGAATGAACTGTGTATGAGCAAAAGAATAACCTGTGGTGATTCAGTGAAACTATGGTGGGCACTGGCCTATCAGGACTTCAGTTGAAGATTCTTGATATACAGTATACAGTACGTTAGAAAATAGTGCAGTTTATAAATACATCACATAGTGGTATTGTTATCCATAACTGTGCAGGATGTCTCAGAAATGTTTTTACCAAGTCCATTTTTATTTTTAAAGGGAGCAGAAGAGGAACTCACTTCTCTATTGGGGACCTAAAGTCTATGGGCTACCACTTCTGTGATACCCTCCTGGACTTCTGTGACCCAGACCAAACCAAGGTTTTTTATTTTTCTAGTCTCTTGTATTCTTGCGGATAATACTGAACAAAGATGCTAAAAATCTGGTTTAAAACTGTTTTGTTCAGACTGAACACTGTCTCAAAGAACTGGGTGGGTTGCTGAAGCAGGACATCACACAGAAATTGGGCAGGGATGTGGACACCCTCGAGGGCATCTCTGATGTAGACATTGAGTCCAGGTAAGGAGATTTAATTATGCAAGTCATTTGACTCGATCATCACATTGAAATATTTTGAAATGTATTCACACTAAATAAGATTATAAGCAATGTGAATAGATAACACTACTTAAAATTATGTATAATTAACACTACATAAAATGATATATAATTAAGAAGTGTTATCTATTCACATTGCTGATAATCTTATTTAGTGTGAATACATTTCTATATACTGTATATATACAGTTTCTGAATCTGACTAAGCGACAGATTACACATCTTGTCAAAAATTCTTAGGTGTAACAGTCACTCTTGATTGATATGATATGATACGATCAATCGGTTCGATACGATACGATACAATCCTGACTTTGGTAAAATTTTCCAGTGAATGATGACTGCAGAGTTTATAGATTTTAATATGTGGTGTAATAGCCAAACCTCCTGTTTACTGTAGCTTTTTCCAGATACTACGTATGAATATAATACATGATATTAACCATGCACATTGATTTATTACAGTACAAGTGGATCAAATAGCACAGATTCAGATAGTCTGCCTGTTCATCTTTTAAACTGCACAGACCAGGTACACTGTTCAACTAGTTAGTTGCATATAGTGTCATCACCTTCTACACTTATGTTTATTTATTTATATATTTGTATACTAATGCTTTGCCTTGTTTTTGCTGATATCATGCTTTTTTCCTTGACTTTGCCAAGGAATTAAAAGTCAAGAAGAAGCATTTACGGAGCAGAAAAGAAAGAAATAGATTACGAAAGCAGGGATCACCGAGTGCAAAAATCAAAAACCTTCAGAAAGACAATAAGAATACAGTAAGCTTTGCATAGAAATAATCAGACATAAAGTGTCACTGGGTTTTGTGAGTCCTGAGAGACTTTTCCTCTTGACTTGGCAGGACAGAATACCATCAACTAAAATTCCAGTGCCTGAATCAATTCATGAAATAACAGTCCCTCCAGTGCCTCCAGTGAAAGACGGGAAGGACAAGAAACCAAATGTGATTAAATCATATCTCAGCTATGGATAAATTATATGAAACATTGACTAAAATATGCTAAATCAATTACATAAAACATGTTTTATATATCCAGGCACAGCCAGGGAGAGAGAATCAGTCTGAGAGGACCTGGATCCCACATCCAATTCCACATGTTAGTCTTGCTGGCCATGGAAATGTTTGGGAGAAGAAGAAAAACAAGGTATGGCCTCTGATGTATTAAAGAGTAAGATCAATGTACTCATATTAGAATAATAGTAATGTTATAGCAGTTAGGATTACAACATCATCTTGAACATTGGAACAAATTATGATCATGCAAAAACTAAAATCACGACTTGTAAGTGTATTGTTTGTTTAATTTTCCTTTATGCAACATGTTGAACTATGCCTTGGCATTAAGTGTCAAGTACCATCATGTGAAGTGCAGTACCAAACAACAAATAGAAATAATTTCAGAAATGGACATGTGATTTAAAAGTAATCTTTTTTAATTGCAAAATGCCTGCAACCCAGAGAGACCACTTAAACAATGAGCATGGATCTTTATCTCTGTTTTTTTCACCATTGGACTTAAATTGTATTTAAAAAATATATATAACACTACACAAATACTACACAAAAAAATCTAACTAGATTAATGTTAAATAAATTAGTGTTAGCCCAACTTCTTACAATGAAATTTGTTGAGACAACAGGTAACATTGTGCGTTTGAACACTGTGAAGAAATACTGAATGAACCAATAGATTCAAGTTCCGCCAACAATTTACCTTCACTGAGATGCGATTGATTTTATAAAACATAAACCCAACAAGAAGCAAGTAAGAAATGTTTTGGTAAGTCAATATTACTTCAGAATTTCTCAAATTACAACAGAATTTCTCAGTATTTTATAAACGCTGTATATTCCAAAGTTTTACTGAAATTAACGTTAGAGAATTAGACAAGTACCATCACAGACTTTCTTAGCTTAAACATTACAGTGTGATTTATCATATTTTAATATGTGATAAATCACACTGTAAATACATATTTGCACTTTGCCTAGCAATGCAAACCCAACCCTTACCAGACTGATGCTATCAAACTGCACTAGCGAAGTGAAGATGACCATTTTTGGGATACCTTATTATTGGTAAGTGATGTTTCTTTCCTCATAAAATATGTTTCAGTTAACTTAGAGGTTATTTTAAACAAGCGTTATGTGGGGATGGTGTATTGTTATCATTATAATATACGCAACGCAAGATTACTGAGGCTAGCTTAGCTAATGCTATGCTAATGTTACTGTACTGAAGCCCCAGTCTGTGGGTCTTATGAATGAACGATAACATTACTTTTTAGTCACAGTGTCGTGAAAAAGTCTTTTTTTTTGCATGTTTGTCGTCCTTAAATGATTGAGCTCATTAAAGAAATTTTTATGTAACACAAAGATAACCGGAGTAAATACAAAATGCAGTCTTTACATGATGATTTTATTTATTAAGGGACCAAACCTGCAAATAATTACTTTGATGATTGATGAATAATTTAAGTGTGACAAATATGCAAAAAAATTTAAAATCAGGAAAGGGGACAGATACTTTCTGATGGCACTGTAACATTTTAAATCTTAAATCTAACATTTAAACTGTCTGGATTAAAAAAAACACCAAAAAACCTTTGAACAAAAATAATGCTTTAATGAGTTTTCCACTTAGTGCAACTTTTGTAATTGTCTTGGTCATTTTTGAAAATCAGTGGCAGCATAACTTGACATTTACATAACTTGACATTTTACATCTACATATGTTATATCAGTTAACTTATTTGTATGAAACCACATTGACTATATATCCGTTTAATTTACACATTTACACATTTAATTTAAACATTACTACAGACAGACAGTGGTTAACGCTAACAGCAAGTTCAAAGTTAACATTAGCACAGGCAGTTTATTAACATTATCCAGTTAACAACATTGCTAATAACCATTTGTGCTTTGGGGCTAACATTTATTTGAATTTCAGTATTGTCTTTGAAAGTCTATGAATTATTCTGGCATAGTTTGGTTCTGCTCATAGTTTATAGTCATAGACCAGTTAGGAATGACAATTCAGTTACATATATTTATCTGCATGTGCTACCAAACTATCAGCATTCCAACTGTGTGACAATTTCAGACATCTCTACTGAAATTAATAAGTGATGAAATGATCAAATAAAAAATTTTGAGATCTTTGATAGAATATGAAACAATATGTAGCTTTAACCCATCACTAGAATTCCAAAAACAGCCTTTTACCCAATATATCCTTATAGATATATGCATTTTTTTTTTATATATAGATAAGTAGATATTCTGCGTGGCTTATTAATTTTTGTCCTTGCCAGACTTCTCTTGTTTTCTTCAACCAGAGGTCTGCTGTGGAGGATTAGGTCAGAGGAATGACAGTTGGGCTTTTGGACCTACTAGAGGAGCATGACCAAGCTGTTGAAGTTGCTGTGGTGTTGGAGGGTACTGTAGTTCTTGTAGTTTCTAAGTGACTATGTGACAACGTTTGGAATGATGTTTGGACTGGTCTATACTCTGAACAATGAATTCCCAAAGGACTGGATGTACACATTTGAAGCCATCCAAACAAGTGTTATTGGACATGGAGAGACATGTTCCCCTCAGAATTCATATGTTGAGAAACAAATTCTTGTTTTTTGTGTCTGACACATTAGGGAAAAAAAGTTAAAAACAGTTTGTCTCTAGTAGTTTCTGGAAATGCTTATGTGTCTTCAATATGAAAGGATCAGCAAGACCGATGAGCATTTGGTGTTCTTCAGGTATTTTACTAACCTTAATCCAAATAGATCATACACCAGCAGCACGGTGGTGTAGTGGTTAGCACTGTCGCCTTGCATCTTCAGGGTTTGGTTCAATTCCCGCCTCTGTATGCATGGAGTTTGCATGTTCTTCCGGTGCTTGGAGGGTTTCCTCCGGGTACTCCGGTTTTCTCCCACAGCAGAAAGCCCTGCAGATTAGGCTAATTGGCATTCCCAAATTGCCCGTAGTGAGTTTGTGTATGTGTGTACCCTGCGATGGATTGGCACCCTGTTCAGGGTGTACCCCGCCTCGTGCCCCAAGTCTCTTGGGATAGGCTCTACGACCCCTACGACCCTGATAAAGCAGTATAGACAATGAGTGAGTGAGAACATGCACCACCCGGCCAAAAAAAGGTCACCACTGGGATTTAACTAAAGTATTTGTTAAGAGACCTCCATTGGATAATTACTGCAATAATTAATATGTTACAGCTTGTTACAACAAGTTATTTAACCCTAACTAATGGAGTAAGTAGCTTCTCATTTCGTAAACAGCTGTGTCAGAAAACATTTCTTGTGGCCGTTGCAAAGAAATTACTCTGTTTCAGGACCAAGCTATTTTTGTGCATCAAAAAAAGAAAACAACTAAAGAAATTGCTGAAATTCCTAAAATTGGATTATAAGAACTATAAAACACATTATTAAAACCTGGAAGGATATTGGTGAACCATCATCATCTAAGAAGAAAAATACTCTGAAAAACATCCTAAATAAGAAGGATGGGAGATAACTTGCACAGAAAAAAAACAATAGGAGATCTTAGAGCTATGTTTCATCGTGAAAATAAGAGCATTTCCACATGCACAATGCAAAGAAAACTCAACAGTTTGGGACTGAGCAGGTGTGTAGCCTTAAGAAAAGCATTGGGCAAAGGTCATGTGGTCTGATGAGTCCAGATTCACCCTGTTCCATAGTCATGGCTGCATCAGCGTAAGAAGAGAGGTGATTGAAGTGATGGCGCTATTATATGTCTAGTGCTTAAAATACAAGCCTGTGGGCGCAGTATTATTACCTGGGGTTGCTTCTCTTTGTCAGGTCTATGTTCAGCAATGTTGTGCTGCTCAAAAAATGAGGTCAGTTGCCTACCTAAATAAATGACTACTACTGAATGACCGGATTTTTCCATCAATGGACTTTTTTCCCCAAAAAGGCCAATGCCAGGACTCATTGGGCTCAAATTGTGAAAGAGTGGTTCAGGGAGCATGAGACATCATTTTCACACATTGATTGGCCAACAAAGAGTCCAGATCTTAACCCCGTGGTCTGACTTTACCATCATAAAGATCTTTGAGAGAAATTAATCCAACTCCGGATGGAAATAAATGTTGTGACATTGCAGACATTGCTTATCAGACCTATGCCATGGCTGTAATCAAAGCAAAAGGTGGTCAAATAATATATTTGTGTACATTTTTTATTTATTTTTTGGCCGAGCAGTGTATATTCTCTTGTTTTATGCAAATCACTGTTTTAACTTTGACTAGTTTTGGAAGAATAAAGTTTTTTAAAGTAATGTTTGTGGGTTTCAATTGTTGGGGTATTGTTAGACCAACTTGTTTTTATAGAAAAACAATCACTTGAACTAACAACATCAGTGGGCTGAGTCTATTGATTGTTTTGATTAACAGAAATATTTTACCAGCTTAACCCTAGAGATTAATTTGACCAGCTTGAACCAGATGAATAATTAACTGTATTTCAATGGAAAGAACAAATTGATTTTCTTGAATAGTCTAAATGTTAAGTCAAACCTAGGGAAATGTAACCACACAACAACAATGTCTTGAGCTTACTGAAGAATTAGATTTAGAGAGTCAACTTAAGAATTTGATCTGGGTACACATTGTGTCAACTAAAAAGCATTGTGAAATATTTTGTTTGGTCAGTAATTTAGCTAAAAGTTGAGTTTAAAAAAAGTAATAAATAGAAAAGCTGTGCAAGTTACTAAACTTTACTTTGAGGCACCTTACTCTTTTTTTTGCAGTATATAAAACATTAATACTGTAAATGAGAAAGAAGTCATTGGAGTGGTTTCCTGCATCAAGTTTAAAATAACTTATAATGAGTACTCTGATTAGTTATGGTCTGTTGTGATGTGGTATTTAATTGCTGGAGATAAAACTTTTCATCTTCCTAGTGTGCTAATTATTCTTCCTCTGTACCTTCTCAAGCATGGTGTAGGTTACTTTCCAGCCTTATTAGATGAGACTGCAGGGTCAATAAATCACTCCCAGATGCAAACACAGCACCAGCCACTGATTGTTACAGAAGTTCGCCACAGATTATCATGCCTGCCAATTCGGCAATTTCCCATGCTTTTCAATAAGGACGTTAAAACATACTCAGGAATGAAAGGCATGTCCATTTTTAATAGTTTCATCTCCTTTAACATTCGGCAGTTACCTCATTATTTTATACACTAATGTAAGATTTGATATTAATAGGGAGACCCTCTGTTTCGAAACTCCCGCTGCGTAGGTGAGTAGTTTAAGTTTCTTTGTAGTATGCTTATACTTTCCATTATAATATCTAAAAGTTGGTTTACATTCTGTAATAATTGATTTCATGCACTTGGAACAGTCATATTTTTGCACAGCTGTCACACTTACATTGTATATTGTATATTTTTAATAATAATAATAAAAAATAAATTTTCTTGTAATTGAATTTTAAAATTAAAACTCTCATATTCTAGATTCATTACATGTAAAGTGAAATATTTCAGGCCTTTTTTTGTTTCGATGATTACATCTTACAGCTCATGACAATAAAAATATTATAATATTTCCTAAGATTAATAAAACTGGATTTACATTACAGAAGTTTTGAAAAACCCCATTCTTTGATTTACTCAGTACATGGTTGGGCTCCTTTAGCACGAATTACTGCATCAATGCAACATGGCTGGGATGTCATTGAAGACCAGGTTGCTTTGTTAGCAGCCTTCCGTTTATCTGTATTGTTGGATCGTTTCTCATCCTCCTCTTCACAATAGCCCATAGATTCTCTATTGGGTTCAGGTCAGACAAGTATTATCACGGTCAGCAAACTAGTTAGTGGTAGTTTTGGCACAGTGGACAGCTGCTAAGTTTCCATGAAAAGTACATCGACATCTCCATAAATCTTGTCAGCAGATGTAGGCATCAAGTGCTCTAAAATCTCTTGGTAGATGGCTACCAGCAGATTACATGGCAAACAAAATCATCACAGACTGTGGAAGCTTCACACTGCACTCCCAGCGACTTGGATTCTGTCCCTTTCTACTCTTCCTCCAGAGTCTGGGACCTTGATTTCCAAATGAAATGCAATAATTACTCTCAAGAGTGAGCTCTCTTTCTACTGAGCAAAGGTCCAGTCCTTTTTCCAGCCCAAGTAAGATTTTTAAAAAGAAACTGAAAAATCTTCTGATGTTTTCTCTGGTTTAGCAGTGGCTTGACACTAGGAACACAACAGTTGTAGACCATTTCCTGAAGACATCTGTGCATGGTGGCACTTGATGGACTGACTTTAGCCTTCCAAATTCTTGAATCTGCTTTGCTTGGGGCTTCTTAAAGCTTCATCTTCTTAAGGCTTCATCTTCTTAAGGCCTTTTTCTACCACACCTTTTCTTCCCAGTCAATTTTACATAAATATTATGTAACAAAATATATTTACATAAAAAGTTGGCCCTTTCAACAATGACCGTCTGTGGCTTATGCACAATGTGGAGGTGCTAATAATTGTCTTATGTATGAGTACTTAATAGTATACTATAAATAGTAATATATTTCAACTTATTTATTAATTTTATTTAAAAAAATGTAATATTCTAATATTTTGAGATATTGGATTTTTCATTTTCATGAGCTGTAAGCCATAATAATTGAAATGAAAACAAAAAAGGCTTGAAAATGTTTTACTTCATATGAGTTTCATTTTTGGAAGTAAATTAGAAATGTAAATAAACTTTTCCACAATATTCAAATTTTACGAGAGGCACTGTATTTCGATCCATTGCAGGGTTGTTCCAGATTGCATTTCTGTCAAAAGCCTTGAGCTCAACCGCTCTGCCTACTCAGCCCACACTGCCTACCAGCAAAATATCAGGCCAAAAAGAACACTACAATCAAACAGAGTTTCACTGGAATACTACATACCTGAAAAACCAAACACTACAGGCACCTTGAGGAGCAATCGTAAAACATATGCAATACGTGAGTCTGATTCATATGAGCATAGGATTTGCTGAGGCCCTGTAACTTAAATCCAGTTTTTACAAAGACTGAAACTTACTTAGGTGGCATTGTGGTGGAACTCCAGGTTCCTGGTTTAGTTATCCTGACCTTGAGTTGCCTTCTGTGTAGCATCTTCCTTGTTCTCCTTGTGGGTTTTTTTTTTTTTTTTTTTTGAGGGGGAGGAGGTGTTCCTCACACGCAGATAAGATTGATTGGGTATGGTAAATTGCCCACAGGTGTTAATGAATGTGAAGAAGTGTACGAATTATGCCCTGAGAGGGACTAGTGTCTCGTGCGGGATTGATTTCCTTGTGTTGTCCCTAAGGTTGCTGGGATTCACCATGATGCTGCTCAGGATAATGTGATTACTAAAGATAAATACATGACACTTTGATTGCAGTACACTGAGATATGATAACTTGAAGTGTTTTTCTTCCTAATTGTAAAATTAAAAACAATCACACATCAATAACAACTGAGCCTCATATCCAGTTTAGAATACAATTTAGATTTGTGATTTGATAAGAATTCCATTTCTGACTCTGTAAAACAATGATTGTAGGCTAGAGAGTTATTGATGTAATTTATTGTTTGGTGGGAAGAAATCCATAAATGTTTAACAAATACATAATCTGCTCTTAAAAAATTTAAATATTATTGTTATATTTTATATTTTAACTGAGCAATTGACCAAGAGATATTGACCTGCAGCAGGATTGGCTGTACTGGAGACCGAGCAGTCCAGTGAAGTAGAGCAACTTAGTAAACAAGAAACAGGGGACTACTCTTTTTTCCCTGATCTAGAAAACATTGACCAACCGGGCAAAAGGTTTTTCAGTCTTTTATTCACACCATGTCTTATATCTTACGTTGCTTTTTTATTTTCTTACCTGTCATTAATGTGAGCTATATTAACTTAATTCCACAACAGTCTGAGGTTCTCAAATCAACTCGGAGCTCTAAGGCTAGAGATGTTCCCTGGTGAGCAAGAAGATGCAGCTTCATCAGGCAGCTGGAGCAGTGAAGGTGGGTATACAGTGCCTAATATATCTAAGGTTTCACTTGTTTAACATGATGAAAAATAATTATATTCTGCCTATACTCTTTAAACACTATATGGCCATATGTTTGTGGATATCTGACCATCACTCCCACATGTGGACCTTGCCACAGATTTTATAGGATGTGTGTATGGTATAGCATGACAGTCGCCCTGTATATAGCGAGTAGAAGAACTCAAAAAACCCCGATCTCAGCCCCACTGGACACCTTTAATATAAATTGGCACATTGACTTGAAAAGTCAACATCTCAGAAGGCAGCAAAACGGGGCAGTGTCTGAACGCGGATGTTCAGATTAGCGTGATGGCAAGGTTCACAAACTATTTACTATACACAATTTTTTTTGTGTGTATTACATACTTTTTTTTTTGTCTACTACATCCTACGGAACTAGTAGAATCTTTCCATTGCTCGTGACACCTTGATGAAATGTCACAAGAAGTGAGGTGGACCACATACTCAGGTGTTCAGATCTTTAGAAAGAAAGCAGCAGGTATTGCATCTCAGTTAGTAAGTAAAGGTGCCATGCATGTAGAGAAGGACTCCCATTTAGTCTAAGTTTCTGCTATTCTATATCTAACGTGATGACGGAGCACACCTTACTGGAGAGTACTGATGGCCTCATCATGTTTCACTGAAATGTGCATTTAAGTTGTGACATTCTGTTGCATGCTACTGTAGGTGCAGTGATACGGGTGGACATTACTGGCCTTACTATAGGCTTTAATGCTTTGTGAATAAACCTGAGCTGCCCATAACTTGACCGTAAAAACAAATTGGCTTCTAAGGCAGATGATGCTCCGGCTAATGTAGGTTTTATTTCGAAAACATGGTGGCAGATTCGGGCCATATTTAGAATGCCCAAAGATGAAGATAGAGAGACAGACAAACAAAATTGCTTGGTTGCACTCAAAGCCTGACGGAAAACCTCACTCCTGGAGAACAACTACCCTGGTGGTGTGGAGTGTAAGTAGATTGGAAGGTTAGATTTGAACTATGATTCTATGACCATCATACAATAATACTGATTACAGAATAGTGGTATAATGGACTACAGACGACCCATACGGAGATAAAAGCCAGTCCAAACAAGAACATATTCTTAATGTGCTAGACTTCAGACTGTAGCCCAATTCGAAATGCACATCTTTTGTTTTGCTAAAATGAGCACAATACTTTATTACAAATTTTATACAAAGCATTGCAATTGATTCATTGATAATACAAGTGAGTTTCACTTAAGGTCAGAAACATGTGCTTGCTTCTCTTGTGACAACACTGCTATTAGTAATGTGCATGAAATCTGCACTAGCTTTGAAAGAAGCACTTAGTTGTACATAGAACTATAATAAGTAACTTGTTTGTTTCTTACATCTTGTTCTTCCTTCTCAGATGGGGGCATGCTTACCAGAGGATGGAAAAAGAATAAATAAAAGCACAATCTGGAGATGCTGGGGAATAGTTCCTTAGAGTACTTCATTTATACAAAAAATGCTTAGTGCCAAAAAAAAAAAAAATACATTAGTAACAATTGCCTTACTTAAGCTCAGAAACATGATGGATAGGAGCATGTTCCTTACGCACAAAACCTTTGTGTTTATTATTAGTCAGCCATGGTAATATGCTTTTTATTAAGGCACATTTATTTATACAATCTGGGCAAATATTCACATATAAATTGTATATAAAGAGATGCTACTGTTGGGGACAGAACATTTCCCTAACATTTTTGTGCTACTTGTGCATGGGTGCTAGATCTTTTTACACAATTATTGCCATTAAACATACTGTTACAATTGATATGTATTTTATTTTTAAAATACACCTGCAATTTACCTTTCCTTTGGTTATTGAGGTAAAAAATTGCCATTGCCTCTTTAAAAAACAACAACAACAAAAAAAAACATACAGTACAATACTTTGACAACTGCGATATGCTGATGCCATAAACTGACAAACAAATGTTTACAGTCTGTTTGTGCTTTGTAAATGAGTATATGCTGCTGAAATGTTCACTTCAGTCTTTTAATATATATTATTTGCAAAGATACACAGTCCATTAGTGGAACAGCTGTCATGATCGGAGTTCTTGAATACCATTAAACTGGCTGAGATGAAAGCGGCTTTCTGTGTGTCTGACCATTGCACGCAGTGCAATAAAACCAGATAGAGCCTGCAAAAGCAATGCAGGTTAAAGAAAAACATTTAATAAATAAATAGTAGATTATAACTTGAGAGCTTTCTAAGAACACTGTATATTATATATTGCATACCTCTGTTAAAATGAATAAGGCCAGAACTATATGAACTCCTCTTTCCAAAGGTTGAATGAGTATAGCTTCGTTGAAGAGCTGGAACAGAATCAAAGGGAATTGCAGAAGTAGGCTGAGGAGCCAGAAGCCAGCCAGTTCAGGGACCTGTAATGATGTATTAACTATAATGGTTAAAAGATTAACTTCATTTACATACATGCATTTTAAGTACGAGGTGGTATCAAAAGGTTTTAAGACTGATTTTGTAACACAGATGGCAGCACAGGGCTGCACACACATTCACAGGGAGCACCGATGTTCCTAAATCAGTGTGTCAGAAAACATCTTGTGTACATGAGGAGCTGTGCAACTGGTGCTATTCTCACCCTGTGCATTACCACGTCTGCCATTTCATCATGGACTGCAAGTTAGAACAAAGAGCGAGCATGAAACTGCCACAGAGACGTTTGACATGATCTGCACGCTGCAATGGGTTGTTCTAAGTGTTTTGAGTGTCGTGCGCTTTAAGAGTGGAAGAACATCACTGAAAGACGACAAGAGATCAGGCAGAGCTTCAACAAGCTCATCCCTCCAAAGATGTCGAAACCATTCGGCAACTTGTGCATGATGATCATCGGAGAACAATACACAACATTGCTGCTATTGTCAGTGTGTCATACAGAACAGTCCAGACAATCTTCACATGTGATTTCAATGTCCCTAGACTGCTGACCCAGGAGCAGCAGGAACATCTCATTGAAGTCTGCCAAGAACTCCGTCAGTGTGCCGTGGATGACCGGTCCTTCATGTTCAGGATCACTGCCAGTGACAAAACTTGTGTATGGGTACAGCCCTGAGAAGAAGCAAGAGTCTTCACAGTGGAATAGCCCATCAAAAGGTGATGCAGGTCTGCAGCTCGATCAAGTGCATGCTCATCGTCTTTATCGACATTCGTGGCATTGAGGATTTGTCACCAGAGGCCAGAGCATCTATAGCAAATTCTACTGCCAGATTTTAAGGTATCTGAGGGAGGACATACATCGAACAACAACAAAACAGCTTGTAAACAGCTAATCTTGAAACTTTTTGTTACCCCCTTGTATGAGCATTTGGAATAACTAAAAAAGAAGAAGAAAAAAGGTTTTTACCTTTTCTTGCAGATTACCTGCATAGCCCAGGTAGAGCCTGATAGCCTCAATGAGTGTCATTAAAATTAGAACAGTAATTAGGATAAATTTGTAGTAATCAGGAAGTGCAGGATACTGAAAGAAAGACAAAGAAATAATAATAAATCCCACCCAAATCGTTTTAATCCGCACATAACTGTAACTTCACAATAGGAAAAGTAACTTAATACTTTTTACTTTGAGCTGCAGCATTACGACTTCACTAATCCACCAGAGAGGAAAGAAATACATGTTGAAGAAGAGAGCCATCTGAAGAGGCAGACTGGAGACAACATCTGTACCTGCGGAGTGAACAAGGCTACAGCTGCACAAATACCAAGAAATCACCAAGTGAATATGTCCGGTTCTTTGCAACATATTATCAACCATCCCAACAAACGGTAGCTGTTAAACCAGTCCAAGCTAATAGGTCATCGCCGCTATCACTCATCTGGATAACCGGTGGAGTTAGTTAGACAGCTAGCTATAGCTAACGTTATATTTATCGCCAGATTGTTTGTGATTAAAGACATGCAAACTCACTGCGATTCAGAAATGTGATATGATCCTCGGGTGAAAGCTGTGTATGACTCTGATTCACGAAAACAGTCCGTGAAAAATCTCCCAAACGCCTTCTTATGGGTTCAGGGAGATCCATAGTGCAAAGCTAAAAGCGTAACCACCAACACTACCGCCAACAACGGTGATGACGACGGGGTGCGTTCAAGAGCCTCAATGCAGTGTTCAACAGCAGCACACTGCAACCCAGAGCATTTTAGCCATCTTTTATTTTGCTGTGTGTTTTTTTTTTTTAAATAAATATATAAGGCTCAGGATTGTGCAGTATAAAGTGACGTCTTTTTTCAGTACGACCTAGGCAATACGATTAACTGATTTTTGTTTCATTTTAACCAAATATACAAACATGACTGAGCAAAAAAAAAAAAAAAGGATCACACAGACAAATAGCCCAGATAAACATAATGTCTAACGCTTCCGGTTTTCGCGTTAAAAATACAAAGACCCTTTCATAAAAGAAGGAAAAATTAATGGTATGAATATAAGGCAATTATTCAGTCCACTAGCCAAATGTATTTTGAGCTTTGTATCCCTGGACACTCCACCCAAATCAGTACAGTCTGCTATTATTGCAGTCACATTCAAGTTAACATTTATTCATGAATTCATTTACAGCTTGATTTTGAGAAAGCAATTACAGATCTAAAACCTCTAGTAGACTGTTGTGGAAGAGCAGTTCTTTTGCCAATTAATAAGGTAATTTGTCATTTTATTGCAAAATTATTTAGTGCACTTTTCAAGTCAAAGTTGTTTGATTTTATGAATGCAACTCCCAGTAATTATCCATCACAAAATCCATTTTTTATACAAATGTATAAAACCTATATGTATATAACACAGAAATTCTGTTTGCGTGTGTTTGTATGCCTGCACAGGAAGTTTCATCACAGGAGTGTCACAGTCAGTCCGTGCTGAATGTTACAGTAGGCAGCGTTGTCTATGGCAAAAATGTGAAAAAAGGCCTAGCTCAGGGCTACTGAAACCCCGGGTCAGACTACAGAGCGTCTACAGTGACAGAGTGTCAGGATCTGCATGTGGGAGTTGTGGGTTACCCTCTAGTAGATTAATATAACCAAAGGAGGAGATGTGGCTTTCCCTGGCGACCCCATTTGTGTTCATAACAGCTAATATGCGAACCCTGCTCTGGTTACACCACTAAACCAGACACCGCCAATTATGAAAGCCACAGCTTTAGAACTTCTTTGAGGTTTTGAAATTTCTGGCAACCTATTTACCTCATTTTGCGTTTGATATACTGTACAGTGCATGAATGAAACTAGCAAAACTGAAAATCAGCTAGTTAACGTTAGTGATCATGTATATTACTGTAACAAATGAATCAATGTTTTAAATATAGATTTATATATTATTTCTCACCACTAGAAAGAATCTTTACATTTTACAAAAAACTTTATTTTATGATTCCAGTGATGGTTCATTCACATTAAGGGATTGGTAGCACCAACAATTCCATTAAGTTAAGGCAAAGCAATTTCACAGCTAATAGAGGCACATACTTGGGAGGAAAAAATTAGTTCAATAAAGTTCAATAAAATACTGTGTGTAACGCCAGCGTCACAATATATATTTTCAACTAAATATAATGCAGCAATAATTTGACAAAGCCATGTAATAAAGTAAAACATATAATAAGTTATTGACCAATCATGCAATCAAGTAAAAAAAAAAAAAAAAAGACTACGGATAATCAGGTTCCACTGTATAATATCTGAGGCAGGATTTATACTGTAGAAGCTTTTCAGCCAGGCAACTTTGTCTCACTCTTGTAGTTAAGTCAACACTCAGATCTGTGTACCTGCACAAGAAATATACAGATAATATATTATGATCAATTATGGTAACAGTTTTTTATTTCATTTTCAAAAATATCAGTAACTGCCATATTGTCACCTATACCTATATATAAAGCAGAAGTATACAAGTACAACCTACCTGTGAGATATTTTCCATAATAACAGTGTGTTTATGGCCATCAATATTGCTAGAGTAAGAAAAAATCTTTCCATATTGCCATTGTTTAATATATTTGGATAAAAGCTTCCTGAAAGCAAAAATGGACAGTGTTTTAGTCATATGCTGTGGCTTAGATTTGTATGTTTATTTTACTCAAAACTTATGTGTGGAAGTGTTGAAGGATAGTTTAAAATGTTCCTTACCACCAGACACAAAGTAAAAGAACTGAATCAGAAGAGCACCCAGAAAAGATCCTCCACCATAGGAGAGAGTAAGGAATTGTAGGGAGATCCCTCTAAGGTTGCTGGGAGTAAGACAGAAGGAGATAAGGGAGCCTAAATAGAGGAATGAGAAATTAAAAACTGAAGCATTTGAGTAACAATATGCTTAAAGTATTGTTTTTACATAATAATAAATGCTTACATGCTGGGGTGACAAAGGCCTCTGCCACACCCAGTAAGATGTACTGAGGTGCAAGATGAATGCAGGGCATTGAGGACACCTGAAGCACAGTACCTGAGATGGACTGATCCATTTGAGGATAGTGCTTTCTGTGCATCTCTGAAATACCCGCGATTAGCACAGACAGAGCTGCACACGCATGTCCGAATACTAAAAGAGAAGATAGCACATCGATGAACATTACTGTACATGATTTGGATTTTTCTGGTTAACTTAATTGGTCACATTGAAGATGCCTACTTATTAATTTGACTGGGGACGGAGATGTTCTCTTTAAATACTGGTAACAGGTGCTGACAAACTCCAGTAGTGGTGCTAAAGTAAGCAAAGGCAAAATGCTGATCACATTCATAGCTGCTATTGGCAGCATGATACCATTAAGGTTGAGGTTTGAATGCATTGTCTGGAGAAAATATCCTGATGGAATCTGTAAGTGAATAAAGAAATACAAACAATTACTGACAGCTGTTGGATAGAAGCTCACACTCACAATAATATGAACTTCATTTATCACACTCATCGCTTTACAATCTTTTGCCTTTGTAGAGTCATTCTAGGCTTTTTCTATATACTGTCCAGACTTGCTATTATATTTTAAAAAAAACACAGACGACACAGTTGTATTCATATGAGACTATAATTATTTTTCATGTGTACTTGCCTGGGTTATGCAAGTCCGGTAAAGTAACTGCAGTGCAAAAAGAGGAAAAAGCTTTAGCATAATTTTAACATTTTCTACTTTGGTCTCACTGTAGCATCCTCCGTTGTTTTCTTTGGCTCGATCAAGCCAGTCAGTCACATCTCCACTCAAATGACGATAATGGAAGCAGCCCATTTTTAAAGCGTTTAGAAACACACCCAGTGTGGTCAGCAATGAATTAGCTGTGCATCACCCAAAACAGAAAACAGTTTGGAAATAATGCTTATTAAAATTCATTCATTCATTTATGATTAAGAGCAAAGCCAAAAGATAAATTATAGTGATGTATGCACAAATACATTATGCTTATTATATGCATAATATTTGCTAAAGCCATTCCTTTTTTTTTTATTCCTTTGTGTTTTCTGAGATCTTAATTACAGTGTGGGTTTTGTGTTTTTTTATTGCTACCTTTCTTAGGATGTAGGATAAGTTTGCTGCGTGCCATATGTATGCCAACGAGTCCCAGGAGAACAGAAGTGAAGGGAATGAGAAATCCCAGGTTTTTGCCCACAGACTGTTGAATAAAGGCGATCCCCAAGAAAATGACAGTAGAATTCAGATTGACTAACCAGTAGATCCTGTAGGTGTTATACCAAGTGTTACTTCATCTTTTAGAAAACAAATGCAGACTTAATCAACTCAGATAAAAAAAAAAATCCCTAATATTCCTAATGCCCTAATTTCCAGCAGTAGCTCATCCACTACTGGCATTTCTGTTAGCCCCTAAATAGCAATGATTTTTCAGTGAATTAATTTCTTACCAGTTGAAAAAGGATAGTATCTTCTTTTGATTATAACCTTGAAGGTTATTGATTCCCACCGGGCAGAGGATAGCACGTATCCCCCCAATACCAAGAGCAGCAGATAGCAGCCCTGTGTAGAAGAGAATATGTTGTATATGCGGCTCAAGCTGATGTTTAACATTGTGTGTGTCGATGTAGAAATCATCGAATGGGAATGCAACTACGGGGAGCAGTGCTGTGCCTAGGAAGGGAATGGCATAAAAGCATAAGATCAATAACTGTTACATCCTCCACATTAAATCTTACAATGTGAAAAAGTCTAACATAATTATTATACATATACAGACTCATTCAAATAAACACAAATAAACATAAAAAAAATAAAAATAAAAAAAAAAGATTTAAATTATGAGTGGAACTGATACATGATACACAAGCAAAACAGTCCATGCTTGCAGTGTTGTAGATTCTTTATGTCAAAGAATTGTCTAGGTTCCCTCTAAAAGTATTTATGTTCTATACTGCTCATATTATCATTAATTATTCTAATTATTTTTTTACAACAAGTAATAATGTTAATTTAATGTTAATGTTAATTTAATAATGCAAATATTTTATAGAGTTATCAAAACCATTAAAGATAGCCTACTTGGACAAAAGCAGTAGAATTAATAGTATAGAATATATAGTAGATAAGTTTTTCAGACAAGACAGTATAATTTATTACAATGAAACGTGACTATGTAAAAAAATCTCTCTAAACCAAAGGTATCGATGGTCTTTATTTACTATTATATTTATATTAATTCTATTTATAATATCTTCCCAAATTGACCTCAAATAACCTTTGCTTCAGATAAACATCTTCACACACAGATAAAACACACATATTTACATCTTTTGAACACCTTTTGACTCTGCTGACTTACCAAAGAAATGAAGTAGAGCACTAAGGTAAAAAACTTTTTCCCTTCCCAAACATGTCTCTGCAAACCATCCGGCGAGAACAGGTGTGAGTGTACTGGCTCCCACAAAACATAGGTTGACAATGGCAGCCTGGTAATTGTTATATCCCAGTCTGATGGTGCAAAAGAGGATCATATTACACACAATCCCAAGAAAAGTGAACCTCTCGAATAACTCCACGAAAAGAACACAGATAATCGCCTTCACTTTCTTTCGAGGCTTTCTGGGCTTCCGTAGAGTAAACTTCTCATTTGGGTGGCAAGTCGTAGAGACCTTCTGGTGCAGATGGCTATCATGAAGGCCGGCAACGTTTAATGCTACCATGGTGCTTCAGGATCTATTCCTTAGGAAGTTCTGTCCATGGACTGGTATATTCCTTCAACTCGTGCTGGAAAACAGGAGGAGTAATTTCACACGCACTTGTGAAGTCTTACATGTAACAGCCCACGGTTGTGATGAAAAAAGCAAAGTCATCTGCATGTGCAAGGGTTCATGCTGCACTTTCACTATGAGTCCTAAGTAATGTTTGTTTGCCTATTCTCCTCACTCGTGTATGAACTTCTCCTCGCTGGGTTCAATTCATTAAGACATGACGCCAATGTGATAGCATGAGCGTTCATGATAAAAGTGCTGTCAGGAAAGTGCCACATATTTGTGTAATTACTGTTTGGTAGTTCTAGATGATCTTTTATTATTGTGTTGATGCCTCATCCAAAGAGGCAAATAGAGTTTAGTCAGCTGATACTGATACTGAAAAAAAAAAAAAAAAACTGGAAGAAAAGCAGACCTATGTTTACAGTGCACATTGTAATCATTTTATACAGATCTTTTTTATTCTGCACAATTCTATGCTAGCTTGAAAGCAAAAATATGACAAAGATTTATTTCACAAGTAAGTATCAGAGTGGTGCCTGCAGAGTGCTGAGTAAATTAAAGCTAAAAAAACCTCTTAATGAATAGAGCAGCCCACAGCATCTCACAGCTTAGTGAGAAAAACAATCCTCTGTGTTGTGCTCAGGGCAGCGCAGTCAATTAGACAGGGGACATGAAGTGTGAATTCATGGTTTGTTAACTTTTGGAATAAGAAGCTCTAAAATCGGCATGTTTTTTAACATGCACATATAACATTGCTCTCACCTTAGTATGAAGTACTTTTATTAGGATTGGCTGACTGAATGGAAAACAACGGGTCACACCCTACTAAAATATAAATAGGTCACCTGAAATTACTTATGGTTAGTTATTATTCTCACTTACTTACTCATCATCTATACCGCTTTATCCTTTATTCAGGATCGCGGGACCTGGTGGCTTAGGGCACAAGATGGGGTACACACTGGACAGGGTGCCAATCCATCACAGGGCACACACACACATACACTCACTCACTCACTACAGGCAATTTGGAAACATCAATTAGCCTAATCTGCAAGTCTTTGGACTGTAGGAGGAACTGGAGTACCTGGAGGAAACCCACCAAGCATGGAAAGAACAGGCAAACTCTATGCACACAGAGAAGGGAATCGAGCCTGGCCAGGAATCGACCCCGGACCCTGGAGGTGCAAGGTTAGTTATTATTATTCTTTATTTTTATTATTATTATTTTTTTAACTATGGTTGTTGATGATTACTCACTTAGGCCGTACCGTCCTACGTACCTTTCCAAGCTGAATAAATAAGCTAACAAATTAACATGTTTTTTCAAGCAGAAAATAATTCAAGACTGGGGTGTCAAATCAGTGTATCTTTTACTTGGTTGGAATGAAAGCCTGAACCCAGTCTGACACCCCTGTTCTAGACATATCAAGAAACAAGTCTAACCAGCATCTTATTAAAACATGTGGAACCCAGTTAAGCCTTTATTTTGTGCTACTGTAAAACATTATCTTTCCACATATCTTTATCTTTACATTAAACATTACAGCTAAATGATAGTTAAACATGGCTAAACACCTAAATATTAGATGGCCATTAATCATCTCCTTAAACTTAAGAGTTTGCCATCTCATTTCATGAAATTTGGTAGAGTTTCTTTAAATCAGAGTTCCTTTGAGTGCAGAAAGTGATGTCAGATAAACAGTAATCCTGCGGATCCTCATAATGGTCATGTCATATTTGTTTTTCTAGTTTGTTTGCCAGTTTGAAGTCATTTCCTTGGTTAATTCACAGTTATTTTTTGTTATATAATTTGTGCATATAATTTAGTAATAATCTGCCTATCTGTATCTGTGCAGCTAGCATGTATGTTTAAATACTTTATACGGAACATACACATCCATATATTTTGCCACTTTCTCTGAGGCATCATATACAATTTAACTGCACAGATAGGCGTTGGACATTTTAAACATTGTGTCAAATCTTATCAGCCCTCTGAGCATGAAAATTACAGTAGCCCTCTGATCATCTATAGAAGGTCTTCTAAATTTCTTAAAATTTTTTTTTAGGTCATCTGTATTTAGAAAATCTTATACTAATTAGTCAGGGATGATGTCTTTATGTCTTTTAGATGACGTTAGTGTAAAGACTTTAGTCTTTAGTGTAAAGAAAATTAGTCCTAATAACGTCTGAGTTGTTATGTGTTATATATCATTTGTATGGTTTTAATGGGTGCCGAAGAAATCCCGATATTTCTATATTAAGCATGTTCTGAAGACATCTTTCATGTACCCACTGGGAGAGCTTACAGAAATAAACCACAAAACCACAAAAAATTAACACCTTTTATGGAACACTGAGAATATAAATAATAACTGAGCTTCGAACTATAATAATATATAGCTTATTGATGCTTGTTTATTGTACGGAAACTGGCTACTGTAATGATCTAATTTCCCTTTGGGTATAATAAAGTACTCATCTATCTATCTATCTATCTATCTATCGATCTATCTATCTATCTATCTATCTATCTATCTATCTATCTATCTATCTATCTATCGATCAATCGATCGATCGATCTATCTATCCTACTGTACTTCAGATAAACATTTGCTCAGTACTTATTATCGTTTACCTTCATTGTCAGTCTTCTTTTAGAGATTGAAATTATTTGTCATTTGTCATAAAAAATTGCATTAAAAAAACTTTTTAATGCTTTTTATGTCCTTGGCTGTAGTCAGTTCTCTGGACTCAAATATTTCTGCCTCAGCTCACCAATTATGAGCACAGAAAGGGCCACGTTGGCATTGACTGGGTGTGAATGGATCTAGCAGAGCTTTTGCTGAAAAGAAACCAGTAAGACTGAAAGAATACCAGCTCTGTGTGGTGCATCAGTGAAAGAGCCCATAGTTCAGTCCCCATGGATCACATTCTACACTTGACACTTTACTTTCAGGATATTTCTACAGTCTTTATTTTCCTATCTATATTCTTTTCTCTTTAGTAGTATATATACTGCGACACTTTTAAAAGATCAATAAAATTTATTACGATAGGTTTATTTACTATTCTTACTTGATTAAAAGTTAAAGACTCCGTTTGTCACAACAGTTGCAATTCCTAAACTCTCCCCTTGGAGGCACTGTTTGAGTTGGCTTAAGCAGACATGAGGCATGAACATCACTGGGATGAATAAGACTCTGAAGTGGACCAGCTAAGGAGCAATTACAATTCTTTACAATTGCACAAATATTATTTTAAATTAAGTCAATAATTTATCCTGTGTCAGAAGGGCATGATATTGGTTGTTAATCATAAATGGAAGATCATTAAAAAATATTTTAAAAAGCATTGGTTAACATTCTTTGACAGGATACTGCTCTTAAACATAATATTACTTGTAAAAGCCTGATCATCTGTAGTGGTAACAGACTGGTAACCAGGAGATAACTCTGAACAGCCATATGCTTGTAAAGCAGAATTCACTTGATATCATATTGTCTGTTCACACGTCTTTTTAAATTAGACTGAAATGCTATATATATATATATGCATGATGAGACATAATATTATGACCACCTGTCTAATGTTTATTTGGTCACTCTTTTGCTGTCAAAACAGCCCTGACCTTTCGAGGCATGGACTCCACTAGACCTCTGAAGGTGTGCTGTGGTATCTGACACCAAGCTGTCAGTAGCAGATCCTTTAAGTCCTGTAAGTTATGAGGCTGGGCCTCCATGGATCAGACTTGTTTTTCCAGCATATCCCACATATGCTCAAATGAGATCTGGAGAACTTAGAGGTCAAGCCTTGAACTTCTTGTTATGTTCCTCAAATCATTTTTGAACCATTTTTGCAGTGTTGCAGGGTATATTATCTTGCTAAAAGAGGCGACTGCCATCAGGAAATACGTATCCATGAAGGAGCATACTTGGTCAGCAACAAACTGCAGTAGTCTACTTGAGCCTCCAGGAACAAACTGGACTAATTTTAACACATCTCCTGTGTTTCAGTCTTACACATTATTATGCTGATCAATCCCTGCTATCCGTTATCACCCAGAGGAGGATGGGTTCCCTGTTGAGTCTGGTTCCTCTCAAGGTTTCTTCATGTTACCATCTCAGGGACTTTTTCCTTGCCATCGTCGCCCTCGGCTTGCTCATCAGGGACAATCTTATCATTTTGATTCATACACATTCACATTTCATACAAACTTACTTCTTTTGATTGTGTAAAGCTGCTTTGCAACAATGTCAATTGTTAAAAGCGCTACATAAATAAAATTGAATTGAATTGAATTGAATATTTAGGTGGGTTTACGTGTCAAAGTAACATCCACATGAAAAAAAAATAATTGTCACATGTACCTTACAGCACAGTGAAATAATATATATTTTCACATTTTCACATATCCCAGTTAGGAAGTTAGGGGTCAGAGCAAAAGGTCAGCCAGGATACAACTCTCAAGCAGACAGGTTAATGGCCTTACTCAAGGTCTTAACAGTGGCTGTTTGATGTGCTGGGACTTAAACCCCCAACCTTCCCCCGTTAATGGCAGAACATTGCCAAAAGCATCCACATGATATAAAAGACAATGTGATTCATCACAGCAGACTGTTTTTTCTATTTGTCCATGGACCAGTTCTGATGCTCTAGTGCCCACTAGAAGATTTTGGTGGTGGAGATGGGCTTAGCATGGGCATCCTGGCCAGTCTGTGGCTTTGCAGCCCCATATGCCACCTTTCTGTCAGAACCAGAATTATCTTACTCAGCGATTTGAGCTTCAGAGGATCAGAGGATCAGACTAAACTTGCCAACGGTCATGCGCACTCCTAACAAGACCGGCACTAGAACCTGGAAGTAGTACGGTCATTATTCAGGAAGCATAAAAGGAGACAAGATGGCTCCACACATTGCTCAGTCATTGAGTTTGCCCATGCTATCGCCGACGCTGTGTCTGTCTAATCGTGAGTACTCACTTTCTTGGGTTTTGCTTTCGATTGAGTGTGTGTTATTAGAACGCAAGTTTATTTATATAGACTCTTGCTCTTGCTTCAGGAGAGTTCTAAAAATAACAGCGTTGTTATCCTGCCTGCTCGCGCTACTTCCGCGTTTGGGTTTGCGCTACAAGGCTAACTGCTAGTCTTCTGGTCCATCTCCGTGTGTTTATGACAGAATGACTGAGCCAACAGCAGTAAACCCAGCGGATTACGCTCACCTCTGCGATGTGGTTGACCAACATGCTAAGCTGATCGATCAGCTTCGTAGTGAAGTTGCGGTTCTCCGCAAAGGTATCCAAGACGTCGCCCTGCGCCGAGAGGTGGCGGAGCTAAGGCAGGAGAACGTGACCCTCCGCAGGGCAGGTGCTCAGCCAGCAGTTGCCACACCCGTCGCAGCGGCTGTTGCACCGCCACCCCCTCCCCTTCTGAGGTCTTCATAACTCTACCAGATAAGTTGGATGGCACGTATGGGAAATGCAGTGTGTTTTTAACATCATTGGATCTTGTGTTTGAGTTTAATTCCACCAGATACTCCACAGACCGACTGCGCGTTGCACTTCTCGTCTCGTTGCTATCCGGGCAGGCAGCTGAGTGGGCCACGGCGGTCCTTCGCTCGGATTCAGATGTCGTCTATTCATACACAGAGTTGACCCATCAACTAAAGCTAACTTTTGAACATCCTGCTGCTGAGGTGGAGACCGACTCCAAGTTATATCATCTGCGGCAGGGAGGCTCGTCCCTGAGCCGCTACACGTCAGATTTCCGAACCCTGGCTGTCCAGACCGACTGGGGAGACGCCGCCCTCTGGAGAGCCTACTATGAGGGACTGGCTGTGCAAATCAAGGACGAGCTCGCTGGACGAGAACGTCTAGCTACGTTGGAGGGCTTAATTCAACTCACCCTCCGAATCGACCAGCGCCTGCTCGTCCAAACCAAGCCAGCTCCTCGCACCCTGCCGTCCATCACGCCATTACTGCCCCATTTCACATCCCGACCCTCCTCCTTCCTCTCTCACACGCCTGTTCCTGAAGCTCGCTCCTCATTTGCAACTGCACCTACCAGATCAGTCGGTTCTCCACCTCCCGCCGTGGTTGACACCGGAGCCGGGGAACCCATGCAATTAGGACGCACCTCCTTAACCGCTGCAGAACGGGAACGCCGCTTCAGAGAGGGTCTCTGCGCATATTGTGGATTGGCAGCACACCGCAGAGCTATCTGCCCTCTGCGTCCGGGAAACGCGAAGGCCCGGTGAGCAGTAGGAGCAGCTCACCGGGTTCCATCCACCACTCCGCCACTTTGACCAACTTTTCCCATCTCACGGTACGAGCACACCTCCAGTTTGGCCACAAATGGGTCGAAAGTACCGCGTTCATCGATTCCGGTGCCGCGGGTAACTGGTTGGTCAAAAAACTGGGTGTAAAAATCAAGGCGTTATCCCAGCCGCAAACATCACCTCTGTTGACGGTCGGCCCCTCTCTTCCAGCCCTATTACCTCTCGAACACAGCCAATCACCCTCATCATCAACCAACACGAAGAACAGGTTCAATTTTATGTCACCTCCATCTCATCTCCTCCCATCATCCTCGGCCACCCGTGGTTGTTGCGGCATGACCCACTTATTTCTTGGACACAGAACCGGATTCTACAATGGGGGCTGACCTGCACAGAACTCTGCCTACGGGCCCGGGCTGGGACGTGTTCTAGGGAGCCCGAGGCCCCCATGGAGGCGATGGAGGAGTATGTTTCCAGCGCTCTTCGCCAAGGTACCATCCGGTCCTCCTCCACACTTGCCGCCGCGGGGTTCTTCTTTGTAAAGAAAAAAGGAGGTGACTTACGTCCATGTGTCAATTATCGGGGGCTCAACGATATCACCATCAAGAACCGACACCCATTGCCGCTTACCAACTCTGCCCTGGATGCCCTCTCTGGTGCCACCATCTTTACTAAGTTGGACCTCCGGAGCGCCTACAACTTGGTGCTCATTAGAGAGGGTGATGAGTGGAAAACAGCCTTCATCACCCCCACAGGACACTATGAAAGCCTGGTCATCCCTTTTGGACTCTGTAACGCACCTGCTGCATTCCAACAATTCATCAATGATGTTCTCAGAGACATGCTAGGCCGCTGGGTGTTCGTCTACCTAGACGACATCCTCATTTACTCCCGGACTGTTGAGGAACATGTCCAACACGTCAGGGCGGTCCTCAAGAGATTGCTCGCCCATCAACTGTATTGTAAGTTGGAGAAGTGCGCTTTTCACGAGTGCTCCACCACGTTCCTGGGTTTCGTTATCTCGCCCCAGGGTGTGGTCATGGACTCGCAGAAACTGGAAGTTGTGCATCATTGGCCCCTACCCAAGACCCTCAAGCAACTTCAACGGTTTCTCGGGTTTGCGAATTTCTATCGTCGCTTTATCCAGGATTACAGTACGGTTGCAGCTCCTTTAACTGCCCTGACAGGACCATCTTCTCACCCCTTCACCCTCAACTCTGCCGCCATCTCCGCCTTCCAGGAATTGTGTCACCGCTTCACCACCGCACCAATTCTCCTCCATCCAGACGCGAGCAAACCATTCGTTGTGGAGGTGGACGCTTCGGATGTGGGCGCCGGGGCCGTTCTCTCCCAACGAGGTCCAGATCAGAAGCTGCACCCTTGTAGCTTCTTCTCCAGAAAATTTGACCCCACACAGCAGCGATACGGGGTAGGGGACCGCGAGCTGTTGGCCATAAAGTGGGCTCTGGAGGAATGGCGTCACTGGCTCCAGGGCGTCAGAGAGCCGTTCATCGTCTGGACCGACCACCAGAATGTAATCACCATCCGAAGAATGAAACAGCTTTGCGCGGTGGGCGTTATTTTTCGAGAGTTACAACTTCCATCTGTCATACCACCTGGGGTCCAAGAACACCAAGGCCAACGCCCTCTCCCGACAGCATGAGGAAGACGTTCCCCGGGCGGAGCCCGCGCCTGTCCTACCTCCCATCAGGATCATAGCACCACTCCGCTGGGATCTGGAGACGAGGGTGCGCCAGGCACAGGCTGCGGAGACCGAACCGGCAGGTGTGCCACCTGGTCGACTCTATGTACCCGACACCATCAGGACGGAGGTTATCCAATGGGGGCATTCCTCTCTCCTCGCTGGACACCCCGGAACACGACGCACCCTTCAATTCATACAGCACGCCTTCTGGTGGCCCACCATGACCAAGGATGTTCACGAGTTCATCCAGGAGTGCCCAGTGTGCGCCAGGGCCAAGGATGTAAATCTACCATCTCCGGGCGAGCTTCAACCACTTCCTGTTCCCCGTCGGTCCTGGACACACATTGTTGTCGACTTCATCACGGGCCTGCCGGTTTCCAAAGGAAAGAACACCATCCTCACCATCGTCGACCGGTTCTCCAAAGCTGTGCACCTGGTGGCCCTTCCCGGGCTCCCGTCAGCTAAGAAAACAGCCGAGCTGATATTAGAACATGTAGTCCGCCTGCATGGGTTCCCAAAGGACATCGTCTCGGACAGGGGGCCTCAGTTCACCTCACGGTTCTGGAAGGCCTTCTGCCATCTGATCCATTCCACCTGTAGTCTGTCCTCCGGCTACCACCCACAGACTAACGGTCAGACGGAACGGACCAACCAACAACTGGAGCGCTACATGAGGTGCTTTGCTGCCGACCGTCAGTGCTCCTGGGCTTGCTACCTCATCTGGGCTGAACTATCACACAACCTCCACGTTTCATCCACCACTGGCTTAAGCCCATTTGAGGCATGCCACGGCTTCCAGCCTCCAATGTTCAACCACCAAGAACCGAAGGCTGAAGTACCGTCGGCCCAACAGTTGGTCCGTCGGTGTCGACGGCTATGGAACCAAGCAAACCTTGCCATCAAACGCGCCAACACCCGCTACATCACTCGGTACCGCTGTCAACACCCACCGGGGCGATTGTACCACGTAGGTGACAAGGTATGGCTGTCTACAAAAAATCTACACCTGCAGACAGAATCCAGGAAATTATCACCTTGCTTCATCGGTCCATACTGCATCACCCTCCGAATCAACCCCGTCACCTACCGGCTCCAGCTGCCTGCGGCGCTCCGGATCCACCCAGTATTCCATACTTCTCAGCTAAAACCCTTCACCACTTCACCTATGATGAATATATTTGCTGCCTAATACTGTATATCCCACCAACTTTCTGGTGCCATTGTAATGAGATATTATTAATAATGAGATTATTAGTAATGAGATAATATACTGTAATTCACGTTATCTGTCAGTGGTCATAATGTTATGCTGATTGGTGTGTGTGTGTTTCTGTAAAAGTTAAATTATTATAGTTTTTGTTTTAGTTTTTTTTTTCATTATTGAAGTCTTATGTAGGCTCCACTGGCTGCCAAATAAATTTAAAATTGACTACAAATCTCGACCCCTGAGTTCAGCATCAAGAAGTTTAAATACATTCATAATGAACATGACTGTCAAGGCAATATTGGGCCTGAAATGATTTCTTTGAACTGGTCTTCTTTTGAGGCAGAATTAATGTATGACATACATATTGAATGAAATAAAACCACCAGAAAATTGTGCACAAATTTTAATTTATTTTGAAAATCAACACAGTCCAAATGCTACATACAGGGTAAAAAAATATACATATATAACCTAATGTCTGGTTGAATATCCCTTAGCAAGTTTAGTGGATGCTTTTGGTAGCCATCACCAAGCTTCTGGCAGAATTATGGTTTGGATATTTGCCCACTTTTCTTGGCAGAATTGTTAGGCTTCAATTAAATTTGTTGGTTTCCTGGCAAAGACACAAATTTACACACATTTCACAAATTTCTGATAGGGTTGAGACTTCAATAGCTTAATGCTGACCTGCTTTATCCATTCGACGACCAGCTTTGATGTGTTGTCATTGATGTTTGGTGACATTATCCTGTTGAAACACTCCATTTCCAAGCTTGAACTGTTTAATGGTTGAGTAGTTATTATGCTGAAGAATTCTGAGGTAGTCCATAATGTAAACCTTGCTTGGCTGTTGACAGTGACACTAGTGTTCCAGCAGCTTCCAATTCATGGCAAGTCTGTGCCTTGGTGGTTCCTGGATTGTTCCTTACCACATTAACCTATTTCCTCTCAACTGAGTATGAGATAATGGGTCTTTGTGCAGGCCATGGTAAAATGCCTACAATTAACATTTTTACTTACTTACAAATGTTTAAACAGATCTTGGAATCTCTAATTGTTCATAGATTACTTCAAGAGACATTCATGATTCATTAAAGTCTAACACCTTTTTTTTTTCTTAGATCTCCACTGAGTTTATTGGAATTTGCCATTTTACTGTGTTGATCAACCCAATTAGTGTTGTTAAGCAACAAAGCTACCAGCAGTCAAGATCAATAACAGGATGTTGAGAGGACTTGGGCTGGACAAATTAAAAGACATATATCCATCCATCCATCCATCCATCCATCCATCCACTGATCTAAACCTTTAGGTCTTCATGTGTTCTTACAAATAAATTCTATCCAAACTTGACCATATTTTTTGCAAACCACTTGTAACATTTTGTATTTATGATACGTTTTTTTCCTCCTCCTGACAGAATCTACATCATGAAAAAAAAACATTTGCATACAAACCACATTGTGCTGGAGCTGTCTAAGGACATACAGGTTTTAAATTAGGCAAGGGTCAAGTAACATGGCTTAAAAGGCATAAAAAGGCCAGCAAATTCTAAAACATTTACTTTCGTTTTACTCTTGAGTGGTTTCCTTATTCGTTAATAGCCTTGGCAATAGAGACGTAAGACACTACTGTCAGTCAGCGCAGTGAAAAAGAGAGTGCTAGCGGTTTCATCTGGGCAAGCTGCATCTTATTGCTCAGCAACAGAATAGAAGTGTTCACTTCCCAAAAGTAGGATAGCAGTGAATAGATTGAGGACTCTAATTAGTGAGGTGGCTTTTGATTTGCAGTGTGAAAACGGCCAGTGCAGATGTATGGTGCAAAGCGATTAGGCCACTTGCAGTGTGATGTGTGCCCAGTTCTTTTCTCTCATGCTGAAAAGTTAGGCATTGAGGTAAAGCAGCCTTGGTATATTACACTGCTGAGGTGCCAAAGGGGCTGTTGTGTGGTGTGACAATGATGCTCCCTCGGCCCAGATGGAGGATGTGATAGGGGAACTAATGTAGACAGACTACATCAATTACACACTACGTAAAGGCATGCTGCCTAAGTAATAGGTGGTAACTTTTTTTTTTATTTTTTATTATCTTTTAATAAGATAAATTACTTCTATCTCATACAGGAAACTGCAGTTATATTTCCTTGAATGTAATCTTTTTTTTTTTTTTTTTTAATTAACTATTCCATAAAAGTCTTTGTTTTACAAATTGCCGGTAGGATTTTGAGGATTTTGAGAGTCAAGCATTTGCTTGCAAGTGTTTTCACAATGTATCCTACTCCTCAATAAAAAAGAAATCCTCATTTGAGATGGCTAGCAGGCGCATGTGCTATGCCTGATTGGGAAGAGGAATGCCATTGAATTTGGACCTTTTTTGTGCGCGACACTCTTTTATGCCGGAGCTGAAGAAATCCATTGTGCAGCTGGACACCCTGAGAAAGAGTGAGCTCAGAGCCATTGTCAGCAGATGCTTCTACTCGGCCTCAGAGGTCTGAATGCGGTGAATAGCGATGCTAAAGGCCATACCAAAGCAAAACAAGACCGCTGGGCAGCTTTGAAGATTAGAAAATTAGGGACAGAGTGGTGGGGGCATAGTTGCATACAACATGCGATTGTTTTTTTCTTTTCTTATGTTCAAGTATTTTTGTTGTTCTCTGTTGAATAGCTGTTAAAGGGGATTCTTGCGCTTCATAGTTGTCTGAGGGGGAGAGAAATATCAAAATTCTCTCAAGGAAGCTGTTTTTCATTGATATTTATTGCATGGATTTGTGATTAAAAATAGAAATAGGCACATGCCTATGCTGCCATATTCCATTGCAAAACTTGTATTTGGGATTACCCCGAAACACGATACTGAAATAGCTTGAAAACTCTTCACTTTTCTTATATTCAAATAAATGAATGGCATTAAAGTAGCATTACCTCACTGCTCTCTTGTTGCTAGGAAACCTCACTGCATCAGTTCAGTTCCTTTCCCATTCTGGGTTCTTCTTTCACCATATTATTGTCTAAATAAAGGCAGCTTACATATGAAATGAAACAATTAGGGCTTTAGTCTATTTGTAGTGTGTGTCAGTGCTAAATTAGTCACTTGCTAGCCGTATTGTTCCCCAGTCATGTAGGTCAGTGTAAGTCCAAAGTCAACACCTCATTTGAACCTTTAAAAGTAAAGCGTTAAAAAAGTTACCTTTTATTTAAAGAACACCAGTGGAGTTGGAGTTAGTGTGGCTTACTGTGTAACCTTCCAACTTTGGAGCAAAGTGAGGACACAGTGGTGTCTGCCTACATTACTGCTTGGGAAAGGGCCTCATTCAATTAGCTGCAGCTCTGCCACAGCCACAGAAAACTGGCCAATCAATATGCATTAATTAAGCCAACTTAACAAACTATGCCCTTGGCAAGTGCTCTGGAAAGAAGTAATATAACTTGTCATTGCTTCTGGTCTGTTTTACCCATGTAAAGTTTTAATGTGTATATATGTGCTGTAAAGATAAAAAGATAAAACTGCCTTAGATGTGAAAATTTTGCACCGTGTGTGTGTGTGTGTGTGTGTGTGTGTGAGAGAGAGAGGGGGGGGGGGGAGAGCTCTCTCCTCTCTCCTGTTGAGTGACTGAGACATGAGTCTGAGCATGGCTCCATCACTAGGACTCAGATAAAGAGCTCTCTCAGTTGCTGCTCTCCTTCTCTTTTTTTCTCCCAGGACTCAAGCAACCTGATGTCATTTAGAAGCACTTTGATTTAAAGCTTGGTTTTGAGCCTCTAAAGGGCTGTTTTGTTCTCTGCCTGGTATGTAGAGAGCTCCACAGTGCAGTGGATACTACTCTCAGAACACTCTGTATGGAAACAGCGCTCACAGAAACCTTGTTGCAATACGGCTCCACAATGACAGTGTATCGTCAGGAAATGTGAACAGTAACCAGAGTTGTAAATTGTACTCTGGACCTTTTAATGTAGTTTCTGTTTTAGAATGTGTAAGCAGGTTTGGATGTGATGTTCTTTATTTATGTATTTATTTATTTATACTTTTGGAGTAGTAATAGCCCTTACAGAAAAATCACATACTGTAACTAAATTTACATATAAAACTTATGTGTTTTTAAACACTACATTTTATATTTGCACATTTTTTCAAAATGTTTTTTTTTTCTTAACGTTATCACTTATTTTTCCCATGCAGTCAATTGTTTAATTGAATATGCTTGTGTAATTTCAGGGTATATTACAATGAAATGCACCTTAGTGGTTTTCATATCTCTCACATAATTGCATAAATCACATTTCAAATTTTTAATGGAAATTGTAGCTCAGCATTTCCATGCTGTTTTTAGGTCCCAGTCACTGAAATTCAGGTAACATTACAAAATTTATAATTAATATTATTTATTATATTATTAATAATAATTTCCCACTGATAGCATTTGTTCAGTACTGTTGAGCTAAAATTGTTATATTAATTACTCTCCCGCTCAAACCTTTGTTGTTCTGTAAGTGAGATTGATTTGCTGGTAGTATTGCTGACGACCTAAGCACAATGCTAATATGCAATAATGGCAAATTCTCTATCATCTCTGATTCCAGGCAAATATGCCAGAGCTACATCCTGTATAGCATGTATTTTTTGTATCCAGATATTACGCTGACATTTAAACTGAACTGTTTAATTGAAACTGAACATTTAAACTAAATATTCATAGTGGTTTATTTAGTTACAAATCGAATGTGAAAAGTGAAAGTATATTTAAAGTAAAAATATTAAAAATGTCTGAAAAGTGAATTGTAATTAATTTTGGTGGCAAGATGTGGTTAGCACTGTCGCCTTGCACCTCCAGGGTCTGGGTTCGAGTCCCATGTGTGCATGGAGTCTACATGTTATCCCCATGTTTCATCCCATGGTCCAAAGACATGTGGATTAGGTTCATTCCCAAATTGCCCATAGTGTGTGAGTGTGAATGTGTGTGCCCTGCGATGGATTGGCATCTCATCCAGGGTGTACCGCACCGTTGAGTGAGTGAGAGATGAGTAAATTCATTTTTTGTCTGAATCAAAGATGCTGGATTCTGGATGATAATTTTGTGTATATGTAGTGTATCTCTCACACAGTCTTGACACTTAGGAACTCACACACACGGGCAATCTGGGAATTAACCTAATCTGTAAATTAAGTATGTGAATATGATATAATTTTTAAACTATAATGAATGTTACTTTTAATATAATTAACATTAATGAAATGACTGTTCCATTTAAAGCATAACTATAGAAACAAGATTTATACGTGTAAAACCTTTAAATATTCACTAAAGTCAAACATTTGAAAATAGATTGTCGTTTTTGTTATTGTAGCTTCTACCGTTAGGGGTCGCCAGAGAGTATATTTGATGTGGCACATGTTTTTACACCAAATATGGTCTTGATGCAACCATCCCCAATTTTCGTTTGATTAAAGTGATGCTGCAATTTAGAATTTTTGGACAATTTTGCTGTTTTAAAATACATTCTTTTCTGTTGAAATTATTGTATATGGAACCTGAAAAGCCAAAGATCAAAGCATATGTGTGCGAGTCATGCCCAAAGCACTACACAATTGGATGTAAATAGTGTAGATTATCCATAATACATGTTTAATTCATATGCACTAGTTATGTGTAGGAATAAAATTTCCATCATGCATTATGTTTGTTAGGGCCACTTGGGTTGATTGCAGTATGCGTTTTTGTGCCTCAGTAATTTTGTGAACGTTATTCATATAATTTATTATTCTTTATTGGAAATTAATACATAAGACATATATAGAAGTGTATTATTGTAGGTTTACATATTTATAAAATTATTTAACTCTTGATATATACTATAATTATAGTATAATATTACTCACTTTTTTCAGAGTTTTTGGTGGCTTGTCTACTTTATCAATAATAAAATAATAATTATAATAATAAATAATAAAAATAATTATTTATGATACAGATAAATACCAGGGATAGTTAGCATTTCTGAGAAATTATGTTTTTTTTTTAGCTACTGATTACTGAATAATCCATTAAAAGAGTTTTAAAAAACGTTTTACAGGGTTTCAGTCTAAAGACAACTACATTGTTCCAGTTTTTGAGTGAGCAGTCATATTGCTGCTGTGTTAAAAAAAAAAAAAGTTTTGGACACTTTATGAAAAACACCTTCACTAGTCTGTCCTTGAAAACTACTTGAAAATCACAAAAAGGAAGAATTCTCTTGCACCCACAAAACATTGCCTCTTTCTTGGGTGTAAGAGCAGTTTTGTGGGCCCCCAGGAAACATGCAATCTCACAAATAAAGGGCAGACACTGCATAAATTAAAGATAATCCCTGGTAAATTATGCTAATATATTCACATGGACACCAGATAATAGAATATAGCTGAGGTTTTAGGATCCACTTTGTGAATGCAAGCAAACTAAACAACATTTTCCCATGTATATATGTATTATTACTTAGAAGTGCTTAACATGTATTATGTCCCCATTGTTTTCTTAGTATTTCATTCTAATCCTGAATAATGTAAATTCCCATCTAAAAATGTTCAGATAATGTCAGCTTTTGCTCCAGCATAGTTTGTTTACTGTGTATACAGTATATAAATGTAATATAATTTGTAAAATATATCATGTACAAGAGCCCCAGTAAAAAAGAGACCCAAAATAAGGTGATGCCTAAAAACAAACAAGACAGAACAAAGATCATAAGTTTCTCAGACAGTATGTACCACCTTTATCATAATCTATGTTTGGTAATAGGTGATGATTGAAGGGACATGTCATGAACAAATGTATGGAACACACACACACAAAAAACACTTAAAAGAGAACTGCCACAGTTCTCTGCCACATTGCCACATGCTGTATAGCCGCCCAACAAAAAAAAAATCATAAAACGTACAAAAGTTTTTAAAAAATCCCCATAACAAAATGTTACATTTGTAGAAAGATATAACAAGATATAAATCATTTTAAAAGCTAAATATTTTTACCTTTCCACAAATAAAACCTATGCCCAAAAACGTAACATCACGTTTGTGGGAAATTTATTAAAGGTTGTAGTATTGTTACATTTGTGGGTTATTACTTTGGCAGGTGTTACACTTTATCCCCTCAGACACCGCTCCCACACACACACTTGCTGTTATCACATTTCATGGCTATAGACTTTTTTTCAGGGTCACTGATGATTTACTAGTGGCCATTTAGTTAGTCCATTTGGTTCGCCCAGTTCTTCAAGTTCAGAGGTCACAGGTCATTGCTGAGAGAGAAAGATAGAAAAACATTGCTTATTGCTCTTTATTTAATAATTAATTTATTACAATTTTAGTTATATTTTATATAATCTAATTTGTATAATTCATTTATATAAAAGTATTTATTTAAAATATTTTTCAAAAATTCAGACAATCCATCGTTGTAAGGAAGATGCAGCTGGGAGATTCACAGTTTAATTCCTTCTGTTTTTTTTTTCTTGTTGTTGCATTTTTATTTTATTTTATACATTTTTGTACCTTCTTCATGTGAGGTTGAGATGTTAAAAAAAAAAAAAATATATATATATATATATAGCTATGTTGTTAACAAGAAAACTACGGTCTGAACCCTGCAGTCAGTGGGCGGCGCGCGCACACACTTCGTTGTAATGTGTAAGGACTCGTTTAACTGAGTCGATTCTTTAAAAAAATCCGTTTGAATGTATCGAACTATTGGTGTTTTGATTCGATTGAATCAGGACCCAGACCCTTACTCTTACTGTATGTTCACGATTTCACTATCATGTATATGTTGCATACGTGTAGCATAATCATTATTCATGTTCCTTATTTTTATCCACAGCCCTACTTACAGTATAAGCACACTGCAACAATATAGTGAAGCACTTACCCTACTAATCATAATCGTTGCAGTTCAGGACTATCATAGTATGTGGTGTGTGATTTTGATGAAATCGAATGGTTGAAAGTGGGCTGTGTGAGGAAACGGTATACACATTCTCTGCAAAGAGTTTTAACTTGTGAATCGAGACAATTTCAAAGAGTCGTTCAGAAAGAACCGACTCGAATCCGAATCGCGCATCACTCGTATCGGCTCGGACCTTCACACTGCGCGGAATGGCGTTTGTGTGGAAACCGTGACAGGGACGTCAAACTCTTGCATCAATCAAATGTGATTTTATTCTGTCCGTCAGTCGTGGAGGAGATTCCTGCTGTCTCGTTAATCCCTGCGGTTTTCCATTACAAATCTTGTGCGAGGAGAAGATGGAAACATCGGACAGCAGATGTGCGCTCTGGCTGCTTCTCGTCCTCATCTGTCAACTAGGTGTGTATCTGAAGTTTCTATCTTGCTTTACTTGGGCTGTGGCTAGACAGCAAACCCTTCTGTGTTGAATGAACTAAAGAGTGAATGCGAACTGTTGGAGAATATCGTAAGAATATAAGTGTAACCTAGACATTTCAAAATGTTAAAATGTTCAGTTCTCCCTGTGCGATTATCATTTGCGCAGCTGCAGGATATATTTTATTAATTGATATCGTAATAATAGAGAAAATCAAGTCTCAGGGTTGATATCTTTGGTAGTTTTGGCAAACTATTATTATTATTATTATTATTATTATTATTATTATTATTGTTTAATTTATACAATGCATATATGATTCTGTTTTACCCTAACAAGCTCACCTCATAAATACAGTAAATGAATAAGTTTTATCTGGTCCTCATTCGGATAACCCCTTCTTACTATTTTATGACCTGGATACAGAATTGGAAACACCACAATAGTTCTTAAATTCACTCTCCAGCACCTCTGTATTTTTACTTTTTCAAGTGATACTGCTGCAGTGTGATAAAAATAAAAAATAAAAACTTTGTTTCAGGCTTCAGGTCAAGTTCAAGTTCATGAATATCATACAGAGAATTCAATTATAGGTGCATAGATTGATTTTGGCATCTTAGGGGCAGGTCAGACAGTCAAAAACAATGAAAAATCTGAGAAGTTTTCAATCTCAGTATTAAAGCAGTATAGAAAATACAAATAAGCCACTATTGCCTCATCCAGCTGACATTCTGAACTTGTACCCAGAGACCCTTAAAACCAGATAAACCTCATTTGCTTAAGAGATGCAAAAGTCTTTTTGTACACCGGCTTGTGAACCTGAGTAACTTTTGCGTTGTGAATTGAATAACAATCAAGGTTTCAGCAGTCGGTTCTCTTTGGAAACTTACTCCGGGACAGTAAGGATGGTCTGGGCTCCAAAAAAGCTCAGCTGTAGCCCTCTACCCTCAGCTTCTTTTTTTTTCACTCTTTTCAAATGCTGCTCTCAATGAAGCTTTCATGAAATCTGTGGCACAAAGGAAGGCTCAACCTTTTGGAAACTCACAAGACTTAGTGGAAGAAGAGCGGACGGTCTTATGAATGAAATGTAGACTTTCACACCATCTGTTTTCCCAAGTGTGGCACTATGGATAAGTTTTCCCCTTGTACTTTTTGGGCACTGTTCCGCTTTTTCCACTGCAAAAGCCCCCGTGTTGTTTTTTAATGTTGAACCCATGACAGATGATGACTGTAGACTGTCAATCATAAGGCATTTAAGTTCCACAAGTCCCCTCCCACATGCCTTGTGTATACGCACCTATGAAGGGCATGTGGCAGCGGGTGGAACCACATGCTCTAATTATTTAGTTGTTTGCATTGTTTCTGGAAGACGCCATGTTTTCTGTCTAATAGAAACTAACCATGTTGTCTGTCTAATTATTAGTATCAAGGTGAAAATAATCACATCTGTATATAGTACATCTCATTTCTATCATGTACCTGCTTTAACAGATTTAAATTTAATAGAGAAAAAGTTTCCCCTCAAGCAAGTCTCTTTCTCTGGCTCTTGCTTTCTTTCTTCTTTTCTTGAGCTGGTTAGGCATGCAGACCCACCTAACCCAATTTCTTTGCTGTTGAAAAAGGAGAACAGATTTCTTCTCAGCAGCAAAGGGGGCATTTTGATGACCAGATTAGTTGGTATTAGCCTCAAGCGTATTCACTCAGGCATGCACAGGGGAACACAGTGGGTCTCTGAGCCTTGTCTCTCCTCCACGGGACAGTGAGCGGGCCGTAGCTGAATGGAGCAGGCAGGCTCCGTGCGGGAGCCAAATCCCCATGCTGTACAGCCCAAGGCTCTGGGCCTAGGTCCCCTGGTGAATTATGCTGTCAGCTGCTTGATTTGTTATGTGCCTGGCTGGCAAGAGGCGACCGGTGCTTGCGGGCACACAGTCACACATAGAGTCAGGCAGGGAGGGGGAGCTCATTGTATATGGCATGTGAGTGTGACACTCAGACAGGCCCCTGGTTTGTCCCAGTAGTGATGGAGAAGGACAGAAGGGGGGGTTTAAGTACCTTTGTGTGTCTGTGTTTGTGTTCTGTGTGGGTGTATGATTTGTTCCCATCATGAGAGTGTCAACTGCCCTGGGACCTTGCTGGCTGCCCTGTTTCTGTCTCAGCCAGCATGACTGGGAGCACCTCTGTTTTGGCCTTCTAGAGAAAAGGCTTCTTCTTACAACACCACCTTGCTCTTCACTAACATTTCTTTCTCTTTTTCTTTCTTTTGTAATTCTCGGTTTGACTGGCATTTCCTGTCTCCCATTCTGAATCGTGATCATATTGATAACAGATAATTTTATTTTAATACCAAAAACATTAGCATTTTATTGTCACTGTAGGTTTCAATCTTTTGTCCTTGTGTGATTTTTTTATGTTTCATCTTCTGTGCCCTATTTAGCTACATAGGGTGCTCATCTGTCTTCTACTTCCCTGAGGCTCTATACTGTCACATGTCCCTTTTTTGTTTCGATCTCTTTCACTCGTGTGCTCCGTATCTTCATCATGATGTGATTGGTGTTACAGGCTCTGCTGGTGCCCTGGTGCTTCTTTGCCAGCGGGGTTAGTGGCCCTGACTAGCCACTTAATTAATGTCGGCAGTGCAGAGCTGTCTCAATGGACGACTCACATCAGCAATTTGAGAGAACAACAGGAGTCCTGTTGAATGGCTGGTAAAGAAGCATCAAACTCTCCTTCTCCTCTTTAAAGGTCTGGAGGTGTGTGGTCTGGAAGTGTCTCTGATATTGATGTCCTTGATCGAGACACGAATACCAAAGATGTGGAAGTTAACAAAAAGCCTGTATGTTAACAGCAAGAATGTGAGAGATTCTCAGGCTGTAGAGACATAAATTAGGAACGTATACTATGGTCAACTCGAAAGATAGAAGAATCAAATTACATGATCCATTTTAGTGTCACAAACATTGTGGTAGAGAATAATTCTGCCGTAGCACGTTATTGCATGGGTTGACTGTTTCCACTAGTAAGCACAGACAGATTCAAAGAACTGAGTTACTGAATGCAGTTAAGCTCAGGTAGCTGACATATCGTTTACTTTATTGCTTCTTCTTTCTTTAACATCTACCAACTGGGTGCATAGTTTAGATCAAACACTGATAATGATCCCTGCCATCTCATTTGGCTAATGGCTACTTACCACAACAACACACCTATTATTGTTCATTCTAATGAACATCCTGTTTTGCTTGTTTTTAAGGCTTTTGACATACCAATGGACATGTAATTATACATTATGGAGTCTTGAAGGTTAAAACACTTGGCCATGTATTTTAAAAAGCCTTCCCAGTATGGTAAAAGCATTATTCTCTGTTTGCTGAGCCTGAGTGCACAGCCAACAGTACGACAGTGAACAGTAAATGTCACACATAATGTTCACTCAATATTGTCAACTATAATTTTGTAGCACTTTCTAAGAGCATTGTGGAATCTTGAAGCCCCTTCTGAAAAGGGAGAAATCTTTCATTTTGTTGTGTGCATGCGTAATTTGCTGGCGTAATGCTAATTTGGCTGGATTTAAGCCATTATTTTCCAGTTCTCACCCAGTTGCTGTTTTCACGGTCAAAATTGAATGCTTTTGTGAGCCGTGGGTGGAGTTTGGCAGCAGGGGGTGTGACATTCAAAATCTGTCTGTGTGAAGTGTTTTCCCACTTCTTATAACCTACTGTATATGAAGGATTTGTTGATTTGTCTTTTGCATAAACACACTTGGTTTATCATGATACTGCCATTTCTATGTATCTTTATTGTTGCAATGTTGTGATATGAAAGTTTTATGAAAGTGTTTATGCAAAATTGATGTTTTTATAAAGTGCCTACATGCTGTCTATGTTCACTTTTGTTCATTCCCAACAAATATAATGCTAAAATATTGACATAAGCTTACAATTTGCGTCACCAAATAGGACCCACATTTAAAAAAAGAGAGTTCATAAAGTCATATTACAACAGCACATTGTGAGTAAGAAGTCAGGTTTGGATGAGTAGCCAATTTTTATCATATACACTTTCCTGAGTCTGGAAATAGTGTGATATTGCGAATCTCTGAATTGATCCGTTTAAGGTTTAGTCAAGGCAAAGCCTGGTGAGAGTGCTCCAATTAGCCACTCTTTCTTCATGTGAAAATCTATGCCCTTTTCAATTAGGATACCCCTCCAAATAGCTACTCGCTTGAGTACTCAAGGCCATCAAAGAACTAATGGGAGATTTTACAGAGTCTTTTAATGAGCCGGCTTCTCCGTTCACTCTGTCTGCACTGTCTAGGCCAGGGAAAACCACTGTGCCTTAAAGCAGGTGAAAAGCAATTAGCAAGCAAGCTCTCATCTCAGAACTCCCACTGTTATTTCCCTCTTTTTCCCTTTGAATATTTCACAGCTGAGCAGCATTAAAAATGTTGCATGAATGACGAGTTAAAAAATTGTGGAGGGGTAAATGTTTTGCTGAGAACCCCGAAGTGCTTCTCACGTCCTTCAAAAAGCCATACACTTCTTTTTGGCAGCCAGTTTGTTGGGATTTAGCAGATGATAAGTAATTGCTTGAACACATGCAAAACATGTTGTGTTGGGCTATTTGAGACTAATTAGAGATGATTATTGGAGATGTTATTTGTGGAAGAGTCTTAAAAAAATTCAGGCCCCAATTTGGCTACGGATATACTTATTTTTAGATACACTAGCACAAATCCAAATGAATGTCGAATAACAAGCATAAATAGGGGAAATACATAGAGCAACATTAACTCAACGAGTTTTAAATGATACCGTAGCTGTTACCAGAAGTTAAATGGTTTAAAAGTACTTATTATATTATTGTTCCCACTATGGTGAAATGGACTGGACTGTTCTGTACAGTAGGTGGCAGATAATAAGACAAGCCTCATGTGGTCGGATTATGTTTTGATTTAAGCAATACGTTTAGAATGCTGTAGAGAGCATTTAACAAAAGTAATTGGCCATTACAAGATAATAATCACAAAACCCAAAGAGAGACACATGACCGTTTATATTCAACCTTTGGGAAGAAATGCAGCCAATAATGGCAAACAATTTGGCTGAATACTGTACATACAACTAGCTAACCTAGAATACATAATGTTGGGCAAAAACGTATAATTCTAGTGAAACTCTTAAATACCACAACTGTAGAACTTTGTGTTATGTGTTACAGATATGGCAAATCATATAGCCTTGCAGTATGTCCTTCTTTTTATATTTGACAATGTAATATGCTGCACTCTTTTACCTATACCTGGAAGCCATGTTAAACATAACATCATTTTAACATTTAACTTAACATTTTGTTTCCTTGGAATGCGATTTTACCTGCATTTCATTTTTCACTCACTATATAATGTAGCCTAATATAGCATACCATAGGTGAAACAGTAAGTACATTACTCCAAGTCAGTGAAGCCCCTTTTCTTAGAGAGAGAGAAAAATCCTAATATATACAGTATGATATGATGTGCTTAAGGAATTTCAGCAATTAGAAACATCTGAGACTTGATTTTTTTCATTATTTTAGTATAATGAAAGGAAGTGTTTTAGAGGAGCATATATATATGACAAGCAAATCTGTATGACAAGCAAAATTCTGCACACCACTGCGAATAAGCATCTAAGTGCAAGCTTTGTGCACCATCTCTGACAGCTTCGCCAGCAAGTATTTGCCTGCCCAAGTCAGAGGATTCATTTAACCAAAAGCTGTCTTTGCTCCAATGTATGAATGGCCAGTGTAGGAACATGCATTTCATGTACTGTATACATAAGGATGTATACACAGAACAAGAAAGTCTGCATAAGATAACTGTGCTTATACTGTAGGTGTAATTACTGTATAAATGTTGTTGCTAGTCTAAAAGGCACAAGGTGGGGTACGCCCTAGATATTGTAGGATGCCAGTTCCCATGGTAGTCTAAGTAATGATTCCATTATAGTTGCTGTTTGACCAGTCAACGGTGTGCAATAGACTCAGACTGGCAAGCATAATAGTTAAGTATGCAAAGTGCTTTTCAACCATGGATATCCCGTAGTTGTGCTATCACAAGCAGTCATTCATTTCACATTCATACTGTGTGCTATCGTCTGCTTTTTAGAGCTATGCTTCCTATTCTTTCAGCTATAACTGAATACAATCAGTTGATATACTGTAGATGTGGATGTAAGCCGGCACTTGTGTTTCTTTTTGCCAGCCTGAGAAGAAAACACAGCACTGTAAAGGCACTGAATAAGGAGCTGGACGTCTCTTCTAGTGCTAGAGTTACAGTGGATTACGAGGAACAGTGTCTATTTGTTTTTGTTCCAGCCTCAGTCTTCATGATTCCCTGCATTTGGCACTCAAGGCCCTCTTAGAGGGACAGTACAGCAGGCATATGTGACTGAGAGGGGTATTAACTAAATAAACCTGCCCAGTGAAACTGTCTCTTCAATCATTTTAAAGCTCTGTTCCTCTATAAACAAAGTGTTCACATGGGCTTTCTGTTTAAAACGCACTGTGGCCAATTGTAAATGTTTACATATATTTTACGGCCTAGGTAGTTCTTTAGAGAAGCATATCAAGGTCGAAATTTTTATAAGTAAACAGGTAAAATATATTCCATGAATTGAATGAACATTTCCACTTGTATATATGTACAGTTGAAAATGGGTGAATACAGGCAGCCTTTCCTTCAGGAAGTTCTAAAGTTTAGCTGATGGCTGAGAACAACAAGGATTGTGTAGACATGACAAAAGACAGCATTCAAGGGTGACTGGTAAAAGATGTGCAGCTTAGTGAGGAAAAAGGAAACTGGGTAAAGTGATATAAACTTGCAGGGAGCCGGTCTGAATGGAGCTAGAATGGTGCTGTGTCCATGACAATGAATGAGGGATGGAGGGAAGTCGCAATGGCCAGAGGGCATGTAGAGATCCGCTTGTTTTTCAGGATGAATGTAGCTACACTGCTCACATGCTGATTGCCAACCTGGGCTGTTAGTGATAGGAGATTAAAATGGCTTGTTGGACTTTGTGCCTTTTTTGCCTTTTGAGACAAAAAAATCAACCTGAGATTAAAATAAGAAATCTGAAAAAATATTATAAATCCTCAAGGTTTTTATGCTTAAAACTTCTAATAATAGAGTTTAGATGTTATATATTTAGCTAAATTCATTTACTGTATCTTATCATATAAATCAATTTCCTTATCTGCTTATTAATAAAGCCATTGAGTTAAAAAGAAAGTGCATCTTGAAAATTTACAATATAAAAAAAGAAAAGGGATCTCATACTATATATTCTAGATTCTTTACATGTAAAGTAAAATATCCAGTATTTCAAAATATATTCAAAACTATCTAATTTTGAGTTTGAGTAAATTACTATTCATGCAGTATAAATACCATGTATCTCACAATCTAGTTCAGAAAACATATAGGGAAGACTGCTGACTTGATAGTTGCCCAGGAGATTATGATTGGAATCCTCCACAAAGAGGTTATGGCACAGAAGGTGCTGTATTGAAGTATATTTATGGAAAGTTGCCTGGAAGGGAAAAGTGTAGTAGGAAAAGGTGCACATGCACTCACTCACTCACTCACTCACTCACTCATCATCTATATGCTTAATCCTGTATTCAGGGTCACGGGGGGCCTGGAGCCTATCCAAGGAGACTTAGGGCACAAAGCGGCATACACCCTGGACAGGGTGCCAATCCATCACAGGGCACACACATACACACACTCACACACTACAGCCAATTTGGGAATGCCAATCAACCTAACCTACATTTCTATGGATGGTGGGAGGAAACCTACCAAACACGGGGAGAACATGCAAACTCCATGCATACAGAGACGGGAATCGAACCCGGACCCTGGAGGTGCAAGGCGACAGTGCTAACCACTACATCACCGTGCTGCCAGGTGCACATGCAACAGGGCTAAAAAAAATTGCCAAGAAAAGCCAATTCATGGCCCTCGGATGCTTCACAATGAGTGAAATGAGCCTGAAGTCAGTGCAACAAGAACCACCATGTACACTATACACATCTTCTGGAAATGGGCTACAACTGTTGTATAACTGTTGTATAACTAGAGACAACATCAGAAAAAGAACAGAGTCTGGAAGAAGAGTGGAGAGACAGAATCCAAGTTGCTTGAAGTCTGGTGCCATGTCATCTGCTGGTGTTGCTCTACTGTGGACCAAAGTCACCATAGCCATCTATCAGGAGACAAGATTAATAAAGATGTCAATTTCCAGCAGATGTGAGCAGCTTCTCACAGTGTCAAAACTACCACTAACTGGTTTGCTGACCATGATATTACTGTGCTTGATTGGCCAGCCAACTCACCTGACCTGATTCTTTATGGGGTATTGTTAAGAGGAAGATGAAAAACACTCAAAGCAGCTTGGTCATAAATAACACACAGCAGTGTCATCTCCATGCCATGCCACATTGATGCAGTAATTTGTAATAAAGGAGTTTTAATTACCTTTTTTCTTTTAAAGAAGTTCTATCTTGCAAATCTTTTTTTGATTGAAATATTCTAATATTTTGAGATACTGGATTTGAATTAATTTTCATGAGCTGTAAGCCATAATCATTGAAATTAAAATAAAAAAGTGTCACTTTACATTTAATGGATGCAGAATATAGGAGAGTTTCACTTAAAATAAATTCCAAAAGAAAATGAACCTTTCCATTATATTACCTTTTTTTTTATGATGCACTATATATAATTCAGTAAAATACTTACTTGTAAGGGATCCAGGGCCAAGCACAAATGAAAGTCAATTGGATTTGAGACCGCAATGTAAAAAATATTTTCTTATTTTTCTTTCTTTTTCACAGAAAAATGAGGGTATCTTGTATGCATTATATTATGTATATAATGTAAAAGGACATTAGACAATAGAAATAGCAACTATAAAACAAATGTAAAATGTTTTATTGTATGACTATAAACATATTACTTAAAAAATTGAAAAATGAAAAAGCAAAAAACACCAACACAAATCTGCACAGCACTTTAATGATCCAACTATGCACCAGCAGCACAATACACAAAACCACGAAGAAACAGGCCAAGAGCCCCAGGCAGCATCCACACCAATCCCCGGAATAGTGAAATAAACACGATCCCTGCAAGCACACCTGCAGCACAACCGCTGACACCAGATAGATAGGTCCAGTCATCCCAGAAACTGCCATATTTCATTTGTGACAGTGATTTGGTAGCGTTTTATGGAGGAAGGAAATGCACAAACATTTTTTTTGTGTTGTGATCCAGACAACAATTTACAAAACTAGTGCCTGAAGCCAGCCTGCCAACAAATCAAAGTTCCAACTCAGAAATAGAAGTCAAATTCAGTAAAGAAAATGATGAATCCTGCAGCCCTAGTACAAGCACACACCTGCTTATAATATCACAGCATATTGCATGTCTGTTATTACAGTACACATAAAGTAAGCAAACTCCCACATACTGTGGAATAAAATATTAAGAAAAAAATATAAGGTACTGTATACAAATTATAAGTATTCGGAACCCTGTAGTTGTTGCACATTTGAATTTGATATTATTTAAATAATTGATTAATTGTTTAAATTTTTTGTTGCTATTTATTTATTTATTTTTTATAAAAGGAATTCCTTGAAAAGGAATAATAATAAAAAAACTTACGACCATCTTGCTGGCAAGGAAACCTAAACCTGGTTTCTATTTTCCCTCATGGTCATTTCGGACCTGATGACACAACATGACAAAACACAACACACAAACCCATGAACACACAGATAAATTGCATTTCATCACCTTCAGCTAATAGCACACATGGTGTATTGACCACTTTTATCTTGCCTATCAACAGCTTCCAGATCTTGCTTATCTATTCATACTGTAAATAGACAAGAACACAGTAAATATATCAGTTCTATATACAGTACAGTGCTAAAACATCTTCCTAATATATTTTTGATTTTATATGAAAGCATAAAAAAATAGATCATTTATTGGTTGTGGCATAGAAATTGCAAGCAATGCTTTCCCTTGAGATGCATATAGCTTTTTTCTGTGAATTTGAACAATAAAGTGTAGAACTTATTTTCTCTCTCTGGAATTATTTTATCAAAATGTTTCTTAGTGCCCTGACCAAGTGTTCTAATTTTAGTTTTAGAAGGAGTATTGTACAGCTTAAACACTTACATGCCACCTTATGTGTCTTGGTCATTCTCCACTTTTTCCCTCTCAAGTCTCTGTGTTTTATCTGCCACTTCTGCATGCATTTAATGTAGGCTGAATTTTTAAGTACTGCTCTGTACCACGTCTGGAGTGGAGACTCAGTATCTCTGTTCTCTCTCCGACAGTTTGCCTTAAAGAGGTATAGTAGTGTTACAAAGCCTGGCATTGTTTAATTTGTCCTGCTTTTTTCTTACTTAAGTTTTGGGTCTTGAAAGACCAGTTGCCCATAATGAAGTGGGTTACACCAAACGTTATGCTGCAATTTAAATTCAACATGCAAAAAAAATAATAATAATAATAAAACAGTGACAGCTGCAAATTATGATGTTCTTCAACATTTCATGTTGTTACTCTCACAGTATTTCACTACATGTTGAAGTTAATCACAATGACATGTTTTCACACAGCAGTGTGGCCTGTAACTTGTCTGTCCCGCTGGGCACAAATAGTCTTACATTTAAAATCCTCTCCCTAGATGCGGTATAGAGATATTAATATTAACAAATCTGTGTTCTTTTCATCTTTCTCTTTGTACCTTTCTTGTTCCTTATCTATTGCTTTTGGACATCTGAATCTTTGCTTGGATTTCAGCAAGAAAAATTGGTGTGTGTGTGTGTGTGTGCAGTTCAAACACAAGGCATGGATGTTGTTGCCTGTAAGTGTGCAAAATGAAGGGAATTGGAGGTAAAGAAAAAGAAGATTGACATTTCAAATGACACTTGAAATTTGACAAATGACTCACAAAATAAACATTGGCTTTTTTACTGGAAATTAAGACAGCCACAGTGCATGCTCACATATAACTTACATGCAAAGGTTTTCAGCAGAAATATCTGAAAAAAATTCTATTGTACATTTTATCAGACACAAATGCTAGTTCAAGTAGTCACGACAAAAGGTTTACTTAGAATACATTTTTAAGAGTAGTTGTTGCAGCAGCAACTATTTCTTATAGTTCTTTCATAAATGTTTTATGAATATAACGTTTTTAAATTGATACATTTATGGTTGTTTGGGGACGGCAAATGGCAACACCAAACCGATGGGAATAACATAAGAACCAGACCTAGATTTTGCTCTTGTGTTGAAACGTTGGTAAAACTCACTGTAACAGCAGTGTAAGTTTTATGTCTGTCTAGTTCTGTATCGTTCGCATGAATTCGCATGGTAGTGACAGAACTTGTCCTAAGACCTATATGAAGTCTTGTCCTTTTTAGTCCTAGAATAGACAAGATAATTGGTATCGCTTTATAGCTTACACTTTCAAATCACTTCAGTTCAATTCAATATACAATTTATATAGCAATTTATCAACACACACTGCTAAAAACAAAGCATAGGTACCTAAAGAACAAATTAGACTTCCTGAGACAACATGAGGAAGGAACCTGACTCAAAAGGCAACCCTTTTGTATCTCTTGTGGGTGACAACAAATAGTATGGTTGCATAATTACTTAGTCATTACTGATCCATGGCTGCATGCTTTCAAACAGAGCTACTAATTGTTATTAATTAATTACTATAAATTGAGTGTTTAATTACTACTATTGATTGAGGTTTGTATCTATATTTATTAAGCAACTTCGCAAAACCTGGACACCCCTGTTTCGGGCTCTCTGTTGAGGATGACAGTGTGAGCTTTCTCAGTGTGTATGTACAGTATGTGGTCATCTTTTTGTGCTTGTGTGTATTAGGGGAGTTTGTTTTCCACAATCTTATATGGCTGCCATAATCCTCTTATTCATATGCTCATTGCAGATTTTAAGGATAGGTAAATATCAGACTTATATTAGAGTCTTAAATCAGACTTATAACAGATATGTAAAGGGAACAGTTTAAAACCATTTGATGTGACACTATTGAAACCACCATGTTTGGCAGAAAACGCAAAACCCTGATGTCCTGCAGCGAGGATGCAGCAGGTCGTTGTAAGCTTCTGTTCATGCTGTTCACCATGAACAGGAAATTGAGCCACCAGCAGTGCTGCTAGGTGCAGAGAATATGTGTTGATTGACTGAAAGCGTATAGGGCTCCTGGCAGACAAAAGCAATTACACAGCAAGTTGAACACTACACTCACTGATCTCATTATGATCATGTTCATGCTTTGTAATTGGTGAAGGGTCAGAACACACGTTGGGTCAGTGGTGTTGGACAAAAGCAAATTTGTCAGATATTAATTACTTTTTCTCAATTAAATGATTTAATTTGAGTAATTAAATATCTTGCTTTTAGTTACACTAATTACCAAGGTTCTGTATGTTCTGAGAAATGGAGAAATATTTGCTGTTAATTTTTCATTCAGCATTCTCAAAAGCCAAAATATTGAATATTGCTCTAGTTATTTATTTATTATAAGTTTCTGTCCTGTAAGTGTAAGAATTAAAAGCCTTAAATCTTTGCTTTTGCATATAGGGAGTAAAGGAAATGAAGTATGATAATATTGTTATGAAAAAAAAAAAAATTGTTACTCTTTAAACTGATGGCACAAACGACTGTAGCATTATAGTGTCAGGGTGTATCCTGGGAACACTGAATGCGAAACAGAATAAATCTTCGATGGGATCAGAGGCCATCATAGGGCACCAAGAAAAAGGCAAAGTTTAATGGCAAATCGAATAGATGTGGTGGTTTTCACACAGCGTTCAGTGGAGGCTCTATTACATTTTCCTTAGACAAATAACAGTAGGATCAAAGCTATAATCCTTTGTGGATACTGGATAGGTAGGCAAGTACACCTGGTTCACTTTAACAATGTAAACTATCTTCAGCTGTAAGCTGGTGCTGGGACAGAATTGCTGATTCAAATGGAGGCCATTGTTGCTCAATGTGTTTTTGTTCACTTGAAGGGGAGTCCTCTCGTGGGACTGTTCTTTTATGTGGAAAAAGAGGACATTAGCATAGTGTGGTGTGGGAGCGAAAGAGGAGACAAGAACTTTAAAAGATGTTGTTTGTATTGTTTGCTCCGCCTGAGACAATGCTGCGACAGGGGGAAATAACGGGAGATGGACTGTTGCCAAAAAGTCATTGAAAACTAGGAAGAATGCTGACTTTAACCATTACTGCATACCTGTCAAGCTACACAAGTAAAGGACAAATACTGTATTGCTGTATTATACCATACAAATGTAATTCTTCTAATACTTTCAGTTCACTATTTAGTAGAGGATCCTGCTTGTGGTCGACCCAGGAAATTTCTTTTAACACAAGCAACATTAGAATGTATTTTTAGCCAAAGCTAATAAAAAAAAAACTATTTGGAAATATACACACAAAACATCTTCACATGCCTCCTGTTGGCAGGTGTGTGTACACAGGTGAGAGTGCACATACCGTACGAGACAGCAGGAACATGACAGGAACCAGAATCGTCTTTTTTGTACAGTGTACACCAGATTTAAAAAGACAGTTGTATTTGGACCGTTTTATTCTATGTTTGCTATAGTATAATTTTTTTTTACTACAACCATTCATAAGGTGCATTGATTGTAACTTAGCAGGGCTGATAAAATAACACACATTGAAAGTTGACATCTTTGGATCAGAGACCTGGCCTACATAGGCTGCACATGCTAATTATTTCGTAATTAGTTCATGCCAGTGAACGCTATAAATTCTTCACTCATTGCGTCTGTGTCGCTCTCTTGGCAGTTTAAGAATCCGTTCCATGAAGATGCATATAGTTGTGTGTTCCGAGTTTGTTTAATTTTTACATAATCATCTTGATATGTAGAAGAACCAGACAGCCATATTCACCATCACAATAATCATAATTAGTATTAAATACTGTAATGTTTTGTATTTAGAATCTGTTACTTGATAGTTAAAGAGAGAACGTTATAGTTGGTGAAGGAAATATTTTTCCATTGAAGTTTCCCCATGTGCCTGCCACAAAGAAGAGGAATGTTTTGATTATAGTCCTAAAAATGTTCAGAATTTTATTGAATACTTTAATCAATATCTTAGTGTTACTGTCTTATAGTTTTGATGTTATCATACTAAAATACATACTTTGTAGTTAGTTAGTTTATTTATTTATTTTTTTTACAGTCATACAGGTGACTTAGCCACATACCAAACACTTTTCTTACCCGTGTGCATGATAGGAAGTCATGAGATGATTAATCTATGATTAGTTAAATAGAAAAAGAAGAAAATAAAAAACCTTGAGGCATTCACCCATACATCGCCTTTTCATCAACTTTTCAACTCTTTTAAAAGATGTGATGTTTATGCCTCCCTGCCTTTCCTGGGTCTGACACCTTGTCAGTGATTTCCCACCACATTTCAGGCTTTCTGTTGCTTCTATTGCACTTCCAAATAATAGGTAGATAAATAGCTTATTCAATCACATTAAAAAGGAATGCACCATAATTTGTGAAAAAAATTTTTTTATATCTGTGATATGTGGCATTGTTAAAGTTAATATAAATTTTTTTTGTTTGTTTTCCAGTGGAGAAATCGCACACCTATGGGTTCAGATCACAAAAGAAGCTTGCAGAAAACATAGACTGGTCCTACACAGGTAAGTGCTGCTGAGTTATCATCATAAGGGGGCGAAAACACCAATTGTGCAACAGCATTAAAAGTTGAGAAATTGTCTTGTCAGGACCTGCACCGCATAACATAACTGATTAGACTCATCTGTTAAATTGAGCAATTAAGCCTGTGAACATACAGTAGCCTTTGGTTATTAGTCCTGGCTTGTCATGTTCACTGACTGAGTTTGCATGTAAATACCTGAATGCCTTGCTCTTAAAGATTTACCTTGTAGCTTCAGTTTTCTTATTGTAGGGAAAACTTTAAGATAAGAAGCTGAAAACAACATGTTTTGTGACAAGGGTCCTCTTTTGACCAATCCGTTAAAGTATACAGCTGCAGTATTTGCACCAAGGCTTAGTATTATATATATATATATATATATATATATATATATATATATATATATATATATATATAAGAAGTTTCTAATGCACCAGCTATAAATGACCAAACATTGCCTTTTATATACATGGCAATACAGAAGAATTAGTCACAACTGTTTATTTGTTCTGACAGAAATTTAGCCTGAGGTGCTGCAGCTATGGCTCAATTTACACATACCTCTGTATATATAGATAGTCTCAGAACCACATGTCTTGAAGTGGCAGAGCAACATAATAACAACACAGAATGAATCAGAATTCAATAGAGGGGCTCTCATACTGTATGTCATTTACTTTACGCTTGAACATCCGATCTTATGATCAGTAACCCAGAGCCTCACACAAAACCTGAAACTAGCTCAGAAAATTGGGAGGTGGGAAAAAGATACCCATTTATGCACACTGTCTCCATTTACAGCTATAGAACTTTGTTAGATTTTTTTCTGATTATTTGCTATAAAGCAATATCTTGGCACCTGCATAGATGGTGGTTTTTGTTTAAAAATAATCTAATCATAATCTGGCCAAACATTAACTGTTGTGCTGCTTGATTTTTATCCCAATGGACCTCTATTGCAACATCTAGAAAAGTGAGCAAATCAACACACTGTTTGTCAAATACAGTAGCAATATTTTAAAAGCTGAGCTCACTCAAAAGTGGTAATTGGTATTTCAACATGATTTAAAATGTATATATTTTTTAAATGCATTGGACAATGACAAATATTACAAATATGCATTGGGAAAAGCATGAAAAATTCCTGTCATGAATAAACATGTGTCGTAGCCCCACTAGGGCCAGCTCTAGACTTTTGCAGGCCGCAGGCTAAATCTAAATTCCCACCTTCGCTAGTAGAATGACAAACTTATGCAACCAAAGCTATGCTAGTTCAGAGCAGCACCACCGCTCCAAGCATGTTAGCTGCATTGGCTGCAGTTTCAAAAAGTACAGTGAAGATGAAGCGTTTATGGAGGATACATTTATTGGAAAGATACCTACAAGCTGATCAAGTCCCAGGAAATGCTCGCATTTATGCTTCTGTGCTCTAGCAGCATGTTATGCAAGTCAAACACATGGAATTGAGCTAATACTGATATATTGCATATTGCATTACATTGTACTGTACTGTTGTTTGTAATGAACCATCAAACATTAAATAAAGTTTAAGGAGATGGTTAATTTAAAGTTGCTGTTTAATCTGGCTATTTAAAAACTTATCCAAACTTATCCATTGATAAGTTTGCACAAACAATAGTTTACCCAAAGAAATCCATTGATTTATACAATTTACAATGTCATACTGATCATACTTGGGTTCAGGTCGGGTTTACCTAATGTTATTTCATTGCTAGTCTGGATTTATCATCAGTATGATACGCAAAGTATGTTTGATTATATTGGTACTTTTCTTTGAATAAAGATTGTTAAATTTTTTACGAAATGCATTATACTATGTTAATTCCTTTTAGGAACATTAAACCAAAACAGGTGGCACAAGAAATACCCATCATGCAACAATGCCAAGCAGTCACCGATAAACATTGAGGAGAGCCTGGCCCAAGTCAAAGCTCAGTTTGAGAAATTGAGGTTTGAAGGCTGGGAGAAGCAGACCTCAGGGTCCACAACAGCAAAAAATGATGGCAAGATAGGTGCAGCTGCTAATATTTCTCAACACTGACTATGATAATGGTGAAAATGTAACTATAAAACATCTGTTTCTAGGACAGTGTGACTTTGTGGAAAATATTCAGTATCTTTATTTAGAACATGCTGTTATAACTAAACTTTTTTCATTATTAGCCTGGCCTTTGATGACATTGTAAGAGGTTTACCTTTTGTGAGCATGTATTTGATTTATTTGTTGTCTCTCTCCAGTGACAATAGATGTGGAAGGTGAATTCAGTGTAAGCGGAGGGGGGTTGAGGTCCACTTTCAGGGTGGGCCGTATTACTTTTCACTGGGGCCGTTGCAATGCCTCCTCTGATGGATCTGAGCATAGCCTTAATGGAGTCAAATTCCCCTTGGAGGTAGGAGAAAATCTTCTTTTGATCTCTTTATTCGGAATCCTCATACTCTGTGTATCATCATGCTTTTTTGGAGTGCAAGAAATATATAGTGGTTCCTGGACAATATTAGAATATAAAGTCTACTGATGTTTGAGAGTTTGTATAACAAATGTGTGTACTGTATGAAGTTGCAATGAAAACACTGATGAAGTTTCACATTCCCCCAACATTTTCACTGCCCTCTTTTTCTTCCATGTTTTTTATTAAAATTATATTCATGCTGTAGGACTAGGAACAATTCTAAACTATACCATTAATCTAAATTTGAACAAAGAACTGATGCCTATAGATCCACCATAATTTTCTAAAATGACTATATGAAGGGACTTGCTATCATGCTCTGTTTATTATGTAATAGTCTGTAAGCTTTAGATGATTGAGTTTGTGTGGAACGAAGAATAATAGGAGTACCCATATGTATACAGATGCAGATATATTGTTATGAAGCTCATCATTATAAAACTATAGATGATGCCCTGACATCTGGAGGACAGATTACTGCGCTTGCTGTATTGTTTGAGGTGAGTGCGTTTGTTCTGTGTCCATTAATGTTTGGTGCCAACTATATCAGTGTGTTGTTAAAGCTACAGAACATTTATTTGGCCAGACAGAAATCTTAATTTTGATATTCCTAAGCTGCTTTAAATCACATTGGCAAGCCTATAATAGTAGTTCACAATAGTGTCAGGTGCAGACTTGCAGGAAATTTCTAATTATTTAATTATATTAAGTATTCTAATAATGCATGTACAGTATGTATACACTATCCATTCATATGTCAACTCATATATGCCAGATGCCATCATGCCATCATGCCCAACCGTTCATTTATGTTGCTTTACAAGAAGTAAAGTAACATGGAATCTGGCAGCCAATAAGGGGAGATAAAGGGTGAAACAATGTGAAAGTATCGAGAGAGAAAAAAACATCATCTGATCTACAGTACATCTACAATAAGGAAATAGATTCCGGTGTGGTGGAGTTTTAGCATTGTTATTGGTGAACAGTAGAGATATTCATTTATTGTTTAGTTTAATAGGAAACATAGGCAGGAGTAGCAATTTTTTATCTATAGTAAGTGACTGGACAGGTCAATATATTTTTGTTTTTCACTATGGACCAATAGGTAATTGAGAGCAAAATTTAACATTTCTTCAAGGCCCTTAAATCTCTTTGGTTTACAAGGAACTCTATCATGACAGCTCACTTTCAGTAATTGTAGTTCATAATTTTGTACAGGTAAATATATAATTCAGTCCTTGAAATGTCTACCATTAACACTCTGTTTTCTCCGGTGTGATAAAAAAATATTTCTGTTCACTGGGGTATTACGGTTTATTAATATTGTCGTAATTATTTATTTATTAGTGCCGGGTGTTATTTTGTGGTTTAGCAAATTGTTTGTCAGAGGTGCTGAATTTATGCGTGTATGGTCCTATACTCAAGCTTACATACAGTACAGTATCTGAGACAGTCAAGGGGAGAACATGCAAACTCCAGATACACAGACCCGAGGCACCCTGTTCTAACCACTATCAATTCAGCCAATTTACTTCTGTTCCACAAGTACTGTAGCTATAGATATTTGTAGGCAAAAAAAAATATTAGCCTTTTTTAACGATTGAAGAGATACCTTTTTGTATTTTGTGGAGGCGTACAGAAAATATGGCTCTGTTTAAATAGTATAAAAAGGAATTACACAATAATAACATAGACTCATGAGAATATATGAATACGAAAATGTGACATTTATTTATGTTTTCTGTCCCATTTATTCAAGATAACTTTACTGTCCTGACTTCTGTTTACTCTGTGTGTTAGCTGGAATGCATGACTTGTATGAACATGTTTTCTATGAGGAGAAACTAGATGATGGGTTTTTAAACATAAGGAGTATACTTGTGGGTACACGTTAAGACTCCATCAGGTCTGAATGATAGGTTTTTTAATTTGTCATTTTCTTTGTTGTATACACCAATAAGCCATAAAATTAAAACCACTGACAGGTGAAGTGAATAACACTGATTATCTTGTACTGTCATATGTCAAGGGGTGGGATCTGTTAACCATCTAGTGTCAGTTTTTGAAGTTGATATGTTAAAAGCAAGAAAATTGTGCAAGCCTAAGGATCTGAGTGACACTGAGAAGTGCTGAGCTGGGCCAGATGACTGGGTCAGAACATCTCCATAACAGCAAGTTTAGGTCCTGGTATGCATTGGTTTGTATTAACAAAACTGTCCCAAGGACAGAAAACTGGTGACCAAGCTACAGGGTCATGGCCATCCATTGCTCATGCATAGGCATGGGGAGCAATTCTACAAAGGAGCTAAAATAGAGCCAAAAAATGCTGATAAAGTTAATACTGATTGTGATAGATACTGTTTGTGTGATTGAATCAGACAATATTGTGCGTCATCGTTCGCTGTGTCTAGGACTGCATAACTGCATATTGTTCAGAGTGCCCATGCTGACCCCTGTCCAAAACCAAAAGCATCTACAATAGGCACATAAACATCAGAACTGGACTGTGGAAAAATGAAAGAAGGTGGCCTAGTCTGATGAATAACAGCTTGTTTTACATCATGTGGATAGTCCATTGGTTAATGGGGGAAGAGATGGTACCAGAATGCACTGTGGGAAAAACGCAAGCCTACAAGTGATAACAAAGGGTGCATTCACTGTAGTTTTCAAATTTTAATTAACAGCTGCATGATAAAATACTAAAGAAATAAGTTATGAAATAAGTATAATGTATGAAAATGCAAGTTTTCATCTTAATTACAACCTTAAAAATACAGCTTATATATTACAGTATATTACAGTAGCTTTATTATTATATACACTCACAAGCGACTTCATTGCAGAAGGTACACCTGTTCACCTGCTCGTTAACACGAATAACTAATCAGCCATTCATGTGGCAGCAACTTGAACATAAACAACATGAAAGCATGGATCCATCCTGCCTTGTATCAATTGTTCAGGCTGGTGTTGGTATAATGGTGTGGGGGATATTTTCTTGGCCCCATAGTACTAACTGAGCATAGTCTTGTTGTTAACGATGTCTATCCATTTTATGATCACAGGATAATGTGCCATGTTACAAAACGAAAATAATCTCAAACTGGTTTCTTAACACATGGGCATGACAATAAGTTTACTGTGCACAAATGGTCTCCATAGTCACAAGATCTCAATCCCATAGAGCACCTTTGTGATGTGCTGGAGCGGGAAGAGCAGGCAACAAAACTGCAGCCAATGCGTTGGTCTATTATGTCAATATAGATCAGAATCTCTAAGAAATATTTTCATCACCTTGTTGAATCTATGTCATGAAGAATTAAAGCAGTTCTGAAGACAAAAGTGGTCCAACCCAGTACTACAACGGTGTACGTAGTGGCTGGTTAGTATATGATTGACATCATTTATTATGGTTAGTATAGTATTGACATCATTAACGCAGGACACTCATTTGGTAATTTCAAGCCTTGTGTAGTATGTTCCAGGTGCAATGACTCACCCTTTAAATGCACCTTGGGCTGCTGAGGGCAATTGCACCCAGCAATGTAAGGTCATGTGGAAGGTTCAGAGATAGCACACAATACCGCATATCCCAAAGGGATCTACATATCTGCCTTTTCTTTAGTGCATGTAGTTTTTTGTTCCATGGTGTTTTAAAAAAACATCTTATGTCAATAGTTGCACTTATGAAATCTCACAGGCAAGTGTCGAAGATAATGAAAACTATGAAGCCATCATTGACGCAGTCAACAGTGTCAGCAGATATGGTATGTACATTTTAATTCAATGTTAATATTTTTAACCTGCTACTCATCTTCTACTTGTCAAACACTACCATACTGTGAATTATATGTAGTTGAAAAAGGAATCTATTATGTGACTTCTTTTCTTCAGGAAAGAGTAGTCATGTATCGCCGTTCATCCTACAAGGCCTCTTGCCCAACTCCACGGAGAAGTACTTCATCTACAATGGGTCGCTCACATCTCCTCCTTGCCATGAGACTGTGGAGTGGATTATCTTTAAAAACACAGTGCCAATCTCTGAAGCACAGGTGAACTCATTATACTACACCGAGGCAACCTTTACAATGTTTGACATTCCTGTGCCGTCTATAACAATATATACCATGATAAATGTGCTTGTGACTTCGTTCATATGCAATTTAATTGCACACTGATAAGCACGTTTGAAAAAATTCACAACGCCTTCTGTTGAAAAAAACATCTTTATGTTGGTTAATATTACTCATCTCATCCACCCAAAGTATTGTTTTTTGCAATGTACAGACACACCAACTTTTCAGTTTTATTTCTGTTCCTGTGCCTTTATAGAGGAACTTATGAAATGTCTCCATTTATCTGATCTGATCTGATCTGATACTCTGACATGACCATTATCACCAAAGGTCATGTCTTTGAGCCTTTTAAAAAACGAGTTAGAAATATGACATTACTGTGTCTCACGTTCCAAAGTACACTGTCATTACCAGGTGAGGGTAAGATTTCCAACATCAAAAGGATGTAAATAGATGACACCTCTTTCTTTCCGCTGTGAGTCTCATTTAAACCTCGGGCTGTTTCCTTTAAGTAACTTACAAGTAGACACATGACGTTACTGAATGAGTCGAAACTGAAGGCATGAAAGCTTTCGCAAGAAAGAAGGTAAGTACAGGTGGGTCATCCTATTCAAAGCAACACATAATAGCAGTCAATGATGTACTTTGTCTTAAACACATCACGTCTCTTGTAGACGGGATGTTTGACTACAGTTGAATATAGAATAAATCAGGTCAGGTCTAGCAGGATCCTGTCCTAGCAAACAAACAAGCCTGCGCATTTCAGCTTTTACAAAAATACGGCACTGGGATGTTAGTGTTTTGTTTTTTTGTTGTTGAGAAATCATTGGATTTAATAAGTTATGGTAGTTTCTAAATGATGTGTTTTAATGTGCACAAAGAGGCTTATAATGTATTCCTGGATACAAAAATGTAAACATGAAAAACTAATTCCTTGTTTTTTCAGGGATCTTTTATATTTGAAAAATAATTATAAAGTAACAACAGTGTTATTATTTTAACACCAGTTTTGTATAATCTTAAGATTTTCTTAAGATTATACAAAATCTCCCATTCTTTTGCCATAGACTTGAGTGTATGCTCGGAATGTTTGTGTACTGTTATGCCATTGCAGTTGGAGATGTTCTGTGAGGTGATGACCATGCAGCAGGCTGGATATGTGATGCTGATGGACTACCTGCAGAATAACTACAGAGAGCAGCAGCCTCAGTTCATGGGCCAGGTCTATTCTTCATACACCGGCACTGAAGAGATTCTCACACCCAGTATGTACGCCCACTCACACACACTGACACATACTCAGTGGCAGTATTAAGGCTAAGCTTTGGGGGGGGAAAAAGCAACATAAAAAGGGATGTAAAAGCAAAATGTTTCATAAAAGCAGAAATTTCATACTGAGTGCAGTTAACGATAGCTTCTATTGTGAGTGCATAATATCAAACTGAATGCAGTTAATTATAGCCTTTGTCTATGAATAGAATGAAGTCTGACCTATTTACAAGCAGATATTTGTCTAGTATGGCCTTTGTGATGTTCTTTTATATTTTACACTTTGGTTGAACGAGGGTGTTAATACGATTGTTGAAACGCAATGTTTTATCAGATGTAATGATGCTATCATATAATTATTCTTGCCTGTAATTGTATTTTTACTGAAAACTCTTCACTGGAAGACTGAATACAGTTGCTAATACTCCAGCATAGGTCATACACTTAGGAATAGTGTCCTATTAACCTCAATGAAATAATAAGTTCTTAATTTGATTTTGTTGTGGCCATGATAGGCCATTGTCTGTTCCCAGTTTCCACAGGAGAAGAACCTTTATTAACATAACAGTGCTATGATTTAAATGTCTTTTTTTTTAAAAGGTGATTTTCACAAGAAAATCACTTCTGTTTTAACTTGCACATGATGAACGTGAAGTTGTAGCTCTACAAACATCATGATTGATTTTTCTCAAGTAGATGTACTGTTATTCACAGTCGTAATGACTAAAACAAGTTTAACTAGTTTAATGACTTGGCAAGAAAATGAGCTCTTTTTCATAAGCATTAGAGTGAAGAGTGCATCTAAAATAAATTAGAAGATCTAAAATATATTCCAGGATTTTTGTCATTTAATTCAAAAAGTGAAACTTATATATTCTAGATTCACAATCACTGACACCCTACACAAGAAAGGTAAGCCACAGAAAGTCGTTGCTGAAAGGGCTGGCTGTTCATAGCGTGCTGGATCGAATCATATTATTGGAAAGTTGACACTAATTGAAAAGTATGATAAAAAAAGGTGCACAAGCAACCAAGAAGACTGCAGGCTTAAAAATGGTCAAGCAAAGCCAATTCAAGAACCTGAGAGAGCTTCACAAGAAGTGGAGTGAGGCTAGAGCCAGGCCATCAGGAGCCATCACATACATCTTCAGGAAATGGGCTACAACGGTCGCATTCCTAGTATTGAACCACTCTTGAGTCAGAGACAACATCAGAAGCATCTTACCTGAGATGAGGAGAAAAAGAACTGGACTGTTGCTCATTGATCCATCGCCCTGTTTTCATATTAAATAAATGTTGCATTTCATTTGGAAATCAAGCTCCCATAGGCAAGAGGAAGCAGAGAGGGACAGAATCTAAGTTGCTGAAAGTCCGGTGTGAAGTTTCCAGAGTTTGTGGTGATTTGGGCTGCCAGTCATTTGCTGCACTTTGTCCATTGTGTTTTATCAAGTCCAAAGTCAATGCAGAGATGACTACCAGGAGATTTTAGAGTACTTCATGCTTCTGTCTGCCAACAACCTACTGTATATGGGGATATCAATTTTCTTTTCCACAGGGCCAAAACTGCCACTAACTGATTTGCTGACCGTGATATTACTCTGCCTGATTGGCCAGCCAACTCACCTGACATGGGCTACTTTCAAGAGGAAACTAATAAACGTCCAACTCAACAGTACAGATGAGCTGAAGGCTGCTATTAAAGCAATAACGCCTCAGCAGTGCCACAGGCTGATCACTTCTCTGCCATGCTAATGAACAGACATTTCAGAAGCTGGACATTTCTGTATTTTAAATCTTTTTTGTTTTTGATTGATCATAGGAAATATTAAAAGATTTTGAAATATTCCATGTATTTTCATGGCCTGTAAGCCGTAATCATTGAAATTAAGATATTCTAATTTTGGAGATGTAATGTACACAGACCTAATTATGGACGCATTCTATCCTCTCTCTCTCTTCTAATGCACACTTTCCATCTGTATTAGTGAGACAGAACTCAGCACCCATCTCATTTCCCACTCTCTCTGTAATGGGGTCTGGTACTCTTTAACATCTTTCTCTTTGTTTGTCTCTCAGAAAGTCAGTAGACTTTTGTGTTGCCAGGTAACTGTGTCTGAGTTTGCCCTTTATGCCTGTGTATGTCTACCATCCTCTCGTTATTGATGGGAGTTTGAATCTTTCAGTCCCCATTTCTGCCAAGAATTGTATCTTTTATATATAGACAGATAGCTAGATAGATAGCTAGATAGATTACAAGGCAATCTGTTTTTGATAATGATAAAGCATGCTTTTATTATTCAATGTGTGAGTTGTGTATGTTTTTATTGTTTTAATTGATACATCTTTATTGCATTTGTTGTTGCAGTTTTCTGCAAATTAAGTTACCAATGACAAATACATTTTAGTGTAATAATGTTCCATCTTCTTAAGATAGCCTTGTAATACCACTGAATCAGATGTTGAGAGTCTATCGTGTGAGAATCTATTGTGTGGCCCCCCTCTGCCCTCTGGTGTTCAAATGGATCAGTTAGTATTTTACAAATTTTGCAAGGCTTGATTGAGTGAATGCGTTATTAGATTACAATGAGCTACAAAGCTTGTTGAAATTTCTACAAAAACACGAATAAAATTACAATTTTAGTTTGTACAGTCGGTATAACGGGGTAAACTGCTTTAATCTTTTCCTATCAGTGTGTAAGTGCTGTTTTTGTGAGGTGTTTAGTCTCAGATGCTGAGCACAGATGGTGAAGAATGCCTTCCACGCTAAGGTCACCATGTGCTAGGATCAACAGTGTGTGAACGAGAGAAATGATTGTAAAAAAAAAAAAAAAAACACCTTCTGTTTGCATGCATCTGTTAAACTGACATTATTTTCAAATGAAATACATAGTGAAAAATTATTTATCAATAGTGTATTAGCCCAAGACCCATGTTATTTTTGATAAACATCCATAGAAAACATAGTAGCTAGGCCAAAACAATTCTACATAATATTGCTTTTATAGAATATTTCTAAATATGGTTTCTGAGTGTGTGTGTGTGTGTGTGTGTGTGTGTGTGTGTGTGTGCTGGTCTTTTGCAGTTTGTAGCTCAGAGCCGGAGAATGTGCAGGCATACCCGCACAACTACACAGGTCTGCTAGTCATGTGGGAGAGGCCCCGGGCGGTGTATGATGCAAATATAGAGAAATACTCTGTCACCTACTGGCTGGCACAAAGAGATGATCCACCTACGCTGGAGTACCTTACTGATGGAGACCAGGATGTGGTACTGTACATTACACTATACTAATTTATTTCAACTAATTCACTTGTAAATTGATCAAACTATATTATACTATTAAACTATACATTAAAGAAAATGGATTTATTTAAAGAAAAGTGCACAGTCATAAATTTAAAATTACATAAATTACTAATGTATTTTACAGACGATACTTCACACAATGGTTGTCCTTCAGATAACAAATAACAGCTACACTGTATGTGCAAATGTTTGTGGCCATGTGGTTAGTCATATCCATATTAGCTTGTTGAATGTCCAATTCCAGATTGATTCCCCCCTTGATGTTAATACAGTAACTGCCGCTTTTCTGAGAAGGCTTTCCATTAGATTTTGTAATATGACTGTGAGTATTTTCTTATTCAGCTACAAGAGCATTAGTGTGATCAGTCAAAGAGGTCTAGCAGACAGTCAACATGCCAGTTTATCCCAAAACTTAGATCTTCCTCACCAACCTTAGAAAACCATGTTTTTGTAAAGCTCACTTTGTTGACAGAAGCATTGTCATGCTGGAACGGGTTCAGACTCCTTAATTCCAGTGAAATCTCAATACTACGGTAGACTAAAGACATCTAATCCAATTGTGTCCTACCAATTTTGTGGCAACGACAAATGCATGTGTTGGTCAGGTGCCCCCATGTGTTTGGCATATGACATATGACCAGTTTTTCACTATTGATTAAAATATTGAATATTTATATGTTGAATATATATGTGTGTAAGAAGTCTACAGATGGACATGTTGTATTGTTGCCTTTGTTTTTCTCACAGGGAGCCATCATCCAGGACCTGGAGGCCAACACCAGCTATGTGGTGCAGGTGGTGGCTGTGTGCACTAATGGTCTGTATGGGCGGCAGAGTGATCAGCTGATAGTGGACATACCCGTGATTGACCCTGGTAAGCGAACGCACGCCGCTCACTCTTATCTCTATTGAGAATGAGTTAGCATACTATAGTATTTTCAAAATTAACGAACACCACAGATGCGTGCTGATGCTCCACACTATAGTTTGATGTTTTGTCACGCACTTCTTTTATGATATTGGGTTATCGGAGAGGAGACCAGTATAAAATCTATGCTACTTCACATTTAGAGTTTCATGTTTTAAATGACAATCACTTTATTGATTTAACCACATGCTCAAACTATTTTGTAATACCACTTTTGTCTGACTTTGACAGTCGTTATTTTTGCTCCCAGCTGAATGTGAATTTTTCTAACATACTAAGTTGGTTGTATTTCCCAAAATATAGCCCAATTTGTACTTTAAACAGCAATTTAAACACTGACCAGAAGAAAGCACTTACTAAAGATGAATAAATAAATGTGTTTTTTCTTTTTCTTTTACTTTATGATGTACAATCTTTTTCAGTTGGCACAAAATATGAACTTGAAGTACATATTACATTAGTAATTCTTCCAGTGTCACTATGTCTCCAGATCACAGTGGGATTAAATAGTTATCTGAAGTATTTTTTCAGATTAATCGAACTGAACCCAGTTTGATTCCCAGACATAGCAATTTGAGAAAACATGCACTTTTTCACATTAAATTGCACTTGTTCTTTACTATGACTATTTAAATGCACAATTATTGAACATGTTCAATATAAACTGTCAGTACTTTTAAAAAGCCATAGGCTTGTTTAGACTTACATGGCAGTTGTTGCTGGTGCTGTTGTTATTGTTGTTTTTATATTTTTAAAGGTTCTTTTCTGAATACTGTACTTTTTCTACTAGATAAAACTTTTCTTTCATTTTGCATATATTGTACAGCTTTACCCTTTTCTGAGTTCTTTTTAACCTGTGTATTTTATGTGCATACCCTGCCTAAGCTGTGCATGGTATGGTGTGTCTTTTCCTTTTCTACTGAATCCCTTTTGTGCTTTTCTATTCTTCCTATGGTTTATGGTTTATCAATCAATCTCACAACAATCTTTGTCAGTGCACTGAAATGTTCAGAATCTGTATCACCTCTGTTTATAATAAACTAATCTGTATTGCATAAAAAAAAATCAAGCATTATATTTCTGTGGATGTGTCTATGGATGAGTGTGTTCTCATTTCACCAAACTGTGCACGTTACTGTGAATATAATACTTGTTTTACCATCGCTGTTGTAATTGCTTATCCGAGCATCCATTAATTCATCCTTGTCTTTTAGTATTGGATACATATTCAGTACACACTTGGTTCACATAGAATTCTGATGTTTAAATCATAACAAATGCTGAAATAACTTTGTTAGTTGCTCCTACTCAGAAGGTAAGCTGAGCGATAGGAGTGAACCATTTCCCTGCTTTGAAGTGTAAGTTAAGCTACTCTGGTATATGAGAGGATTTAGTTTGTTTCATGGTATGGTCATTATCGACCAGGTATCTGACCTATAATATGATTTCTTTTCAATTATTTTGTTAATATATTTTTACTATTTTCAAAATATAGTTTATTAAATTATTCTAGACATCAAAGTGTAGTTAAGGAAAAAGTATTTTGGGTTTAGGGTGGTGAAGGGTATGCTCTAAAACTAGTGTATGAGCATGCAAGCTTCTACATATAGGCTTCTACAGATATACTAAGGCTAATAATTAGCCCTGAGCATACTATAAGTTGATGATTAATTGACCAAAAAAGAGCCATCTAATTATAATTATGCCTTTCATTCCAAAGGTCGAAGCAAAAAAAGTTAAACGTTACTCTTCTATTTTACTGCTTGTTTTACACAACAAATAGTCTATACAAATATAGGGCTATACAAAGTAAGGCAAAAATGGATATAACTTTTTTAAATAACTGAGTGAAGTAATTCAAATTGCTCATGTTGGTAGAGTATAGTAGCTCTTCCTCTATAGTAACTGTTCTTCCATCACTGAGTTCTTGATGAAGAAGGACTGCAGGCTGCCTGTCATTTACAGAAGACTACAGAATGTGTATAGGGATGACACCATTGACTGGAGCAATGTACACAGAAGACGGTTAAAGAAGGGGAAACCGGTGTTAAAGACAAACCATGTAGTGAGAGACCATCACCTCGATCACTGACATGAAAGTGGTTATAACAGTGCACACATGATTTTAAAAAAAAAATAGTACTGTAGTTAGGTTTACCAATGTTGAAAATACATCGCTTGTGATGGGGACTACCACACTGTTGTGTTGTATCTTTCAATAGAGGAAGAGTTAAAGTAGTTTACCAACATATGGAATTTAATATGTCAGTTAATAAAAAGTTATGCCTACTTTTGCGTTCCTTTTGGTACAGCCCTCATTTATACGGCAATTTTTACACAGTCTCTTCACATTTGTTGGTTGACAACTATTCAGTTTTGAAACATTTATTTTACTTTTGATTTTTTTTTTTTTTTTTAGAAACAGACCCTGACCCTGATCCCTTTGAAATCGATGAAGAGGTAACTAAAAAAGTTGTACGCATAATAAGAGCAATGACAGTAATCCTCATCGATAAATAATGAGCAGTAGCCTAATTCAGGACTCTGCTAAAGACCTTACCATTTTTTTCTCTCTTTCTTAGGAGGACTATTTGAGCACCCCCTTGTGGGTCCAGCCTGACTTAAATCAGGCACCCCATCCAGTGCAAACCACTACAAGTCCCCCTAGATTTACCTCAACTGAGCGCCATGTCCCTCCATTATCAGACGAAAAAACAACCCCAGTGTCTAATGAAAATGATTATCAGGGCATTTTTGTAAAACACACGACCCAACCTACCACCCTGACTCCGACCACCCTGGCCAGTGTGTTGACTACTGTTAGCTTTTCTAAACCAAAACATCCTGTTTCTCCAGTCAACGATACTAAAACCACTACAGCATCCACTGAAAACCATCACCAGGGCATTACAGTTAAACAGACTACCCATTATACCCCTCTTAATACGTCCAAGTTCACAACACCGGAACAGCCTGTTCCTCCAGTCTTTGATATTAAAACAACCCCAACAACTGATGACTACCATTACCAAGACATTCTAGAAAAACACCCTGCCCAGTCTACCTCCATGACCACTGAAACACATTTTTTCCCAGACTTACGCACATCTGAAACAGATTACAGCAGCATAGCGCCAACTGTGGTCTCAGAAGATAACAATGTCAATGACAGCTCTGAGGGCCATAGAATAGAAATTAGTCCACTTGACACAGAAACCACATCAACCTCAGGGACCTCAGGGGTAAAGGAGGGGAACATCACTGACTCACATGGCTATGGGGAGAGCTCTATTACTGCTACAGATAGAGTATCCTCCTTCCTCCCCACAGAGGCCCAAGTGCAAACAGCGACTCCCACTGTGCCTCTCCCCACAATCACCACAGCCTCCGGTAGTGTTCTCTCACCGGATTTCAATGGTGAGAACTCTCCCACTGAGACCTCTGTGTGTGACTCCCAGCACTGCCTGCATGCTATTCCTGTGTCCCTCCCTTATAGCTCTGTGTTGTCTACCCCAGACTGGGACATATTGTATTCTACACTGTCTGTCACCCACTTCCTGTCCTACCCTGCACTGTCCCGCTCTCCCTCCAGCTCGGTGTCTTATTTGGATGCAGAAACTGTCTCTAGTGGTGATGATGGTGATGATGGTGACATGTTGTCTGGGTCAGCTTCAGGTGCCACCCTCTGTAACAGTACTCTCCCCCTTCAAGCAGTCCCTGACTTGACTGACTCTGAGGTTTCTCTGTTAAACTTAAAGCAGGATATCTCTCACACCTCCGAGTCACTTAGCACTGTCTCTCCATCTCTTCAGCCATCAGGTGCCTTCTCTAGTGACCTCTCTTCTTTCTTCACTTCCTCTGTCTCAGATAGTGTGATGGAGTGGGCAGATTTTTCTTTGATACCTCACTCTGTTGGTCAAACTGGTGATGGCGCTTGCATCTCATCACATATTTCAAGTTCTATGTATTCATCCTCTTTATACCTGATGCCTTCCTCATCAGTAAGTGACATGTCTAGTGTGGTAGAGGATCATTCATTTCAGTCTTTCTCCACTGTTGCAGCTGATGGGTTCAGTGCAACAACCTGGGACCCATCTTCCCCTATTGATCCTTCTAGTGAACTGCGATTCTCTGTTACAGCCAACATCAACAGCTTTACAAGAGGTGAAAGTTCCCAGGTCCCTGGAGGCTCTGCTCCATTGGAGCCCCCCACAGTGTTGCCAACCTCAGTCCCAGAGGCTACCTCTTTCGCACACTCGGCCGATGGATCTCTGGACAGTAGTGCCTCAGCTTCAGGAGAGAGCTCAGCTTCAGGAGATGGGAGTCTTGTTCCTTCCATATCCGGCGTCTTCTCCACTGAAGCATTAGCAGAGGAGCTGGAGTTAGAAGAACACTCTTCATCCTTTTATTTTGAGAGTGAAAATGTGACAGAGAAAGAGGCTACCACCTTAAGAACCACCCTTCTCCCCAGCCCAACCTTGGCTCGAGGGGGTATGGAGGAAGAAAACAGCGGATCAGGAGAGAGCCTCACAGATAACGAGACATCCTCTGATTTCAGTATCCCAGAGCATGCTTCCAGAGACACAAAGGAAGAACCAGTGGAAGGTAAAAATACTGCCATCTGCTCATCAATTCTCAAAGGGCTCCACTGGATTAGACCCACTAGCAGAATCAACATTTTTTTTAAACACAGACAAATAATTAATATGTAGTTGGTAAAATAACAAATATTTTGCCACAAACTTTCCTGCCTGCAAAATACAAATCTCCAGGTCAGGTATGGTTTGGAGGTTTTGTTAGCGTTTTTATAACTAACAGCATCACATATACTGACTTGTTTTGTTCTACTGATGGTGAAAGAACTAGCCATAACTGACATCTCAGTCTGACAGTCCCACAGCCATCATCACACTGCTTATGTTAATCCCTAACTCACTTTGTTTTGTTTTGCCTTTGTGTGCTTTTCCTCCATTATAACTCCTAGCATGACCTTCCAGATGTCTTTGTGAAAAAAAAAACATAAATTAACATAATGCTATTTAAAATACATTCAGGATATTAAATGCTCAAACTAATAGTTCCCCAGCTTTTTAGCAAAATTCTAATCTTAATCTTAGTTTTCCTATTTTTTTTTTATCTACTATGTTTTGGCCTGGACTGAGAGACCATCAACTCGTTACAGTAGTTTACCAACACATGGAATTTGAATGAACATCCATTTCTATTTATTCTGATTGAACCCTGCTGGTAAATGCACAAGCCATGTCAGTTTTTGTCCAGTAGAGAGCAGTAGAAGTACTACCCTGACACATCCATAGGCTGATCGAGCACATTGTAGGTCAGGTTACAGTAGGTCGTAATCTCTCAGTATTTCTTGTATAACCTTAAACATGTTTCACGTCTACATCTGTGAACCAGATTATTAACGCAGAATTTTACCAATTAAATAATAGTACTAATATTTGAATATGAGGTAATACAAATAATTATGATTATGGCATAACATGTTTAATGAGAGGATTTATGTGGAATATAATCTTCAGGGACATTAAATCTAGTCTGGTCAACATGTAGGAACTAATAACTAATGTGACGACTAATAATCTCAGTGTTCTTAGAATTCATTCTATTTAAATTTTCACATTTTTGTGAAGTTCATACGTCATCATCTTGAACATTCATTTACCCTAATGTTTAATCATGATCACCATAACTTAATTTAAAAAAATCTGTAATATTTTTTATATATATTTTAATGTCCAGACTACTATACAACAGACATATGTGAAATAGGTTCTTTTACAAATAGTTTATATATATATATATATATATATATATATATATATATATATATATATATATATAAAAAACCCTATAAGGTAAGTCTTGTATCTTGGTTTGTTCTGCTTATATATAGTACTTAATTGCATGCTCCATGGTCTAGCACCTATTTAAAATAGTTCTTTGAGTTTGTCTTTAATGAATGCCTTGAATCACTTGCCTGGTTTAATAATACAAAAGTTGATGTTTTAATGCATTGAATTACCTCACGATTCATTAAGTCATGTCAGGTGCATTTTTATTTTTTTTGTAGATGCCAGTAACAGTAGTCATGAGTCTTGGGTGGGACTGGTGTCCAGTGTGGAGCATCAGACGAAAGCTGTGGTTCCTCTGGTTGTAGTGTCGACCCTCACCTGCCTCTGCCTCATCGTACTAATTGGCATTCTCATCTACTGGAGGTGAATTTTATACATGGACTTTATGGCTTATTATTCATTTCACCATGTACTGCATATGAAAAAAATTACATATACAGTGGAGATCAAAATTTGAGAACAATTCATGAACATTTGATTTATTTTTAAATAATGTAAACTTTTGTTCAACATTTAAAGGAATTTTTGTTGTGGCTATAGCATGTTAACAGTGTTTTTAAAACAACCAAGGCTCTTCAATAAAAAAAACCTAGAAAACAATCTCCTGCCAGAGGAATACAGTTACTTTAGAACAGCTCACCATCCTGCAAAGTCAGTAAATACTAGAAAGTTAGGCTGCCAGTTAAATTAGATATGCCAGATAAACACCAATAACTGGGAGGTATCTGAAAGTGTGTTCTCTAATTTCGATCAGTGTTCTTTTAAAAATCTTATTGAAGTTTTTTTTTCTCTATTTCAAAATATATGTAACTCATGAAATGTTTAAAAATCAGCTCTTTTTCACTGTATATTTTATGTACATTTTTTATGCCATACACATACATGTAAAAGCATAATACAAATCATCTGATCATAGTGGGTAATACAACCTCAGATGAACAACAGTCAACTTGTCATCAAGTTAACAAATATTAAGCCAAAAACAAACAAACATGTATGCAATACTAAGTACCCCATCTTGCTAGCACAGTATTTAAGAGGGTAAGCTGCAGCCAGGTGCTGCTGATCATCAGCACTTGATTAAGTTATCATCTGCAGTGCACAGACCTCTATAAAATCTGAAGTTTAGTTTGCTGATATCATTGACAAGAGGAAAGGACATGAGCAAAGGTTTTTTTTTTTTTGGATTTTTCCCCGACTTTTCTCCCTAATTTAGTCGTGTCCAATTCCTCCCCGTCACTAGGGGGCTCCCACATTAAGGCTACTACTACCACTCAGCCGGGAGGGCCGAAGACTATCACGTGTTTCCTCCGAACCACGTGACGCCAGCCGACCGCATCTTTTCGAACTGCTCGCTCCACCGTTGGGGGCGGCGTAACACACTCGGAGGACAGCGCTATCCGCTCCCTCCGTTGCGCGAGCTCACAGACGCCCGTAGTGCACGCACGTAGAGCCGTGATTAATGTCGGAGCACTATGTACCTCTCATCCCGCCCCTCTGAGAGAGCTCGGCCAATCAGCTCTAGACCTCCGGCTGCGAGAGGTTACAGCACCACCCGGGATTCGAACTAGCGATCTCCGGATGATAGGGTGAGCGCTTTAACCACTGCGCCACTAGAGCTACAATTGTTGTTGTAAATCAATCTGGAAAGGGTTATAAAACCATTTTTAAACAATTTGGAGTTTACCATTCAACAGTGAGAGAGTTTGTTCACAAGTTTAAAGCAGTCAAGACAATCTTTTGTTTGAAAGGGTTTCCAGGAGAATGCCTCTTATGTCTAAAAAGAACATGGAAGCACGACTGAGAATGGCAAAACTGAATCTGAACAAACCACAAGACTTCTGGAACAGTGTCCTATGGACAGATGAGACCAAAGTGGAGTTGTTTGGTCTTAATGACCAGTGAAAAACAACAGCATTTCAGCAGAAATGTCTCATACCCACTGTCAAGCGTGGCAGTGGAGGGGTGATGATTCGGGTTTGTTGTTTTTCAGCCACAGAACCTGGACACCATGCAGTCATTATTGTAAGTCGATGACGAACTCCTCTGTATACCAGAGTATTCTAGAGGCAAATGTGAGGCCATCTGTCCGACAGTTAAAGCTTGGGCGAAATTGGGTCATGCAACAGGACATTGATCAGAAGCACACCAGTAAATCTGCATCTGAATGGGTGAAAAATAAAAGAATAAAGGTTTTGAAATGACCTCGTCAAACTCCAGACCTCAAACCAATTCAGATGCTGTGGAGGGACCTCATGAGAGCTGTGCATAAGCGAATGCCCAAAAACCTCAACGAACTGAAGCAATATTGTAAAGCAAAATGACATGAGAGACAGGAACAAGCTATTGAATCATGGAGATACTTAGTGTTGCCCAATAATTTGTTGCCCAATAATTAATTTAATAATTTATGCCAGTTATTTTTGTTGAATAAACAATGCCACAGTAAAAAATCAATTTGTTGTTTGTCTAATGTTTTATTTGAATAATACTAAGATTCCGATCTTTTTCTAGAACACATTGAATTAAAAGAATTAAAAGAAGGGGGTGCTAACTTTTACACATGGCAGTCTGTTGTTTGTCATACTGTACTGATCTAGTGAGCAGGTGATTCTGTTTTTGCTTGAGAAAAACAATCCAAAATCTAAATCTTTCTCTTTATTCTGTTTCCACTGTGACATAAGCAGTTTTTACAATCCCATCACGGTACATGGTATTGCAGTATAAACAGTTCAATTGCACGAGACTGTAGATTTCCTACATTTCCTGCTGGAGCTTTCGAGTCCTCATCATATTGTTTGTGTGGTGTTTACTTGCTGTATTACATCATGGAGACTGGGTGAGATTAAGGCGCTAATCTTGTAGCCGGTGATTAAATCTCCAAGATGCTGATCTGTTGTTTGTGGCTCTGTGCTGAAGAAAAGGCCTGTGATGATCATGTCTAAGATGGCCTGAAGTGTGTATGTGTCCTGTTGGCCCAGTGGGTGGTAGAATTGAGCAGTGTGTGGTATGTTCCACTTATTCCTCTGCACTTACATGGTGTTTATTTGTGTCATGGACAGATGCACACTTGAGGCAAGCACCGAGGACATCAAATGTCAGTCATTAATCTGGGCAGACGTTGTGCTGTCTTGGTCTAATCCCCTCCAAGAAGTTGCTATTATGAACAGTGATTTCCAAGTTAATCAGAATATCTGTTGGATGGTTGTGAGTCTGTTAAAGATTAGATTGGACATTGTTTTCACATTTAAAGCGTGTAATTCTTCTTCAAACATAAGGAGACAGCTTTAAAGTCTTAAAAAAAAAGCATGCTTCTTGCCATTATACTTTTTTCATCACATTTAACTGAACAATTGTAGAGGCTAAAACAGCTATAGGATTCCAAATAGGAACCACCCACATACTGTATTTTCTAGTGCTTCATTTTTTCATGTAGCCTCTCTTAACACTTATTGGTAAAGGATCATTTTCAGTTCGATCTTAATTCTTTGTCTATTGCCATTTTGCCAAATGCAAAACTAACATGTAATACAAATCTAAAGCCTGACACATGAATGTATTTCTATTATCCGCATCCTATCCGAATATGTACTGCTTTTCCTACGTGCATTTTTGTGTGCTTGCTTATGAAGTGTTTTGACTCATCTTGGTTAATGCTTTTCATTTGGTTTCCTATTTTCTCCAAAGGATGTGCTTTCAGACTGCTCATTTCTACATAGATGACAACAGCTCTCCTCGGGTCATATCCTCCTCTCCTCCTATGCTTAGTCTCACAGGTACTTCTTCCTGCACTCACCCTTTATACCAGCAATAAAGACAATTTACTGGTAATAATATCTATATATTCCCCCAGATGAGCATGAAGCTCTTTCAGTGGAGGAATTTGTTCAACATGTTAAAGAACTTCATGACACCAAGTCCTTCTGCAGAGAGTTTGAGGTGTGTTATCTGTTGTCTTCGACGTCACACACAAACAAAATTTCTCAGTCAGTTTCCTGTCATGAGCACATGTATGTGTGAATATTTTTTAATGATTCTTTCAATTGGATTTGTAGTTCGCTCTCATACCTTTCTGTTCCCTCAACCGTATGCGTTTCGACTTCAGCAGATCAGTGTTTTGATTAGTAGAATATGATTTTCCGCTAATTTCACCCATGGTAAAGATGTGCAGTAAACACACACACATACACGCATGCACGCACACACACATGCACACTTCCTTTAACGATTCTAGTTAATTCATGCCCACATGGCCTGCCCTGTTCAGTCATGTATGAACTTTACTTGCAGGCAACTTTTTCAAAAGAATAATTAAGTTACAGAATTGTTTGTTTGCTTGTGATTCTTATTTCAGTATTCCACTCAGATGCACACAAAATACACTAGTTCACACTGAAAGCTTAATTAGCATCAAACATTGTCAAATTATAACCACCCCCACTATTCGCTTGCTCACATTTAGATAATTAATGTGGTTCAGGTAGGCTTTGATTTATTTGAAATATATGAGCCTTTAAAAGCTTAATAGTCCATTTCAGTGGTTACTTTCAGTAACTGTTCACTGTCAATCTTTTATTTAATCAAAATACAGTACAGTACATCAGTGTACTACTTGTTCTTGACCATAATAAACCTGTAGTATTACTTTTTAATTATTATTATTATTAATTAAAGTTTGTGCGATGCTATTTTAAATCATGTACTATGGTAACAATGCATGCATCCTTACTATCTCACTCTCAAAACTCAACTTTTAAATGAGGTTTGGATGTGTATTCAGTAATTAATATTAACATGACGTTATTCTTAAAAAGTCCTTAGCTGAGATTCATCTACAGTATTAAGGTGCTACTACAGTATAGTGAATAAAGTTGTATTGATATTAAGGACATTGCCAACACTTTGGAACTGGCGTTCCACCAGCACAGACCCACACAGTGCATGCGGCATGCTAGGAAAGTGTTCTGCTTGTGCTTTTTTGCTATATTATTTGCTATGTATTTGTGCACTGCGTGTCATGGAATTTCATTGCTGTGCTTTGTGCATTCTCACTCTCCTGATTAGATATTAAAAGAGTATTTTGAGGTAAGCCACATCTCCTTTTCGATTTGATCTGACTGTATTTGATTTCGCTCTAGCATGTGTTGTTTGCTTGTTTGCTTTACCCACTGACTGATTTGTATCTATTTCGGAATTAACAGCAACCATGATTTTGTTTCACAGTGACACAGGAGGCATGCAGTGGATTAGAGTGTGTTACAGTGTAGGTATGTGTGTGTCTATTTGTAGGAGATTCAGTCATGCACTGTGGACCTGGGAGCTACAATGGACAGCTCCATTCACCCAGATAACAAGAGCAAGAACCGATACATCAACATTTTAGCCTGTACGTGAAACCGAAAGCACCACAAATAGCGAAGCTTATGCACACGACATTCATAAACATTCCATTTTAAATATTGTATATGTATTTACGGTATGTTTCCCTGAAAATAAGCAGGAATGATTTCAACACACTACATGTGTTACATTAATTTCAGATGACCACAGTAGAGTCAGGCTCTCACCCCACACTGATAAAGATGGAAAGAGTGATGGAGATTATATAAATGCCAACTATGTGGATGTGAGTATTTTTCTTGGTTATAGATATGTTACCCGTACATCATGCAGCATTAATGTTCATGACAGAGATCATGACAGGAGAAATGGCGGCTACATAACGGGAACATGATATTATTTTATTTGATAGGAACCTTTGTGGGCTATGATGAGCTCAGTTTCACTCATTCACCATTATCACATACCAATGTGCGAATCCCAATTTCTCAAATACAGAGCAGATTGCTGTTATTATAATACCACCAAATGTCTTATATTACACTGATCTAATCTCTTTCCTCTCTCTATCTGGCTCTCTTTTGCCCACCCAGGGTTTTAATAAATCAAGGGCCTACATAGCAGCTCAGGGCCCCCTGAAGTCGAGCACTGTGGACTTTTGGAGGATGGTGTGGGAGCAGAATGTTGGCATAATTGTCATGATCACAAATCTGGTGGAGAAAGGCAGAGTGAGCCATCTTGTACTGTCTCTAAATCCTTTTTTGATGATCTCTAACATGTCAGTGTGTTTGCCACTGACACTGTCTGTTTACACAGCTCCTGTGTCAGACCTTTCACAAACACCATCATCACCATACTAATGACAGATTGATGTTAATAATGAGTCATAATTCTTTTTAATGAACGTTTTTTTCTCTTGTGAGGATGCTTATTTTTTGCTCTTATAGAGAAAATGTGACCAATACTGGCCTTTGGAGAGCCAAGAAGAATATGGGCATTTCCTTGTGACTGTTAAGAGTACTAAGGTTATGGCTTACTACACCCAAAGAACCTTTACCGTACGGAAAATGCATACAAAAAAGGTACAATTATGTAAAGTATCTTAATTTTTAAAAACTGTCATAATTTTCATTCTAGACACATGTTCTATTTATTTTGTCCTGCCCGATCCGTTTTCTACCTTTTCTACCTTTTATGCCATTCTCACCTTTTCCTAGGGTTCTCAGAAAGGTCAAGTTAATGAGAGGACGGTAGTACAGTACCACTACACACAATGGCCGGATATGGGTGTGCCTGAGTGTGTATTACCTGTACTTGCATTTGTCCGCAAGTCCTCAAGAGCCTGGACTGAGGACATGGGGCCCATAGTCATACATTGCAGGTAGGCATGGATTAGAAATTAAACTAGATTTTACAAAATGTTTGCAGTTAAAATGAAAAAAACACATTAGATTCTTTAATCTATATTGAAAATAAAAAGACAAAAATACAGTGGAACCTTGAATTGCGTGCGTAATTAGTGCCAGAAGCACGTTTGTATATCAAAACACTCGTATATCAAAGCTAATTTCCCCCATAAGAAATAATGGAAACTCGATTTGACGATTTGTTGCACAACCCAAAAATATTCATATAAAAATTATGAATACCAACTATAAAGTAAAAATAAAACAAATTAAACTGCACTTTACCTTTGAAAAGAATCGTGGCTGTAGTGATTGAGACCAGAGAGAGGAGAGGAGGAAGATGGAGGGGAGGAGGCTGCTGTGTATAACAATTTTCACACACACACACACACACACACACACACACACACACACACACACACACACACACACACATACACACACACCAGTTTACCGACAGAGACTCTCTCGTAACCAAGCGCGTGCACACACACAGACACATGGACACACCCACCCACTAACTTGCAGATAAAGCGGGGGGGGATGGGGTGGCTGCGGTGTAGGATGACTTTTACACACACACACACATAAAAGTTGCTTTATGCGCACACACGTGGTCACAGTGTTATAGTAAATGGATGTTGACTATATGAGTGACACACGCGCACTGGGACCGAGCATGGGAGACGATTATCCAAAATTCTACAGTGCGAGAAAGAGAAGAACCATTGAAAATTATGTTAAACGTATATGTTATATGTAGAGGAAAAACTTGTCAGTGTGTTTCTTTTATTTTTTCCACTGGACAGAACACAGGGAGTAGTAGGGAAAGTGCATTTTGTTTTAGGTAACTTGGGAAGGGAGAGATGTGAGAGAAAAGTGCCGGTGCCTAGTATTGGAGCAGTGGCAGCTGAGTAGGTGTCGGCACTGTGAGTCTTGTTGAGAAAGCAGATCAGGGACAGCAATGGTGGTGGCGGCAATGTGCTCCCTGGCAGGAAGTGGGTAGGCAGCATGTAGCATCCCTCGAGCATCCTCATCAGAATCTACGGAGAGCATAGTGACAGTGATCAGTGATCTGCATCGCCTCTTGGCTGATACTCACTTGACTCCCACACTGTGGTCCTTTTATTCTTTTCATATAGCACAGGAAAAATGCTGGTGCAACTGTGTGTAATAAGAGAGCCCTACCCTGTAGCCACATGCTTGTCATTTGTCCACAACACAGCTGGTGCTGCTAATTGCGTGCCCAGCGACCTGCAATGGAGCAAACATGATCTTGTGCATCAGAGGCAGAAACCATAACACCTCCTGCCCTAGCTCCAAGTCAACAAAGCTCATGCTGCATGGTCTCTCCTTCATCCCTCATACCTGCAATGCCTTTTACACAACCTTGACCCAGTTGACCCATTTCCATAGCCTTGACAGCTCCCTCTTGTTCATGTAAGGGCCTTGTCAGTAGGCCAAAAATTTACAACTGGACTCAGGTAGCTGGAGCAGAACTTGCTCTCCTAACTGAAACTCTCTGGGTTGTGCCGGTAGGTTGTGTACTCATTGCTTAACCTTGGTTTTTTACAAGTGTCATTGGAAGAGAGGCTCAATCTGGTCAATCCTCTCTTGCATCACCCTTAATTGCTCAATGATAATTAATCGGACCAGATATGGAATTTCCCAGGACTCTTTGGTGAAATCTAAGGACCTGGAGTCATCAACCAAACAAGAATTTGAAGGTTGTAAAGTTGGTGGATGTCTAGGGAATTTTCTAGGTGGCAAACAAGACATATGCAAGGAGCTAGTTGCAGTTATGGCCTTCATTACCCTTGCAGAACTTGGCTTTTAGGGTTTAGTTTAAGCGACCCACAAAGCCTTCAGCTTGGGGGTGCTGCACAGATAAATATTGTATTTATTTTATTTTGCAGCAGCTAGCAGAGGTGGGCAGGGTTGGTTAAAATGGTGAAGACACCAGGTTGCTGATCAGAAGGTCAGGGGTTCAAGCTCCAGCTCCGCCAAGCTATTGGTCCTTTGAACAATTTGTGTCTCGAGGTGCTGTATCATAGCTGATGCTGTGTGCTAGCCCCAGCTGGGATATGCAGTGTACTTCCTAGTTTCCAGAAATCTTGGCCAACCATGCCTACAAGACGCAAGGGTTAATATAGGATCGGTTTGTGTTGACTCCAGACATATTTTGACCCTGCTATAATCTTTCTGCTACACATGGAGACTTACATTCCCACTTCTTTTTTTGGAAACAATCCAGTCTGACCCGCTCAGACACTTTGTGTGATGTGTGATGTGCAGCAGGCCATTCAACTGTGTTCTGAGGGTGTCATAATAATCAGCTGCTTTCATGGCCAGGGGGGTGTTGTAGGCAAGCTCATCTTCTCTGCTGGGGGTGAGGGGATGGGTCTAGAGGTTTTGGGAGGCAGGTGCCAACACATTTTCTGGACAGGCCTCACAAAAGTTAGGAGGAAGTCCTCAAAGTTACTATGTACTGTGAGCATGGGTAGAAAGCGTTGACCTTCATGGCATTGATGTGGGAGTGAGTTTCCAGGCAGCATCTCTTTATGTCTTTGTGCCAGCAGCTTCTGTGTGACCATCTGCAGGCTCCAAGTGAACTCCTGAGCGATGGCCTGCTGCTACAGGAAGTTCTGCATTAACTCCTCCATGTTCGTGCATGCATTCTCCACAAGTGCAGCAACTTGCTAACATGCTGGCAGACCGAATAGAGACAGAAACATATAGTTTTGGACAATGGGCTCTTTTATTTTAGGTCCTATTATATTGAAGTGGCAGGTGTCAGCGTTGTGAGGATAAAAAAATATATTACTCTTTACTTGAATAGAATTCACAATCACTTGATGATAATCACTCAGACTATTGACAGTAGGCACTATTAAATACATTTAGATACAGTAGCACAATGTGTATTTGTTAAATATGAAAGATTTAATATAAAAATACATTGAAACATTAAACATTACAGCGTGATTCATTCATTTTATTCATAAAATGAAATATTTTTCATAGATATTTTTTTTATGTTTGACTGCTTCTCCTTGGTACTAGCAAGCAATTTCTTATTTAAGTAGAGAATGATGATGCTTACATTCCTTATGTAGTTAATTGTGACTGTGTTTGTGTTAAAATAATCATATACACAGAGGTTACACACAGTTGGTATTTATTAGGCTTCATTATTTGCCTTGGAGCTGCCTACGCACATTAAATTAATTGAATGAGATTTAAATGAGATTTCTAAACTAAATTCATTAAAGACTCTAGTTTTTTAAAGGTGTATCACATAAAAGTTTCAATAAATGTTCATAATTTCATAAAATGGAAATATATACTGTATAGTGGTTACTTTAAAAAAGTTTAATTAAGTAATAAACAAATTTTTAATATGAATCAGGTAAGTTATAATTAAATTAAAGAATTGTTATACTACTATTATATTACTTATTTGATGTTAGGCTGCTGTCTAAAGATGCATAACACCCTGAACCACATGCTTAATTCACATTATCAGCCATAACATTAAAACATTAACTTTATAAGCACCTAGGTTTTGGGTTTCATTTGTGCCACCAGCACAGGCCATCATTGCTTAATTGGATTGGAATCTGAAGAATGAGGAGGACTGAAGTGGACTGGCTGACTTTTGGCGATAGGCGAGCCTTAGGTGCCCATGAGCCTGTCACCAGTTTATTGGTATATAACTGATAATCAATGTAAATGTTTTGGCTGATCGGTGTACATAACATCACCAGTCCACCGTAGTTCTGACAAAACCCCAACACTAAATTATTTTCTTGAGTTCTCTTCCACCTTCTATTTGAGACTTATTTATCTGTTACTCTTTGTTTTGATTATGCATGTGTATGTGTGTATAGTGCTGGGGTGGGACGAACAGGCACCTACATTGTCTTGGAAAGCATGATGAGGCAGATTGAAGAGCAGGGTCTGGTGAACATCATGGGCTTCCTCAAACACATCCGCACTCAGAGGAACTACCTGGTGCAGACAGAGGTACGGAATCAAGGCCTTAATGTGATAATGACAGCCAGGGAAAAGATTTATAGAACACTGATGGCCATTCTCTTCCATCAGCAAGGAATTTCCATCCACAAATTGTCACTCACTGGATGTTTTATTGTGTTTTAATGCTATTTTAAACTGTAGTGGAAATTCCGGAAGATTAGCTTTTTATGAATCTATATGGCATTTTGCCATATGGATCAAGGCCATAGTCAGGCCAAGTTTTCATGTTTGATATTCTCCTCTGTATCTGCATGATTTTATGCATTGGTGACATAAATAATTGACATACTTTACAATTGCATAATAAGTGGGTGTACAGATGTTCCTTCTCAGCTAGTTTGTAAGTGTATATTATATACTAGTCTGGTATTTCTCCACACTTGCAGGAGCAGTACATCTTCATCCATGACGCACTGGTAGAAGCAATCTTGAGTAGAGAGACAGATGTGCCTACTAGACGTGTTCATAGTTACGTTAATGACCTGCTAACCACCGGCCCTTCATGTAGGACAGGACTGGAAAAGCAGTTTAAGGTATGAAAAATCCAAGCTGCCTACTGTGAGTTGTAAAAGAATCCAAATTCTTTGCTCAAACGTGCAATATCTTCATCTACTAATCCTTTAAATAGAAAACAATTAAATATAAAAGACGATTTCTTCCTCAAATCACACACTCATTTTAGTTACTCATGGTGTATTGCTATGTATACTGTATCACTATGTTAACTGGCTAAATGATGATACCTATACTACCTGTCAAAGTAAGCTTTGCTGCAGTCGGCCCAAGCACCCGCTCTGCACCAGAAAGACAAGTTTATTCGGTGACATCAGTGTCTGGGGCTTTTTAAAGGTCTTAGTGTTCTCAAAAGGCACACAGGTAGTGCGGTGCATGCAGGCAGCGGTGTCTTTTAGGAAGTTTTAACATGCTCAAAAGGAACACAGGTGGTGTTGTGCACCTGGGTGTGCACAGGTGCTTGGGCTCGCTCATCGTTGCTTGCAACTAACTATATTTTAGCCTTGAGTAATTCATACAGTAATTCATGAATAAATGTTTCTTTTTCACAGCTGGTGAGCCAGCTCTATACAAACCCGAGTGATTTCACTGCTGCTTTAAAAGACTGCAACAAAGACAAGAACAGGGGCTCCTCATTACTACCTGGTGAGTTTCCTGTAGAACATCAATCAAGGACTGTGATTATGGAAGGGTTTAACATGATTGGAGCAGCCTAGTCATTCGTCTTTTTTGGTGATAGGTCCACTTGTTGCATTGCTGTGTAACTAAACGTGATTGAAACATTAGTTCCAAGCAAATTTAGATATTCAAACCTATAGAGAACATACAGTATAACTACAGTGGTAACCTGCTTTAATAGTCCTTGGTGTGTTTTAGTGGACAGATGCAGAGTGTGTTTGTCTACAACATCAGAAGAGACCTCAGACTACATCAATGCTTCTTATATTACGGTGAGCAATTAATACAATTCTCATAAATTCTCAGCTTTTCTTTGGAGTGATGTTTGTGTCATTTCCATTTTGAGGGAATTAAAGTTAAAGTTGAATGCACATTACAGGAAAGGTAAAATAGACTATCAGTCTGTATTGAATCAAAATTTTAAATAATAATAATTTTATAATATTTATTTATTTATCTTATTTATTTATTTATTTATTTATTTTGATCATTTGAAAACCATTTCATCCTGACCCATATTTAATATTCGTGCATATCTGTGTATGTTGGGGCTTTTGTTACAGGGATATCACCACAGCAATCAGTACATCATTACTCAGAATCCTCTGCCCAGTACAGTGAGGGACTTTTGGCGGATGATTTGGGACCACAATGCCCAGGTCATTGTCTCACTGCCTGATGGCACCAGCCTGGTACGTAAGCTCTTCCTCCATGTTAAATAAGTAGGCTGTTCCTTTTAAACAATAATAAATGTTGAAATGTTTGTTTACAGTCCTAATGATATTTAATGATAATAATTGTGATAGGCACAATCACATCAAAAGCTAAAATTTACAGTAGTAGCAAATATTATTTCAGGTAAAATATAAAGTCCAGCAAAGCATTTATACAAGCATAGCAGGCCAGATGGTGACAAATAATTATTGAAATTCAACACTGCATGTCATCACTCACTCACTCATCGTCTATAGCACTTAATCCTGGATTCAGGGTCGCGGGGGGCCTGGAGCCTATTCCAGAACAGGGTCCTGGCCAATCCATTGCAGGTCACATACACTCACTCACTCAAACACTTATTCACATTATTATTCTAGCAGTAATTTGGGAACACCGATTAACCTAATCTGATGTCTTTGGACTGTGGGAGGAAATCGGAGTACCTAGTGGAAACCCACCAAGCATGGGTCAAACATGCCATCTCTGTGCACACAAAGGAGGTGCAAGGCCACAGTGCTAACTACTAAGCCTCAGCACTTCACAGCCTCAGCACTTCACAGCCCCAGCACTTCACGTGTTCCCTTAAATCCCACTGTACAGTGGCTGTTTGTTCTTTTAATTATCTCTCTCTCTTTCTAATACTGTGTCTCTATCTCTATATGCTCTCAGACAGAGGAGACAGAGCCAGTGATGTTCTGGCCTGGAAGAGACCAGTCTATAAACTGTAAAATGTTCACAGTGTCCTTAAGAGGGGAGGAAAATATTTGTCTGTCTAATGAGGAAATGCTGATCGTACAGGATTATATCCTTGAAGCCTCCCAGGTAAATCACATACAGTCCCGACCTCATAAACTATGGTCTAACACAGATCTTTATTCTTAATCATTTTTTTCTGATGGCAGAAAGGTTTACAGGGTTTCAGACAAGATCTGTGCTTCAGAACCTGGAAAAAAAAGTTAAATAAAAGACCCACGTACATCTCTAATCTCTAAAAAAAATCTTAAATGAAACAGCTGTGGTTGAGAAGCCACCAGAGGCAGAATTTATAGTTCCAGCTCATAATGCTGACATTTATATTTCTAATTATTTTATTATTATTTTTTATTATTTTATTTATTTATTGTCAGATAGTGTAATTGTGTTACTCTGTGAGCAGCTGATCTATACATTCTGTCAGCGTTGTTACTATTAGAGAACGTGTATCAGCACCCATTATGGATATAGCTGCAGGCTGGTGCCAGATAACTGTGGAGTTCATTTAGAGAAGCACATGGCTGCTGAAAAGACTGAGAGTCGAGCCTCGTAAACACTGAGCATGTCTCAGCCGAACACATCTGTTCTCTCTCGCAGACCTCACACCTCTCCATCTGCACATGCAATTACTTCAGCAGACATACCACACATGCTCACTTTTTACTGTCCAACACACACACACACACACACACACACACACACACACACACACACACACACACACACACACACACACACACACACATACTGTATACACAGTGTTCTAATCTTTTTGACTGTCTGTCTGCCTGCCTGTCTGTCTTTCTGTCTGTCTGTCTCTACATTTAAAGGATGACTATGTGCTGGAAGTGAGACATTATCGAACCCCTCGCTGGCCAAACCCAGACAGTCCAATCAGCAAGACCTTTGAGCTTATCAGTGTAATCCAAGGGGAACAAGCCACTAAAGACGGGCCCATAGTTGTACAGGATGAGTATGTTCTCACTTTATCTTTACTGTTATATTTGATTTTATCGAATGGAATGTTGCCAAAAATTTTATTTTTGTATATGGCACTTCTGATTAGTTTTGCTTTTTACATAACCTTTTGTCTCATTTAGTGTTCATCATTATACTTATTCCATAACAAATACACACAACTCTACATATCCTTAAAATGTGAAAAATTCAGGTATTGCCTGAATGGATTTAAGAATTATAGCTTCTACCAAATGTTCATGGGAATGTTTATTAGTCTAATTTCTGCATTCAAGGTTCTATAAAATGGTTGAATGCATTTAATTTGAATTTTTTACTTCAAAGTAAAGTAAACAATGGCTACAGATATTTGGTTTGAGTTTTTACCTTAAGGCTACCTTTGCTTTTCACATTTGCTTTTTACCTAAAAAAGTACTTTTGTTATAGAAATGCAAGTGGCTTTAAGGTTTCAAGGTTCTGTACTACTACTACAGGAAGGTTAAAGAGCTTAAATTTTAGCAGTGCCATGGGTGGGAGATTGAGCAAGTCCTGTAACATTTTAGAACTGATCCCAAAATTCTGCAACAAACCAGTGGCTGGTGAGGTCTGAGAAAACATCATGGATAGTCATAGTATATCATTTTGTTTTGTTGTGACCGCTATCTTTTAAAACGCTATGTAACAAAACTGCTTATGCCTAAAGGAAATGGAAATGTATATACAAGTAAATTCAAGCAAATGGATTTTCTTCTTCAAACGTCACATTTGTGAGCTGGGTAATGAAATAAAAAAATACAGTCAAAGTTGACTGGCCAATCAAGCACAGTAGTATCATAGTCATCGAACTATTTAGTGGTAGTTTTGGTACTGTGCAGGTGCTAAATCCTGCTGGAAAAGTAAATGTGCATCTTCATACAGCTTGTTATTAGACGGAAGCATGAACTGCTCTAAAATCTCCTGGTAGATGGCTGTGTTGACTTTGGAATAAAACATAATGGACCAACACCAGCATATAACAGGGCACTGTTGAACAACAGAAAGCCCTACTGCGTACCATCAAATACAGTCAATACAGTAAAAGGTCTTCTAATTTCATGGTTTTTCCTGATAAACCTGATGTCATCCAAAAATGTGCAATAATCTCCTTTGAACAGTTGATCTGGAAATGTTTCTGCTACTAATTAACTAATTATGAACTAATTCATAATTATTTAATAAGCACTTATTACATAAGTACACAATAGTACTAATGAACTAATGTGCAATTCATACACACTTCCATAAATGTTCTTTTCATTTTGTGAAGCTGCTTTGAGACAGTGGCCATTGTTAAAAGCGCTATCTATATAAAATTGAATTGAATTGAACTCATGCTCTGTAAAGCCTTCATAACGGCTCTAATCTGAGGTGCTGGCAATTGGTGATTTTTGAGGCAGCTAACTCTAAATGAACGTCTCTGTAGCAGAGGTACGTTTTGGTCTTGTTTTCCTGGGAATTTCATCATGGTGCTTGATGGGTTTCCAGAACTATTCCAGAACAGCTGACCTTCGTGTCTTAAAATAACAACTGACTGTTATTGTTGTTGTCACTTACTGTAATTACCCAATGCCATATGTGTTATTTCATAGTTTTGAAATATCCAGTATTGTTCTAGAATGTAGAAAATAAATCACTAAACAAAAAAACATTAAATTGGTGTTTGCACAATTTTGACTGATACTGTATATAGACATTTTTAAACATACAGTACTTGGAACGTTGCTCCCAAGGAGAATATAATAACAGCATGACCAAATTTGGGGGGCTGATATGTGAAAATTAAATAAAACAAAAAACAAAGTTTTGTTCATTTTTGTATAAGCTGATTACTACAATATGTTATTTCATTCAGACCTTATAAACTGTATATGAAAATGTTCTAATTTGCCCATTTTTACACATAAGTTAGGTCAATTTCTATATTTCATTATCAAGGGCACAAAGAAATCAGAATAGCGATCTTCTGCATTTACCACAGAAATAACATACTATCCAGGAACAAAATTTGTGTTATTTAGTGTGATTTATACACGGATCTAAAAAGCTTGTGTATTGTGCTGTGTGCAGTTGTGGTGGTCTGACGGCTGGGCTGTTCTGTGCCCTCTACACCCTGCTCCAGCAGCTGGAGGCTGAAGGCTCTGTAGATGTTTATCTGGTGGCCAAGATGACCAACCTGATGAGGCCTGGGATCTTTACTGACATTGTGCGTTTTGCTTTAAATCTTTAAATCTTAGTCCATTGTATCATTAAAGCGGCATTTGATACATCGAGCAGAAACAAATAGAAAACAGTTTTCTCTGTTGTTTCTTCTTCTTTTTTTTTACAGGAACAGTACCAGTTCCTCTACAAAGCCATTTTGAGTCTGGTTGGCACCCAAGAAGATGAAAGAGCCCTCCAGTCCTCCAAAAACACCACCACATTCCCAGGAGGCACTGCAAGTGCCTCAGACAGTCTGGAATCCCTGGTGTAACCATAGCAATGTGTGTATGCAGCTCTTACAGATCTTTTCCCTGCTGCTTTTTTATTTTATTTTATTTTTTTTTATACCTGATCACATCCCACATGCACATGAGCTCACCAAACACAGTGCCACTCTGGAACTTGATATGTGCCTTTGTGTGATCATTTCAAATCTGATTCAGTTTAATGTTAGAATTATATATTCGTCTTTGTACTAACATGTTACTAATTTCATATTTATTGGCATTAAAGCTCCTTGAAAGGGCAAAGTCACTTGTTAATAATGCATATTTTTAGAGCATAGATTGTAGCATTTTTTTTTTTTTTTTACATGAATGTAAATACAAAGGCTGTGGCTTTTTGGTCACACTTTTCAAAAAAAAGAAAGAAAGAATATTCTAATTTGTAAATATTAAAGCAACCAAGTCAATGGACCAAATTTCTATTTATATGGCTAGATTTTTATATTTTACTACTGTTAAGGCTGTAGTGCTTTACACTGTATGTATGAACATTCCCAGTGTAGAGAAAATGTTACTCTAATACTTCTGAAGCCTCAATGTTACACTGTCACTGATTTAACATGAACAATACTCACCCTCTAGCTGCCCATAGAAACTGTTATATGTAGGATTAAAGAATAATAAAATTTAGTTGTTTTAAGCATTAGTTTGTGAATTCATTATTCTCATGTTCCATGTTATCTTGTCTTTTTGCTGTAGTAATACATATACAGGTTAGCACCTCCAGGGTCGAAGGTTCGATTCTTTACCTCGGGTTCCCTGTATAGGATAAGTGGTTTAGAGGATAAATGAATACATATTTACCTAATCTGTGAAATAATTATCATATTTACAGCTAATGTGTTGAATCGTTTGTCATACCACAGTGATGTTGAATAATTTTGATTAGTCGGACAGATTTCGGACAGAAATATGTTTTGGCATTAGCAGCTTTGACAGCAGTTTAAATCACACCTTTATATCAATATGCTTGATCTTATACATTACTGATTCTATAGCAGTAATATAGCAAAGTGTTGTGGTTCATGAGGAATAAAACATAAATTCATGCCGTTGTCTGATAATTAATGCATCGGTATCATAACAGTAACTCTGCTTTGCGTATTACCAAATTTTATCCTACACTGACATGCTTTATTTCTTTCTCATTTTTTTAAAACACTTCTCAAAATATAAAACATGCCTCTATTTCATTCATCTGCACACCACATTTGCCTTCAGGGTAAACCTGTTTCGATTACAGCCTCAAGACACTACATCGTTTGCACTTTACTTCCACTGAAACCATCATTAAGTTCTATGTAGTATTCATGGTTTAATTATCATCATGTGATCCTTCATCACTGCAGCTCTGGTTTATCTTGATTCATCTGACATTTTATCGATTTACTTAAAGAAATAAGTAAGAGGCAGCTTTAAAATAAGCAGCTACTGTAAAAGATTAAAGATTGTGTTAGTAATCTTCAATAGTAAAGTCAACAAGTATAGTGCTATGGTATAATCCATCTGAAGAATCATTTCTCCATAATTATTTCTGTGTTAATCCAGTCTAAGACGCAAAAAGCTATGCGACTAAGCAGGGAAATATAGGTCATATGGACAGACACTGTCTTCACCACTCACTTAATTTGCATTTTGACTTTTTAGTAATTATTCAAACCAATTATCCTGGGCTTGGTGGCCTACTTAAGAAAGACTCACAAAGTGGCACTAACTAAGCCAGAACAACACTACGGCTTTGAGTGTGGCAGCTTGAAAGTGGGCGAAAACACGGGACTAAATTTCAATAATTTAAGCAAACGCAAACAAATGTAACCAGAATACAATTCAACTGACAATGCATGAATAACAGCTCCCTGGTGGCAGGACGATTTAATGACATGTTTGGCTTATATTTTATCTCAAATGTTTCATAAATATTGCTGACTGTTTCTGGAAGGCATACTTAATCACGTGACTAAAGAGAAGTCATGCCTTCATGCCTTATTTTGTCCTTGTTTCCATAGAGTCCCAAAAAGTATGGTATGTCTTATTTTGTGTACATGTAAAAACATAATTACATAAGAGTCAAAAAATTGCCAAGATGGCTGAAAAAGATCAGCCAAATACAGCTTTGGATCAAAGCATTATAACAAAGCCAAAAAAGTGAAAAAATGTGCATGAATGTGCACCTCAAGCAAAATGTTGCAGTCGGGAAATGGATTTGTAAAATTCAAAACATAATGGATCAGACTGAGGCCAAGAAATTTTCCAAGTGAACTAATGAACTGTAATTTATAGATAACTGCAGCAAACAATGAATCGTTTCAACAACACATCAACAATGAGTTTAGAATGTAGCGAGATATGAACAATCTAAAGTGCAAAACGACACTGGGATCATGATTGTGATGCTTGATTAACCTTTCGGTATTGTTCACCTCCCACCCCCTTCCTGTAGTGTTCCCGGTCAAAATTGACCAGTCTGTTTTAAGTGCACTTAATTTAGCACACAAAAAAAAAATTTAACCACCAAATTTTTATTCAACATTCTTTAGCTTTAAACAATGTATCAAAGTAGTGTTTAACATGAATTTATAGAATTAGACATAAAATAATTGCAGTGAAATTACAAATCGGCACTGAAAATGTATTACAAAGTGAACATGTAATGTAAAAAATACATGGAAAATCAAAGACCAAAGTCAACATGACTGTGTGTGTGTGAGTGTGAGAAAGAGAGAGAGAGAGAGAATTCATGCACATGAGTGGCATGTGACAGTCAGGTCAGAGTGGGCCTTGCAAACATAGGCATCACATTTGCAGTATCTCAGGCTTGTCTTGTTGTCTTTAGGGGCACAATGCTCACAGCGCTTCCTTTTTTGCCCATGTCCTTGTTGGGGGAGAGGGGCAGCGGCTGGGGCTTGCATTCTCCTAACCAGACTGGCAGAGGCTGGTGTGCGGGAATGTGCTGGCGTCGCTGAATAAGAGGAGTCACCAAAGCTTTTCCCAACTCTTCTTGGAAAAGACTCCTCTTGAAGTTCCTCCTCTGATGAATTTATTCTATATTTCCCTGGTTTGCTTGGAATGTATACCTTGAAGGAACAGCGACTTCTGAAAGGAACCAGGAGCTCATCAACTGTCACCTCAGGGCCTGGATTGTACATTTTTGGTAGGCGCTCCACCCACCGGTCCCAAATATTCCTGATGGCAGCCAGTTTGTCATTTCGCCAGCGGATGGGTCGTGTATCTGTTATCAAATCGAATAATTCTTGAAAGGACAGTAAACTGTTGTAAAGACATAGTTGCCCGGAATATAGGCCTGCCAGACTCTGCATACCACAGACTTTTTGTAGCCTCATTGTTTGTGCGATATACTCCTGCTAAAATCAACAGACCTATGTAGGCTTAGAGGTCTACCAGGTCAATTTCTTTCCAGGTGTCCCCAAACACACGCTTCCCCTCCAGGTTTGTCATCTCCAGTATAATTTCCTCAATGGACTCTGGTAAAAAGAGTTGGAATCTTGACTTGATGTCATCCACACGAGATGTTGCATACCGTGTTGGCCCTGGCGTCATCTTGATGATGTTTTCCAGTCTTGCTCTACTTCCTCTGACCTGGGGGGATGAAGACCAGATCAAGTGTCCACTCTTGGACTGGAATGTCTGCTCAGGTGTTTTTCAGGTGTCTCTCCCTCTCCATCTGTTGACTGGTCAGTCTCAACAAAGTCATAATCATAATGATCATAATCTGTGTTCTCTTCCACTTCCGACACATCCTCCCCTGTCTCTGGTTTAATTTCAGTGCCCTTTTCATCATGTCCAAAAATCTGGGCCAGAGCCTCTTCAACAGAGAGCCGCTTTGTCAGTTGCCTACTCATTGTGCTCAGAGTAAAAGGAGTGCATGGCAAACATCAAGCTATATATATAAGGTCTGTGTGAAGATGATACATTGATTAGTCTGGAAGATGTGGTTCACGTGGGGGACAGGCACAAAAGCATGGGGTTCACATAACAGACACCTGTCTAATCTGAGTCAAGATGATACATTGTTTCATTAGGAAATTGGTTCACGTGGGAGGATCGGCACATAAGCACGGGAAAGAGATGTGAGTGAGTGAGTGAGTTGGGCTGATGTGTATGGGGTTGTTTTCTGTCTTATGGATGACTATAGTCTGGATACCCATTCATTTCCTATGGCGGTCACTTTTGACCGAGAACACCACAGGTGTAAAAAGGTTGATTAAAACACTCAAAATTAAATGGAATTGGTGATAACCACTTTTATATGTTCAAATGCATAGTGTGGAGGATATCATAAGGCCTTGAGTCAATCAGATGTAAAACACAATATTTATGAGTATTTTAAGTTGTAATCGGTCTGATTTGACCCGAACACTACAGTAAGGTTAAGGGTTATTCACCACATGGGAAATAAACTAATAACGATCCAACCTGTTAAATCTATTTCTTTACATAGTGCAAAATTTTCACTAGTTTGGAGGTGGGGTTGGCGGCCTAATTGTCCACTGGGCTCCGTGTGTGGCAGACTGTCATACACTGGGTGTTCTGGTGCCTCTCTATTGCACTGACTTTTCTTTTCTGATTTGTGCTGCCATGGCCTTTTAGTGTAGTTGGACCGGTTGGGCTAGCCTTTGTTTCCTGCGGGCATGAATGAGCCTTGGGTGCCCATGATCCAGGCTACAGGTCCTTCTCCTGCTACAGTTTTGCAACAACTTCAACTTAGATTTAATAGATTGCAACAGACTCTTTCCAATTGGCATCTCCAGTTAAATACTTCCAAGACTAAAGTCATGTGGTTTGGAAAAAAGAGGTCTCGTTCCATTAAACTCTCCAAATATCTGCTCCCTTGATGGGACACCATTAGATCAGATTACCGAATATAAATATCTGGGAATTTGGCTAGATAACATTGTCTTTCTCAAAACACATATAATATATATATATAACAGATAATCTGAAGTCTAAGATCAAATCATAACTTGGGTTCCTTTATAGAATGCGTTCTGCATTTACATCATCTGCTAGGAAAAAGCTGGTGCAAATGACCATTCTCCCCATGTTTAATTATGGTGATGTTATTTACAGATCAGCATCCAAAGGCCTGCTACAAAAGCTCGATGTTCTCTACCGTTCAGCCATCCGGTTCATAACAAATTCTCCTTTCAAAACTCATCACTGTACCCTGTATTCTTCTCTCAAATGGTCTTCATTGTACACCTGCCTTAAAACTCATTGACTTATGGTCATTTATAAAACTGTTCTTGGTTTGTCTCCTCCTTACTTACAGGAACTGTTAAACTCCACCCCCCGCAATTTCGTAATTTCGTTATACTGTATATATGTATGTTTCTTAAACTGTTTTGAAAAAGTTTTGAATTGATGAGTTGTGTGACTGGAGCAGTGAACATACTACTGCAACATCGGAGCATTTGCACTTATTTACCAGTGTGTGTTGTTATAGGATAGCGATCCAGGTTGGGGATTTAAATAAAAGTTAAACACCAGCTGTAATGTGAATAATAGTTTGTCTAAGAACTCAGTAATGGTCCAGGATAATATACAAGTACATGCTTTAAGACACAGTACTAGTTTGTTTAGTGGTGTAGATTAATTTTTTCATGAAGCCTGAAGCCTGTCCCAGTGGAACTTAAGGCACAAGGCAGGTGAGAGCAAGGATGGGGTGCCAGGGCACAAGCACAGACACACAGACAGACACACAGACAGACACACAGACAGACAGACACACAGACAGACAGACACACAGACAGACAGACACACAGACAGACACACAGACAGACAGACAGACAGACAGACAGACACACAGACAGACACACAGACAGACACACAGACAGACAGACACACAGACAGACACACAGACAGACAGACAGACACACAGACAGACACACAGACAGACAGACACACAGACAGACAGACACACAGACAGACAGACACACAGACAGACAGACAGACACACAGACAGACACACAGACAGACACACAGACAGACACACACACACACACACACACACAAAATACAAACTTACAATGCATGAACAGAGCACACAGAGGAACCTCACAAAGTACGGGGAAAACATGCAAACCTTATTCAAATATCCTAAAGGTGGGATTCAAAACCCCTAAACCTGGAGGTGTGAGGCAACAGTTCTAATAAATGTTCACCCATTTTTCTTGCTGAGCTACAGTGGTGTCATGAGTCAGGTTAGTGAAAAAAGCAAAATAACAAATACTGTATGACAATCATTTCAATTGTGGCTTAGCAGAAAGTTAACATTTTAAAACATTAGCATACAAAATCCACACACAAATATTATATAGAAATGAATGTAACAAAATGTTTCTCTTGCAGTCAAATTAATTGTAGAAAGTCTCTGAGTCCTCTGAATCACAAAAAGGTGTAGTTGAGGTCAATTTAATTTTTTTTGTGTGTTCAATGTATTGGAAACATGTCATTCTTATTGCTTCATGCACATGGGTTCAGAGGGCTGTAGAGACTGAAGTAAAAGCAAAAACATTTAAATATAACCACTACAGTATAAAACAATTTTACAGTAGAAAGCCTCCAAGCAGCCCAAAGCATTCAGCAGTTCACATTACATTTCACATAAAAGTGAAAAACAGTTGATTAAGAAAATAGATATTTATCCATTTATCAACAGCATGAGTAAATTACAGAACATTAATCTGATATTGTGCTTTTGGTTATGAACTGAAGGCCTTCCTGTTCAAGTCGCCTCAAAACAGGTGCATAGATCTCCTTGGTTATTGGTACAAGAAGTCCTTTAGTGTTCAGCTCACCTGAAAAAAACATGAGAGTGTTAGCTCAAATTTCCACATGAAAAGTGTCATGCTTATTATAATGTAAAGTACTTTTGAAAAGTTGATTGACCCCTCATTTCTTCATATTAAATTTAATGAAAACATGTAGATCAAATTCAAGAAATTAGACAAATATGTTACTGTAACAGGAGGCAAATTTTTTCCGCTTCTCGTCTCCTTCAACATCTCAGTATTCAGCATCACCATTATACTAATCACCTGATCATGTGTCATCATCTGCACCTGTTACTCACTGGTTCATGCCTTAAGTTAGATGGTTTTTTTATGCTTGAATGATTCAAAGGTCACTGTGTAGCTTAACAAACAAAGAAAAAAAATCCTCAGAAACTGGTTAGGTACAGGGCCTGGACTGAATATAAGAGCTGAAACAGTCCTTCAGGAAGCCTAGAGAACTATTCCTTAACACTACATTAAAAATACAAGGAAGTATGCCTCATTGGAAAAATATGAAGGAATGGGTGTCAAGACTTATAGCACTGTATAAAAAAAACAAAGCATGAATTAATCAATGATATCAGAAGCACTTATAGAGCGTTTAGACTGCATGTGAATGTTTTTACCGTCTAGTAGCATACGAGCTGCAATAGCAGCAGGGTAGCCCACTGTTTTGGCCATGGCAGAAAAGCCATTAGGATCTCCATAGACCACTAGATTGATGTGTTTCATCTCAAGTTCTCCTGTCGGATGTCTGATGCCAATGTCATTCCTCATGATGACCAGATCTTTCTCTCCTTTATCTGATACAACACAAAATGGTATGATAGCTTAACTTTCACTCCTGACATATAATGCTTTAAGTGAGACGGGTGGACATCCATTGTTTACCAAAAGACAGCTTATCCTCCAGATGTTTAGTGAGTGCTTCCAGGATGGTATTAGCATGAGGCACAGGCTCCTCACTCAGCATCCCAAACCTAAAAGGGACAAACACGAGATCCAAACTAAATCCTTAAAGGGATGTGTGTCTGTGTTTGATGTGTTTTAGTTTCATGACGAACCATTTGAGGGTTTGCATCCTGGTCTCGTCCTTTCCTATATGATTAAACACAGCTTCTTCAAAAGACTCAGTGCTAATATCAGAGGATAAGCCAATCTGCTTACACAGGAGCTCTTTCTGCAGGGAAAATGGGAGGACTACATTAAAATCTATAAACAACCAGAGTTTGATGATCATACAGAGGGGCCAAAAACAGATTAAAACTCAGATTAAATTATGGCAGCAATGTGGCAGAATCATTTTTCCTCTATAGATGTCAGTTGTCGCACCACCATTGATGACATCATCCTGACGTGTGTATACTTTTTTTTTTTTGGTCCCTCTGTATTTGATAATATTTGACATGCTTATAGCTCATATTAAATTAGAAAAGACTGATCGCAATGTTATCTAGGTAAATCAAGCATGTACCCATGAGACAGGATCAGCTGTGTGTTCCAGCGCTGGGCAAGGCTCGGTGTTGATCAGGCCCAGTTTTACAAAGCTGCTCATTGCTCTGGAGAAGCCCTGTTGGAACAAAACACAAAGACATGCTCAAATGGTAACCTCCAGAGATAAAGGCTCTAAAAATAAATCACCTATCTGAGCTCCTGGGGTCAGAAATATCACTTGTATGTGTGAAATCTAACTAGTGGGTACACACATGTCTAGACGGTAGCAGGAAAGTACCCTTCTAAAATTACAACCGTTAACATCACAGGCTTTGTATTCATTATTATAGGATCAGGCCGATCAAGCTGTATTATTACAGCTTGTGCAACAGGTTGTAGTACAAGCTGTCCCAATTTGTCTGAGAGAAAATGGTTGCTGGATGAAAAACCTTAAAGCGTAGAGTCCCTCTGATCAGTGTGTGAGCAGACTCAATGCCATAGGGTTCAGCGTATGTGGTGCTGTCTCGATTGGGAAAGCCCTCAAGGTTGAAACCTGGCAAGACGTCCATGGGCATGGCCTCATCCATAAGAGACCCACCTGGGGGAATAGTGACCAACTAGAAAATGCACACAAGCACACACACGCACGCACGCACACACAAACACACAACAAATTACTTTCCTCTTTTATTAAATATGAACCTTATTTCATTGGGAAACTCAGACCTGTAGTCTAATTAAAATCAGAGAAAGAAATATGAAATAAATGCATCACTCACTGATCCGTTAACATATCTGTTTAAAACACATTATCGGTTCAATCCAAGTAATGAATGAACATTCTGTTGAACTATTTATTCTTTCGTAATCCCTAAAACACACATGCCTAGATAACTAATGATACCCACAAATCAAACCAGGACTTGTGATGAATTTGTTCTGTGAAATAAGGTCCTAAATTGATTGACATTTAAAGAATACTTGAAGCATATTAAGCTGATGAGACGCTTTTATTAACATTTCTAAGTCACAGGCAGTGTGACTGAGAATGATGATCCCGGCCGAGATGGTTCAGAGTCCACTGCAGTTGTTCCCGTGAACATTTAGCAAGTGGAATGTCTGATTCTGTTTGGGCCCTTATAGGAGTTCCTGAGAGGCCAGCATCTCAGGCATAAAGCAGGCCCGTCCAATCATGGCTCCGGAGTAAAACTTTGTACGTTGTGGGAACCTAAGCAAACACTGCGATAAGTGCATTAATGTGGCAAGGGATTATATATAGAGAGATAAAGGCAGTTTTTGTGTTCTGTTATTCTTCACAATATTCTTCAGTTTGACTTGAACACCCCTCGTTAATTAGTTGGCCTTGTACGTTAGGTAAACATAGAATAATCATACATTATATGATTCTACATCCAGAGTTACTTATTGTCCTTTTCTTTCACGCACTCATTACCTTGCTGTTCTTGAGATAAACGGCATGACTGATGGTATTGAGCAACACTCCGTATGGACTCCAGCTGAATTTGTAACGCAGAGGATTGTCTGAACACTCTGGCGCAGGTAGACCGCCGCAGAAAGAGCTATAAGACTCAATCTGTGTGGAAATACTGTAGATCAGTAGCAGTACATACTAAAACAAATGCCTGATGAAACACCTTTTTATAAGACTACAAAATCAACACACAAAACAAAGTGTAAACACGCTGGTCAGATGTCTGCCATGGATGTTAATAATTTTACCAATTGTGATAAATCACACCATCAGACATGACAGTAAACACAAACACACAATACCTACAGTGCAACCGTCTGCTTTGGCCTGGTGGATGCACTCCATGGCCAACATGTGATCAATGCCAGGGTCCAGGCCCATCTCATTGACTATGGTGATGCCAGCCTCCTCAGCACTGGCAAAATATGCAGCCATAATAAACCAATGTGAAGACATCACTGAAGCTAGCAAACAGGATTCAGATCTAAAAATATTATAACTTTAAACAATGTTTACCTCTTCTGGAGCTCTTTCATGGCTGGAGTTTGGTAGCTGGCTGTCACTAGGTTCACTTTCTTATTGATGCAATACTTAGCTATCAAAGGATGAAAGTTATACGGCAGCATGCTAAAGATAGGGGGGGAACAACATGGAAAATATTAGCCATTTTTTGTGTCATGTATGGGGTAATGGTGGAAAACAGATTGAAGCAGAGAGTCCATGCCTGATCACAATGTCATGATCCTTGACCAGGGACTCAAGATGGCCCTCTTGGCTTGTAACATCCAGCATCACAGGTATGGTGTTTGGGTATTTAGCAGCCAGTTTTTCAGCCTGGCTTAGAAACACCGATGCTGAAAACAACCACAACAAGAAATGTAATTTTAGAAGCACTTACGAGAAATCAGACAGCAACCGCTTTTAAAATAAGCCTAGTAGGATTTCCAAGCTATAGACCATGGCACTTACCCACTGTGACTTGGGTGCCAGGATCCCTGGTGAGATACTCGACAACTGGACAAGACACATAGCCCGAGCCTAGCAGCAAGACACGCTTCATCCCACTTTTCTTCAGGATCTGTTCTGATTCTCTGTGAACAACATGGAACAACCATGAGAAAGGGTATAAACACACATGCATGTGCACATGCATGCTTTTAATTGTGACATGATAAATTATTGATAGGGAGAGGAAATCCCATTTAACTAGTGACAGTTAGAAAAATTCCCAAACACCATTAAAAGGTACGCATAAGTACCGTAAGATGCTTGATTTGGCAGAAGGAGGCGGAAAGACTGAAGAAACATTTAGTTAGTTTAGTTACTAGTTTAATATAATAATATATATAATATAATTTCATATAATAATTACTTATTCTCTCACTCACTCATTTTCTATACCTCTTATCCTGTACATTTTTCTATACCTCTTATCCTGTACATTTTCTATACATATTATCCTATACTGGGTCATAGGAGGGATGGAACCTATCCCAGGGGACTTGGGGCACTAGGAAAGGTACATTCTGGACTACAGGCAATTGGAAAAAACAATTAGCCTAATCTGCATGTCTTTGGACTGTGGGAGGAAACCCATAAAGCACAGGGAGAACATGTACACTCCACACACAGAGACCTGAGGTGGCACTCTGCAGGTGCAAGGCCACTAAAAACTCATGTTTTTATTATTTAATTCTAAATTATATAATACAGCATAATATATTACTATTTTGTCATTTTTGTCATAGTAACTAATCATAATTATTAGGATTATTTCAAATAATCGAATGCAAATCCTTGGCAGTCAATTACTATCTGATGTCCATGCATATTACCAAATGTTGAGGTTCTTTACTTGAAATGTTTTGATAGACCTTTACTGTAGCTGTGTGTAGGTGCTGTAAGCTAATTTGATCAATTAATTTCGTTTCAGAAACAAGCAGGCTTTTTTTTTTTAGTTTTCCAGTAATGTCAAATATGGTAAAAAACATGGTATAATCAAAGTTTGAGGTAAACCCTCTGTTTTTACATTCATGAAATGAAACACCTAATGTCTTCAGTGTTCTTGACTTGGCTAGATGTTGTGTTTCCTGCAAGAAAATAATTGATCAATTATTGGTGAGCTCACCATTAAATTCCTTCTTTTTAAGGATGTGTCAACTTTTTGATTTGGCCACTCCTACAATGTCACCTTCCTTTCTCATAAGTCTGTTTTCTTTTCTTTTTTTTCTTGATTGCATCAGCACCTCTGCATATTAAGAATTCCCAAGAACAGCAACGAAATGCAACAAATTCAACACTTGAAATCAACTCTAGATCTTTAATCTTTTTTTTTTTACTTTAATTTGTTATGAAAGATCTTTTAAAAAATTCTAATTACTTGAAAATGGTGGGATTTTTAAAAAGAAAAATGGCTGTAATTCTAAAATGCTTAAGTTACAGTAATATTCTGTTGAAGGCCTTAAATTAAAGAAAGGTTTAGACTTGCTCGAATTTAAACCATCAAGGTGGTGTGTAGAGGCCAAAAAATCAGAAATTGTGTGACTGTCAGAATAATTATGGATCCTACTATACATGATGCTGAAGGATGAGTGAAAAATGTAATCATGCAGATTTTTGTTTCTTGGTTTTCTGAAGTGTTCTATAGAAAATCTCCTGCATGGAAACAAAGGCATGCAACAAAATGAAGAGACTGTAAAGACTGAACAAATCTGCATGCAGTAGCACAGGGAGGTCGATAGATTTTTATAAAGCAAGTTGTCGGAGCGTTTAAAAAGAAAATAGGGGAAAAAATGAGGATGGCCTTATGAAATGCAAAAAAAAACAAACAAAAAAAAAACAATAGATCTTCTATGGTTAAGATGATAGATTGTGTTCTTCAGTAATTACTGAAAGTCTTTTTTTGGCTGACGAGAACAGTTGGAGCCATGAATGTGATTATTGTCAGAAATGTTTTGATCTTGATGGCTTTAATAAATAAAACTATTGTTAAATCACATGGCAAATATTGGGATAATCATGAATGGGGTATGTTGGTGAAGAAAGGTAATGAGATGGTCTACCCGTGAGAAAAAGCTCCACGCTGGAGTGCTCTCGTAGCCATGCAAGATGTTAAGGAAATGAGGGAGGAACAGAAACCACACACTGACTGTACTGTGCCTGAACAGACCACATGGCTGGAGGTTAGTGTGAACATTAAACTGTATATGCATGGATCGTTGTCTGAAAAGTAATTCGTTTGCTTTTGAGGGAATGAAAGGATTTAAGAAGTTAGGGATTTACTGTACTTTTGCAGCAACTTCAGGGATGCTGTTCATAAAGAAAAGGTTAAAATATAGTACCAGCAAAAAGTCTGGACAGACCTTCTAATTCAATGTTTTTTGTTCAGATTTATTTTCTACATTCCGGAACAATACTGGAGGTTTAAAAACTATGAAGTAACATATGAAATTATGTAATTAAGCAACAACAACAACAAGCAAGCCTGCTAGAACATTATTGTCAAATGTATTTGCAAAACACATCCAGCAAAACCCAGCAAGACCAAAATTTATCACTGCAAAAATCACCAATTTACAGTATCTCAGATTAGAGCCGTTATGAAGGCTTTACAGAGCATGAGTAGCAGACATTCTCAATCTCAATAAAGAAGGTGCGTCCAAACTTTTTACTGGTAGTGTAGATAGTAACTTATGATTTTTTTTAATAGAATATCGAGTTACAACAGAAGCTTTGGTTTTGCAGGATTTTGCATTCCAAAGCAAAAAAAAAACCCCGCTACATTTTGGATTAATTAGTTTCTTTTTTAAATTACTTCTACTTAAATAATGATAATATGTGGCAATTATAATTCTATAATAATTTGACTTTCAGTTTTTCAGTCTCAAGAAAGATAAAACTTCAGTTGCCAGTCGCATTTGACCTTTTGCTTTGAACAGCAGGCATTTCGGTAATGATCATACTTTGTGTAATTTACAGATTGAGTTTTATTGTCACCTCTTAATTTACTCCTTTTCTAAGTATAAACCGAGTGAAATTCTTGTCTGCAGAGAACACGAAAAATCAACAAAAGTAAAAGAAAAGAGTAAAATAATAAGATGGAAGTGCAAAAGTGATGAGGTGTAGTAGAAAAAGAAAAATGGAAATGAAAAACATCCTCACTGGTATGATTAGCTGTTGTTAAGCAGTCAGACTACTTGTGGAATAAAACTGTCCGAATCTGTTAGTGTTTGCGCAGAGCATGGAGTACTGTCTACTTAAAAGTGGTAGCAAGAAGACACTTTGGCTTGAGTGGATATGGTCTCAAAGCTCTCCTTATGCATCTGTTAGTAGAGATGACTTAGGGGAGGGAAGCTCACCTCCAGTGATGCCCCGGGCAATCCGTACAACCCCCTAGTTCTGAGCTCAAGAGTAGTGCAGTCCCCAGGTAAGTCAGGACGCTCTTGATGGTACTGTTGAGGAAGTTACCTTAAAAGCCACTACAGATGGTAGAGGCGTTGTTGTGTCTTCTTCATCACAGCTCCAGTGTATATGTCTTAAGAAATTTGAACCCCGAACAATATGAGCACAAGATCAAAAATAGATATAGAGTGAGGTTAATGGAGAAAAACTTGCCCCCTGCTGCAGTCAGTCAGAAATTGCACAGAGATCCAATTGCACTGGGATTCCCCTAGGCCCAGTTCTCTGAGCTTAGTGTCCAGTTTAGAAACAGTTTACTACAGTATGGTATTGAATGTCGTACTATAATCTAAAAAATAACATCCTTACACAGGTATCCCGTTGCTCTAGGTGAATTAGGACAATATGTGGTGTAGTATCGAAATGGCATATTATCCATTGATCTGTTTTGGTGGTGAATTGAAACGGGCCTATGGTAGGTGGGAACATGGAGCATAGAATGTCTTTGATGAATCTCTCGAAGTCCTTACTGATCATGGGATCAGCAATGTGGCGGCAGCCATTTAGACCTGTCACAGTGTTGTGCTTGTGTTGTGTTTTAAAAAAAATCAGACGGTACAGTAAACAGAGTTAGGAACTGATTAAAAAGTCCAAAATTACATGCCATGTTAACGCATACAACTTCAGGATGTAAGGAACATAAGACAAGACTGTGCTGACGTATGAAATCACCAAAGTGATTTGCCAAAAATTATAATATTTCATTCATTAATGATCAATAAATGGAATTTACTCACTCACTCATCTTCTATATCGCTTTATCCTGTATTCAGGGTCACTGGGGGCCTGGAGCCTATCCCAGGAGACTTAGGGCACAAGGCGGGGTACACCCTAGACAGGGTACCAATCCATTGCAGGGCACACACAACGGACAATTTGGGAATGCCAATTAGTCTAACCTACATGTCTTTGGACTGTGGGAGGAATACCGGAGTACCTGGAGAAAATCCACCAAACACGGGGAGAAGATGCAAACTCCATGCACACAGAGTCGGGAATCCGGACCCTGGAGGTGCAAGGCGACAGTGCTAACCACTACATCACCGTGCTGTGCTAATTGTAATTTAGTGGTATAAACTTTTATAGAACAGTGCATTCAATGCTTAAATCTGTAACAAAAATACACTGTTTAAAGAACTTAAAGTAAACAAAAACCTTGAGCCTAACAATTTACCTCACTAAACAAAACATTGTGGAGAGCTTAGCTAAATACAGGGTGACCCAAAAGTCTGGATCCACAGGCATTTTTTTCTTTATATAATTTGATATTTTTCTTTTTATTTCAGATCAAATATGGCTTCAAAAAGAGACAGAACAGAATGCATTCTCATGTACAAAAGACAAAATAATTGGATCCAGACTTTTATGCCACTCTGTATAAAGAACTTTATTTTTTAGTTAAGTCACTTAACAAGTTGTAAAAGCAATTATAGGGATTTCGGTTCACATCAGTAGAAAAAAAGAGATTAAAATAAAAGCATTTGCTTTTTTGCCCAGGCACTGATTCTATTTTTGCCAACCTGTATAAAGATCACGCCCCCCTCCCCCCTCCCCTTTTTAATTTTCTGGAAGCCCCTATACACTGTTTAAAAGTAACTACATGGGTTACACTTTAATATGATGAAACAAATGAAAATGAGCTTTAGCACCTAATTTGGGCTATGGAGGCATGTGTCCAAATCCAGTTGCATGGTATTGTATTGTTTTCAACATTTTTCCATTTAACATTCAAAGGATTTGGCGTTTGCCTTAACAGTAAAGTATGACCAATCCAATGTATGAAGAACTAACAGTTCATAAAATGTACTAATCTTTTATTAAACACCTCATAAACACAACTCAGTTCTTTTTCGCTTACGGAGAACATGCTTTATTTTTCCAAAATTGTACAATCATTCAAACAAACAAACAAACAAACAAACAAACAAAAAACACTGTACAAAACACATGCAATGTTTCTTACCTTTTCTCTCTTAACTTCTGAATGTACTCAAACTTAGGAGTCAACTTCCCATTCGATGTTATTACAGCCTTGAATGAGATCAAAATGAGATCAATATATGATTACAGTTTAGAAATATGCATTTACACAGTCTTAATCCTGCTAGTAACTCAACAAAGAGTTTAGCTTTAGCACTCAGGCTAGAAGTCTTAAGCAAAGTCACAAAACAGCCATATAAGTATGTGTCTTAATTCATAGAACTGAGGTGTTGGCTTGTGTTCTTAATTTTTAAATAATATAGTCACGTCTATAAGTATTTGAACAGTGATACAATTTTTTTTGTCTCTGAACACAATAGATTTGAAATGAAGTAATCAATATCTTTAGACTTTCAGCGTTTATTCAAAGGGTTGAACAAATATTACAAATGTCACCTTTTTTAATTTGCAAATGATAGGCCTATCACTTCCTCGACTTATAGAGCTATGAATTGAATGTACAGCTTACAGATTCTCTAAACATATGAACATAAATCCACATATGAACATAAAGCTGGATAAAAGGACATATGGACACATCTTACAGACTTACATCTCTGACTTGTGGAGAGAAGTTTTCTTCATCCAGTGGTCTTGTTGCATCTGACTGAAGCTTAGGATATATATAACACAAACACAAAACTAAAGAACACTAAGAACTAAACATCAGCAAATAATTAACACAAATAGTTAACAGTTCAACTGACTAAACCAAAACCTTCTCACATTAAAACGAAAATCTAACTGTTGCAGAAGTCAACAATAAATCTAAGTATTTATCCCAAAGTGCTAGTTCTTACCATTTCCCAAATGTAGGGGAACAAGCGAGTGCCAAAATATTCCGTAGCCTCAATGGGAAGTTGGGCTGGCAAGTTATCAATAGAGCACATGAGAATGCCATTTCCTTCCACACTATAAAAAAGAGAAGGAAAAAAATGTGCTCCCTGAGGAACAGTCATATCTTCCTCTTGTTCTGAACAGTATTAAGTCACACTCATACCTGTCGTGGTCGATATGCTGGTTGGGATCATACATACAAAAAGGCTTCTCAATAGTGGTACACTCTGTCATGAACTCAATGGAACCGTCTGTATCTGCAGAAATGTCACAGATCGCCAAGAACCTGACAAGGATCGATTAAGAAAAGAGAAAGAAAATCAAATTATTTTTTCACATTGTTTTACTAAATCTATTAAATTGTACCAAGTACATAATTGTAATGCAATTACAGTATGCATTAAGTTGACCTGTTTTATATTTAAAGTAAAAATATGTAGCTCTTGACTGAAACCCATTATCAACATAATATGATCATATCTTTCCAGAAAAAAAAGAACTTACAGCTTTTCTCTTTAAAGAAATGCATAAGAAATACTGTACCAAAATAGGCTACCAGGAAAACAGGAAATGGAAATACATTCAATTAATGAGAAAATAGAAACATTAATTGAAAGCTTTCAATGTCAACAAATGGTCCGGGTACAGTTGCTATCACCGCAAGATTTGAATGTGAAAGAGGGAGAGTTTAATCACTAGAAAAGAGCTAACTGAGAACTGTCTCTGGGAAACTGCATTTATCAGGAATGATTATGAAAATTGTGCAACTAGAACTCAGGACACAGTGGACAGTACACAATGTGTAACTGATAGCGTGACAAATTATAAGCCCAAGGCCGTTTTAAAAGGCAAATTAAAACGTTAAAATTTGAGTTTAGTTCCATGGAACTCATTATTTATAACCTTGAGATGAAAATATGCTTTATTGAGATATAAAAATAAGTTTCAAACTGCAGTCAATATCATTTATATTAGCATCTTTCAAAACAAACCATTTACAAGGTGCTGTACAACAGAATACAAGATTAATAAAATAACAAACTAATGAATCTCACAACAAGCAAGAAGAACACTAAGTTCTTGGTTAATAGCAAAGATTTTTTTTTTAAAGCTTACTCAAGGCTGACATATTAAAAGGAGAGTTTCTGAGCCGCCATAGCAAATGCTTGACAGTTTTATATTTAAAATATATATAAAAATATATACAAGAAGAATCCACCAGAGTAACTCTAACAGTGTGCAAAAAATGCTTAGTGTATTATGAAGATTGAAATATTCATCATGAAGAGGTCCAAAATCCCTCATGTATCATTCTTGCTTTTGTCATCTGTCAGTTTTTAGACTAACAATTTAAGTTGTGCTTAGTTTCACCTTTCGATCCAAAACATCAATCAAACTAAGCACAACCTGAATTGTGCGGCTAAATATTGACAGGAGACAAAAGCAAGAATAAGACTTGCTACATACAAATTACCTAAAGTAGTACACATTATTTAGAATCTAACATCTTGTGAGAAACAAATCACACCACAAAATGATGTACTGTATCTGAGAAAGACTAATGACGTTGAACAAACTCTCACTTGTGTGGCAGGATGGGCCAGCCTTCGGTCACTGCGGCTAAAGATTTTGAAGGTCTCATCAGCTTCTGCGCATCCAGTCGTCGCAGCAGCCTCGGAGTGTGTGGATCCCAGTAGATGCCGTTTATCAGACAGGTTGTGTAAGGTGCTACCTTTAAACACAATGTTTGATGTCAGTTTCTTTTACTGTTGTCAATTTCCTTCTCATGTTGCTCATATTTAAATTATTGTCTGATACTGGAAACAGCTAATGGCCAAACTCCTGTGAACGACAGCCTCGTGAAAAAAAAAGACAAATTAACATTAATGCTAATGGCTCCTAGTTACAGTAAATGAGACGAGGAATTAGCGAATCTCTACTGTGCATAAAAAACCTTGAGCATTGCACAAGAATTTTATTGCTCTTGAGTAATTAATGAAGAAATGACGACTCGCTCTCTTGAGCTTTGATATGTTTAGAGAATCAGTAGCTGTACATTCAATTCATAGCTCTATAAATCTAGAAAGTGATAGGCCTATCAATTGCAAATTCAACAAATGACATTTGTAATATTTGTTCAACTCTTTGAATAAAAGCTGAAAGTCTAAAGATATTGATTACTTCATTTCAAATCCATTGTGTGCACAGACAAAAAAGAATATTGTATCACGGTTCAAATACTTACAGACGTGACTATATTATTTAATAATAAAGAACACAAACCAACACCTCAGTGCTATAAATTAAGACAGTGCTCTGTTTCCCATGATGTTTTATTTAAGTCCATTGCAACGCTTCATTAAAGGTAACACTAAGAGATGGATGAGTGACCCATCTGGTATACGACGAAATGAGCTGTATGCATCCTAGTATTCTGTGTGGCATCACCAGCTTCCTACGATACATACTGTAACCTTCTGCTTTTCCAACAAGTAATGGCGGGGCACACTGGCATTCGACAGATTTCTTGCAGAGATGCTTTGCTTTGAATAGGAAAAAAATATTTTCCCTGTGCAATGTGTTTGGTGTATATGATCACCTGGGACTTAGCCATTTCAAGTATTGTTACACATTAAATATTATACTGTATATTTTCATTGGCATAAGCAGGAGACAAAATTTGCTACATATTATGGTGCTGAGCTTTGGCTTTATAGAGATTATGTGATTATGGCTAAATGCATTTATCAATATATGCGTGTAGTTACCAGATAAAATTTGCATCTGAAATCTGACAGAATTTTGTTCAGCTTGACTTACACAAACATTTACCTACACGTTCATGTAAAGATATATTGGGGTATTAAGTATTTCTTTTAAGAATTAAAAGCTGATGGAGAATGATTTACACCTACATGTATGTGGATACCAAATTATTGCAATGGCGAGAAAGCAAAGAAATTAAGCACAATTTGACATTGTTTTAAGTACTCGTATTCATCCTGAGGTTTGTAAACGATTATTTAATATTCATCAAAATGCATAAAAAGAAACACACATTATTGATATTTGTACAGTACATCTGTCGTACTCACGCTAGTTCTGAAGTGAGAGGTGTAACGTTCAGGATGGTGTTCATACTCGAAAGGATCATAAACCCCATCACTTTTTCGAACTAAATGGTGGTGCCTGCTGATCACTGTACCATACACTTTCGTCAGGTCTGTTGAAACACCCATAATAAACCCAGGTTATCTTCAACAAACAATATAAAGTCAAAGTGAAAGAAATATATTACAGAGACAGTATCACAGACTGTATTCTGCGTTGCATGCTGGAAGCATTACCTCCTGATTCTGAAACCTCTTTAAGTTCATGTGGCTCCACAAATTCACATGGAAGCTCATTGAAAATGTCTTGTGCCCCCTAAAGAGATAAATTAAAGTGAAGGAACATAAAAAAATTACATACTTTTGTAATGTGATTTCATAAGAGAATTGTACTTAATAATAATAATAATAATAATAATAATAATAATAAATTAATACGTACCTTAGATACATTGCCTGTGCCAGTAAACACAAACGTGAGTGGACCGATGGACTTGGGCACAAGGCCCAGTGAGATCTCATACCCACAATCCCTTACTGCTTGTATGGCTTGACTGACATTTCTGTAATTGTGTGCCATTCCGATATGCTGTTGTGTGAGCAAGGAAAAATGTTTTATTGGTAATGAAACTGTCACTGATCAAGTGTTAAACATATTGTGTTTAACAGAAATCCTTCCTGATACACTATATACATCAGTCTCTTCTAACTGCCAGACAAGGGGTGTTGCAGTTATTTATAATAATAATTTACAATAAAGGAAAATATAGTCAAATTCGCACAGACTAAGGTTTTCTTGAAACAAACTCAAAAATTAGAACATAGATTGTGTTCAACTAAATTGTAAGGATGAGAATCAGCAGGGACCTCCTGATACAATATTATCATGATACGCAGATGCCGATTCTATTTATATTGTGATTGTGTAAAGTATCACAATTTTTAAAAACATCCTAACTCAAGATAATTTTTTTTTCATCTTATAATTCTAACCAAATGTAGCAAATAATTAGCTATTACCACACAGGATGCTGTGCTGTGGAATAGTTTTAGAGTGGAACAAAATCATCTTACCATTACAAATGCAAATATCTAAAAATTAAAAATCTATTTTGATAAAATCTATGCTGGAGGCAGCGTGGCAGAGTAAATGAAATATAATGCAAAATAATCACAACAGGTAACTGAATTGATTTTTTCCCATCTTTACCAAATTTCTATTATTTCAAATAATGTAAAAAGGAGAGGGTCCTGAACTGTAGAACTGAAATCTCCTAGTGCAGCCAGATCAATGTATCTCTTAGATAAGAAAAATAATCCCAGATTCTTATTTAGTAGTATGACTCCAAAATGACTCCCCTTCTAAAAATAATATTTTATTTCCCTTAGTGCTGGCTGTATACCTAAACTCACTAAACTGGCAGTTATCATATTAACTCTTGATTGAGAAATCTGACCCCTGTAACTTGTCCAACTGTAGCCCAATATCAAACCTTCCTTTTACTGTATCTCTAAGATCTTATCTTCATAACTATATGGTAATAACATTCATGAAATGGATTTAGGCCTCACCATAGCACAGTAATAGAACTCAGTTAAGTGGGAAATGGCCTACTACTGACCTCTGACACCACTGCTTTTGATAAAACTGATCATATTATTCTCCTTTATAGACTCAAAAATGTTGTAGGAAATAAGAGAACATATTTATCATAGTTTAAGTCTTTTGATAACAGAAGTAGATCTTGAGGATCGATGAGCAACAAGTACATGTACATGTTTAAAATGTGGGTAAGATGTTCAGATGCCCTCTGATCATTCTGTAGTTAATTAAACTAAAAGCGATGAAACATAAAGCATTTCACAGATAAAAGAGATCCATACCATAAAGGGAGTGTGGTGTCCAAGGGCCAAGAATCGGAGACCCAGCCCATGTAATATGTTAATCATTCCTGTATGAATAGAGAAAATTAGCATTTGAGTCTGTACCAGAGCTTTTCCAAAACCAATATTTAGCAACTGACCTTTTCTCAGTATTCAGTACTGTAGACTCTAAGTTACACAACATGTACTGTACGATAAACCACATCTAGATTGAGCAATTTCATATGGAAATTTCTAAAATTAAGAAAATCTAAACTTTCTAAAATTAAGAAAAAGCTTACATTAAAACATCATAAGAAAATGAATTACCAGCAACACCAGCCCATTGTCCAAATGCAACAATTCGGAACCCATTTTCGTCAACCATTTTCTCATAGTCAATCAGCCGCACTTCCTGGAAAGAGCTAAATGTTGACTTGGGAAACTAAGCTTGTGAAACATCAGTTTGCACAGAAATATTTGTGCATCTTTATCAAAATAATGTTCTGTGTATTTTCTCTAGGTGCTTTGTTTAGCAATTATACCTCTAGCACTGGGTATCCAGTTTGCTGAAAAAGGTACGGGTGGGTGCAGGGGAAAGAGCAGGCTTTCATTCCAACCAAGCAGAAGCCACAACTGTTTAAATAGTTGTTCTTGGTTTTCAACAGCCTATCTTTTGTAATTCTGCTTGGTTGGAATGAAAGCCTGCACCCACATAGCAAACTGATCCAGTTTGCCAATCCTTCCATGTAAAAGTCACATAACTACACAGAAAAGCTGTTGCAAACAAAAAAAAAAAAACAGAATAAACAACACAAGATCATTGATCATTAAATAAATGTACCTTTTTCAGTAGATCATCTAGAAGACCCATGTTAGCCTCCTGGGCTTTGATGGTATGGGAAAAGAAAGCATAGGTTTTTTGTGGAATGACTTTTTCTTCTGGTGGCCTCTTAACACCGACGATGAAAGAAGCCTCGGATATGTCCTCCTGTATAATGGCTCCTGCTTTCTCATAGAACTGAAAAAGACATAAATGTAATTCTACATATTGCTTGTTTTCTCATATTAACTGAAGCAGTACTTAGGCCCCAAGCACTATAAGGTGCGCAGGACCCTCTTTTTTTCCTAAGGATTATTTTTTTCCCCACCCTTTTGGACTTTTCGGGGGTCTTAACATGCTCAAAAACTCATGAAACTTGGCAGACAGGTTGGAATCTGCTGCCATCAGGATGCCTGAGAGTCTCGTGGCCCGGGGCCCCCACACGAGATTTTGCTGCATAGCTCATATACAGTTTCACGTAAGCACACGAAACTCGGTACACATTTAGAGCTCATCGAGCCGAACAACTTTCGCACTGCATGTCCTGGGCTCAACTTAACAGGAGGCCGGTTATTTTGGGTCGTTTGGAAAAAACGCACCCGATGGATTTTTATATACTCCTCCTGGGGAATTTATACGTTCGGCACCAAACCGGGCCAAAGAGATCTAAAGACATTGAGGATGCAAAATTGCGGAGGGATTTTCAATATCTCAAACGGGCCAGCCGTGATAATGTCTTAAATTTACACCAAAAAATTATTAATAACTTTCTGTGTGGCATTATATTGAGTGACATTATATCAAGTGACACCTGATAAACATCACACATGTTAACACACACATGAGCACACACACAAACACACACACACCTCTCTTTCACGACACACACACACTAACGCACTCAACAAATATTTAGGGCCCAAACTGACATTAGCCCTGTATAGTGTGTGACGTGTGCAGGTTGTGCGGTGCAACCGAGTGACGATGGCTTTTTCGAGGTCTTAACACACTCAAATAGCACAGGTTGTGCGGTGCGCCCGGGGTGGCGATGACACACGGTGCTTGGGCCCGTCATCATCGCTTGCGACTATATTTTAACTTGACATCACAACTGTTGTACATAACTGGCACAAACACAAAATCCCTCTTTTTAATTCCTAGCTTTTCTTGATTTTAAACTGCAAAACATTAGCCTATACCTGAATTTCTATTTGATGTATAATACAAATTCTTTTTTTTTTTTAAAGGTAGGGCAAAGGAAAACCTGGTCACATGGACAAGTTGTGACTGCCCTCCGAAATTGTGACATGCCTGAACTGAAACTGGTGTCTCTCTTGCACAAACCTCTCCACCAGTGATAAGATCTCGCATTTTAATGTCTGAAAAACGAGAAGTGAGAAAAGGAGAAAAAAACACATTTGCAGATTTCAGTTCTCCCTACCTTTCTTGAGGTTTAAGGAAATATTTAAAAATAATAATGTGAGTGTTACAAACTTTTCCCCAGGCAGTATCTGATTACAAAACAAACTGAGTAAGCTAATACCTCTGTCACTATGGCACATAATTAATTAATTTAAATAATTAATTTATTAATTAATTACACCAAACACAATTAAAGTTGATAAAACTTCAAGACAAACAGAACCTGCGGAACATGTTGAACAGAACAGACAAGGTTCAGCTGATTAAGGTGTGTCAGGCCACACGATTACTCACTCTGTTGTGGATGGCTCGTCTGTTGGAGGGCTGCACCAGCACTCTGTGGCCTGCTGCAGTGATTTCCTTCACATGTTGCGGGGCAAGAGGGGCCCGTCTCTCCCACACATTAACGTCCTCCCGTCGGATAGCCATCACAGTCTTGTGATGACTCGACCTCCACTGGCTGCACACACAGCCATTCACCCTCCTGCTCTGGCCTCTAACAAGTCGCAGCATGGCTCACGCAGGCTTTACTGCAATGTTACGACTACACAGTTACACAAAGGTTAGCAAGAGCCATGGTGTGAGCATATACAAAAACTTTCTCAGGCATTTCACACACAGATAGTATATGTAGGTTGGCAGGAAGAAGACTGCAGTTGAACACAAGAAGACAACAAGTACTGGATCATGAATACTGCATGCATATGGATGAAGAGTTGACAGACTGGGCTTATTAAACAAACAAACAAATGTATATTAAAGAATATACGAATATGTATGAATTGCAATTACATGACAATCGCTTTCCTGTCCTCCCTCTGTATGTGCTGACAGCTACATTTCATTTGGAATGTTGTCTAATTTCTGGGCCAGAAAAATGTAAACACAAACCTTGCCAGAAAAGCCTAGCAAGATCCAACGCTTGGCAATACTGTAAATCACGGTTCTCCTGAAGCACGTCTCAACTGACATGATTATTGAAGGTGTAAGAATTTGCACCTTTAAAATATTAACTCCTTATGACAATCCTCTTCTTCTTCCTGCTGTTCATATTAAGGGTCACCCAAGCGGGTCGCCTGATCGGCATATCAGATTTGGCACAGGTTTTATGCTCTTCCACTTTTTTTTCTCTTTTTTTTTACCTGGACTTTGGGGCTGAGACCAAGAGTGTACTTGTGGCTGGGTCTCCCCCCAAAAAAGTGTTTTATTAATCTTTTTAATGAAAATTATTATTATACTTTGTCAATTTGTGTGTGTGTGTGTGTGTGTGTGTGTGTGTGTGTGTGTGTTTCAGCTCTAGTTAATAAGAGAAGATGATAGAAAAACGCAGTGAAGTTATTTCAAACAGAAGAACAAGGCTAGCTATTTTATTGCTCTCCACTAGGAACATTTCTGTGCTGTCTTGCTACTTGGTCATGATCCTGATTTACTTAAGTCCAGTGAAATGCTAATCAGCTAGCTATAGCAGGCTCTTTCTCCAATGCATCACTATTGACTCTATTGAAAGACGTCTTTTAGCTCTTCTAGCTGAAATACCCGACATGTGTAAGATATGATATCTATTATTTCACCTAACTTAGTAGTGCACTGTGGACAAATGGCCACACACACTTTCTTTCTCTCCCTCTCCCTCTCACACACACACACACACACACACACACACCACTGACCTGTCAGTTGGATTACTGCCTTGGTGTAATATCAGCTCTGGAGCGCACTGTTTCTGCACTAGAATTGTTCCTGTCTGTTAAAAGAGACTTAAGCCCCTCAGCTCTGTCCAAAATAGCAGCTAGGACGTTACACAATTTCGGGCGACGTCCTCTGACTTGCCTCTTACGCGCCACCAATCCCAGAGCTGAACTCGGATCAGCCTTCTTCCGTGTCCTTGACGTAAGCGTCGCATTTTTATGACTTCACCTTCTGGACCAGGAACATTTGTGTACTGCGCTTCCTACTGCATAGACACGTGCCGCGCTTTATCACGTATGCCTGTGGACAGTGAAGCATGTTTGAAAGCATGTTTTCTCCCTCTCCCCATAGTATATACTCATGTAATTATTCATAATACGTGTTCAATTTGAATATGAGCAAAAATCCTCTGGGCAGGCAATTTGATCTACCCACGAGATGTGAGACAAACACCAGCTCAGAACTCACTCACTCACTCACTAATCGTCTAAACCACTTTATGCAGTATTGCGGGTCTCTGGGGACCTGGAGCCTATCCCAGGAGACTTAGAGAACAAGGCGGGGTACACCTTGGCCGGGGTGCCAATCCACACACTCACACGCTCATTCATACACTACAGGCTGTGGACAGGGAGAAAACCAGAGTACCCAGAGGAAATCCACGAAGCATGGGGAAAACATGCAAACTTCATGCACACAGACCCGAGACCCGAGAAATTTGAACCCAGGCCCTGGAGGTACAAGGTGCTAACCAGTACGCCACCCAGCCGCCACAAATAAATACTGCGATTTTGTATTTCGTAACGTATACGTTCCCCGAAAGATAGAAACAATAAATAAGCACACAGCGGCATGATGTGTGGAATTTCCATGTACTTTGAATAGTGCAGTCCAAAGCGTGTTGGCGTTTCTTAATTGCCCGTAGTGTATTATTGTGTGTAAAAGTAAGTGCGCGCTCCTGTCCAAGTTTCCCTCATTTCATACAATTGTCTTTGACTGGGTGTAGGTGATTTTGTGATGTCCCACCTGCTGCTCTAAGGAGTGCAATAAGTGGTTAAATGACCTAAAAATAAAATATTTTTCATAGGTTCTTATTGTCTTCAATAAATTATTTAATAAAACAAGTCATTTTGATTTTAGATTCCTTTTTCATAATACATCTACTACTACTACTACTACTACTACTACTACTAATAATAATAATACATATATAACGTGACCCTGAAATTGATGTTCACCGTAACAATGAAATATTAACAAATGCAAAACTTTTAGACATGTAATTTATATTTGATAAACAATGCACAGTCACCTTTAACAGTGAATCACTTTGCTAACTGATGGGTCCGCCATGCATGTTTACATGCTAACTTGGGCTGTCAGTCTTTCCAGGACAGGGTGGACATGTGCATATATATTTTTTGCCACATTTTAAATGTATTTTATTATTAATAACCAACTTTTCAGATAAACTAAAAATATATTGTTGGGGGCAATATATATTTCTGAAAATTTATTTATTTTATAATCCCTATGCGATGGAAATTTATTTAGTTTACGTTTTCCGTGACAGGGTGGACATATTTTGCACGCTTTGTCTACTGGCAGTTTATTTATTAAAAGAAAAAAAGTACTGGAGCTTGACCAATATGTATTTCTAAAGGCCTAGGGCTAGTCAATAAGGTTAATATGAAGGTTTTCAAAATGATCTTTTATTATCACGAATTATTAAATGAATTAATTATGAATTATACTGAAAGCCCGTTTATAGTGATGCTGACCCTTATATGTTAAAAACAGAATAAGACGGAGGCTCACGGGTGCTAAACACATTACTTCGCTGTCCGCTTTAATTGGAACACCTAGTTAATCAATCAACCAATCATGTGGCAGCAGCGCGTAAAATCACGCGGTTACAGGTCGCAGATCTCAGTGACTTTAACAGCGGCGTAATTGTTGGTGCCAGACAGGCTAGTATGAGTATTCCAGAAGAGTGCTGATCTCCTGGGATTTTCACACATAACAGTCTTCACCGAATGGTGCGAAAAACAAATTGTGGTACAGAACTGTTTGGGCCTTTTAGTATAAAAAATTATTATTATTATTAATAACAATAATAATAATAATAATAATAATAATAATAATAATTTATTTTATTTTTATTTTTACTGAATTCTCAAAATTTACAACACACGAAACCCCGAAGCAGATATGAAACCGACAACATGACATTAAATTGGATTTACAGCGAAATCGGATGCCTAATCTCGTCATGTGTAATTTTAATATTGTAGCCAAAAGGAAGTATTCTGTTGGCACCTGAGTGACTGATTGTAATGCGCAGATATATACGTGTTCCTAATAAAACGGACGACTTTAAAATGAAGATTAAAAGATTACAAGATTAGATTACGCTATATTAAGCGGTGCAATTGTCATATTGAGGTTTACAGTTATCACGTTTGTGAAAAGCTTATAACCAACATATAAACGGAAAAACTCCACTCGTTAAACTTCAAGTCACTTTTGCTCCAGTAGGAACGGGCTGTTGTGAAACAGATAGCATTCTCCACAAGGGGGTGTCTTTGCTGCAAAATCCTTCGTGATGATCTACGGCGAGCAATGACGAGCTTAAGAGATAAAGAAATCGTTCTCACAGCCACAATAATAATATAATAACAAGATCTGCTAGTATATTTATAGTTATATATTTATAGTAAGTTAGAGCAACACCATACACAAGCCTACTAGGCTAACTCTCTCTGACAACAATGCATTTTATGGGATCAGCTTTGCATAGACGCTTTGTTGTGTGAAATATTTTTCAAAGCCACAGAATAATTAATATACATGGTAATTCACAGAGGTCCACCGAGAACGCTTGGACATGGCCTCACCTCCTCCAGCTTAAGCGCGATGTTCATGACTATTTCCTAATGAGTTTTAATTTTCTCATTAGGCACAGTCCCATTACTCCTACACAAACTAAAGAAGAAGAAAAAAAAGGCAAATCGCACACCATAACACGTGGATGGAAATAATAACTTAGGAAGGATATGAAATAAAATGTCATTTTTATTTTGTTTCCCCCTCGTTATAATGATTTATATGTTGTTTTGATGAGAAATCGGATGCCAGTGATAATTATATACAACAAGCTCTTGCATAATTCACACCGATTTGGACCCAAATAAGCGGCAACAGCAGGGCTGATAACGAACAGCAAACCATAAATATTGTACACCATGAAGAAATATACCATAATCACGAAAATGATCCTAATTATCCTTAGAACTCACTCTCTTTAAGTTAAAATAATTTTCAGACAAATAATAAAGCAGTCAATAAAAGTCTGTAATAAATGATACCACGCAGTAGGTACATACCCTGAGAGTGAAAACGTGATCATTTTAGAATTGTATTTTCATTGATGAACCCAAACCAAAAACAATAAGATTCAAAAATCAAAGCAGAGACGTTTGGTTGCGGGACAGAGGAGTGTAGTTATACACTAAAGAGCTCAGTTTGTCAAAACAGCAGGAACAATTAGACGTTGAAACCCGCACGCTGCCCTAAAGTCTATTTGGACACACGGTTTTGGGAACGTTCTGCTTCGGACGTTTCTGATGAAGCCCAGAGTGGGAGGACTGCTCACTGGACGTCGCGCTGATCTGCAGGTGTTCCCGGTGAGTGCGGGCCCGGTGAAGCGTCATGGAGTTTTCGTATGTGTTTCTTCAGGTCGAAGTTTCTGCAGAAGCCTTTGCCGCATGTGGGGCAGGTGAAGGGCTTCTTGTCGTTGTGCGTGTGCATGTGGAAAGTCAGGTTGTACACCTGGTGGAAGGCTTTGTTGCAGATATTGCACTTGAACTGTTTCTCGCCGCTGTGCGTCAATTTATGATTTTTGTAATTGCCTAAAAGAGGGGAGCGAGAAGTCATTTGGCTTGTTTTCTCGTAAATGTTCGCGTAAAAGCACAATTTGCTAAACAAGCGTAAAAAGAAAAGTTAATACACAGAGCTAATATATGACATTTTAAATTACCTTTTTGGTGGAATCCCTTTCCACAGAATTCACACACAAATGGTTTGTATCCGGCGTGGATGCGCGCGTGCGTGTTCAGAGTGGAGCTCCGGTTAAATGCTTTTCCACACTGATGGCATTTATGCGGTTTTTCCTGCAAACAAACATGAAGGAATGAGAGATTAATAAGAAATTTTCGTTTTAAGAATGTGAAAAAGAAAACAATTCATTCAGTAAATTTGGTTAAATCACATCTTATGTAACGACGAAAAAAGAAAATATTCCTATACATATATATTTTTAAATTTTATTTTGAAACATAAAAATAGGTTACTGAATAGTTTAGCCGAAATAGTTATCGAAACTATAATAATAACAGAACAAGAACAAGATAAACAACAACAACAAAATAACAATAATAATAATAATAATAATAATTATTATTATTATTATTATTATTATTATTATTAGCAAATACTACTACTACTAATAATAATAATTATTATTAGTAGTAGTAGTAGTAATAGTATTATTATTACAATAAGTATTATTCTTATTGTTATATGTGAGTTTATTTGTGCGTTATGATTATTATTACATTTTACAAGAACAGGAATCAAGTAAACATAATTGCGGTACCTGAGTATGAATAATTTTGTGGCGACAGAGTGTGCTTGCTTGACGGAATCCTTTGCCGCACACTTTACACACGAAAGGTCTGGCTCCCGTGTGTACGGGCATGTGTCGGGTTAAGTTATAATGCGCGTTAAACACCTGGGAATAACAAATAATGGCAAATTTTAAAATATTACATTTTAATTATATAATTATGCACTTTAACAGACTGAAATAATAACGAAATTGTATTTCTACATTTTAACATTTTTTTTACTTTATATTTTTGGATAATATAGCTTAAACAGAGTGAGAATAAAGTCCTTCCCTGAATAAGTACCAAGTATCATATTTTAAAACCACGCTATATAGAAACATAATTATTGTGGCATTACGTGGACCAATTAATTGATATAAATGTATCATATATTTATATATCATATATATATATATATATATAATTAGCACAGGTTTTTGCGTACTATAAATATAATATAATATAATATAATATAATATAATATAATATAATATAATATAATATAATATAATATAATATAATATAAAAACGAGCATATACTATCTTCATAAAAAACTAAAGTTATATAAACTAAAACCTCGCGTATACACAATACAATATAAAATTTGTGAAAATCTAGAATCATGAATGGGAAGAAAAAAAAACAAATAACAAAACAAACAAACAAACAAAACAGCATTTTCCCCTACCTTGCCGCACACTTCACAAGTGAACACTTTGGCTTTGGCTGGAGGGGAGCCGGTGTGTAACTTGGCAGTGCTCTTGAACAGTTTCTCCGAGAGGATGTGCGCGCTCTCCTTCATATAGTGCTGCAGCTGAGAGTGGGAGAGCTCCTTCAGCGCCAGCGCTCCGGGGTAAGAGTCCAGGCCGTGTGCGCCTCTGCTTTTTTCCGCCAGAAGGCTTTTGTGGCGTGAGTGTAACGGGCTGTTCAGCAGGTACGAAGCCACCGGGTGCAGGTTGAGTAAGGCGCCGGGCGGAGGCGCGCATGCGCTCTCCCCACAATTCACGTAGCACACGGCGGCAGCGGCGGTGTGCACGGAGGAGTGCGAAAGTACCCGTGGCCGGAAAAGTTTATACTGTCCAATCGCCGGTGCCGCGTCCCGCTGCTCGCCCTTGGCGCTGGCGCCGATGCTCAGAAGCTCGCCGGCGTTGTAGGGAAACTCCGGCTCGCTTCGGCTCGACTCCAGTCTGTGAAGTTTGTGCGCGGGCTCGTAGGCGAGCGGCATGAGCGGCAGCACGCAGTGCAGCGGGGATGGAGGCACAGCGAGTGAGGCCCGTGTGTGTGTGTCGGCCTTTCCCACGGAACTGTGCTGCACAGAGTTCGGCAGAGACAGCATCGACTTGGGTTCCGGCGTCCTGGCCATAATCCGCTCGATCGAGAACGCCAGGGGTTTGGCGCTGGTGACCAGGCTTCCTCCCGCCGTGGATGGTGAAGGGGTGCCGAATATCCCCGCCGGGGGGTACAGCGCGCTCTCCATCATCACCCTGGGACACGAGCGCCTCGCTTGGATCAGGTGCCCACAGGCGCGACTTGTTGCGGATAAAGTTTGATTCCTCTCACTGAGTCGAAAGTGAGGACATGATCGAACGCGGCGGCCCACTGAGCGCACAGCCACTCCGGTGATCTCACACACACACACACACACACACACACGCCCGCGCACACACTTACGCACGCACACGCGCACACAATCAGCGGCGCTAAATAATGTCTATCCGGCCTTGCTCAGCAGGGCACGATGGCCACACTCACAACTCCGGTGGTAGAGGAAAAACAAAGCAAATGAGAAGTGCAGGTAACAGCTCGATTTAGGTTTTGTCAATCCAAACACCTGCTCTCTCTTCCCCCTTGAACTTGTGATGCACTGCTGTGGGTGAGTAAACTCTCCGCGTGCCTCACTGCAGCTCTTTATCAGGAGGCGTCGCGCGCAGCTGGAAAGCGTTGGGCGAATCTCAGCTCCCCGCGCGCCTCTGCTCTGACATCACGCGCGCGTCTGACACGTCAAAAAAAAAAATATAAAAAAAAAAAAACTTCTCAGCGCGCGCAGTACATGGCCACAGGACTGGCCTTCAAGTCAGGCGCAAGTCATAAAACCATCTGTGATATTAAATAATAAAAATAATGACAATTTAATCTCAACACAAAAACTCAAACTAAGAATAACGGAATATAGAACCCAGGATTAGCGCGCACTTGTAATGTAAAACTATTTTTTCAGTAAGCTTAAATGTCGTCTGATTTAAATTAAAGCAAGAAAAGAAATAAATTTATATAGGGTACGTTATTTCTTACGATATTATAAAGCATACAATGTAAAATATGTTTTGGTCTTATAATAGTTACTAATAACCCTAAATATTAGCATTCTAAATCAGAGATTATTTAAGGCATTCGTTAGCCACTGAGGGTTCAATATCAGTCAGTAATATTTTTTTCAGGGGTAGAGAGAGAGAGAGAGAGAGAGAGAGAGAGAGAGAGAGAGAGAGAGAGTCTTCACCCAGTTTTCTCACGAGGAAAGAGAAATGAAACAGAAAAAAACACGTTTATGCAGCAGATAAAATGTGAAGAATCAGGAATGATGGAAAATACGAGTTAGAAGGAGTCGTTAATTTGCATATAATAATAAATATATTATACTAACTAATATTTATTATAGCGATTAAAGCAATAATTGTCCTATTAAGTTAAAATGGTGTTTACATTTTCAATGAGGCAATTTTACAGCTTCACTCATTTTACCAGGTCTAATGAGGCTGTTAAAGCGGTGGCAGATGGGTGTCAGATAGCCTGTAATTTACACAGTGCTTTCAGTTAATCAGCAGTCCCTCAGCGAGAGAGAGAGAGAGAGAGAGAGAGAGAGAGAGAGAGAGGTCTTTTCTTAAACGTTTCTCTTAAACGAACTCTTTCAGAACAAATTCCTTCCTCTTAAAGGCTGTTTGTAACCTTTAACTCTCTTTTCAACGCCAAAGCAAGTTCTCGAGAATCGTTTCATGTCCTGCAGGTCCTCATTCACGCCTTTAATTTTTATGTTGACATTTGTCTAAAATAAAATCATTTGCAATTTGTATTTTTTTTTTTTTGCCGAAATTTATTAATGAGGATAGATCTGTTTTTCACGTCGAGGATTACGGACCATTTAAAAGAACAGTCCATATAATAATAATAATAATAATAATAATAATATTATTATTATTTTTCTTGAAGTGTGCATATATTTTGGCTATACAACTATATATATATATATATATATATATATATATATATATATATATATATATATATATAGTTTTGTATAGCCAAAATGTATGCACACTTGAAAAGAAAAATAGTATGATGTATATAATATTAATATAATAAAAAACGTGTGTATTATGTAATTTCTTATGGTATATAAGAATATAAGAAATTAGTAGCTATGACACACAAATGCTAGTTATAATAAAAATAAACATATGCACATATGATACACATAATAGTTATAATCAGGTGAAAATACATTATCCTTAGTATACATTTCCTTTAAATATTTGAGTTTTCTTTTTCAACACAAACATAAACTAGATTATTTTTAACACCCGAAAGGATATGTAATGATTGTGTAGTACGAAGCTAATAATTTTCTGCAATGACTTGTAAACATCTCGAACGAAAACCTCGCAGTGGAGAAACAGCAATAATAACAGCATCAACAAATGTTGTGTGATTATAATCCCGAAGCCCACGCAATTATCTCCACAGCTCTTCATTCAATTAATCCACACTGCAGCATGAGAGGACTGACGCACGTTGATTTGATTGGATTTGTATTTACTGTTTAGCTGCTTTGGCTTCGGAGGAGAAAACACGTTCGGTGGAAATCTGAAACGAAAGTCTAGACTTGAGTTGGGTTTAAGCTGCAGTGAAGCTGTATGCTGGCTGTGTCTCTGAGCACGAAATCAGCATCAGCCTCAGGCTAGTTTAAGGAGGTTTTCGTATGAATTCGCGGCCTGTGCAGCAGATCATTAGGTCTATATGCTGATGAGCCAACATTTCGTACAGTAGAGGACGAGTGACCCGAGGCTTGAGCTTCACGTCCAGATGGGCGGTAGGCGGAGGGCGCAGGCTGCTCTTTTCTCCATCCTGAGAGAAATGCAGAGAGTTAGAAAGACACGCAGAGACACAGAGCACTGCTTCATGCTCAATCAGTATCACACATGTAGCAGGAAGATGAAGCTTAACATCAGCCGTCAGTTGCTCTAGATATTCCCACACAAGCAGTTAATTACACTCTGATTTACAGAACAACTCATTTATTATTAAAATGATTAGAATCAAATGTAAAATTTTATTGTATGTAAAATACATAAAATTATTTTATTTACATGCATTTTATACCTGGCCTAAAAATGTTTCTATAGAAGGATTGTCCATTTGAGCGGTCAGTGATCCTCATACACATTTTGCTATTTGTGAACTCGTTTTTTTTTTTTTTTTTAATTATCATGTTTGCCAAACCCCATCAGTAGAGTCTGAAAAGAGTTGTAAACAATATATTTAATTTTGTTCTCATAACAGAGAATTCATGATCCTTAGAAGGGAAGTGGTGATGGCGTTACCTTTCATTCAGCCCATTATTTATAATTATTACAGAGTGTTAAAATTAAAACTGAAATTGCCATATGATAGTAATGTTTGGTATCCATCTTAGGCCAGCATTTTAACGGCATAAAACCACAGGATATTTATTATTTTTTATCTCTAATTTTATTTATTTAGTGATGCATTTTTTCTGCTTTTGATTTAAAGTACGTAACAGGTAGGAATGCATGTTGAAAATACTCTCAAATAAATGACACAGGATATTAACATTAAAAGCACTTTTAATTCTTACATTTCAAAAAAATACAATAGAAATTCCTCTCGCTCTCTCCCTCACACACACACACACACACACACACACACACACACACACACACACACACACACACACCTTACAAATAGGTGACATATCTCTCTTAAGTAAAACATAACTAGGCAACAGCATCATACAGAAACGTACACAATTAACACAACTTGTTAATTTTTTAGAACTGTTCATAATAACGTCACCAGTTATATTACCGCACAAAACTAGCATCTCATTCCTGTTTCAGACCTCTAACCTGCATGTGCAATGTTCATGCCACAGTGTAAGACAGATATAAGAACCTCCTTACATGTGATCCCATTTGTACCAAACATAAAATCCACAGAATTTGTTTTATCTAGTTGTTTGGGTTTTTACCTAAACGTAGCCATCAGCAGCAGCACCTCTAGTGTTCAGTCATAGCCAGCTTTTTTTTAGACATTAATTTACCAAACCACTGAACATCAAATGAAATATAACGATGACACGGACATGTGAGCCATCAGCAGGTAATCAGTGAACTATATTGTAAAAGTACACAGTAATAACAGTATAGTTATGCGTGGACAGAGGTGCTGTAGCATGGACAGAAATAGCTTGAATGGCTTTGCTCAGTAAACTGTTTACATAAACATCTAACATGATCCAGAGTGAACAATGTAAGTTGATGGACCGAAGTTAACCCTCCTCTTCATCACTGTCTCTCATGCTGATGCCCTGCAGTCCATCTCCTGCAGACACAGCAGCTGTGGCCTCCTCTATAGTGAGCCGGTTGTAGATGGTCTCATAGTTCTTGTTGTTTAAGGTGCTGTCTAGGACACCCTGCAGCCTAAAGTCACGGTAGGACTTCTGCAAAAACAAACAAGACACTCTTCAATGTTGTTTTGCTCAAAACCATTTTTGATAGTTTTGCAACAAGTGTTGCTAATTCTTGAATATGTTCAAGTCAGTATTACCTTGACGATCTTGATCAGGGTTTTGAGCTGATACACATGGAGCTGCAGGTCCAGTCTGTCTGTCAGCCAAACACACACTGCCTTTATGGAAGTGTTGTACCATTGCTATGAATATAAGCAAAAAGAAAAGCAGAACCTTGGCTTAGTGTTTGAGAAGAGATCAGGTTACATCGTCTACTCCAATAGAGGTTAGCCAAGTAAAGTAGTGGCTTATTAAAAAAAAAAAAAACTGTCATGAGATCAAACGCACCATTCAGTTACATTCACATTTTAGATAATTTTCACAAATACCATGAGGACATTAAGGACAAGGTAACAAGGAATGTTCTGATGGAGTTATAAAAAAAAAAAAAGCATTAACCTCCCCACAAATCCCCACACAAATCCTTAACCCACATACATAACCAAGAATATCAGTAAAAGCAGGAAATCTTCTCATATAAATATTTATCACATGTAAAAGGTCATAAGCAAGTGATTTCTTATGTTAACTACTTTATATTATAATTTAATGTTACTTCTGTAAAATTTTGCGAAATATTCAGAAAAATCACCTTAAAAATCTATAGCAGTGATTTAAACTAAGCAGTGGCAGAGTAGAGGCAGATGAATACCAAATTACTGCTGCTTTCTAATAAAACTATTTTTATACCATCAAAGAGAATATTAGTATTCAATTAAAACACATTTAATATAAAAACAGAACAAAGTACTCTGAAACTGATGTCAACAGCAAACGTCTCTCTCTCTCTCTCTCACACTCTCACACACACACACACACACACACACACACACACACACACACACACACACAGTGCATTTAAAAAGATAAATCCTTGATCACTGGGTGGAATAAATGTGATGTGACATTTGTGTCCTCTCAACTACATCAGCCAATTACGTAGCTAAGATGTCATGTCTGCATTTACAGGTTACAGTAAAGGTCTTACACAGCCAGCACTTAAAATCAAAAGAATTGGATTTACAGTATTTACTAGTAACAGGATTACTGCACTTACAGATACTAAGCAGTGGCTAGGAGTGCTTCATGAAAACAGTTTTCATGAAATGAATTCTTATTGCTTTGTCTGTTGAATATAAGCCTCTTTAAGTCTCTGGAGTATCACTATATCATCACCATATGACAGACTGTAACTGACTTTTAATTAAATGATCATCTAAAGACCAATGTGATTATGCTTTTATTTCGATCTGAGTGACAGCTGTAAGAGCTGAGAATCCCGCAATAAATCTAAATTTTTTTTTACTTTAAGATATAATTTACTATACTGTAGTAACATGGCAGAATAATCTCTGTTATAGTATTAAAAGTTATTGGTCATATTAACTGTCAATACTATAACATAGTATATGCACTGCCATATTGACAACAGCAACAAAATACTATTCTATGAACATCTGTGTCCATGTTCCATATTTGCAGTATTTTAAAAAACAACAACAAAAAAACACACAAATCACCCATTTAATTAGGAAAAATCTTACCCATGGTTATATAAAATTGTATAGGGATAAAGTTATATAGAGATAGTATTGTACTGCATAAAATGATAGAGATACAGGTCAAGAGGCTCAGTTATTGTTCAACATCACAAAATGTTTGATTTTTTTTTTTGCACCATTTTAAACTCTAGAGACAGCTGCGTGTGAAAATTCCAAGAGATCAGGACAATGAAATCCTTGAACCAGCTCATCAAAGGCCAGAAATGAAAAAGTGACTAGAAAGTCACTAAAATTCTGTTCTTCCTCATTGTTTGACTGGAACCTTAACTAAATCTCTTGACGTGTATCTGCACAATTTTAGGTGTTACACTGCTGCCATGTGTTTGGCTGATTGGATAATTGCATGAATGTGCAGCAGTAGAGGTGTTCCTAATAAAAAAAATTAGTGAGTGGATGTTTCGTTTGGTATTTGTAAATAACTATGCACATGTAGAAAAACAGGTGTATTTCTATCCTCACATGATATTGTTTTGTATTGTGTGATCGATGAAAAAACATATTTAGCGAAACTTTGACAGTTTTACAATACCTGATTAGTTTCATGTACAATAAAAATTAATTACTTTGAATTGAAATACATGTATTTTTTCTTCAGCAAATAAACTATATTTCAGGAAAATTGTAATGATGGTCCCAATTGTCCAAATGTAACAAAGGGAAGATGACTAAGCACACGTTTTTTTAATGTTCATAACAGCAAGTCTGGTGTACATGATTATGAACTGCAGTTACATTCATCTTTGAAGTAATCAACAATTCCACCTCCTACACTTAATTGAATGCCGGAAAAATAGAAAAGCTGAGTCCCTCCCTAATTGAGACGCTCAGCTAGTAGACAGAAACACAAGGGCAAGGTGACAAGACACTAATTTGTGCAGGTTAGGGAGAGCTGCATTTCTCCATATTACCAGCAGTCAGACACGAACACATTACCGGGAAGATTTCCTTCCTGCGGCAATAATCACACACTTAAGTATCTTCTTGTTCTTATGATTAAGGAGGCAGTGAAGGGCATATGTGGCACCCGTGACCAAGCGGAAGACTCTGGCCCCTTGCCATGCAGACCTCATCACACTCTTAATAATGCTGATTTGTGGCTGCCTGCAAGGGCATGCACAGCATGATTTCCACAAAGTATCTTGTCTTAGACAAACACAATGGCTCTAATATCCATATATTTTCCCATATACACTCAAACATGTGATTTGTTCAAAGGCAGAACCCATGCACAGAATACCAATCTATCCATACTAGTAAAAAAAAAAAAAAAAGAAAAAAGAAAAAAAGAAAAATGAATAACACAAAAAAGATGAAACACAAATACAGCAGTGTGCACCGCATCAGCACCGCTCGTTCTCTAGAAGCCTGTTTGATGAGGAAGGGTCTTTGGTGACACAGCAAGACCCTGTTGTCGGCTTCCTCTCCGTGTGCATGACTCGGTGTGTGTGAGGCGCATTAGGGAGTGAGGGGAGTGTGTGTGAGGCACATTAAGCGTTCTGTGTGCCTGTCTCCTCAGCATCGCTCTCCGACCCCAACAGAGGCCCAGCAAATAAACAGGAAAGCCCCAAACACAGCATCTCTCCAATCTTGCCCTGCACACAAAGTTTTCAAACACAATCTACACATACACTGCTGAGACCTGCCTGTTTCTGTGTGTGTATATGTTTGTGTGTGTGTGTGTGTGTGTGTATCCTGTGCTCCTGCTTAACTGTCAATATAAACAACTGTGTGTCTATCTATTGTTTGGCAACCTGTGGACTTATATTACTGATAGACAAAAAACATAAAATTGACTGGGGGGACAGGATCTCTCTTAGAGATGTGTAGGTGCACACGCACGCGCACACACACACACACACACCCTACTATAAACAGGTCAACAAGAGTGTGAGTTCTCAGACACTGGAAATAGTCACAATAAACTGATGAGTGCTATTAGTGAGGCCTCATTGCCTCTTCCACTAAAAATGTTCCACACCTCCTTACACCTCTCCCTCACTGTTATACAATACAGAGCCTAGAGGAAAAGAGGCCAGAAGCAGGGGACTCAGGAGAGAGAGAGAGAGAGAGAGAGAGAGAGAGAGAGAGAGAGACACACACACACACACACTAAGACACTGAGAGCGATTAACAAACTAATGTAAACTAAACATCTTTGGCTCTGCATGTATGCCAATAATACTGCAAAGTATACAGTTTGCAGAATGCGAGTTATACCTTATACACCATCATCAAGTAACAAGACACACTGTTTGGTCCATAAGCATTTGGGTAGTGATAGAATTTTGCCTCTCTACATCACTACAAAGGATGTGATTAAGGTGTAAGCTTTTAACTCTTATTCAAAACTTTTATTTAGTTTAACAAAACTATTGTATTGACCATTCAGGGGCTTTTTTATTTTATTTCTAATGAAGTCCATCCATTTTCATTTTCTCAAAAGTAATTTGAAAAATAACAATAAAATACTATTATTTTAATTTTACTAATAATTTAAGATTATTTTTATACTTTGCTACAACTTTGCGGTCAATGGCTACCTAAAGTCTAGAACCCATGGACATGTGAGGAGTTTCCTCCTTTGAAATGTTTTGCCAAGCATTTACTGCAGCTGCCTTAAAAAAAACAAACAAACAAACAAAAAAAAACAATGAGTTAGTGATTAACTCAACTTTTTATGAAAATTCCATGGTTGTTTTTGCTATATTAGAATCATTATTGATGATAATGTCGTTACTGACATTATAATCATAAAACCATAATGAGAAATCAGAAGCCTGAAAAAATAGTACAGAGTATGTCATACTCTGACATCAAACAGAAGGGATACAGTGCAACCACTTTAAAAAAAACAAAAAAAAACAAAACCCTGCTTTTCCTGTCATGAGTCAACAATGAAAAGTGTTTCTAAATATCTCATCCTGGAAGGAGTTTCCAAAAAATCTGTTTTCAGTGACCGAAAGCAGAGTTTGCATGTGTAGGAAAAGCTGAAATCCACCCACACACTCACAAAAATAATTTAAAAAACCCCCATAAAAACATGCACATGTGGACTAATCTGACTAGTCGTGTGAATCTTGAGGTAAACCCTCTGGATTCACAATAAATCCTGTGATTATCCAATTTATTTGTCTTTTGTTGTCTTCCAGGCTTTTTGGTGTTTTCGAGTTGGCCAGTGCACTCCTCATTACAAATGTACAAAATTGTTGATTTAGCCTCTCCGATAGGTCTGTTCTGTTTGCTCAGTGTAATGTCGTCCTCTTTCATTTGAACTAAAACCAATTTGGACTGAATTTTGGAAGGAGTTTATGAAAACTTGGAAATGTAACACCTACCTCCAGTTGTCCAATTACTTCTGAGCATGTAAAAAATTAAGGTTTATATATATATATATATATAAACAGGTGATTCAATAAATCTTGACTGCTTCATTTCAAATTCATTTAATGTTGTATAATTATGAAAACTGTGTCACTGGCTAATCCTTAAAACTCACGGAAACTGGGCTGGCAACACAGCATTGTTCAATGACTAATAAAAAAAAAGAAAAAAGAAAAAAAAAGGGCAAACAGCTGCTTATGTGGAAGTCCTGTCAGAGTATGACGCTGGGGAGACTCCAGACATCAACTGTTCATTTGGGTTTCATGCATGTCAGGTAAAACCAAAGTTATCATTTCTTTTAAAATGCATATATTTTACCACTATAGAATATGGAAACTTTTTGGAAAAATGCTTACATTATTATTATTATTTTTGGTCTTAGAAACAACCGAAAACACTCATAAAAACACAATGACCATACGTGTGCTATTTCTTTGCCTGAGTGAGCCATTTTGTTTTACTTTTTTGCTTAGTCATGTTTGTACAGTGGGTTAAAATGAAACAAATTTCATAATATTACCTACATTTCCAGTTATTGCACAATTCTGACCCCTATATATTCATTAATGCAAAAAAAGGTTAAAATGCTCTGGGTCTTAAGGGCTACATACTAATTTACCTGATTGTATACACTGACTTTAGTCTAATAATCCCCCTTTTAACAGAATGCTTAAGGGCTTGACAACTCACAAGCCACCCTTTTTGCTGAGACATGTGTAGAGATCTGTGAGAAGAAAATACAGCCACTAGTGTTAAAATGAAAACCAGTAGCTAAAAGGCATCTGGACACCAGAACCAGTGTTTTGTAGGTACTTGGTGCATGGCTTAACATGCGTAGGCTTCATTGTGTAAGGATGTCAGTCATCTGAAATATGAGCTTCATCATGGTACATCACAGAAAATGACACTGCATATATGACTGTTAATAGAGGAATTTGGTGGCATTGTTATAGAACTCTGTATGGTCTAAGGATCTTTAGTTCTTATTTAATTGTTAATGCATTAAATAAATAAAAATAGAAATTACACACTGTTGAAACATTTGGTGTGCGCTTTCAACAGAAGTTTTCTTCTGTTATTTAATTAGCTTGTTTTCATTAGCCTTTAAAATGTAATACACAAAAGACCTATCGAAACAAGTTCTCCAAAATGTAAAAATTTAAAACATCAACAGGACTCTGATCCTTTTAATTCGAATATTTGACCCTCACCAGAGCTCAGTTTAATCCTCTTTGAATAGCTTTCATTTAAGAATATGGTTAAAACAACTTTAATAAATTCATAATAAATCAAAATTCAACTTTAATAAATGCTTGATACTCTTTTCACAGTGCAAAAAAACTGTATGGAGCAGGAGTAAGCAGTACAAAAAACAATACCATAAATATACAGGGTTACTCTATCTGAAAAAGACATAATATGTGCTAAGTAAATGAAGCTGTACTTAACCTTGCTTTCGCCCACTACTGATACCACTACATGTGAATGTGTCTGCTGAGGCACTTACGTCAAATACTTTCTCTGTGTACATCTCATCATTCACACGGTCTCTGAGGATGTCCTGGTTTTGCCTCACAAATGTAATGTAGGTGTCTGCCAGATCCATGCCAGGTTTCTGAGACACACACAAGAAAGGAAGATTGTGTGTAAGAGAGAGAGAGAGAGAGAGAGAGAGAGAGAGAGAGAGAGAGAGAGAGGGGAAAAATTGAAAAGTGAAAGCTGATGTGAAATGGATTTGACAAAAAATAATCTGCAGTAAAACATTAACTATTTCTGAGGTAAAAATATCACACATCTTTGCATGCAGAAATAAATCTATCAATGCCTCTACCCATGTCATGCTTACAGCAGCTCACTGTTGGTCAGTAGTGTTCAGTAGGTTTACATTTTAAGCTCTGGAGGCATGTTGAAAATCTAAAGGCATGTTAATTACAAGTATGATAAAATTCAGTATAATGCTCTTTTTGTGACCAGGTGGAAAACAATAACTAAGACTAATGCGCTCCAAATTGCCTCACACTTTCAACGCAATCTTCTCAGTTTACCTGCGTAACAAATAAAGGGAAAAAAACATTGCTATTTACACTGGGAGCACACAAGTAGAAAGAAAATGCTCTAATACTACTGTAATTGCTTTGACACCTTTCACACCCATTTCTCAGGGGCTGACAACCTGCGGGCAGAGCATGGCTCCTTATCACGCTATGCTTCCTCCTTCTCCTCCTACACCATGGTGGAGGACACAGGAACGCTACAGCACAGCAAGGCGGAAATTCCCTTCTGGCTCTTCAGGGGAAAAGAGTGGAATAACTAGACACAAGATATGTGATGGACACTCCACTTCTCAAGTTACTGATGTTTCAAATATGTGACAGCTGCTGTGTTCGTTACAGCATAACAAAGTGACATTAAGAGCTTACTGAGCCACAGATTTGTCTGAAATACCAAGCGCAAATTACTCACACTTCCGACTTAACCTAAGTGTCAATCAATCATGTAAAACTAATAAGTTTTTTTACACACAGTCACTATAATGTTAAAAGAGCCCGTCTTAGAACACGACTGTCCCATAGGCTTTAGGCTGATGAGATTTCCTGTATGACATAGACACTTTTTTATAAACACACAGGCACACAAAGATAATGATAATAATGTTTTCTTTCTTGAGCTGCAATCCCACCCATGGTAACCCCAGAATTTATGCAGACCATAGAGTAGAACAGCTATAAAATGATGTACAAAAGCTCCATCCAAACACAAACACAATAGGATGTTCTCAGGCACTTACTACACTTGTTTTGATGCAATTTTTCAAATCTTTTTTCTGATTATTTCTTCAAGGTATCAAGCTATAAAACCTGTCAACAAGTCCTAGTATGTGTTTGTGTGCGTGCTGTCACCTTACAGACCCCTGTGAGCCACATGGCAGTGCTTAACTACCCTTAACTACCCCAAGCCTTAACGCTTTTTGTTCTCATAGTGTGACAAGTAACCAGCTTCCCACCCCCAGAGCACACATACAATCGCAAAAGCAAACATGAGTACACACAACCTGTCAGCAAACTCTCTTGGCCATCATTTGAACAGAATCACAAACAGCCCACGATGAGAAGACGTAGGAGCATTTGAGCCACAGCAGGGAAAACAATACGAGAACTGCTAGGAATGGGCAGGGGTGTGGGGCAGCCAGGGTGTGTGTGTGTGTATATGTGTGTGACTAAATCAATGCAGAGGTGTGGGATGGTGTGATTAAGGCCAGGTTAATGACTGGTTAAGCTAAGGGGATAAGCGACGGGGACGGGAAACAGAGGAGAAAAAGAAGCAGAGACTAAATAGATGGTAATTACACAGAGTGGCTGCTCTGGCTTCCTGCCACGGTTTCATTCACTGCCCAGGTGCAGGTGTATAAATGCGTGCGAGAGTGTGATTCTGTATGTGTGTGTGCGCGTTAGAGATTGAGACAGAGAGATGAAGTATGTGTGAACTGTTTGTATGGAATGTATGAGAATCTACAGGTAAATTTGTGGTAAATAGTTTCAAGGTGGAGTGTGTATGCGAGAGCGTTCACTTTTAATCAAAACATATGTTTGGAAGGGTGTGAATGTCTGACTCAATGTGTTTAGCTGAGCTACCAGCAGGGCTTGCTTTGCTAGAATACCCAACTGCTTCAATGGCAGTCTTCACAAAAGAGCAGAAGAGCTTAAAATTTCATGACAAGGGCCTAGAAATGTTCAGTGGCAAAGGCCAGCCCACATCCTGGCTCTCTGGCTCCCTCTTTCTTTTCCAGCACGGCTGCGAAATGGGCTTCTGAGACGCTGGGTTGCCTCCACACAAAAGCGCAAGGTGGACATTACATTCTCATTTAAGGCATAAGAGGGGGATTTGCCTACTGCACACCACTGGCTTCTGCGTGCCAAGAGCACATTTTTAACAGGCTAAAAGGTTTAATGGACCATTGAAGCCTTACAAAATGGCCACGTTTTTCGATGCTGCAATTTAGGACATTTTAAAAGCATTAGTTAAAATGCATTAGTTTAAAACATCATATCCTTTCTTATGATATTACAAAAAATACCTGCACATGTCATTTTTCTGTAATACAACAAATAGCAAATCTCTAGTTGTACATTCACAGAAATAAAACCAGCGTCGATATTCTCTGCCTGTTCATTGCCTCCCTGACACCTCTCAGAACGTTAGTCCAATCGGCGCTGGTTGTGAAACCCGCTGTCAACAACTTTCTGGATTTCAAACCATATTCAAGCCAAATGGGTTACCAATTAGCGTTACTTAGCCAGCTCTCGGATGCACCCTGGCACTACAATAGCTCTTTGCAAAACTATGCAACATTTAGCACTGCCATTTGATGAATAAATAGGAAGTATTTCTCTCGTGATGGCAAGAGATACTGAAACAGCACTTGATTCTTGCCCGTTGGTTTTCTTACTGAGAGAGGGCATGCCAGAAGGCTAGGCTAAAACACTCGGCAAAGTTGGATACCACATCTTTCATGAGATTACAAAACTGGCAAACGCGCAAATCAACGCATGTGCTAAATAAAATACTTTGTACACAGTCACATAGCAGGCACTAAAGCTTCATGCAGACAGAAACCACTGAGAGTTCTGAGCTGAGTAACACTTACTGGGACGTCCACATACTTGGCTGCTGCTTTTACCTTTAAAAGAGGGTATGAATAAACTATACTGAGTTTTTTTTTCATGTCTTAAAATGTACTCTTTTTTTTTGTTATTTGAAGGGAAGAAAAAACACTTACAGTAAAAGAAAGGATTGAAGAAAAAAATGTTCCTTCATCATATCGTGAAAGCTTGGACAGCACACCATCCAAAACAGCAGCAAACTGCAAGTGCAGATAAAAGAAAAATTTAATACAAAACGAGACAATAAAAACACATTTAAGCAGCATGCATGCCACATAATGACAATCTTTAGCAGCCCATGAGAATGTGATAAATAAGAAACTGAGTAATAGCAACTTCGGATGAAAATACCATCTCTGATATTGAGCTTCTAGCTTTCTCAGTGAGAGGCGTCAGAAAAATCTAAAACTCTATCATTCATAGACCTTCTTATATTCATTCAGTCTAAATGGAAACGCTCGGAGGCATTCACCAGCACATGTGAAGGCCAGCAGAAGAGCTAGCAAAAGCCAACCTCAAGGAAGCAAATAGTACCTTTGAAACCAGGCAGGAGATCATTTCTTTAAAGGCCTCATCGATCAGGACATCAATTTTAGAATGGTACTGTTGCTGTGGAGATGTGCACATAATACATGGCTTGTTAATATATCGAAATGGCTTACAGCACAGATATAAATAGGGTTCCAACAAAAAGTGAAAGCAGAACTGATTGCTGAAACACAGACTTAAAACCTCATATACATGCACAGACTAAAAGTCATTATTTCGTTATTATTTTTGGCCCAAAAATACACTGAGTAATGACTATCTGACAAAGTACAGTATTAGGTCTAATCTGTATTATCCTTCAGTTATTGTAATTACCAGGTCCTACACTCATCAAACCCTAATGTTAATAAAAAGCATCTGCAAACCTAATCTCAACTCACAGTGAATGAACACGCAGCTTAATCACATGAATGTATACCGTGGAGTAGAAGAATCTTCCCGTATAACAGGGCCGAGTTAAGCAGCTAATAGGCGCTATTATGCAGCTGAATGGAATTCCTTTCCTCGTTTAAGGCAAAGGAATCTGAAGGATACTTTTTTTTTTAAGGAAGCCGCAGTAAAGGCAGCCTTGTGTTTTTTATAAAAGTCTCATCCAGCTGCAGTGACCAAAGGCTCAATTTGGCTTCAATTAATTTTGTATTTTTAATCTGGATATACTGATTCCTTTATCCCCCCCCACTCCCCAAAAAAAGGTGATGCTGAAAAAGATAGGCAGAAGACAAGGAACAAGTCTAAAGAAGAGTAAACGAGAGACAGAAAAAGGAGGGAGAAAGTGTGCAAGTGTGTGTATGTGTGTGTGTGTGTGTGTGTGTGTGTGTGTGTGTGTGTAAGAGAGAGAAAGGGAAAGAGAGCCTCCATTCGGCTTCATTGAATAGATGCCTTTGCTGCATGCAAGGCAAGCGGGAGTTCATCTCTGCCAACAATGCCCTTTCACAGCACATCTAAAGAACACCCAAATTAAAAATTTCAATCAATAAAGAGCGTAGATCGGTGACAAATTGAGGGTGCTGAGAGGTCACCATTGGCAGCCCTAATTTTCTTTTCACTATTTTGCACTACATGAAATGGCAATTTTTCCATAAACGGAATTATGGGCAAATCTTAAGGACTTTTTACCTCAATTAACACTTCCACGTTTGCTTTTTATATAACAGTGGGGGCCAAATTGCAAGGGCTCTTTTTGCATTAGAGGGGATTAAATTGTGGGGTCTTTGCTGTGTGTGAAAACCAAAAGAACAATAATTTCTTTTGAAAACATTTATCTGGGAGCGATCCAGTAAGAGGCACTTCAGGGAGAAAGCAGTTTCTAAAGAGTAACCTTGCATTCTGAAACGCAGCAACCCCTTTCAATGGAAGCGTGAACAGACAAAGATATAGGGTAGTAAATTTATTATGTACACATTACAAACACACACAACATGCACATGTGCTATATACAAATTCTGAACTTTTATACACAGATTCAGCTGAATACTGAGCGGTTTTGAGAGGCAAAATGACAAAAATAAGAAGCGAGAAACCTTAATCTATCTGGATAAAAAGCTCTTTTTAATCCCAGCAATCCCAGGTTCATTCTGAAGCATACAATATTTTAAATGTACCAGGATAAATTGAACGTTTTTATATTCACTGCTGTAAAGCAACATTTTTTGCAAGTTACAGAGAAAAGTATTAATATGTCAAGAGAAATGAGCCCTGGACAATTACAATTGAATTTTCTTACTAAAATTTTACCAAATTACTGAATTACAATAGAAACTCAACTGAGGGATGAATTTATAGAATTTTTGGACTATGGATACAATTTTGGACTTGAAGAATTTATGGCCTTGTATACAAAACTGGTATTTTACAAGCGTTACGAGAGATAGTAGACTCACCCACTGTTGGTCCGTCTGAGGTATGTGCAATAATGAGCATGACACATGAAAAGGAAAACACACAATCCTTAGTAAAGAATACGCTGTTGTGGGTAAGGCCTGTGTTTTTTGTTAGCTTTAATTTCTCATTTTTTTTTCCTTCAAATATACTACACACAATCACATACACACAACAAATAATAAAAAAAGAAATAAGAAATGCTTTGGACTAGGAGGATTAGCTACCATGTTTTGAAGTTGTTGTTGCCATGGCAAAATGAGCTTTTCGGGGCTAAAACTATAACCAATTTTTTGTTTTCTGAAAGTGCACATTGAATCAAAAAAACAACAAAAAAACAACAACAACAACAACAAAAAAAAAACATTAAACCGAATTGGCATTTCTTTTTTAAGGTTCTGTAAGAAATACAAACGAGACCTATGCATTTCTTAAGGCACACTCCACTTGCACTTTAATGACCTTGAGCAAGTCAGTGCTGTATTGTGATAAACAATGATTACTTTACATCGAGTGTGTGTGTGCGTGTGTGTTTGTGTGTATTAAAAAATATATAACAAAAACTCACAATTAAACAAAGATTACACTTAACACACAAGGGCAGACAAAAAAGTAATTCTCTAAAACTGCCATTACTGTACACTCTTGCACCTGTGCATGTGAATTGTATGAGCAAATATAAGATGGACTTGTATGATTAATGATATGGTTGTGATTCAACAATTAATAATATGGTTGTGGTTTACCTCTTGGCCTTGGTCGAGGATACACAGCTTGGAGTACTGTTTCTTAGCATCCATAAGAATGTTGAACATGGTGCAGACAGACAAAGGCACCCTGAAGTCAGTGGACTTACTTGACTTTTGCATCTTAGTATCAAAAGCTGCTTTGGTCCTGTGTTTAAAAGAGGTGTGGCTTCAAATCATACCTCAAAATACTGTATTTTTGTATGTACTTTACCCAACATCGAAAAACCATATACTTTTAAGGCTGTACTCAACTTATTGAATTTTTTTGAGCTCTTATATACATAAAATGTGCTTTTTGGAACTGTAAATACAATGCAGACATGTACAGTATCACTGCAAAATTACACATTTTAGACTGAATTGTTTTAATACGAGTCTTGACCTTTTAACGCAGGCCTCCATCATATCACTAGCCATGAGCTTCAGTCTCTGCTCCAGATGTCTAGCAAACTCTGGCTCTGGCCAGTGCAGGTCCATTACAAACATCTGGAGAGCATCCAGCTTCCAGAACAGGTCCTCTGATGTTGCAGAGCCATTACTGCAAAAGATAAGGCATAGAATAGCATTAGCTATTCATCCTTTCCATCTGATGTAACAGGCTCTTTATATATTTTATCAGTCACATGAAGAACGCAAATTTTCAAGTACCACTAATTTTTAAACCTGTAACCTCAGGATAATTATATTGATTTTTCAAGTAATGTGCTTCACATACTTGAAGTGTTCATCAATATTTTGAATAGCACTGGTTTTCAGTCTGTATGTTTGTCTAAGCTAATTTTAGCAGCAGGTACCTTTAGACAGAACATGGTAACTTAGCAACTAATTCAAAAGAAGGCTAGAGTTAAATCATACAGAATGGCACTTATGTGAAATGCTTAAATCCTAAATAAATTAACCTATATTGTTAATGCTAATTCTCATCGTCATCTGTGTTTTATTTTTAAAAATAAAACACTATTCATGCTAAATAATATTTTTATTACATAAACGATGTCATGGTATGTGAGTCAACAAAGGAAACCAACAAAAAAGCTTTGCCTATACAGCTTAAAGCTGTTAAAAAATGTTCCTGGGTTTCCAGAGGCTTTAGACAGCCTCAGCAAGGCAGACAGATGGACTGACACCACTGTGTCAACTACAGTTAACACGACAACACACCGAGAGGCTGACACAAGCAGCATTCAAGTGTACAGCGCAAAACGCTCAGCAGTAAGGAAAAAAGGGCACTCACTCCTCTCGCTGTTAAAAGACTGTTACCTTCACAAGTGGCAGTCCTGGAAAATAGTTTGGCAAAGTCCACAGTGCAATTAAAAAGGATGAGCATGAGTTCCCACTCGATTAATTAGCGGTGGTACAGTGTGTGAGGGCTCCCTCGGGGGCCCGCGCCGCCCCCTCAAGCCTGCACGAGCGGGGGAAGAGGCTGCACGAACAAATGGACGAGGTTCTCGCCAGGAGCGGCACTCCTATGGGGGAACACGGCATTCTGACTGCCTCTAACAACCAGATAACCACAGAGTCCCCTTGGACACACACCCACAGGACTACTCCCACTACAGACACTGTTTTAGGCCTGAAACCTGGTGTGCATTTGCAGTCCAGCCTGTTTACAATGAAAATGATCTACATATTTAGATTTTTTCTTTTCTGATAATCTAAAGTGTTCCATAATAACAATAACATCACCGTAACCACGAAGCTCAAGGCCGAGTGAGCACTGGACTCTTTCCAATTACTTCAGTATTGAATAAGTTGGATGATACTAGCCAAGTTTCAATTTAATTATTTTCATGGCTTTCGAGGGGTAAGGTATTATCTTGGCTGAGCATTTGAGAACAAAGGTTAAGATTTGCAAGATTCTCAGATGTGATTCCAGTTCTGGAATTAACAAATTCCACTGAATTTACTAGACAAGCATGCCACACAGAAAAATTAAATGGAAAAATTAAAAAGAAAAATATTAGCTCATTTTAGAAATTGAGAACTGATGCCTGAATGGCTTTCATATAAAAATTAGGATAAATTAAGAATATAAAAATTTCATCACAGATTACAACATCCGAATAAGTACAAAAAGTTTAAGTTTTAATTATCACTAAATATTTTACTAATCAACAACTTGATAGCAGCAAACTCTAAAGCTAATTTAAATTAACTGGAACAGAAAAACCAAAAATATCAAATAGAGATTCTCATTACATTATCATTTCATACACAAGCAAGACATCCAACAAAAAATAGAAATCAAACTTGAGCAGTAAATCTAAGCTAACCATAAGCACTGATCTATGCTCTAGTAAAACATGGTCTTGTTGCTGTGACACCGTTTAAGCAAATGTGTATAACTAACGTAATCCATCCATCCATCCATCCATCCATCCATCCATCCGTCTATCTATCCATCTATCCATAAATAGATACACACAGACACACACGTTAGCTGACTTGTTTTTGGGTGATTCTAAAGGTTGGGCACCCGATTCCAAAAGTTAAGTGCTTTCTTTACGGCTATAATAAGCACTGGCATGGCCATTAAATATGGATGGTGCCCAGCTGGCCCATACACACGTGTTATCACATAGTGGTCCAATCCAGGAGGGGGTGGAGAAGCTGGGCATCTGAGGAAGATTGAGGGGCAGGTTGGGAACTTTAGGCAAAGGCACACTTGGCAGATTGTTGGTAATAGTCCTGCCAGAGATTGAAAAGAGAGAAAAAAAAGCAGGGAAGGAAACAAGACATAAGAGACAGTAGAGTGAAAAAAGGAAAGACAGATTTAAAGAATGAAGAACTGTAGAGTTGTACTTTGACATAAATATAAAAGATAGAAAAAGCTAAGAGTGTTTGTGTTTAGGTATGAAATGGGGGAAAAAGACTGAATAAGGGAAAAGTCCAATCATTAAAATATACTCCAGGTGCATAAAAACATGCTGCAAAAGATAAATAAATGACTTAGAAATCCTAAGAAAATTATAAAAATGAACATAAAAAATTTATTCTGCCATCATGTCTGCTGTACACATGAAAACCCTAGATGGCACACAAAACATAAAAGTTTTATTAGTTAAGTGTCTTACTTGACGGACTGCCAAGTCTCTTGCTCAAAGCCACGATGGACAGACTGCGCAATGGAGGACTCCATCAGATCAATATAGCGTACCACCAGAGGCATGTAGAGCTCCTGCAGGTGCTTGTGAAATGTTCCATTGCACAAGTGAGCTAGAGAAAGTAAAAAATGCAGATAGTTGGAAAGCTTTTAAACTGTAGTAAACATGTAGCACTCTCTAAATCTCAAATACAACTTTGGCATAGACTAAAGACCAAAACCAGACAGTGTTGCATAAAATGTGGAAGAAATCCTCTAAGAGACCACATTAAATTTATAATGGTTACAAATCCCTAGAAATGACTCCTAGAAAAAAAAAACTCCAGTTTTCCCAATATAAAGTAACAAAAAAAAAAATGTTGGAGAAGATATCTAGTAGTGCGTGGGATAGAAGAAGCAGACGAGTAAAGGTGGCACATTCCCACAAACTCCTGTGGGATTTCATCCTAGAAAGAGAGAGAGAGAGAGTCAGAGAGAGAGAGAGCGAGAGACAGAGAGAGAGAGAGAGGTGTCTCATTGGGCATCATTAGTTATAATTCCCTCTCACTCTGTTCCTTCATCATTAACACTAGCCTTTTTACTCTCGTGGGTATGTGAGCACGTTTCACAACCATTTAACATCTTGTGAAGATGATGAAACCCATGTGTGCATTTAGTGACAGTAGCATGATGCAGCCTTCATGGCCAAGAGCTTGATATTTTAGATTTTTATATGCTTAATTATAGTGGAATAAATGATTACCAAGTGTGCATACACACACATACATACAGTACATGATAGATCTAGATAGGCGATATATGAAAACAGAGGCTGACTTTATTGAGACATTTTATTGTCTGCTTAATTGTAACATTTTAAGATTTAATATCATATGCATTTAATATCTGAACATTATAGCACTGTGGTAGATCATACCCAAAATGCAAAATTGAGTGATGCAGAGTGTATCAGACAAAAGTTTGAGCACACCAGATTTTTTTTAAGTAAAGATTTATGCAGTTAATTATGCATTTACAGTAGACACATGTATAAAGGTTTTTCTGAATAATTTTTTTTTTTTTTTAATAAATAGTTTTATATGTAAGGAATAAAACCAAGACTGTGCTATACGAGTTCTCATGTCTGGAAACTTACTGACTGTTACAGAAGCTAGTATGCAAAACCAATTTCATTAATGTTATATAAACGTTTACTAATAGAAAACATCATTACATCAATAATTATACACTTTATTTTGGTAAGCAACATCAAATATGAACGATTATCCCTGTGAAAGAGCCGTTACTCTATATACAATAATGAATTAACACTAGAACATTATCAAAACACTGCATTTCTCCTGATCAATTTAATGAATTTATTAATTTGTCAGCATATTCGAGCATTTACATTTACAGAAATGGATCCCGGATTAGGCCTCGTCATGAATCTGGTCAAGAAAATAAGCATTTGCTTTTCCAGGTCACTGTTAAATTATTATTTTTTTGTTATTTCACAGTCTTCGTACCTCAATTAATATTTTAAAAATGGCAGAAAAATTGAACAGTTGAAGAACACCTTTTTCCATAAGCAATTGACTGTAAACTTTTCAATTGTGGGGCAGATATGAAGGGTGTTCAAGTCAAACCGGAATTTTGATTGTAAAGAAAAACATAACACAGAAGAGAACTACCTTTATTTTTCTATATAATCCTCTGCTAAATTAACGTACTTGAAATGCTGACCTCCCCAGGACTGCTTTAATGGCCCAAACATGTGGAAATGAGGTCAGGACTGTACGGGGATGTGGTAGTAACTGCCATTTCAGTTCCTGTAATGTAAAAGTGGTGTTTGGGAATGATGGAGTGTACAGGTCCCACAGACAGATGTGTCTCTTCTGCAAGCTGGCAGCAAGTCATCTGTCGATTTTTAAAGATCAGACATTACACTCACTGTGTTCTAAAGCCACCTCAGCTAGGGTCGTCATGCACGAGTCCCATTAAGGTACTGCACTGGAAGTTGTCTGTAAATGACAGTTTACCAGTTTCAATCATTCAGTTGAGAAAATTTGCCCCGGTTTGACACCCCCCTATGAGAAGTTTTCAGCAGTCAGCTGTAGCTGTTCGATACTTAAAATACACAGAGAACTGTTTTATTTGTTAGTTTGTTTGTTCTTGTAGCTGAGGCTGACAATAGTGCATGATCCAATGTTAAAGAGGATAGCAATTAGAGCTGGGGTTACCTGCTTTGACTGCTAGATACTATACAGATTTAAATTATGTATTTAAAGGAACAGGATAAGGAATGCTGTGTAGGTTTTTGGTGCTCTTCTTATGAGCAGCAGATTAATAAATGCTGCTGTCAAATGTAATCAAAAATGAGCATTTAAATTATGCTTTTCCAAAGTTTTCTGCCCAAGGGAGAATGAACTAGCAGTAATTGTTGCCCCTCCCCCATTCCGTTTGCCAAATTACTCCTACGCCCTTGCTAATAACCAAAACAATAATTCCCTCTTTTTTGAGAAACTTGCAAGGTTTTCTCATTATATTTCAGTCTGTATGAATAGGAGTGTTGTGACAGATTAAATGACTGAATGCACAGCAGTGAAAAGTAATTAGAGGAGAAAACAATATGATTCTACTTCAGCCTCACACAAACATGTGCACTAAAAAACAGACTCAAATACCTCTAAATATTTCAACTCTTAAGAGTGTCTTTACTCTGCCAGATATGGATTAAACAGTGTATATTTACTGTTTTTTTAATTAATTTATTTATTATTAATTATTTACTGAAAATCTGTATTTGACTTATTAAAGAATGGTAAATACTGTATGTTTTAGAAGGATTTGCTTAAGAGATAAAACAGGATTGTAAATGCTGTTGGCTTTCACTATTATACTATGGGCCAGATATATATACATCAGATTTATAATTTGATATGCCTGTCTTTACTGTTCTGTAATATCACAAAACTGCTGGGAATACCCAATAAACACTGCAGGAGGTGTTAAATTTTTAAAATGCTGCAAGTGGTGGAGATTGTCGACCTTAGTATAAAAAAATCTCAAGACTAAAGAGGAAATGCAAGTATAGGAAGAAACATTTAAATCTGTTAACAAATGAAAATTCTTGTTAAATTAACAAAATCCATGTAAGAACTATGTAGCCGTATTAATCCTGCTGAAATAAAAAAAAAATTAAAAGAATTCCACTTTGAACCCTGTCAGAAAGTGTAACAGTCAGTTGTAGATTTCTATAATGGGTGTTCAAGTTAAACTTTTGTACAGAATAACAGAACAGTTATGTGAGTAGAAACTACCTTAATTTCTTTATATAATCCCCTGCTACACTAATGCACTTATACCAACGTAACAGTTTGACTTGGATGCTCCTCATGGTAAAACAATTTAGTAACCTAAACCTAGAAGTAGCCTAATTATACCCAATTGAGCTTGAAAACTGCAAAAATTCAGCAGCTTACTACTTCATAGGTCTGAAACACTGTTCATGTTTCTGTGTCTTCAAATGTTTGTCAGAAATTATATAAACTGCTCTTGTTTATTTATGGCCAGATGTATAAAGAGAATACATCTTTTCTCCAACAAGAAAACAACACCAAGAACAAATGAAAGATAAGCAGCCAGGCTGTGTTTTAAGACAAAATGCTGTCTGTGGGGCACAAATCATTACAGAGAAAAAGAGCATAAAGAAAATATGCTGTTATATATTCGAGAAAAAATGATTAATTGTAAAAGTGGTAAAGACTTTTGCATAGATAAAGAAATTGATGACATCAAAGTGGAGGACGATATAGCAGTAAAGTGTGGCCAGGTCCTGTGCTACTGCCCATAATTTTGGAATGACCACATATGGGCATGGGGTCAAGTATCTACATATGAGCATGGGGTCAAGTGTCTACATAGTTTTGGCCATGCAGTATATCTAGAAGGCAACCTGAGCCGTGAAATGAAGATGATGAAATTGAACCAGAAAGGATGTTAAATTAAACTTCTCATCATATGGGAAAGCTAATGTTATAAAAATTATGACAATTCACCATTTAATTAGATCTCGGTGGGGTCTGAAAGTCTTTTTCACAATACCATTTTATGGTTTTAGAAATGATGTTCATGTCAAAGGTTTTTTAGGACAAGAAAAAACAACTCTTCAAGAGGAAAATATTGTCTTGGCCCCCAGCATATATAATACTTAAATACAGAACCACTGAAGTAAATTCCATGTAAAATTTATCTGTGGTAATACTATAAAATTAAACCTACACTATTGCAATAAACATGTAGGAAGGGATAGGAACTGTAGGTAAAGTATTTAAGGAAGGGCTACTGGTGTCCTACAAGGAACTAAAGGGACCATGTAATCTACTTATAATTACCTTCATGTATGACCTCCAAAATAATAATGAAACAGGATTGCCTTGAAAACTTAAAAAATGCTCAAAGTTTTCTGACTTTTACAGAATAGTCAAAGTGGTTTATAGAAATAATGAGAGTAACTTGAAAATACTGTGGCAAAAAGACCTTGGATGTAAAAATGAAAATAAACCATGGTCAAAAATGTAATTAAGCTCGGAAAGATAGTGAATGTGTTGGGAAAGTGGACAAGGAAAACTTTCTGTCTACCCACAGTAATGACTTCTAGGCAATAAAGTGAGTGTGAACAGTTTAACTAAGGGTGAGGTTGGGATTGTGATTTCAGGTCTGTGAGAGCCTCAAGAATGATTTTTAGACTTGGGATAATGACAGAACTAAAAGAACAGCTGAGTTTATTGACAGAAACCACCTCTGATGAAATTATGTTGGCTAAAATATTAGGCGAAGGAGATACAGATAATGCATGGCAGAATCTAAAGCATCATATACTGTATAGAGTAACCCAGTAACACTTACTCCTTTAATTCCTAATTACCTTGCAAACCTTTGATCTGTACCTAATGATATGTACTTGTTTATCTGTCCTTTTTTATGCATTTGATCTAGTTGTAACTTTATTTTAGTTTACAATATGTTGTTATAATGGTGTCAAATGTTGAAGTGCAGAAATAAATAAAGAAAAAATACATAAAGATAGGCCTAAAATAAGATGGATTAAGCTCACTTACGATCAGTACGCAAGAAATTGTTAAGCAACTGGAAAAGAGGAAAGCTGTCCCAGGAGTCCTGTGGCTGCACTGCCAGAGCTGCATCCATGTCGACTGTGTAGAGAGACAAGAAGGTTTCAGCGTGCTCTGCCATTTCCTCAGGCCACCAGGAGAAAGCCTATGGTGCACATGCCCGCACAAGCATGCGCGAACACGCGCACACAGACAGACACACAGAGAGAGAGAGAGAGAGAGAGTGAGAAAGAGAGGGAGAGAGAGATATAGGGTGAATTATGGGCATTACATTAAGTTATATACAGCTTCATAATATCATTTAGAATTTATAAATTTCTTAAACAATTTATTTGTGTTGAAACAGAATGAAAGGGGGCTGCACTATTTTCACCCCATAGCCATTCTAATGAAATTGCCCAAACTTGTCATATCCCACTTCAGAGGGGTGGTATATAGCTATATTTATGAAAAATGTAATCTATGTAAAAAATGTAAGCTATGTAAGATTTTTCAGCTTTGGGTGTTTTTAAAAGGTTCCTAAACACACTTGAGAAATTAGAAATTTATAAAAGAAGGTACGTTAAAAATAATATATAGTGAGGGGATAATAAATATTTATTTATGGGAAAATAAAGAAAGCCAAGAGATTAAGAAACACAAGGAGTTCCATTTTGTTTTTAAGAAATCAGTCTGAAGTTATTTGGTCTGTTTGTTTGGAATTGTCATCTTGATGGAACATCTAGGTTCACCTGAATATTCAGTTTCCTGACAATCTCCTCCAAGTCTCAGTGCATCACTCAATTTAAGTAATGCCCCAGTTCATCTTACAGAGTAGCATCCCCATATTATTATGCTCCCAGATCCATACTTCACAGTGGATATGATGTTCTTGATTTCTTGGTTAAATATTTAACTCTTACTTCTCCCAAACTCAGGAGTTATGAGTATAAAATAACTATTTTTGTTCAGTTTTTTTTCTCCAAAGGTTTCAAAGTTGTCTAAACACTCATTTGCAAATTCTTAAATTTTTTAGAGGTTCAAAAGTAATTGGAAAAATTAACAGTTACAAATATTATGAATATTTTTAATATTTAAATGAAAAAAAAGAAAAAAAAGAAAGAGTTTCCACTTTGGAGATTCTTTGCCAAGTCCTTTACTGTACAATAGCTGCCTTTAGTTGCTGCTTGTTTTCAGCATTTGACTGAATTTCAGCAGAGTGTATAGATCTATACACTTCAGAATTCATCCTGCTACATCAATCAGCAGTCACATCGTCAATAAACACCAGTTCCACTGGCAGCTCTACACACCCACGTTTGAAAGGTGATGTAGTATGCTTTGGATCATGGGCCCTTCCTTTCCTTCTTAAAATTCTCCTCGTTCAATCCTTAGTTAAACCCTATGTATATACATGTTTTTCCAGGGCTTTTCGTGTTGCTGAGCACACCAGTGAACTCCTTATGTTGAAAAATGTTCCAGATTGTTGATTTCAGCACCCCCAATATACACTATATGTTGATACATATATACCCCCAAAAGGAAATATGTATAAACTATAATTATCAGTTTGTCTCTGATGAGCAAGCCGTGGGCGACAATGGCAAGGAAAAAAATCCCTGAGATGGCAATAGGAGGAACCCTCGAGAGGAACCAGGCTCAACAGGGAACCTGTCCTCATTTGGATAAAATCAGATAGATACAGCAGGGATTCATTTGCAAACATACTGAGTGCTATGAGGCTGAAAGTTCAGTAAAATGGCAAAGATGTTTAAGATAAAATGGCCTCCTTCACTTGCATAGGCGCCTTTTTGGTTTTAATATAAAGTATTTCTAAGAACAAATACTAAATATCTAAACAGAATTTCCAAGAACAGATAGTAAATCTACCACTTGACCTTTCATATGCATAACTTATGAAATAACTAATTAACTGGCCAGAACAGGCCATCAACCTGCTTATCCATCAGGAACTTAAAAAAAAAAATCCTGTAATTCCTTAACGGTTAATGCCATTTTGTTTAGTTAAATCTCTTATTGAAAAACTGAAAGACCTTATAAAAAGCTTATAAAACATATCTTTGCTTATGCTTAAGTATACACATTCTTTCATTTTTTAAAACACAAATGGACATGTATACCAGAAGTATATTACATAAGATAAACAAACCTCCCAATGTATATTTTCCCTTCACTATAATATACACAATGATCAACATAGAAGCACAACAGATACAAAAGAATAAATGAGAAATTAACATATAACAAATGTGTGCAACAATTATGTTCAAGGTTTGACTGAATTCAACAGACAAACACAAAAAGAAAACTGATGTTATCAACCAAAAGCCCAGCAGATGACAGACAGGACAAAAAAAGGCCTTGAGAGAAAAAAATATGGAAGCTCAATGGCTTAGGTACACACAGTTGGAGAAACCAAATCTATATCATCTTTCAGCAGCCATCAGAAAAATAAAACTGAGCCCTCACTGTGCTGGGCATCATCCAAAAAGCTTCAAGTGGCACTCAGAACCTGCTCCGAACATGTTCTGACCTTTCTTGCCAAACTATTTTAGAACCATTTAGTGTTTTTGGCAGTATTACTTACACATAAGCCACAGTCATTTTTCATTTCAGTAGGTTGTTCATATACAACAGTATTACCCATCACTGAAAGTAAAGACTCGCATCCACTTTCTCTTAATACTAATGAAACTGTCAATGTCAATCCCCAAAGAATAATATTGCCATGTTTGACATTTGTGTTCAAATAAATCAGGTTCTCAGCTCTGGTCCTGGAGGACCCCCTGCCCTGCACATTGGAATGTTTTCTTAGCTTCCAGCACACCTGATTTAACTAATCAACTAATTAACAGCCTTTCCTTTTTCAGGGCAAGGGTTGAAAGCCACTGAAAATAAATTGTGGGTGCATACACCTAAAAAGTGACACAAATGTGATCAGCGTAACAGTTATCCTATTCACAATTATAAAGCTACATGCATTCATGCACCTATGAATCTTACAGTTGTTTTATCTCACTATTGTTCTTGATTTATTGAAATTGGTTGTAACTGTGCTTTTGGCATGTTCAAAGCATTATATAATCATAATAAACACAACTTTTATTAATGTGCTTTCACCTAATTAAGATGAATAAACAATGGACTATTAGTTGTCATAGTTTGCACACTATGCTTTGTGCATGTAAAAAAAGAAATAAAAAAAGCACATGAAATTTATTATTATATCAAATGTCTTTTTGGCACTGACTCGAAAGGATCACACTGTCTCCTCTAAGGCAAAGACTGCTTTTTATTCTTTTCTATTCCAACTGACAAGGGTTTTATTGTGTGGCTGTATGACTTGCACTGGAATGTCCTTCGCGTTCATTCTTATAATGTAGATACTGGCTTTTGCCCACTTAAAAGAGAGCTTAATTGGAGGCCCAGCCATTTTTGCTCCTCCTCATAGGACAGGCAAGAACTCTCTGTCCATAACTGCGGACTTCAATCAAAAAAAAAAAAAAAAGTAGAATAGAAAAAGTCAAATGAAAAAATGTGTGATGAGAACAGAAGAATGCTCTAAGAGCTACTGAAAAATTCTATTGTTCGTGTATATCTTTGTGCCTCTGAGAGTGTGTATCGGGGCTGTATGGGAGCAAACACTAATTCTAGTGACATTCTGTACCTGGCCTTGAAGACGCTCATCTCTGAGTCTTTCAGAAGTAGCTCTTTTAATGGCACAGTGCCAACCGACCCCATTTATGACCCCTTTAAATGCCCTATCTGAAACACCACCACCAGCATTTAAATGCAGTTCCTACAAGCATTAAAAAGAATGCATCAATGAGTCTTCCTGACTTAGCTGCTTCATCTTTCATCCACGTCTATAAGGGGTCAGACTGCTTTCTGACACACTCTGTATGAATTCTCCCATTAGGAATTTCACGGATATGAAAATAACATTTTCAAAGGCATGCTTCAAATATTTTAGTTTTTCAGTTGTGCTGCACACTGAAAGTTCCTCAGCAAATCCTAAATGAACAAAAACTATAAACACAAAAGCCACACAAAACCAGAAAACCAAGCAGAAAACGGTGAAAATGTCGAAAATGACATTCACAATGACGCATAAAGCTAAAACAAACATTCACTTACCTCTCGTCCCTTATGCATTTACATAAAAAAAGAAAGAAAAAGACAATGCGAATAAGACAATTAAACAGATAGATCTAAAATAACTATAAAATATAACAGGTTAAAAGGTAATCTTCAAAGCTTTTCATGATTTGACTATTCTCAGCAGCACCATGTCAACGTTTCCTTAGTAACAGCAAGTGGCACATTCATCTTATTAGGTGCCAACACTTTAGCATCATCATCAGCTTCACATGTGACAGATGTTTATGACTAAAGCCCTAAAAATAACTCCACACCTTAGGAACAGATGTCTACTGCTACAAATGCATTTAGGCAAATGAAATAGTCTCTGCCAACAAAGCCTTGACACCTATGATGGAAGGGAAAAAAAAAAAAAGCACGTAGTTATTCGCTAAGTTGGTCTTGGACAGATGTGCTGTAGGCGTTATTTACACCTACTGCTACTGTGAGCTGGTACTAGCTGTTTAACGAAGTATTCACCATCAGCCGTTTTGGTTACGCGGAGGGGAAATGCACAGTGAGATGCTAAATGATGACAAGTCGACAATAAACAAAGATTTGCCATTCCGTGTATCTGCTTTCCTTCAGAGTTCCTTCAGCTCATTCTCATGCTCTCTGATAAGCAGCAGCTGAGTGTTATTAAATCTGGTTGACTTTGAATCGGTGTGGTTTACCTCAGAATGATGCTCATCGTTTTGCTGGAGCACTTCGATACAAAGCTCCCCCAGACGCATCATGTCTTCTAGCCTCTTCTCTGGAGGGACCTGAGGACACTCGGCTGGGGAGACACAATAATCAGCTACATTTAACTAACGTGAAGATCATTGCAACCTGAGTCACATTTCTGTATTTCTATGTTTATGTTTGCTGTAAGCATCAATCGTAAGGCTGTTATGATGCAATAAAATGTGTATAAACCTTCAAATTGGGCATAATCAGTCAGCTGGGTGTAGTTGATGAGTGCAGCCTTTTCCAAACAATTCTGAACAATTTTCTTCATCTCCTCAGCAGGGACTGGTGTAGTGATGTCTTTCATAAGAACCTATATGAAATTGAAAGAAAGAAAAAAGGACCAAGCAGAGTGAGTTGCCACTTAGGATTTCTAATTGTGCAGGAACAACTCTGCTCAATGCTGAATTGAATCCTAGAGTACTGTAGGAGCAGAAGAAGATGCCTTCATTTGTCACATACAGTATATATTACACAACAGATAAATTCTTTCTTTGCACATCCCTGCTTGTTAGGAAGCTGGGGTCAAAGGGCACGGTCAGCAATGATACAGCGTTTGTGGAGCAAGCAGGGTCAACACCTTGTTCAAGGGCCCAACAGTGTTATCTTGGTGGAGCTGAAGTTTGAACTGCCAACTTCCTGTTCAGTAACCTAGAGCCATAACTTGCTGAGCTATCAATAGCCCCAGAAAGCCCATGTTTACATGTGCTTGCAATTTTTTAAAAATCAGAAGGGTGCAGTGAACAAAAACCTGCATATATTTACCCTTTCTAGAAGTGACAGTGTGGCTTTTAGAGCCCCCTCTGGGCGTCCAAAAGGGAAACAGTACCTGCAAACAGCAAACAAAGGAAACTAAACACACAAGCTCAACTGGCCATGAAGATCATGCAATTTAATGCACTGATGTAACTTATCTTAAAAATCTGAATAGCATGCAATATATAATAAGGCGATGGTGTACTGAAATGATATTTTTCTGAGCTTAGGAGAAACTCATTTCCCTAATGTGAAGCAGGAAGAAAGCAGAACAGGTGTTAGAGCATGAATAGTGAAAAGACTAAAAAAGACTGGCTAGTGGTTATGGACGCTGTGGGCCACAGCTGTGAGTGAAAAGCCCTCAGTGGAGTGGCATGTTGTTAGCCTATTTGCGACGTGAACCTAAGGAGGAATTGCGACTCAGGTTTAATAAATTGAGGCTGATGGCACCCCACATTTGGGGCTGAATTCCCCACATTTGCATCCCTAAAGTTGTTTTATAACTATTGTCTAGCTACTGTTCAGCTTATTTTTTGTTCTTGCTTCAGGATGATACATTTCATTTATTGGTGTTCTTAAATCTCTACAGAAAGCAGCAGCAGGAGTCTGGATAAATGCCACATCGATACACCTTACTAGTGTTACACACCAATAAAAAATATGTTTATACTTTAACTCTTTGAATCTTCGGCTGCCTAACAGAAAATAATTTAGCAGTATCATGGCTCGAGTGCTTTAATTATCAGTTCTCACCTGAAATGCGTAATCTGGTTCTCTAGCAATGTCAGCAGTCTGACCCTTATCTCTTCAAACTCCTCCTGCTCCTCCTCTGTGATGGTACCCATACCATCAGGCCTGAAAAAGAAATGCAATGCAACACATACAGTATGTAATTCTTGTAACTTAAAAAAAAAAAGCATAATATGTTTTAAGAACTGGGAATTAATACATAGTTAGAAACCACTAAACATGCTGAAAGGCCTTACATAAACTGTTCCCACGAAGTTGTAAGCAAACAGTTGCAAAGAATGTCACAGTATGCTGCAGCATTACAGTATCATTTATTTTCACTGTAACTGAGAGGCCCAAACCTGTTCCAGCACGACAATGCCCCTGCATACAAAGCAAGGTCCATGCATACTTGGTTCGTTATGTTTGACGTGAAAGAACCCAAGCAGCCTACACAGCGCTGACCTCAGTGACACAAAAAACACAAAAATCTAGGGAAGAACCTTCTCAGAAAAGGGGAGTTTATCACCACAGGAAGAAAGACAGGTGTCATGGTCAGGTGTCTACAAAATTGTAACATTTATATTAATACAGATTAACTTGTTTAACTTGAATTTGTTATTATAAATTCATAATCATTAAATATTTTAAATCACACTTTCACCAGTGAGCTCATATTTTTTATTAAAATCTCTCCCAAATATTACAAATGAAGCCATTTTTTAAAGATTTAAAGACTCCAGTTTCCACATTGTAATTCAGCCCTTTTTTTTAATCATGTTTAGTACAATAGCTTAGAATATTAAAGGATTTCACTTCCACCACCAATATAATGCTAACGCCCCCCAGAAATGTTGGACTACTGAAAAGTATGAACATGTACAGCACTCGATTCTTGGTCGGCGCCTCCTTTGCATGAATTACAAAGGACATCAGTCTTTGGTGCCGCTGAAGTGTTATGGAAATCCAAGTTGCTCTGATCACGGCTTCCAACTATTCTGCGTTATTAGGTCTGGTGTCTCACAATTTCCTCTTCATAATACTCTATATATTCTAGATTCTATCTATCATAGCTAGGTTGGGTGAGTTTGCTGGCAAATCAAGCCCAGGGATACCATGGTCCTTAAACCAGGTGTTAATACTGCCAAGTCCTGCTCTAAAATGAAATCAGCATCTTCATAAAGCTGGTCAGCAGAGAGAAGTATGAAGCTTTAAAACTTACTGGTAGACCAGTAGACCAACACCAGCAGATGACATGGCTCCCCAAACCACCAATGACCTCAAGCAACTTGGATTCTGTTCCTCCAGACTCTACAACCTTGATTTCTAAATAAAATTTCTTTTTCATCTGAAAAGAGGACTTTGGCCCACTGAGCAATAGTCCAGTTCTTTTTGTCCTTAGCCCAGGTAAGAGTTATTTTTTTTTACGGTTGTCTCTGGTTCAAGAGTGGTCAAAAGAAATAAATTGTAAGAAAATAAATTATTTTCAAGAAATAAACACTTGAAATATATCAATCTGTGTGTAATGAATCTATATAAGAGTTTCACTTTTTTCACACAGTGTGTATATATACTGTATATTTACTGTATATACACACAGTATATACAGTGTACAGTATATAGTCAAAGGTATTCACTCACCCATCCAAGTCATTGAATTCAGTTGTTCCAATCACTACCATGGTTACATGTGTATAAAGTGCAGACCACTTCAAAAGACATTTGTGAAAAAATTGATTGCTCTCAGGAGCTCAGTGAATTCCAGCGTAGTACCATTATAGGATGCCACCTGTGCAATCAGACCAGTTGTGAAATTTCCTTGCTACTTAATATTCCACAGCCAACTATGAGTGGTATTATAACAAAATGGAAGTGTTTGGGAACGACAGCCATGAAGTGATAGGTCATATCAAACCACAGAGCGGGGTCAGCGGATGCTGAGACACAGTGCACAGGGGGCACCAATTTTCTACAGCGTCAATAGCTACAGATCTCCAAATTTCATGTGTTCAGACTAGTGTGTAGAGAGCTTCATGGAATGGGTTTCCATGGCCGATCTGCTGTATCCAAGTGTTACATCACCAAGTACAATGCGTAGATCGGATAAAATCGGAATAAAATCACGCTTTTCTCTCTGGTAATCGGATGGATCTGCGTTTTGCCGGTTGCCAGGAGAACAGTACTTGTCTGACTGCATTGTGCCAAATATAAAATTTGGTGGAGGGAGCATTATGATTGAATTTTCAGAAGTTGGGTTCGGTACCTTAGTTCCAGTTAAAGAAAATTTTTATGCTTAAAAAAAAAAAAGAAAAAAAAAAAAAAAAAAAAAAAAGACATTTTGACAACATGACTGTGCAAAAAGCACACAAAGCAAGGTCCATAAAAGACATGGATGAGCAGGTTCGGTGTGGAAGAACTTGACTGTCCTGACTGTGACCCGATAAAACACCTTTGGGATGAATTGGAGCGGGGACTGCAAGCCAGGCCTTTTTGACCATCATCAGTGTCTGACCTCACAAATGTGCTTGTGAAAGAATGGTCACAAATTCCCAAAACACACTCCAAAAACATTGTGGAAAGCCTTTACAGATCAGTTGAAACCATTATAGCCGCAAAGGGTGGGCCAACATCATATTAAACGTTATGGATTAAGAATTAGATGTTTATATGCATGTTAAGAAGTTTATATGCATGTGAAGACAGGCAAGCAAATACTTTTGGCAATATAGTACATCTATGTATCTATATCCATCTATATATACACAAACTGTTCTTGAATAGTTTGTGCATCAAGCACCATGGTGAAACTGGCTCTCATGAAGACCAAGACAAAAACTAACCTCTGCTACAGTGAAGTTCATTTAGAGTTACCAGCCTCAAAAATCTCCATTTAAGAGCACCTCATCAGATTAGAGCTGTTATGGAGGCTTAAGTAGAGCATAAGGAGCATATACATCGCAATATTAACGTATTATCATCACCAGATAATTGCAAATTTGGGTATTTTGCATTACAATGTAGAAAGAAGCAAAAATCTGGAAAGACCATGAAATTAGAAGAACTGTCCAAACTTGTAACTGGTAGAGTGTGCACAAACGCACACAAAATTGTCCAGTACATTGAGGCCAATAGTTACTTTCCTTACACAACAAATGACTGCTAAAACATAATTACACAGATTGCATATGCACAAGTTAAAAAGGTCAAGTAGCTGAAACCCATTAACTATAATCCAAAGTAAACTACAGAATTTCCACATGGACTACAATGATCTGTTGCAAGGCATTGCCTCTGACTTCCCAAGCCTCCTGACTTTCTTTGTAAATGGCAGAGCCCCATACTAAAAACCAAGCTCTCTCTTTACTTTACTGTTTTAAGTGCAACTTGTAAACTGGTCTGCACTCCAAATCCCTCTTTATTAAATGAAATCCCTTCTCTTCTTTTTGACAAGAGCCTGCTAATCCGACATGAGCACAATAAAGGGTCTGAAGGGCTACGCAGGATTTTTTGCGAGTGTGTGTCAGAGAGAGAGAGAACGAGCCTAGCCTTGTCCTGAGCTTGTTCATGAAGAGACATTTTGGAAGAAAAGACAGAATGGGTGTTTTAAACCCTCCCACCCCCACCATTTCTCTCTCTTGCCTTTCTCTCCCTCTGTTTCTGCTCATTATTTCCACAGTAGGCCTCATAGTTGAACATCTGCTAACAAGAGGTCTGGGAATTGAACTACAAGCGCCAGGGTGAATTGCTCTGTTCTGTTGCTGTTCCTCTCTTTGTGAGAGTGCAATTTAGTCAAGGGATCAAGCTGTGCTTCTGGTCATCACTAAACCATGATGAAGTATTCACTACTCATGATAACCTTTCATGAAATGCTTCAATGGTATCACAAAGGCACACCAGAACTGGATGACAGCAAAGGAAAAGTATTAAATTGTAAACCTAAATTAGCAGAAGATGTATTCAACACAAAGATCATGATGCTTAAAGAATATATGAGAAAGAATATACAAACCGGTCATTTTTTTCTAAAACTGAATCTCAGCCAGTGCTGCATCGTGTTTGGCTTAGATGGTGAGAGCAGGGCATTGAGGGGCAAACTCATTGTCCATGTCTAATGAAGCAAGGGTATGTGAGACGAGCTAAACGCTGACCTGGGATACAGATTCCCATTGAGAGTGAACACATTTCAACACCATCTAGAAATTACTGCCACATCAACATGCTTGTTTAGCGTGTTGCAAGGCTCAAAGCGTCACTCATATACTGTAAGTGTCCCTTCTATCATTGACCGTATGTCTGATACGTTCATTAATCCCTGTTAAAAGTGTGTAAACAAATATACATGGTCAGAGAAGCCAGAACTACGTACAACAGGGCAGAATGTGAAGTGTTTTCCCAGGCTACCACACAAATACTAAAAACAAACACATGATTACATTATAGCACATGAATTACAAAAAAGGAAACTTGTGAAATGACTGCAACTACAGAGTGACAGATGAGAACCCAGCTGTACATCATGTTTTCAGTGCGAGTGGGCTGGAGGTGAAGATGGGGTGGAGAGGGGAGGGTCACAAGCAAAACTGACATCTTCACATGAGAGACAAGTCAGTAAGGCAGGCGGATTAGGACTGACATGTGAGAAGGACGACTTGAGATTTCCGTCTTGTCTGTCGCTTTTAGATATCGGACATGTCGGCATCAGTCAACACTGATTTCTGATTCTGATCTCACATAGTTACACATCAGCATCTGTATGAAATCAACTCCATATAAAGCCTCACTGAGCCGAACGCGTTTCTTTCTGCATCAAGCAGACATCATCCCATCACATGTGCCACAAGTGATGGGATTCCTGATGTGGCTGTCAATCAACAGCAAGCCTTTGTTGCAAGTAAAATCTGTGTGTGCTGTCACACACTTAGGGTTGAGTGAGAGACTGATCTCAAAATACTGATTATAAGTTATTGCCAATAACCAATAAATCTATTTTTATTCTATAATATTATTCTATATTATAATATTTATTATGTTATAAATATTGACATTTTAAGTTATTTTACGAAAATGATTGTTTAAAATAAATAAATAAATAAATAAATAATAATAATAATAATAACAATAATAATAATAAATATATATATAGTCCACACTCACCAGTTTGGAATGATTACACTATTTTACCTTAAAAAATTACTCCCAGAAATATACACTTACTGAGCACTTTATTAGCATCACCTGTACATCTACTTGTTCATGCAAGCAGCCTCCTGGGACTTCCCCACACACAAGCGTTTCATGAATGCTTAGAATGCTACAATAAACAATGTGATTTAATCAATTATGCAATTAAATCGAAATTTTGATCAACTCAATTTAAGATGTAGGATTGATTCACGCTTTTAAAAAAAATATTTAGACAAAATTTGAAACACTGAATTCTCTAAAATTGACAAATTCTACTTAAGGTTATGAGCGGTTGGTACAGTTTTGTACAATACACAAACTGAACTGGAGTGTGCCAAAGAAAAAAATATTGCTTTGTATGAGACATGCCATTAAAAAAAAAACACAGGTTACATGATATTTCAATGCATATTAGATGCTTTTAGTAATTTTTAATACTTAAAAATAAAAAATATAAAACTTAAAGAAATGTAGCTGCCAGAGGCAAATCAGACAATAAACATTAATCCTACTGATTACAGTCTACCTATAATTCACAGCTCTACAATGAAGAGCAGCTCTGCGGATATAGCTTGTTACTTAGAGTTCAACAAAGAATGGCCAGACAGGATTGAGCCGACAGGAAACCACTCTATACAATTGTGGTGAGCAGAAAAGCATCACAAAATACATAACACATTGGACCTTGGCGAACAGGCAACAACACTAGATGACCACGTCAGGATCTACTTCTGTCAGTCCAGAACAGAAGTTAAGACTGCAGTAGACACAGGCTCCACAAGACTGGATGCCTGGAGATTTCAAATACCCAGCCTGGTCTGATGAATCTCAATGTCTGCTGAGGCACATGACTCCAAAGCCTCAACTTGCCTTGTGTCAACAGTCCTGGCTGGTGTAATAGTGTGGAGAATCTTTTCCTGGCACACTATGGTCTTCTTAATCCCAATTCATTCAGCACTACATGAGCACAACAGTTTATATGAGTATAGTTTGTTGGCCATGTGAATCCCTTCACAGCCACAATTTGAGCCTCTTTTAATTGCTACTTCCAACCCAATAATGCACCATGTCACAAAGCAAAAGTCCTCTAGAGCGATTTCATCACCATGAGTTCATCTGTAATTCAGTGGCATTCTTAGACACCACATCTGATATCACATCTGGGCTTTTGATATTGTCTATCACATACAGTTTTATCCAGCTTTGTCACAATGTCAGAAAACAGACAATTTGTTTGTAGAATGATCCTGATTTTTAAAAGGCAAGGACTTAATTTATATACATTTGTATTTTATTTTTATAAGTTTTATTTGGACAAGCTTTATTGTGTCTTTTGTCTGATGGGCCACATTTCTACATGATAAGAATCCATATTAGAATTTTACATTATGTGGTTGAATAGTAAACTGGTTGCATTGTGTCTTTTACTGCAATAAAGTTACAAGTTTCAAATTCGGACATTTAGGTATTTCTGCTACATATCTCATGAACCACAAACTATTCTAAGACATGTTTTGGATGTGACTTAAAAAAGAGAAACAATTGATCGGGAGTTATTAGAATTTTCTCTGAATATACTGTGGGTATCTGCATCAAGATTTGGCCTGTGATTAACATGCAGAAAAAGAAAAGTATGAAAAGACTGACATTAGCAAGTGCCTGATTGTAGTAAGATATGGTTGAATAGTTGTGATGAAATGCAAGAGAACAAACTGATCAGCCGGCATTTTCAGTAGGTAAGATGTAGACCATGTGATTAAAAATGAAGTTCCAAAACTAGCATTCAACACTCGCTAGTTACAAGCATATTTAGCCTCTCATAATGTGTTACACCTTGAATAATTTAATAATTGTTGCTGATAAAAAATTAGAAGATATTTGATTAGATATAATTAATATATCAGTGTGTCTGTGCAGTTGCTATAAAATCATAAATCATCTGCTAATTTCGTGGCTTAAAGATATTACAATAGCTACTGTTCTGTAGTTGCAGCAGCACCATGCCATGGTGTGTACTGTACATATAGGGCTCTAACAATAGTCCAAACACAGGGGCTCCCACCAACCTAAATCCCCCATGCATGTTTTAAAAAAAAAGTGCTATTCGAGTTTAAAAGAACACAAAAATTAAATCTAGATAAGGCTTATAAAGGACTTTTGATCAGTTGCTTATGTTCAGGGCCAAATATAAAAAATAAATGTAGTATGCATGGACAACCATGTGTATATAATAATAACACTTCCATCTCTACAGTTTACACAGATCACTTATCCGGTAAGTTGTCTTTCAGCAGCGTACACATCGAAACAAATGTACAGAGATATTGTTTTGGTTTATTTTAATTTTTGTATAAGGAAGTAAAAAAAAAAAAATTCTGTACAAAGATTTTGTAAAAAGTCTTTTCTTTCTTTCCACACCAACTTGTGTGTTAAAATATTAATGTCATGGAATTTATCAATGATTTAATTCACTGGGACATGTTACTGTGAAAATTTCAGTCTGCATCATGCTATAATATTATATAAATAAGTTAAGAAAGAAAGAAAGTAACAATAAACCTTTACACAGTACATCCTAAGAATAAAAGGACCTGCAACAGTTGAATGAAACAGATAAAGAACACACAAATAAGCTACAGACAAAGGAAAGTTTAAAAATCTTCCTGCCTTTTGGCAAACGTTATTTATCATTTCTAGCATGACCACTGAAAACTCCACAGTTCTGTCAAGACATTAATTATTTAAATGAACCAACAAACTGACAAAAAGCCACTGCTGCCAGTTTTCATTTGTACCTAGCAATTAGCCAGAGAGGCTAATCACAATCACTCCTAATTGTCTAAATTGATGATCAGAGAGTGGCAGCACATACATGTGTATTCAGAGTCAATGAAATAAAATTAGTCAAATGCAGGTGATGTGCAATGAGAAGAGAGCTAATAGCTTTAAAGGGGACAGTTTACAAGCTAGACAAGAAGAGCATAAGCTAACAAGTGGACAAGCAAAATTGCTCATACCCACGAGCTGTGTTCATACTGTTCTAGTTCAGCTTTATGGTGTTCTAGATCCCACCGAATAACTGATATTTTCTTGCTAAAATGCATAAATTAATTATCCCCAGAAAATAAAAGCAAGCAAAAGTTAAATGAAACCATAATTTAGTAAGCCTTGCTCAAACAAATTCAGTCATTTTATTGTAATTGCCTAGTATTTGTGGATAATTGAGAGCTGTTAATTTAGTAAGGAGGTGGGAAAATGTTGTTTTCAATATCGCTCTTCCTAGCATTTTAGCCCTGTCTGAATTAATTACACCAGTAATTGTTTACGGACTGCATAAACACATTTGGAGAGATCACATAGTATTTTACCATCTGTAAAATAAACACAAGAAATAACCTCAGGCAATAATACAACAGTTACTGCAGTCAATGACGGGTACTTTCAGATATTTATAAGAATTGTAGGAGTAACTGCAGGGTACTTTACATTAAGCCTCACATAAAATACACAGTACAGTAATAAGCAAAAAGTTTAAACCCAAGTCAATCTATAATGAATAATATGAGGGACATGCATGACTTGTGATGAAAATTCTTGTGAATGAAGGCAGTATGGTGGTGAGACTCTAACATTTTAAAGAAGGCCTTATATTTGTGAATGACTATCCTGGCCAAGGTGACTCAGTGCAGTCGTTCACGTTAAGACTGGAACACCTGAGCATTAATAACTGATGGATAACTTTTCATGCATCTGTCTGTGTAAACTGTACACACAATCATTCACGAGCACCACTTGCAGATTCACTCGAAGTGATTTCCACATGTTTGTGTAATTAAAGGAGTTAATTGGGGTACCAAGGTTTCAGACTTGAGGTAGGAAGCCATGTCTCCTGTGTACTGAGGAGACTTTCTACCTTGGTATCCAGGCACAAGTGAAACACTGAGATATGTGCATTAGTGGAGCAGGGGATTATATAGAGACGTAAAGCCAGTTATTATTCTCATGTATTCTGTTACTTTTTCAAAAGTCCTGGTTTACCTTAAACACCCCTTGTACATTAATATTAAGTGTTCAATTCAGTTTTTTTGTTTGTAATGTACAATAAGTGACATCACTGAAGATTATGGATACATTTCTAGGTATATTCTTGCAAAGGACATATTTACACTATACTATGAGTCATCTTTAATATTGGTGAATTTACTGCATAATTGTTACAAAATATGAAGAGAATTTGTAAAAGAAATTTGTGAAATTTGGAAAGAAAAAATTTACAACTAACAGTTACAGTAGTTTATAGGAGAATTGAAGAATTTCGGCAATTACTTAAATTTAAATCCTAATTATATTCTTGATATAATTATTTATTTAGGTCATATTTAGGTTATATTCTTCTAAAATTATTTGCACCTTGGACAGAGCACATTTCCAAATGTGACGACAAGCACAGTAAGCACTGTGCTACACTATAGTATCATTAGAGACATGAATGAGTCATTCTCAGAAGAGGAAGCATGTTTGTCTGTTTATCTGTTTTTGACAAGATTGAAAACATAATATATATTTAGCTTCCTCACTAAAGTTGACTTTTATTACATGGAATAATGTGGAACTGAATTAGTTATACAGTAAGAGCAAAAAATTGGTAATTTTAATTATTATTGCGTATAATAAAATATTAATATTTAATACCTTTATAGATTAATAGATTTATAATTATATCATGTCCTTAAAGCTGAACAATAATAGTATGTGAGTAGGAGTAGTAGGGACGTGAGCTTGTACCTGTTCCCATGGACATGAGAAGCGCAGAAGGCATAGCTGTAATGGAGCAGGGTGGGATCCACCAGCGCATTGTTCTCTGAGAATTCCATCAGGTCCTTCAAGTAACAGAGGTGGCGATGGCAGCCTCTCACGCCATACCGAGCACAGTACTCATCCAAAACAAACACCTGGCCTGGGCTGAACCATCCCTGCGCAACCAGAAGAAATACAATCTCATAAGACAAGGTGGAACTGTCTAATCTCATGTGAATCACTGGACAAACAACACTTAAGTATGAAGTCTTTGTATTCAATAAATCATGAAAAAAAGCTAAGCCAAAAAAAAAAAAAGAGAGACTGGTTGGGTTTCTCTGTATCGCTGCCTGCACACTGGCTTTTATGTGCAGTTGAAGCTTTTACAGTCTAACATATTGCAGCTCTGACTTGAACTGCTCTGAACTCCTATAACTCAATCTTATAACAATCTTCTGATGTACAGGAACTGGAACATGCATTGCATTTACATGCCTCTTATTTTTCTAACACATTACTGCACACAATTTACAATGTGGGGAGAAAAAAAAACATTTCACAACATTTTAACAAACAAGTGAGACCATGGTTAAGCACAAGCAATTCATTCATAGGCAGAAAAGTCAACATGATACTGGCGGGTGAAGCACGCTGAGAGGCTCCTGTTGCATTCATTAGCTCATTCATCCCTCGCATAATAACTAAATTAGGCATGAATCTTCCAAAGTTAATTAACATGCCTTCTCCATAGGAACATTAACAAATTAGCACTTCGAGGGGGCCGCTCGCCTACGACAGTGCTGAAGGCTGGGAGTCGTGAGGACGGAGCTGTGGCGCAGAAGCGTGCGGGAGACCAGCAGGCTCAACACAGTCCCTTATTTGACCTCCCAGCCTGCAAGCGAGGATGGAGTGATCATTACTGTTAAAGATGGAGAGATGAGGAGCGTGGTTCAGAGGCCACACAGACCTGACACATACTGAGTGTATTTTGACTTGAGTTTGTGTCGCTGTGCTGCCTTTCTGCCCCATTTCTCTGCTTTTACCTTCCAACACTTTCTTTTCCAGCATACAGCTTGTACATAAATTGAATGAGGCTTTAGTTTATGCTGATTTATATTTCAATTAAAAAACAAGATGATAATCTACAGTAAGTGCCGGATTCCTTTTAACTTATATGACTACACTACTGCTTATTTATCTGATGTTTTATTTATGTATTTTTTTATTAATGGGTGACTATATCTGTTTACATCTTTGTAATGACGCCAATAAATAGAAATGTGACATCCTTCTACACAACCAATCTCTCTCTGTCTCTCTCTCTCTCTATTGATCCCTTTCTCTCCACTTTGTCACTATGCCTGTCTCTCAGCCTGTCTCTACCCTGGATCTATTAATATCGCACCACTAAGAGCTGCAGCATAATGGCCCGGTGCCGAGCAGAGTGCCACAAGATGTTCCACCGTGACAAACAGATGGCCTGCTCGTGTCTTGGCTCCGACCGCTCAATTACCACTAGCAATTGACTGAGACGGCACTTGCGTCGTCCTAACGAGCACGGCACAGTCTGGCTCCTACTGCTGCTCATAGTCTGAAAGAGCAGAAAAATCTCACACAGGCATAGAAGGAAAAACAGACAATTCATGTACAATGGTATTTGTGAGCGGACTGCTTTTACAGTGCATGATACACAAATGAGCAAATGTGAAATTCCAGAAACATTACACACGTACATACACACATGTAATTTATTGTCAACCGATGCTGCCATTCAAATAATGAATTTTAGGTGTGTGTGTGTGTGTGTCTGAAGTCAGATGTTTTTAGATGCACTAAATATGTGCCTATTCACTGTGGCTGAAAGTAAGTATTCACTTTATTTATGTTCCCTCCTCAGATAGGCTCACAGAATCTCCCAAAGCAGAGATTCAAGATGTCTATAAAATATATCATTGATGCGGGAATGTGATCAAAAGACATTTGAGAATGTTTTGTAGACAATTTATTGGCTGCTCCAAAGCCTACATCTTGCAGATTTAGTGTATTAGACCACTACGTCCAACACGTACATCTTTATTGCTAAAATCCAAAACTCATTGGATATCATCACAGAAGGGATATAACTGGATACTAATACATAGGTGCTCTATTATTTATTTGTATTTTTCTTTTTACCTCAAACATTAACATGAACCTGAACCAGAATAAAATAACAAAAATGTACTCTATGCCATCAAGAAAGGATTCAGTGAAGAAAAGCTTCAAAACTAGCACCATTTATACATACATCACAGAGTTACTATGCTGCAGAGCTAGTGCAATTTTTATATTTTCTCTTTTCCTTAATTATTTTTCTTTATTTCTTGCTCTAAATCAGTATCTCTAATTAGTGGAAAACAAACATCCAAGAATACCATGCATATTCACAAAGGAAAGGTTGTGTTTACTTTTCCTTTAAAAATTTTTTTTTTCTTACACACAATAGAAAAGCAAGTGCAAGTCTGTTTTTTGTAGTGTAAAATAATTTAGAAGCGCATTTTAAAAATTTTATGACAAATAGCAGCTTTTGGTACATTATCTATTTTTTTGTCAGAGCTATGTCTGATGATTTGATTTAGTTTAAATGCATTATATACGGTGGCCGTGAAGTGCAAAACAACTTAACAAAACCGAAAACAAAATAACATTCAAAGACAAAATAACAAATTCAAAACCAAATTAACAAACCCCAAAACAAAATAACAAATTCAAAACCAAATTAACAAATCCGAAAACAAAATAACAAAAAACGAAACTAATTGTTAATTTGGTTTTGAATTTGTTATTTTGTTTTGGGTTTTGTTAATTTGGATTGCACTTCTCGGCCACTCAGATACGAACTGGAAAAGGTAGGTATAGTTTGCGAATTAAATTCTTACCGCTGATTGGACGAGACATCTGTCACTCAAGATAAACAGGAAGTAGGAAATTGTGTCTCTAACTTTGTTTCTTGTGTTCTGCTTCGTTTTAAAAAATTTTTTCGGTGTGCAAAACTAAGAAAATAATTACATCTTTCATTAGAAAGCAAGGAAATGGAATTTATTCAACGTTACTTTGAGGACGGACATTCTTATGCCGTGATTTTGGATATGCTGATGACATATCACGGTATAAAGATTAGTTTACGAACTGCTGTGTCTCTTTTAAAAGAAAAAAAAATTCCACAAGAACTGCAAAAATTTGGCAGAACGCCATATTTGAAACCACAATAAGACCAGTACATGTTTGCACATTCATACACACACAAATCTACCGCCGCTACAGTACTTCCTGTATATCTTGAGTGACAGATGTCTCGTCCAATCAGCGGTAAGAATTTCATTCGCAAACTATACCTACCTTTTCCGGTTCGTTTCTGAACGGCCGAGAGGTGCAAACCAAATTAACAAAACCGAAAACTAAATAGCAAATTCAAAACCAAATTAACAAAACCGAAAACAAAATAACAAATTCAAAATCAAAATAGCAAAACAAAATAACAAATTAGTTTTGGGTTTTGTTATTTTGTTTTGGGTTTTGTTATTTTGTTTTTGAATTTGTTATTTTGATTTGGATTTTGTTATTTTGTTTTTGAATGTTTTATTTTGTTTTGCGTTTTGTTATTGTGGTTTTTAATTTGTTATTTTGTTTTCATTTTGTTAAGTTGTTTTGCATTTCTCGGCCACCGTAATTATAGTCTGACATGGTCTCTGTATGTAATGTTAATCAGCATTAAAAATTCATACCCACTTATGTCAAAACAAAAAATAAATATACTGTTACACAAACATTTAAATATTTCATCACTATAAAGGTTGAATAGCTGGGAAGGTGAAAATAAGCCACATGTAAAATTTAGCAAAATACTTATGATGTGCCAGGCATTTAAGCCCTCTTTTACAATATTTTTCTTAAAGCCTGAATGCCATGGTAATGATCAGTATTAAGCAGGCTGTTCTGCTCTCCAGATGACAAGACCTCAGTCTGCAGACAGATCTCATTAATAAAGGTATGATTTCAGAAGAGTTGCATGTTTGTGAGGTGATTCGAGTGTGTGAGTGTTTGGGGAAGCGAGGGTGATTGCTCATATCCACTTTACACTTCACCCAATTATATTACAGCTGAACATGACTGGCCCTTACTGCCCCTCGTTTGCTTTTACACTCACAGGCATCTGGTTCCATACCTTCTACATAGGAAGGGGTGGGCAGGCTTTTTCTATTCACTCACAACTTGCTACCTTAAAGACCATCAACTCTTTTTCATAAATAGCTCCTGTTCTCAATAGATACTGTAGCGAAATTTTAAAACTATATGATTCATCGTACACCAAGTTCACTAACTAATATTATGTCATTGTACTGAAACTCATTAAAGGGAATAGGGACAAAGCTGCAGGTAATTACAATTGTTCTGATATTCAGAATAAAAACATTAACATTGCCAAATGAACACTGAGTAACTGAGATGTTAGACAAAATATGGCCTATTTGTGAAAACAGTTCCCAAAGATTTCAGTCAGTGTAGCGGAGATGATAATTTTTTTTTACCAAATCACTTTGTCCTTCGTTTTAGTCAGTTGATCAGTTAAAACTTAAAATAAAAACGATAAACGACAAATTTTGAAGCATGGAAAATGCAAGCTTCCTTTAACACAAAGTGGAAAAAAACAACAACTGTGCTGTGAATATTCTTTTACATAGTTATGAAACTAGCCAGATAGTGATGTGTTTTATATATATATATATTTTTATAATATTCTTATTTTTTCAGTTAAATGTATGATGGATTATTCAGTTCTTTGAATAGTGGCTGATATAAGAAAAAAAAACGGAAAAAAGTATTGTACTGCTCTCCAGCACTTTAGCAAACAACCTGCTTCCTGCTACTGCCAAATATTTAAACTATTGACTCATCAGTCCAGAACATCTGCTGCCATTTTCTGGACCCAGTTTCTATGCTTTTGTGCATAGTTAAGTCACTTAGCCTTGTTTCCACTTCGGAAGTATGAAACTGTCTTGCACATCCTCACTTTTGTAGCAGAGTTTTGCTGTTCCTCACCCAGCTTTAAGCCTCCTAATCAGCTGTTTCTGTTAATGACTATATTTCAACCTATATATGAAACTGATCATTAGCAACTGATTGGTGTAACTGGTCAATCATACAAGTGATTATGATCCTACCCAATCCCTGACTTTGTGCAAGTGTAGGAATTTATTGATTTGAAGCCAAAGGCTAGTCTGCACATTTGCATTTTTACCATTCAAATTTATCGCTATCTTTGCTTATGTACAGATAAGTTTTTTATATTTCTTTCTTTTTTTTATTTTTTTATTTAAAGTTTTAAGGATTTAAGGTTACGGGCAGTCATATAAGCATTTCATTGCATATTGTACCGTGTATGTATATATCAATAGAACCAATAGAAATACATTGTACATGCAGTTAATGGCTTTGCCTTTTTGTTGATATGTATTTAATTGCATTCCAATTATTTGTAGTGAAGTTTAAACTTAAAGTTTACTGACTGTAATCTATGAACTCGACAACTTGAGGTAGTCATCTCAATTACCAGTTCCTTCCTTATTTATTTATTTTTTTTACAGACATCAAATTGGCATGGCCTCGCACCCTGTGAAACAGTGTAAACTTTTAGGCCATGACCACATGTAGCAGTGTATTTTTTTTTTAAAAAGGAGATTTTTATCTGCGGTTTCGTGCACAGGCAAATGCAGTTTTGGTCGTTGATAAAGCTTTTAGAAACTCCATCCAAAGTGAAGATTTTCCAAAACAATTTTTTCAGTGGTGTGTGGACAGGGGAAGCAGTGATTTTGGCTTGTTGTAACATCACAGATGATGTCAATGTCGGTGTGCAAGTCTCCTTGATTTGACATTAGCTTTGTTTATGAGGATATTTTGTTAAATGGTGGACTTAAAGTATTTGATCAACAAACAAAGCTACCTGAATATCCTATGAAGCTCACTGCTGCTATATACAAAATTCAGACGACACAGACCACACAGACAGCGACAGCGGTTTAGGACGAGACCTGTTGGACTTCTACAAAGCTCAACCGGTAAAGATGTATTATCTAGGCTTCTGATTGGCTCCCTGTTGATTAAGGATGCTCCTAACAGCACAGGGCATTCTGAGTTTTCATGTGGACAAAAATATTTTTAAAACGCAGGTCGTGTGGACAAAATTATTTTAAAAAACTAAGTAGAAAAATAAAACAATAAAAAAAAAAGTGTGGACATGGCATTAATGAAGCTATAGAGTTTATTAGCTTTACAACAGTTAATAAAGACATGTTTATCTATTGCAAGATTCAAACCTCCACGTGTGAGACAACAGTGCTAACCACTTCCCCTACACAGACATTACTTGCTTAAATCAATAATCCTGACCGTGCTAATCACTGTATTGAGGATGTAATAAGTGGAATTAGAGCGATCACTAACTCTAATGGCTAGCTTGTTGCTAAGCTACACGCTATAGTTTGCTGCTGTTGCTGTACTGCAATTTCAGCCAAAAACGTTGAATGATATTCATTACAGTATAATAGAACCAATGTAACTTAAAAAGAGTTGTTAAAGCAGCTTTTTATGTGATTTACGTATTCTCCAGAGCAAACAAAAGGCATAGTCTCATCAGGGCATGTATAATTTTTCAACCACTTTTCAGCACCATGTGCAGAGGTGGAAAAGTTATATTAGCACAACATGTAAAATAACACTTACAAGGCACCACAAATGCAACATAAGTAGAGCAGTAAACACTCAACATCTAGAACGGCAAGCAAATCAGTGAAAGGGCTTAGATATAACAAATTCAGACATTCTTTCTTTTACATAATTTCTTACTAAAAAGGCCATTTAAAATGTATGGAGTTGTGAATGATGACTTTATGAAGATTAATATTTCAGTCATGAAACATCCTGAACATGCTCAATGTCTTGCTGGTATAAATTAATATTCTTCAGCTTCTCCATTCTGTCTCAAGGACATACAGACTTTTTCTGTGTTTTTTTGTACCATGTATGCTATTTATCTTTAAAAACACTTTTTTTGTTGCCTCTAATTCGCTCTTTCACATTAAAGGTATTTTTGGACCTAAAAGGGAAGCAATAATATCTAAATCCAAATATTTTATAGCACACAGCATGGCACATCTAAAACATAATACATGCTACAGGAGAATTTAACACTCCCAGGCAGTGTCACATGTACTGTATACAGAGAAATTACTAGATAAATGAAACAATATCCTAAGCCCATTTAATAAATGGTTATTCATTTATGCTATGTCCAAATAGAGTTTTTAACTGGAATAATAAGTGTTAAACAGCATTTTGCTCCAGTCCCCAACGCCTTAAGGAAAAAAAAGGGGGGGGGGGTGGACTGTAAAGTACTTAAGTAGTTAGTAATTTTTTAAAAATCGATGATGTTCAATTAAAATTGGATCTTTTTCTTAGTAAGCAAGCACTTTGTATCACTGTCTCCTGCCAGTGAGCATCAGCGTTGTGCATTTTAAGTAATGGACTGTTTCTTGTATTGTTATACAATGATTTAATATTCAGGACACTCAGATGTCAGTACTTACTAGAATAAAAGCTAAAAGAGTGGTTAAACAAAAGCTGTCCCTAATTTGCCCTATTATGCCTTTAGTCCTATTTTTACAGTACATATACTGCATACGATGAGCACACACCGACACACACAGACACAGATGTCCTACTCCCAGGAATCATGGGAACAGCACCACATTCACGTGGCTTTTGTGGCTCTGTGATTTTAAGAAGGTGTTTTGCTGTCCACTAAAGTTGAAACAAAAGCAGACTCACAAAGACTTGGTGTGAGAGCAGGTATAATGAGGACAAAAGGAGAAGCTGGTCATATGTTTGCACAATAACAGAAATACAATTTCCTGAATGTGTCAGATTTCTCATGTAAGCCTTGATATTTCAACCTAAAACACAGACACACTTTCATTCCTAAATTACATTTCCATCACCCCATGTGCAGTGTTTGCTGACAAGTAAACGGGACTATTTGCAACACTCATTCCTGTCTGCTTTTTCATACATATAAGCATTGGAAGTCACAGCACGGTTCTTTTCTTCACCCTGCTGAGGAGCACAGAGCAACACGATGGGTTTCCTTTTTGTGGTGTATTGATTGGAACCGTTTATACTCCTCTTGAGCATGAGCTCTCACTTAGCCTGGAGGGCCATATCCCTCCCCTGTGGACATTTAAACCCCCACCACACACACATACCTCCAACTAGAGCAACATATACACATACACGCCACACACCATTTGAGCTTTAGAGCACTGGTTGTTTGGTAGCTTTGACATCACTGATGTGAAAATGAAAATAAAGCAATCAAATACATCAGTTCCTTTGAGAGTTCTTTTCAGAGCGTGCTACTCCTGATTTATTCTTTAATTCTTCTCCGTTCTCTTTCTTTCCCTTTGAATATCACTGGACTTACACTGCAAAAAATATTCAGAGCGCTACAATATAATCTAAATAGAAATGATCTTAGTTCATAATCCTAAGTTAAGATTGACATATTTCTAGTAAGGGTTTGTATACACACTTCCCAGTTTTGTTCTCACCCAAACAGCATGAACACAAACACAGAAAGGATGAGCTCACCAGGCATGAGAAGGAGTCGTTCATGCGGTGGAGGAGTGTGTGTTTCTGCAGCATTTGGAACAGCCTGGCATGATCGAAGCTGCAGGGAACAGCAGAGATGAGCTCCTCGACTCCTGCCCTCTCCAAACCTGAGACACAAACACACCTATTTCAGCCTGAACAATAATAACAATACCAGTGACTATTGGCGAACTTCGTGCAACTATGAATGTAAAATGGATGTTGATTTACATAATTTAGGAACATAAATATAATTCAAGAAGTAGCATGCTCATCATGCTTTCTCATTCTCCAGTAAGTGCATTGATGCAACCGATAACAGGCAGGAGCAATATCAGAGCTCACACTTTAGAATGCTCTGTAAAGAACACAAATCTGTCTTTGGTTGCATTGGCATCACATTCTTCCTTTATTTGCATGTCACTTCTTTTGGCCAAAGCTACTCTGTGACAGCCAGTTTTCCTGCTTCAGCAGTAAACATTTGACACTTACAGCCTTGCTCAGACATGTGATGCCCATCATCTGACAGCAGTTTCCTTCTCGAGCACATTCTGATCTTCAGTTACCACAATTCATCTGATAAAAAGATGCATGCATGCATGGAACCAAGAATCTTTCAGCTGAGTGAACTATGACTGTAATACATTTTCAAAGGTTGAAGCATGCAATTCATTTTCACCACTTTCTGAATATTCTACTATCATCTAAACGTGAGTTTAAATGCATCACCGGTAAAAGAACAAGACGGCCTGATGCGCTCGGTTACGACAGCTTAGAAACGTACAAATCTCAGATACAGTTGGTCTGAAACTCAACCTTGAACAAGGCATTACACCTTTGTGAAGGTTTGATAAATATGTGCATTTGCCTGAGTGTGTGTGAGTGATTACCATCTGTCTCCTCACATCCCAATTTGCACTCACTTTTCATAAATAAAGAACAAGCAGATGACAAGCGCATCACGGTGAAGAAAGAAAATGACACATATGGGCAATGTGAAGGGTTTCAGGTCAGGGCAGACGATGTGTGTTTGTGTGTGTGTCTCTTAGGCTGTGGGAGTTAAAAAAATAAAAAATAAGAAGAAGGAGGGAGCACTAAAAGTGTGCCCAAGTTCATTTCCACTCCTTTCACTGCATTTGTCACATGCATCCTGAAAACCGGCTAATGGGGAACCCATCAAAAGCCTAACACTTGCTGCCGGCAGTCTAAGAGTGTGCATATGCGAAGTGAGGTCTTCGCTCCACAACACCCACAAAAGACCAAGGCTTTTGAGACACATCTTCAGCCGCCTGCATGGCCAGCGGCACCTTTGTGAGCCGGGCATTAGTGATCGCTTTTATTAACGCTGCCATTTTTGGCATGCCGATGACTTTGTGAGATGCTTGTATGGACAGAGAAAAGCGCTGTGTATATGCCCAGAAGCGCTGCGGGCATCTGCTAGTCCCTCCGCCCGACTGCAAGTACGGTAGACAACAAGTGCAATTTTGCAATTGACTTGCAAACACTTCTGTCCTGGCCCAGAAAAGGGGCTGCCTCAACATTGTCCCACTCGCTATAATTCTGATATAGGTCATATTACATTCATTACTATCGAAGCATCAACTGCTTAATGTTATTTGGAAGAAAACGGGGACAAAAACGATTGTTGGGCAGGGGGCAGAAAGAAAACAAGGAAGAGATTAAAGAACAGAGACAAAAGAAGATATAGATTCAATGCAGGAAAAGAGAAGAGGGAAGCTTCATATTGATCTGCGAGGCGCGAGCCTGACAGATTCAGTTCGACTGAAGAATCATATCGATCTATGTCAACCTTAACTTACAGCTATTATCTGTAGACGAGGGGAGGAGGAGGAGTACGGGAGCTGTCGTCTCTAATCAGGGCTGAAGTGCTGAGCCATGATGCCCAGCACAGCAGAGAGAGACCAGCTCCCGTTTCTGTCTTCATCATAGCAGTCACATCCATGTGACGTGAGCCACCAAGGTGGACATGAGCTTCATGACAGATATTAACACAGCGCTGGACTGAAATCACAGGTACACCCCCGCCAGTCACTTCGGTCAGAGCAACCAAAGTTTGAAAGACAGATGTGGACAGACAGGACGGCTGCACTCTATTGGGATTATATGGCCTTCATGGACACATACACATATATGCACACTGTGAAATGTAGTCTTAAGCTCTGTGGCTCATCTGTGCTATGAGAAAAGAGGGTTACACTGGTCACCTAAGAGACTAAAGCAAATGGACAGCACCGACATGGACAGAGTCTCTTAGACACATCAGTAATCCAAGTGTATAATGCTGAAAACAGAAAAAAAAAAACTCAGGAACTTCAGGAAGTAGTTTAATAATGGGCCATGATATTTTAACTTTTATGGAGGTTTGAAGAGCCTGCTAGATGGCTGTGTGAAATGGACTTTTACTATATATAAGTTGGAAGTTACTTGGATATAAGCAACAGAAACAGTATACTGCTTTTGTTTGAAAAAATACCAATGCACCACAGTTGAGAAAAAAAGTTTAAAATAATAGTAGTGCACTTCTTTTTAAAGCTTTAATTCATAACTTTTAGTTTCATATTTCTCTACATAAAACTGAAAGTTGAGAAAATCACTAGACTGGCCTTCTGTACAACCACGTCCAAATTCATGTGACTTTGCAATAAAAAAAGAAAAACTCTTTGGCTTGTATAAAGTGATGGAAATTATTGTAGAAGGAAAAAAAATATTGTATGAGGTCCAGCCTAATGTGAGAAACAAGGAGGAGGAGGGCCTTGAAGATTTGAGAATTTTTGGAAGTGGAGCGCTTGTCCTCACATGCCTGAAAAGTCAGACTAAGTCACAAAGTGTCTTATTTTATTCTGATAACTGTCCAAAATTTCAGTCAGCATTGGATGCAGTAGAGACCTCTGCTTGTTTTGGTGACAAAACTGAAAAAGAAAGTCATTTAAGGTGAAAACTAAATCCTGACCAGCAATAAGTTATGGAATTGACTTTTCTGGTCTGTGTATGAAAACTAAAAGTTAGAAAAAGGGTTATCTAGTTGTCAAGGGCAAACTACAGTAGTTTTGGAAAGCCTTATTTCATTCAGTGATTGGCAGCTTTCAGTTGAATCAAAATTCATACATTGCTGTAGAATCCTCACATTCCCAATTAAAATAAAGAAGGGATTTTAGTATTGTATATAAAAAACTATATACTGTAAATCTAAATGAGAAATTACAGATTGGAGAGGATGTAACCTACTTAGTAATGAAGCAGGGGCATCTTTTTGGATATTCCCCCCTCTGCAGTTGTGCTGCTGGTTCTGAGCTGGTGGGACTGGTTTGTATGATTGGCCTGTAGCACGGTACATTGCCTGCACCCACAGTGTCCGGTCCTGTTCATCGTTTGTTGCAAATATCACCAAATCCCCCTCCTTGACCGCGCTAAAAAAGGCCTGGCCTCCCTGAAGACCTAGAAGAGATATTCGGTGGTTAGCAGAGAACGACTCCTGGTCAACAGATTCAAAGAGCAGCTAAACTGCACATAGCTTATACACTGGCTTTTATGTTATTCAAGGAGAAACGTAAAAATGTATTCAGGAGACAAGTACAGAAGTATAGCCTTGCTTAGTTAATCGGTTTATACAGTATTCTTTTACACGAAGGACACACATTGCCTAAGGAGCACTCAACACTTTAGAGACACTATACTTTGACTATGTTTTGGCTGTTGAGGGTCTGTAACATGTCTGTAGTTTTTTTAATTATCTTTATCCTCTCCAACATTTCCCTTTTAGTCAGATGAGATACAGATATATACCGTCTTTCTTTACAACCACTTGGAAACTGATGGGCTTTCCTATTCCAAGGGCTTAGGTTTAATGTGTCAAGTGTCAAAAATTATTGTAAGAGGGCAGGGAAAAAAAAAAAACTGACCTTGGAACATACAGTTATCTCCTAAAAATCATTTATCTTGCACTTGTGTGTTACCGATTCATTTAAATATATACAGCTTGTACAGCATGTAGTATATAAATGTAATAGCATAGAATTGTGTGTGTAGATACTGTACAGTATATACAGTCAAATCCATAAGTATTTGGATAAAAGACATTTTCCCTTTCCCTTTTTTTTTAAATTCCTGTACACCACCACAACGGATTTGAAACAAAGATACAAAACACTACAGAAACCACTTGGGTATTACAGCTTTTTGGCAAACTAAGAATCATAAATATTAGGACTGTTTTTAAAACTTGGATGCAAATACAGAAATCTATAACCTATAGACATCATCAAATGATGACTTTCCTTCCCCAGGGACCTATATTTGGAGAAGATGCAACTTGTAAATCTTTTGGATCCATACAAGATAACCTTCAAAGAGTGAACAGGTGATCCCAGCCTACGACCTCCTCTAAACAACAAGATATGTTTTGTGCTCACTCAGTCGAGTTTTTCAGAAATGATAAATCTCTTGCCCCAGCTCCGCCAGGTTGCCGCTGTTGGGCCCTTAAGCAACGCCCTTAACCCTGTATGCTCCACGGGCGCCATATAATGGCTGACCCTGCACTCTGAGCCCCAACCTACTAACAAAAAAGCTGGGATATGTGAAGAATAAAGAACTTTACTGTGCATTAATGTATATTTGTCAACTAAAGCCTGCACTAAACCTGAACTGAACTTTTGGAGTTATAGTGTACAGTTCACAAATTGATGGGTACAGGACTTATAAATCTTTAAGCCAGCAAAACTGTGCTAATCATTCAGACATCTGTAGTGTCAAACCTGTCCTAATTAGCATGTCTATTTACTGTAGAATCTTCATAATCAGCATCAAGTTCATTTCAGCTAGGCTGCATAAACTTGTGCAATAGTATGTTATTCATGTGTTTTAGACAGAGAAATAAATAGTAATTGATGGAGATCAATGCAGTTTTCATATGAAAGCTGTTTTCGATTGTTAGAATTTTCTCTCATAACCTGTAGACTATCAATGGATTTTATTTTTTAGTATTTTTTTAATTATTATTTTACTAAAAATTATAAACAAAGAAAATTAAAAAAGACGACAAATGGTCAACATGCACCTGACTGCTAGTGCAGATGAGGTATGGACTGGCTACAGCAAAACAACACGGCAAATTTCACAGAATGAACTGCAGTGTGATGTTAGCAAATCCCAAATCCCATTGGGATGAGGCCAGATGACTGACTAGGCCAGCTAAAAACATTCCATTTCTTTGCCAATTTCACAGCATTTAACTAGATCTGTGTAACTTAAAGCTCTATACAATTCAGAAATCATCCTGCTACTTCTTCCAGCAGTTACATCATCAATAAATACCAATGTTGCAGCTCCATTGGCAGCCATACACACCAATGCCATAACACTACCAGCACCATATTTGACAAAAGATGTAGTATGCTTTGGAATACGAATCCTTTGTTTCTTCTTTATACTTTTCTATTCCCTTCATTCTGGTGCAAGTTAACATTGTATCAGAACATTCATGAAAGCGTCTCTAGTTTGTAGACTTTGACAATAACATGCCAACCTCCTCCAGAGTTCCGCCTTTTCTCGAGATGATGTTGTAAATGTTTGTTTTTTTCCCCCACCAAGAAACAAATTCTGCAATCATGCAAAATGAGCTCACCAGAGCATCCTTTCTGAACCAAATTGTTCATTTGGTCACTAAAGGTTTTGATAGAGCTATTTTTTTTTAGCCTAATGATGGCCTTGCTCACTTGCCTAGGCACCTCTTTTGACTGCATATTGAGAATGCCCATGAACAGTAAGCAAATGAAACAAACCGCACCCAGCCATTATTTTTGAGCCTGTGAAAATTGATGGCGTTTGGGGGAAAAAAAAAAAAGGCTGTAATGTCTAACTGGTCTACACTGAAAGTCGACACTTCACTCACACCTTGATTGCTTCATTTCAAATGAAAGAAACATTCCTGAAAAAAATTTTCCTGAAAAAAGAATTCTGTAATTCTTTGCTCCTATAACAACAAACAACATTGGAAACCAAGCTTTCATTAATATTATGAATCTCAGCACTGGAAACAAGAATTCCAATGGTGCGAAGGTGCTTGACAAAATGATCAGTCAGACATCTGTCAGTTTCTCTTCTTGGGCTGTTGTTTTGTTGAGCACATTTGTCCAAAATGTTCAGTTTGTCAAAAAAAAAAAAGAAAAAAGAAAATAATGAAAAAATGTGTGCGCTTCACTTCATTTCACAGCAATAAAAGTGAACATGCATTTTTAAAATTTATGGTAGATAGTGGATACTGGTAGTTAGCAAAGAAAAAAAAGGTGGAGCACAGAGATGTAGAACAGTTAAATTATCAAATTAATATGAAATTATCCAAACACTGATGTTTCAGAGGCTGATGGAATAAAACATTAATTAGGATCAGTGACTGTAATTAAAATGAGTACTTATTTACAGACTCATAATGGTAGAACAAGGAAGCAATCAGTGTTTATAAATCAACACTGGGAGATAAGAGAAGTACAAGCTCACCAGGCTGTGGATCAGAATAATCTACTGTATATCCATCCAGCTGCATGAGCTCATGCGGCTCTGATTTTTTCTCTCTGTAGCTGCACATGGCGAAGGTGTACTGGCTGACCTGAAATAGACAACCATATTTATTGTCAAAGTTCTCTCATTTAAAAAGTACATTTTCAAAATATTTTGGAAGTAAGCACCTCTAATAGTGTGTTTAATGCAGGTAGATGTTAAATAGAAACATTTTGATAAGGCGGCCAAAATACTAACACCTTTACTCACTTTACCGGCACTTACCTGAACGAGAACAAAATATCTCCTCTTCCATCGCTTCCATACTCTCTGCCCCAATGCATAGAGGTATCTTAAGAAGAAAAAAGAGAAAAAAAAAGAAAAGAAAAAAAGATTAGACATACTAACTTTCAACATCTACTGTAGATTCACTCAATAAATGTTTTAATGATGGATAAAACCAAAGTTTTAAAGGCTTTAGTAAAAAGAAATCAATTCATCGGGAAAAAAAAAAGCCTTGTAAAGGAGGTTGGAGAAGGAAAGAATGTCCAGTGGAGAAAGAAATCATCCACTCATGAAAATGATTTTCAGTTCACTCTCTAACACCTTTTATACAGTCATGGCCCTATTGAGATGCTATTAGTATGGAGCCATGGTGACAGAAATTTGTCTGCACCTGTACCTGCTATTGCACTTCACTTAGTTCTGACCTGAAGACAAACCGGTTTTTATAAAGAAGAAAAAGCTAAGCTGAATTCAAGGCACAGCTTTATAGGGGGAAAAAACAACAAGTGAATAGAGAAGTTGAATTTAAAACCCAAGACATGACTGAATTTAAAACCATGACCCAAGACATGACTCTTGTTCCATCTGTTATGGAACATGAAGTCTAATTAGAGCAAGCAGACTGGGCTAGAGCTCTGTCCTTGGTCACTCACACCTGCTAAACAAAAACATGCGTTACAAAGTAACTACTGTTTTAAGAGTGGTGGATGCTCTCATATGTAGAAAATATCAACAGTATTTGTTATTAAGCCATGCCAAACTGCTATGAGGTGAGCTAGGGTGGCACACCAATGAGCCAACAAAAGCGCATCCGCATTCTTCTGTATGGAAAGTGTCAACCAGGAGAGGTCAACGTACAAGGCTTACCAATTTACATGCCTTCAGCGCCCTCAAGAGGACAAACCGTATCACCACAGTCTATTAGTATATAGGTTTAGAAATCCTGTGAGATTAATTTTCCAAACGAGACCCTTATTAAACCTTTAGACACACCAGTTTATGTAAGCTCAATGTGGCAATAACTCAAAAATACTAGAGGGAGTAAATGTGAACTCTACATTCTATGAAAGAAAATAAAGAAATAAAGTCCTGATCAATGTGCTTCCGCTTCTTTATGGACGGATAACATGACAGTTTTACAGAGCTATTAGAAAGAAATAAGTGTTCAAAGAGAAAGATGAAATGAGTGAGTCTGGGAGAGTGATAGAGGGAGAGAAACAGACAGACAGACAAACAAAAGCGAGAGAAGCCTGAAGCTGGCAACTCTCCCGTTCTGAGCTGTGGAGGGGTCGTGCTGCCAAACTCAATGGTTCTTCAGTCTCTCCACTGCTCAACAGATGGCTGCTTTTAATGGGGGGCATTCAACCTGAAAATCCCTTTTCAATGCATCTCCTTTTTTTCTTTTATGTAAGTGCTCAGGTGTGTGTGTGTGTGTGTGTGTGTGTGTGCGTGTGTGTGCGTGTGTGTGTATGTGTGTGTGTGTGTTCACGCGTATACATGCACACGTGTGCAAGTTCGCATTTAGTGACCTAGAGTAAAGATGGAACTGTCATTCTGGTGGGTACATATAAAAAATGATATAGTGGCAGCAAAAGAAGAAAAAAAAGTCAATCATTTATGTAGATCTCAAGTCTCCTGAAGGACCTGAAACGGCATCAGTAGCAGTCAAGCTTTTTCGAGCTATTACATAAAGAAAAGTAACATCTAGTGCAAGTCAAGTGCGGCTGTAGAGTTTTTGCACAAACTGCCCAGTAGCAGGCAGCCTTTTCATGTGCTTTATGAGTGTGTCACGAGTTCAGGGAAACAGGTGACAGATCAATGTCTGTTCTACTGGTTGCTATACTTACAGTATAGCCATAAACCATTTTTGTGCAATCACATAACTTTCTACTACAGCACAAATTTTTTTTCCTGTGTTCAAAAAAAAAAAAAAATTTAGCAATATCATAGAATAATTGAAATGCCACCCTTAAACTGTACATATATTCCAAGAGAGAGTAATGAGACATGTCAGCACACTGTCCAAAAAACAGATATCCTGTGAGAGTATGTATGCACTGCATATAAACGTGAATCTCCTACAGACGTAAAGGTCCAAGATGGCTTTAAAACCACTTGTGGGGGTCAGATATAAAAAGGTAATGACAGACTGAAGAGGCTTCTGCTAATTAGCACAGGTCTCTCAGGGAGCAGCTCTATAGTGAGAGCCTGCTGGAGCGCCTCCATAATTAACAGGCTGATGGCAAAGGCCTGCAAGTCTCACCCTGTACAATAGCCCTGCTTTATGGTGACTATGGGAACTGCCTTCATCTGTGTCCATGACTATTTATCAGCAGTGCAGTCAATAGCACTTATGAATAAGTGAATGTTGATTAACATTATACATTTTAAAGTTGTTTAATTCAGTTTTATTTATATAGCTATTTTAACAATGGTCAGCTTTACAGAATAAAAATAGGTAAATACAAATAAATAATTAACTAAGCGAAGTAATACAGTATGAGCAGTATAAGGATAACCCACATCAGGGATTGTGCCCTTTAGTGCAGTTCAGTGATGCTTGACCTCTAGATGGCAACATCAGGCTTTACTTACAGTCTTGAATTAAACATACGCCCAAGTATTGAAGTGTGCCCTCTAGGAATAAACAGCCAGCTCCTCAACAAACAGGAACAGATGAAGTACCAGTTGTATCTCTTTATCCTCCAATTCATCTCTCAAGGGGTTCTTCAAAATTAACAGGACCAAAAATAAATAAATAAAAATATAAAAACAAGTGACTGTGCCAATTAGAGTGGAGTTCTGCTGCCCTCATGTGGAAAAAGACCCATGTCAAATAAAAGCAATACAAACCTTTCGGCAAATCTTGTACAAACAGAAACTGGCTGTTACTTAAAAGAGCTTCTCAGAATGATGAAAAGTTTTCATCTTCAGGAAGAGCTTTATCTGGGTGGGGGTTGCAGTGGATGCAAAGAACCAGCTTGATGGGGCACCATGTACACAAACTCAGTATGTATACATGCACAGTTTGGACATTTAATTGTACTATTGTTTTTGTTCCATTATATAGGCATGGCAGGGGAATTGATTTAATGACCAGAGTATGCCCGACTCTGCTATAGGTGGTGGTATGCCCCTTTTCAACTTGTTAGTATTGTACAGTATTAGATCACAGACCAAAACACTTTGCACACACACAAAAAAAAAACAAGTTAGCAAACTATTGTACTACCATGTTAAGCGATGAAAACATGGATATCTTCACAGTGCTCTACATTCTGTACGTGTTGAATGCTTTATTTTTTGTACACACGTTGAGACACGCTATCCCCTGTGTTCATGGTGTTTTCTAAAGGCAGACGACATAGTCGTATTGATAGTGGCTTCTTCAGCTGTTACGCATTTAGTCGACCGGTCAATGCTAGGCTGATTTATGTGCTAGTCTGACTTTGAGAATAAAGTTTCAGTCAGGCTAACATGTTTACATTTTTAGTCCAGTTTTAGTTTTATGATTATCATTATGCACACTTACTGGCACAAACATTCACACCCACCTTGCATAGCCACTGCACCAAGAGATATGTTTTTGGAAGGTTGGAGGAAACAAAAGACACAGACACAAACAAACACAAGTTTCCCAACATTTAGTTTTCCCCAAATATTTACTATAAAAAAAAACTATTTGGTGGTTGGATCTTCAGTTTTTAGTTTTCCATGTTTGTCAGTTGTCGCATTTTCTGCTTTAATTTAATTGCCAAATGTACATATAAAGCAGTTATAACTGCTATTACTGAAAAAACATATTTTACAGTTTTGCAATAAAGTATCTCTCTACAAAAGAGCGGAAAACTGTATTTCAGCTGTATGATTTTTCCCCCTCAACTGCCAGTCAATTTAACCACTGAGTATAAAACTGATCATTACAATTATTCCTCTCCACTGATATCCAGCACACAACAGCTCTAAATAAGACCACTTCCATCACTGTTCTGAATAAAGGGCCGACATACCCACTGTGTTTCATGTTTGGTGGCTTGTCCATACGCACAGCCAGTTTAATCTTCAGGTCTGTATCCTGGCTGTTTTTGGGGATGACCATCTTATGCAACTCTGCAGTTTTAGGCCCATTTGTTGTAGGGTTTAGTACCACCTGGTTAGGAAGAGAAACCATGAATAAAAAGGAGAAGCATTATTAAACCATGTACAAAATTTGATAAATAGGACAAAATATGGATTAAGAGGGGAATGATAAAGAGAGGAGAAAAAAAAGGATACAGAGAGATTCACTAAAGAGAGGACAAAGTAGATAAAGGAGGAGCAGATGCAGATTGAAGGTCTCTAAAGGGAGTCTCCATCTGTTACCCTAGGAGCCTGAGCTGTAATGACTTCTAGCTTTCTCTCATAAAGTAGGTACTTACGCATGCACAGGCGCACATGATTAACATGACAAAAACTAGCAGTTTCTGGGTAAATACATATATAATACACATCACATGATTGTTTTTGCTAAAAGAGAGAGAGAGAGAGAGACAGAGAGAGCGAGAGAGAGAATGGGAATGTTGGTGAGGTATGACTATTTATAGCTGCTATAAACGAAAGTGAGAGCAGGGTCTAGGAGTGTGGCACAGTGTGGTCACAACATTTAAATTAAACTGCTAAAAATGCAGTGCTGGTTATTAACAAATAAAACTCTGAAATGGTATAAATGTATTGAAACACTCCAAGTTATGAAGTTACAGGACAAAATAAATCAGTTCTGTATCTCACCTGGTTGTTTTTTATTTTCCATAATGGTATATCCATGGTATATATATAGTCTTTCCTTCTTTCTCTCACTCGCTCACTTTGAAATGATTCGAATTTGAACTTGATGCTTCTTAGACAATGCTGGTGGGGATTTGGTTGAAAGGGAATTGAATAAGGCCTTGAAGCAATGCACTACATGATGCTACACAGAATGCCGCAAATGATGCCTGATGCAACGCCTGTGGTGTGAACTGGCCTCTAAACCAGGGGTGTCATTCCCAATCCACCACCTGTACAGACTGTAATAGAAAGCTGAATTGACTTAGGTGTGTTGACTGCGGTATTCTGAGGTAACGCTGCAAGAGTGGACTGTAACACTCTGCTCTAACTGAACCTGATGTATGAGTCTCACCCGGCCCAACTCTTTGTCTTCTAGAGCCAGGACCCCTGTGCTCTCAGTAAACAGTTTCACTTTAACCACAGGCAGTGGGTGGGTGGTGGTGAAGTCTCCTTGTGTGCCCCATCTGCAGACAAACACAATGGTAGAATCTGAGAAGTCATTTATGTGGATAGGTGCATGAATCATATAGAAAAACATTACTGGCATGACTCTACCTGTCCCCGAAAAAGATTTATGGCATGGTTTTTAACAGCAGAAGAAAAGAAAAAAAAAAAAGAGTTTGCAACATTATGAAACTGCGAACAAGGAAGAGTGGAATATTAAGACATATTTATGCTTACCATGGTCAAGCATAGTTAAATATTACTGTCAGCCTGTTGTGATAAATTTGAATTAAACAAAGCCACATACATACATACAGTACGTACATACATCATATTATGTTTATTGCTAGAGGAGAGAGGGAGAGAGAGACTTCTGCTATGAACAGAAGTGAGAACAGGGTCTAGAGTGTGTCCACAACATTAAAACTAAACTGGTAAAAATGCAGTGCGCGCACGCACGCAGTCAGATGGAAGGTCACCTCCATCCCACGCAGACAAACAAATGAAGACGTTAACCCAAAATAGCCTTTTACTGAAAAGAGCCTCAGGGGTGTGACCACTCAGTTACATCCATGTGTCACCTGGAGCTGTCTGATCCTGGACACCCAGCTGGCCAACAGGATGAGAGTTTGAGTTTGCACTCAGAGCTGGACAAGAATCTGGCAGTGTGACTCAGCAACGTACTAAACACACTGCTAATGTAGATGAATGAGAATCAGTTCAATTTTATTTGCACAGTGCATTTAATATTACACATTATTTTATAGAAATATAAAGGTAGCCCTAGTTCTCTAAAGTGAAGACTTTAAATGACCCATAATCTACTTAGTGTGGCTCACTGGATGCCAATACGAAGTAGAGCTGTCATTTCTAAACCCAGAGGTTGCTAAGGCAACTGATCACCACTAATAGCACTGAATAGTTCTGACCACACACACACACACACACTCTCTCTCTCTTTCAATTTCAATTCAATTTAACCCGACACTTTTGTTCCTCAATTCAATATGTGAAAGACATTTTTTAAAATAAAATAAATGATTGACTTTTGTCAAATAATGAAGATTAGAAACTTATAGTACAGCCAGACTAAATTGTCTACACTTGTATACATATACAGTAAAATAATTCAAATATACAAGATGCTGCTATAGTCACTCAGAAGTATCCACTTTCACTTCATCAGTTAAATTAAATAAAATTATGTTTCAAAAGTAAGCATCTGTAATTGTATGGATGTTTAGAATGTGAATGAAACAATAATGACATGCACATATTAAAATCAAAATAATCCTGCACTTAGAGTTCATGCATAAATTTCCCTGAATACATTAAACTAAATACTTTTCCATCTGCATGTCAGGAAAACACAGTGTGATTATCTAAAGGGCCAGGCCTAAGCAGCTGAAAGCCTAATAATCACAGTGTAATCATCTCATGAAGACAATGCACAGACACAACATCACCTTAATCTGATTATTCAAAGAGATGTTTCAATTTCAAATGTACACTGAAACGGAGTGTCCCTTACTTCAGCATGAGTAAACAGATGGAGTCATACAGGCACACAGTGAAGTATGGAATAAATTGCCATGTTAAATCCCTGCTTCTCTACTAAAGGTTAAGAGATGCATCCAACCCTTTTTTCTTTTTGCATTATTTCATTTTCTCAAAATGAGCAATTTCTTATTCCGACACTCAGTCTGATAATAGATGAGACTAAAAGAGTAAGTTAAATGAGATTGAACTGAATAATCGATCCATCCACTGCTATAGATGACATGTGCAAAGGCCAGTCTGCATTAACCAAATACCATGATCAGTGGAGCTTGTCTCAACCTTGATGAATCTTTCTTCATAGCTTCTAGTCAAATAATCCAAAACAAGATCCCATGAGAAAGGAGAACAGCTAAAACATGGGGCGTAGGATGCAACAAATGAAAAGGCTTCTCAAACCTGATTCAGGTTAAAAACTTTCCCCTTTCAAAGTGCAGTCCAGGACAGTCTATACACATCTTTTATAAAAGGGATTTAACATCTCATGGCCCTCAGTTTGTCACATTTTAAATATATTTGTAATTTTTATTCATTCAGATGGGGCAAATATTATTCTGGGTATTCCCAGCAATTAGTGTATACAGTATAAGGGACATTAAACAAAAGGGGTTTAAAGGTGAAGTAAAAATGCCTCTGGGGCCCTCTAGTGGTTGCCTGTAGTACAATTTTTTACCCCCTAAGTAAGTAAGTAAGTTAGTGGGACAGATGGACAAATTTTATTTTTAATTTTATTAACAGAGGTTAATTCAGAAAGAGTGTTCTGGTATTTTTTACAAGTTCATACGACTTTAATATATCCCGCAAAATGTTTTAATTTTTAGGATATCTGTGTTTTATAAAAATTAATCATTGGCAATTGAAAGGATGAGGTTGATGAGATAAAGATTCAGCCAGAACATGGCGTAAACCAAGCTGAAATAATTATCAATAATTGAATATTTACTCTATGTCCTGAGTGAACACCTTTCACTCAGGACCTAAAGTATGTATAAAGATATAATGAAGTATAATGAAGCTTAACCAGTCATTCCTTTCAAAACATGTCATATAAAAGTGGAGTCATCTCAACATTTTGCATTTAATGTGAAGGCAATTCATTTTAAGCCATTTTATGTCAGAGAGTCATGCAACTGACAAACATCAAGAATAGCATTTTTTTCAGAACATGGATGAAGAAATGCCCTCTTATACTTACAGTATACCAGCTACCTAAGGAAATGGTAGCTCAATCAGTCATGACTCAAAGTTCTAATCTTTTCCATACAATGATGAAATAAATATAGCTGTGAAAATTATACTATAAGAACTGCATATTTTGCAGATTCATTAATAACACTGTACTTACCACTTTGAGCTGCTGATTTACCATCTTAAGTTGCACACCCAAATCCCAAAATATAGGTGGATGATATGTGACCTATTGACGTTCACCTAAATCTACTAATGTTTCTGGCCTTCTAGCTACTGTCTAGTCTAATGAGCTGCCTTCAGTTAAATAAAATGCATACAGGTGCATCTCAGTAAATTAGAATATCATTGAAAAGTTGATTTTTTTCAGTAATTCAATTAAAAAAGTAAAACTCTCATTATATATTCATTTCACACAGACTGATATGTTTCAAATGTTTATTTTTTTTAATTTAGATGATTATGGATAATGAAAACCCCAAATTCAGTATCTCAAGAAAATTAGAATATTGTGAAAAAGTTCAATATTGTGTCACACATTAATCAGCTAAGTAACTCAAAACAACTACAAAGGATTCCTGAGCCTTTAAATGGTCTTTCAGTCTGTTTCAGTAGGCTACACAATCATGGGGAAGACTGCTGATTTGACAGTTGTCCAGAAGACGATCACTGACACATTGCAAATGGAGAGTAAGATAAAAAAAATAATAAAAAAAAACATTGCTAAGAAAGCTGTTTACAAAGTGCTGTTTCCATGCACATTAATACAAAGTTGAATGAAAGAAAAAAAAAATTGGTAGAAAAAGGAGTACAAGCAACAGGGACAACCACAGCCTTGAGAGGATTCTGAAACAAATTTGGAAGAGATTCACAAGGAGTGGACTGTAGCTGGAGTCAGTACTTCAAGAGCCATCACGCAAAGACATATCAAGGACATGGGCTACAACAGTCGCATTCCTTGTGTCAAGCCACTCTTGAACCAGAGACAACGTCAGAGGGGTCTTACCTGGGCTAAGGACAAAAAGGACAGGCCTGTTGGTGAGTGGGCGAAAGTCCTCTTTTCAGAAGAAAGTAAATTTTCATTTTGAAATCTTGGTCCCAGAGTCTGGAGGAAGAGAGGAGAGGCACAGAATCCAAGTAGCTTAAGGCCCACAGTGAAGTTTGCACTGTCAGTAGAGTTTGGGGAGACATGTCATCTGCTGGTGTTGGTCCACTGTGTTTTATTAGGTCCAAGGTCAGCACAGCCATCTACCAGGAGGTTTTGTAGCATATCATACTTCCATCTGCTGACCAGCTTCATGGAGATGCTGATATAATTTTACGGAAAATTTCTTACTGAAATAAATCAACTTTTTCCGATGATATTCTAATTTACTGAGATGCACCTGTAAATGTATGTGTTTGGACAAGCCACAAAAGTTGGTCTACTACAGAACTTGGAGTGGGTTCACTACTGAACAATGCTCAGTTTTTCTTTTCACTGATTTGCTTTGCTGCAGAAAACAATTAATCTGCTGAAATACATTTCTGGTTCTTCATTCAGTCTATGGTCCAACAGTTTTAATTACAGTTATAATACAGAATACAATTGCTGCCATGATAAAGAAACTAGTAGGGTTAGTATTTGTCAGTACTCACTGTGGTCTGGAGGCCTCAGCCTGGTCTGTCTGAAGTTTCTCTCCTCCTTCTACTTCCATGGTACAATAGACAATTCTGTTAGGGGCTACTGACTTCAGCCCCTGTACTTCCATAATCACAATCTGCAAAACCCCCAAAAAGGAAAGTGACACCTCTCATAATACATATCTATGCAAGAAAAGTTACCAAAATATTGTATTCAAAGGATAGTGAAAGAGACATGAATAATATGCAAGAGATATATATGTAAAAGAGACCCTAGATAATATGCATGATATGTAGAGGTGATCTACGCTACACATTTTAATAAACTAAAATGTGTCACATTTTATAAATTTTCAGTGTAATATACTGCCTATATACTATTTACATTAATATTTCAGATTATACATTTCATTTTACCTGTTACTCTTAAAATTTAAGTTTTTGCAGCCTGGGGTGAGATGTTAAATTTACACGTTTTATTACTGGTTGAGCAACACTGTCTTAGTTTACTGAACACAAATACTGTATATATCACTGTGAAAGTATAGGACTGAGCTCTTCTGCAGGCTCCTCAGTGTGCGCATAAACAGGACAAAAACAGGTGTACAACTGGCCAAATTCCCATTGGGTGCTTTCCTTCTAAGCTTGTGAAATACTGGCTAACCTATGTGTTTGCTTAATTATGCACATAGGGTCAGGTAATTAACCTTCTTCTTACAGCAAGCCAGTCAATGGCTTTACGTAGTACATACATTGTTAATGCTCTTTGGCCTCAATTAGAAATGGAAACCTGGCAAAAGCAAATAGATACAGAGATACAATAATAAAAAATGATAACATCACATGATTGTGTTCCTCCAGCAGAAAAGCCCTAGAAGTACAGGATACATGTACTGTAGTGACAATGTTGGGTACTGCTCACATACCTCCAGGGTGAAGGATAGCACTACATCTGATTTGGAAAGTGGCAGATCATTCTCATCTCCTATATCCAGGAAACTGTTCATAGGAGTGAGTTTTGGCTTGATTTTGGGCTTCAAGTCCTTGGCTACAGGAAGGCTCTCCAGGTTTGCCATCAGCAGGTTGACTGATGACCTCAGCTCCTCCACATACATCATCTCCATGTCCTTAGAAATGAACTTGGGAAACTTCCTTTCCTACCAAGTAGATTTAGCAAAGTGTTCAGAGTGAGGGATTGAATGTTAAATAAATAAAGAAAACAACAACAGACATGGAAATCAACAGTCACTACCCAATACCATATAACCACCATACTTACAGTAGGTGCTGATTAATAGTGCAACTCTCCAAGTACGTATGTCACAATTTTATAAATATCCCAATTCAAAATTACATATATTATATATAAATATTACATTTCTAATTTTGCTACAATTTTAAGACCTTGGACCTATTAAAAAATCTGTTTGAAAGTTCAAAAATTCAAAAGTTTTATAGCTTAGCTTTATTCAATAGCTTCATAACGGAATTGAACATAAGTAATTAAATGTAGGCCATTCCTAACATTAGTTTTCGCACTTAAAAATCAAGGCAGCTTCAAAACAACACAAACTAACTTAAAATACAATAGTGTAACATGTAACTTATTTAATGTAATCTTTAATAATTAATATTGAACAAAAAACTATTTTTTTATTGAGCAACATGTATTTCTGCCAATGTGTGAATAGATTAGAGTGCTACCTGCAGAATATAAAAAAAAAGGGGGGAATGTTTTACCACATCAAATGCCCCCCAAATTTTGAGCATTTGTTTGAGCAATTGTGAGCATACAGGCACACGAGGTTTTTAACGCACATTTCGAGGCTAATTAGTGCACGTAACTGAGACTGGTGGAAGTGTAAAGAGTGGGTTTTAGAATAATTTTCTTGCAGCGTATGGAGACCAGATGATTTTTAACATGCTCAACTTTTGATGATGTAACTACATTGTGTTTCTGTTGAACTACTCAAATGCTCCTGCACTTGGCAACAAACTAGTTACAGTATGTTCAATGTCCTAGTTAGTTAGTGTTGATCAAGCTGAAACAGAGCCAATGATGTCCATTTTAAATGTAATAAAATGTTTAAAAATCGATTTTGGAGTCAATGTGGCAATACATGAAACGTTACACGAAACAATCACTGAATTGATTTTTCGCCCATCTCTAAAAAACATACATGACTATAAATCATGCAAAAAAAAAAGATAATAATAAAATAATAATAAAGACACAAAAAAAAAACAGAAAAAACGCATTTCTAATATCTACATATTTTAGACCTGGCAAATTTCAAACAAGAATACATTCACGCATTATCATGCTTTACTCAAACAGTAAAAAAAAAAAAAAATAAAAAAAAAGAAAAGAAAAGAAAAAAAAACAAAACAAAAATTATCACTGATTGGCAATATGGATCAACTGGCATTATATTGTTGGCAGAAACACCTAATTATTAAGTTGAGCTAAGAGGAAATTAACAGAAACTCAAATAACTACTATTCCCCAGGAATCTGGAAATTTTCATGTGTACAAATGTCCCCAATAAAACCCACAACAGCATTGGGACTGAAATTTTAATTGACATACTCTTGCAATTCTGTCTGTGAGTTGCAGTCTCCCGTCCAACTCTCTGCGGATCTGTGCTGCCTGTTCATCAACATTGTCGAGCTGAGGGGAAAAAACACAAACAAATTTAAGACTTAATGAATTCTCCTCTGACTTCCACTGGAGAATCAGCTAAGTCACCTATGAAAAGGGGACAACAGCAATTTGTCATAAAAAGAAATTGAGGACAGTCGAACTGTAAGGACATATTACACACATATTCAGACAGTATAATGCTCAGCTGACCTTGCATGGCTTAGCACCACTGCTTTTTCTGAACACATATACACAGTGAATACTCATGTTGGCATGCTGTCAAGAATAGGGTTCCTCTCATTTATTCTACATGAGTGGGAGGTGTTCTCTCTCTCTCTCTCTCTCTCTCTCTCTCTCTCTCTCTTCTGTTTCCATTTGATAAGCCTTCCTCCCTGAGGCAGCATTACTGCTAGAACTTCACTAATTTCACACAGCATTAACAATATAGAGACATCAAGTTTGGAACATCAGTTTAATCAGTATATAAAATGTGTGTGTGATTTTGTAGGCCACTAACACACATTTCTCAAGACCACATTATTCAGACCATTCAAAAAACATTACCAAGTGAGAGCTTCCGTTTTTACAACGCCTACTCAGACTAACGCTTATATCACATTACCCTTTGCTTCCTTGCTATTAATGATGGTTAGTCTCACAGATGTGACAGATGTGTGGATGAATGATGGACAAGCATTCCTTCATGTGCACATATAACTCGCTGGAAACCCCTAAACTATCGGTTCAGCTGTTTGCACCAATTACTGCTAGCTTAATTTTAAGTCATTTACACATTAGGCTGCATAGGAAGTGGCTAGAACAGTGGCTTAATGATGGAGTTAAGTCTTAAGGTGTTGCAGGTACACCTTGGGCTTATTGCCAAACTTTGCTAACCCAGGGAAAATATGTAATGAGCTAAAGTAACCATCAAACTAAACAGACTGGAAGTATGAAGGTCTCTTGTTGACGGTGTGAGTGTGTTACCAAACTACAACTGACTCGCAGCTAGGATCAATGTAAAATATCACCTTATGAACACTGACTTTTAGATGATTTCAATATGCCCTTCCTTGTGGCATGACAGCAACCAGTTTGAGAGGATGAGTGCTGACATGGTAGGCAGAATTTTCACATTTGGATAAGAATTGAATCTGCTTACATTAGTCCTGAATTCATGTAATAAAAGTCGACTATAATTGACTAGAATCAGATGGGGTGAGAAGTTAAATCTGTGGTATGCAAAAAAATCATATGCACAATGAATATACAGATTAGGCTTCTTCATTATAGCAAGAAGGATCTAATGAGAGTATGTGATATCTGACAAAGTGTCATGAGAGGCTTCGGGAGCCCCTGCTCAGTGATTAGGAACGAATGGCATCATCCATATAAAACTTCTGACAAGCAATTAGTGTGTATGCAAAAATACATTATCAATGACATTCAAAGCCTAAATGTGGCTAATTAGCATGTGAAATTGACAGGGTTGTCAAAACTATTTTTACAATTTCATTCAAATACCATTTGAAATTTACAGCCCATGTGCATATGAAAATCCATATTTTAATATTTGATATAAAATATTTTACTTTTATTTTAGAATGTTTTTGCTTGATAACATGGTTATACATGTTCAGAAGTGTAAATGTTAGAGCTATCCTTTGTTGCTTGTTTTAATTTTAACTTCTTCATTTTGCCTTCTGGCTCATGTCCATTGTTCTCAGGTGTGTCTTTTTTTCTGTTTGGTATCATGTTGCTCGCCTTGGATGCTCTCAGTTACTACTCCATAGCTCCATTTCTTTTCTCTGATATTTATGTTTAAAAAAACACGTTCTCATGTGAGTTGCTCTGTTAACCCATAGTTAATGTCCTGTTGACACAGAGTCACTATATTTTGATCCATACTCTTGCCATACTCTGCTGTAGCCAGGCTATGCAAAGTCTCTGCCAGGTCCTGCACCATCCCAGCTGCATCTGTGCGGGCCAAAGATACCCTGCTGTCTCCACTGGCAGACTTAAAGGACATGGTGTTCTTACTGCTACCTGGCTTCAAGAATGCTTTGCCTGCAGTACACCCTACCTTTGCTGACTTTATGCTTCCTCCAAACTGTAAATTAGATTGCATAACGCTTGCTCCACCTGTTGGCTTTGAGGACTGCATCTCATGACCGTTGCCCTGGACCAGCTTTTCAGGCCAAGTCCCGGCTCATGCTATACTCTGAGCCAATCATCATGCCAAGTGCTGGCCTAGTTTCTGTTTCTTAGTCAAAGACAAGCTTGGAAAATGGTCATGGTTAATATTTTTTGTTTAGCTATGATTAGGGTCATTGTGCAAGCTAAACAGGTTAATAACAAATCCTGACCAAATTGAAATCCCAATGTGTAAACCTTGGATTTTGTTTCACAATGTCTTTAGACATAAAATATAATATGTATGCAAACAAGAAATTGCAAAGCTGATGAGTTAAGTATTAGTGTCTTATAGTGCAAGTATGTTGTACATCTAGTCCTGCTAATCCTGATGGATTAATAAAGGGTGGATATAACTTCTGTACAAACCTTTTTCAATATAATTTAAGTTACTGCGCTGCTAAATCACTTCAGTTTTCTCCTTTTGAAAAGTATCCTTTTTTTAAATTACCAGGGGTGAAATTACTGGTACTATGTAATCAAAAGGTGAGGAGAAGAAAACAGAAGTGGTGGACAGTCCTGTAAATCTCATGAGTTTCTCTTTATATTTCCACATATTCCACTTAGAATATGACCTAATAGAGTTCTGGGGTTACATCTCAAATAGCGTTAAATGTAAAGCTAGTGTGTGTGTGCGTGAGTGTACAATCAGTTTTTCAACACAACAATTAGGGCCCTTATTAGAGGTTAGAGAAGTGTTTGGTATTCAACCTAATTAGCTAATTAGTGTTGGTTTATTAACTATAAAATAAAAAGAAACAAATAAACAAACCGAGCTCCACTGCCAAGACCGGACGTCTTCACTAGACGGGTTGACCCTTGCTATGCGCTTATGTCTTATTTATGACTTTTATTTTAACGTTTTAAACCAAGAGGCACATATAACAGGTGGCATGCCACTCTTTTTCTCAAGGACACTGGCTTCTAGCGATGATTTGGGTCTTTGCCTTTGTCTTGATCCGCGCTTGTCGTCGTCTTTTCTTGTTGGCCCTAATACCATACCAGATGCTACCTAATGTTCGCACAAAGTGTGAAGGTTTGTGGGGCCTTAAATAAATGCGCCAACAGGTGCATCAGGTTCACCCCAACTGCTTGCAGCGACGTCGCCTAGCATCCGCGTGTATAGAAGTCGGTGGGATATGCCTGTTCAGAACTCTGTGGTGTAGCCGCCTGCGGATCTGGCCGTTCTGAAGAGTGAAGAGTGCCCTCTAGTGGATCTGACTATTGCGAGACTTGCATCTTTAAACTTTTGGCCATGACTATTAAAAAAAAAAATAATTCACAGTCGTTTATTCTGTTATGATATCTATAAAAAAAAAATTCCATTTAATCATATTTATAAGTGTTTTTTAATTGGTTTAACTGTTAAGTATTTTTTTTCTTTTTTCTGAAGCTTTGTAGTTGAATCAATTCTGGATGTGTAACAGGTTTCTGTCTGGGTACAGAAAAAAAGAAAAGAAAAAAGAGAGCCATCAAGCCATTTCTAATATTAAACCCAACATAAATGCTTACACTGGTTTCCTGTATATTGTTACATCAATTTCACTCAGTCTTTAGGTCTTAATCTAATCACATACCAAGACACAGCTTTCAGTTTGATACAATATGAAGCTCATCTGCACATACTGTATGCTCATTTATGTCATATACAAAGGACGAAAAAATACCCAGAGGTATTTTTCTTGGTAAAAAATTAGATTTTCTTTCCAGGTGACTAACAACAAAATGTCTGAAACCGAGACCTAAAATACTCTGCTTTTCTCTTTTAAGTTAGTAGTCAGAATTGGCACCAATCATTGCATTAAAGGAGGAAATCATCTCTGCAGGAAAAATCAGTTCTCAAGAAATTTTCAACATTCATGTATTCAGTGCATACAATCAGATTAAGTCAGAGGCCATCAATTTAAGCATGTGTTATAATTTAAACATTGAAATACATTTTTGCCCACTGAGCCAGACTTTAGAGCCATCCTGTATGTTATTTGCATTGCAAATGTGTATTATATGACTTTGTTCAAACCATTATATTACTTTATTTTGGCCATATTTAGAATGATTTACCTTGCTGCTGTTGTTTTTTCATGGCCCTTTAAATAAGGTGCTTTTAAATTTAATTGTCACTGCATACTCACCAACACTCACTGACATACCTAAAAATGCCCACAGATAGTGTGTGGCTAATTTTCTTGTTGCTGTGCTACCTAGTTGGAATTTCAATTCTATTTTAGTTTGGCTACTATTTCTATGACAACAAGGCTCAAGAACCTCCTAATGACAAGGGCACTCACATTGAATTCACAAGTTGGTGTATTTCCAGTTAATACTGCTTAAATCATGACAAAAATAAAGATACGCTTTTGATCAGCTTCTAGATTGTTTAAAAGCATCCAAAAATTAACTGCCTGACAACCTTTTTTTTTTTTTTATCACAAAGACTAAAACTAAATAAAAAAGATTAAGAATTAAGATTGGTGGTTAAAAATAAATAAATAAATAAACCTAGCCCCACCAACCGGCATCAACAACAAACTCCTTGTTACCTGGTATAGCTCTCCCTGCATGAGAAATTATTTATATAATTGTGTGTATGTAATCAAAACAAAACAAAAAAATCAGTGTGAAAAACTCAACAAAGCTGAAGAAGCATGTAAATGCCAGCCACTCAAATGTATGAAAAGGCAAGGTAACATTATATAATATATATAATATGTACAAACAATGTTGCATTTATATGGTTAACTTCACTTTTATAACGTGTAAAATTATTTAACATTGTTCTTGCGCAGTACTGTTATCGCCTACAGGCAAATAACATTAGCTAATTATCATTCGCTTCTGTGATTACAGTCGTACTGTATTGAAAGTAAACCCTGAGCGGGTCACAATTTGAATTAGCTACAAATGAAGGTAACTGAAACTTCCTGCCTCAGAAATTCTATGCTTTGCTGACTGCAACTGCTAACTGAATGAGGTTAACAGTGCAAATTAATGTCAGCTGTGTGAAGCCACTTTAACTCAAGCAGGAACAACTAAAATATTAGCATCATACATCCAGCATTTATCTGAGTGACAGATGTTTTCAAAAAAGATGGGAAATCACAGATGTCTGTTATCTAGAATCTGTACATCCTCTCAACTGCTCTGACAGCACTGTAGCCTTTTTTAACAGTCTTCTTGTTCTTTTTCAATTAAGCAAATCGATTAATTTAACTGCATTTCTCGTACTAGGTCTAAGAATTATTCCCTTTAACTGCTTTAAAATCATTGGAGATAAAAGCTGTGTACCTGAAATGATGGTTGAACACGACATGTTTTATGTTTATCTCAGTTGGAAGCTTTTCAGCTTCAAGTCAACGCAGTTGAGCTGTTTCTCAAGAAATCACTTATTTATTATTTTAAACCATGTTGAAAAGAAGACACTATTCTCATTTTCACTGTTTTGACAAACATGGCAATAAAACTTGTGCCATCTCACCTTGCATTTCAATACTACTTGTTTGATGAACAACTAAGGGCCTTCTCTTCTGAAAGTCCATAAATGTTCAGCAATCAATGATTTGATAAGATACCTGCGGTTGGGGGGGGAGGGATGGGGGGGGGGGTCAAGAGGTGCTCTGTGGTGTGAGCAAGAGTCAAGTGACTGGAAAAGACTACACACCTGAAGAGAATGTGTCTAATTAGCAATTGCACGTAGCAGTGAACCATGGAGCAATAAAGCACAAGCATAATTTAAATAATTGTCCCTGAAAAAAAAAAAAAAAAAAAAATTCACCACAAGCATTGAAATAAAGGTCAACTCGCATCTACAGTCTGTTTCCATCCTTCCTCTTAAGAGATCTCAAAGCAAAGAAGATATGCCCCATGGAGTCATCATTCTCTCAGAACATCAAGACCCTCACCAGAATCCACAAAACCCAATTTTTAAGAGCTCCAGAGCCAATCTGAGCAGGACACCGTACCTCAGGGGCAGACGGCGGTGCTCCAGTGACTAACACTGCGACCATTCCCCATCTCACGCTGACCAAGATGTGGCTATACATGATGTAAAACTACACATCTACACAGCATTTGTGGAGCTATTTGAGTGTCCCATGGAGGACGTGTTGAATTGATGGGTAGATCCATGTTGCACCAGGTAGTGAAAGAGGAGGAGTGCTCTATGCTGTGCATCAGCCAGAAGCATTCTGTGTAAAAGAGTAAGTGCAGCATTATGGTGAAAGAATGTCTGGTCATAAAGTCAGTAGTCATCACCATCTTCTACTTCCTGCTCAGAAAGCCTTTACTCTCTGTACAGACCACAGTCCACATCCAATGGCTCCATTGGAATTACAGGTTCCTTACTTCCTTACCTCCGAACTTCCTTACCTGCCAAAGGAGATGGTGGGGTTGAAAAGAGAGAACTGATGCAAACAGTGGTGGATATGTGGAGGCAGGGATGTAATCAAGTAAGAGTGAGTGGGAAAGAACACACACCTAATGAGAATGTCTAATTAGTGTTTGCAAAGAGCCAGAGAGCAATGAAGAGCAAGCAGAACAAGCGGCAGAAGGGAAGACTTGGTAACTTCCAGCACCCTGAGTGTGTGGTTTTAAATGATTGTGACTGAAAAGCAATTGATGAATTCACAATGACCATTAACTTACAATGAACTTATAATTAAGCTAACTTGCATTTACCGCCAGTCTCCCTCCTTCGACGTGAGAGATCTCTCGTCATGTTACAAGAGGCCATTTAAATAATGCATAAGTCTTTGCAGCAATGTGCTAAAGGTTAACGACAACTAGTGAACAGCCAGGCACTTTCTCCAGGTATAAAGAGTTTACACACAGTGATTTCCTACAAATCATAGCACTACACATAGTGGGTACAAGATGCCAAATATGCTAATTGGAGGAGTCTTTAAAGGTCACTTACAAAGAATCAACACTAAGAAAGAAGCTACTTAAGTGGTTATCGAGCAGTAGATACTGTACTTTGTACCGGCACATACTTAATTCGCATTGATCGTATTTAGGGGTCTGCAAGTGTTTAGGGGCCCTGAGGAAGTTCTGACATGCCCTGACGTGTATACTTCAGTTACTTATAACATATAAATGGCTAGGTCTGATTTATTGTTAATTTTTTCAGCTATTTTCAATATTAGTCTTTTAGTCTAGTTTTAGTCAGAGGAACCTTTAACCGTTAGTCTAGTTTAAGCAATGAAAATGTAACATTTTAGCAAAAAAGATAGATTATTATTACTTAACCCTACAGCTAATCTAGTTTAGCCAAAACTCCTTGTTTTTCACAAAACAATTATCTTAACATTTAAAATTTATATTTTTTTCATCTGGTGTTTGCAGGTAATTAGTGGTGCTTTGCGAAGCAAAGGACTACTATTATAATCTCACAGGCTTATTATTAGTGGTGCTTTGAGAAGCGAAGGCTACAATTATAATCTCACAGGCTTATTTTTTTCTTCTTCTTCCATATGAAAGTTTGGCGCGTAACTAGTCCCGCACCGTTTGTCATAGACCCATGAATGAGGTGTCAAATCGTGCGGCTTGGTTGGGAATGGGGTGCTGTTGCTTTTCTAAGGGGTGGGCGGTTAATTGCCCCTGCCCCAAAACGTCCCATAGACTTAACATTGAGACCCACATTAGCTATGACATCAGCTATATCCATGACTATGACATGGAAAGCTCTATGATGTCATGGCAAGCACCACTCGCATTTTCTTCAGGAAAATGTACCTCTCTAGTTAGATTTATTTTTAAACATTTTTCCAACTACAGAACAATAGGAACAGTATGGACAGTACAATGGTCTCTTCAGGTTTCTGGTATTTTTCCCCATCAATTGTGTGACCACATTGTTTCCCCTCTGATATTACTACACATCTGCTTTTTTTCTTCAGCTCCATATAAATAAAATGGGCCTAAATATCGTCTCTTTTCATTCGCCCGAGTAATACTGTGGTCATGACAAGTAGTGGTGCAACGGATCGCAGTTGGTCCGTGAGGATCACAACCCATGGTTCGGCATGCACGCGACCCGGGGATTAACTGCCTAACGTCAACAACCATAGCTAGTGGTCGATCAGAAGAACTCAAAAAGCCTCCAGCATCATTCAAATCGCATGTATGGGAGCACTTCCCCATAAAATATAATGATGGAAGAAAGGTGGTGGACAAAACGATTACAGTGTGTAGGCACTGAGCATGGCCACGCATCTGAAGCGACATCACCCTGGTGTGCCGTCAGGATGCAAACCGCATCAACCACAGCAACATCTGCTCACCTCTGCTTTTAAGCAGCCCTTTGCACCAGAATCAGAGCGGCCTAAAGCGATTACCAAATCTATCTGGATGTTTATCGCACAGACATGAGACTGTGGAAAACAATGGATTTAAAAACATGTTGAAAGTGCTTGAGCCACGCTACGAAATACCCTCACACATCCAGCATGAAGATTGCATGAAGATTGTGCCTGAACTTTACGAACAAGAAAAAAACTAAATCAAGGCGGACTTATCAGATGCATCCTCTATTGCGATCACCACAGATGGGTGGACATCAAGGTCTACAGAAAGCTAACTGCGGAGTGGGAGATGCGAAGTCGGAGATATTGAATATTTTAATTTAAATGTGCTTCAGACATGCCCCCTCTACGAGAGTCTCACAAGCACAAATCTAGCGCAGGTACTGATAGAAGCAGTAGCAGAGTGGAAGTTGAAGAGACACAATGCATGTAGTAATATTCCAGTCACCACAGATGCAGTGACAGAAGCTGGACTGGGGCCATAGATATCTTGCTCTGCACATGTGATCAATTTAGCATGCCAAAAGGGAATCTCAGTGAACCAGATGGATCGCCTCCTTGGGAGGATCAGGAAGGTGGTTTCCTTCTTCCACAGAAGTACAACAGCAGCTCATGTGCTTAAAACCAAGCAAGAAATGCTACAGCTACCAGCCCACAAGCTCATACCCGACAAGGTGGAATTCCACATATGACATGTTGGAGAGCTATCTAGAGCAGCAGACAGCAGTATACTCTGCACTGACAGAGAAGAAAAAAAATAATCAGAGACATTGTCACCATGGCAGAAGAGGTCCTCCAGTTGCTCAAACCTCTGAAAACAGTCACAACCCTATTGTGCACTGAAAATGCACCATCTGTGTCCACAATCCTACCTCTGAAAACCAGAATTCTACAATCCATGTGCGCAAATAAGGAAGACAGCAGCATTACTAGAGATGTCAAGCCTGCCATAAGAGGGGACCTGATTTTCAGATACACCGATCCCCCTAATACACTGTACAAGATTATCTTCATAGATCTACTGCACTTGATCCAAGGTGCAAGTCCCGGAATTACTTAGAACCTGCCCTAAGGGAGAAGACGTACAGTGATCTCACCACTGAGATTTTGGCTACTAAAGAGGTAAAATAGTAGTAATAAAATTCATTTTATTTAATATTAATAAAATTAAGAGTGCATTACTTATAATAATAATAATAATAATAAACTGCAGTGTAGGTTATGCTATTTTTATGTGAATAATTGTGAACTTTTATTTTGAATGATGTTATGATATCATAACATAGCATATCATATTATTGATTGCCTGTGAAATACAATATATGATAAGAAATATGGTTAAATAACTGAGTAATTTTTTCTTCACGGTCCACAAAAGAAGTCGGCCATGCAAAAGCTTTTTGTGGATTCTTTTGTGAAGGAGTCAGACAAAGACAAGACTTTTTCCAACACCATCAAAGAGGAGGTGGCAGCAAGCAGTATGTCAATGGCTGGTGGTAATCCACTGGCATGGTGGAAACACAATGAGTGTAAATATCCTCGCATTGCAAAGATGGCAAGACGCTACCTTGCTGTGCCTGCAACTTCAGTTCCTAGTGAGAGGTTGTTCTCCACGGCAGGTGACATAGTGACTGCTAACAGGTCTACTCTCTCTCTCTGAATGTAGACATCATCTTTTTGAAAAAAAAAAAAAAAAAACTTGTCATTATAAGATTTGGTCTGTTTCAGGGCTCAGGCTGTTTTTCACATGCTGCACTTTAAAATAAAATATTCAATAGTCAGTTTTATTTATTCAGCCGGTTATTTCTATTTTTTGTTAAAACGATTAAGACGGTTCTATATATTATTTTTGTTAAAGCCATAGGTACCAGAAGTTATTTTTGTTAAATCAAAAATTCCTTGCCGTAATGTTCTTGTAATAAAGGAAAAGCAAATTAAATTTGTCTCCTCCACTTTCTGATCCGTAAAATGATCTAATGAGTGACTCAAAAAATGTAATGTGATCCGAACCGTGATTTTTGTGATCCGTTGCACCACTAATTACAAGAGTTAAAAATGACTGAGCTTGTAACTTCGCGTCACTGTGAGCGCAAACTACTCCTGATATGCTGCGTGTTGTGACCTGGGAAATACTGCTGCTCATTCCATAGTGAATGAACATTGTATTGCAGTTGATTGTAACAAAAATTAAATGTTGAAAATAAAGACAGATGTTTAATTGGTTTGAATTTTAAACCACATTTTAGTCTTTTCTTTTTCTTTCTTTTTTCTTTTATTTTTTATTTGTCTACAATATTGCATGCTGATTTTTTCGTCTTGTCATCATCTCGTCTTAGTCATAGGAAAAAATGTCATTATTTTCGCTGACGAAATGAACACTAGTCTGATTACACTGTATTCAGCACAAACTGGGCTACAATTATATGTGAGCAGCATGTATGTATAAGCTTGTATTGAAAATAGCAGTTATGCATGATTATTGAAAACATTAAAAAAAAATCACTGAAACTGAAAAAGGGCACAAACCACATTCATAACACTTGTCTACAAGATTTTTGTTAACTGGATCTTGTAGACTAGAGTTTTTGGTTCCAAATTATGTGACAATCATCCTGCTCACTCATTCACAGAAAAAACTTAAAAGTTTTCCTTTCTGTTTAGAAAGGGCATTTGCAAGGAGGTGTGAATGATCACAAATAATGATGTAATTCACGCAAGAGAAGACAAAGACCCGCATAACGATCCATTCAGTCAGGTATAATATGTATAAGTGAAGCGATGAAAATTTGAGGACAAAAGAAAAAAAAAATTTATTTATAGTTTATTTAAAATATAGTAAATTAACAAGCAAAACTTCTGCAAAAAAGTCCACTCTTACACCCTATTCTCTTACAACCTACTCACTCACATAGTGCAGAAAGAATGTCCAGGATTGAGGGGAGAGGGACACAGAAGATCTTGTACACCATACAGGTCAGTCCATGTGCTGGTTGTATGCACTCACGGGTGCAGGTGTTGCTCTTGTGTACCTTGCGATTTCACCCTCCTCGATGTGTGTCCTGTACAGGCAGAATGGAGGGTACACCAGACAGATACTTGTGTGTTTATCCACTTTGCAAGAGGCTCATCGCGAATCCAGACCTCATTTGGGATCCACGTTCCCATGCAGGCAGGAATTGCTGAGTGTCACCATCAGTCTGTATTTTCCTTTACTTAGTGGGCTGTCTGTATCTTGCCTGCTTTTTGTCTTTGCTTTTTACTGAACAGGTGTCTGATCATTTTCACTGTCACATCACAACTGTTTTTTTTTTTTTTTAAGAAAAAACTAGCATGCTGATAAAATTAAATAAATGTATACTGTACACAACGACTTATACGTTTTGCATTTCCATATGAACATCTACTCAGCTGATATTCATGAACATCTGTTAGCACCCTAAGGCAGAATTTTAGCCAAACAATACTGAAGCTGAAGCATTTGTTACCGATATACCAAAAACTGTGCCAAATATATATTAGCTACTGCTAGCTAAAGCTATTCAAAACATTTACACCACAGCTGATATGCACAAAGATCTGTAAGCTACTGAGACAACGGGCTACTCAGTGCAGGCGCTTCTCACACATTGTTGATGCGACATATGGTACACCAATATGTAATTTGCATGCTTAACAAGAGGGCTGGCCAACCAAACTCACCTGGGGTGGAAGCTCATGAGGAGGCGCCAACTTCACCCTCCACGCATCCCATTAAAGGGCCTCTTCACTTCTATCCGGTAAATAGAGAATATCTGTGCATATTTTCATATGTTTCTCCTGTCTCCGCAGACTTGACTACGCCTGAGTCAAACTCCCCAAGAAGAAAGTTGCCCGTCTCCTGCTCCGATGACACAGCGTCTACTGAGCCTCAAACCATGGACCCGCGACATTCACAGAGACGGCCCACAGGTCATACTAATTATACAGAGCATAACTTCACCAAGACCGCATTCTTATAACCTGTGTTCTTTATGTGCGTCAAACGCTTTACTGTTACGTAAGACATTAGCTTAGCCACCATGAGCTAACATGTTTGTGCTAAGCTACATAAGGAAGCATGTAATCCGCATGCTGACCTAAACTACGTAAGTGACATTGAAAGTCAATGTTTCACATAAGCTGGTAAAAGCTAGCCAAAACAAGGAAAAAATCTGTTACAATAAGGACTGTACAAGACATAATAACTTACGTATTCTAGCAGCTTGCTATCCCCCTATTATCCTCCTTGGGTGCAGTAAATCACTCTTTAAAACAGAGTGGTCGGGGTCTCAGCGTTGTTCTGAGGAAAAGCTATACTCCGCCTCTGAGATTCAACTCATTCAATCTGTGTGTGCACATGTTTGTGTGTGTTGGGCCTTGTATGTAGATTACCCAGACTGTTTTCCTATGAATAGTGTGTGGGAGTGTCCTGTCTCAGCTCATCATCAGAAAACGATGTGAGATGGAAAGACTGTACCTCTCCCTATATTCATATCGATTACATAAACTGAGGATATTTATTTTCGATTTAACTTGCTTCATTTAAATAGACACTTTAAGCTTTCTATAGCTATATTATTCATGTCTGTGTGCTAAGTATTTGCAGTTTTCAGTTAATTTTAGAAACGTGTTTTAGAAAGATATTCACGGTGACCGAGATGGCTAAAAGTGCACCCTGTTTATTTTCTTTATTTTATAAAAGCACAATGTTTTATTGATATTGTGAGTGTACATCAATAAAAGTAGAGCCTTTACAGATTCAAATGATGTACTACACTTACGTGTATGATCAAAAATGACGAGACAACCCAACACCTAAATATTGTAAGTTCTGATGTCATCGTCTTTAAATAAAACCACCTATTCACTCAGGAATATTAATGCCTTTTCTGTTTCTGTGCTTTCAGTCTAACAGATTAAGATTCAGTTATTAGTCACATGTACAGTACCCTGCAGCACAATTTTTTTTTACCCGCATATACCGGTTAGGGGGCTTGGGACACACAGCTCCTGATGCAGACAGGGTTAGGGCCTTGCTCAATGGCTCAACAGTGGCAGCTCGGCGAACCCCCGACCTTCTGAGCAGTAATCCAGTAACCCACAGTCATAACCATTTGAGCCACCACTGCCCATGATGTGATACCAGGACAGATCATGATCGATTACTAAAATAATCACACATCAGTTTTGAGGCAATTACCAATCACTTTCATTTCCTAAGGTCAGATAGGCTACAAATTAATGAACACTTCTTGCTGGCTCACACAACTTCCTGTTTTCTCGAGCACTGACTGGTTTTAGTTAATCAGGGGTGTCAGAGCAACAGGGTGCAAATGCTAAAGGCAATCATTCTGAGGCTGTAGGCAGGTTTGAGGTGAAGAGAGCGAGGGATGGTGGGAAATCTTGCTCTCTTCAGACACATAGGGCCATAGTTGTTAAGTATGGCAGGGTGAATCAATTCTCTGTTCACAGGAAATCAGCTGGTATTTCTACTTGTCCACAAGCCCAACAAGATCACGACCCTCTTCAGTCCACTCATCTAAAATCTTGCTTCAATTTAGAAAAGATATTTCCTTTCTATACTTTGGTGTGTGCACATGTATTAAAAAAAACAATACACTTTGTGCATTTTTAGAATTAATATTTACTATTAAGTTGCACATGCATAACGAGGATATAGATACAAAAATATGATCTTACAATGTGAAATAAAAGGATGTGAAATGTTTTTTTGAATAAGATTTGGAATAATTATGTTGTTATTAAAGTAAACCAAAGCGGCAGTGAATTAAGTTGATAATAGCGATTACGGCTATAACAGACTTCTCGCTTCTGGGAACGTTAGACTTTTGTACATGTTGGAATTTGTGCCCATTCAGTCAAAAAAAGTATTTGTGAGCTCAGGCATTAATGTTGTTTCCAGATACTGAAGTGTGATTCGTTAGAGAACACATTTTCACTGCTACAGAGTTCAGTGTTGGTGTGCTTCACACCAATCCAGCTGACGGTTGGTACTGCACATACTGATCTTCAGCTGTTGAGTGATACAACATAAGATGATTTTTGCATGGTACATCCTTTAGAACTTATTGGCCCTGCTCTGTGAGTTTATATGTTCTACCACATCCTGAGCTCCTGCACTTCCATTTCACAGCAAATGTATTTGGAGGTCACAGGGTTGATCTAGTAAGGCAGGAATTTCACAAACTGACTAGTGGCAACGGTAGCATATTATGACATTGCCAGGTTAAAAAAAACAAACAAACTGTGTAACCATTCCATAATCGATCACTGGTTGATGAATAATAGGTTTAACCACACACTTCAGTGCTTTTTATAAAAAATTTTGGTTTTTGTAGTTATAAATTTCCCTGCTCTGCACACTGCTAATGAAGTTCGTCACCCAGACCCACATTCAATATAAATAATCTGAGCCAAATTTCATAACCCTCATTCAATGCAAAGAAATCCAAAGTTTAGCTGAGACTCGTATGAAGCTTCTGCACTCCCACTTCTCTAAACTGAGCTGGATCTTTCAAAATAAAAGTGTATTTAGCACAATTAGCTATTTCCGTTCCTAATAAGCCATATGACTACACAGCTACTTCACGACATATTTTATGTTGTGAGCATGCAAAGTTATTGGTATTATACAAATTCGCATTACATAATCGGCATATATAAATGCAGAAATACAAATTTCCGCTACACAGTAGTTTCCCGGTTGCTCAGGAAATGCATGAAAGATAGCATTTCCATTTCCATTATCAATTGCTTAAAAAGGAACAGGAAATCTAAAATCAATGCTCATCCCATCAATAACTGCCACTGTTTGTCTACTGAAATTGCATGTCTGTGTAATAACTATGTTGCTGCTTAAAAACAATTAGAATGCCTAAAAATGCGAACACAATCATAAAAAGTGTATCCTCATATTTTTAAACACGTATGTTTATTTCAATGCTTGTCATCTTCTATTATCATATTAGTCAGTATTTCATTTTAAAATGGGGCCATGCTACTATAATACACAAGTCTGCAATTTTTATCCCTGATTTTTTCAGGCTTGTGTTTAAAAGAGGTCGTCTAGGTGCTATACAGTAGGTGTGAACTACAAACAGAACTGGTATTGTCTGTGAATCACACCCAGAAAATCAGCTTAAGTACATGCATAACCCCTCTCTGAATATGCATAAATTTGCCTGTGTAAGTACTGACTTAACTTTTAGACCTAAGTCTCTAGCTGTGAATATGGTTCTTTAGCCTTTCCCCATGTGTGCTTATTGTGAGCACTTTAGTCTTCTGTCTTATTGTTCTCTTGTGTATCTCCTATTTATCTCTTTATCCTTGCAATTTTGCAGTGTCTCAGTCGGTCTTTTACGGTCACCGTGGAGTTCTTGCAGTCACATACTGTCACTCTTAAGGCCCTTTCACAACAACCACCCAGCTAAATGTTTTTTTTTGTCTTTCACTCTGTCAGCCGACTCCATCCATTAGCATTTTTCCATCCATCCCTACCCTGTGACTGTCATTTATTCTACATTTATACTCCGGGGAGATTTCTCGCTGATTCTATATAGCACCCTCACTCACACAGATCTGCACTTAGCGCCATTAACTCAATCCCACTTTCAGTGACTTCACTCTACAATTGTTTTAGATTTCCCATCTTCATTTTACTATACATTTTCACAAAAATCATCTGAAACTGGCTGATGGAACAGACAGTTAAACCACAGGTGGAAAATTATAGAATAGAGATAATCAGATTATTAGAAAGAGTAAGAACACAGCCTGGTATTATAAATGTTATTATTCATTCAAGTTGATAGATGACAATACGTTAATTTGACTAAGCCAATTTAAAGGTCAGAGTATGGCATGAAGTCTTTATTCAGCTTCTTATGTTGTCACTGTTGATTAATGACTAATGAAATCAAGGAATCACAGATTCATTAATTCAAGGAAATGGAACAGAAAAAAAGCTCTTCTATTCTTACTCTCCTTTATATTTCTTTTAGGCATCTACAGTTTTACATTTAAGAAGTCATGAATATACTTTGTATCGGTGCATATGAGCGGCGTGAAGCAGTAAGAATTTCTGCGTCTCTCACGGAGCTGTTCATCTGCTTTGCTCCACCACTCAAAGCCGGACCAGGCCGCTCCGCTCATTATCACCAAGCACTTAACCAAGATTGCATTCTGCTCCACTCAATCGCCATGGTCATTCTGACTGAAAAGTGTTAGATGACTGTGCAAGTCACACATGCATTCTGAGTTAGGCCTGGGCACGTTTCATGCTCATGGTACAAGAGCTGCTGGAACAAAAGTGAAGCAGGACATGGCATGACCATCACCCTCCTCAGGTGGCAGGTGGGGTGGGCAAAGAACTCCTCATGAGGCCTTCTCGCTTTCTGATTTGAATGCTGCTGGTCTTTCCATTCTCTAAGCCACCAAACCATATAACTGCTGTGCTCATTGTGGTATTGAACAGACTTTACCAAAGGAGATGGGCAAATCCTCTTTAATCATCATGAACAGATGCAAAACAACAAAACGAATTATGGTTATGAAATGTTGGTTAACACAAATCCAGGTGTAAATATAATCAGCGGCATGGGGTGATGGGAGCTTGTAGTTTTGGAACTCAGTGGGACTTCTCTAACAAAAGGAAGGAATGACAGGAAGTCCATGCCTAACTTCATAATCCAAATAGAACAATTATGCTATTACATAAAAAAAAAACGATATAGATAAATTAAGGCAGGGAATCCTAGTTTTTGCCTGACTGCGGTGTACTGCTAAGACATTGAAGGTGGTTTTCATGTCACCATAGAAACTAGTAATACACATACATGCACACACACTGTTGCAAGCAACGATGAGCGAGCATAAGAACCCTGCACCATCACCTTATATGTTAAGACCTCAAAAAAGTCCCAAATGCCAGAAAAAAATGCACAACACTATGATGTCACACGGAAAGTTATTAACTACTTTTTAGCTTACGTTTAAGGCATCGTCACGGCTGACCCGTTTGAGATATCAAAAGCACTCTGCAATTTTGCACCCTTGATACAGTATATTGAAAACACATAGGCCTGGTTTGTTGGTGACCATATAAATCCCCATGGAGGAGTACATCAAAATCCATTGGATGCGTTTCGCAAACAACCCAAAATAACTGACTTCCTGTTGAGTGGAGCCCATGACGTACAATGTGAAAGATGTTCAGCTCAATGAGCTCTAAATGTGTACCGGGTTTCGCATGCCAACGTGCAAGTGTGTGTGAGCTATGCAGCAAAATCTCATGTGAGGCCTCTCAGGCATTCTAATGGCAGCAGATTCCAATCTGTCTGAAATTTTTCATAAGATTTTGAGCATGTTAAGACCCACAAAAGACCCGAATGGCGGAAAAAAATATATATATACAGTGGCACCTCGGTTCACAAATTTAATTCGTTCCCAAGTTCTGGTCGCAACCCGATTTGGTCGTAGACTGATTCATTTTTTTCCATAGGAATACAAGTAAATAGAATTAATCTGTTCTCTGTCACTATGAACTATATTTAAGTTTTTTTTTATATCAAAAAATATAAAACCAAGTATGAAAAAGTATGTGGGAAGGTGGTTAGTGTTTGGAAGAAGACTTCCCTTCCATAATAACACTCTGTAATTCTCTTTCAGGGGTTTTCTCTCTCTTTTTTGGCCTCTGGTTAATATGTGGCAGCTGCTTTCATTAAAAATCTATCCAGAGACTTTTGTTTCCTCTGCGCTGCAAAAGCGCTACACGAAATAGACACAGCATTGAAGCCCATGACGTTGCAATGTGAAAGTTGTTCAGCTCAATGACCTCTAAATGTGAACTATATGACATGAGCACTTTCAGACATCAGCACCATCATAGCAATGACGGTGACGTAGTTATGACGTCATCATGGTGATGTCATTGTGCTTGGGCCCTAAAAAAATAAGAATCCTTAGTGCCCTTTACACACAATGACATTGGCGCCTTCTAAAATCAGCACCATTATCAGCAATGAGATGACATAATGGCTATGGCATCGTCATGCCAATGTCATAGTTCTTGGGCCCCAACTACACATCTCCCATGTTTCAATCTGGCCCAAAATTCACAAAAAGAAATATGCTCGTATTTATAGAGCCAACATGCCATACATGCAGTCAGCAGGCTGAGGGCAATATATCTCTGCTCTCTTTTTCCTCCAAAAATAAAAACGTTATAAATAAATAAAAAAACTATTGTAAAAATAACTTGCATGCTCATTGTGTATGCTTTTTGTTAGTCATTCTTAAATGGATGTTCCCTGACATTTTTAAAAGAAAATCTTCCTTGAAAGCCATGAACTGCTGCTGGAAGGTTTTTCTTCAGACTAGCAGCATTCAGCCTTGTAGAAGATTCTCACGGCATGTCCATTACTGTATATTCAGGCTCTGAAGTCCTTGGTAATTAATTGGTATGTTTGCTCAACTCATCAGGACTGAACAATAAGGTGGAGAGTGTGAAAACAAGGGGGGAAATGTTGATATTTCACCCATACATGACCACTCAAAAGACTCAAAAAACTTTGAATAACTATTTTGGTAGATTTCAGGTCATTATTTTGAGGTAGGGCTACAGCTGATCAGGCCATTTGATCGGATGTGAGCAGTTATCAGTTTTCAGTCTTTAGGCATCAGCTTACCTGACTGTAAATCTTTGTCACAAAACTCCACATGCTTTTATGTGACAGTCATTTTTTTTTCGCTTCAAAACATACTGACAATATGATGCTGCACCCTCCAAACTTTACAGTATCAAAGCTTTTTTTCCCCATATCAAAAGCTTTGTGCTATTTTCTCCATATTCCGAAAAGCTGGTAATCACCCGAAAATCTCAGTCTTGGCTTTTTTATGCCAGCCTTGGACTAGGGGCTTCTTTCTTGCAAAAACGGCACTGGCTCTAAGGGAAGCCTCAGGTGCACTCTATAAACGGTTTGGGCTCAAATGTATTGTATAACAAACTTTCAGATTTTGCTTCTATGCTGCTGGAATCTTCTTTTATAGTTTTCGACCTATACATAATAAATTTTGGAAACATTTTTCGCCAGTTCTGTTTGTGCAGAGACAAAGAAGCAAAACTATGTCAGGCAATTACTGTAAGGCCACTACGTATCTCCGAAAATGGAAGGCAAAAGTTACTAAAAGTGTACTGTACGTCCTTAATATGTAGCTCACTCTGCTAATTGTGCTAATGTAACAAACGATAGAGGAACCCAAAGACTGCTAACTAAGTCTCTTTTACTCCTACTTTCCCTTTTGAGGTCTTGTGGCAGATAACATCCAAGAACCAGCTGATTATTTCTCTGACCTTTATGGAACATCTTCAAAGAGAGCAGTGATTGGTAAAACCACCTGACTTCGGGTAATTAAGGTAAAGGGCACTCAAAGCCATTCCTCAGACACATCAGGGTAGTGAGAAATGTAAGTAGTAACGATATTTTAAAAAGTAATTTTAGAGAACTATTCTTTAAGTCCCCATGGTTTTTGGATTGCACCAGACTGAATATTAATTTTCTATTTTAGAATTTAAACAAAAAGCCAACACTTTCACTGCAAATTTGTTTTGGGAAAATTTTTTAAAAATAAACTGATAAAACATGCTATATATAATATATTTGAGCTCAAAATCTAGGTTACTGATAGGGTTTCTTCATTGAAATATACATAAAATATAGGTTTTACCAATAAATCTTGAGAATAATGTTATTGAGATAGACCAGAGTGAAATGCTGATCAAAGACATACTGTACAGAAGACTGTCAGGAGATGACAAACAAATGATGAATGAAAACAAGTTAATAAACAATCCTTATAACTTATTTAGAAAGGAAATGCATTTTTAGACTGATTAAACTGATTATTATCTTTAGAAAAACAAAATGCAAAAATACCATGTTGCAGTAAAAGAATTTTCTATTATTTCTATAATCGTGCAAAAATTTGTCCTTGGTCGTATAGTACATAATGCAGGATCTGATCAGCAATTTTGATTTCTCTGGAAGAAATCTGTTTGTTGATGTCCATACAACTGAAACAACATAAAATCTGTGAATGAATAAATAAAGGATGATTGCTGCTGCAGAGTAGAAGCAACTACTCAGAAGTAATGACGTTAGTCAGATAAAGATGCCAACAAAAAGAGCTGAAATATTTTCAAGTAATAGTAAAAATGAGGTCATAATTCACAGTTTTAAGGTCAGAAAAGAAATGTATAATGTTTTGCCTGTTTATGAATAAGTGTAATCAGTTCCCATATAAATCGCAGACACCAGCAAATCATGCACGTCTGTGAGCCCACGCAAGTGGAAGTGGGCGAAGCACTTGGAAAAAATGCAACAGGCTGACTTCACCAAGTCATCCCTAGTCAATCACCCCTGGAACTTAATGAAAACTTGTAATAACACTATTTAACATTTCTCATAAATCTGGAGAAATGATTCCAATGTATAACATTCCAAAACATTAGAATAAAACCCACCTGGCAAGCATTGTAGAGCAGCTGATGCTCAAATTTCTTGATGCCCAGGATCTGCTGGAACATCTCGTAGAGCTGTTCCTTACTGAGAATGAGCTCTGACACTGCACTAAAGGGCATGCGAACTTGTGACCGCCGCTGGTCTTCCTCTCCCTTGGAAATGACATCATACTTGGTGATCCAGGAGCTTAGAACGGTCTCTTTGCTCAAACCATCGATCTCGGGCAGGCTGCGCACGCGGCGCTCTATGTTCTTTTTGAAAACTTCACGGAAATCGCTGGCTGAGCAGCCGCCACTCTGCACCATTCGTGTCACACGCTCACTCTTCAAAAACCCCTGGAGAGAATAAATGGAAGGATTCATTTAGTTTATGCATAAAAACAATCTTTGCATGAGGGTCATGGATGTGATGTGTATGTAATTTTAACATCTCTATAAACCTCTAAAATGTCTAAAACATCTATTTTCACATCAACTATATAAGATTGAAATACGAAAAGGGACTGAAATAAGTTAAAGAAATGTATAACATGTATAATGTAACAAATTAACCACGACATCTTATAATTTCTGTTTAATTATATTGTTATTTATTGATTCTTTAACTATTAGAGCCATTTTTAAACTACGAAGCAAAATGAAACATACAAGAAGCAGCAGATGGGGATGATTCCCATTTTCTTCCAGGATGTAATGGGGTGGAACAAAGTCGATTTAGCTGCATTGCTTCTAAAATGACAAACATGCTCATACTAAACCCACACAGATTTCACCACATGAGGAGAATCTGGTGTGCGAGATGAAGAAAGGTGGCAGATCACATAAGGAGCAAATGCACTTAGGCTCCATTAACATGAATTATTTGCAAAGTCCAAATTAGGATTGCATTTTAAAAACAAGCCAAATGTGAAATGTATATACACAAATAAGATATAGTAAGTTCATAATGTTCAAAAATCATTATAGCATTTAAAAACAAAACTAGCAAGCTACAGTTGTAGTCGAGAGTTCCTCAAAGCTGCTGCTTTTTTGTAGTTGTTTTTTATTTTTATATGCATTTTCTTTAGTGTCCCACATATGCAGTACAAATTAGTGATTGTAATTATTATCCTGCAGCGAGAACTAATCACTTCCTCCCTCCCTGAGAGAGCTGAGAGGTGTCTCAGCTAATTAGAAACAAGGAACAAGAACAAGACTTAATGTTCCTCCTTTACTTCAATGTGTGCTCATAAGATCCTACTGTACACTGTAAGCCAAGCTCCATCTACTCTCTGCGTTTACAGCTACACTACTGTACTAATTCTGTCATTTCTATATTTGGGACAAAAATATTAAGACGACCTAATTACATTAATTACGCAGAGCTGTGTTCATATTAGGTTACAGTAGTAAGGATGTACTGTAATCCTGAAATTGGGCACATCAGTATTCAAAAGTTACCAACAGCTTAGACATGGTTCAGAAGCTAAGCTCAATGGCCATCATTCATCTCATTCTAAAGATGTATTCAAATGTTTTTCTTTCTTTTTTTTTTTTAAATTCATACAGTGTTAAAACTTTTCACCATATTTGCTAAAGTTACAGAAACACCGTCTTTCTTGCTGTTTGATGAAAGCCATACCTCTGTAAAATTACCAGCCCCGTGCACGGCACAGCTTACAGTATTTGCCTTTGGTGATGCACACAAGATCTATAAAAGACAAAGCACTTGAAAATAAAATGACAAATAAAAAGACCTAAACTGACAAAAAAAAAAAAAAAAAAAAAACCTTCCTCAGAGGTATAATTTTTTGTAGAAATTTGCATGATAATAAACTATATTATTTAGACAGGGAATAGACACTATATATTTTAACAGTGTGTCTGCACCTCACAGTTACAGTAGAATGTGCCAGTGTGGTCTGATGTAGAAGCAGCGAGTGTCATAGGAAGGCTGGTGTTGGCAAAATGGTGTGTATATGACACTTTGCACTTTGAATCATAGCAGCTCAGTCACTTAGTGGTCTTTTGCTGCTGCCTCTAATAAAGTGCGGAAAAGGATTTAAAAAAAACATGCTGTGGAAAATGAGATGTATTTACATACCAGCTGAGCCAGTGAAGCATGTCATCCCTTCATATAGAAATATTCCTAATTGAATGACTGACATTGGTCGTCTTGTAGATTTATTTTTACTTCTTTCCTTTTTTTTAATGCATATATTTATGCCTAACTAGCGTTAGTACCCATTCTTGATGGGTTTGTAGAGTTTGTAGAAATAATTAAAAGGTTAAAGCTAAAAATAAGCTGATTGGCATATGTCAAATAACTCCTTTTTACTTCAATTCTACACAACATTTTGATTTACTTTACCTTTTTTGCAAAATCTACAATAACCTCTCTTTCCACATTCATCTTCTGGACACCGTTCCTATCCAACAACTACACATTCCCTTTGTTCCCTTCTCCAACATGCCCATTAAGGTCAGCTCCAATCATCCATCTTTCTTCTGTGGGGACACTTCTTTCCCCTTCACATCACATCTACCAGTGAAGTGTATGCACTGATGACATTTATCATTACCCTTTCCACTTCCAGTTTTACACTCATCACTCCATCAGACACGCTCTTCACTTCCACTACCTTGGCATACTCTTTCCTCAGCATTAGACCTACACCAATTCTCTTAGTATCTAAAACGTAATAAAGCAGTTTGTAACCACCTCCAATGTTTTTAGTCTCGCTTCCCTTCCACTTGGTCTCATGTAAACACAAGATATCTACTTTTATCAGGACCATCATATCAGCTAGCGCTATCTCCCTTTACCATCATAGTGCCAACATTCAAAGTTCCTATTTTAACCTCTTTTATAACCAGTTTAACCAGTGTTGAGCTTTTGTTTGTGTTTGGTGAGGATTGTGAAAGTTGAATGATTTGAAGCTGACCAATCAAAGTTTACATTTAAGAAATTTTGAAATTACTGGAACAGGGTTAAGAACCCACGTTATTATTACAGAACATTATTAAAACCTGTATGGACAGTGCTGAATTGTCAACTTACAACAAAAACTGTCCAAAAAAGTTGGCACCATAAAAAATCCACAGTAAAAATCACAGTTGTGTGTAATAAGGAAAGTAAGAGCAAACATACAGTACATACTCACAGATTGGAAATGGAAAAAGGAATGCAAAAAGCTCATACGGTCTGATGAGTGCAGATTGCTGTATATGGTTGAAATGACAATAAAAGCGTACTTGAACTTGAGATTGACTCTATACCAGAGTTATGTGCGTGTCAGGGTAAGAAGGGAAGCGCATGAAGCGGTGCACCAATCATGCACAGTGGCCACTGTACAAGCCTCTGGGGGCAGTGTTGTGATCTGGGGTTGCTTTAGTTGCTCAGAATACCTGAATGTACTAAATGACCAGGTCATCACATCAGTGGTGCTTTACTTCCCTGATGGCACAGGCATATTCCAGGACTCAAATTGTGGAAGAGTTGTTCTGGGAGCACAAGAATTTGTTTCACACATGAACCGATCACCACATTGTGTGTTGTAATCAAAGCTAATGGTGACTGAAAGAAATCTTAGTGTGTGTGAATCTTTTTGGCCAGGTAGTGTAAAAGGTTAGCAAAACTATCAAACAAACGGGGCATATTGCAGCTCCCCAGGGACTACATCCCCAAGCAAAAGCAGAGTTTGATATCCTGCACAGCCATCTGTCCATTAGTCCCTTTCGCCCTAACAACTGGACATCCTGATAATTGTCATCTTAATGCTTGCATTTGTGTATGATCAGATGATGCAACAGTGAAAAAAGCAGTGGCTACACATGCTGCGCAGAAGCCAACATTAGCACTTACACCCTCTCAGACTGGGTGCTTTCGTGAAATAAGCAAGATTTATACAATGCGTGGAAATATACAGAAGAATTTAAACATTAAATACATTGATGGAGATGGCAGAAAGATCCCAAAACTTAAAATAAGAAAAAATAATGACTCAGGCATTGCAAATTTGAATGCTTATCAGGGGACTAGTCTTCACTTTTTATCATGAATAAGTATATGGTAAATTGTGATGTTTATTCATTATTACTGGATATAATGGATAATATAAAATATATAATATATAAAACAATATAAATATTATGCCTTGAAGTTTGTAAAATACACTGAAAAGTTACTTCAGCCAGCTTTGAACCTAATTGAACAATTGTACTTTTTTTTACAAATGCAAAATATGTCTAATTACAGTATATATATCTTTTTATATGAGAATGGGTTCCCTGTTGAGTTTGGTTCCTCTCAAGGTTTCTTCCTATTACCATCTCGGGGAGTTTTTCCTTGCCACCGTCGCCCTCGGCTTGCTCATCAGGGACAATCTTATTTTGATTCATACACATTCACAGTTCATAAAAAATTAATTCTTTCGATTGTGTAAAGCTGCTTTGCGACAATGTAAATTGTTAAATGCGCTATACAAATAAAATTGAATTGAATTGAATATGTGCCTCTAATTACATGGAATGATATCTAGGCATCTATTGTACCTAAGCTGCAATAATACCATTATTTGCCTGCAGATATATTTTTACAGCCTGCAAGTTGTATAGCTGATGAACAAAGCAGACAATATCACTTTTATACATGCATGTCACACAATTCAAAAGAATAAGTACTACCTTTTTATGACACAGTGATCATATACTGTACATGGGAAATTATATGCCTGGTTATTATTCGTGATATGGCCATTGCAATTCAAAGAAGCAGCACACTTTAATACATGTTCATTAGGGTATATACTGAAGAACCCTGCAGTAATGTAATGAACAATCAAATATACAAAATGTGCTAGAGAGTCAATCAACATAACAATCGGCTCAGCTGGCACCCCAAAACAAATGTCCCGTCACAGCCGTGTCACAGGTGTTCCCCACCGGATGTAACAGTAAATGCCTACATCAGGCTGAGCTCAGGGCTACTGAAACCCCAGATCGGAATGCAATGATTATGCAACGCATAATCTATTCGCAAGTCAGGATCTGTTAGTAGGAACTGTATACACAATCACTCACTGATTGCCTGGGAGTTATTTCCACATCCCGCCATACAGTTCTGACCTTGCTCCAGGACATTTCCACATGTTTGGGCCACAAAAGGAACTCCTGGAGAGCAAACATTTCAGACAAAGCAGATAGTCCAATGCTGGGCCTGCCATTCTGAGAAAACTTTCTACCTTGATAGTATCCAAGCACTAGTAAAAAGCAGGAATAAGTGAATTAGTGTAGCAGATTATATGGAAAAAAGGGAGTGTTTACTCTCATAAGTGTGTTCTGTTTTGTTATGCTATACAACAAAAAGTCCCATTTTGACTTGAACACCGCTCATATAACACAATATGGTTTTCTTTCAACACGACACTCAATATTCATAGTAAACGTTAATAGGTAAGCATTAATAGGTAACTATTATCAGTATTCTGCTATGTTGGTTGTTTATCTGGACCAGTATGTAACTGGACCTTTACAAATTTGAGTTGAAGCCCCTGGTTCAGACTTCTGAGGTACTCATGAATAGGTTTGAAATGTAAATTCTCAGCCAAACTGCCTTACTTGGGTCTTTAAACAATGCTGCTGCAGAGGAGCTATATTACTGCTGCTCTGACTTCAGCTCCTTCCAAACTAAGCTATAAAAAGAAACACATTTCAATGTGCTGTATACATGTACAATGAAGCCAGTTTCTTTTCTTCTCTTCCATATTCATTATACACTGAAGCATCTCTGCGAGAGCCTCAAAAGTGCATCATTCTTTGGCTTATATTTGACACAGATGTTTGAATTTCATCCATGATCTATGAGGAAACAAACAAATAAAAAGAAGTATCTTCTGTCAGAATGCTGAAGGGGATCATTTTAAAAGTGGCACACCACTGTTTTAAAGGATTCCCTGTGAGAGCCCACCTTTTACTGAGAAGCACACAGCAGGTGAATACACAATGTAAAATAAATGCATCCTACACAAATCTTACAATGTTTTTTTAAGATGTCAATAAACATTTAAGATCATAATGTTTAAAAAGTAAGAAATCTGACTTAGCATACCGATTTTATTAATTCAGCATTAAATGCATATTAAGTCTATAGAAAAAAAATATTATGCTATATTAGTAATCATACTCTCATTTTAAAAAGCAAATATTATACAACGATATACCACATTCCATTCACTGGTATAGATGCTGCAGGATGACATTTTGTGTCTTCATGCGGTGCCAGTACAAATGTCAGCCATTATTACTAATGAATTGGCGACCAGGTGATTTCCTCTCACCCTGCTGTTTGGTTTAATTGGTGGATTAAAATCTTATTCAATTATTTACAAGCAACAGTGTGCATATCAGCTTGTATTTCTCATTTAGAAGTTTAATAAGATAAAGGACCGCTCAGAGCATACGATTGTGTTATTAAAGCCAATATCAACGGAGTTCACTCTAGAGAGTAGAGTTAAACAACCACTTGGCAGCCATGTCTGTGAAAAGACAAAGTGTCAGACAGACCATGTCAAAGAGAAAGCAGACTCTTATTAATAACAGTGCGTGTTAATGAGCAGGTCATCTGATATTATTTATAAATTCTTTTGGTTCAGATATACTGTATGAAGGAAATTTAAAAAGAAAAATAAGTCCTTCTTTTAAGTTCCATCATTTGCATAAATAAAATCACATTTCTTTCAGCCCTTTTTCTTTCAGTACTACTATCTGTCTCTACTCCTGTCAGTATAGCAGGCAAAAGTTTAACAAAACTGATCAGCTGAGAAAAGCTAAATAACAAGACAATGCCCCCAAACCCCTAACAGTCTTTTACTTTTCAGTTCTGGTAAACCTGTGCTCAAGATACCTGTTTTTGCATGACAGGAGATGAACCTGAAGCTGTATGCTGCTTTTGTAGGCCATCCGCAAGTGGTGTTCATGTTAAAGATGCTTTTCTGCTCACCATGGTTTGTAAAGAAGAGTTTTGAGTTACAGTAGCCTTTGTGAGCTAACGAGGACGGACCTTTCCAGCTAATGCACTGTTGTATTTAATCTATTGGCTTCTCCAGAATAAAACAAGCATATATTTTACAACAGAAGTTCATAGATCTTTTTCAAACCTCTCTTTCTTTTCATCTCTTCTGACAGTTCTCCATGTTTTCGATCAAATAAGCCCAAGGTTTAAAAAATAATAATAAAAGCTCAAAAATTCTGTTTTAGCACAATGTAGGTGGAAAGGCACAAGATGCAGCTGCTGTAGGAAATGTAAAGAATGCTACCTTTAGGGTGATCTTTTATCCAACCTAATCATTAATTGAGACATTTCCTCTTCTGTTTTATGAATTCTGTAGAGGCAGTTCAACACACCGATTTTAATAAAACTGAAATTGATTTCAATGCTTTAGCCCTTACATTGACAATCTTACATGGCAAAATAAATCTCATTTTCACCTCAGTCTGGACAGAAATAACATTTCCCACATGAATGTCCTTTCACTGGCAATGAGCACGGTTGTAAACCTCTCATCTTCTCAGGCTTTTACACACTGACAAGCTGAACAGCAGCATCTATTTAAAAAAAAAATCACTCAATACAAGTGGAACTAATGACAATCCATGAGGCCAGTGCTTTGCTAAAAAAATAACTGGAAATGTACAGTAAATAGAGATGCACAGACTCATGACAGCAGCTTTGGATATACAGTACTGAAAACAAAACTTGTCAGTTGGGAAGCTTGGTCAGTGCTTGGGAGTGTAAATATGGACAATTCCAATGGTCCAGTAAAAATTCAGTTGAAAGCGGTTCACTTCATCATGGTTGGAAAGCAGTACATTACATTTTCAATGTGCCCAGTATCACTTAACAGCTCCCCTGGCTCAAGAAAAGCAATATTTTGTCAAAATGAACATGGAAACTGTCAGTGCAAGATTTCACTTGCACAAAAAACAAAAACAAAACAAACAAACCAACAAAAAACAAACAAGAAAAATGTGTAGCTTCTGCTCTTGTTCTGCCAAGATTAAATTCCACTACAGCAGCAAAAAACATCATAGTGTGAACATCAGGCTGTTACTGAAACCTTTTTACACAAGAGGGAGTGAAAGAAATCAGAATAATGGACCTAATACATTGCTTAAATCCCAAACATGTTTCTCATTTCTAGTTATTGCTATTATTCTTCGCTAATTATCTGCCATAATCACTTTTGCAGGGTACTTTATCTCCTAATATGATGATGTTTTTAAGACATCACAGTAAAAAGCATAGCCTGAGAAACAGCATGTACCCTGTGTAATGAGATAAACTGTCTTTTTTAAAATACAATTCTTTTGATGCCCTTGATAAATAAATGGCTGTTAGGGGTATTGATATGTGCCAGTGCACACATCCAAAATACATTAAACATCCATTAACACCTTTGAGCAAAAGGTTCTTGAGTATGGGTTATAAATCTCAGCTGCTAGACACGATGAAGTTGAGATATTTGTTTTTGTTTGCACATCACTGCATAATCTCTCTCATGCCCAATGGCATAAATCAATGATCTTTGAAATGGCAGGTATAAAAGATATAGATCATTATTTGACCTGCAGTGTAAAGCAAGGTCATGTTTTATAAATTTTACATAAGCTGCTAAAATACCATTAAGCACAACCAAGACCATAAAAAAAAAAAATCATAAAAAATATAGTCTGGAAAGGTTAAGACATTTCCCGAACAATGATGAACATACTGCACATTTTCCATACCTTTCATTTGTTATTAACTTATATACTGATCTAGCATTTTAATAGCCGCCTTTGATAAAGCTCCTAAACTTGTAAAATTATGTTTATTTTAGTCATTACTTAAAAGCATGATACTTACTTGAAAGCATGCTACTAGTTAACAATTTCAAACATCAAATCTACTTGTCTCATACAATATAGTGCCACAACGTTGCCAAGGTGGCCCTGTTTTTATAAATGTCATAAAAAGAAAATCTCAATCTGCAGGAGCTGTCAGTCAACGCTACAGTAGGTGGGCTAGATTGGCTAGTTTGCCGCCACACAGAATAATTTAGTGCTAGTGGATAATTTAACAGAGCCAATACATCAACATTATTATTATTATTATTATTAGAAAAGGCAGAAATGACAAAAAGGCACAAGGAGAAGAATAAGGTAAATTACTTCTTTTTTTTTTTTCTTTCACAAAAAAGTAATTTTCTTTTCAAGAGGAGACATTTGGCTTTGAAATGTTGCATGCCTTTTCATTTCAAAGAGCATTTGAGTAATTAATGTTTCCCTACATTATTCTTTTTTTGTTATTGCCTTACGGCAATGAAATAATTTCCCTAAAGCCCAGTCAGCTTTAGTCTATATAACCACAGAGGAATAATCCGTAGGACGTCTTGCTGTATGTCATAATAACACATGTTATGGAGGCACAAACTGTGATAACAGCTTGTTACAACACTGGCATTTTAAGTACATGGGAAAGGCTGAAAAATGGCAGCGCCTTCATCTACACACAATAGCTCTGTAATCAGCAGTGACAATTTGACAGACCTTACAAAAATACTCAAAATTAGATACACATCATTGCTGTGCCATTTTTTCCTGTTTCACAATGAGACATCTCACACAAGCCAAGTGTAAATGCAAGATACATGTATATGATAAATTCACACATTACTGGTATTTGTGCTGCAAGATTAATCACATGGAAAACACAAAATGAACCCATGCAATCATCTAGTCGCAAAAAGATGCAGTTTATTACAGGCAATGTGCACATAGTCAGTAATTCATGTGTAGTATCTGAAGTATGCTGAAGATAAACTATGAAACTCATGCTAAAACTGTCCAATCAATAGCCTAATTCATCAGTGCATTCTTTTAAACTAATGGGGTGTATGTGGTTTTGCTTACCAGGAAAGTCTATTTTAGTGCTTTCTGAATTTCAATATAAATAATTAATTTGAAGCCGTTGCAGGCATCATGCCGAAAGAGAAAAAATGATGGCGAGACAAGAAAATCAAGAAAATGCTCGCCCTATCATCCGGAGATCACGAGTTCGATCCCCAGGTGATGCTGTAACCTCTCGCAGCCAGAGGTCTAGAGAGAGCTGATTGGCCGAGCTCTCTCAGAAGGGAGGAATGAGCGGTACTTAGTGCTCCCACATTAATCACGGCTCTACAGCCAATCAGTTTGCACAAGCGGAAGGAGCTTAGAGCGCTGTCCTCTACTGTAAGTGTGTTACGCCGCCCCAATGATGCGTGAGCGAGCAGTTCGAAAAGATGTGGTCGGCTGGCGTCACGTGTCCTCCCAACTGAGTGGTAGTAGTAGCTAATTATGGGAGGCCCGAGTGACGGGGAGGATTTGGACAAACAAACAAAAAAAATGTCACATACATTACAGACCAAAAGTTTGGACACACCTTCTCATTCAAAGAGTTTGAATTTGTATTATGGCAAGAAAAAAAGCAGCTGAGTAAAGAAAAGCTAAGTAAAGCCATCATTACTTGATGGAGGTCAGTCAGTCCGAAAAATTGGGAAAACTTTGAAAGTGTCCCCAAGTGCAGTTACAAAAACCATCAAGCGCTACAAAGAAACTGGCTCACATGCGAACCGCCCCAGGAAAGGAAGACTGAGAGTCACCTCTGCTGCGGAGGATAAGTTCATCCGAGTCACCAGCCTCAGAAATCGCAGGTTAACAGCAGCTCAGATCAGAGAGCAGGTCAATGCCACACAGAGTTCTAGCAGCAGACACATCTCTAGAACAACTGTTAAGAGGAGACTGTGTGAATCAGGCCTTCATGGTAGAATATCTGCTAGGAAACCACTGCTATGGACAGGCAACAAGCAGAAGAGACTTGTTTGGGCTAAAGAACACAATAAAGAACACAATAAAGAAAACTCTTTGAATGAGAAGGTGTGTCCAAACTTTTAGTCTGTACTGTATTACTTAGAGAAAGTCACATTGCCCATGTAGTAAGAGTGATTTCAGAAACTAACATTTGAAATACAAGTTTCTTTCATGCAATTAATGTTAGTAGTTATTTGTTTTTAATCTATATACTTAAGCTTGAAAATTAAATTTGGACATTTAATGGTTAAATTGTATAGTTTAAATCACTATTGCAATATGTGTCAAATTAATTACAGTGTGAATTTTTAATCATATTGGGCAGCCCTACATAGCCCTATCCATTTCATCTAGAAATGAATTTTTTTAACTGGTCTTTTTTTCCCTGAAAAGCAATAAGTGAGCAACATATTTCCTTAAAAAAAAAAAAAAAAAAAAGAATATGGAGAATTTGGAGCATATGGTTTAATTTATTTTGGATTTTCTAAAATCAATACAGGATCCGCTTGTGGCAGAATTCTGGTTGAATATTTGAGAATGTGAAATAAAAATTGTATTAAATTTGAAATGAAAATGTAATAAAAAAATTATTACATTTCTAATTAAAACTTCAATTAAACTTCAATTAAATTTCGTTCAATTAAATCTGTTGGTTTCCTATGGCTGAGGCTATGAAAGGTTCAAATGAAATTGGCCAGTTTTATCCTTTCCACAACCAGTTATAACAGTGTTACAACCTATGCAATATGATCCACTGAACTTCGTTTAATTTGCTTAATTAAAATCAAAATAGCACAGATTCTTAAGATTACTTGTTTTGGGGTGTTTCTGTGACCTAATAATAATAATAATAATGTGCATTTTGTGAGTTCTACATTTTGGCGAGGTCATTTTCATTCTCAGAGAGCAGTAAAATTTGCATCTTGTAAACGTAACAACAGCAGGACTTCTGTATCAGCATTTATTATTATTATTTATTTATTTATTTATTTATTTTTAACAGTCCAGTGCTGTTTTGCCACATGGAGCTTAAAATGTTAATTGTCCAATGTTTTTTCTTTCTTTTTAAAGAAGAGCCATGCCACTGTATGAAACTGTGTTTCTCTGCAGAACATGCAGGGCCTTCAATATTACACTTTTTACGGCAGCTGGCAACCGCTGCATTTACTGCTTCTTACCGCTACTTGTTAATTCTCCTGTACCTGTTTATTCTGGTGAGAGGGAACTGGCCTCTACTAGTTAATTGATCATGGATGGTAGATTGACGGATTTTTAAAAAATATCGGCACATATACATGGGCGGTATACCACGTGTGGGAAACACTGTAATGTGTGTTTTGGTACAGTCCAAAACACATTACAAAACTGACTGTTACCACACATTAGGTGTGTTGGAACAGTCAATTTTGCCCATGTTTTAACTAACTGTCTAGCTGTTTTTATTTATGATTATGGGTCATTCTAAATGGGTTCTTCATTATTACATATATTTGTGCAAGGCAAATGTTTGACTGGCAGCAAAACAGCCCCAAAGCATGAGCCTACTACAACCATTAGAATTTAATTAAATTTCAATCCAGCTAACAAAGCACACATTTGATTTCAAGTGTGAACACGTGTGACATCTTATTAGAATTCAATCTAATAAAAATAAACAATCAGGTGCAAAGCAGAGAAACTGCCTAAAATTTCATTTCCAAGTAGTTGGCTTTGTTTCACAGTTAGGCGTCAGTTTACTAAAAATAGTTTAGAACTGTCTGCAAGTGAATAATCAAACTTCACCTGCCTCTTTATCCTGCTTAATTTTGCATGTTTCTGCCATGTTCCCAGAACCAGTTAAAACATCACAGAAGAAGTGATAATTTCTAGAAGCCCGATTTCTCCATCTTTCATTACATGACAAATACACCAAAAACAATAGCTGCAACCTGACTAACACATGTCTGGGTTGTACACTGTTTCATTTAAACTGATACTGAGTAGATCACCTGTAAGTGTCCTGATCTTAAGCCAACAACTGATATTTTAACCTCAGACACATGAATAGATAAAAATAAAAGTCATGATTCCTAAAGGTTGTAGACAAACTCAAGAGATCACAGCTCCATTCTTAGCTCTTGAATCCAACAGGTTGCTTGGTAACCTGGCTTGTCAGGAGGGAGGGGGAGCGAGAGAGAGAGAGAGAGAGAGGTTGAGATTTGCTCAGCTGAATGTGGCTGTGCATTAATTTTGTATTAAGCTGCTAGTGTTTGGACCTGACTAAGGATATCATTTTTGCTTTGAGCAAAATACTTCAGAACTCTGTCCTGAAGGGTAACAGCATGCAAACACTAAACACTAATCCACAGTCGGATGAATTTTGAAGCTACTAGATGAAAATAGCCAAGCCCTTTCAATATGTGAGCTGCAGTAGATTTACATCAGCTCTACTTTACTTTAGTGTGGATCGCAAATCTGCTACTGGATTCTCATCTCTTGGATACTCATCATAGAATTCATACCTGCAGGCAATTTTTCAGCTCTGCACAGCACTGTCTGAAGGAATCAATGCTCTCTGAAATAGCAAGTACACATTATCTCCATGAATAATTATAAAATAATCTAATCTAGCAGAAACATTCTTACATTTATTTGAATGCTTTATAAAAAGCTCCTTTGAAATTATTTGAACAGCTAGTCCAGTTCTATTGTTTTTTGCTGTACATTGTCATGGCGTGGTCTTGTGATGGACATGGACCCAACTTTTTTCCGCTCCTCGCTCGCTTCGAAGGCTCCCTACAGAGGCGACATCCCCTTTTGCAGGTTTGCGAAGGGGGTGGGGCCATTAGATTCGGCACGACAGGCGAGGAATGAAGAGGCGCAGTGGTAAAGTGATCGCCCTCACACAAAGATTGTAATCGATTCCGCTGTGATGCTGTAACCTAGAGAGAGCTCTCAGAGGGGTTGGCTGGCGTCACGTGGTTCGGAGGAAACGCGCAATAGTCTTTGGCCCTCCCTGACTGGTAGTAGTAGCCTTGATGTGGGAGATACCTAGTGATGGGTACAAATTGGATACGACTAAATTAGAGGAAAAATACAAAAATCGGGGGGAAAAAAAGAAGAAAAAAAAAGGCAAGCTTTGTCCAAAGGACTGAGTGCACTGCTTTGGACTTTGATCTGCGCCAAGCACCAGCTTTTGCAATCCAGCTGCCGACAAGGAAGAGGTGCTTTGTTCTGAGTTCCGAGATGCTGTCTGGAAATTAGAAGTCACAGGGGTTCATGCCGAGGCCGCGCCAATGGACGGCTGAACAGGGCTGGCTGTCCCCCACAGCAAACAAAGTGCAGAGTCACAAAAAAAAACACATGAACTGCTGCCCAGGAGAAACCACTCTGCCGTTCTATAGCCACCAATTTGGACCAACTTGCAGACATGAGTAGCATGCGAGTGGTGTGATCACCCGCGCTCGGTTGCATCGGCTTGATCACGCTATGCTGTCATCATACCCGAAACAGATAACATTGCAGATGTACCCGTTTACGCATGATGGTGGAATGTAAGAAGGGTTATGCCACACGCCCTGTGAACATCAAAAGGCGGAGACAGAATGACAGCATTTGAGCACCTTGTTGAAAGAAGGCCTGCGCGATCCAGCCAACTGGTCTCAGGAGCTGTGTCGAGGAGCCAAAAGAAGCCGCTGCCCACATGGACACTCGCTGCCATTCCGTTAATGCCATCACTCTCCACTCTCCGGCAATGTGTTTTGGGTCATTGCCTTGCTGCGTCAAGATATTTCTTCCAATTCCACTGGATAAATTTCTTTGTAAATTGGCAGAATGATTGTTTCTGTAGACTTCAAGACTGAATTTATTCTGCTGTTACCCGTACGAGTTACTGTACATTAATAAAGACTGTGAGAGCCGTTCTAAAAGCAGCCATGCAAGTCCAAGCCATGACTCTATCTCTATGTGTTTAACCAGAGAATATGTATGTTTTGGATCATGAACACTTGGTTTTCTATCACTTTCATAAAGCTTAATATTGGTTCCAGAAATTTTGTGGCTCATTTCTTTTTCGTTGAATTTATTAAATTCCAATCTGACGTTTACGTGTATGCAACTTCAGTATGGACCACCTACCCAAGTATTGCTTTTGACCAAGTGCACCCCTTCATGAAAACAATACTTTCTTATGGCAGTGGCTCTTAATAAGCAGGATAATAAGCAGTGCCAAACTGCAAACATGGTTCAAGATTGGTTTTTGAATTGGTTATGTGTTTGAGGTGTTGCCTAACTCTCCAGATCTAAATCCAATTAAGCATCTGTGGAATGTTGCTGGAAAAACAAGTCCTGCCCATAGAGGCGACACTGACAACTTGCAGGAATTTAGGGATTAAAGGATACCAAAAAACACAAAAGGTCTAGTATATATAAGTGTGTGTGTATATATATATATATATATATATATATATATATATATATATATACATACATACACACACACACACACACACACACACACACACACACACATACATACACATACATACACACACACACACACACACACACACATATACACACACATATACACACATATACACACACACACACACGCACGCACGCACTTTAGTCAGACCAATGTCGTCTCCAGATTATGCAAGACCGTCGTCCCCACCAAGACTGCTAATACAATGAACTTGATGTACCACATTATACCTCTAGTAGAACGTCGGCGGGCAATCGCGGCGGCTCACGGTGCCCAACACCGCATCTCTCCGCGAGTCAAACCGCATAGGTGATATAGGTCACCCTTTGAAGCACAGCTATATTCAACCAACAACATCTGTAGCTGCAATATCGCACAAGCAGCAGACCACCATGGAGAGGGTCTCTGCATCAGTGCCTTATGACAAAGAATCTAAAAGGTACAAAGTTATAACGCAGTGGTATGTCATATAGCCAAAGACATGCTTCCGCTTAGCACTGTCGAGAAGACAAGTCATAAAAAGCTTATACTAAACTTGCACTAAATTCTCATGTTTCTCTGTTTATATTCAACACTTTGCACTATTTTATTACACTTTATTAAGCATTTCTTAAATTTTCTTTCGTTTTGCACCTTAAATGTTAAGAGATAATTGTTAAGTGCTCATTGTGACTTTAGACGTATGTTTACATTTTAATTATGTGAGTTTTCCATGATGGTTGACATTTCTGTCTTAATAACTGAGGGGATTATGATCAGAGGAAGGTTAAATTTAAAATAAAAATGTCTAAATGTAATATATTTTTCTCTTGGTTCTTATTTTAAATGGGTCATAAAAAATATCAATAATTATCGATATTAACCAATATGAAACACTGATAATGATACAGTTTTCAGCCATATTGCCCAACCCTAATATATACACAGTCATTCTCATGGTGCACATATACACTCATTCTCTTCACTTGGGTCAGATTCAGGTTTTTCTCTATACAAAATAAATTATTAGCCATACTGCAAGCCTCGTGATCGTGCAGCTGGTGTCTAAATCTTTTGGAAGGCAAAAAAGTGGCACCAGTTATGTGCTCAACGCCTTGGCAACCTGTAAAAAAATGCAGTGACTCAGACAGCCCTGGTGAGGCAGTGCTGATGCTGATATGGCACACTCCTCTAGCAGATTTTAGACCATGATATGTAGTCAAATCAGATTTCAGTCATGCAGCCTAAACTCTCCACTAGTCACACCCTTATCAGGCACTAAATTGTAAGCGGCAGCCTCGCAAATAGTTACTTTCATGCCAATTCACGATTTGGCAGCAGACAGCTTAGCTAAAATCAATCTTTCAAAACCTAGAACACAGAAGTTCGTATATAACACAGAGGTCCGTATATAACACAGAGGCTCATATATAACACAGAGGTTCCTCTTTTTGCACCTTTACCCGTCATACTATCTCCATATCTAAGGAGCATGATGATGCTGCTATGTCTACTGCTGTGTTCAGTCCAGACTGATAATGATATACAAGTTATCTTAATATTAAAGTCTGCAGGCTGATCTTTTTTTAATGTCAATTATTCCAATTTGCACAAGTTTCTCTCCTGTAAGGGAGCTGACATACCTTGCTCCCAATAGTGTGACATCTAGCCCAGGATATGAGCAACTTTCCATCGTTCTTTTATTTTTTTGCACATAGTCAAATGTGGTTAGTACAAGCCTACCCCCTCCGGTTCCACTCTGCATGTCCAATCAATGCTGCAACATCTGCTTTGTGCGTTGTAGTGGCTCTTTGGGCCTCAAGCTCTAGACGCATTTGCTCAGTGAATCGAAACAGTACTGCAACTCAACACTGCAACTCAATGCATCATTTTCCAGTGTCTGTAAGTGTTTAGTCAGCTATACTACCCATATTTCGCTGCTTTCCAGAGAATCTACTCAAGTGAAAATATCCACAGTTCACTTCCCTGAAGTGTAGCACACACACTTGAGGAGCATCACCAAGAGCAAAAGGTAGTAGTCAAGAGAATTTTGTTGAGGTACTGTACATGTAGACCTCTTCTCTTCTTCACTAGCTGATACAGATCCTTAAAATAAAAAAAGATTTGTGAGGCAAATATTCTTTTCTTGAGTTCTGATGTATTGTCCTTTCTATTTTATTTGACAACATTAACAACAATCAAACTCTGTAAGTATTTTTAAATGTATAGTGCCAAAGAATCTAAATTGATTTGAGCCTTATTTCTTGTATATGAATATACTCAATATTATGTACAGGGATGCATTTATCCTCTAACTGCCCTCTGTGTCCTATAAAATACAAATAACAAACTAAATCATCCCACAACAAATTAAGCAATTCTAAATAGAGCAATGGTTGATGCGCTATAAAATACATCAAAGTAAATCAGATAGTAGCCCATAACATATTTACTAAGGGGATGTTAAATATTCAGTGAGTACAGTTTGCTATTTCACACAAATGATTACAATCTTTACAGCTAAAAATGCATGCAAAGTGATTAAATGTTTCTGTAACTAAAGCAAGGTGTTGAGCAATATAAAAAATCTTGCCTCATAGTAACTGCGCACAGCATTGTAGAAAGCTTCATCGGCTACAATTTGCGTCTCTCCTTTCAGAAAGGCCTGAAATCTCTCCTTCACTGCTTGCAGTTGCTGCTTGTTGAGCTGTAAAAAAAAATAAATAAAAAATGCAGAAGACACGGCATGTGACAATTTGTTTAACCACACAAAGGGTCCTATTAGGTTACAGTAATCACTAATGCTCAATACGTAATGGAATATTTATGGACATCAACTGCTCTTGACAAATATTAACGGCTATCGACAAACTGTGCTTGATAAACGGCAAGCTATAAAATTAATTCTATTTGCCAAAGACAAGGTTGATGGTGGCACTTAGTAGGAACTTTGAGGTGTTGTGTCACATGAGGGCTTACAATAATTCTTGTATAACGATTGCAGCTGAAGTTCTAGCACACAACAAAAACAAGTTCATAATAATAATGAGAAAGGTGGAAGAGACTATAGTAACTTGATAATGATGCTTAAAGGTACTCTGCAAATCAGTGAAGGCCTGCATGATTCTTGACAAAATGTGAATCACGATTTTTCTTCATGGGAATTGAGATCCCTAATTCTCTCACATGATTCCGTCCCTCTTTGCTTTTCTCTTTCCAATAAAAAAAACATTCATTGCACTTAAGAAAAAAAAAAAGTGATGTCTGCACAGGATTTTCAACTCTCTTGAATTTAAATAACAGTCACCTTTCCGTATTTTAATGTAAATAAAGTGAAAAGTTGTTAAACATAAACAGAATATTAACAACAATACATAAAAATATCTAATAAGTAGCACTTGTACATTGTGGACACGCAGACAACTACAGAATCTCATTGCATGGGTTAGTTTATAGTATTATTATTATTTTTATTATTATTAATATTATTTTATTAGCATAAGGTAAATGTAACAGTGTTAATTAGTTTGTTATTTAATACATAGTTTACTGTGTAGAATTTATTGTTGTCAAAGGCTTTATTGCTCAATCTTAACACGCTTCCAGTATACTCCTCTGTAGTTTTCACTCTGTTCTCAGAGTCTCTGTGTAACAGCTCGAATTAACAACCTTATGATTGGTTGGAATTCATCGAGCAGAGTGTTGTGATATTGAGCACATGCAGGAAATACAGTTTGAGCACAACGTAAGGGCGAGTTTGATGGAGTAAGTGAATGTTTAAGCAAACAAAAATAAAATCAGGATGCAAAACATTTTTGGCATGAAAATAGCAGCATACTATCCCAACTCCTGATTACTGGTTAACTTGTTTAGCTCCACTTGCTTGTTACACAGTAAGTGACAGCTTACGGAACGGTGTAAATGAGGAAGAGAGATGAGAAGTGATTGAATTGTATAACAATCATTTGCTAATCTCTGGCCTGATTGGTAATTTAATAGTGTTTTGTGTTACACTGAGTGAAACCAGTGACCTTGACTGATGGAGCAATCCAGGATTGTTGTCAAGTAAATAAGTGAACTCCTGAATGCAGCGTGATATGAATGCAGGGAAATACTGTTCAAGTGAATAGCCATCATTTTGAAATTATGCATGTATGAATCGTATATGTATGTATTTTCCCATTAATCGTGCAGCTCTAGATCAGTGTGAAGCAAATGCCTATGGGAAAAAGTACAAAGCATGTGCTTCAGACAATAAATGCTTCAGCAATAATTCATCTTTGAAGTACTGTACTGTATACCAAAAGCATCCCATTTAAACTCATCAGCGTTAACCTGAACCTGCTTTTATGTGCTTGATCTAAAACTGAACCTGTGCATTACTTACTGCATATTTCTGTTCATAGATTTTGTTAAATAGTAATGCACTAGGCAAGGCAATAAATATTATATTAAATAGTATTAATATACACATACAAACACTTATTCCACATGAAAATTTGCCTCAACTTCTGTGCACATTGTATTTCTGTCCAAATAAGTCTACTTTGTATAGCATCCCAATACTTCCTCCTCTGCCTTGTTTATTCCAGTGAGAATGTAAAAGTGTCTGCTGGAGCAGCACTAATGTGGACTACAGACAGCGACAGTCATTAAGAGGTGCAATCAAGCACTGGGCAAGGAGATCAGCAGCCAGGCATAGTGTACCATTTCATCCTTGCATGACTGCCATTCACTTCATTGTGCTCATGTTGGTGAGCTCCACCTCTCTGGGTTTTTACCTTCCTTGTCGATTTAAAAAGACATCCATCATAAAAACAGTTTTGTTCACATTTTACCTGTATATTTAACAAACTGCGTAATGTCTATTGTGGACAAAATTGTAGGAGAGGGAAACATACCAAGTTGTTGAGCGCACCAAAGATTAATTGAAAACTAAACTGATGTACGAGTCTACTTGTACAGTTAATGAATCATGTAGACAGCAATGGACATTTAAATTTATCATATAACATCACAGTGTAAAAGTCTTGAACCAACCCTCACTTCTTCATATTAAATTACATTTTTAAATAAAATAATAGGAATTAATGTTTTACTGTGACGGGCTGCAAAGTGCCAAAAGATACAATTTAAACATTGTTTAGATAACAACCTCAGGAGCAATCTCATTTCCCCTCTCATCTGTTTCAACTACTCAACATTCAGCACACCAGTATACTACTATTTAAATGATTCGTACAGTGCGTCACTTTGTGACTTAAGTGGCTCTTTTACTCGCAATAAAACACCCTCAAACAATCGGCAGACAGGCAAAAATTTAGACGTCATCTGGAATCAGCAGAGTTCTGTTGACAGATGTTCTTTTGTGGCTGCTGCTACCTGTTGGACAACTAACATATCATAGGTTGACCGATATTAACTGCTTGTCTTTATCTGATGCCTATGGTCTATCCCATCGATGATGCCCATCGTCTGTTTGGCAAAAACTAGTGAATGACATCACATTAGCTACAATTGGCTGAATGGGGGGAAAAAAGGTGTGCAAGGTCCACATGTTACAATCAGCTAAGAACAAACCCAAAAGTGTTTCTTCATTGTTCTTGTTATTTTTGGTCATTTCGCAAAAATACTTAAACTTCAATCTGATGTTAGACAAGTCGAAGATTTAACTGGCAATAGCATAAGTTTGTGTCCCGTATGTGAGACATGGTGACATGGAGAAAGTCGCTATACTGTAAATGATACTGGACTGTTGGTCAGTGGGCCAAAGTCCTCTTTTCAGATGAAAGTAAATTTTGCATTTCATTTGGAAATCTTTCTTTGGAAAGAATCTGGAGGAAGAGAGGAAGGGCCAGAATCCAAGTTGTTTGAGGTCCATTGTAAGATTTCACAGGAAGTGGTGGTTTGGGGAGACATGTCATCTGCTGGTGTTGGTCCAATGTGTTTTATTAGGTCCAAGGTCAGCGCAGCCATCTACCAGGACATTTTGGAGCACTCCCTGCTTCCCTCTGTTGACCGACGTCATGGAGATGCTGATTTGATTTTCCAGCAGAAATTAGAACCCGCCCGCACTTACAAAAGTACTAATACGTTTGGTTTAAGGAACCTGGCGTCAATGTGCTTGATTGGCCAGCAAACTCACCCGACCTAAACCCTATAGAGGAGGTATGGGGAATTGTGAAGAGAAAGACCCAACAATGCAGAAAAGCTAAAAGCCGCGATCAGAGCAACCTTGGCTTCCATGACACCTCAGCAATGCCACAGACTGATCACCTCCACGCCATGCCGCATTGCTGCAGTAATTCCTGGAAAGGGATCGACGGGAGTATTGAGAGCTGTACATGTTTATCCTTCTCCATACAGTAGTCCAACATTTCTGTGTTAAAATATTTTGCTATAATCATCAAAATTAAAAGAAAAACACTTGAAATAATAATAATATACGTATAATGAATCCATACAATATACCTTTCGATGATATTCAAATTTATTGAGATGCATGTGTGTATATATACTGTACATATATACACACACACAATATACTGCTCAAAAAAAGTAAGTCCTAAATTAGTCCCGGTTTGACTTGAACTTGCATACACATATGAGAGGTTTTCAAGTCAAGCTGGGACTAAGTGTTCCCTTTATTTTTTGAGCAGTATACACACACACACACACACACACACACACACACACACACACACACACACACACACACACACAAGTCCTCAATATTGTATGGCAGTATCGACTTCAGTATGGCAAGCCAGCCATTCATAGCACATGAAGGCTGGCATGGCAATTATTTATCAGCATGAAAGCACAAAAACCTCACTAAGGCACTAAGACTCAGGATGGGCAAACATCACACTTTCCACTCCACTTTAAATGAATGAAAATTAGTTGTGTCAAAAGATTATAAATAGCAACCACAAAATCTGCACAAAATATGAACATGAACAAAAACGAATTATTTTCCACAAAAGTTATACACCTGTGGTGCATTCCCTGCCTCCTAAATTAAGGAATGATGAATATGGAGCAAAGGTGCATATTAAGATAGGTTGATTTTTTTTTTTTTTTTTTTTTAAGTTCACTTTTAAAATCGATTTCATCTGTAGAAAGTAAATAGGTAATTATAAATGAAAAATTGTAGTGTGGAGGGAGAAATAGCATAGCGTATTTGCAAACCTAAACTGCCTCTTAGAAAAGAAAAGCCAGTTTGAACGAATATTGTACTCTACCTGTGCGTCTCAAAGTGAGGCATGTGATTTAATCATTTACTTAGGGCAATTAATATCAAAACCCACAATCATCAACATAAGTATATTCATTATAAATAGTTCTTACTGTATATTTACTATCCTGTTTAAAAGGTCACTTGAATTTAATGAGGTTTTATTTTTTTTTTTTTAATCAATTAAAAAATAGTAAAGTGGCAGAGATGGATGTAAGCGTGCATTGGCTTTACTACAACAGGAAGTTGTGTGTGAGTGAATGATCTAGTAACAGGACAAACAATCCCAAACTGAGTCTTTGGCTTGGTAATATTGCGGAAATATTTTTGAAGAAGACCTTTGTACTATAAGAATGAATGTCTGTTATTGATAGCAGTGTGTGTAATTAGGATCAGGTGTGTATAATTAGATGATAAAGTGTTTCAAGTGTTTTTCCTCATAAATGAGGAAATACTTGTAGCTTTTGCAAAGTGGCCTCTGGCAGTGTTAAGAGGCTACGAGAAACTCTGGGAAGTGACATTTTTGGCTGAAATGACCACTGACATTAAACAAGTGTGTTGATAAATGAAGGCAGTGTGTTTTCTGTCAGTGGGAATTTGAGGAATATATCTCTCTTTATAGCTTTGATAATAATTTTAATTAAATAGATCTTTAATTCATTTCAGAATTAAAAGGCCCATTTAGAGCAATCCCTTTTAGACTGTCATTACAGCAAAGTTCACACCCAGAGCTATAACTGTAACTGCACATGTTCAGCCCAGTAATCAAACACACACACACACACACACACACACACACACACACACACACACACACACACACACACACACACACACACACACACACACACACACCTTACAGCAAATAGAAGTGTGTCAACATTACACAAAATGGACCAATTACTGTTGTAGGTCATACCCTTACAGCAGCAGGACAGTATGTACAAGTGAACGAGAAGAATATGTGAGAAATGTATGCAGTGGATGAAGCTTTAATTTCTGCCTCATGCTGCCTTTTGGGTCAGGACAACAGACAGACCACAATAAAAACAAGCCAATCTAAAATTAGAGAAAAATATACATGTTAGAGCTTTTCTGTGTAGTGGAGAGTCCATCAAGCTGTATGTTCATACATTCACATTCAGGCATTCATCACATTGCATCTTGTCTGTTGTGACCAAATGCTTCTTTCTTAGATTTTCCTGTTACGCAACCAGTCAGGCCAAAATAACGACAGACAGGCATAAGCTTTCAAGTACAACAATGACTCGCTCTGTTCAAGTGCTGTGTGTGTGTGTGTGTGTGTGTGTGTGTGTGAACCTGCTATATGAGCCTGCATTCAGTTCATGTGCCATGTACAACATACATTTTAGGTGTATGTATGATAAAATGTATGTTGTACACGGCACATGAATCTCTCATATCTCTATTATTTATATATATATATATATATATATATATATGAGAGAGAGAGAGAGAGAGAGAGAGAGAGAGAGAGATACACACACAGACACACATGCATACATACATTACATAATATTAGCAACTTTCTCATCAGCTCATCATTGTGAAAAACACTGTGAAATTTTTTGTTAGCATCCTGAGGGAGGAAGGAAACAGCCCGGCATGCTATGCAACACATTTCCTTGTATTGTGTTCTTGGAGGTTGGTCTACATGGCAGTGATTTTAAGGGGGAAAAAAAAATCGATCAAGAGAAAGAAATGGAATTACAGGTTGTTTTCTAAGAGGTTACACTAAACAATACACATATGGTAGCTGCTATATTCAGACACTGAATAGCTCAGATACATCATACATATAGTAAAAAAAAAAAAAAACCTGACACTTTTGGATATTAATTTGATGATTCTGCTTGATTCTGACAAGACAGAAGTACATGTACTAGGACCGCATGCACACAGTAAACCTGGATGGTCTTCTACATGTCACATTCACAGTCTCAGTGTTTAAGTCTAGGCTAAAAACTTATTTATTTAGCCAAGCATTTTTGTAAATAGATTAACCTTAGGTAAAGGAGCAGATCTGGGGGACTCATGGACGTAGAGTATTCTGGTGAACTGGTATGTTTAGATGCTGTCCTCCCCACTCTCATTGTTCACTCAGGTTTGTTGGCGGTGAGGTGATTGGTTGCTTTACATCTCAGGGAGCCCTCATGTTTGTGTTTCCTTCTGGCTCTCCCTTTTAGTTATGCTGTTATAGTTAGTCCTGCCGGAATCCCTGCTTGCACTTTGCACTAATATACATTCACCTTATACATGTTGACTGTGACCATACCTAACTGCCATCTCTCCTTATTTTCTGTTCTCTCCTTTTCTGCTCTCTCTCTCTCTCTCCTCTCTCCTGTCTCTCTGTCGAGCTATACATGTTCGCTCCTGAGTTGCCAGTGATCCAGACCCCTCTGCCCTCTGGAGCCGTCTAACCCGTCCTGGAGTCCTGCTTCTGGTTGGAGATCCCGTCGCATGGATGCCCCGTGTGGTCTGCTTGGATGCGCTTGGTGGCTGGGGATGGTTTCCATGAAGACTGTCCTATCATCGATTGATGCTCTGGGGACCTGTGACTTCAGTTGTTCGATAGCTCAGGACTGGAATCTCCTACAGTCTACCTGAGCCTCCGGGAACAAACTGGACTCCTTTTAATTTAAATTTTAACACATCTCCTGTTACACTGAACTTCCAGTACACATTATTATGCTGATCATTCTCTGCTATCTGTTATCACCCAGGTGAGGATGGGTTCCCTGTTGAGTCTGGTTCCTCTCAAGGTTTCTTCCTATTACCATCTCAGGGAGTTTTTCCTTGCCATCGTCGCCCTCGGCTTGCTCATCAGGGACAATCTTATCATTTTGATTCATACACATTGCATAAAAACTTACTTCTTTTTATTGTGTAAAGCTGCTTTGCGACAATGTCAATTGTTAAAAGCGCTATATAAATAAAATTGAATTGAATTGAATTGAAAATGTACAACATTAAAAGACCTTGGTGTGATTATAGATTCCAGTCTTTTATTTGAAGCTCATGTAGATAAAAGAATGCTACTCTGGTAATATTATCATAGAAATATTGGCAAGATAAGTAATATATGGTCACCAACTTATGCAGAATTTCTTTTAATGCTTTCAACAGGCCGCTCTTCTCTGATGACTTGGGACTGTAGTCACTCAATAGTTCAGGAATTCAGAAATTCCCACAAACAGTTTTGTTCCTGAGCCTCCAATAACGAACGTGCACTCCCATATTAACTTAAAAACCTCTCCTGTTGTACTGAACTTTCAGCCTCCTAACACACAGTATGACAGCAAACCAATTCCTGCTGTCTGATATCACCCAAATGAGGATGAGTTCAAGTTGAGTCAAGAGTTCTTCCTATTGCCATCTCTGGGAGTTTTTCCTAGTCACTGTCGCCCTCAACTTGCTCACCATGGACGATCTAATAATTATAATTAATACATAAATTATATGTTGGACAATGAAACTGAAACACTGGGCAATTTAGTGTTGGAGGTTTCATTGCTAGATTTGACCACCCTGGTGGCCAATCTTCATTGATTGCTCTTACTGGTGGAATGTGCAGAGTGAGAAGGTTTAATTAGCAGAGTAATTGAACAGTTTTGGTGAAAATATTGCAATGCACATAACATTATGGGTGACATATAGTTCAAAAGAGGACAAATCTCGTTGGTGCATCTGACCAAGACAGCAAGTCTTTGTGATGTATCCATGGTATCCAGGGTAATGTCGGCATACCACCAAGAAGGATGAAACAAATTCAATATGAGTACCAGTGGATGCAACAGGAAGCTGTCTGAAATGGATGTCCGTGTGCCAACCCTAGATTGTATCTAGGGCTGCTCCGATCAGGATTTTTGAGGCAGATCACCGATTTCGATCACTTGAAGCTGTATCGGCCGATACCGATACTGATCACCGATTACAGGGTGTACTTGAAGCCTTATCATGTAGCATTATTTATTAAACTATATCTAACAACAAAGTAAATTATTGAAATTACAAGCAGAGGAATATCATGAACTGTATTTATTAGCCAGCATGTGCAACACGTCAACTTAAAACGTAGCAGGCTGTGTCTGGTTAGTAATTGGGAACTGCTTAGAGCTTGACAAATACAACTTTCCTGTAGATTGTATAAAATTAAATAAAATAACAGACAGGTGGGACGTGAGTCGCCGGAAGTTCTACAAGGACCGCAAGGATCTGTGAGGACCGGTGTTCCATCAATTCATCCTACTCATCATTATTTCCTATAGTTTAGTGCTTTTAATTGACATTTTATTTGATGCGTATATTTAACAGTTGACTTGTGAATTGAAGGGTAGGAGTGATTCTTTTTTTTATCGTTTGTACCCATGTTAAAACTATAGGAATTACATTCTGATTAAGTACCGTCATGTGTCAGAATCTGCTGCCCATGTTAAAACTGAGCATTGCATTTTGTTTTTGTTTTTTAATTCTTATGGCCATTTGGATAATGTTGGACAGACCGTTATAACTAACTCTTTTTTCTAACGGTATGAAATTCTGACAAGTAGGAAAAACTGAATGAACCGTACTTACGGGCACCGAGTGAAACCGTGTAGGTGAGACAGGGGAATTACTGACAGCTGAGTGAGCGGCAGCGCGCGAGTTACTGAGCTCTCCCGCTCTCTTGGCGAGAGCCAAATTTGAAAACTGTTCATGTTCCTTTACATGACTAACCTTCAAATGTCCGATGAGGTTCGTGGTGTTAAAATGCTTTGGATGCTTCACGCCTCGTGGAATTGTCTTGTTACACAGGTTGCAGATTGCTAATGTATTGTCTTTCACACAACACGTAGAATCACCAGAACGGTGGAGCCATTTTAGCAGCGTGCAGAACAAAAAAGAAAAAAATCTGCGAGTTTTGCGTCACACGATCGGCTTTTCTATATCGGCCATTATAGAAACTGCTGATCAAACTTCCCAAAGCTATTATCGGCTGATTATGATCCGTGACTGATCAATCGGAGCACCCCTAATTGTATCCAAAAAACATAAAACCACAGCTGCCCAACTCACTGCAGAATTATACGTGCACCTCAACTCTCCTGTTTCCTCCAAAACTGTTTGTCGGGAGCTCCACAGGGTACATGCCGGGCTGCTATAGCCAAACCTTTGGTCACTCGTGCCAATGCCAAACGTCTTTCCCACATCCGGGAGAGTTACTGTGTGGAGAAGCCCCAAAGAAGTGTACCACCCAGACTGTTGCATGCCCAGAGTGAAGCATGGGGGTGGATCAATGATGGTTTGGGCTGCAATATCATGGCATTCCCTGGGCCCAAAACTTATGCTAGATGAGCGCATCACTGCCAAGGACTACCGTACCATTCTGGAGGACCATGCGCACCCAATGGTTCAAACATTGCATTCTGAAGGCGGTGAAGTATCAGGATAATAATGCACCTATACACACTGCAAGACTGGTGACATAGTGGTTTGATGAACATGAAAGTGAAGTTGAACAACTCCCATGGCCTGCACAGTCACCAGATCTAAATATTATTGAGACACTTTGGGGTGTTTTGGAGGAGCGCGTCAGGAAACGTTTTCCTCCACCAGCATCACGTAGTGACCTGGCCAGTATTCTGCAAGAAGAACGGCTCAAAATCCCTCTGGCCAGTGTGCAGGATTCGTATCTGTCATTCCCAAGACGAATTGATGCTGTATTTCACTTTTCAAACTCAATATATATATATATATATATATATATATATATATATTTATTTTTTTAATTCTTCTGTAAAGCAGCTTTGCGACAATGATCATTGTTAAAAGCGCTATATAAATAAAACTGAACTATTAACTAATACTGAACTATTAACATGCATACTAGGGGATCTACATTTAAATAAATAAATCGGGTTCAACAGAAAGCCATTCAAATGATCGTACTGAGGTAACAAATTCAAATCCTACTGATGCCACGCCTTGATATATATTAGGTCAGTTACTTTTTGTGTAAACATTCCTTCTGGTGCACCACAACTAAAACAGGGGTGATAAACCTAGGCTGAATTTGTGCAATCTGGTTGGTGATGAGATACAAATACATATAAACCTTTAGGCTTTAGAATTCTAGGTAGATGTAACACAATTGCCAAACCATTATCTGGGTTAGGAACAAAATGACTTAAGAATTGTATACATCCTAGTGATAGATTTATACAGTGGCTCGTCAGAATAACAGAGTTGCATGTACATGTAGGTGACAGGGTAGAGTACATTAGGTTTTGATATTGGCTCTTACAACTACTAAAAACTAAAGTAATTACTGCACAGGTTATACTTCTGTCTAAGCTATACTGTACAAATGGCAAAAAATATGTTATAATTACTGTACTTTTTTAAAGGGTAATTTCTTTTCAAGCCATCGTCATAAGCCATCTTGAGGTCAAAATAATTTAGACCAAAACTGAACAAAACAAAAAATTGTGTGATCGTCGTTGTTGTTTTAACATCGCAACTACATATCCTTAATATTACTGTTTTAATCATAACCTGCATAGAGATCAGTATTAAGCGAGGGCCCTTATCAAATACATGGGTGAGGAATCTAAATTGGGCTGCCATAAAATACAATTCAAAATGAGGAAAATTCAATCCTCTCTGATCACAGTCCAGAACCAATTTAACATTACAGACCCCTGGGGTTTTATCACACCATGGAAAACATGATAGAACAGAAAGTCTGTAGCAATAGGAAAGTGAAATAGAATTCAAATGTCAATCATTTTTATTGCACTAATTCTAGAAGTGAGAGAAATAAGTTCATCTATGTGTTCAAAATCATCCCTACTTTAACGAAATGACCAGTATCGAATGTTTTATAATCAAATGTCAAAAATTATGCTTTTTTTATACCAAATTAGAGAAAGCAATCAAATTTTAAATGTTTAAAATACCATACCAATGTGAGTGTATGTGTATGTGTGAGAGAGCACACAATTGTTTATTCTAGTGCTAACAGCAACTTGCCATGCAGACATTTCTCTAATAACATTAAATTTGATCCATAAACCATTAAAATGTGTCATTTATACACGGAGCAACCACAGCATTAAAAACACTGACATGTAACGTAAACAACACAACATTGATTATCTCCTTATATTGACACCTGTCAAGGGGCGGAATGCATTAGGCAGCAATTGAACAGTCAATTCTCAAAGCTGATGTGATAGAAACAGGAAAATGGACAAGCATAAGGATTGGAGCCACAATGTGATGGCTAGATAGCTAGGTTAGAGCATCTCCAAAATGGCAAGCCTCCTGGTGTCTTCCTGGTGTGCAGTGGTTAGTACCTACCAAAAGTAGACGAAGGAAGAAGAATCAGTGAACTCCTGACAAAGTCCTGAGAGTCCAGGGCTCCTTGGTCTACATGGAAGCAAAGGCTGGCCTGTTTGGGTAAATTTTCAAAGTTTGGGCGCAATTTGCTACGAACGTTATTTCTGACTACGATAAGAAGGTGTCAGAACATACAGATCCATTAATGCCCCACCTTGCAACTTAAAGGTTCTGCTAAAACCTTAGTGCCAGACACAACAGTCCACCTTCAAAAATCTTGTGGAGTCCTTGCCTTGAAGAGTTAGAATTGTTTGGTGAAACAAAAATAATCTACACAATACTAGAATGTACTGTAATGGCGGATTGGTGTATGATATGCACTGATACTTGGCAAATTGCACTCCAAAGCATGCTGTTATACAGAAGGTAGAGCGCATCATCTGAGTGCAATTTGGCAATAATGATGGGTATATCTTGAGCGACTCCTTACACTTCCTAGCAGCAGCCATAAAGAGGTTTCAAAGCTCAAATACAGACAAAATGACCAAAATCAATGATCCTGACAATAAAAACAGTTGTTTGTGCTCTCAAAAGTCTTTAGCGGTTCTGTATGACACAGCTTGTGTTAATTTCTCTTGCATCTTCTGTTTCACTCTGCATGTGTTAAAATGAGAGGCAGCTGCACAGTACATAGTACTGGAATTAAAAGCTCTTTCAATTCTTATAGCCAACTTTTGGTCTTCTCACACTTTTGTGGGAACAATAAGTGTGTTAGTGAACATGCATTTTGACAGGATGAGAATAAATTAAGCCCTCGCCCCCCGGACAGTTTGATATCATGGTCCTTGTCTCACAATTCCAACCTGCAATTCTTTTTTTTTTGGAACATATGAAAGCAGTGGAACATTACTAGTTTTTTTTTTAAGTTACAGATTATTTAAATTAGTTTCTCCACTTTAAAATTATGATTTTATTAAACATTCATGAATGGAACTTCATGTCAAAATGATATGATATTTGGACACAACAAATGATCACATGTTATAATATCTGTCGTATTACTTATCTGGATGCACACAAAATCTACAGAACATTTATAGGAAAATACATCACTAAGATACACTAGAGATGTTAACTCATTCTAATTATGCTCATAAATAATTCCAGCTTACTTGGCTGTCTAACGCTGAACGATTCTTACAGTGAAGGTGCATCTGCGGCAACTATCATATGGTATTTGGATGTTGCAATCTGGCTCAGTTATATTTCTATAACTTACTCTGCTTCTTAGTGTGGAGGTAATCAAACAGAGGAGCAGAGATGATGATTGGTAGAAGAGTGATGGAGGAACAGCCCACTGTCCCTGAGATCTGTCACGACTTCTGTCTGCCTGGAGCTGGTGTCTGCTCTTTGCTGATAAACACGAGGATGCTGCGAGTATGCTGCCTCAGCGCCCACACCATGTTTTTCCAAAAAAAAAAAAAAAAAACACATTCAATGGGAAATACCATCACTGCTAAGTCCTGTTAAGGTGTCAACCAATCAACACCACACTGGCCTACAACAAGGATGCCTCCACCAGTCCTTCTTGCTATCTACAGTATTTTTATCGCGTTTTAAAAATTAACATGAAGAGATATTCAGAGCTACTGATATGGAGCTATACTTCTTATAGTGAAGACAGTAGGTTTCAAAAACACATTTGAGCTACAGAGAGCTGAGTGACCTCAGACACACCCCTTGACACTCACACCAGTGTAGCTCTAGGAGTTAACATTGATGAAAATATTAAGTCATTGACCTCCAATAAATCTTTTTTTTCTTTTGCAACTTTTAGTAAAATTGTGAAATTTGAGATGTAGCATTGGTGTAAAATTTGTTGGGACCTTGCAAACCTGTACACATACAGTACAGTATGTTCTTTTCCAGAGGGATATTGTTTAGGAAGCAGTGTTTAATTCTGTTGCAAGCTAAATGCACTGGTACAGCACTGCTTCATTACATACAGTCTGAATGGATCCTGCCAGCATGGTCATTGTTTTTAATTATTATAATGTACTTTGGTGTATTATTAGGTTTTCTTTGCTATAAAAAAAATAATGAGTTAACAAACTGAAGTCAAATTCAGTCAATGCTTATTTTTGAAAACCGGGATGCCACATATACATTTTTAACTTTGTGTACTATTATATTCATGTTGTGCAAGAACATACATTCGCTTAACAGGCAACTTTTATAGGTGTGTAATGTTAAATTATGCAGAGTCTGTGTGTTAGTGTGTATGTGTTTGCAGCCAGGTGACGCCATTAGAGCAAGACTGCAGGTGAAAACATCTAGATGTAAAGAGCCAAAAATCCTTTAGTTATCTATTAGACTGAAAGAAGATTCAGAGAGAAAGAGGGAAAAAAGGTGAGAATGTAAGTGAAGAGAATCTGGCATTGGCACCACAGACATGTGTCTATCAGCACCCTATTGTCACTTATGAAGTGATATAGGATATTTGTTCACAATATGAAGCACTCTTGTAGTATTGTACATGTAAGGTTAGTTTTAAATGGGGACATTTTTATTTGACTGAACTGCTATGTAAAGACAGATGCATTTCTGTGGATAAACACTGAATGATGTGTACTAAACTGATTATACAAGGCAGGCAATGTTACTTTGCATTTTATATATACAGTATATATAAATATATACAGTATATATATTACCCTGCGTTCACACCGAACGCGGCGAGAGCGTCAAAGGACGCTCTCGCCGCCCTGCCGCCGACGCCTGTCGCCGCGCTTCGCCGCTCTGACGTAGACCGGATGCCTTGTATTTAAAGGGGCCGCAAAGCAATCAAGCTTGTTGATCTTGTGAAGACTGACCAAAATGTGGAAGAAAACAAGAAATTGATTGATGGAAAGAACTGTATTGTAGAAATAAACTAATTATAAGGCAATATTTTCTATTACTATATTATATTTCTATTTATTATAACATTATTAGAATCCCTTACTAGACTTTGTCTTTAATTAAAATAACATTAATAACGTTCATTTTAATTACAAACAGGGACGTGTCATAAATAACGGGGAAACCCGCTACCGCAATAATTCATTTCTCATCCATTTTTCTTGGGAACTAATGTCACCGGAACAAAAGTTTACAGGATTGCGTTCCGCGGAATCCGCTCAACTAGAGGACCTCTACTTTTTTATTGGTTGCCGGTCAACCACGTCATAGCTCATTAACATAAAAGTTGAGCTGATTTCAACTCTCTTGAAATCGACGCCCTTCGCCGCCGGCTCCCATTGAAAATGAATGACTTCCGGCGTCTTTGACGCTCTTGCCCCGTTCGGTGTGAACGCAGGGTTAGGGCTGCAACTAACGATTATTTTGATATTCGATTAGTTGGGCGATTATTTTTCCGATTAATCGGATAAAACTAAATGCTTCTTTAATTTGATGTTTTGCTTATATAACTATATAAAATCATAAATCAGGGTATTAGTTATGTATAAAACTAAACTTTAAAAAATGCAAAAGCCACATATAGAGTTTAATGATCTTTACTTTTGACATTTTAAACCTTAAATTAAAGACAAAGTTTGTTTTTGAACAGTAAAACTCCTCTAAATATCCAAAATATAAATTGTACTCTAATTATATTGGATGGCATCGGTTATAGTGGCTGCTTGTTGTGGAGTGCATGGGGGATTTCTTTTTTGAATTATTACTTTATGCTGACTTGTCTCTTTCTAAAAATAAATAAATAAATACCAATTTGAGTATGCAAAATACAGCATTTTAACAATAATTGCAGATATTGCCAGGTGATAGAGAAGGAACTGCCAATCAGAAGTAGTGTGTGGAAGTCTGTAATTGGCTGGTTTTGTGGCAGTTTTTTTTTTTAACACTGGACAAAGTTGAGCGAGCGTACAGTCAGGCAGAGTCGAGCGCGCACAGAAAATTAATGTTGCTTGCGCGTGAAGGCAGAGTCCAGCGCACACAGAATCGAGAAGTCGCGCGTGCACGGAGAATCACACACACCACACACAGAATCAAGCTCCTCCCATGGCCATCTCAGTCCCCAGACCTCAACCCCATTGAAAACCTTTGGAGTGAGCTGAAGAGGAGAGTGCAGAGGAGAGGAGTCAGGTCACTGGATGATTTAGAGACATTGTGCAAAGAGGAATATCGAAGTTCCTTCTTTCTGTGTTCTCTAATTTTGTGAAACATTATAGGAGAAGATTACGTGCTGTTTTGTTGGCAAAAGGGAGTTGTACAAAGTATTGAACATCAAGGGTGCTAATAATTGTGGCACCCATGATTTGATGTAAAAGAATTATTTTTTAATGGGGAATTTTTTCCACTGAATAAATGCACTTGAATTAAAAGTTGGAATTTCCTCTTTTATATATCCATTGTGGTCCTGTTATTTAGAACAAAACTGAATTTCTTAGAAGCTAAAGAACACATTTTAACCAGGGGTGTCAATAATTATGGAGGGCACTGTGTAAATCAATGTAATCAAACACTGAATGTTGGTATTCATTTGTAAAATATTATCCTTAGTGACATCATTAGTCTCGCTCTCTCTCTCACTGTCTCTCTCCTCTTTCAAATTACTTCATTAATGGCAGGTGTATGATAACTATATTTGTGCATGAGTTTGAATGTGATTAGTTCATTCAGAGCACAGTCACATACCCCATTAAAAAAGGGTGTGCATACTTTTCCCCCCATTCGCTTTTCATTTGAATTTTCTTGGTTGCTATATCACATTAAAGATGAAAAGAATGTCTGACATGAGTTCTTCTTTTTTTTCGCATCACAATAACCAACAATTTTAACAGGAATGCCTAGAATCTTTATATCTACTGGAAAGCAGTGTATTAAACAGACAGTAAGAACAGATCCAGAGAAACCACAAGATTCTTTCCTTTCACTTGTTACACCTGTTTTTGGAGAATTTCCAAACCTTACATTCAGAAATCCGGTACCCTCTACTACTGACCGTACACAATTAGTTTGGCGTCTTTTACTTTTAACATGTCTTTTGAATTAGACATAAGGAGACGAGTAATTAACATCTTGTATAATGTGTAACAACTGAAAATGGGAACGCAAATTAAGAAATTTCTGTGTAAAGTCATTAACCATGCACAGGTAACCTGGACCAGCTTGGTGTGTGCGTGTGTGTGCGCGTGTGTGAGAGAGAGAGAGAGAGAGAGAGAGAGAGTTTGTTTGTGTGTGTGTGTGTGTGTGTGTGTGTGTGTGTGTGTGTGTGTGTGTGTGTGTGTGTACGTCTATATCCGTCTCTAAAATATTGACTGAACAGACACGCGGATCGGTTTGTGTGAAATCGAGAATGACACTCTGTATAAGCATTCGGTCTGACTGTCATGCCTCGTCCTTCAGAAGCAGAATCTTCCCTATATTTTATGACCATGTATTTCTGTGCACCTATTTATTTTAATTAAGACATATGAAGCCACATGAGGTTGTCTTTGTGGTTGCATGTTATTACATTACTGACAAATAAATTATTCCTCATATAAAACTGAGACAAATATGAGCTGTCAGAGATGTAGTAGGCAGACTTGCCACATTATGTTGTCACAGCATGACAAAGTGCAGATAACTTGGCTGTAGTGGAAAGCAACATAGAAAGACTTTCTCTTAATGAGCAGGAGAAAGCTTTTAAAATAAATACTTAAATAAGAACTTTTCCATATTTTAAATGTGCAGCAGTTTTATGCAAGGTATTTTAAAATTGCATGCGTTGATGCCAGAAAAATATACAGTAAAACTGATTTTTGTAAATGCGGTATAAATTCACAAAAAGTCAGAATATTCTAAAAACCAGATTAATACTTATACCTTCACAATGTTTGTGCAGAATTTAAATTTTTCACATGCGGGTTTAATGTAATGTAATTTCAAATATTTAAAAAAAAAATTGATGGTCAGTGTATAGTAGTGCAGGTGTATAGTAGTGCGTTTGCACAAACAAACAATGATGGCTACAATTCAGCACTTGCCAGAACAGCACTTCACAGCCCCTCATCTGAGACAAATTAACATCTAGCACTGAATCACGCAGACTGCCTATTTCACACCTGACCATATTGCCTTTGATCATTACTGTATAAAGACAGGAGAGTAAACAGAGAGGGGTGTGAGTCAACCGCTTTGTGTTGTTCCTTAATTGGCCAATCATATCCCCAAATAAACAAGCTTTTGCATCAAGTTGCTGCTGTACGCCGTGATGTTCCTAAGGAAATCTTTGTAGTCCGTTGTTAAAGGCATCTAATAATCAATTATATGTGTTTATCTTTGAATATATTTGTTTATTCATTCATTTATAGTAACAGCTTTATCTTTGTCTGGGTCTGGGTTGTGGTGGGATGCGGGAATGCACTCTAAATGGGATGCCAGTCATGCACATCATACACACCTTCCAGCAACTTGGCATTGATAAATCCACCTACTGGAATGTGCTTGCGAAGTGGGAGGCAACCCATGTTAAAACAAAAGCTCCACACTGACAGCAAGCAAAACCAAATATTAAACAGAATACTGTGGAGCTATAAAAATTTTTTTTTTAAAACACTACCCAATGCTCTACCATGCCACATTAAATGTATTTCATTAAAACCTCTTTTGAACACTGACCAATATTTATATTAATAAATATTAATTAATACCTTGGTGCATTTTTAACAAACCCTTAGAAATGTTTTCCAGTGATGATTTTCAGCTGCTGAATGCACCGTGATGACCGATCACAGAGATTATCTTTAAATTGCCTGCACCAATGAAGATAAATGATCATTGTTGCATGGGTTTCTCTGCCTTAACATTAAGAGAAGCAAAGAGACGGCACTCTAACGTTAAATGTAAAACGAGTCCAGAGCTGATAAATATTACATATTTTGGAATTCATCCTTCTACTGCTGTCATCGGTATCATCTGTAAAGAGAAGTGAGTCATTACTGCTGGCAACCCTCCCCGCCCCTGCCAGCGTGTGTCACAGATGAGCTGCTTTGGTCTACAGCATGAGCAGCTATTTCTTTCTTCCCATGCTTCCAGTACAAGTTAATCATCATCCATCAGGTTAAGGCAGGTTAGTCCCTCGACCCTACAGTTTAGTGGTTTGTAAACTGCCACTTCCGTTACTGTTTGATTAGGAAACACTTTAAAATCATGCTGTTTTTTAACTATCTGTGAATGGAGGTATAAAACTTGTAAAATGCCTTTTTCTGTACCTCTAACTTGTTCGGTCTCATCATGGACTGCTTTTCTGCTGTACAAGCAATTACTTTTATTCTGGGGAGTGGGGGCGTCATCATCGATGAACTACTGATGCAAATATTACGCTAGATTCACTGGATTTCTTTGTGGGTTAATATAGTACTCTATCTAAAAGGGCTGGGCAATTTTTATTTTTTTTTATAGTTGTTGGTTTTGATTTATTTTGGATTACTTTCCCAGCCTCTTCTGTACGTGTTTATGTACTGTCCCCTCATCCAGAAAGCAACAAGCAACATTATATATTTATAATACACAGTTATATATTTATAGAGAGCATATTTATAGTACTTGTCATTGAACTACGAGGGAAAAAAATCATAATCGAGATAAATTGTTTAAGGACATGTCAAGATATTTTTAAACCAAGTATGTGACTTTTGATGGCAACTAGCTGATGTCAAATCGTAAGTGCAGAGGATTATGCAGGCAGGGTCCAATGTGTAACTTGATTAAATAATCTTCATCTTCAGGGTTTGTTTTAGAATGCGCATGACCTCATAACTTTTGTAATGTGAATATCAACACACACTGATGTTTCACAGGAAGCAGTGAAAGTTAACCGTCATTGCCCTATCCAGTTTATAAGTATATAATCACGTTTGTTAATTATATTAAAGTACTCTAGGCTAATAGAAAAAGGTGATGCTGTAACATTAGACAGATGCTGTAACATAGGCAGCTATTTTATCATTTCATCACCGGGTAATTGTGAGGGGTTCTTTTCCCCAAAATTTTTTCTACATTACAAGTAAAAAAAAGTATGACATATTTTATCTTAGGTTCATTGTTTTAGCCTATACAACAAAAACATGCAATTTTAACAGGGCTGTGAAGATTATATCCACCCACTGTATATATGTTACACAAGTCAGAATTGAGCTTTTTATGTTCATTTATAATGAATGACCAAAGTAGAAGTATCAGATTCTTTTTCTTCTTGCTGTCTGATCAAAGTACTCTTAAAGTACTTATTTCAGTCTGGTTAAAATGTCCCCAAGCAAATAATAATAATAATAATAATAATAATAATAATAATAATACATCTCTAGACTAACATTCAAGAGCTAATGCAAAAGCTTCTCAGTTTTGCGATAACACTAAAGGATGTTAATCTACTGTGCAAGAATTTGATTCAGATCAGATGTAACAAACATGTAAATTAAGTTCTTTCCTTATCGGTTTGCAGAGAGTGAAATTTAAACGCTGCTAAAATCATGAATGAATATCTTTAGATTGCGGATCTCTTTTTATGGAAGCAAAATCACCATTTGAACAAAACACCCACTTTCTGTCAGTGGACTTCCTGGAGTCCTTGAAGGCATGTGAGACAATATTAACCTAAAAGTGCTCCATGGAGGAGAATTCAGGAAAAAGCCCACTGCACCACACCATGACTCACCAACACTGAATACCAAAGAGATGGGCTTATATAATACAGAGATATGCGTCTCATGGAGAGAATGAAAGTGACAGGGATGACAAAGAGGATGGGACTGCCTCTGGTGAGCCACTCGCCTGTCAGTCTCAACACTTGAGTGAACACGTCTCCAGCGGTGGAAAGGAAGGAGATCTGCTTATATAAACTTCTACACAAAACCAAGTGGGAACAAAAATAACCAAACCTTCAAGTGCCAAACGATTAGACATATGTGGATAGCAGGGACTTGTTTAAGTGTCATTTCCTGACTGTAAATCCCGGTCACACAAGCTTGGTACAAACAACAGGCACAGGAGAGTGAACAAATTCTTCCAGTAGTGGAAAAAATTGAGGGAGGCATATAAAGGAATAAGATAGAGAGGGGGAGTGAAATAGATTAAAAATAGGGTAGTGGGAGAAGCCGAAAGGGAAATTCGCATACGCGCACAGCACTTACATAAAGAACGCACATAGCTTGTAGTCTGCCAGAGGGTTTATATATTTACATTTACTAAACTTATTCAGCAGACAGGTCACCAATACTCATGCGCATATTTGCACAAATGTTTGTAAATATAGTAGGGTTCAGGAAATTTATATCAGTGTAGAAACTGTGGACTACCATAGACCCTGAAACATCAAAGACATCTTGTACTCAAAATCTTGATTTTTAAAAACAGCCAACTCCTTTTGAATGGTATTTTTCTGATTATATAGCCCGGATTCGAATTTAGGTTACATTTTCTACCTTTTCATATTTTTCCCTACACCAGGAATACATTAGGAATTAGCATTAGTAAGGTCAGACATAATGTTGGGTGAGAAGGCCTGGGGTGCTTTCCAGGTCATCTCAAAGGTGTTCAGTGGGGTTAAGATGTGGACTTAAGTTTGCCAAACAATGTCTTCATGGAGCTTGTTTTGTGTGCAAAAGCACCTCTATGATGAAATATGTTTACATTAATATTTTAATCGAAAATCAGTATTCTAATGTTACAAAGCCAACTCTGAAAGCATTGGAACAAAAATGTTACTTTGTCCTATAGACAAAGACAAAGTTTGAGATCAAAGCATAAATATGGAACAGCATTGTAGTTTTCACATCATGATATTTACATCTAGACATGTTAAACAACCTAAAAGATGGTGGCTCATCTCTGTATTTCTTTGACAATCTGGTCTTCTGTTGTTTCTGTCTTGTGGTAAGAGATCTATATTTCCGCTCTTTATTTATTTATTTATTTATTTACCCCCGATTTTCTCCCTAATTTAGTCGTGTCCAATTCCTCCCCGTCACTAGGGGGCTCCCACATTAAGGTACTACTACCACTCAGCCGGGAGGGCCAAAGACTATCACGTGTTTCCTCCGAACCACGTGACGCCAGCCAACCACATCTTTTCGAACTGCTCGCTCGCGCAACGTTGGGGGCGGCGTAACACTCGGAGGACAGGGCTATCGCGCTTAAGTCTTTTTTAAATGGTGGTTTGTGGAACCTTCACTCCTGCCCCGCGGAGGTTGTGGTGAGGTCATGGAATGTCATTTGTTATTAACTGATGATTTTCTTAGCTGACCTGCTCAAAGCACACAAGGAGTTTCTTTCTTTTTTTACTTGGATGTTCCAAAGTGGCTATGTTGACTTCTTGTACAATGACACTATGGTCTTCATAAAGTTTAAGCCTATTTAACAACAAATGTAATACTCATAAGTAAAATCCAGGGCTCAAACCAAGGATAGCAAGGAAAATGGTTTGCTTTTATTTGATATAGTCACACAATATTTTTATTAATAATTTTTAAGTATTTTTAATGACCTTGAATCAATATCATGATTAACTGAACATTTTACCTCAATTATGAACAATGAAATTCTCTTTGCCCTCATAGTATTCATCATTATCATTAAGTTCGGTAGAATGATTTGTTCCACATGCAGTAAAAGTTTCTATAAGAACTGATACTGTACAGAAAAAAGAAATAATAATGTGATAAGTTCACATCAAACTGGTCCATCTCATCACACTGCAGTGGTCCACAAATTATACGTTTATGTTCATCTCCAAGCATAAAATAGGAAAAAACACCTATATAGCTCAATCATAGAAAGGTGACACAATAAGTAGGCAAGTGCTGTTGTACTACATATACAATAATCCCTGGACTGCGAGTAACTTGATCTGCAAGTGTTTTGGAAAATAAGCTAAATTTTAAAATACATTTTAACTTGATAAACAAGCGAGGTCTTGAAATATGAATAGGGCACATGCGCTTAGTTACCCACGAATCATGGGTAATCCATGCTCAGCGTCAGTGTGTGTGTGTGTGTGACTCGTACAGTCAACATTCGTTCATGTGTGTGCTGTTTACTAACATTGTGACCATGTGTGTGCACATAAAGCTTTTTTTTGTGTGTGTGTGTCCAAGTGTAGTGACTGTTTAGTAAGTATACTACAACAACATACATTTTTTAAATGCTGTGGCATTGCAGGATCAATTCTCAAAAGGAGGCAAAAACAAGTGTCATTAGAGAGGTTCCTTGTTAAAGATTCCAGTTTGCTGAGAGAGAGAGAGAGAGAGTGTGTGTGTGTGTGTGTGTGTGTGTGTGTGTGTGTGTGTAAGTCGTCCTACACAGTAGCCCACCTCCTCCTGCTCCTCTATCTCACGTCTGACACCAGATACAATTCTTTCCAAAAGGTAAAGTGCATGTTAATTTGTCTTATTTTTACTTTATATTTTGTATTAATCATTTTTTATATAAATATTTTTGGGTTGTGTGAAGAATCATCAGCGTTTCCATGATTTCTTATGGGGAAATTTGCTTTGATATACGAGTGCTTTGGCACATTTCCTAAACAAATTATGCCATCAATCCATGGTTTAAACTTAACTATTTTGTATACAATTTAGCACTTCTGAACACTTAAAGCAAACAAAAACTTGTGAAATCCTGCTAGTGATTACCTTAATACCGGTTTGCCTAGTCAGATTACAAATTTTTAAACTTTAAAATTTAACTTTAAAACTTAAAACATGGATATGGATATAAGCAAGTAGATCTTCCAGCTAGTCTAGTCATTGAAACTCAGTTTTGATTACATAAGCCTTTTTGAACTTTATATTTTATTTAACTACCTGAATTAAACAACAGCATCATGTTGTTTAGAACACATTTTGTTTATTTATATTTTTAAATTACATGAAACTATACAAACAATAGTAACCTTATATTTGAACAACTTACAAAATAAATACATGCGAAAGTTGTCAGTACAGAAAAATTCACATTTACTGCCATTTCCAAGTAGGCGGTAACTGGCTTCTGCCAGTTAGGAGTTATTCTATTCTTGTTTGACAAAATTTAAAGAATGCATTTTGAAACATTTGCTTGAATCTGTTGGAAATCTCTTCCATCTGCATGTACAGTACAATGTTTCTTGTGCCTCTTATAACAACACAATCCCAATCACTTGACAACTTAGATACCTGTGGTATTACCAAGGTATTCTTTTCATAAACTGCTGTTTCTGTCCTCTACACTGTAAAAAACTCAAACAGATAAATGTGGCTCTGGTGCTATACAGCCTTATCAATATCTTTTTTTATCATAACTAGATATTCTCTGAAATTCTCTAAAACTAGATAAAATCTGAAATTCACTTATTTTTATCTTTACAAGACTTCTCTTGTTTCTTTAATCAGAGCTCTGGTGTGGAGGATTAAGTCAGAGGGGTGACGGGTGGCTTTTTACAGCTGCTGGACAACTGAGGGTGAACAAGCTGTTGAAGTTGAGGGCGTAGGTGACTATGAAGCAGTTTTAGGAGTGAGGTTTGGTCAAGTCTGTGCTCTAAACATTGAATTCCAAAAGGACTGGAGTGACACCCAGGAAGCCATTCAACAAGTATTATTGGACTTGGAGACCTTATTGACCTTTAAACAAAGTAGAACCCATATTCTTCTAATTTATACAGATTACTATTTTAGCTGATTAGTTTTTGGAAGAATAATGTTTTTGTTTTTTTTTACTAAATGTTTGTGAGTTTAAATTGTCGGGGTATTGTTAGGCCAACTTGTTTTCATAGAAAAACTATCACTTGAACCAAATACATTAATGGCCTAAAATGGAAGACAACTTAACTAATCTTTTCATCTACTCAAAAAGGTAAGTCAACCCCAGAAAAATATAATTATTTGAGCCCACAACGAATACTGCTTGAGCTGACTTAAATATTTGAATTATGAGTTGTGTCAACACAAGATTTTAAACTGGGTACATATTGTGTCAACTACAGTAAACAGCAATGTGAAATATTTTATTTGGCCATCAGTTTCTCAAAAAGTTGAGTAAACTTTAAAAGGCTGTGCAACTTGTTACTCAGCTTTTTTTTACGTGGAGGCAGCGTTTTCTCTCTACCTCTCTCTCTCTCTTTTTTTTTTTTTATTTTTTTATTATTTTTTTTTTTAAAGTGTACATATCCTGTTGGTGATTAATTTTTTTTTTTTCTAAACAGAGTTTTATTTCACTATACTAATGTTTGCAAAATGCTTCCAGTTAATTTAGTTTAAAACATCAAATATTTTATATTTGTTTGTATATCAAATATTTTTATGATAAGGTTGCAGATAAGGTTTCCTTTTCATAACTCTTCAATGCGGATCAAAGAATGGTGCACCACCACACCCACATCCATAAACTTTCCTGTCCTTGCTGTCATTTGTAGACATTGCTTTGACATTTGAACTGGCCAGCATATGGAAAGTTCTATCTGAATGTTTCCTCAGTCTTTCAGGTGTTGCCCTAAGGTTCCACAGTTACTTTTAAATAGCAATTCATAATGGCATTTGACCTGCAGATACTGTGAGATGAATATCTTTTAATGGCCTTCCCATGGCTGCTCAGTGTTAGCAAAAGCATTGAAAAGTCAGAAAATTTATAAGGCTCTGGAATTGTTATTCCTAATGAATTCCTGCTTAACAAGCCCTAATGAGACAGTAAAAACCAAACAAGTTAATTAGGTTCTATTATAGAGCTGGAAGGCTCTTCAAACTTTTGCCACAACTACTTTTTTTTAGGTTCCTCAGATATAAAGCAAAAAAAAAAAAAAAAAAAATCAATAAAATAGTCTACTGTGTTTGATTCTTTTCACCTCAAATATATTTATTGACCAGTGTGCCCATACATTTCTTACAACTGTAAGACTATTTTATCACATTATAAGGAATGCCTGATCATGTGTACTAAATTATACAGTACATTAGGCATAACTACATTACATTTCTCCTACCAACTTTGTGACAAATTCCACGACTTGTGCTATAATCATTTCCATTCTAGTTAGCTAGAAAATCTTGCTTAAAAGAAGTCCACCAAATGAACAATTAAAAGGCCAAGCTATCCAAAACAAAACAGGCAGAATACTGGCGGGAATAATGTTCTCCTGCCAAAATGTTGGCTTGCCAATTCTTATTTTTCCATTGCCTTGTGGACCGTGATTCTTTTTTTGATGTTACAAAGTTTCGCCAAGTAAACAAAAACCTGCTTGTAGACAGTACAGAGACTCTGGCTCTGGAGTGACAATATGGCCTGTCTTTTTTAGTTGAAAAAGTCTTTAGGTTTTTAACTGTTTTTTTTTTGTGTTGCAATTAATATGTTCAGACCTGGACATTGCTATACATAAGCTACTGCAAACTTTCAGTGAAAAATGCCTGCACTGCAGTGCACAAATGTTCCTCGTTACTGCAACAACCCACTACAGACAAATCGGATTTACATTTACAATGGATTTATGGCATTTGGCCCCTATCCAGAGCAACTTACACAAGTGATTTAAAGGCTTTATTAAATACATCCTTATACTGGTTCTCTGACCATTAGACCAATGAGTTACTGACCATCAGTACCATTTGTCTAAAATATTGTTGGGAAGTTTTTATAATGATTCTAATGGAGAAAAATTATAGTGATGAGTACTTGCTTATGTATGCTGGACGCAGTGTGGGTTTTTTCATTGTAAAATATGGCAATATATTCAGTTGTAAGGCAGGACAAAACAGGAGGAGCTGGCAGAGCAAACTTGTAGTGAAGAAAACATGTTGTGGAAAAGATGGCAATGAGGCTGCTTTCAAGCTTTTCCCCTGTAGAAGTCAGTCTTCGCAGAAGTTACTTAGGATGAGACTTGACAGAAGAGCACGATGTCGAGTTTTGATTTCTTCCGCTTTCTCTCTGCGGTTATTAATTTTCTTCGATTGCTGTACTGCACATCTGATAACCAAGATTTGGTGACTTGTAATTTTCACTGTGCACACAGTCCAAAAAATTTTTTTTGAAAGATAAATTAGATTTGACTTGTGTTCCTCTGTGTTCTTTATTTCTTTAAGAAATAAGAGACAAGGCAGGTATCTTGAACAAAAAAAAAATTAATTGTGTGGTGGTTTGATATGGCCCACAGACATCAGGGTTGATTATTTTCCAATAGCAGCACACGTTTTACTCCTCAAACATTTATTTATTATAGAATAACACAGTATACTATTGGTCTGTTTATGTTGTTCATGGTCTTTCGGCTGCTTCCGGGAAGGTCGCCACAGCGGAACATCTGGTCCACACATACAAGCTTGACACTGTTTTTTTACACCGCATGCCCTTCCTAACGCAACCCTCCCATTTTATCCGGGCTTGGGACCGGCATTGCATCCAGTGGCTGGGGTTTGGGCACTGGCTGGGAATCGAACGCGGGCCTTCCGCATGGCAGGCGAAACACCTACGACTGAGCATTTACAGTTGCTTAATATTGTGAAATGTCCAGGAACAAGTTAGTTTCCATCACTCACATAAAATATAAAACAAGAACGCGGTTTGTCATGCTAACGAGAAATATAAAAAAGACCTTTAACTTAAATGACCAATTTTACCTGACTTTTTGAAAGCCCAAACACAGCTTCCCAATATGTGACAAACATTTCCGCGCAGTACACCTCACTATATTAAAACATGCATCTGTCACACAAGGCCCTGAATATGTTGAATTAATGCACTGTTAATGTTAAATTTAAAAAAACAATGTTTGATTATATAACATGTACTTGAATTGAGAAAGAGAAGAGACGAATCTGTCTGTGGGAACACAATTATTCATAAACACCACTTCTACATTACAGGAACGAGGCCGTGAGTTATTGCCACATCCCTTGTACTGTCCAGGGCCTGTATTGACAAAGCGTTTCAGAGTAGGAAATTGCTCCTCACTGGCCAAATATTCTCAAAGTGATGCAATTTTGATTCTACTTTTACTCCTATTTCCACCAATATATAGCTCCGTAGGTCATTGCTACTGTACAGCAAAGATGCAGATTTGAACAATGATTCGGTGAACATTGTCTGAAATAATAAATCAAACACTGATCTTACAGTACCCATAGATCACATGCAGATTCATACATTTACCCACCACTCAAACTGTATTCATGGAGTTGTGGGCAATAACCATGGCACATACATTAAAATAATAACACTTATATATGCATATTATGTATTTATATTAATTTGAGAATACACAACTATTTTGCTAGATTCCCTGTTATAAGCAGCACCCCATCACTTCATTAACACAGTGTATCCGTTTTTCATCCATTTTACTACCTCCTGCGCCAGCAAAACACTACAAGGTATGCTTAGTAAACATTTATGTCATACTCTGAGCTAGGAATATTTTCAGTTCTAAATAAACTTTAAGCCTGATTCCTACAAGTGATTCTGAGATGCTTAGTTAATATGGGCTTTGACCTAGGTCTAAGCAATTTTCACGTTTAAGACATTTAAGGAGTTCCTGGGAGGCCAGCATTTCAGACATAAAGCAGGAAGTGAGCTCAAAGCCATGGCGTACTGAGAAAACTTTTGACCCTGACGGTATCCAAGCACAAGTGAAAAGCGGGTATAAGTGAAGTAGTGTAGCAGGGGATTATATTGTACAGAGATGGGTCCTGAATTAAAAAGGTACGGTCAATAACATTTGGTCAAAGTCCAAATTTCATGTTTGTGTTACGGGAGTAGGATTCATATCTCTACAGTATATATGCAGTCATTGTAAGTGTATAAAAAATAAGGTATTTAAAACTGATACACTGATACTTATGTTTGATTTTCAGTAATGACATTATACAAACAAAACATTTGAATCAATCTGTAGATCTACATTTTAAAGGACATTTGGGCTGTAAAGGACTTTGGTTGCCTTGTCATACGGAGTTCTCGTTTTAGGTATTTTATATGCCCAGGACTCAAACAAGCCCTTGCTGCCGACCTTTCAGAAAAGCTTGAGTGAGATTCTGAAAATACGGTCCTTGGACGAAGGACAAAGAAAAAAATATTTTGTATGAATTGAGTTGATTAATTGAGTTTAATCATACAAAACAATGTTTACAATTGTTACAATGTAACAATCATTATTTATATTCATAAGAACACTCAGGGGCTAACATAAATGATTGAGAGAATACAACAAAACACATGCAACTCTCATGCTGCTACTGCCAAATCTCAGAATCAAATCAAATCACAAAATAACGACAGAAATAAATAGATTTTTAAAAATTAATCAAAATTAGACACATTAGACATAGTCAAAGTGACACTAGTGAGGGGAAACTACTGGCAACTAAGGAAAGCAAAAAAAAAAAAAAAACTAAAAGTAACACTACTCCTACTAAATAATAATAATAATAATAATAATAATAATAATAATAATAATAATAACTATTATTACTGATAGAAAAGAAGGGGAAAAAAGATAGAAAAGATTACTGATAGAAAAGAAGAGGAGAAGAAAAAGAGAAAAAATATTAAATATAAAGTGAGATTCTGTGGCATGTACGATTGTGATTCCCTCCCTGTTTCTTGATTCAGGATTAATCAGGTGTGTTGGCCTTGGAGTGTTCTTATGATTATAAACAGTGCCACATGATTAAAGTCAATGCAAATATCTTAATGTCACCGTAAATACTGACATGTATTTCCCTCTTTGGATAATGTTATGTCATTGCCCATACACAATCTTTAATGCTCCAGTTGGTGAGTTACTTTACTGCATATTATATTGTTGATCTGTCCATCACTATTATGACAGCGGTAGATGTGTGTTAATTTCAACAGGATTATGTGAACATTATTACTCTTCACCTGGAGAGAAAAAAAAATGTTGGCATATTGAACGATAAGTTGACATTAAAATAAAAGCCATTTATTGCTGACTTGTCAGAAAGAAACCGGAGCTCACTGATTTTGCTTGCGTCTTCCAAATAGTTTCACATAAATTAAAGAAATATCGTTTGGCTTTGTTGAGTGATTCAATTCAGCTAAGGCAAGCAGTTGCTATGTTTTGTGTCGCCACCTCACAGTTCCAGGTTTTCTGGTTCATTCCTGAGCTTAGGGTTCTGTCTGTCAGGAGCTCTCCTCAGTCCTCATGAGTGTTCATCTAATTCTCTGGAGGTGAAGGATTGCCTACTCTAAATTGCCTAAAGTGCTACTCTAAAGTGTGAATGTTGCTCAGTGATAGACCAGCAACCCATCCGGAGTACATTTCCACTTCATGCCCAGTGTTCCCCAGGCTTAGATCCCAAAACAAACCTGACCAGGATAAAGGAGTTACTGAAGATAAATGAAGGAGTTGTCTCACACTAGTGTGATTGTTATAGTGTATGAAAGTTTTCTTCAAGAATGTCACATACCCAAGGACAGATCTTTCTCAGTTATGTATACAGAAGCAAATATTAAATTTAAGTAATTTTACACTTTTGACGTGCATATAACATTTAATTGCAAATTACTAACACAATGTTCAAAACAACATAGCTCATGTAGGTAACCTCATGACAGCACTGAAAAGCTGCTACATATCTGCAACATCTAAATGTATATCTTCCATTGTGTAAAAGGTCACAGGAAACATCTATACTTTCTTTATTCAATGCTGGAATATGTATGCAATTCGGCACTTATGTCAATATTGATTTAAATGTCACACTCAAAGCTGGAGGCGCCCTTTACTAGTCTAAATATTCATGGTGGCTTGTGCCTCTTTTGCTATTATTTTAATGAGATGGTTAATGAGATGGTTCTATTTTGCTACTTAACGGTCAAGGTGGAGATACATGAGATAGTCAGTGCAAAATACTAATGTTGTTAATATTAAATATGGCCTGAAAATTACCAGAGTGGATGCTGGAAAATGTAAGCACAGCCATAAGGGTGTAGAGCTTAAACATAAAGTTGTACATCCCCTTTATCCTTTACTACACTCTCAGAACAGGGTGCTAAACCATCCTAGTCCATGCCGGGGTGAGGACCTTTTGGAACTTTACTGCGGTCTGTTTTATTGTGCCATTTTTAAAGCTTCACTCTGCAAATGGATAGCTTAATAACATCAAAGTTTACAAAATCATCTTCATTTTCTTACCCTCTTATCCTGTATAGGGCCAAAGGAAGACTCAAGCCCATCCCAAGAAACTTTGGACATAATGCAGGGTACACCCTGGAGAGGGTGCCAATCCATCACATGGCACACACACACAACGGGCAATTTGGGAACGCAAACTAACCCAACCTGGATGATTTTGGACTGAGGGTGAAACCGGATTACCCAGAGTAATCCCACCAAGCACAGGGAGAATGTGCAAACCACACACCCACAGACCCGGGAATCGAATCCTCGACCCTGGAGGCACAAGGCCACAGTGATAACCACTAAGCCACCAAGCTGGCAAATACTAATGTTGTTAATATTATATACAGTATGGCTTTTACAGCTTAATAGCATTCAACACCACAAACTCGTCAAGGTGAGTTCTAAAAATTGAATAGATCTTTAAGGAATGTGAAAAAGTGGCATTATAACCAGAAATAGACCAATGTTTTGTATGTTTAGTTCTGTGTCTGTTGTATGTTGCCATTTTAAAGCGTCACTCTTCAAGGTAAATGGCGAGCAAATGTATAGTTTGGTAACGTCACAGTTTTCTGTTCTAAATATACAAAGTAAAAAGCATTATTTAAGTACAAATTCGGCCATATGTAGGTGTTGACAAACAAACAAACAAACAAAACAACCTGCAGTTGTTGTTATTGTTTGGAACTGGAGTTGTAGAGGCAGAGGCAGTGTGAGAAAATGCGCCGAGTGTAACAGGTGTTTATTTTCACTCGCTCTAAACGCACACTCACCTTCTGCTGCCTCCGTGCCATGTCTGTCGGCTGTTTGGCATTGAAAGGATAAGCGATGCACCTCAGTACAAACGCGTAAATCTGCAGTTTGGTTTTCCTCTCCGCTTCTTCTCTCTGAAGTCTTTCCTCGTCGCTTTTCTTCTCGTCCTCAGGCGAAGGAGGAACTGCCTTCTTGGTCTGCTGCGTCCGCACCGCTCCTGAGGTCTTCTCCGATTTTTCCGACTTGGGGATTTTTTCCGGGAGTTTTTCCCCCAGAGTTTTGACCACCGCTTCGTCTTCTGGTGGAAGTTCGGCCTCGGATTCTTCACTGGAGGACGGGTCCAGCATGGTCGACACCCGGGTTTGGAGAACTCACCGAGCAGCAAAGCGAGCGTGTTTTGAGTCTCTAGTCCACTCGACAGCAATGTGCAAACGTGTGCGCTCCGCTCTGGGGGCGTGGCCACACCGGGAACCATTCAGCGCTACCCGCTGCTCCGCGCGCTTCCGAGCGCGAGCCTGTGCTGTGCGCGAGCCCTCACTGCTCTTACGCAGACACAGGTAGCCAACCTGTGGCGCTGCATCACGTGAGCGGACCCGTGCTTAAAGGAGCACCAGCGGGCTTAAACCGACACCAGACAGGCTTAAAGAAATGAAACAGGTTTGAAGCATCATGGGTTTATTATTGAGGCAAGGTCTATTACAAATATTACATGAAGGTATCTTATAATATTATATAATTACGTCATATTTACATTAATATGGTAATATTCCTCATGATCAGAATGAGAAATAGCATACTATATCACTTGACTTTAAATTCCATGTGGTAATCCAAAAAAGATGCTGTACAGATTCTCACTCAGCTTGACTTGAAATGATCTGTTAGTTGGGCAAACATATTTAGACAACTTTCTCTGGCTTTATTTGATGCAAAAAAATATTGGTTAAAACCCTGCTTTCTCCCACTTAAAGGTCCTACAAAAAAGCAGTATTTTTAAACATTTGTGCGTTTCTTGATGAATGTCAATCGCTTCTAAAGGGGTGAATCACTGCTTATTTGCATTTAATATCGCCCACAAAAAGCAACGCTTACAGGGAGATATTTAAAACCAGAAATTGTTTGAACTCTGGTGTACACCCATAATAAATAAACAAATACATAAGTTATTAAGCTGTGTACCAGCACCCAAAAAAAGCTAAAATATGGAGACAAAAAGCAGTAAAAGTGAATTTGGAGCCAGGTGAAAGAAAATTATCTGATATGAAAACAGAAATATGGTCTATATGCTGAACCCAGATGATCCTGGATACCAAGCACATTGCACAGGGAAACCTCTATGTTTATTGGTTTAAAGTGTCTCTGCAATTGTTGGCCAGAAGTCTCTTTTACTGACACACTCTTCAAGCTCCCACACAGTTCAGTCTCTTGCACTGCAATGCACCCGCCACAATGCCATGTGGAAAAAGCAGGAGAGAAAGTGTTGTAAAGAAATCTGATCTACTTGAAATGCAGAGCTTGTAGATTTTTTTATTTTTATTTCCTTATTTGATATTTCTTTAATTTATGTGAAACTATTTGGTTTCAGAAAATCTATATACATAAAAGAAAGGTTTTGTCTGTCCATTGGTCAGAACCCGCTCTTTAAGTTATATTTTTATATTTTACACATTGGAAGACCTGAAACCAGTCAAAAAAATCCTCTTTCTGTACATCTGTCTGTCTGTCCATCATCACGAAAAACTGGCTGCACGGAATTTAATTAACATTTTAATTGGCAATACTTAGGTCTTTGCCAGACCATAAATTAAATCAAAATGTTAAACAGAAATGCAGTTATAAGCAGTTTTGTGCCAGATTATGTCACAGCATCTATAGCACTGTGTTTTTTGGGGCTTTTTTCCCTTGTGGTGGGCATAAAGGTATGTGCCACTCAACAGAGCCAATCAACACGAGAGTTTACAGTGTATAGACAGAGTATGCAGAATACACAGAACTGCCTGTAATGCCTATAAACAGCACCCAAATCCTAAATAAACATAAACGAAAGTGTGATACAGCATTGCTTCCTCCAAAAAAAGGAGAGTAGTCTATGAAAACTGAACTTTCAAAGATAAATGGACAGATCAGTGTACGTTGATTTTTCCTGCAGTAATGTGAAGCACTGCTATGAGATAAAACACTGGTCGGTAGAGCAAACATATCCGCAGCAGTCCGAAGTGAGGGCCCACTGTTATGCACTAAATTGCTCCCCTGGCATGGATTGCCCCCTATACATTCACTATTAAATTATCTATTACAACATAATTTTATCATGCAAAAATGAAGTACAACTTATCATAAACAAGGTGTAAGGACCTCAACCTTATTAAATTTAATTTCTTTGTACAGAAAGACAGGCAGACATGTGGGCTTCAACCTGAAAAAAATTACATATTTTCATTTCATGATGCACCAAATGTTTTTTATATGTGAAAGATGTGGACTGCAGGTAGGCTAAATCAGCACCTGGACTCTTCTACTGTGAAGCCATGCTATTGTAATAGCTGCAGTATGTGGTTTTGCATTGTTCTGCTGGACTACACACAGCCTTCCCTGAAGTAGAAGTCATCTAAAACCTTTATACTTTAAATCTTTTAGCATTCATAGTACCTTCCAAAACATACAAGATGCCCATACCATAGGCACTCATGCACCCCCATACCATCAGAGATGCTGACTTTTGAACTGAACACTAATAACACGCTGGAAGGTCTCCCTCCTCTTAAGGCTGCAGGACACTGCATCCGTGATTTCCAACAAGGATGTCAGATTTGGACTCATCTGACCATAGAACATTTTTCCACTTTGAAAGAGTCTATTTTAAATGAACCTTGACCCATAGGACACGACGGCACTTCTGGACTTTGGTCACATATGGCTTCCTTTTTGCATGATAGAGCTTAAGTTGGCATCTGCAGATGGCATGACGGACTGTGTTTACTGGCAGTGGTTTTCCTTGGCCTATTTGGTAATCCAAAGGGCCTGATGAACACAGGCATCCAAACAAGGAGGCTTCGGCCTTACACACAAGATTTCTCCAGTTTCTCTGAAACGTTTGATGATGTTATGCATTGTAGATGATGAGATTCGAAAGCCATTGCAATTTCATGTTGAGGAACATTGTTTTTAAAGTATTCCACAATCTTTTTACGCACTCTTTCACAGATTGAAGAGACTCTGCCTCTCTAAGACATTCCTTTTATAGCTGATCATTACAGAGCAAAGTGGATCAGCCATTATAATGTTACAGTAAGACCTCTGCTAGCTTCTGCAGAATTCTGAATGTTGCAAACTTGGATTCTGGATGGATGTCACATAAATATCTCTGAGATATACACAACATGTACAGGTCTCTAGGGCTTGGAAGATTGTTGTACATGGGACTTATAAAGAACTTCAGCCTCACTTGAGAAATTTGTCCTCTATCAGGCCAGGTTATGGAACTGCTAGTAAAGGCCTCCCAGAATGTCCAACACCCTTGTTGTTGATGTTGGCTCAATGCACTGACTTAAAGCACTTTTCAAAAATCTGCACTGCACCATGCTAACTATGACTAACGATCAATCCCTTGATGTTTAAGGCAGCTGGCAATAAATGTAGTCTTCAAGCCGTTTGTTGTGCATTTGTGTTCTATACAGAAATATCCAGATTTCTGTATATGAAACTTTAACACAGTAAAAGGTACATGATGTCATTACCTTGAATTGAACCTGAACATGTATTAGACATCCATGTGGACCATTGAATAAAAGAAATAATAAGGCTTGTCTAAATAAAATTCCTAAAACCTTATGCAGAAAAATCCTTGAAAATCCATTTCAGTAGAATCTATCCTTTTTTTTTTTTTTTTAACTTTTTGCAGTCTACTATCATAATTGTTATTTTGCCATTTGTAATCCCATAGAAAAACATTTTCATGCTAGTACTAAAATTATGGTGCAATTATGGTGCAGAACAAAATTTTGATAGTTGTTTTCAGACAGCTGTAGACTGGCTTGTTTTTGCCTGCTTTTATTCTTCAAAATGTGCAGCTACAGAAAACCAGTGGAGGGAAAGCATCAGTGAGGTGATGTCATGTGGCTAATTTATGGGTCAGGGGCAAGAATCTGATGGCATACAGGTAGGGAGCTGTTGCAGTACAGCAATCTCAAGATAACAAAGGACTGAGCAATTACCCGAATGGCCTCCATTGAGATAAAAGGAAGCACAATCCTGATGATGTAGAGGAGACACATACAGTACACATACAGTAGGTGTAAAAGTTAGTGCCCCTTCTTGTAATTGTGTTTTTTTTGTGTGTGTAAAAACATAATAAAAACTGACTTGATCGTAGTGGGTCTTAATATAAGGCAAATACAACCTCATACGAACAAAACATTTAACAAACTTATTCACCATGCCATTATTGATTTAACAAAAATGAAGGAAAAGGGAAAACATATGGGCCATACTCTTGTAAATAGTCCCTTGCCACTTTCACTGGGTTTAAGATAAGCAAGTGAGTTGCAGCCAGGTGTAAGCAATTTTTTAGAGGAGCAACTGTTGCTGCTCATCAATCTGGAAAATCTTAATTTTTATTAATCCACTTCCAAACAGTTGTTTATTTCAGCGTTCTACAGTGAGAAATACATCAAGGTCAGACTGTGCAGTGCTCAGAAAAATACAAAAACTCATGAGCTATATCTCACTCTACAGGCCTCACTGAGCATGTTAAATGTTAAAGTCCATGACAGACCAAGCCCATGACATGTCCAAGACTAAACAAGTATGGTTTGTTTGTAAAGGTCACCAGAAGAAACCTCTTCCAAACAAACTACAGTATAAGAACTCAGGAACAGTGTCAAGGAACAAATAAGACCAAATTACTAAGCACCATTTTTGGTGAAAACCAAACAGCATATCAGCAGAAACTCATACCCACTGTCACGCACGGTGGTGGAGAGATGATGATTGGGCTTGTTTTGAAGCCAGATGACCTCGACACTTTGCAGCCATTTAGTCGCCCATTACCTACTCTTTATACTAGTTTTTTCTAGAAGCAAATGTGAGGCCATCTGTCTGACAGCTAAAGCTTGATCGTAATTCAGAGCACACCAGTAAGTCTACATCAGAATGTCTGAAAACCAAGAATCAAGGTTTTGGAATGGATTAGTCAAAGTCCTGACCTCAACTCAACTGAGATGCTGAGGCAGGATCTTGTGTATATGAGAATGTCCAAAACCCGCAATGAATTTGTTGTAATGTTGTAAAGAAGAAAGGATCAACCTGATGTGAGATACTAATAAAGCAATAAAGAAACTCTTACTTGAAATTATTGCTGCTGAAGGTGAATTTACAAGCTATTGAATCTGTAGGGGCTTAGTAATGCCCACATGTTTTTCTTATTGGCTTAGTTTTTGTTAAATACTGTAAATAATGGTACAGTAAAAAGTTATGTTGTATTTGCCCAGAGATGGAAAGAGTAGTAAATTTTGTACTCAAGTAAAAGGACTGTTACTTCAGTGAAATTTTACTGATGTACAAGTAAAGTTACCATTATAAAAATCTACTCAAGTAAAAGTAAAAAGTAGCTCATAAAATATTACTCATTACTGAGTAAATTTTTTATTTTTTTTTAACAGCGGGGGTGGGACGAGGCATTCTATCGTAGTTCAAAAAAGATGCAGATATAAATCTCAAATTAGTTGTTTTTAACTGAAGGAACCTAAAGCTGTTGTCTTTCTTGTGCTTGAAAATCAAAATGGTCACTTAAATATGGCATTACGTCCCAGTCTAGGGTTGGGCCGTACAGCAAAAGAATGGTTCTCGTTTAAACTGTAAGGAAATGGTGGTATATGGCAGAAAGAACTAGATCCAGTCATTAACTGATGAAATAATGAGGTTTGTATTGCTTTTTACACACACACACACACACACACACACACACACACCAGGAGGAGGATCAGATTCAGGGTGGACCCAGGGCAAAATAATAAACTAAATGGTATTTATATTTAGTAGCTAGATTACCTGCAAAAAAAAAAAAAAACTAACTAAAACTTCCCCGACTCCCTAAACCAACAACAGTGAATAAATTCCCTCTTCCCAAAATAAACGTTAGCCACGCCCCTACTACTGCTGAGTGCACAAACATACAGTGAAATTACCTAGAAATATATACAAAGACAAAGCAATATATACAAAGCAATAATCAAAGTCAATGGGAGGCAAAAAGTCACAACCAAATACCAAAACGCCAAAAATCACAATCTCTTTCCTCTTTCCCGCGTCTCTCTCCGGTTTATATATGGTGGCGCTGGTTGATGACGTCACTATCAGGGCAGAAGCCGTGTGGAAGGTCAGGCAGATGCCGATGTGGGGACAGTCAGAAAACCTGGAGTGGTGTCTGGAGCGGCGCGCGACCAGGACACGATACACACACGCGAGCGCAACGAAGCATAATATTTTTTTTTGCATTTTCATTCATTTGTTTTACTCAGTAGCTCATATGATTTAAAATGTAGCGAATTACAATACTTCAAACAAAACATACTTAAGTAAAAGTAAAATTACAGATTTTAAAAACTACTTTAAAAAGTAGAAGTACACAAAAAAACTATTCAATTACAGTAACGCAAGTAAATGTAATTCGTTACTTTCCACCTCTGTATTTGCCTAATACTAAGACCCGCTCTCTGATCAGTTGTTTGTGTTTATACACAAAAAAACATAGAATTAAAAGAGGGGGTACTAACTTTTACACATGACTGGTCAGGCTAGCAAAAATATAATTTTTTTTTTGACATTGCTCAGAAATACCCCAAGGTTGTATAGATGGAGTGTGTTCTCCAGGGAGATGACAAGATCCTGACATGTAGATGCATCGCCAGTGATATTTCTCAGCTCACTCTTACTGGGATTTAGTTTCTGGTGATAAGCTGACATTCATGACAAGATGTCCACAAGAAATCTGAACAGAAACATGAGCATGAGAGTTCAATAGCAAGAAATATTATAAAATTAAATTAACATCTCCACAACATGAAATATATACAAATATAATTTTTTCTTTATTTTTTGTTTCTGTTTAAAATTAATTTATCTCATGCTTTGCATAGTTGCTTTGTTTTATTGATGAAACAGTCTATTCAAAACATTTGGGAATAGTTATCCTGGAGATACAGCAGGAAAACATGCTTTTTGCACTTAAATGTAAAAACGTCTGAATAAACGGTCAAATATTATCAAATTAGTAAATGTTAAATTAGTAAAAGATAAATGGAAAAATGGAAAAAACATTTCCAAAACATTAAAACACCATAAAAACAAACATATATATATATATTTTAAACTAATAAGAAAACAAACTGATGCTTATTATTTCAATGGGCTGTAATCTGTATAAAACACTCTCTAGATTCAAGGTAAGCGCCATCATGTTTAAACAATTTTACTTTCAATGCTGTCAAATTCAGTGGCATTTTCATCAATATTCATAAGTATTGTAAAGATTAAAATGTAATTTGTTTTATAATGGGGTTTTTTTTTAACCAATTTGGTATGCATTCTACTGGCACAGCTTGCCTTTATGGAATAAAAACAAAACTTTTTGTTTCCTTAAATATAGCTACTGAGCCACACAACCTTAGTGTTGTGTTGTGATTTTAAAGAGCCATGTCACATAAACATTAACAAAATCTTACTCAGTCTACTTAGCCTTGAAGCTAAAATTATTACTGCAATCTACAGTACTTCCCCTTCCACCACCTTTACTTGTATGAGCTACGTCTTTGCTGTTCTAAAACTCGTTGGCAACACAAAGTATTGTATGTTTTATACAATGCTGTATAAAAAAAAAATTTTTTTTTTTGCATATTTGTCTCACTTAAATGATTGAGATCATCAGACAAATTGTAATGTTACACATAGAATTCCCATAAGTAAATACAAAATGCAGTTTTTAAATGATGATTTCATTTATTAAGGGAAAAAGCTGTCAGCACCTTGATAAATCATGAATGAACTGTACTTTACTTGCAAGACCCAGGCATGATTACTGTATGTCCTATAGAATCAATAAATCGCTTAAATAGAACCTGATAAAATCGAGCATGATAAAATATCTACAAAAGCAACATGATCTAAAGAAGTTCAAGAACAGATGAGAAACAAAGTAATACACAGTATGAATGCAGATAATTTCCTATTTTCTGTTCACCCAAATGAGGATGGGTTCCCTGTTGAGTCCGGTTCCTCTCAAGGTTTCTTCCTATTGCCATCTCAGGGAGTTTTTCCTTGCCCCTGTCACCCTTGGCTTGCTCATCAGGGACTATCTGACCATTTTGATTCATACACATTCACATTCCATGCAAACTTAAATAATTATTTTGATTGTGTAAAGCTGCTTTGCGACAATGACAATTGTTAAAAGCGCTATATAAATAAAACTGAATTGAATTAATTAATATTAATATAGTGCATTGTTATATTATATATATTGTGTATCAGACAGGAAAGTGTTACAAAGCCATTTCTAAGGTTTTAGGACTCAAACAAACCACAGTGAGGGCCATTATCCACAAATGGTGAAAACTTGGAACAGTGGCAGAGGTGGGTAGCAACGAGTTACATTTACTCCAGTACATTTACTTGAGTAGATTTTTTATGTACTTTTATTAGTAGTTTTACTGCATCATACTTTTTACCTTTACTTAAGTAGCTTTGTAAAGAAGAAAGGCTACTCTTGCTCCGCTGCATTCGGCTACACTCGACTCGTTACTTTTCTATCCATTCATTTTACACATGCAGCTAGTGTATCTAGTGCTTGACTGTTTCACCAATGATCACATGACTCCGTTTGACCAATGATGTTCTCTAATTTTGATCAGTGTGTTTTCTGCAAAATTATGTTTTTTGTTGAAATGCCTTAGTTATTTTGTGGGAAAGGTGTTCTGGTACCATGGTATAGACAGGACAAAACCTTCTTCAACTGTTGAGCAGTGAAGATGACATTATTTCAAAATTGTTCAACTGTTTATAAATTGTTCTCTAATTTTGATCGCCAGTGTGTGTGTGTATATATATATATATAATTATTAGAATGTCTAAAAATTAATAAAACAGGCTTTACGATTAAAAAAGTTACTTGATTAGTCTTTTCACTGAATACTTTTTACTTCGACTTGAGTAATATAATTTGAAGTACAGCTACTTTGAACAGTGGTGAACCTTCCCAAGAGTGGTCGGCCTATCAAAATTACTCCACGAGCACAAGGACCACTTATCCAGGAGTTCATAAACAAACAAAGAACAACATCTAAACAACTGCAGGACTCACTTGTCTCAGTTAAGGTCAGTGTTCATGATTTACAATAAGAAAGAGATTGGGGATAAATGGGAGAGTTCCAAGGCATAAGCCACTGCTGTCCAAAAATAAGACAATGACTATTGTCTACTTAAAATCCCCAAAACAGAGCCTCCGAGTGGCGCAGTGGTTAAAGCGCTCGCCCTATCATCCGGAGATTGCTAGTTCGAACCCCGTTGGTGCTGTAACCTCTCGCAGCCGGAGGTCTAGAGAGAGCTGATTGGCCGAGCTCTCTCAGAGGGGAGGGATGAGAGGTACATAGTGCTCCCACATTAATCACGGCTCTACGCCGCCCCCAACGGTGCGCGAGCGAGCAGTTCGAAAAGATTGGACACGACTAAATTAGGGAGAAAATCGGGGAAAAATGCAAAAAAAAAAAAATCCCCAGATCTGGCATTTCATTAAAAAAAAACATTACACCAACAGTCAGAAATGGTGGTGAAGAATAATGTTATTGAACAAAGCCCTGATTCAACTTGTTCAATCAACTGATTTTGTATGTTAATCTACTATCACTTGTGACTCCTGCAGTATATTTATATACTATATATTTAGTGAGAATTTTTGATCTGATCATTAATATAGTTTATAAGGAATATGAAGTGTTATGTGTCATGCTAGTGTCATGTTAGTGCCAAAATCTGTGCTGGATTACATTACCCATTAGATCCTGCTTTTCAAATGATTCACTCATTCATTCATTTATTCAGTCTCTTTTTTTCTGGTATTAGTCACAAGAGGCTTCATATAGAAAATGTACAATAATACACAAGGAAATTAGGTACAAATAACCATTTGTCATCTTTCTCCCACATCTCCATAACAGTTGTTACATAGATAAGCCATGTAGATTAGAAATAATGCTACAGTACATTTTTATGCAAATGTTCAAGTAAACTTTAAAACATTGTCAGTTTGGAGTACAATAATCTTGCACAAATACGTTTCAACTCGTTTCATACACCACTATTTAAAGTAATCTGTCATCATAGTTTTCATGTGAACGCATTTAGCTAAAGTACAACACTTACCATGCATGTATATATAACTAGATATATAGCTAACTAACTAATCAAAACATACATAAAAATTCTACAAATAATCTTCAGTTTGCCTTACATAAAAAAGGACAAATTGATATATAGCAAAAACAACATGAATGCTTACAGGAATCAATTCAGTTAATGTTCTTGTGGAATGAAATTCCTGAAGTCGAGTGAATAAATAATATTTCTCAATTAATTTCAAAACTAATATAGTTCTAAAAGTGTTCTATATAGAAAGGCAACACAGTAAAATCCCTGTTGTTTGTTTAGGTCCTGTATAAAGATCAGCCAGACCAATGAATACCTAGAGTTTCATTAACATCTGTGTTTGTCCTAAACACTGTAAGAGTAAATAAATCACTCTAAGTGAATAAATCATGAATCCTATATCATTAGCAGTCAGCAGCTCCTTGGAGGTCCCACAAAAAACAAGCGACCTCTTAACATCTGACTTCTACCTCTTATTTTATTACATCTAGACTTCCTAGTGAACTTCAAACACCTGCCTTTAGATGTGTTGCCTTTTAATTCATTTGCTTTGAACAACCATTCTATGGATTTAAATAAATTCTTGTTTATTATTTTGCAATATCCTATTTTTTTCACTTTGTGAAGACATGTATGTATAAAATGTGCGTATAAAAAATAAAGTTAGTATTTTGTGAAGTAGTCACTTACTGTAAGTACAGAACCAGTCAAAAGATTGGATTCATATTCTACATTTTAGAACAATACTGGATTTTTTTAAAAACTATAAAATAACACATATGGCATTAAGTAATTAAGTAACAACAACAACAACAGTCAGTTGTTATTTTAAGACATGAAGGTCAGCGGTTCTGGAATAGTTTGTGCATCAAGCATCATGATGAAACTGGCTCTCATGAAGACGATACCAGGAAAGCAAGACCAAAACTTACCTCTGTTACAGAGGAGAAGTTCATTTTGAGTTGCCAACCTCAAAAATCATTCATTAACAGCACATCAGATTAGAGCTGTCATGAAGGCTTTACAGAGCATAAGTAATAGCGACATCTCAATATCAACTGTTCAAAGGAGATTATTGAATATTTTGCATGCCTTCAGCATTGTTTTACAACGTAGAAAGAAATAAAAATCAGGAAAGACCATGGCAATAGAACATGTGTCTAAACTTTTGACTGGTAGTGTATCTCATCTATAGTATAAAAATAGATACTGTATAAAACACCCTTTCAGCTCATTTATATGAACCTCCTCAGAGTACTTATGGAACACTATTACAAAATGTAGATGCTTTCACCACTGAATTAAGGTTATTTACAAAGTGCCTTTTTACATTGACTCTCCACAGTACAGGGAGAAATTGAACGCATTTACCAAGGTACAAAGATGCAGTTGAAGTCAGAAGGTTACATATACAGTAGGCAGATAGGTTAGACAGAGAAGTCTTTAAAACCACGACACAGATTTCATCTTAAAAGACATTATTCTTGGCAAGTCAGTTAGGATATCTACTTAATGTAGGACACAAGTCATGTCTCCATTAATTGTTTATGGATAGATTATTTCACCTATAATTCACTATATCACAATATTAGTGGGTCAAAAGTGGTCATGCACTCAGAAACAGCTTGGAAAATTATCTCATGGCTTTAGAAGCTTCTGATGGAGTAATTGGCATCATTTAAGTCAATTGGAGGTCTACCAGAGGATGTATTTTAACCAATCTTCAAACTCAAGGCCTCTTTCTTTGACATCAAGGGAAGAACAAAATGAATCAGGCAAGTCTGGCTCATCCTTGTAATAATATTCCATATGCCTGAAAGTATCACCGTCATCTTTACAAACAATCCTATACAAGTGTAAATATCACAAGACCACAGACCATCATAACGCTCAGGAAGGAGACTTTGGTACTGACTTTGGTACAAAAAGTACAAATCAATCCCACAACAAGAAAGAGAGAATGTCAATAAACCTGACTCAGTTACAATTCTGTCAGAACCAATGGACTAAAATTCCAGAAGCTTATGGAAGGTGACCCAAACGTTCCAAAAAATTTAATGGCAATATTACCAAGTACTAACTAAGTGAATGGAAACCCACTGGAAATGTGATGGAAGAAATGAAAGCTGAAATAACGCTTTCCCTCTACTATTATTCCAGCATTAGTGATCCCAACTGATATAAGACAGAAAATGTTTACTAGGATTAAATGTCAGAACTGGGAAAAAAATGAGTTTAAATGTACTGTATTTGGCTAAGGTGTATGTAAACATCTGACTTCAATTGCACTGTACGCCTCCCATCCTCGTTTACTTTAGACACCGCAGTAAACTGTAGCAGTTTAAAGCCCAGTTGTGTTTGCCACGCCGTAGGTAGGAGCCCAGTCTGGATAAGTATCTAGAGTAAAGATTGGTCGTCCCCACGTACTGACAGCCAACAGTACTGAAAGAACACCAATGACGTTCATGCCCAGGCCAGCTTTGACCTGAAAATAGTAAGCATCCACAAAGCCAGTATTATCACATTGACTCTCAGCTTGCACAGTGATTAAGACACAATTGCCTTGCATATTTAATATGCATTGATAATGACTCACCATATCCATGATTTTTACATGCCCGTATGCAAAGACAATAGCATTTGGAGGATTGGAAACAGGAAGTAAGAAGGAGAATGACACACTAATAGTTGCTGGTATCAGCATGTAGAGGGGGTTGACATTGATGGCTTCAGCCTGATAATGACATATAGATAATACTCAGTATTATTAACATGAATGCTGAAAACCGTGCTGCATTTTCATGTAATGTAAAGAAACACATTTCAATGTTTTCTAACGTAACATACCAATGGAGCAAGTATGGGAAGGAAGATAGTGATGGTGGCTGGATTACTAGCCACTTCTGTAATGGATGTGACGATCAGACAGGCAATAGTGACAATAGCCAATACAGGTAGATTCCCCAATGGCCTCATCAGTTCTGCAACCCAAGTGGATAAACCAGATACCTGTGGGTTTAATAATAAAATGGGTAGAAAAGTAGCACTGTATGGATCACCATGTGTTGGAGCAAACAAATCCCCTTAATAAAGATGAACAAAATTGATGTGACAAAATCATAATTATCATTAGGTAAATGTGTTGACCGCAATTCTTTTGAAACCCTCTAAGTAACCTTTTATTATTCCAATGGTTATTTGATTTAAGACGACAATTTACAGTACTAATGTATTTGAAATTACTGAAGTTTGGATTAAACCCATTATATTAAAATGACCAGTGAAATTGAGTTGTAAGAACTCTAAAATAAAAATGAGAACTTTAATAATGGTGGGTTGAGACTTTTACCACTGTAAATTAAACCATACATTTTCTGGACCACTGGTAAGGTCATTGCGCTTAGAATTTGGCTCTTTAAAGATAAAAGTGGATACCACCGATCTAAACCCACCACTTAATTTCTAAACTTTGCCTTGAAAAATCACACGTCCAAACACTACGATTCATTACATGGCTTTAATATAATAAGGCTCTATCTCTAAAGTGTCGAAAGTTGCACTTTCTGACGGTGAAATTCATATGCAACAAGTCCAGAATGGCTGTCAGCCATATCCCTTTGAGGATGTTCAGGGCTAAACTTCCCAAGACATTTGGATTGCTGGATCAAAAGCATATAAAGCGTAGTTCTCTTATTGCCCTATGCACAAGGAATAATAAAAGGCCAAGGCTTCCATTTTTAATCTTTCATGTTGACAGAACAAAAACAGAAAGAGACATGTCCTGTTCTGATGGTGGAAAGTAGATGCTTCGTAACACTTGATAAATCACGACCTGCCACTGTGATAATGCAATGCTTATGCAAAGATTGAAAACCATTTCTGTGAAACATTTGTTGGTGCATGCTTGTACACTGTGTAAATACACAGACCAACCACTTTATTAGGAACACATTAGTGCCGTTATCTAATCATCCAATTGTGTTTCAGCAGAGCAATATAAAAAAATCAGGTCAAGAGCTTCGGTTAATAGCCAAATCAAACTGACAAAAAGTCTCAGTTACTTTAACTTTTGTAGACACGAGGGCTGCTGATTTACATATTTTGCTTTTGTTCGCATGGGATTTTCAACAGTCAACAGTCAATAGTCTCTGGTGTTCAGGCAGACTCGTGCCTGAAAAAAAAAAAACCCTACATAAATCCTTTGTGTGGAGAGTCTGAGGGCTGAAGCATCTGATTAATGAGAGAGATCAAAGAAGAATGTCCAGACTGGTTTGAGCTAATAGGAAGTCCATTGTAACTCAGAGCAGAATGGCGTCTCAGAATTCTTAACATATCAAAGCTTTATGTGAACGGGCTACAACAACAGAAGAATCTGCTCCTATCCTTCAAGAACATGAGAGACGAGTGTGGGTACAGACTTACCCAAGGTCGACAGCTATAGACTGGAAAAAGACTAGGTGATTTATTTATTTATTTACTTATTTACTTATTGTATTCCTCAGCTCAAACCAATCTAGCCATTTTCCTCTGACCTCTCTTATCAACAAGGTGTTTCCACTCACAAAACTATAAATCACTGTTTTTTGTTCCCTTCTGTATAAAAGTTTGTGTGTAAAAATCTCAAGAGATCTGCAGTTTATGAAATACCCAGACCTGCGCCTTTTGGTGCCAACATCCATGCCACAGTTAAAGTCTCAGAGATCACACTTTCAATTCATTCTGATGTTTGATTTAAACAATAACTGAAGCTCTTGACCCGTACAGTATCTGCATGAGAAAGTGCATGGACAGTGCATGGATGCTTTTAGGTATGAATGTATTTAGGTATGTGCATGTGTGTGTGTGAACATTGGTGTCAGCAAAATTTGTGTTTACCTTGGTGCCCTCTGCTAATGCAAAACCCCCTCCCACTAGAAGACAGATCTCCCACGGCATACAGGACTGGAATTCCTTCCATGATATCATTGCATCTATGAGAAACGTGGGTGGTGAAACTTCATATATATGTACATACATACATAAAGTACACGCATAAATATAAAGTTAATGAGGATGGTTAAAGAGGTACCATAATTATCCGCAGTAGGCCTCTTAGAAGGAATGATGAACAACAACATGCCCAGAAGGAGAGCCACAGTGGCATCACTTGCATATCCTGGATGGCTAGAGAGAGCAATAAGACATCAATAATTAGAATGAAATGTGAGAAGATCTTTATACAGTAATTATTACTTTGGAGTCCCTTCCGTTTATAGTAATGAAACAAGAATGATAATTGTTTTATTAAACAGGTAAAGATATCTTAACTCTAATCTCTGAACCTTAAATAGTTTTTATGGATCTAATTATAAGTATATCTTACTAAACTTTGTGTTTCCCCTTTGTTCTGCAGATGATTTGTGTTAGTTTAGTTTGGTTAGTACTGTATGATCTCAGTGCACTCACTCAGGAAACAGAGATGCCCAACCTGGCATGAAGCCCGGCTCTCTCACAAACCAGAGCACTGCCATCAGGACGAAAATAACGAGGGTGATCATCTCTTGTCGGCTAGAGGGAAAAAATAAATCAAAATGAAAGAATGTTTAAAAAATGTACTCTCCAATGCCAACATTCACATTTACACACAAACACACAAAACACAACACAAACTCATCATGGATAACATTGCATTGCTTTTGGCTCCATTACGCTTTTGAAGTAGAACTTTCTTTAATATATGTCCATTTGATGTATACAATCATTTGGAAAACCTAAGCTCTTTATTATGGCAAGTAAACACATTTTCTGGCATTTCTACCTTAACATTTAAGACTTATTATGACACTTATGACAAATTTGATTAACATATATGACTATTTGCAGCATTGTCTGACCTCATGCTCCCCAGTGCATTGTACTGATCTTTGATATGCTTGGCTGCTGCAATCTCTCTCTCAGAACGACCCCTTCTGAAGGACAGCGTGGAGCAGAAACTGAGGGGCAAGAAGAAAAACACTGTACACATGCACCATAAAGTTTAAATATGAAATCTTAGTTAACAAGGAGTTATCTTTGCTCCACTTTAAGGATAAAGGATTGACACTCACTTAGGGCCCAAAAACATCCAATGTAGCAAAATCCAAGCCAGAAACAGAACAATAATGCAGATAGGCAGAGCGAAAATGAACCAGTTTCCAAAATTGATGGACTTGCATTCTGGGTAAAATCTGTAAAACAAACCTTCAATACTTAAAACCATACAGTTTCAATTTTTCCTTCCAATGTATAAATTCAATCAAATACAAAACTACACGCAGGTCGAAGTTGTAGTTCTGAAAACTCACTGATGAATGTATTCAGCAAAGACAAGATTCGAGGAAGTTCCAGGTAAAGTTGCGAGACCACCGATGTTTGCAGCGTAGGCAATGCCCAGAGACAAGCTTTTGCACATCATTTGATCTCGATGTGTCATGAAGTTTGAGTGTAACGGAGAACTCGGCAGAGACTGAGGGATTGAAAAGAGAAAGAATTAACAGTCAACATTTACAGTGGAGTTACAAAATAGAATTAGTCAGACCAGACTTTTTTTCTGATGCGTGTGAAAACAGCATACAGTACATAATTACGACCATAAGGGTTTTTGGTTTTAAGTGTGTCTGCGACGAAATCCAAGCAACTGGATGCAAATTAGAACAACTTGACAAGGGAATAATATTAAGCCAAAGAAGGCCAAGGAATGTTGAATATGAAAAAGCTACTCATGGTAGAAATATTGTAACATAACATAACACAAAAGCCAAAAGGACAAAATACTGTACACACAATGCTTAAACCTCTAAGGAAAGAAAACCTCAAAATTAAATAGGCTTCAGTCAGGGGAAAACAAAACAAAAGCAGACAAGAAAAGATTGTGTGTATGTGTGTGTGTGTGTGTGTGTGTGTGTGTGTGTGTGTGTGTGTGTGTGTGTGTGCGTGTGTGTGTGTGTGTGTGTGTGTGTGTGTGTGTGTGTACGTGTGTGTGTGTGCATGCATGTGTGCCTGCCTGTGTGTGTGCATGTGCGTGTGTGTCTCATTTACCTCTGTGGAATTATCTTCCTCGGGTACAGTAACAACACTTTCTTTAAGCGCTGTCTCTGTGCTGTATGGGGGGGAAGCAAGATTTATGAGTAAAGGAGATAATACAAGTGAACAGGTTACTTAAAGTAACAAAAGAGTTCATTATGGTCACCTCTTCTCATCTGTGTTTTTCTCACACTGTTTCTCAGCATCTATGAAATCAAACAACATGGCATTTCAAAAATATAAAACTCAGTCAGATTTGCCAGTTCCTAGAGTCGAATGCTTCATGTCACTGACCTCCTTCCAGCTGGAGCGCAGGATTGCAGATGCCTTTCAAGGGCTTATCCTGCTGCCTGTTGACCTGGTCCCCTGCACCCGTGACCTGCTGCATCACTGCCTCTGCTATTGGCATCACCATGGCCACTGTTGAAGTGTTGCTCAGCCACATGGAGAGGAAAGCACAGCCTACCATGAAGCCCAGCATCAACCTAAGGGAATGAGTGCATTATATACATCCGAATGTCATTTAACACTCATTAATTTCTTAAATAGAATTCTTCCAAACTATTCATTTATAATATGCTTTATCTGGCCATTCAATAATCTGATTCTAAACAGGCATTAAACTACATCATTAAAAACTTTCAATGAATGTAATATATTTGAAATAAAAGGACTAAAAAAAAGAGAATGAGGAAGATCAGCTAGACCCACATGCCAGGGTTCACTCCAACTATAGTGACCAGTCTGAGAGCAATTCGCCGGTGCAGACCCCACTTCTCAATTGAGGTGGCAAGACAGATAACTCCAAGAAGGAGTAAGTGGAAATCTTTAAAATACATCGTTGCAACCTGTGAATGATGCAAAACAAACTCAGTACAGTAGTGGCATCTTATCATTTTGCAAATGCATGCAATATAAAAAGTGACATCAATCAATTTTTAGACGTCTTGTATTGAGAATGAAGCTTACTCCTGAGGACTTCATAATGCCAAAGAGGGGGAAGAAAAGTGCTGGAAGGAGGGCCGTCACAGACAGAGGCATTGCCTCTGTCATCCAGAACACTGCCATCAGCACCAGTGTAAACGCACATTCAGCCTCCTGAAGAATGTCACATGATTATTCACGGTATATGAAGTATATGCAAACTCTAATAAACTCTAAAGATGTTGCAATAAAACGTGATAACATCAGCAAACATTAGGCAAGCAATAGCAATTTTATCCTTTAGGTATCTTTTAGCTTAAATTTTTATCACAAGTTAACGCAAGTTACAAAATTGCCTAGACATCTACAGATGATTAACCAAATGATTTGCGTTACTCCCATAAACTCATAAAAATACAATAAAAGTCAAAGGTTAAAGACAAACACTATGTCACCAAAAATTATATGGCTAGACCAGATTTTATTCCCTTCCTGCTGTTATAATAAACTCCACTCCAAGGCTTTACACTAGACTTGGTGTATTGTTGTGGGGACTTGCATATTCATCCCGATCAGCACTCGTGAGGTCAGCCGCTGGGCGATGTTGGGCGTTAAGCTGTCATTTTGTCAGCATTGAGGGTCATCCCAAAGGTATTCATTAGGACTGAGGTCAGGGTTCAGGGCTTTACGCTATCTTTGGAAAGTTATGTCTTTATGGACCATTGTGTACAGGGGCATTGTCAAGGTGGAGCAGCTTTGGGCTCATCAATTTGGTCCTAGCGAAGAACAGGAAGCTACAGCACAAAGACATTCAAAGCCAATGTGTGCTTTTCTAGTTAAGCCAACATTTTTAGGAATTATGCGATGATCAGGTGTTCACACACTTCTGATCATATAGAGTATATGATTACTAGAAAATTAATGTATTATTGTGTCCCCCGAGTCGTTCGTTATAAGTAGAATTAAGGTTATAATTGTTCATTTTCTTATGCTTATGTGTATTAAACAAAACAAACCTGTTACCAGACAAGTTATTTTGAATCTTGCTCAAATTGTTACATGTTACATTTTTGTCCATTCTCATTCTATCATATTCCACATTCTTACAAATTTTAAGCCTATAAGACTATAAGACCTTTTGATTTTTTTTAGACTCACCTTTGTGTTGATGACTAGGGGAAGCGGTAGCATTAAGAGTGGTGTGAGAATGATGATCAACAGACTGCGAAAGTTCCATAGCTCTCCAATAACCGCCATCATCACTGAGCTGAATGATTAGTGACTCTATCGCACCAAGCTTAAATATGCTGCCAGTGACTGATCTTTGTCCATGTACCACCTTTGACCCACAATCATGCTGGTACTGGTGTGTGAGTTATCTGCGGAGGATGAATCTCACCAGAGTATTGTTTCTAAAGATTAAGCTTTAACATTCGTGGAATTCCGCGGCTTTTCTTGAGGTGGTATGACCTTAGTGACACTTATCGTGGCCGAAATTGATGTGTACACAAGAGTTCTGAGAAGAATTGACTTATAAAGCAAAACAAATATTTGTCAATCTGTGGATATTAATTTTGAACCTCATAAATGATAAAACTGTCTTACAGCCTCAAAATGAAATAAATCTCAAAACTGACCAATGGCTAGGCATTTTAGATGAGAAGATACAAATTCTAATGCATTGCTTCAAAAAAGTATTATGCAGCATTGTCCGTCACCATAGAATCTTCATTCTGGATCTTGTATAAATTGTATAAAAGTGTATAAAAGTGTTGCTGGACACATTATCCTGCTGAAAGAGGCCAGTGCCATCAGGGAATACGTTTGCCGTGAAAGGAAATACTTGTTTGCAACTATGTTTAGGTACTGTGGGTGGTATATGTCAAAGTGACATAAACATGAATGCCAGAACCTAAGGTTTCCCAGCAGAAGATTGCCCAGAGAATAACACTGCCACTGAAGGCTCACTTTATTCCCAAAGTGCATCCTGGTGCCATCTCATCCTCAGGTACGTGCCACACACGAACATGGCCATTAACATGATGCCAAAAGAAATGTGATTAATTGGAATAAGTCACTTTCTTCCATTACTCCATGATCCAGTTTTGAACCCTTTGTGTCAAAGACAACATTAACTTGAGATCTGAGTTCTAAGAAGAATTGACATATAAAGCAAAATAAATATGTGTCACTGTGTGGGTATTAAATTTTAATCCTCTTACCATGGAATTATAGAAATCATTACCACTGACCAATTATGTAAATGAATAGAACTGGTTGGTTTCCTTACACATGAAAAAGCATTAAATTGCTTAGATTGTGGATTCCTGCTCTCTTCTAGGAAAGATCAGTATTTTCAGACCAGTTGTTCAAGAACATGGAATTGGCACGCTTTTCCACTAAAGCAAAGATCACAATGCTCCTAAGACACCGTTAAAGAATAACAATATCACCTAGAAAACACAAATCTATTACTGAGACACACCAGTACATGATGTGTGATGAGATCAGAAGTAGTTCTTGGAAGGCTGGGACAATTGTCTTTAAAGGCCAGCATTCCATATATTTTTTATATAATGAATACAACCCAAAAATGTATTATCTGTATTCTAGAAATAGTTTATTAAGATTCACTGTTGTTTTTCAGTCAATATGTTTATCTTAAAACACCACCAAAATGGATGAATCAGTTATTCAATTATTGAAAAATAAATGAATGAATGAATGAATGAATGAATGAATGATATCTAAGCTTATGGAACCCTTTATTTAGCTTATGGTATCTTGATAAGGATTTAAGGTACTCTCAAGATCAAATAATCTTCATTCTGCAATCTCTTAAATCCAAGTCGTTTACTGTAAAGTATTACAGATATTATAAACAGATACAATTCCTTGCCACTACAATGTGCAACAGCAATATTTGCATATGTTAGGAAAACCTTTATTTATTCTGTGAACTGAAAAGCTGCTACCTTCTATTCATACATGTGATGTCCCTAACAGAAGCAATGAAGATTATTAAAGATTATATATACAGTATATATATATATATATATATATATATATATATATATATATATATATATATATATATATATACACTGTAAAAAAAACTATATATTGTATTTTTTACAAGCATCTTATTTTTTTAAACCCATTTTTAATGTTTACCTGAACGGAAAATTTATGTTTTTCTGTTGATGTTTATCTAGATGTAGAATAAATATGAACTCTTTCACCTGCACATAACCCTGGGCAATAAGTAACCAACTGACTTTCATTGAAATTCAAATAGTAGTAAAGCTGCACTCAAGCTCTTTTGAAGTCATAATTAAGCTAAAAAAAAACCTATATAAAGTCATTTTCTCTGATGCCGATATGATAAACATGATAAAATTCCATATGAGACCAATATTTTGACAAGTTTTCTCATTTCTGTGCCTCACTACTACCTAGATAAACCCAACTAAAGTGGTGCCAACTATGAACAAGCTGTGATAGATTAATAGTTTAATTGTATGCATCTTTACTGCTGTTTATCTGACATCAGATAAGAGACGGGACTGATTTTCCAAACATTATTTTTCCAGAGCTTTTTCAATTGACATGACACCTGACAACTGTTTTAATGGACACTTGATATATCATTAGCAGAAATGACATTTCAGAAAATGGAAAGCAGGGTTTAAATGTCTATCCCTTCAAATTTAATTAGTGTCTAAATTACGAAATCTCTACAAAAAACTGAAATCTCTGAATAGTGTGTTACTTTCAGAGTTGTGCACTAAATACTGATTCGTATATTATAGATTATAACAAAGATTTTGACCAAAGCTACAAAAACAATGATTTGTTAAAGCCATACATTTGGCAAGTTTTATACCATAGTATACCAATGTATTATTCCACTACAAAAGAAACTGAGTGCCTCACTGACGCTTTCAAATTAATAAATAATTTATAAGAAGGATGAACAGATTTTGACCTTTTTAATTCTAACTGCATATCGTGAATCATCCATCATCCAGTTATAACCATAGCTCTATTTCCTTATGATTATTCGATCATTAGTACATTACATTAGACTTAAAGTAACACCAATTTAGCTTTCAACAGATTATTGTGGACCTTGTGTTTACTTACAAAATTGCACAGAATTCCTGGATTCAAAATCTTATACTTCACATTTGTGTTTGGATTATGTTCCTGCCAAATGCCATAAATCTTTATGGCACAATAGATCAAAGGATTTTATTTCATCTTTAAATGTCTTAAACAATCCAGTACAGACAGAGTAGCTACCAGTAAAACCAGCACATGCATGTCAGCAAATCATTGTAAAACAGGTCTATAAGTGTATTGCCCTCTTTATTACAATTGAAATAAATACAAAGTTTTCATTGATGTTGAGATACAGTTGGAGGCATTGTACAGTAGTTAGTTTTTTGAGAAAAAAAAACCCTTGGTTCTAAATTTTATGGCACTCCGTATGACGACAATAAAGGCTTCTTCTTCTTCTTCTTCTTCTTGTAGTGATGGGTTGGGTGACCAGCAGGTGGCTGTGGGCAACAGGCCGTGAGTCCACATGGACATTCTCCATCTTCACAGGGATCTGGGAGAAGTGCTTTTGGGCCAGAGTGTGTTTATGTGTAGATGAACACAGAGCTGTATGTGTACAAGGAAGTGATGACATAGAAAGCCCAGGTCATGTTTACATACCAAGAAATTAGGTAGGGAGTTTAACCTTTAAGAGTGCTGTAAAAATTTGTGAAATGATTTGATTTCCGGTTTGCCATTTTATTATACAGATAATTAGAGGATAATAAAAGAGTGAAACAAATCATCCCAGATAAAAGATCAGATTAACATGTCGGTTATCAAATGAACGTGTACAGTATGTGATCTGGCGAATTTATTTGGAAAAAAGAATCCAATCTTTTCTACTCGTTCTTCAAAGCATGGAATCATATATGGACATGTCAGGACTATGGATTTAATACTTATTACAAACCAAGACACAGAACTAAAAAAAAATAGAATACCTGTATGAATCACAAAATGTTTGAAGATGAAAATGCTATGGCCCAAAGCTTGTAATAAACATTACATGTGAGCTGCCTGTATAGTACAGATTGACATTTTTTTTAACCTTTTCAAGTTTTCCTCATTTTCTTTTGTTTCACATGCATCTTAAAATGGACCCAAATCCTTTTTTTTTTTTTTTACTTTTACTTTATTGTACTCATAATAGGGAAACTCTATTGGGTTCAGGTCCAGATTCTTCTGGACTTTTACTGAGTGGCTTTGAAGCCAACCCTATGTTTTCTTGGCTTGGGGTCATTGTTGAAATGTAAACGGTCATGCCAGCCTGAAATCCTGAGCATTCTGAAAAAAGTTTTTACTCAGGATAGCTCTTTATATTCCTGCTTCCATTTTCTGACTAGTCTAACAGGAAAAACAGAAAAAACATCCCCAACAGCATAATGCTGCTGCCACCATGTTTGACCATAGGAGTAGTTTTAATAAAGTGATGCACAGTGTCTGAATTTCTGATTCCAAATAGGTCAATCTTTATGTCATCAGACCATCTGCTTTTGTTTCTCATGGTCTGATAATCCTTCAGGTGCAACGCCCAGCATGTCATGTGCTTTTTAGTGCGTAATGGCTTCTCGCTGGCCACTGTACCACAGAGGCCTGATTGATGGAGTGCTGCAATGATGGCTTTCCTACTATAGGGTTCTCCGATCTTCACAAGAGAACTTGGGATCTGATTTATAGTGACCCTTGGGTATTTGGTTACCTGTCGGACCAAGGCTCTTCATCGCTGATTACTCAGTTTCAGTGGGCAGACAGATCTAGGAAGACAGTTGGTTGTTCAAAATATCTTTCATTTGGGAATAATGAAGGCTACTGTGCTCTCGCACACTTTCAATGCTGCAGAAATTTTCTTGTATCCTTCCCCATATCTGTGACTTGACACTGGCCTGTCTTGTAGGTCTACAGATAATTCTCTTCACCTCATGATTTATTTTCCCTCTGATTCACATTGTTTATAGACAGGTGTGTGCCTTTCCTAATTATGTCCAATGAATCAAATTCACAGGAAGACTCTGTGTTGTAAAGGCATCTCAAGGACCCCAAGCATCTTAGGATGTACCAGTGCTTAGTTGCAAGTGTATTAAAAAAAGTTAACTACTTATGTAAATGTGATATTTCAGTCGTCTTTTAAAAAAATATAAGATAGTAAATTAACATAAACACTCTAAGCACCTGTTTTCACTTCGTCATTGTAGAATATTGTGTGTAAAATGGATTTGACTATCTAGATTCTAGATAAACCCAACCAAAGTGGTGGCATTTATAGTATGAACAAACTTTGAATATAAAATCATTAGAAAATTTTATATTTGTTCATATGACTAATTTTTATTGCTGTTTATCTGACATAAGAAAAGAGACTGGACTTCTTGTCCTAGCATTATTTTCTTCAGTGCTTTTTCAATTGACATGACACCTGGAAACTGTTTTAATGGATACTTCATACATCATTAGAAGAAATTACATTTCAGAACATGGACCTTATAATGAAACTCCCTTGTACACTTGCAACCTCAAATGAATATAAACAATTCTGAGTATTGTTGGGAATTGAATCGGGTGTAAAAATTTACAGCGTAGGTGCAAGTCCAACCTTCAAGGTGTCAGTGTTTGAACGCTCAATTATCTAATTACCTAATTATCTAAATAATTAGAGTTCTGCATTTACTGATTCTTTTTCTATTTTAAATGGCAACAACACATAATTTGTGTAAAACCTTTAGAGCCAACTCCATCAGAGTTCTATGTCAATACTCCAGAAACTGGAACATTTTGTGTGCATGTACTATGTATATGCATGTTCATACGATGTAAACCTGTTTAATTATATAATCATCAAAAACACAAATAATATGGATCTAAATCTCATGGCTTGTCTATTTTATAACAGCTAAAGAACCATAGTAACTTTAGGTTAACCATATTATCATAATTTTAGCTAATAGTTACTGTACAGTGCTACCTGTTTGCTGCTAATGTAGACATAGTGCAGACACAGTAAAGACATGAGTACTGTTTAGGTCATTCCATTTTGTGGCTATGTTTCATTATTATTACATTAATACATCGCACTATACTTAAAGTAACACCAATTTAGCTTTCAACAGATTAATGTGGACCTTGTGTTTACTTGCACAAAATATCTGGATTCAAAATGCTACACTTTTGTGCTTGGATTATGTTCCTGCAATATTTGGTACATGTAGAAATCACAAGCAATAAACTTTTATGGCACGAAAATCATGGACAATAGAGCACAGGAGATGGTTTTATAGGGAAAAATGGATCACAAAGACTTTATTTCATCTTTAAATGTCTTAAACAATCCAGTACAGAGGGAGTAACTACCACTAAATCAGCACATGCGTGTCATCATTGTAAAACAGGTCTATAACTAAGTGTATTGCCCTCTTTATTACAATTGAAATAAATACAGAGGTTGAGATACAGTTGGAGGCATTGTAGTTAATGGACTCCTGAGACTACCTATAGGTAGTGGTCACCATGTTAGGATACTTCTTCTTCTTCATGGTAGGGAGTTTGGTGACCAGCAAGTGGTTGTGGCCAACAAACTTTGAATCCACATCGTGGAGATACTCTACCATAACAGGGATCTTGGAGAAGTACTTCCGGGCCAGAGAGTGTTTATGCTTAATGTCGCAGATGAACATGGTGCCATATATCTACATGGAAGTGTTGAGATAAAAATCCCAGATCATGTTTCAGTAACATGAATATACTGTAGATATGAAGTGTTATTTAATTTGTAAAATAATTTGATTTCAGGTTTAAATATTCAGGTTTATACCGTCTAGCAAAATTTCTGTGGAAAAAGAATCCAATCTTTTCTACTTTTTCTTCAAAGAAATGGAATCATATATGGACATGCCGGTACTATGGATTCAATACTTATTACGAACCAAGACACGAAGAACCAACTAAAAAATGAAATTCTTTTATAAATCACAGAAATATGTTCACCACTTACTGGTGAAAATGCCATGACTCAAAGCTTGTAATAAACATTTATATATATGAGCTGTGTGTGTGTGCCTCCTACCTTGTGTATGTTTCTGACTTTGAGGTGAGCAGCTGCCTCCTCCTTGGTAAGCAGTATGCAGTTCCAGGGGCTCCACTCACAATACTTGTCCCAGCGTACCATCAGCAGGTCATGCAAGTTGTTCCATGCACTGAATGCAGACTGAGCAAACCAAACCACATCGACCAGATAGCGGATATCCTGCTCCTATGGGATAAACACATAGCATGAAGGAAGTAAAAACAACACCAGTGATCTGCTAATTGCAAAATGATCACTCAATATATTTAATGTATACATACTAGGATACTATTACCCTATTATGATTTTTAAAAAAGTTTTGGCAAATGCCCAAACGTCTGCTCTACCTGTAGGAGGTAAGGGATCTTGGCGTCTGGGTTGATTTCTGATTCATCCTTGCACAGACGTTTGAGAATGGTTTTATAATAGGAGAAGTCTTTTCTTTGCCGAGCCTCATTGTCCAGCTCTTTGCAGTGGCGGCAAAGGCGCAGCATGCGTGAGTTCACTGTTAGGGAGAACTCGGAGCTCGGAAGAAACTTACTGCAGCCACGGCAAAAACGGACATTCTTTAGATGTTCTGATTGTTGTGGTACCTGGGAAACAGGAAAAGAAAAATGCAACACAGTTGTAAAATGAGCACTTAATCTTCTTACTGTATGTGTAGCTCATGCCCAGTGTTCATATAAAAGTGTGACAAGTCAGTTTGTAATGATTTATTGTGCACATGTCATGCTGTTCCTCGTTACCTGTTTGTCAGGTGTTTTTACTACCCTACGTAGTGCTAGGTTACAGGTTAGGTTATAGCTAGGTTATGTAATGTGCACACTTCATCTTTAATCTTGTATTGGGGCTCCCAAATGGTACAACAAAAAAAGCATTCACCATAATGTCAGGCGGTTACAAGTTTCTACCCCAACACTGCCACAGCCATCCATAACAAAGCGTCAACGGAGCATGGAGCCATCGTTCAATCATACATCTGTGAGCTTACAGTATGTAGGCAGAAGAAAGCAAATAGCACTTTCCTCTAAAAGCCTGACAAGATGCTATGCTATCCTATGAGCATGTGCACATTTCAAAAAGTTGAAGTGTGAGAGGAAGCATATATTTTGCATACAAGCATACAACTTTTTTAATTTAGAATTTATATGACTGATTATAGCCTATTATATTTAATTTGGTAAAAAATACAATTCCAGGTTTCAGATATAATAATAGGCGGCACAGTGGTGTAGTGGTTAGTACTGTTGCCTTGCACCTCCAGGGTCTGAGTTCGATTCCCGGCCAGGTTAAATTCCCGTCTCTGTGTGCATGGAGTTTGCATGTTCTCCATGTGCTTGGTGGGTTTCCCCCTGTGTACTCTGGTTTCCGGAGGTTAAATTAATTGGCATTCCCAAATTGGCCGTAGTGAGTGAGTGTGCGTATGTGTGTGCGATGGATTGGCACCCTGTCCAGGGTGTACCCTGCCTTGTGCCCTAAGTCTCCTGGGATAGGCTCCAGGCCCCCCGTGACCCTAAATACAGGATTAAGCGGTATAGATGATGAGTGAGTGAGATATAATAATAATAATAGGCTATTCATCTAATCTTACTTTAACTTATTAACAGGTAATAGGAAAGCTTTTTTGCTTTGATAGAGTAAGCATCAATCAGACACATTTGTACATACCCGCAGCACTTTGGACACCTGAGGGTTAAAAGTGGGGGTTTTGATGTACTGGAGGAAGAGTGTGGCAATTCTCTTCCTCAGTCCCTCCAGGTTACTCTCCCTCACACTCCTCATAAGGAGATCAGCCTCCCTGTCAATCAGCTCCACAATATCTCGAGTGAGCTTACAGTCATGTTCCTAAACGGGAACAACAAAACACACGAACACCAAAACAGAAAACATGAGCTCGGCACTGTACCTCCAGATATTTGGTGCATCTATGATATTGCATTAATAGAGTATAGAGATAACAATAGACATAAAGAGGAAAAAAAATGCTGATCTTTGTTGACCTTGACAGTATGTTTGAGAGTAAGCAGAACATCCAGACGCTCCTCCTTGCTCAGGTAACCCAGGGTGAGACTGCAGTAGAGATCCCGAAGCTCTCTGGCCCTAATGGTGTGCAGTGTATCCATCTGGGTCATTGTGCCATCAGACGCTTGCCATCGCTTCGGGGCGGCACACTGCAGCAAGGGAGCAAATGTAGTATGACGATATTTATGTTGCTTTTTACTTGGGTAACAAGCTTTTGCTAAAACCATTGCATGAGATGTATAGTGTGCAATGTGGATGTTGCACACTGTGGAGCACATAAGAGGAGGCTGTTAACACATTAGGAAATATAAGAACCTTGTTGAGGAAAACTTGCACTGCCTTTTCCTGTTTCTTCTCTCCTGCAGCTATTCGGTGATGTTCAATAGATGCAATGAACTGTGTCTCCTGCTCCAAAAGTGCACACAGAGCTGCTTTCCTTTCTGCTCCGCACAAAGTGGCATTAATGTGCTCCAGTTCTTCCTGTCTCCAGCCTAAAACAGAGAGACAGTGGTGAAAGTGCTGCATATAGTCTGAGCAGTTTCGCTATGGGATGAAAAAAGTTCTATGAATCTCAAATGCTGAATGAAAATCATAATCATGATTATTTTGCTCAGTGACTAGGCATCACACCCGCCAACATAATATGGCAGACACACCTTCACTTCACCCTGACCTCTAACAATAAGAGATGTACACATGATGGAATTGAGAACTAAATGTTAATGTGGCCAAATACTTTTGTTATAACAGAAAACTCCTCAATGTAATGTTACCCAAAAGAAATATGTATCAAAAAGTTTCAAAACTGGTTTTGTAACACGCTAAAAGATGGCAGCAAAAGGCTGTAAGCATACTCACAGGGAGCACCGACCTTCATACAAGTCAGTGTACCAAAAGACATTGCCCTGTGTACATCAGGAGCTGTGCAACTGGTGGTATCCTGACCACCTGTGTTAACATTTCTAAAATTTCATCATCGACAGCAAGTTAGAACACAGTGAGTGTAAACATTATGTGTGAAACTGGGCAAATCTGCCACACAGATGTTTGACATGATTCGGCAAGTTTATGACGATGCTGCAGTAAGTTGTTCGAGGTTTTGCATGTGCGCTTCAAGTGCGGAAGAACATTACTGGAAAATGCCGAGAGATCAGGGAGACCTTCAACGAGCTCAATGTCCGAAAATATCTAAACCATTTGACAATTTTTAAAAATTGTCGGCGAACGATCCACAACATCGCTGCCATTGTCGGTGTATCAGTCTAGGCAATCCTCACGTGTGATTTGAACATGTCAAACATGCCAAGTTCGTCTCCAGGCTGCTGACCCAGGACTAGAAGGTACTCTGCCAAGGTACAGGTACTGTAAGTCTAAAGGTAATGTCTGCCAAGGTAAATCTGCCAAGAACTCCGGCAGTGTGGCATGGATGACCCGTCCTTAATGTCGAAGATCAAAACTTGGGTGTATGTGTACTGTACGACCCTTAGAAGAAGCAAGAATCTTCACAGTGGAAGAGCCCACCAACTCCATGACCAAAAAAGGCAAGGCTGATCTGTAATGCAACCAAGCACATGCACAACGTCTTTTTTGACATTCGTGGCATTGTACATGGAGAATTTGTCCCCAGGGGCCAGACCATCAATAGTTAATTCTACTGCCAGGTCTTAAGGCGTCTGAGGGAGGACATGAAGCCAAAAAAACAGAGCTTGTAAAAAGAGCTAAATTATATATTTCCAAGCTAGAGAAATAAAAATAGCTTTTTTAAATTTTTTTAACAAATTAATTGTCCAACTGGGTTAATAAGGCATCATACCAAGTATAAAATATCATAATATAATATCATACAGTATATAATAATATCATTCTGTGAAGGCAGGCTTCTCATATACAGTAGGTTTAAGCTCAAAATATTATACAGTATAATGTATTATATTATACATTTTCATAATTCGTCTTACATTTCTTTTCCGTAATTCTCCTGACGACTCCTGATAAATCTGAAATGGTCTGCTTAAGGACAAACTAACTCCCTAACCCCAACCCTCTAAAAACCTCTTCACTATATATTATTTTCTATATTGTTCACTGTACAGTATATTCATCTCTCTTACTCATTATAGGTGTGAAGGTGCCTTCCTCATACAGACACACTCGTACTTACTTTCTAGTGCATTATAAAGCAGGACAAAGTCATTTCTGTTCTGAGGGTTCATTCTCCTGTTGTACTCTGCTCTAATCTGTTCTTCCTTCTCTTCTTTCTTTCTTCTCTCCTCTCTCTCAATCCAAGCCAGACGCAGCTCCTTATCCAGTCTCAGCTGGGAAGTGAGACGTTTGGCCAGCCAGCGTCTGGTGTGCGCCTGGATAGTAATTACCTGAAAATACACATGCAAGTGCATGTTTTAATCCATTCTTTGCTAAACAAATCAAGAATATAAGCGCATATTTACAGACCCTCACATACCGCGTTAAGCCTCTTGCTGTGGTATTCATCTGCGGTGACGTACCTCCCTGGTGTGATGAGTTTGTCCTTCTTGTTGGATATGTAACACCCAGGTTTAGTCATCTGAGTAGAAGTGGTGATAGTGCACTGCTGAGGCTGTTTCTTCATCTGAACTGTCTGGAGAGAGATCACAAGCATAGACAGTAATCATAAATTACAGGGCTAGTCTAGATGAAAATCTGTTCCATTCTACAACAGACTGGGGGACTATACCTTTTAGCAATTAGCCAAAGGACAACAAGAATGGGGTAAAAACATACTGGCGTAGTTCCATAACTAGGGGGGTATTGGGTGGGGGGAGGGGGGGTGGGTTGATGGAGTAAGATGTTACTCTGTTTAACAAGGATCAAATTATTGGCAGGTATCATTATTGGTCTTCAAATTATTGGCCTGAGCACTGAGATTGCTGGAACTACTTATATTACAGTAACAATCGTTCAACGCATTAATAAAGCTTGGAAATATAGTGGTAAACTATATCTTCTAACATGATCAGGGATCATTTCAAGTTTGCTTATATCAAATCATTAAAAAACAACAGTGGATCTCATGGCTATGTTTAATAGTGAAACTATAAGCAGTTCCACATGCATAATGGAAAGAGAACTCAAGGGATTGGGATTTAACAGCTGTGGAGCCTTAGGAAAATCACTTATCAGCGTGGCTCATTGGAAAAAGGCTTTTTTAATTTGCTAGGGAGCATAAAGAATGGACTATGGAGCACTGGAAAAAGGTCAAGTGGTCTAATGAGACCAGATTTACCCTGTTTCAGAGTGAGGGGTACATCAGGGTAAGAAGTGAAGCAGATGAAGTGATTCACCCATCATGCCTAGTACTTACCATACAAACCTGTGGGGACAGTATCATGATTTGGGGTTGCTTCTGTTAGTCAAGTCTAGGTTCACCAACTTTGTGTCCAAACATCTAACACCTGATGACCCAAATATACTGAAAGACCAGCAATTTCAGCAAAATTCTAGCATTTTGATCCTACTTTTAGGATCAAAACTTTTAGGAGTATCAACATTCTTAAATGTTGATAAAACATTCTTCACTAGGACTTTTAGGAGTATCATCATTCTTAGAATAGAAAAGTACTCCTATTTTCACCAAAATATAGAAGTGATCCAAAAGTGTCTTAACTGGTTAGGAATTGCAAGGAAATTGCGTTCAGGCACATACAGTACGTGTGTGGGGGAGAGACATTTTGGTAACAATGAATTACATCAAAAGCTCATAAATTATACATTTAGGTAAAAATGTAACACTTTTTGTGACAGATGTTGTGCAGTAAGCATCTGATCCATTAACAAACATTTCATACAATGCTTTCTCCACAGAAACTAACGTGATCACCACAGATCATGCTCAGATTCACATCGCTGGTTACCCTAGTTCTTGGTGTCCTCAATGGCATACGCATTAATCATCCTGAGCACTGATGAGGAGGCTTATGTAACTGAGAAGATCATCACAGGATCAACACTTGTTACTGATGCAACATTCTGTTTGCTTTTCACCATACAACTCAACTCTGGTCTCATTTGTCCCCAGGACATTGTTCCAAAAAGTCACGTTTCTGTGTGTGTGTGTGTGTGTGTGTGTGTGTGTTTTTAGACAGAAGAGGCTTTTTGGCAACCCTTCCAAACAATCCATACTCTTTCAGTCTTCTTGTAATTGTGCTGTCATGGACTTTAACATTTAACATGCTCAGTGAGGCCTATAGGATCTGAGTTGTAGTTCTTGTGTCTGTGTATTTCTATGAGTACTGCACCAACTAACCTTCAGCTGAATGTGTTGGGATGTTCATTTCTGGGAAGACTGGCAACTATCTTGAATGCTTTCCCAAATGCATGAATATTCTTTCTCACTGTAGAACAATGAAATCCAAATTGTTTGGAAATAGTTGTATAACCCTTTCCAGATTTATGCCAGATTTTAAATTTCCAAATTTGCTTCTCTAAGACCATTGCTTATGTTTTTCCCTCTTGCCATTGTGTAAACACACACCTGAATGCTCCAGACCAGCAAACTGCCCAAACTTCTGCTTTTATAGAAGTCTTCACACCTGCTGATGATCAATTAATCAAGGGGTGATGATTAGCAGCACATGGCTGCAATTTACCCTCTTAAATCCTGTGAAAGCAGTAAGGAGTACTTAGTATTGGCCACATGTTTAAAAAAAAATCTTTTTGGCTTAATTTTAGTTAAATAAATAATTGCATGTTGAAAAAAGTTAGATGTTGATGTTTGTCTGAGGTCGTTTTTGCCTAATACTAAGATGCACTATGATCAGCTGATTTTTAGAAAAGAAGAGAAATCTAAATCAAATCAGTACTTGGTGTGACCACCTTTTGCCTGCAAAATCAAAATTGCCAACCATACTTCTAGGTACAACTGCACACAGGTTTTGAAGAACCTCTGCAGATACTGTACAGTAGGTTGTTCCCAAATATCCTGGCGAACTAGCCACAAATCCTCTGTGGATGCAGGCTTTATCATGTCACTTCATGTAATCCCAGACAGACTTAATGATGTTGAGATCGTTGCTCTGTGGGTGCCAAACCTTAGGACAAAACCCTAAACATATAGCCAGAGCTACAATGGAATGGTTTAGATCAAAGCATATTCATGTGTTAGAATAGCCTAGTCCAGGGGTCAGCAATTTTAAACACTTAAAGATCCATTTGGACCTGAGCCACAAACTCTTTTGACATCTAAAATGAAGATGACACTGCATTTATCTTTTTTTTTTTATCTTTATGCTATGTATAAAAACTATAGTGTATTGCATTTATGAAATCAATAAACTGCTACAGAGAAAGCTAAATTTTATTTCTGCATGTTATTTCTATATTTTCCAAAGCCACAAGGAGATGTTGCAGAGGGATGAAAGAGCCACGTGTGGCTCCGGAATCATGGGTTGCCGACCCCTGGCCTAGTCAATTCCAGACCTAAATCCAATTGAAAATCTGTGGCAAAGACTTGAAAATTGATGTTCCGTGATGCTCTCCATCCAATCAGACTGAGCTTGAGCTACTTGCAAAGCTGATAGAGACATATCCCAAAACACTTACAGCTGTAAGAAGTGGTGCTACAAAGTACTGACACACGGAGACAGAATACAAATGCACGCCACTTTTCAAATATTTATTTGTAAAAAAAATAATTTTAAACCATTTACCATTTTCCTTCACAATTGTGTGCCAATTTGTGTTGGTCAATCGCATAAAATAGTAATGTGACAAAATGTTTAAGGGGTAGGAATACTTTTGCAACTCATGGGACATTTACTTGGCTGACTACGGTGTCTAAGGTCCTCAACATTGCCCGTTTTTGTGCTTTTTGAAAACAGCTTGAACAACACATACAGTATTGAAACTCCAGTCTGCTTTGATGTCGTTGCCGGAGGAGCCCTTACTGATGTAGTATAACTACCATGTATCATGTTGATGTGCTCAGTCTTGCCATGGTGTATGACCTGTGACATGAAACTCCAACTCAACTCCAACTTCCACAACCTCACCTTAATAGCAGATGGTGGCAGTTTCTTACTCAATTTTAAGTCTCCTACACAGTTGTTACAGGTAATAGCTGCATTTCACCTCACATATGAAATTTATAATTGGCACCTACTACATATAATTGGTCGATCATACCCCTGACTCTGTATCATGCAACATTCCTGACTTTGTGCAAGTGTAAGAATTTATGTTGGTTTGCAGCCAAAGGGTAGTCACACAAAATACTGATTTAATTTTCCTTCTACACGCTCACTTTACATTTTGTAAATTGAAACAAATAAACTATTAAAATATATGTTTGAAAGCATTATTAGTTTACAGCATTTCTTCACACATGCCTAAAACTTTGTTCAGTCCTGTTTATACTGTATAGAGTTTCCACCAAGTATGCAAAAGGGGTTTCAGTTCCTTTGTTTCATTTAATTTCATTCCTCAATAAAAGAAAATACTAAGTCCATTTCAGGGCCAAAAAAAAAAAAAAAAAAAGGAAAGTTTTAAGGGATGTACTTGTAAGGCACTGCACATACAGTGGGGATAAGTTTATTTTAAAGGATAAAGACAGAATGTCAATTCTGTTACATTTTGTCTGTCTGAAAAAAAAAAACACATTATATAAATGTTATAAATTACATGGCATTTCCACGAGTAAAATAAGTATTAGATCCCCCATCAACCAACAATAATTTTGGCTCATGTGTTACACATGTATTAATTTAAGAAGGTGCTCCTAATAACAACCCTTTGTGCGTATAAAATCTACCTATCCACAGAATCTCTATCTTCCATTAAAACCTTACCACAATGGGCAAGACCAAATAGCTGTCAGGGACAAGATTGTAGACCTGCACAAAGTTGGGATGGATACAAGACCATCAAGCAAGAAGCTTGGTGAGAGGGTGACAACTGTTAGAGCTATTATTCACAAATGGAAGAAATACAAAATAACCATCAATTGCTCTTGGTCTGGGGCTCCATGCAAGATTTCACCTCATGCGGTAAGGCTAATCATGAGAAAAATGAGGGATTAGCCTAGAACTACATGGAAGAGGCTTGTGAATGATCTCAAGGCAGTTGGGGTCAAAGTCACCAAACAAATTAGATTGAAAGCCTTCAGTGCTACAAGGCCCAGCTCTTCAAGAAGGCACAAGCCTGTCTGAAGTTTACCAATAAACAGAAAAGGATTGGGAGAAAGTGCTGTGGCACCAAAATTGAGCTCCTGAAAATCAGAAAAATGCTGATTATGACCCTAAAAACACCATAACTACAGTCAAGCACAAAGCTTGGAACATCATGCTTTGGGGCTGTTTCTCTGGTAACAGACTTTGCTGCGTTGAGAGGATTGGATGGGGCCATGTTTTGTAAAATTTGAGAACTTCCTGAAGAAGGCCATGAATGGGTCTTCCAATTAAAATACTTATTTTTCTCATTGAAATGCAACTCAATTTAAAACCTTTGTATAATGTGCTTTTGATTGATATTCTGTCTATATCCTTTAAAATAAACATAATAAAAATTGTAGACACTTCATTTCTTTGAACGTGGGCAAACTAAATCTGCAGGGGATCAAATAATTATTTTCCCCATTATACAGTATGTCACAAAAGTGAGTACACCCCTCACATCTCAGCAAATATTTAGTTCTATCTTTTCATAGGACAACACTGCATAAATTACTCTTTGACACAATGAAAAGAGCAGAGCTTCACAGATTGCCACTGGAATCTACGGAGGTGGTGGACATTTGACACCTTGTGCTCCTCCACCTTACTTTTCAGGATGCCCCAGAGGTGTTCTATGGGGTCTAGGTCTGGAGACATGCTTGGCCAGTTCATCACCTTTACCCTCAGCCTCTTTAACAAGCCAGTGGTCATCTTGGAGGTGTTTGGGGTCATTATCATGCTGGAGCATGATGCTCTGCAGCCCAGTTTCCAGGGGAGGGGGTCATGCTCTGCTTCAGTATGTCACAGTACATGTTAGAATTCATGTTTCCCTCGATGAACTGTAGCTCCCCAATGCCAGCAGCACTCATGCAGCTCCAGATCATGACACTCCCACCACCATGTTTGACGGTAGGCAAGACACACTTGTCTTTGTACTCCTCACCTGGTTGCCGACACACACGCTTGACACCATCTGAACCAAATAGGTTTATCTTGGTCTCATCAGACCACAGGACATGTTTCCAGTAATCCTGGTCCTTAGTTTGCATGTCTGCAGCAAATTGTGTGCAGAGCTTTCTTGTGCATCATCTTTAGAAGAGGCTTCCTTCTAGGACGAAAACCATGCAGAGCAATTTGATGCAGTGTGTGGCGTACGGTCTGAGCACTGACAGGCTGACCTCTCATCCCTTCAATCTCTGCTGCAATGCTGGACGCACTCATCCGTTTGTTTTCCAAAGCCAATCTTTGGATCTGACTCTGAGAACGTGCACTCAGCTTCTTTGAACGACTATGGCGAGGCCTGTTCTGAGAAGAACCTGTCCTCTTAAAGCGCTGGATGGTCTTGGCCACTGTGCTGCAGCACAGTTGCAGAGTGTTGGCTATCTTCTTATAGCCTAGGCCATCTTTATGTGAAGCAACAATTAGTTTTGAAAATATTTAACTAAATATTTGCAGAGATGTGAGGGTTTTGTGACATACTGTATATACAGTACATATCTCTTTTTTTAATAAAGTTTTTGGGAGGTACCCCGATTTTCTCCCTAATTTAGTCATATCCAATTCCTCTCGGTCACTAGAGGCTCCTACATTAAAGCTAGTACGACCATTCAGTCAGGAGGGCTGAAGACGATCACCTGTTTCCTCCAAATCACATGACGCCACCGACCTTTTCGAACTGTTTGCTCATGCACCGTTGGGAGCGGCGAAACACACTCTGAGGACAGCGATATCCGCTCCTTCTGGTTGCATGAGCGCACAGACGCCCCTGCTTGGCTGTAAAGCTGTAATTACCACAGAGAGAGCTCGGCCAATTAGCTCTCTCTAGGCCCTCGGCTGCGAGAGGCTACAACATCACCCGGGGATCGAACCAGGGATCTTCGGACGATAGGGCGAGCACTTCACCACTGCGACACTCGGGGACATAGCTCTTTACTTTTACCTGTAAATTTAGCTTTGTTGATTCATTTGACTTAATATTTCCACTGTCTTTACCTGCATCTCTCTGCTGAAAGTCTCTATGTCTCTATCAGGCCATCTCCTGGTTATAGTCTGTACTCCAGCGTGGTGGTACTCAGTTTTAGTGACCTTGTGGCGATATCCTCCCAAGAAAGGTTTCTTTTGAGTGGCTCTTTCAATCTCAACTACCACATCCTGATAGGTACCTCCATCTAAGGTTTGGAGAAGATGAGTCGTAATTAGTGAGGAAAAAACTGATAATTTGTACATTAAGATCAGCAACAGAGACCCTGGATTATTCACAGTATGTGGAAGAGAAAAAGTCTGCAAGTTGACCTGTCTGTACTCTGACAGTAATGACATCTGGCATGGTGCATTGCTGCTGAGGTTTAACTGCCTTGATAGGGTAATTTTCAGGATCTAACGAGCTCATCTCAAACTGGACTGTAGCATGTGGCTGCACCCCAAGGCTCATCAGGGTCTGGTGATCCTCTACAGCATTACCTGTCAACCAAACAGCAGAGGATTCCTGTTATTTACACCACTAGAATCAAATGTTTAACTTTCACATTCATTCAAGTTTGCACAATCTGTGTGTGTATTTATTTATTATTAAAGGGACAAGAGTGATGAATAAATTGTAGTCACCATTGAGTGTGATCTGAATAAAGTCCGATGGCACTCGCAGCTCATTGGAGAAAAGGTTCTTTAGGTCTTGTGTGGTGAGGCCAATCATAAAAGCCACAGTCATCATGTGTCCCTCTGGCATAAGTAGGATTTTAACTAGAAAGACGTAATATTTACAGAGTAAGAGACAGTCTGAATGTTTATCTTATAAAATATGAGAGAGGCAACTCTACCAACATTACACATACTGCCTACACTATGTCTAGTAATCTGTATCAAGAACTAACAGATCAGTTTTGGACTGGTTTAATAATAATTAAACAAAACAACAACAACAACAACAACAACAGAGCCAGATCATTATACAGGGGGGTATTCCAGAAAGCTGGGTTAACTTACCATTTGGTAAAACTTAACCTCCGGGTTGATTTACCCCAAACCTGCATACCATGAGTATGTCGGTTCCAAAACCCCTGAGAAGAGTAAGTTTAATCAACCTCCTACTGGTTACTCAGAGTTAATGCGCATGCACGGTGCATACATAAAGACATTTTCAATGGATCGCCGATTTCACGAGTCAAAATGGAAAATCAAAGTGAAAAAAAGAGAGCGGCATACTTCACAGAGGCGGACTTAGAGGTTTTAATGCAGCATACAGTATGAAGAATTCAAGCCAATAATAGTGAAAAAAAAGCAATACAGCTGCATCGACTAAAGAAAGAGAGTTGGCTTGTCAAAAAATTACAGGCAGAGTAAATGAGTGAGAGTATTAAATAGCACATTTGACATCGGCTTCCCTTTTATTATGCACCGTAAACTCTAATGCTCAAAGTAATTAAACACATTGAGTACTGTTAACGTAAATAATTGCAATTAGGTCAAATTAATAGACCTTTTTGAGTATTCAGAACCTTTTGATATTTTAAGTAATCGTGAGTACGTAAGTAACAGTAACCATCACCTTAAAATTCCACCAACTTAAACTCTATAGCGCACTGGTGGTTCAGTGGTAAGTGTTTCGCCTACCGTGCGAAAGACCTGGGTTCGATTCCCAACAACTGCAAAAACAATTTATTTGATTTGCAACAAGTTCAACAAACTCTAAAATTTATAGTTCCGTTTACTTAAAATTGGAAAAATTACTTAAAAAATTTCTCTAACTGATTACCTCAAATTTTTTGAGTTTTGCCAACTTAATCGGGTTACGGTGTGTGTAAAAAGTGTTTAAGTGCCAGACATACTGTGTGAATGGCTCTACACACAGTTGACTTTCCAGTATGCTCTAAATCACCCACATATACAAAAAATGCCATGATGCAAAAAAAACAAAAAACAAAGTGCTACGTTGCAACTTGTTGCAAATCAAATAGATAGGTGCTGCTGTCATCACATCAAGCAACACGACAAGCTGGCCTGGGGATCGAACCCAGACCGTTCACATGGCAGGAGAAACACTTACCACTGAGCCACCAATGCTCTATAGAGTTTTACTTGGTGGAATTTTAAGGTGATGGTTACTGTTACTTACGTACTCACAATTACTTAAAATATCAAAAAGTTTTGAATACTCAAAAAGGTCTATTAATTTGACCTAATTGCAATTATTTAAGTTAACAGTACTCAATGTGTTTAATTACTTTGAGCATTAGCAATATGCAGTTTCAAGAGATGTGTTAAGTGAATTAACGATTTCCTTGAAAACCCATAACACTCTTTCAAATAATCATTAGGAAATTAAAAGACATCAATACGCGGTCTTATAACTCTCTCCCGGCAAAAAAAACGCGCATAATTTGTGCCTCCACATCCACAGGATGATCATCACGTCATGCTCAATAAACCGCTAAAACAAACTTACCCAGAAATTTACCTCCGTTTTTGGAACCGAAAGTTGAGGATATCCACTAACTTACTCTTAAACTTACCCGGGTATGTCACATAACCTGCATTCTGGAATATCCCCAAGATATCGCACACAGCAAACAAACAAGTACATTATGTATGTAAAAAAGTAGCCATGGAAGGTTGGAAAACAGGACATTGTGAAAAAGGTAAGCAAATAAGGTAAAGTAAGCAAAAAAAACAAACAAACAAAAAACAAATAAGCAATCAAACAAACAAAATAACAGAGAAAACCGAAAAGAAAGAACACTGACTTTAACATCATGAAAAAAATGAACAAGAACAGCAGGAATCTGCCAAAACACAAGTGAGACAAATACTGGGGAAAAAACATTCAAATACAGGGGGAGAGTTATAACAGACACTGTATTTCAGGAATGATGAGATATGAATATTGTTTATGTTACAATTGAGAAGGTAAAGACCCTGGAATCTGTTATTAAAGAAAATGTACATTACATCAGTTCAACTAAACATTTAAACCTTTTTTGGTTCCTATTCATTACTGCGTACGGAGTAAGAGACTTTTTTTTTTTTTTTGGTCTCACCACCACGTGCCATTCGGGTGACAGATATCTCCACCCTGGAGATACTGTATATCTGTCGTTGCTATGGAAGCTACTCAAGGGCTTGGGTTGCCAGATCGACACCCGATTGTCACTGACACATTACCAGGAAATTTGGGAGTGGCAGATGGATTAACCTGCATATCCCAAATCTGACTGTGGGAGGAAACCAGAGTACCCGGAGGAAACCCATTAGGCACTGAGACAAAATAGAAACTCCACGCATATATACGTGCGGCTGGAATTGAACCTCAACACTGGAGGTGCAGGGCAAAGGTGCTAAACACTCAGCCAGAGTGCTGCTTGCATATCTGCGCATACTCCCAATATTCAAAGTATCATACTTGATTATCAGTTGAAAAAAACATTAAATAGTGCATATCTGATTATACACTATTTAACAATTTTTCTGATAATGCCGAATATTTATTTTGACTTTGTGCAGTATGCACGGATTTGAACGTGATTTGAGCTAGATAATGATTTCACCTGTTGCTGTTGAGTTTCCCACATCGTCTGCACCGACGCTGTTCTGTCCCAGTCTTTGAGATGGTGAGCTCCGCTCCATGTTCTGATCAATGCAGATGCTCCCCCGGCTCTGCTGCGCAGGTGTCTGATCTCTGTTATCCTCATCACCCGCATTTTGGGTCTCGGGAACGCGTCCGGTCGCGGCCTCGCCTGGATTTTCACCTTTCTCCATAATCGTACCGGACACATCCGGTACGGTATCCCCCTCCTCCTCCTCCTGTGATACTAATTTGTACTATATGAATATTATTGTAATATAAAAACTAAGTTTTCAAAAGTTTTATTAAGGTAACGTATCACAGGGGGAAACGCAGCAACTGCGTAACAGCAGAAGCTGCAATGTTTGAAAGCTACTATGGTAACCGCGGTGTCACGTGAGTCAGCTCCCTGGAGATATTATTATGGGATACATTCCTTACCGAATCACTAGGCTAGTGTTTAGCCAGCGTCTACAGAAAGCTTCCGTAGCTTCCCTCTAGTAATTTTTGTTTCAGATACAGTACATGGACGGCCTCTGAACTTTGTTAATGTCATATTATTATAATGTATTATTTTTTATTATTCATTGGGTACTGAAGTGTATTGGTTATTTATGAAACCTCACAACATTGTACTCATTAACTTTCTGCTGAAGTTAAAGAACACATTTAGATTAAACCCACTCAACTAAACAGTCAGAAGAGGTTACTAAGGACACAATAACAAATATATAAAATGTAAGACAGGCGACCTTTGAGTGTTTTCATAATATTCATTGATTTTGTCCTGTTATTTTGTTGCAAGATACACCTACATTTTGTGTTTAAACACGTGGACAAAATTGTTGGTACCCTCCGGTCAATGAAAGAAAAACTCACAATGGTCACAGAAATAACTTTAATCTGACAAAAGTAATAATAAATAAGAATTCTATGAATGTTAACCAAAGAAAGTCAGATATCGCTTTTCAACCATGCTTCAATGGAATTATATATATATTTAAAAAAATTAACTCATGGAACAGGCCTGGACAAAAATTATGGTACCCCTAACTTAATAGTTTGTTGCACAACCTTTTGAGGCAATCACTGCAATCAAACGATTCCTGTAACTGTCAATGAGACTTCTGCACCTCTCTGCAGGTATTTTGGCCCACTGCTCATGAGCAAGCTGCTCCAGTTGTTTCCGGTTTGAAGGGTGCCTTTTCCAGACAGCATGTTTCAGCTCCTTCCAAAGATGCTCAATAGGACTGAGGTCAGGGCTCATAGAAGGCCACTTTAGAATAGTCCAATGTTTTCCTCTTAGCCATTCTTGGGTGTTTTTAGCTGTGTGTTTTGGGTCATTGTCCTGTTGCAAGACCCATGACCTGCGACTGAGACCCAGCTTTCTGACACTGGCCAGCACATTTCTCTCTAGAATTCCTTGATAGTCTTGAGATTTCATTGTACCCTGCACAGATTCAAGACACCCTGTGCCAGATGCAGCAAAGCAGCCCCAGAACATAACAGAGCCTCCTCCATGTTTCACAGTAGGGACAGTGTTCTTTTCTTGATATGCTTCATTTTCTGTCTGTGAACATAGAGCTGATGTGCCTTGGCAAAAAGTTCCATTTTTGTCTCATCTGTCCTTAGGACATTCTCCCAGAAGCTTTGTAGCTTGTCAACATGTAGTTTGGCATATTCCAGTCTGGCTTTTTTATGATTTGTTTTCAACAATGTTGTCTTCCTTGGTCGTTTCCCATGTAGTCCACTTTGGCTCAAACAACGACGGATGGTGCGATTTGACACTGATGTTCCTTGAGCATGAAGTTCACCTTGGATCTTTTTAGAAGTCTTTCTGGGCTCTTTTGTTACCATTGGGATTATCCGTCTCTTTGATTTGTCATGAATTTTCCTCGTGCGGCCACGTCCAGGGAGGTTGGCTACAGTCCCATGGATCTTAAATTTCTGAATAATATGTGCAACTGTAGTCACAGGAACATCTAGCTGCTTGGAAATGGTCTTATAGCCTTTACCTTTAACATGCTTGTCTATAATTTTCTTTCGAATCTCCTGAGACAACTCTTTCCTTCACTTTCTCTGGTCCATGTTGAGTGTGGTACATACCATGTCACCAAACAACACAGTGACTACCTGGAGCCCTATATATAGGCCCACTGACTGATTACAAGATTGTAGACATCTGTGATGCTAATTAGTGGACGCACCTTGAATTAACATGTCCCTCTGGTCACATAATTTCAGTATTTTCTAGGGGTAACATCATTTTTGTCCAGGCCTGTTCCCATGAGTTTATTTTTTTAAATAATTCTGTTAAAGCATGGTTGAAAAGCAATGTCTGACTTTCATTGGTTAACACTCATAGATTTTTTTTATTATTACTTTTGTCAGATTAAAATTATTTATTTGACCATTGTGAGTTTTTCTTTCATTGACCGGAGGGTACCAACAATTTTGTCGTGGCCAAAAGTTTTGAGAATTACATAAATGTTGGAAATTGGAAACGTTGCTGCTTAAGTTTTTATAATAGCAATTTGCATGTACTCCAGAATGTTATGAAGAGTGATCAGACGAATTGCATAGTCCTTCTTTGCCATGAAAATTAACTTAATCCCGAAAAAAACTTTCCACTGCATTTCATTGCTGTCATTAAAGGACCTGCTGAGATAATTTCAGTAATCGTCTTGTTGAAGAGCACAAGGCTGGAGATCATTATGTCAGGCTGATTGGGTTAGAATGGCAGACTTGACATGTTAAAAGGAGGGTGATGCTTGAAATCACAATGTTCTTTCATTGTTAACCATGCTGACCTGCAAAGAAATGCTTGCAGCCATCATTGCGTTGCATAAAAATGGCTTCACAGGCAAGGATATTGTGGCTACTAAGATTGCACCTAAATCAACAATTTATAGGATCATCAAGAACTTCAAGGAAAGAGGTTCAATTCATGTTAAGAAGGCTTCAGGGCGTCCAAGAAAGTCCAGCAAGCATCAGGATCATCTCCTAAAGAGAATTCATCTGCGGAATTGGAGTGCCACCAGTGCAGAGCTTGCTCAGGAATGGCAGCAGGCAGGTGTGAGCGCATCTGCACGCCCAGTGAGGCGTAAACTTTTGGAAGATGGCCTGGTGTCAAGAAGGGCAACAAAGAAGCCACTTCTCTCCAAAAGAAACATCAGGGACAGATTGATCTTCTGTAAAAAGTACGGCGAATGGACTGCTGAGGACTGGGACAAAGTCATATTCTCAGATGAAGCCTCTTTCCGATTGTTTGGGGCATCTGGAAAAAGGCTTGTCCGGAGAAGAAAAGGTGAGCGCTACCATCAGTCCTGTGTCATGCCAACAGTAAAGCATCCTGAGACCATTCATGTTTGGGGTTGCTTCTCATCCAAGGGAGTGGGCTCACTCACAATTTTGCCCAAAAACACAGTCATGAATAAAGAATGGTACCAAAACCCTCCAACAGCAACTTCTTCCAACAATCCAACAACAGTTTGGTGAAGAACAATGCATTTTCCAGCACGATGGAGCACTGTGCCATAAGGCAAAAGTGATAACTAAGTGGCTCGGGGACCAAAACGTTGAAATTTTGGGTCCATGTCCTGGAACCTCTTAATCCCATTGAGAACTTGTAATCAATCCTCAAGAGGCAGGTGGACAAACAAAAACCCATTAATTCTGAAAAACTCCAAGAAGTGATTATGAAAGAATGGGTTGCTATCAGTCAGGATTTGGCCCAGAAGTTGATTGAGGGCATGCCCAGTCGAATTGCAGAGGTCCTGAAAAAGAAGGGCCAACACTGCAAATACTGACTCTTTGCATAAATGTCATGTAATTGTTGATAAAAAGCCTTTGAAACGTATGAAGTGCTTGTAATTATATTTCAGTACATCACAGAAACAACTGAAACAAAGATCTAAAAGCTGTTTAGTAGCAAACTTTGTGAAAACTAATATTTGTGTCATTCTCAAAACTTTTGGCCACAACTGTATATACACTCCATGTATTTATTCACCAATTATTTGGCAGCAGCATAATGCAACTCATCCAGATACTACAGGTCAGAATTACTGCAAAATTATGCTGAACTATAGCACTTTAAGACTGAAAATGGTTATGCATGTACTGCTATTGTGAAACCATGCTACATTACAATGATCTATAAATTACATAGCTGGAATGAAATAAAAAAAGATCTACTTCTAGTAGGATTAAGAAGAAAGAATTTTTTCTAATGTTCTTGCAATCAGGCTTTTTATACAATAATGTATTTATGAAATATGGCTCTAAAAATAATAATTTGCCATGTTACCAGATGAAAATACAAAAAGTTATACTTGTGGCCCCTGGGCAGTAATGGCCCCTTAGGGCATGAGTCCACAAGACCCCTGTGGTTGTGTTGTGGTGTCTGGTGCTGGGATATTAGCAGCGGATCCTTTGGGTGTTGTAGGTTGTGGTGGGTCGCCTCAATAAATTGGATTGGGTTGTATGGCACATTCCATCGATGATCAGTCAGATTGAGATCTGGACAATCTGGAGACAACAACCTTGAGCTCTAAGTCTTCTTAAGTCCCATACACCCCAAGCTGTGATGCACTGGGTGTTCTAATAACTTTCTATTATAGCCACAATTAACTTATTTCAGGTACATACCTGTAACATAACTGATTATCAATTTTATTTAATTCACCTGGTGGTGGTGTTAATGTTGTGACTGATCAGTGTGAGCATGCAAGCAAATATGGTCAATGCTCTAGTTCAAGCAGGTGACAGCCAAAAATAGATGTGTGGTCAGAGTATCTTAGTGCTCTGTCAGTTTGGACGACAGACAGCAAAACCAAAGGCAGTACACAGCCTGTGATTTTACTGGAACAATTTTTTTCCCCCCAAGGTGAGATTATCATTTGTGCTTACAAATGAACAGGACTAACCTAGTTTGATGCAATGCATATGTTTCATCTTCAAATGTGTAATATTTCATCAGGAACCACTGTTTCTTTAGGCAATAAGTGTTAATAAGTTTTAATTATGTCCCCTGTGCAAATGAACTGCTTTTAGATTTAGCAGTTACATGTTGTTTAGTATAGTGAATTTAACACAAAGCAGAAGATGACTGTATGTGAAAAAAATCTCACTGCAAAATTAAGCCTTATTTTTTTTAGATGCATACTAAAAAAGCTTGCATGTAGAATATTTTAAGCACCTTTATATTTGGTGTGCAGACCTCTTCGAATCACACTGCTAGTTTTCAGTAGGATTTAACTGAGATAGCCATTTTAAAAGTTCTGCGAGCATTTCTTTAATCACTTTGATGTATGTTCTATGTGACAGGTGTACAAGCCCAAAAAGTTAAATTGTGGTGTTATCTGACCACAACACATAATTCCACCTGTAGATTACATGAAGCATAATAAATCTCTATTGTTTTTTTTTTTATTATTGTGCTGATTATATATTTGAATATGTTTATGTTCTTATTATATTAAACAGTGCTTTTCCCCTATGGTGATCAATGGGAAAGAGATTTTATATTATTATTATTATTATTATTATTATTATTATTATTATTATTATTATTATTAATAACATCAACCTATTTTTTTAATTGGAGGAATAGATTACAGGAATAAAAGCATATCATTGTGTTTGCACTTTCAATATGGTCGTTGTCAGGGTAGTGCCATGGAGATGCTGAACCACAGTCCCTGCAAGTCACACTAATCATGTTTCCGTGTGTGTGTCTTGAAATTCTACTTATTCTACTAAGTGCTGTTATTCTGTACATGCTTGGCACGCTTTTTTTGTAGTTACTCATTAATATGTTGAGGGTTAGTGCTAGTTATTGCTGATACTTCCTCATCCTGTTCAAGTCTTGAGATTATTTTTATAGTTTGCTTGGGACTTATAATGCAAACACTCAGAGAAGGATCAAAACGCACAACTACAACAAGCTTTAGTATAAATGTCTGTAGATAATCCCACACGAGCCATTACACTCGGCGCAGTGGTTTCTTCATAAAACATGACTTAGAAATGAAATTGGTCGACCTGAAAATACATAATCATAAAAACACCAGATCTCACAGACATACTGTAGGCAAAGACAGAATTCCAGTAGCATGGTCCGTAGACAATATGGCATTGCCTGCATGTTCGAGGGTGCTCAATACAAAACGAACAGAATGTGTTTAGGAAAAAATTCGGTCAGAAAACAACTAATTCTTTACTTGCATCTGTCTGCACCGGCAATATCTGACATTAATATTAAACCTTTTTTTTCTCCTTCTCAGAGTAATGGACAGTACAGATGAAGTCGATGAAGACGACCAGCTTCTTAATTATGCCATCCAGCTCAGTATTGAGGAGACTTGGAGCAATAATTTTCCAGCAAGGTATGATGCAAGAAAGAAAGAAAGAATATAAAAACATTTTAATTCTTACTCTTATTGATATCCATAAAAGTGTCATCGTTGACAGTCACTTGTTTTATCTTAAAACTATAGTGTGGAAAATCAAAAGATTTTTGATGCAATCAAAAGGGGTAAGATTTGCAGTGAAGGTGTAAACACTCTACAAAGTTAAATGTAATGCTTAGTGCATGAATGCAGTGCGTAGCATCTCTACCTGTCATCAACTTAAAATGTCACGTCTAGCCAAAGGCAACAGCAGAACCCCTTATATTTCCAGGTGACCTGCATATGCTGCAGGAGATGTCAGACTACCCAGCTGCATTTACTGAGGTGGATGCTAAAGGCTGGTACCCGCTCCACAGGGCATCAGTACAACAGTCAGTACAAGTGCTGGAGAGAGTGATATATGGTGAGTGACACAAATGCATGCTTCTGCAAAGTCTGTGGTGTTGTCTGTGGAATAGCAAGAAAATATATATAGCTCACTTTTCTGACAGCATCTTACAGACTGACCCTTGAGGAGGAAACAGCAGACAGAGAGACACCTTTGACTCTGGCAACTCAAGCAGGATTAGTAGAGATTGTTTGCACTTTGCTGGAACATGGAGCTTCTCCTCACAGAACCAATGGCAGGAATGAATCTCCCCTGTTACTGGGTATTATTACTTCTTTACTAACAGACTAAAATGATCAAAAAGGATCCATGATTTATTTCAGTAGCGTAAAATGATATGCGTTCTTTTCCTTTACAGCTGTAAGAACCGATTCTTATGATATAGTTTTAGCACTTATAGAAAGAGGTGCATTGGTTAACCAGATCTGTCTGAAGAAGTGGACAGCTATTCATGAGGCTGCTAAAGTGGGCTGCATTGATATCCTGAAGCTTTTATTGCAGCATGGAGGCCAGGTCTCAGAGACAGATCAACATGGCGTGACCCCAATGGGCATCGCTGCAGAATATGCCCAGGCGGAGGTTCTAGATATCCTTATTCACAATGGTAAGAATATCTGTACATAATTGTGAAAAAAAGGTCATTTGAGTTAATCAATGCCCACATTTGAATTTATTTGCTATTTTAATATATATTTATTTATTTAATTTGAAGGTGGGGGGGTATATATGAATCATGACTATTATGATTTCTGTGATATGAATGTCGTTTATTTAATAAAATCACTTTGGTCACTATCTAAGTGCATTTGCAAAACCCATCAAGCAGAATGCTGAAACAAGCTCTCATGAAGACCATCTCAGAAAAGCGAGACCAAAACTTACCTCTGCTACAGAGGAGAGGTTCATTTAGAGTTAGCAGCCTCAAAAATAACCAATTAACAGCACGTCAGATTAGAGCCGTTATGAAAACTTTACAGAGCCACATCTTAATATTAACTGTTCAAAGTGGATTTATTTTTTCATACATGTATTACCAAGTTAATATGTGGAAAACCCAATTTTGGTCAAAAAAACCATTTTAGAAGACTTGGAAGATGGACCATTCTAACTGTAATCCAATGTGACTTTTTCTTCTACATTAATAGGTGGTGATGTAAATGCTCAGGCACCGAATGGAGACAGTGTCCTATATGATGCTGCCGGTTCTGGTAACCCTGACTGTATTGATCTCCTCCTCCGAAATGGGGCCAATCCCAACATTGCCAACCTCTCTGCACAGCTCCCAATTCATCGAGCTGCTTACGAAGGGCACTACCTGTGAGTATGTAAGACAAGTTAATTGCATAACCTGTTAATTTCTGAAACAAAATGTATAATTTAAAAGGTTCTGATATTGATAATTTTTCAATCAAATGCAAATAATGTTCCTTAGCGCTTTGAGGATGTTGATTCCTATTACTACAAGAAGAGCTCTGCGGCTTACAGGCCAGAGTCCGGTTCACTCGGCAGCAGATGGTGGACATACACAGTGCCTCGAGCTTCTACTGGAGAAGGGCTTTGATGTCAATTCCCTTCTAGACAAGCATATCTCTGAAAACTATGGCGATATGAGGAAGACACCGCTGTACTTTTGTGTCTCCAATGGAGATGTAACTTGTACTCAGTTGTTGCTCAGAGCTGGTGCTAAACCTGACCTGGATCCGCTGAGCTGTCTCCTGGTGGCAGTGAGAGGTGGCAGATATGAGATACTCAAGCTGCTCCTGGCCAGTGGAGCAAATGTAAACTACTACTTCACAGTGATCAATGACACTCTGTTCCCCACTGCATTACAGTATTGCCTCAGGGATGAGATGATGATGAGGATGCTACTTAACAGTGGATATGATGCAGATAAATGCTTTGTCTGTCATCATGATTCAACTTGGAATGACCGAAGTCATCACTCAGATCAATCGAGTGAAAAGATCCCTGTGAGTGTGCTACAGATTTGTTACGAAAGATTAGATTTAAAGTAACTGATACTAGATGGTGCACTTTGAGGGAAAACATTTCTCAGGATTCTTTCTTTGCAATAACAAAAAATTAGGGCTGCACAGTTTGATTAAAAAAAAAAAGCTCATTGTGATTACTTTGACACATATTGATTGATTGTGATTGGAACTGCAATATTTATATGTTAAATGTGCCATTTTTATATTTAAATGTATTTATGATGGCTAACAGCAAATAATTCAAATTAAGAAAAAATAAGAGAATGTTTGCCAATTATTTTGTATTGTTTTTGTATTGCTAATATATTTATTACATTAAAAGTATTTAAAAAATAAATAAATACTTAAATTATTGTCAAACTCTACATTCATTCCTATCTTTGTGCATAATGCCTGTAATAAATTGTAATTAAATAATTGCTCAGATCCATACTGAGACGAATATAAAACATTTTTATGTGTATATAATTGTGCAGCACTTAGCAAATACTGAAAGATTCCACAGAGAATTGCTACTGCACAACAGATGCTTTTCTTTTCTTTTTTAAAAGAGTGCATTAATCTTGTTTGTTTACAATGATCTGTTTTGTGTAGTTTTGTGATTTCATCAGTGTCTCATGGCTGGCGCAGTATGCAGGAAAAGCTGTGCGTGTTCTTCTGGACTACACCGGATATGTCCCAATCTGTTCTAAAATGAAAATGGTTCTGCAAAAGCATAAAGAATGGCCAGACATTTGTGACATTTTGGGTAAATAACCAAAACCAAGCCATTACAAATGATGCATCATTAAAGAGCATGATGTAGTGCAGTTCATGGTGGTCCTGTTTATGAACTTTTTTCAGGAAACCCTCGGTCACTAAAGCATAAGTGCAGGCTGTTGATCAGGAGAACGATGACTCCAAGGAAATTGGGAGACCCCGGAATTATCAACTCTGCTCCATTCCCACCTTTACTTAAGAAATACTTGATGTATAGGGAGTATGACCTGTATGGCAACTTATATCCAGAAAAATGAGGATATTTTCTCAAGGAACAAAAAAGGAAGAAAGAATACAACTGGTCCATAGACTTTGAAGACGATGCATTAATGGCCTGTTAACAATGAGAGATGAATTGCTGTGATAAATGATTGTCAAAAATGGCAAGTCATAGTAGAAGCCAGTGAAGTTTCTTTGGGTCAAAGACCTTAAAGGAAATATGATTTTAAAATAGTCTTAAGTTAGAAATGGTCGTAATGGAGTATGCTTTAAAAAGCAGCTTTCTGGTGCTATTATGAATGACCACTTTGTTTCATGTATATTTGTGCTGTTCGAGCTATATACAAAGCTAGATAATGCTTGTTCGTTGTTCTGAAGAGTAATGTAAATAATCTTTTCACATACCAATACTGTGTCGGCTATTTTTATATTGGTTCCAAGGAAACAGTAAGGATGTTATTTTAATACAGCTGTATGACTGGGAAGTCCTCCTCAGTGCAGCCTACAGGAAATCATCAATATCTTACAAATCATTTTACTCACCATCTCAAAATGCCTTAAGAACAATTTAGAAGAATAAATTTGCGAAGATGCTTTCCCAGAGAACTTGTTCAAATGAGTATTGACTCAGTTTGACCTGTTTTGAATCCCTCAGTCTGCCATGATAATTAGATTTTCTTCCATTTTCTTCATACCATTAGTTAAGACAAACTTTGAACTTCCTGACATCTGACATCAAGAACAGTGATGGTCTGAGAAAAAACCTGAATTTTCAAAGCTTATAAGATAGAAGTCATTATTCATTATTCCCTGGTATGAGAAAACATTTGGTCCAGCAAAAGAGAATATGCTTTCTGAGAAATTCATGAGATAGTGACCAAAGTGATTTTATTAAATAAATGACATTCATATCACAGAAATCATAATAATCATGATTCATATATACCCCCCTCCCCCACCCCTTCAAATTATTGGAACGACAAGGCCAGTTCTCTTATTTTGTTCAAATATTGAGGACATTTTAGTTTGAGACCAAAAGAGCAAGATGCGAGATGATAGATTGCTGATATTTACTGTACATCCAAACGTACTGTATAACACGACCGCTTAGGTGAAGGAACACTGAATTTTAGGTAAGCAACAGAGTCGTTCTTCACGCTTTTACCTTTCCTTACCTTTGTTGGAGGTCAACCTTGGTTTCAGATCTGTTGTGGCTCATCACTGTAGTGGTTGATCGTTCTGTCTGAATTTGATCTGGTCTTTGGAGTCTCACTGCTCATGACCTCAGAGTTCCAGTAGATAAATATTAAAGCTACAGCTAGACAACTTCATTGTGGCAATAGTTTCACTAAGGCACTCATATAGCATAATGGTCAGTCACCAGGACAGCCATAGCCATATAGTGAAAGATGCTTAATGATCAAATGCTAGATAATAGCTTGATGGCCACTTTACTGCCCACGTAACCTGAAAATTATGTTTACACACTTATAAATGTCTAATGACTTTTCTTAGCTCACAGGATGGTTTAGCAGCACTGATGGTTACACATCAAATGAGTATATGAAAATTCAGTTTAATAAAGAAAAAAAATATATATATATATATTTTAAAACATTACACATGATATCAAATAAAATGTCTGCCTTATCAGAGTGATGTACACAGATTGTGAGTGTTTTGTAATTTAAGATTATTTCTATTATTTTATCTAAACAAGATGAAATTACAAAATACAAGTAAAGCTAGTCTATGGTCTGTCATTATATTATTTTATTGAGCAAACTGTGAGCATTTTCAAAGAGAGGCAGGTGACAGATCATCAGGTTCTAGACTTGATGTAAAATTATTTTTAATAACATTTTCTCACAAAAGCCTGATTAGCTCAACTGATTTCATAGCAACAACCCAATTTTTCTGCATTATTAAACATTTGTAACTATTACGCACATGTATGGAAATGCTATAAGATAACTTCTAAAATTTAGGGGGGGGAAACGGGTTTTCTCCCACTCTAAAGTGTAATTACTATGACAAACTTAACCTTCCCTTCACATTTAAATATACCGCACATCAGTAGGTTTTGTGCAGTTTCGTAAGGATTTTATGAATTTCCTTAGCATCTGGGGGTTCAAATCAAAGAAATTGATTATTGCTGAATTTACATCAGCATTTATATTGACTATGCATATAATATAATAAAATATATTTTATGCTCATGCAAGGTATTTTTTTGATTAAGCGATATAACCCGTTTAACTCTAAATGTTTTCTATAAACATTTCTCTTGAGACTGGCATTTCGCCTTACTTAGATTTAGAGTTCTTGTGACTTGTACCTAGCCTTTGACCCATTTATCCATGATTCGAAAGTCAACTATGACATAAAACTTGTAAATGGCCCGTGCAAAACTTGCTCTGTCAATGTTACATAAAATTACTACACCAACAAAACCCATCCCTGGACTCTTGGACCACCAAATGGAGTAGTGTTTCTAGACAAAAACTATATTTGCAGGTAAGTGACTTGACAACACCACAAACACAAATGACTGAGAAAATGAACCAATATTACCATTTATTTAAGTATACAATTTAGTGTTTTCATTCCACATTCCAACCCATTTGTAAGGTTTGATGTCAGTTTTATAGTTTTAATGCAGCAGAATCCTTAAAGGAGAGCAAAATTCAGACAAATACTGTTAAAACAGCATTAATTGCTACACAAAAATCCTTAGTATTGACCTTGCATGTGTTTGTCATGCATTTTAAAAAGCATGGGCTTTTTAAAAGCTTAGAGTACATGGTTCAAGTTTCTGAACTCTTTGCGTAGTGCTCTTTTATGATATGACTAACAAAAAATAAAAACCTGTTATTTGGGATGTTGAGCATATTTTGAAGCAAAATCCATTCACAACTTTGTCAGTTTCAATCTACAGCATTATCTTTTTCAATAACACCATGAAGCGAGAAACTAAACAAAAGCAAAACCGTATTGTGTTGCGTGCAGTGTTCAGTGAAATCTTAACCTGGTACTAAGAACCACAGGAAATAATCTGTGAATATGCAGCACAATGTGGCGCTGTAGTGACTTTCATCTCGACAGCCGTGCAAAACATAACTGTAGTTTATCAGCCGAGTGTACATTTACATACAGTTACAGTATCGGTGGCTGGGTGGAGGGGTTAAATATTCTGATAGAAGAACCTCTTACCAAAACAGAGTGCTAACCTAGGACTTGTATAAGAAAAACAAAAGTACAGAAAAGCAGGGTATGAAAATAGCGTTTTCAGTCGTTAATCAACAATTAACAAGAACATAGATGATCCTGTCCATCTCCCTTTCCTCGTTAATGAGGGAACAGAAACATTCAACTCAACAAGTCAAGAAAACCCTTCCTGGTATGACTTTACATGGTTATTCCAGGATATTATTTTACAGAGGATACATGACAATACTTTACAGATTATATGAGGTATTGCACAAATTATAAAAAAAAAAAAAAAGGCAACAAAAATATACAGCGATTTGAAAGAACATGTACAGAGTTTGAGTACATTTTGGAAAGGTGAGAATTTAGTGTCAATTATTCTATTGGGTGGGAGTTATTATAAGGAGACGAGGTCTAGTCGTCCCATTCATCATCGTCCTCAAAGTCTTCATCCTCATCATCATCCTCGTCTTCATCTGTGAAATGTAAAAACAGTGTAAACTGTTTAATATCTTATAATAGCTTTTGTAAAGGCACACTTTAGGGGAGTAACAAAAGGACAATAAACTGTTAAGTGTAACTGAAGCTAAAGTAATAATTGCTCAGACATGTTACAATTTGCCTTTTTAAAGATACGATTACAGAGAGGTTTCATGATAATCAATATTTTTATGAATATTGTTAATATTTTCACACACTAGAGGCACTGTTTTAATAGCCATAGTTGCAATGTGCAGGTATCCAGGTGTTCCAAATGAAGTGTGTGTAGGAGCTATATACCTTAAACAAGCAAACTTATCAAATCTATAATAAGTACTGTATACTTAGCTTAATCTGAATTTTTATGTACAATAATCTATAATACTATTTACCTATATCTAGCATAATCTACAACTAGTATACCTACTATAATCTAAAGTCTTAAAAGACAATATACAGTATATTATCATATGAAATGCATATACTTGATATAAAAATACCTTTATTGAGCAAAGCTTAAATTAGAATTTATGTAACTTTACCTAGCAATGAGGACCATGTATGCGTGCATACACTGCCTAGCCCAAAAGAAGGTCACAAACAAATATTTCTTCAGATGCATTCATCTTCGATTACTGTATGCATTCACCGTGGGACTGTTGAGAGAGCCTTGGGAAACGTCATGACATTTAATTCTGTCCAGAGTTGCGGTTTTGCACATTATTGGCTGAGATCATTAACTGGTGACGAGAGAGTTGCATCAAAGACTTTTAAGGGATTAAGGTTAGGTGGCCAAGTCATGTGTGACAATAATTCCTCATTCTCTTAGAACCATTCTTTTATAATTTAAGATCGATAATTTTGGCATTGCTGTGCATCAGGGAAGGAAAAATGCATTAATGTGATAACCTGGTCATACAGCACATTCAGGCCATCAGACTTTATTGCCACATAAAGTTGCTGAATCTAGACCTGGCCAACTGAAGCAACCCCAGGTCATAACACTGCCTCCAGAGGCCTGCACGGTAGCCACTATGCAGGATGGTTGCATCGCTTCATGTTCTTCTCTTCTCACCCTCAAGTACGTATCACTAAAGTCCAACCATTGTATTCCTCATCAAAGTGAAGCATTTAACATCACTAACAAGAATTTGTTTTATGGCTACATACAGTAGCTGTTTAGTCCCAGTACTGTCATTTCTCATCATATTCGGTGAACATGCTTTTAATTTGACTATTATTGAAAAAAAAAATCTATAGCACATTTAAGAGTTTTATAAAGTTTTCTCAGGAAGTTGACAGTTAAGTGTGTTAGAGTTAGAGTGTGGTCAGCAACCTTAAACCTTAAACACTCAGTGTTTTTTTTTTTTTTTTTTTTTAAACCTTTATGCTATATGTACATATGTATGTATAACTGTAGTGTGTTGCATTTATGAAATCAATAAACTGCTAGAGATAAAAAGGAATTTTATTTCTGTATGCAACAAAAACATTTTGAACTCCGAAAAAAGATGCTCAGATGAAGGTTACTTTCAAATAAAATACTTTGAGTTCTCCATGTATTTATTAAATAAAAAGCCGAACTTAAAATTATCCACCTACAGCAAATGCCACCTGCTTCTTTGTGCCATCATCCTTTTATCACGTGTATTGGAGCAGTCAGCTGTCAACCTGAATCAAACCGGGGCTCGAAACGCTCTATAAAAGCGCGCTGGCGGGTGTCGCACATCGGCAACTATCACGCATATTTTGAAATTAAACACATTTTATTTTAATGTTACAAGAACACCATTAGATTAAAATTTAGAATTACATATGAAAATCTAATGAATTAAAATAAAATGCATTTAAATGAAATACTCATTATTTATTTCCCAAAGCCGCAGCAGAGGGATGAAAGAGCCACATGTGGCTCCAGAGCCGCAGGTGTCAGACCCGTGTTAGAGAGTTCTTAATACAAGCCCTGTAAGTTCATGAATCACCTCAGTTTTTATCTTTGCTTGATGAAGGCCAGCAATCTGACCCTTCAGAAACAGTAAAAAAAAACAAAAAAACAACACAATTCTCCTACCATGGCGTCTTCTGACAAATAAGAAGCTACTTACTGCATCATTCAAACACTCAAGTATTTCACTATTTAAATCCAAACAGTCACTTTATTTAGCACGAGGTGTAGTACCTAGTTTTAGTATGAGACACTTGTCTTAAGCCTACTCTGCACCATGTAGTTTTTGAATCAAACACAGGGCTCAACTTAAAGTACGCTTAAAGTAAAAGTACAGTAATACAAGACTTCGTGCCTTCGCTGTCCTCAAATGAAAACTGATGATCCTCATCTTACTTATCAGTTAACTAAAAACAAGGCCAACAACAATAACACCACCACCACGACTTGTTCGCCATGACTCCTGACCTGGTTCTCATGTCAGGATATGACTTTTTTGTTGTTGTTGTTGGAGACTATAGGAACTTCAGCAGCTTGCTCTACATAAGAGCATCATCCAAATGCAATAACTGTACATTTAAATAAAACATTTATACATTTTATTGTGCCAGTTTTTTTTTATCCTAATGTTTTTTGCCTTACATGATGTGAAAGATTATATTTTGTTTACAATTGAACTTTGTACAAAACTTTATTGCCTCATTTTAATATTTAAATATGTATTTTTTTATTTGTAGTATTAAATATTTAAGCAGAATATAATTTTTTTAGATTCTTTTGGTATTCAGCTTGCTTGTGACTCACAATTCCTTCAAGGTACAGTATTCTCTTTAACGCTGTATTTGTTCTTAGAAAGCGCATGACACAAGTGCAAATAAAATCCAGTTAATAATCAGCTCTTACCTGAGGAATGGATGGCTTTGCTCCTCTTCTGCATCACCTCCATTAGTGCTCCCACAATGCCTGATGCAGGAGCAGGTGTGGGTGGGCCTGAGTCCGAACTGTCCGATACCTTCACAGTGAAAGTGAAATTATACATTAGCCAGTAAGCTACAAGCACCTGAAGAAAATGAAATGTCAGCAGCATAACATTTTTTTACTCTGGATTCTAGGTCTCAAAAAAAAAAAAAAAGAAAGAAAAAAAAAAGAACAATATTGCAAACAAAAAAAAAAACAGACTAAATTTCCACATGTGCAAATACTGCCAACCATAAAAACATGGCATGTAGAGATTTTTTTTTTTTTTTTTTACAACAAAATCCCTGACTGTTTTTTCCCCACAAATGAGCCAAGGAACAGTAAGAAAACATTGAGATCCTTAATAATAAGAGGTTTCTCCATTTTTCACCAAATACGTCCCATCCACATAATTTCCACTGGCGTACACCATTAAGATTCTTGATTTTATGTACAGTATTCTTTCCCCTTCAATAATTTGCCTCTCAACAGCTGAATTTTATTTGTGGTTCTGGAGTACTGCTTTAGCTAAGAAAGCAGAAAAGCATGGTTTTTCTCCCATGTCACTAGAACAATGAACGGAAAATCATAAATGCTACAATTACACCACTGATGTATGCCATCTGCATTTATTAGGTGCTCCAAATGAAGCTTTTTGGGCCGATCAGCGATCACGGAAATAAAAAAAATCTTATTTTATTGGAAGGCAACATATTTAATTCTCATATTATTTCATGTAGATGATATGGAAACGGAAACCAACAGAACAACCCATCTTCGACTAAAGAGCAAAAAATTTCTATTCCTTAACCACAAATGCCAAAAAAACTCTAAAACAAAAAATCTAAAACGCGACTGTCTTACTATACTCAAGGAACAAAGCTGTGTCAATGAATAATAAACTGAAACTGAAGCACCAAACGTTTTAAATAAACACACACTCCGTATTTGGCGAGGCTACTCATTAGTAAGCAGTGAGGACAGGCATTTCATTTTATAAAAGTTTTTAAGAGACAGTCTATTCCTCTTATCATCCAGAATGTGTGCAGCTGTGCTGAATAGTCGCTCACCATCAGACCACATGCATGGAGTCGTAAAGTAAACCCACGCTGCCTTGGCCAAAGCTGGGAGCCTCTCTTTATTTCTCTCTTCATTATTTTTGTGATAATGGTTTTAGCCTTTTTGCTCTCTGCAGAGTAAAGCTCAAGCTTTTTTTCTGCTATAGGTGGTTGATTGAGTGTCGACTTGCTAGATTCAGCTGCTGCTGCTATCCTTTGAGGATAATTCTTCATACTCAAATTATTCACGCTGCGTTTTTTTCTTAACCGGCAAATAAGGTTTATTGTATTAAAGCTTCAGGCAGGCGTTCCCCCCGTGTGATTTTGCTTTAGAAAAAAAGCCCCTTGTATATTGCACATTTTTTTAAAGAGACTTGGTAATATTTCCGGACTGGCGACAGAGCGTTGATGTGGCTGCCCACTCATGTATTTTGAAATCACAATAATATCGGTGTGTGTGATCGGCAAGTTGAGAGACAACTGATCAGTGAAAATGAGCAATCGGAGCATCCTTAGCATCGATAATTAAACAATTAGATTTGTTGGTAAATATTTTAAATGATCCAATGCAATATATGTGACATGTCCAGAATCCTAGATTTACATTTTGGTTTTCACCCTTTTTAAATCTCTAAGACAGTTTCTATGACAAACCCAAAAAGTAACCCCAATGTTTCACTCTTGTTATCATGGTGGTAGATTGTGTGATATAATCTCTGAATGAAAGGAAGTGCTGCTGACCGTTTTGAGCTGAATGCCCTGGCGGATCTGGTCGAGTAAAGCGTCACGGCCCGTGTTGGTGGATGCTGGACGTTGACTGTTATTGTGGTCCACCTTTCTCAGCTGGGTGCCCTCTCTGATCTGCTCCAGCAGGGCTGACTTACCGCCCGTGGGTACAGGCACCGACTCCACGCCTCCATCCACTTCGGGTGGAGGTGGGGGTCCGGGAGGAGGAGGAGGAGGCGGAGGTGGCGGAGCTCCTCCTGCAGCTGGTGGTGGGGGTGGAGGAGGTGGAGGGTGAGACTGAGGAGCCTGGGGAGGCAGACTGGCATGAGCAGGAGGAGGAGGTGGTGGATGGCCCCTGCTTGGAGGTGGAGGAGGAGGTGCTCCAAAGCCCTGGCGGGAAGGTGGAGGAGGTGGAGGAGCAGATGTTGGAGCTCTGGAAGGAGGTGGGGGAGGTGGTGCTCCTCGTCCCCGGGCAGGGGGTGGAGGAGGAGGCGGCCCAGAGTTGTGAGGAGGGGGTGGGGGAGGAGGACCGCCACGTGACGGAGGAGGTGGAGGCGCTAAACGAGAAAAGAATGATAATAATAATAATAATAAAAAAGAATTGTGATTGGTAAAAATACCAATTGGTTGCTGTTGAGTTTTTCATTCAACTCAGCTTCGCTTTGCTCTTTGATCTTCCAGATGTCTTGCCTTGACTTCCATGGTTCCCCTTAATTAACATTCCTTAATGACATTTCAGACAGTGGACACTGAAAGTGAGAGTCGGAATGCTTCGATATCTTTAAATCGTTCCTTGCTTTGTAGACATCAATTCGCTTCACTTCATTAACAGTCGGCCGCCTAGAAGAGCCCTCGCTTGAATGCGAATTATCAGCTAATGATTCCTAATGACAATTCTTGACCTGAGTAATAAGTCCTAACAAATAAATCAAGGACTGATGTGTTAAATTCTGAGACTTAAAGGGTGTCTAAACATTTGCAAACTAAATGGCCAACATTCGCAGTACATACTTGTTTTAACAGTTTGCTGCAGAAAGTGTCTTTATGTGCATCACCACAAAAAAACAACCTGAACCACACACGTGATTTTGCCAGGGTATGAATATATTTTTCATACATCTGTAGTGAGAGTTTGTTGGTTTTACTGTATATATTGCCATTATATTCATGCCAGTGTTGAACTTTAAGATCTACCCACGTACTTGTACTGTGATGCCTTCCTAGTGTCCTACGGCACACTGCCCTGATCTCACGCTCGTTACTCATTGAGTTTGTCTTAAACTATAACTGTGTGTCAAAATAGTTTGAACTAAATACACACTGGACTGTGAAACAGTAGATTTTATTTAGATGTCTGCTAAACTGCTACATCAATGATCGATGAGTTATTATTAGATCTCTCGCACTCACACACACACTGCACGCACACACAAAGCTGTCAGTAGTTCATCCATTAAATACTGTTTGTGAGGAGGTCTTAAAGGGCCCATGACTTTAAAGCAGGCATTTCAAAGTTACAAAACATTTTGTTTAATAGATAATCCTTTTAGATTCACCCAGTTACCTCGATGGGAAACTTAAAGGGAAACGCATCATTCTTTCCATCGGTCATTCATCAATCATTCTTTCCATCCGAATGGGATAAACAAAGAATCTTTTAGTTAGTTCATGGGATCTTTAAGAATGAATTTGAAAGCCAATTAAACAAACCCAGGCAAAATACTGCACCAACAATCATTTCAAACATCTAGTGCATGCAAAACTACTGTCAGAGTTCCTGTTAAAGGAGGAAAAAAAGGAACAAAAAAAATAAAGTTGGCTGCACATACCACTCCACTTGGGGGGTCCTAAAGACAAAATCACACAGATGTAGAAAATATACAACTTTGCTTACACACTGGCTTGATTGTTTTATTTTATGTAACGTGGAGGGCTTCCAGAGGAAGTCGTCCACCAGTTTTTCTCTGAACTGATAAAGTTCTGAGACTTAAAGGACGTCTAAACGTTTATGTTAAAATACAAACTAAATGTCCAACATTCAAGAACATTCGTACTTGTTTTAACAGTTTGCTGCAGAAAGTGTCTTTATGTGCATCACCACAAAAAAACAACCCAAACCACACACGTGATTTTGCCAGGGTATGAATACATTTTTCATACATCTCAGTTTTTCTCTGAACTGTTATTGTGCACAATTCTCAGAGCACACCAGGAAAAAGATGTTTTCAACAGTAAATGGTTTATAAAACCCGATAACCTAAATGCTCAGTAACTTCACCGTTAAAATTTAACTTCCACACGTTTACACATTGAAACAGGTAACACATTGATTTGATGTGTTCAAAGGAGACCAGCACAGACTGACGGTCAGCTAGCCATGGCAACACGCTCATTTGACTGAAACTCATGAGCGGTCTGCTAATATTGTCCTTGCTATTGCTAATTTATACATTCATTTAATAAGACAAGTGCATTCCAAGACTGCTGATCTTTAGTATAACAACACGGTACATTATTTCTTTACATGACTGAGTGTCCGTGTTCGCTATGTAAAATTCCACTTATTGGAACATTTTGTTACACTGAAACGGTTACTGAATTTACTGTAACAAATAAACAAAATGTTTAACCATATGAAATATGTTTTTTTTCCCCTTTTTCTTTATACATTTGTATAAAAGCAATTTCACTCTCACAATAATGCTGTTTTACTGAACATCTGCAGTATTCAATTCAATGCAACAGCAATTTTGCACATGTAATGCTACTTAAATATTTAGACCATTATATTCCACTTTCGTCCAATTTCTCTTTGGCAATGCCAAACTGCCCCAGGTGTGAACAAGTGGATGAACCATCCTGTGTGTATTCCAGCGTCACCCGCAGTGTACACGGAATTTGGATCTGCATTCAACCCATACAGAAAACAGGTGGGCACCTGACCATCACACTCATATGTAATCCTTGCCTGAGCTGTTGCCACAAAGTTGGAAGGACAGAATAAAAAAAAAAAAAGGCTTTGTATGCTAGAGCATACAATTTCCTCGTCACTGCAACTAAAAGCTTCTGAGCACAAAGCCAGGTCCATAAATACATGGTTTGCCAGGGCTGGTGCAGCAAGCGCCCTGTGCAGATCCCTGACTACCTAGCAATCTTATTGGAATGCTGACTGCACCCCAGGCCTCCTTGACCAACATCAGACGCTTCCGTCAGTAATGCTCTCATGGCCAGTGTTGTTATAGCCAGTCCTCCCCATAGAACTGGATATATCAACAAAGAGGGATGCATGAGCCCTTGTGTTTTACCGGACAAGATCTGTCAAGATCAGATTGGGATGTCATGGTCAGGTGTCCACAAACTTTAGAGACGATATTTACTTTGGCCATTAGAGAAAGAGAGATAGCGAGAGAGACAGTTACACAATCACAAATATAGATTTACATCTCAAAAATATGAGAAAGTGGATAAAGTTAGGCTTATCTAAGCAAATCCAAATAACTCAAAACACAAGTGTTTGATAGACAAGTTCTGTGCCAAGACATAAAATCCTAATCAAACAGTCTGGTAGATATTGTTACTTCCTGGGGTAACAATGCTTCAGGAACTGATCAAATCACATTCCAGTAAGAAAAATAAAGAACTTCCGTGATGAAATCTGTATTAATTTACACCTCTTCCAAGTTAAAACAAACAGTTTATTAATATGTTAATGCGTCTTCGGGTTTTATTGCAGTTCTGTTAATGATCTGTGCAATATTAAACGCTCACCTTGTCTCTTCAGTTCATTCTTTACAGCCTCCACACCTCCTTTCTTCTCGATGAATTCATAGATCACTTTTGACGTTTTCTTGTCTTTGAGCTGTGCTTCTGAGATGCCGCACATGTCAAACAGGTTCTTCAGCTCTGGGTCAAGGTTATTCAGCTGAAATGTAGCCATGGGGGAAGGATTTTAGAAATTACAACAGCAGCACACGTTTTACTGGTCTCATTAATGAAAAGCATTCTGCATGTAAACATTTATTAATAAAATATATAGATTCAAATAATCAATCAAATCCTTATTGGTGTCAATTCTTAGAGTACATGAGCTTTTCTTTAATAAATCTGTTAAAGCACACTGAGCAATCAAAAAACAAAGCTTGTGTAACCAGACATAGGTTTAATTCATTCAGATCTAGAAAACAAAACCTAAAACAATTTTGATTATAGTGGGTGATTTGATGATGATGTTTTGCTGACTGGGACAGACATTTAGTCCAATTCTGACACCTTGTGGTAACAGGATGTCCCATTATACACACACGTGCAGAAATCAAATGCAATGCAGTCACAGTGATAGTCTCTGCATTTTGTTCTTTTTGTTAGATATAGATGTACAACACTTGCTCTATATTAAGCCTAGGCTTGTTTTTATTTTAAGCTTCTGCATGAATTTTACATATCAACCAAGATGTAGGGACAGCAATATGTACTGTATGTACAAAGATGCAGGAAAAATATTGCAGGACACACACTCATTCAACTCAAGGTTTTTCTTTATTTTTCCTGCTTTCTATATTGTAATACACTACCAAAGACGCCACAACTGTGAATTAACGAAAACAAAACATGAATCATATTTTAGATTCTTTAAAATTGCCACGGTTTATCTTGATGACAGTTTTGCACACTCCTGGCAGCCAATAAGTCCTCAACATATCCAGATCTTGAAGACGGTTGGAAAATCGTTCTGGGTGAGAACCTTATGAAACTGGTTACGTGAACGCCAAGAGTGTGGCTAGAGAGAAGACGGCTATTTTGAAGAATCTAAAATATGAAAGATTTTGCTTTGCGTACATTTTTGCCTCATTATATAATATTATTTTTATTAAAATTATTATTTATGCCATCATTATTTTATAGATTTGATTTTCCAGTATGTGTCTACAATGTTGACTTTTGATGTGTGTGATATGATGCACAAGTATAATGTGTGGGATGAGAGTGTGTGCGTGTAACAGAATTAGAGCAGAGCCTGTGTGAACACAAGGCCATTCACACTCCGACATGCCACTGCCACACAGGTCGGCATTGTGTGATAAAGAAGAGTCACTTCACTATGCATGCATGTGTGAGGGTGAGCATGAGTGACAGAGCCAACCCTTGTTGTGGTACTTACATCGAAGCCAGTGTTCGGGTCCCAGCCTACATGGCCGATGTGCCTGTTAAGAGACATGACAGAGCCCAGGTTAAAACATAAGCATACCGCAAGATAAACCAATGCAGAAAGAAAAGATTTCTCCCATCCCTCCAAATTCTTTCTCCTACAAATTCCTCACTGAACATACATTATGACCACGGATTAAAAAGCAGCACATGCTCAGTTAGGTGCATTATGCACAAATAAAAATATATATATTCCAGGACACAAAACCTGAACAGATACCTTCATCATTTCACTGCATATCATACTGTGGATGGTTGTGTATGTGACAAATAGAACTTTTAATTGGAAGGTTACCGTGATACTGGTCCACTGGAAAAGAAAGGAAAAAAAAAAAAAAAAAAAAAGACTTACTGGAAATTGCTGGGAGTCCCGATGTCAGCCTTTGTCAGTTTCTTCCTCTTGCCTTTCACCTTCTTTTCTTTCTTGTTAAGGCTACTGTGCACCATGTTGTTCATGTGGGAATTGTTGTGGAAGCTCACATTGTTAATTTCTGGGTTCTTGATGTCCACTGTCGCCATTGGCAACGTGGGCCCTGGACACAGCACATTAAACAATGACAGTCAGCTAAAACATCATTTAAATCCCAGTTCTGTTATCCATATTGCTGAGCAGGGAGACAGTCCTGCTGGCTGAGCTCTCAAGAGTTTGTGTTGCCAACACACTTATTCTTTCCATGCGCAGACACTGAGGGGGTGTTCAACAAGCCACCCAGAGCCAACAGCGCATCTCATACACACACACATTTCTTACAATACAAACTTTAATTCTATCGCAGTTTAAAGTAACTTGTTTTTCTTTCTTTCTTGAAAGAAATGATACCAATTTCCAAGAATCTACATTGTGACATTAAAAAGCCTGGAGGGCAGTAAGAGTTTTAATTTTTTAATTATTTTTTTATGACTTATAACATGACGTTAGTATTGTATCAGTACAAAGTCTAAGGGCTGATTTATACATGTGCGTTGCAAACCAGTGCGCAATATGCAGGCATTGTTCACAGATGTTTAGAGGTGCGCGACATAACACAATACTGCTATGGATAAAGAAAGTGTCCATAAGGGGGCAGTGTTGCATGTGCTGAACCAGAGTCATCAAATGCTAACCTGTAAGTTTTCTCTGGGCTTTTCCCCATTCTCCAACACATTGTTTCAGTTACATTAAAGTAAAAAAAAAAAAAAAAAACATTTTAAAAATATTTATCTGGAAAAAAAGGAATATTATTATTATTATTTTAATATTATTATCAGTTCTATCGTTAAGACCTACCTGCGTGAAAACAGTGAAATAGCATATGGTCAGCAAGAACATGTACCAAGATCAAATCTAATTGATGGCCCATGACATACAGAGCGTAATAAATAATGGAAGGATGGAAAAGTTTACATATCCTCGCATATTTGGTCACACTACAAACACACAGGTTTAAGTGACTATTAAAGGGAAGTTTTCACACCTGGGACTAATTGTAATTAGCATCTGTGCATATACCGTACAGTATAGTCCGAGAGTTGATCCATGAGGCAATGCACTGAACTGGCTTGATACTGCACCATAAGAAAGACAAAAAAACTGCCAATGGACCTGCGTAATAGGCTAGTGGAGCACTAGAAAATGCCAGTCAGTACTGTATATATAAAATATGAGGTTCTGTCGATACTAAGCTCTCTACTAAGGTCAGGTAGACAAAGAAATATTTCACTCACTCCTGCCAGAAGAATTGCTCGAGACGCAAAGAAAAACCCTCAAACAAGTTCTAGAGAAATACAGGCTGCCCTGGAAAAAATGGTGGTGGTGTTTCAAGAAGCAAAATAAGGAGGCACTTGAACATAAATGACCTGCAGGTCGTGCTGCCAGGAGAAAGCCGTTAGTCTACCCATGCCACAAAAGGCCACTTGCAGCACGTCTTCTGGAGTCATTAGAAGTGATGAGACCAACATTGAACTTTATAGTCAAGCCATAAATGTTTAATGTAAAAAGTACACCATCCTCACTGTAAAGCATGATGGTGGAACTCTTATGTTTTGGGTCTGTGTCTGTGAGCTCCAGTGGCACAGGGAAGTTAGTCAAAATTAATGGCAAGATGAATGCAGCATGTCATCAGACAATACTACCAAACAATTTGCATTCTACAGCATGGGACCATGGGACACTCTTCAATGTTCCAATATGACAATGATCCAAAGCACAAGGCCAAGCTGACCCTCCAATAATTACAGCAGAAAAAGGTGAAGATTCTAGAAAGACCATTACAGACTCCTTACCTCACCATCACTGAGCCACTTTAGGGAGATCTTAAATCTTAAAAGTTCATGCAAGACAACCTAAACATTTACAGGAACTGGAGGCATTTTGCTGATAAGAATGGGCAGCTGTACCACCTGAGAGAGAGTTAAGGACCTCATGCACAACCATCATTGATGCTAAAGATATTAAGAACATGATATTAAGAACGAAAGGTATACAAACTTTTCAACAGGGATCATCTCCTCATTTTCTTTATTGTCATGTTTTGTTTGATGATTGTGCCATTCTGTTTTGCCTTGCATATGAATCTAACTTGAATCCTATAAGAAATTAAAATAAACTAGTTTTGCCTTCTCGCTTATGTTTTATTTAAAAATAGGTACACATCTTGCAAATTCTCTCAAGGTATGCAAACACAACTGTATGAAAAATTTTTTTCTTTTCTTTCGTTCCCATCTATAAACAGTCAAATGTGCATTGAGATGAATGCAGATGGTGATGTTTGAGGTTTTCTGGGCTGATCACAGCACTCACTCCAGGAAATAATAATATTGAGTCTGGTGTCCCCACCTGGCATCATGTTAGTTCAAAGTAAACATTTAATAATTTACAAGAAGAGTACAGTATCAGAAGACTTTTCTTTTTTCTTTTTGTTTTACAGTATCTCTTAACAGGTATGTCACTGTAGGGACACATACTGAATTAAAAGATAATTCACCATTAAAATTAGCATTGAATGCAAGTACTAGAACACATACCATTTGTTGGGTCACGTCTTTTCTCTGCAAAAACAAAATTAACAATGTTAAAATTTGGGGGGCGACTCAAAAGTAAGAAATGTTTCAGCAGAAAGGGAATTAAGGGTCAGGTGACATTTTAAGGTTAGTTTGTTAAGGATCAGAATGAGAGATATCTGTAAGAAAACTGACGCTGAACGTGAAGCAGCCAAGTATTCGTGAATTCATGATGCGAGATCAAATCTCACCTCTTGTTATTTATTTATTATTATTATTTTTGTCTCTTCAAAATGGTTTGGGAGGAAAAGGTCATGAGATACAATCACATAGATATAGGTGGGAATAGGCCTAACCATAAGCGACAGTAAGCATGGAGCCCTGTGTGAAAGAAGCTCCACACACAGAAAACCTCAAACCTCAAAGCCACACATGCAAAAGAGAGCAGGGAAAACTGGACAGAAGCCATACAGGGGGGGGGAGAGAGAGAGAGAGAGAGAGAGAGAGAGAGAGAGAGAGAGAGAGAGAGAGAATGTGTGCTGAGCTCATGACAGGAGAAGGACCGTCATTTCCTTAGTCTGCAGAATTCATTTTACAGACTAAGGAAATTGCATAACATCTTTTAGCCTCTGTAAAAAAAAAAGTAAATGAAGCCACATATAAACTATTAACATTTATAAAGGTTAAAGTTCACTGTGATGCAAGTTGATACCTCAACTTGTCCTAAAGACATAAATCTATACAGTGGTGCTTATCCATAGGGGCGGAGCGACTGCATTTGTATCAGCTGTTCAACAAGACTCACTACTTTATACACATCAAACTCGATCAAAACACTAATTACCTCTTTTGTGTAACCAACAATAGCTGACTATAATGCTATGTGGAAGACATTAGCTGTTGATTTGCTAGCCTTTCACTGCGCCATTGAGCTGTGTATTAATGCGTTAATGGAAACCGCAAAGAGACCACCACTGTAGAAGGAATCACACAGCACCTTGCTCACCCTATTAACATTTTTAGTAGGAGAAGGACCAGATATGGCAGTTAATAACAAGGTGTTCAGCCTGAGCAAGTTTAAAAAAATATCTATGATCTTGCCCTAAAATGGTGAAAGATCAGGTGCAGGAAACATGTCTCGGCTGATGCAGAGAACTATTTCTATTAAAATATACACTAGGAAAATACTGTGAGAGGAAAAGTGGATATGGAATGGATGCTGTCTGTACATTTTCCAATGGCTAATTTCTGGTCTTATTTGGGATTACGAGCTAAATAGAATGGCCAAGATGGCCTATAAAAGTAGTGAAGATGGGGGAAAAAGAAAATATCAATTTACTTGTGCATCATGATTCTTTTGTGTGGCAATTCTTGTATCACCGCACTGACAACAAAATAGATAGATATTTTTAAATAGTTTTTAATTTATACACATACATTTGTGGTACTAAAATGCTGCAGTTCCTCTTTAATAGCTCTGAACTATTAGAGGTAGGCAGCACAGCAAAATTATTTACCTACAAGTTTGTTTAGAATTGTAACAAAATCTAAACAAATAAATTAAATTAAGTTAAATCAGGATTACTTATAAAATTGTGAGAATCATGGAATTGCAATACAAATCAAATTAGCATCTACAGTAGGTATTGTGATAACATCGTATCGGGTGAACTCTGGTGATTCCCATCTTTAAGAAGTTCTCTTAATCATTTTACTTTTATTGCAAGTACCGTTATCCTGCTTCACCAAAATATATGGTGATGTTGCAACTGAATACATCATTAATCAAACATCAGAACTCATTCTCACCCTATAAACTAAGTGTTATCTAGCTTTACTTTGAGAATAATGAGAAGAAAAGATATTTCCTATTAGCTAATTATTAACAGTTAGTGATAATTTGTGGAAAATCATAGAACAAGGTGTTCTTCAGGTTCGGCATTGTTGCATGAGAGGGTATGGTGCAATCTGTTAACTCTAGTGTGGACAAATTGTGAAGTTCAGTGCTCCCTGCTACGCTATTGTTAAAGTGTATGGACAATACTAGTATGTGTCAAAGTGCTAATAAAAATATTATGGCCGTATGTAAGTGGCACTACCATTTTATGGCAATCATGAACACTGATATCCTATAATGACAGATTACCTAACCCTAAACAATCATAAAGGATACACAGTGCTGCTGTTACATATTATACAAGCATATTTATTTGTATGTAGTACTGTATATAAAGCGGTTACAAACTAGTATTAAAAAAAAATCAAATCACGTCACCATGAGGCGCTTGTGCACGAAGGATGAAAGAGAGAAACTCAAGAAGCAGAAAGAAAGACTGGCATAATCACCGGTTTTCTTCTGTCGTCTGCTGATGAGGTCATTAAGGGCACAGCGGAATCGTTTCGCTTCCTCTTCATTCGCAAAATTCAGGCCGATCTGACAAGACTGAAAAGCACAGAGCACAGACAGCCGTTCAGATTTCACGTGTTCTGTGCTAGAAATAGGAGGCAAAAGGAGGCATAGCTACAGACACATTCTACAAAGTGCTGTAGTGGTTTTGATAACATAACTGATTTAAGAAGAATGCTGAAACAGTAAACTATATTGTTTAATGTAAAAATAATACATGTTCCTGCAATTACTGGGGTTCAAATGCAAGCGTAAAAAATTGCATGCATGCACACACAATGCTCGGGGGCAAGAAAATTTGCCCCTTCCTGAATTTTTTTTTTTGCATAATTGTCACACTTATTTGGAATGGTGGCTCAGGCAGTTAAGGCTCTACTGTAGGTTGGTGATTTGGGGATCTGAGGATCCGTGTTTGAGCCCCGCTGCCGGTGGTTGACACCCCCCCAGACTACTCAGCCAGTGCCGGTCCCAAAAAATAGGATAGTTGTATGAGGAAAGGCACCCGGCGGAAAACCTGTGCCGAGTTTTGGCAACCGCTTAACAGGAGCAGCCAAAAGAATGTTTGTTGCACTGTGAGCAAACAAATTTTTATATTATAAGATATCTACTTCCACTTTAGTTGATGGCTAGTCACGTGGTCTACTGTGTGTGAGGATTATATTTTTATACCATATTTATTTTCTGTTTTATGATGCTTATTACCTGCTTATTACAACTAGTAGTGTTATAATCAATTATCAGTTGTAAAGCACATACCTCACCATCTCACAGTATTAACTGATAAGCAAAAATGAAATTGAACTCAGCCTTCCAAAAAATTTAGTTAATCACAGTTCATTTATTAACTAAGTAAATACAAAATGCAGTCCTTAAATTATGATTTATGAAAAAAGCTGTTCAAACCTGCCTGGCCCTATGTGAAAAAGTAATTGCCCCTAAACCTAATACAACTAGTTATGCCACTCTTGGCAGCAACAACTGCAATCAAGCATTTGTGATAACTGGCAATGAGTCGTTCACGTCGCTGTTGAGGAATTTTGGCCCACTCTTCATGCCCACAGTTTTGCCGAACTGTTTTAATTAAGCAACATTGGAGGGTTTTCAAGCATGAATTTTCTTGTTTAAAAAGTCATGCCACAGTGGTGGACTTGCTGGTGTTTTTCGGATCAATGTCCTGCTGCATAACCCAAGTTCACTCGAGCTTGAGGTCACAAAATAATGGGCGAATATTATTCTTCTAAATTTTCTGGTAGAGCGCAGAATTCATCATTCCATCAATTATGAGCAAGATGCCAAGGTACTGATGCTGCAAAGCAGCACCAGACCATCACACTACCACCACCATGTTTAACTGTTGGTATGATGTTCTTTGCACGGAACGCTGTGCTAGTTTTACACCAGAAGTACTGAGATGCATACCGTCCAAAAAGTTAAACTTTTGTCTCATCAGTCCACAGAATATTTGCCCAAAATCTTGAGGATAATTGAGATGTTTCTTGGAAAATGTGAGACCAGCTGTTGTGTTCTTTTTGGCCTGCAGTTGCTTTTGCCTTTGAACTCTCCAATGGAGGCCATTTTTGCCCGATCTCTTTCTCATCATTTAATCATGAACGCTGACCTTCATCTATGTGCTCTAGGAGTAATTTTGGTAGGTCACAACTTTTCATCACAACTTTTCGCCATCTGTAGATAATGGCGCTCACTGTGCTTCGCTGAAGTCTTAAAGCCAGAGAAATGGCTCAGTACTGTAACCCTTTCCAGACTGACACATATCAATTAGTTTGTTTCTCATCTGTTCTTAAATTTCTTTACATTGTGTTGTTTGAGATTTATCATCATGCTTGAATTGTCAATTTCTATTTAAGCAATTTCTTGATTCAACAACTGGGCAGGTTTTTCCATTAATAAATTAAATATATTATCTATTAATATATACATTTAAAAACTGCATTTTGTATTTACTCAGGTTATCCTTTATCAAATTTTATATACATATTTGCTTGATGACCTCAATCATTTAAGTGTGACAAATATATATAAATAAATAAATCTAGAATAGACAAATACTTTTTCACACCACTGTGTGTGTATAAAATTAATTAATTGTGATTAACTATGTCCTTTGGAAAGCTGACTTAAGTTTTACTTAATTTCCACATTTTTATATTATGAGATGGTGAGGTATGTGATTTACAACTGATAATTGATTATAACACTACTAGATGTCATAACAGGTAATAAGCATCACAAAACAAAAAATTTTTATGGTAGAAAAATATAACACACACAAGACATGTGACTAGCCATCATCTAAAGTGGAAGTAGATATTACACAAATAGAAAAAAAAGAAAGAGAGAGAGAGAGAGAGAACAGTGTAATTCAGAAAGCTTATTGGGGAAATAGTAGGATTAAAAGTGAAAATGACTTACATCCCCTGGAAACGAAATAAAGTAAGGTCTTGAACTATTGCTTGTAAAATTAGTGTACAGCTCTTGCTCGAACTTAGTTTTCCCATCCTGCAAAACAACATGAAAGAACAATGAATAATATCCGTCCTCCAGCCCTGCATATTTTTGCACATGTGCTACATTCATGATTTGGAATTTCACAACATGCACTCACGTGCATGCACGCACACACACTCGCAGCTTGTCAGTACTTTAAAAACTACATAAATAACTAGTATTAAATAGTACAGCAGGGGGAGCGCTTTTTTGTTGTTGTTGTTATTCTCCAAATCCCCAAAATTATGGATTAGCCTTCCAATTTAGGTCTAGGCTGAAAATCTTTTTTTTTTTTTAGCCAAGCTTTTTTAAAAATAGTTTTGCATTAGGCAAAGATGCAGATCTGGGGGACTCATGGAGTGTTATGGTATGTTTAGATGCTGTCTTCACCCACTCTGATTGATCACTTGGGTTTCTTGACGGTGAGGTGATTGGTTGCTTTACTTTCCAGAAAGCCCTCATGTCTGTGTTTCCTTCTGGCTCTCCCTTTTAGTTATGCTCTCATCGTTATTCCTGCCAGAGTCCCTCTTTGCACTCTGCACTAAATATATATTCACCATATACATTATGTGACTGTAACCATACCTGATCCAACTGTTCTCCCTCTCTCTCTTACACATGGAACTCCTGACCTGCCTGTGATCCAGACCCATTCTGCTCTCCAAAACTGCCTGCCCCACTTCTGGTTGGAGAGCTTGTTGCAAGGAGGCTCTGTGTGAACTGCTTGGGATGTGTGTGGTGACTAGGGAAAAATCCACTTGACCAAAATGATGGTCTGGGATGGCTTGTGACTGCAGTCACGCAATAGATCATGACTAAGATCCCAGTTTTGTCACATGAGCCTCCAATAACAAAGGTGGACTTCATATTAACTTCCAGCCTCCTAACACACAGTATAACCGCAAATCAATCCACACACACACACACACAGACACACACACACAGACACACCTATAGCCTGAGGGATAGCTGCAGCAGACTCACCTTGATATCAAACACACGAATGAAATAAGACCTCTGAGGGTTGTCTTTCACTAAGCAGGCTACTCCACAGCATCGTTTGTTCCAAGATGGACCTCTTTCTGCTGCGTACACCTGCACCACCGCTGAACACAGGGTCTGCCGAAAGCACAACCAGAGCTTTCTGTCAAGCATAAAGCTGCAAACTGCAAAGTAAATCCAGTAAATCCAGTCAAACAATTTGCATACTGAATTCACGCAACTTTTGCATTTTCCAGTTAGTAATTTGGAAGAACGCTTCTTGTTTCCTGATTATTTTAAATACAGGATGTTCAGTGTGATGCCACCGGGTGGCAGAAGTGGAAACTACACAATACTGGGCATAATGTTTATGACGGGTCGGTGTAAATAATTTGTTAAATTATAAAGTGGCATAAAGATAATGGGAAAGATCATCATCAATAAAGTGATAACAGCCAATTACATTTCTGATATATTACTGAGTTTTTAATTGCCACATTTCTCTATTCAATTTATTACTTTAACCCTTATGTGACTAATGCGCATTGTTACTTTTAATGCTAGTAACAAAGTTAAAGTACCATAGGCACTGACCATGGGATGGTTTCCTCATTGAACACGACCATGTCTCTGAACATTGATTGTTTTCATGATTGTTTTGTTCCATGTTTTTAGTTTACCGTTTCCCTTTAGCAATAGGGATTACTAATTATTATTGAAAGAGACTACAGTATATACTGTATGTCTATCGTCTATAGGTGCGCCACACTAAGTTAAGAATGTAGAACATGTATAACTTTGACTAAGATATTAAAAATTTCAGCCACATTAAAAGAACCACAAAAACAGAATAACAAAAGTTCTACAATGGATATATCGACTCTGTGTGTGTGTGTGTGTGTGTGTGTGTGTGCCACATGGAAAAGAGAGCAGCAGTTGTGTCCTCTAGGCTAGCAAAGGCAAAAAGCAGGCCAATGTCTTGGCAATAAAGTCAAAGAGAAAAAATCCAAGATTTGAAAAAGATGAAATATGAAATATTTTGAATATGTGTAAGCAAACAAGTGTGTTTGCTTACACACACGCACTCACACATAATACAGTCAAAAGTCTAAGTCACTTTCATAAATATCTGAGGATTAACAGGGTAATAAAAACCAATGCAAAAAAATACCAATGCAAAAAAAAAAAAAAAAATGCCATAGTAGGCAGATAACTAAGACAAACAAGACAGGAAAGTAATTCAATCTGTGTGCTAAACTGCCACGTCAGTAACAGCAGTAATAACGACACATGGCTTTTCTTCATCTCAAACAGGGAAAACTGTTTCCTGCTCATGCTCGAAAAAAGCAATATCAGCATTAGGATATTCTGACCAAAGGAAACACACAGACAGATCAGTCACTCGGTGGAAACCCAAAACAGAGACTGAATGGCTCTTTGGAGAGATGCTCCAGAGAGCCAGTTCATCAGGTTCAATCCAATATCACCAGTTTTAGACCAGTGTTAGACCACAAGGGACAGTTTCAAGTTTTTATACAAATGTACAATTCATCTTGAATTCATCTTCAGCTCAGACTGGAAAATGTATTTTACAGTAACTCGGCTGGTGCTAATATGGGAATTTAAACAGAGTTCAGCACTAGCTCAGCACTATTCGTCCCTCAAGCACAAACCTTGCAGTGGAGGAGGCAGATCAGTTCACTTCCTGTCAATAACGACTGCTGACTGTGCACACATCCCTGTTTGGACAGCTCTCCACCCTCTCCTTCCTCCCTTCTGCCCACCCCTTTTACCCGACTGTCTAAATTGGACGTCATCCACATTCTCTCTATCAGACTTCAGAGTTTGTTCAGAAACAAGCAATGAATGGACACATGACTGCTGGAAACGGACTCCGCTGTCATGTCTCATATCCAGCTGTCCCTCTAGAAGCCCACTTCATGGCCTGGCTCACTGGCTGTCTGTTCTCGAAAAAACATCACTGTTGTACTGTCAACTGCATATTTAGCTATATCCAGCATGGGCAAGGATAAAGTTATTATTATTATTCAAAGTTATTATTTCTAACTAGAAGTGAAAAAAATTATAATTGTATCTGGTTAAAGTGTTATTGTTAATCTAGGGGGGGGGGAGGGGTTGATTCAATGTCAGAAATAGGTGAGTAAACTCCCTCGTCATTGGGGTGGTACAAACAAGGGTACAATTTAATAGGTATCTGGGCAGAGGTGGCTCAGTGGTTAAGGCATTAGACTACAGTTTGGAAGGTTGCAGGATCAAACCCCACAACCACCAAGTTGCCACTGTTGATCCCTTAACATTCAATTGCTCAGATGTATAACACGTTAAAAATGTAAGTCGCTCTGGATAAGGGTGTCTGCCAAATATCATTTACTTGGGAAGGCACACCTGTTGTACCTCTAGATAGTTTTTAACATGCAGTCTTAAACAACCATCAGAGGTCCAATTTACATGGCTTAAATTTCGAAATATTGCCTTATACAGATGGAAAAAAAAAGATATAGACTAAAATGACATATTTTTATCTGAAAATAAATATAGACTGTGGGGACAAATTATGGCAATTATATTTGAACAACTAAGATGGTTTAAGATTAATGCTGGTGTGAGATTGATCAAACTGCAAAACCCCTTTCCACTCACATGAAGCAACCGATTTTAATACGCCTACAATACAAACTAACTCATATTTGCATATTGAGGTATCCTGAGATATCGGAATTATCTTGTCCAATATATACAGTATATATATAAACTATATTATTAAAATATATTATCACTGCCTCTGCATGGAGTTATAGTTAGGCCCATCCCTCAGTTAAAAAATAAACCTCTGTTTTTGCACAGAAACAAATTATATTTTCACTCAAACTTTTCACACACAATCTTCTATAGCTATATTTTCTGTAGCTAAAGTTTTCTATATTTTATTTCTTATTTTATTCCATCATTTATTTCTTGTTGATCATAGTTTTCAAGGTCAGTGGTGGATGTAAAACCATTTCACTTCATATCATACTGTGTATGACAAATTTTCATTTGAATTTAATTGGATTTTTGCTCACGGGGGTTGCCAGATACCACAACAAAATCCCTCTATACAATGAAACTCTGTCCACTGTGCCCTATCAAACCAGGCCGAATAATAGCTGTACAAGGACTTGTATTGCAGCCCAATTATATACATGCTTTGCTTCACTAACTTTAGCATACTTTTTGATTACCAAAATCATTTAAAAATTACAACAAGAACAATAATAATCATTCTTATTATTATAATAATTATTATTATTTTTCAATACTCCGAGTTCTACAGGAATATAAATGAATGGAAAACAAAATTAGACTTGTCTCCTTTCCTCCTTCCATGTTTCTCTATCATGCTTCCCTTTGAGTGTAACTGACCACTGCCACTCTATTTACTGTACAACTAACATTGCTTACTTGATGAAAGCTTTCCTCATCACTCCTGTACATATTTGAAGCTAAAACCTGACTCTGCACTAGAAGTTGCTGATTTCAGCAAATTCCTTTTAGCTTGGACAAGGAGGGAAACTAAACCTTAATGAGTGTGATCATTCCTGAGTTGGAACAAACTGACTTCATTACACATACGTGGTGCCACAAACTTTACCTGTTATACAGAAGTGAGAGGAAAATGAAGTACTGGTTAATGCTTCCCTGCAAGCCATTTACAGTTGCCTGGGACAGGAAAAATAGTTCAAATCCCAAGCAGGCCTATTAATCCCAAGAGTGCCCGGCGGCCCCACTACATTTCCTACAGACTCCATTTGAGCTTTTGAACGTTTTGAACCAACACTGAAAAAGACAAGATCGTGTACAAAAAAAAAAAACAAGAAAAAAGGCAACAATTTACAACCAAACAAATTACCAAATGAAACTCTTCTGACATGGAATCACTCTTCTACCGTCTGGAGGAAGAAATCGACATTCATCTGTAACCTTAAAACGAGTATCGGTTCCCTCCTGCATAGTTAACACGAGTAACTGGAGCTTGTCACAAGGGTTACACTTTCCTGACAACTCAGGCATTTTAACATTAATACAATATTCATAATCTTAAAATAATGAATGATACAGGAATATTTTTTTTCTTTTAAAATAGAAGGAGCAGACTATTAAATCTAAGCTTTATCAAACCTGTATTCTGTCCCTGAGGTAAAACTCGGCTCACATTAGCTTCACTGAACTGTTTGTTGTGGTAAATGTTATTCTTTTATCATCATCTTATGAATGGTGTAAATTAGTATTTTTTAAGTCAAAGATTAAAATCATACTGTAACTACTTAATGCAGGTGGATTTCGCTAATATTTCAACAAATTGGACGGACCCTAAGTTATAGTGTAAAAGTAAGTGATTTTACTTCTGCTAACCTTAACGCAAGGAGTCAATCAAGACTTAAACTCTGCCTGCTTCATGCTACGTGCCTAGCATCATAACCCGTTATAATGACGCTGCCCTTTAACTGATGCGGAGAAGTGAAAAGGGGGAATGAAGTCTCGCAGTAAGTAAGGTTACTGGATGGACGTGTTCAGTCTGCATGCAGGTTGCTGTGTGCACATACAGAAAGATGGACACCTTGTGCCTGAGGTAAACAAACCCGGTAAGCGCTCCGGCCTAGACTGCAGGAGGAAACTCACTGCTCGAGCTTGAGCTCAGGACGCGGTGTCAGACTGACAGCAGAAACGGTGGACTCTTTACAGAGAGACATAAAGGAGAGAGGTGTCTCTGGTCCCCTGTTAGACCGGGTCCCTTCACGTTCCATGACCTGTATTTCGCATGTCAGTCCCGGCTAACACAGGCTAGCTTAGCATCACAACAAACACCGCTGTGAACACATCAATGCAGCAAAGCGACCGTTTAACACCGCACTCCTCTGCCAAATCTATCAGGATCATTAAATAGAGCTGGCGAATGAACTTCTCCGTGTGCACAACTTACGATGCATTTCCTGCCAAGGTAGTTGAACAGACACTCGTTCTCCTGTGGCGTGAGAAGCAAAGAGCCCACATTAGCCAGCCTTCTCTGAGGTGCCGGTGCACTCATGTTGCAAAAGCAGCAGGCCGACGAGTCCGGGTATTTGTATCTCGGTAAAGTTCCTTTTTTTTTTTATGTGAAATAGATGCGATCAGACATCATCGTGGCCTGCACTCGGCCCATCCTGGAACTGCATTCCGCTAAGAGCCAACTCAGAGCTCGGGTTTTCTCAGCGCGCACCCTCTTCACCAACAAAACTCCTAATCCAGAGGATAAAAGTCCGTTTAAATGTTTCAATAGGCGATAAACTGCAAAATATAAACTTTCATCCCGAACTCCCACAGCAACAACGATCCCTCAAACCAACATGGCAGCTTGGTGGATGAACCGATGCGGCAGCCGCGAAAGGGGGTCTTAAAATCAGTCGTTTAACATGTTCTTAACAGCAAAAGAACGCATATGGAAAGATTCGTTCATTAAAATCGCAGCTCGTTTAAGTTAAGCGTTAATTGTGTGCAACGTTGTTGTAACGGTTCCAGTAACATGGCGTATTCCTGAAGTGCCCCCTCCCCCTCCGGGGTGAATGGTTTGTCCCTATTTCCCCGTGCATTCTGCAGTATGCGGACGGAGGAGCGGAGCTCGGGATGGGCGGAGACTCATGAAACTGGAGGATGGGGGGCTACAACGTCATAGCAAGGCGGAAGATTCCAAATGATTTTGCATGTCCATTGCAGGGCACACACACACACGCACGCAAGCACGCCCGCACACACGCTCATTCACACACTACGGGCAATTTGGGAATTCCAGTTAGCTTCCTCTGCATGTCTTTGGATAGTGGGAGGAAACCAGAGTACCCCGAGAAAACCCACCAAACACAGGGAGAACATGCAAACTCCATGCCCATAGACCCCAAGGTGGGAATCAACCCCAGACCCTGGAGATGCAAGATGACAGTGATAATGTTGTCCAGAGATAAAATGGGAATAAATGCAATGGTAATCACCACTTGCCTCGACAGTGTTTATATATTATTATTATTATTATTATAATAAAGTCCTCACCCAGTGAATGTGATCTTTACTTTCCCATGCTTGTCTTGTTAAGGAATAAGATGAATAAAGCATGCATTTCTTTTGGTTGTCTTGTTATTTTTAAAACCTACACAATCAAAGTATGTGCATTAAAACAGGATATTTATTATAGTTAAATAGGTATTTATATATTTATCATGATTACAATCCTGAACACAGTGTGGGGTGGACTTGGCACCTTATTCGGGGTGTATCCAGTGTTGCTCCCTAATTTCCTTGAAAAAGGCTCCAGGTCCTCTGTCAACCTACACAGAATAAGTGGGATGGATAAATTGTTGGTGTGAAGTATAAATTGCCAACTTTCCCAACCTATTTTGGGAATGATTTTAACATGACATGATCAATCATTTTTACAACTTCATTTTGTTAGTGATGCATGGAGCTCATGTCTATTCATCACCCTTTCTGGTTCTGTGGGGGAAACAGCAAGGTGTGAAGCTAACAGTAGATACAGCTGCAGAGCCAATTAGAATGATAGTTCAAGCACTTCAATTGTGTTGAATGGCAGGAAGAAGTGTGGGCAGAAGACATCTCTGAGCAGTCCTGTGGAATATGAGAAAGGCTTTTCATTGAAATACTGAGACACAGAATAGCCAGCAGCGAGCATGATCAGTGGCACAGGAGCAGCACTGAACGCACTACAGACTGGTGTTGAGGCTGCCTTGGCTTAAGATCAATGCTGTGGTGGAAAGACCAGACACCTCATTAGTGGTACAGGCTGATGAAACTTAAAGTTGGAAAAGCCTTCCTACATACAGCCAGGATATAAAATTGCTGTTATGTTGGTTTGCAAAACATATTATTATCTAGGCCAACAAATCAGTGAAGCTGGTTGCACAGATGAGACCAGTTTGGTTGATTCAGACGCTATTGTTGGAGCCTGGTAAAAATATGCTGTGCTCACTGCCATTGGTGCCTGGACAAGTCATTGGCACACCGATTCAGGAGGCATTGAATGATTGCCTCCTTCTGTTTACTACAAATAGCAAAATGTCAGGACAGATTGTTTTGGCACTCATACGTGTTTGAATGCTACAGTATGCAGGTTTTAAAGTCTGATTGCCTTCATGGTAGCGTGAATCACACTGTTGCCACCATAGCAGCCTATTATATAAATGTGGGTTTACTGTATGTCAGAGTTTGCTCTGATCAAGCCTTTGGTGCACAATGTATTAAACTACCGGGGATCATGTCCTTAGGTCTAAAGTCTTGACTAGAAGAACATAAGGACATAAGACTTTACTATTCAATGTATTCAAAATGTGTCCAGGATGCCCTAGAGCCTCTGCTGGCATGGTTTGGGCACACACGCTTACCTAGATGATTGTTTATTTTGTGCATAGTCTCAACAGCAGAGCTGCAAATCTCACATGTGGAAGTGTTTCGGATTGGTGGCAAGAGCATATGTATGTACCCTTTCATGGTTATCCAGGGGATTTTTGAGGTATCCTCGAAGCTTCTCCTGGCAAATAGGGAAGGGATGGTAATGGAAAAACCTGTGAAAATGAAAGGAAGATGGAAAATGGCTTTATGTCAGCATACTGTATCATAAGCCTCACTATGGGGCGAATACTATAACATTCTGGGTAGTTGTCTCCTGTTTTTTAGAACTGTCAACCTACCAAGCAAGTTGATGTGTTTGTGAACAGTCAGACAACTCAATGCCCAATGAAGTTCACAGACAAGGAGGCAGATACAGATAATCTCGGTCAGGTTGACGTGCCGGCATAAATAAATGCCTCCTCACGGCCACCACTATTATTTAATTACATTGTAGAGCATTCGACAGCCTATGCAAGTAAGGGTTGCTGTCATTCCTGTTCTGGCTGAACAAATCATGGTCCGTCTTGTTGTTGATGATTATGGATTGTAAATTTATATAAGAGCAGAAGAGTGCACCAGTTTATATATATATATAGTTTTATAAAACAATATGCATAAATGCCTTGAACCTTAAACAACGCTTTTTAGTTGTTGAGTTTTGTAAAGCCAGTTCGAAGCATCTCTTTCTAGATCAATCCAGCATTGGCTGGCTACAGGGGACAAATTGATGGTTTCCCACTAGGATCACATAAACCGTCTCAAAATTTCCTTAAATGTGCAAAATGTCTGTAGCCTTTATGCAAAACAGTGATCCAAATGTTGAAGATGAAATTAGTACTAAGCAGTTTGTGCAACTTACTATATGAACTAATGAAAATAGATCTCACTTAAGACTTCCTTTTTACTGTGGTCGAAACCCAGAACTGCCACCAAAGATTGTGATGTTATTGATATCTGTTAACATGCAGTATCTGGTCTTGAAGACAAAAAGCGTGCTAAGGCTAGCCCTGTGTGAAAGACATTTGGGGGACACAATACTTGGGGGCTCTACTGCCTAAAGTTAAGAAGCTCACTGAGTAAAAGGAAATGATTTCAGAAGAGTATGAACACAGGTCATGAGGCGCCTTCTCCCATGAAATACAAATTCAGCATGATAACATGTGCAAAATTGTTTCAATACAAAATAAATAAATAATAGATTAGGATAGATGGGAAAATGTAAAAAGCTCAAAGATGCAGATTAAGCTATGAGGCTGAAAGATCACAAGCACCCTAGGAATGGCGAGACCTGCAGTGAACTAACAAGGTCCTTAAAATCAGGACAGAAAAACATAATAGCAGATGTTGCTCTAGCACTCAGATGAGCACACCAAGACAATATGCATTGGTGAAACACACTATTAAGAGGAAATAATTGGATCACTTGTTGCTATTTGTAAAGCAGGAACACAGAGTTCATCATCTACATTTGCCAGATTTTACAGACTGCTTCATTACAATTCATGTGCTCTGTGTTAGGTGTGAGTGATTCCCATCTGCAGTAGGCAGCAGAATTAATCATTGAGTCTCAAAAATGATGGTATTTGTAATGTTTATGATGTAAGCAATCTATGATATTGTCCGGCAATTTGCATTATCAGGACATGTTACGAACCCAAAAAATGTTATACATATGGTTGTTATAAGAGGGGAAATTAGAAAAGGACCGGTAAGTATTATTTCCCAGGATCTTATTCAAATTTCATTTAACAATTCATACAAAAGGAATAACCTTCATAGATCCTTGTTGGCTCACTGTAAGTTCAGTCCTAATGCACTTAATGTTGAACAGTGGTACGACTAAAAACTCCTAGCAGGATTTAACAGTTATATTGCCAACTAATTTCAGTAAGTTATCAGTAAAATTGTCATGTTATAGCATCATGCTGTAATATTTAAAAGGTTATGGAGACATTTTGGAGATTGTAAAGAGTTCAAGTTCTTACCACCCGAAGACCTGGTAGTCACTATATATATTTTTTTGCTTTTTTTTTTTTTAGCATACTGCGTAATAGTAAAAGTAAAAGTACTGCAACTAATGCCACATTTTCTTTCATACTGATTACTGATTTTATACTGATTATTTTAAGTTATATTTTTTTTGCATTGCTGCTGCCACATCCACAGGAACACTGGGAAAACATACAGACTCTTATCTGAGCTCACGGTAGAACAGGGCACCATGGAGAACGAGTGAGCAGAGCTACAGTACCCACTGCACTACCATTCCACCAATATTAGTAGCAAGGTGACAGTTTTTAAGGTTTTTTCCCTGAAACAATATGAGGAAGAAACCAGATTTAACAGGGAACTTACTGAGGGTCATTACTGAGGAGCGTGTGCAGATATTAACGTGCGACTGACCATCTACAGGGTGCCTCTAAAATTACAGAAAGCTCTAAACAGAAGAGGAATCAGGATGAATCAATGAGTCAATCAGGTTTGGTGAGTAAGAGCAGCCACAGCAATAGAAGTGTGTCAGGTGTAAGAATCAGGCCCCAGCAGCACCACACAGCAAGAGTACATGATATACAGCACACAGAGAGAGAGAGAGAGAGATGAATAGATTATTAGACATCATGCAGTGGTTTACAACAATATACTCTTTGAGAAGGTGCAGGCGGGAACTCCAGGAGGTCTAGCTATGACAACATAACAAAAAGGCAAAGCCAGAAGGTAACACCCTGGGACATATGGCATCTCTTTACTCCACTGTCAACAAACCTGAGTCATTACATAAGAGGTGGGGTGACGCCAAAACGTTCCAGTTTACAAAAACTCTCTGTGCCCATGATCTCTCCAAGCTTTTACCTTTACGAGAAAATATTTTTACAAAATACCTCCTTAAGCAAACTATGACCCAACTACGAGCCCCAAACATTAATTGGAAAGCATTCCTTTGGGGATTTAAAGAAAATTACCTTGCTATATGACTCTGATTCATTCCTTCATTCTGATTGCATGACACTATTTTACATAACAATATAATGTGTACATGTTCATACACAAAATACAGTGATAATTAATAACATTTCATCATTTAATCGACCTGGAACTGATGGTATATACAAATGAATTTTACTAACGTGATTTGTGAAAAGGAATAAATAAGCAAATGACTCTTGATCTATCAAACAATTTAATGCAATACAAATATAATGAAATCCAAGGCCTGAACGAATGAGTACTGGATTTTTTGCATTAGGGACAATTTTTCCACTGTTAGGTAATGCTTAAGATTAAACAATGATAGAAGCTAAGAGAGAGATGAGAGCAGATGGAGAAATAGTTCAGCGGGGTTTCATGCCAGGAGCCTCATGGCTAAAATGTCATTGTGACATCTTGTGGGTGCAAAATCTGTTATTTGACACATGTTACTGGAGTCCCAAGCACTAAAGCACTATCAACTATATTGTGTCTACAATTACAGGCAGCACGGTGGCTTAGTGGTAAGCACTTTGGCCTCACATCTCCTGGGTTGAGGGTTTAACTCTCATATCGGGTCTGTATGCATGGAGTTTGCATGTTCTCATTCTCCCTGTGCATGGTAGGGTTTCTCCGGGTCCTCTGGTTTCCTCCCACAGTCCAAAGATCTGTGATGGATTGGCACTCTGTCCAGGGTGTACTTCACCTTGTGCTCTAAGCCTCCTGGGATAGGCTCTAAGCCCCCTGCGACCCTGAATACAGCATAAAGTAGTATAGACGATGATTGTGTATGTGTTCGTGTGTGTGTGTGTGTGTGTGTGTGTGTGCATCCTGTGATGGATTGGCACCCTGTCCAGGATGTACCCCACTTTGTGCAAAAGTCTTCCGGGATAGGATCCAGGACCCCCTGACCTTGTATACAGGATAAAGTGGTATAAAAATGTCTAAAATTATAACCATGTTATAAAATATGATACAGAAGAATTTATGCTATTTACTACTACTACTATTACTACTACTACTACTACTACTACTACTAATTATTATTATTATTATTGTCGTGTGTTGCAAAATAATCTACTGCCAGCCACAAGAGGGCGGCATAATTCACTGTAAGGACTTTTTCAGTCTAGGCCAGTGGTTCTCAACCACTACCCTGCATTTGTTTTAGTGCTTTCTCTTCTCTGCCCACCCACTTCAATTAGGACAATGTTGTTAATTAGTTCATAAGTTAAATCGGATGTCCTAGATGTGCAGAGAAGGGGTCTTCCAGGACTGGAGATGAGAACCACTGGTCTAGTCCACACTGTGTGTTTTAGCCCTAAAAGAAGGAAGAGAAGCAACACTTCCTCCAAGGTAGGGAAACTCCAACTGAATCAGAACAAAATATATTTTTGTACGACTTTTAACCTTCCAGAATGTTAAAGTAAAGAAGTACAGCCATCGCATAAGCAGAAGCAATTGCTCCACTCAAATAGGTGAACACAGCCAGTTATAGTTCTAAGGTACAGTATGTTACTATTATTATATACCAAAAGAAGAAGCTGTTTAATAATATATTTTGTCAGAGCAGAATATTCATGAACTTAAGTATCCAAAGAAATAATTTAATTGTGGTGTATGTTTTAGGTGCTAATAAGAGATTAATTACTCCTATCCATTCATTTATTCAGCATGGATCATATAATACAATAATATACACACCCAATTAGACCTATGGGGCAATTTATTTTAGCCATTTCATCTATGATATGCAAGGGGTGTTTTTGTGCGGTGTGAGAGAACCAGAACCCTAGAGAAAGCACATGCAGAAACATGTACAGAAATTATATGCAGACAGACACTATGGCTGTCTGAGAGAGTGTTTGAGGACTATTGGGTCCTTGGAATTATATGACACTTATCTTACAATTCTGTAATCCATGATATTAGTTCTGGCCCCCACTAAGTTCAAATATGCCTAAGTATTTTTATTCTAGCATTTGGGATACATTTTGCATTAATAAACAAAATCCATCCATCCATCCATCCATCCATCCAGAAAAGTCTAACTAGGGAATGTGGAGGCCAGTGGTGACCATTGTACTGTATTTATTCCCATCTTGTACAACTATGGTAGGACCTCCAGTCAACATTCACACACAATCTGCATGTCTTTGGACTGTAGGAGGAAACCACAGAACCCAGAGAAAACCCCCCAAGCACAGGGAGAAATAAGCAAAATACAAAAACAATAAAATCAATCAGTAGTTCACTTAGTTAATTCCTTTATGCAGCATTTCCTCACTTACTCATTCTCTATACAGAGTATCCTTTACAGGGTCATGGGAGACCTGAAGCCTATCCCAGGGGATACAGGGCACTAGGCAGGGAGTACCTTGCACAGGGTGCCAATCTATAACAGGACAAACAAGCACACATGCACTTACTGTACACTCAAAAACTATGGGCAACTTGGAAATACAATTTTGAAACGCCAACTGCATGTCTTTGGACAGTTGGAAGAAATCAGATTACCCGAATGAAACCCAAAGCACAGGGAAAACATGCAAACTCCATGAATATAGACCCAAGCTGGGAATTAAACACTTGATCCTGGAAGTCTGAGGTGGTTGAATTTATTAATTTAAGATATTTTCTTCAAAAATATTATATTTTACTTATTAATGGAATGTTGTGTCTTAGTTTTAAAATAATGAATATAAGCATAAAATAAAAGAATATAATATAATTAAGTTAAAAACTGAAAAAAATACTAAATAGATTTCTTATTTAAATAATTTATTCTCAATATGTTTCTGCCACAGAACTACAGAACTCCATCCTGTAACTGAAAATGATTTGTCCCAATGCCATGTGACCAGCATATTATACATTTTGAATACAGCACTGCTATTCTTCTCTCTGCTTCTCCAAAATATACAGCTCTCCTTGTAGGATCAGCATCCCAACAAGCCCTGAATCTCAGCCTTTTCTCAGCTGCTGACATATATATAAAACAATTAGATAAAAAATAAATAAATAAAACGAACAATGTCTGCTGTGACATATATAGACTGATAATGCTAATGATGTAGGAACAGTGACTGATTATGTACTCTACTGGTAATTTAGTTGACAGTGAACATAGTCGATAGTTTCCTTATTTTGACACATTTATGAAACTATCTGAGAGGTAGAATTTTACCATAAAACCATTTTCTTAAACAGTTGAATGTCATATTTGAATACATGACTTTATTAAAATATAAAGAATCTTTAAACCGTGACAGTGTACGTAATATACGTGACTGTCAATTAAGATACTCAACGGCAGTAAGATTTTATAGATCAAATATTACAAACAATGAGAGATAGAATCACAGCATCACAGAATGCTTAAAATGATATATATATATATATATATATATATATATATATATATATATATATATATGTATATATATATATATATATATATATATATATATATATATATATATATATATATATATAAGAATATATATATATTCTTCAGCATACTAACATTAACGTTTATGTTGCTAAAATTAATGCTTTTTATTCTTTATTCGTCAACCAAAACACCCTTAACTGAGAAAGCAGGAATTGAAAAAAAAAAAAAGTCAATTTGGGAGCATTATGACAAATTTCAAGCTAAATGAAACATATGATGCACAAAATATTTGCATGATATTATAACATACAAAAGAATATGTGGATTGTGATATATTTTAAGAAAATAATTAAAAGGGGATTAGGGGATTATATACTATAATCACATTTACTGTACCACACCACTAATTATTGTATACATCCAATGTTGTTTATCCTCCTCTGATACACCGTGGAGTTTTAATCATGTGTAATTATCATACATACTTTGTGAAAACAAGTATGTGATACCTAGCTAACCATCTACTTTAAAGAAATGGCTTAAAAGAACTGATGAGCAAAAATACAATGACCTTTATTAGTATTGAGCCATGTTCAATGTACAGTATATTGTTTTTTAAAAGAAATGCTGTAAGCAACATATTGCACATAGACCACACACAGTGGAGTGTAAGTGACTTTAAGACCACAGCAGCATGTGCACCTACTGAACTCATGAGTTTAAGTTAAATCAGCACCAAAGGATTTTGCAGAGTGTGTACTGTTGGTTAGAATTATTGTTTATGGAATAAGAACAAAATAATATTCAACCAAAAGAAAGTAATTCCTTGATGTGTACAGTATGTGTATACCTCCCATATCATGATGATGTATGCAATTTTTGTGTTTCTCCAGCTTGTTACTTGTAGGTGGTGGTGGTGGTGGTAGATGATTACTCATTCTGCTTCCCCTTGTAACACCTCTGGTTACCGTAATCTGACAATAAATACAGTACCACCAGGCCTTGGTGTTGGTGTCTTCATCTGATTGGGCGGGAATTGCCTGAGATGGAAGAATTTGCTTTCACGGCAAATGCATGAGTGAAAACAGTTTCCTTTCCCTCTGTAAAAATGAACAGCTGGCAGGTATGCTTGTATAACCACAGGAGCAGTTGGTTCCCACCCTGCAGCCTAAATGTTTGTATGCCAAAAGCTGATCCATGCAAAAATAGGCGATATAGGTAAATTTGACCTCTGCTTAAATGATGCTATCATGTTACTACAAGCAAATAAAATGAAGTCATGTTTTCACAACTGTATAAAAGTGTTGTGAATATCAGATTGAATACTTGCTGCAGTAGTCGGCATATTTGCAGGACTGTTATTACTCATATGTATTATGCATTCCACACTGGTACTGTAGATGGCTAAAGCTTGGAAACTCAGGTCCAGAAGCTTTTAGGTCTGTGGTTTTCTGACCTGCTGCTGATGGTCATGTAAACTGTGGTGAGTATGAAGTAACAGTATTTGGGAAAGGAAAAAGAAGCATTACATAATAATATACAAGCACACATCACATTACTGCCTTGCTGAGCACACCTACTGTAGATTGGGATATTTAAAAAAAGAGTGATAGGAAACAGCATTTGTCCCCCTATTTGTCAAGTAAATTAAGAATACATTATGTAATATGCTAAATATTGGTTGTAGGTCGAGTTCGTCCATGTCAGGAACATTGAAGCAAGTGCAGAGCTACATGAACAGAAACACCAAAACACTTTAACATACCCACACACTAAAGCCCAGAGAACACATGACAAAAATCATGACAAACGGCTTGATTGGGAAGTGTTATCTTTCAAAAAGGTCACAAATGTTGAGTCTTTTCATCCAGTTTGTCGAAACACAAACTATAGAAGCAACAGTCAATTGTTCAGGTTTGGTTGTTATCCTGACAGATTCTTTGTTTACCTCTAGTTATTCTACGATCTACATTGAAATATATTTAATAAGTATATTCAACCATTGGCCCAAAGAATCAAATTTTTGTTGTCTGTTCTCAATGAACCTTCTAATATCGACTTCATTGTTTGTCACAGTGTGTATACAGTATGTATCACAGTGGTAATGTATAGTATTTTCAGTCTGTACTTTCAAAAGAAGAGTTCAACAGATTAATTATTACCATACTGTTTATTACCATACTGTACATATTGTTAGTATTTACAAATGGTGCCTTGACTCTTGGTTATGCGGTATAAATGGATTCTTAGGGGAAGTACTTTTGATGAACTCGTACTGTAGATCACACCCTCTTGGGTGTGGGTATGGATCACTGTTTCCTTAGGAGGGCCTCAACTCTCACTTATTGTTCCAAGTATCTGGCTGTGCATGCCAGCCGCCGAACCGTGGGATCTCTGATCTCTGAGTGCTGAACTAAGTAAGGGGCCAGACTCTGGGTTGAGCTTGTATTTCTAATGTTCTCTAAAGCATTTTTCCAGGGTTTATGGGCTATGTGGGGAAAAAAAGGTGAGACCAGTTCTCGGAAATGACTCTAGTCCTGCCTTGGCAGAGCAAAGGACTTGTGATGGACTATGCTGCTTCAGCTGATCAGCAAATTAAGCCACAGCTACTGTAAACCATTCTTAATTTTAAACATTTAATGCAGGACTTATATACACAGACTGCTACATTCTGAGCTAGACTTTGCAACAGAGCCTATCATATTTTATATTTGTTTTTAGACTTTGTATAAAACATCAGTATTTATTTTCTCAGCTGAATATAGAATAACTGATATACGCACTCACTCACTCATCGTCTATACTACCTAATCCCTTATTCATAATCGCAGGGGGCCTGCAGACGATTCCACGAGGCTGGACACACCTTGGACAGGGTGCCAATCCATTGCAGGGCACACAAACACACACACACACACACACACACACACACACACACACACACACACTATGGGCAATTTGGGAACGGCAATTAACAACCTAGATGTCTTTGGACTGTGGGAGGAAACTGTGGGACACCCACCAAGCCTGGGGAGAGCATGCAAACTCCATGCTCACAGAAACGGGAATCGAACCCGGACCCTGGAGGTGCAAGGCGACAGTGCTAACCATTACACCACCGTGCCGCCTTATATATACAGTACTTCCACACTGAGGTCAAACTGTTACTTATACTATTCTTTCTTTCTTTCTATCTATCTATCTATCTATCTATCTATCTATCTATCTATCTATCTATCTATCTATCTATCTATCTATCTATCTATCTATCTATCTATCTATCTATCTATCTATCTATCTATCTATCTATCTATCTATCTATCTATCTATCTCTATCTATCTATCTATATCTATCTATCTATCTATCTCTATCTATCTATCTATATCTATCTATCTATCTATCTCTATCTATCTATCTCTATCTATCTATCTATCTATCTATCTATCTCTATCTATCTATCTATCTATCTATCTATCTATCTATCTATCTATCTATCTATCTATCTATCTATCTATCTATCTATCTATCTATCTATCTATCTATCTATCTATCTATCATCTATCTATCTATCTATCTATCTATCTATCTATCTATCTATCTATCTATCTATCTATCTATCTATCTATCTATCTATCTATCTATCTATCTATCTATCTATCTATCTATCTATCTATCTATCTATCTATCTATCTATCTATCTATCTATCTATCTATCTATCTATCTATCTATCATATCTATCTATCTATCTATTCATCTATCTATCTATCTATCTATCTATCTATCTATCTATCTATCTATCATCTATCATCTATCTATCTATCTATCTATCATCTATCTATCTATCTATCTATCATCTATCTATCTATCTATCTATCTATCTATCTATCTATCTATCTATCTATCTATCTATCTGTAACCACTGTAACCAAACGGAAAGTGTTTAGCTTTTTATTTCTCCTAAACAAAAGCCACATTTTCCCTATCGTCCTGAGCACATTTGTTTACAATAAATAAGGCAAGTGCATAAACACACAAATGCACACACACCCACACAAGCCTAAAGCTAATTGACTAGGGAAAAGATGGCTATACAGATCTTTCCACAAATTGACCCAAAAGCAGTTGACTCACTTCTTCTGATCATTAGTGACAGTGAGGGTGGTTTCAAATGTTTATTATCCCATAACAATGCTATTGACCTCACCTCACAGCATCCCAGACCTACAGTATGCCTTAAGTATATTCCTAGAGCCACTCCATACGCATACGCTACATGAAGGAGTGTAGAATTACTGACCACTGAACAGGAAAAACAAAAAGAAATGCCACTCAGTCAGAATTCCTACTCTGAGACTGGGAATGACCTCCCCTGCTCCAAGTTCATCTGAGTTCAGCAAATAAACATGACTATGCACAGCATCATCAAACAATAATATCAATAATATTATTTTATATTAGTAATATTTCTTACCTTTAAATTAATTACTTATGTGCTGTTAGTGAAACTAGATGACAGTCTTTTAGGTTCATTGTTTTACAAAGTAACATACTGTACAGCTGTTGTGTTGTGTGGGTTGGAGAGCCGCACCATGGGATGGAATAATATTTATAAGATCCCTTCTGAGAGGGTCAACGGAATAAGAGTGTGTGAGACGCTTATGTGCTTATGACACGCACAGAACGACCTTCCTGTTTGAAGATAGCGTGGGATTATTAATTAGTAAACTTAAAAGAAAGTAAAAAAAACTGAAGACAAAATGTTACCAGAGCTCCACCGAACAGGGGGTGGCCCTAATGGCTAGCATTCAGAGCTCTCACTGCCATAGCGTGGGTTTGACTCCCTATCAGGGAACCAGTGCTAGCTTAGGCCCCTGTCACACTGATCTGCGTTCTCACTACCTCATCAAAAACTGAATGAGCGCAGTAAGAATGTGTTCAACTTAGCAGAGCTGCTTCCGCCACGTTTTTTTGTGAAAAAAGCCTGGTGAGGACTTGATTAAAGCAAGATGCAGAAAGAACTTCATAATAATGTAGTAAAGACTGCAGTGACCAGTTAACAACATACTGTAACTAACACCTAAGTGACTTCATTAACGTATTATAAGCATAGTGCAGACGGAAAAGACTGGATGTTGTTCTGTCTGTGTTGTTATTGGGATGTCACTGCGTTGTTGCTACGTGAATGGAGTTCTCAGAACAACCTCTTCAGACTTGTGCTATGACCATGGTATGTACCTGCCCCGTGGTATAAGACCGCATTAAGTTTATATTACTTTCTTGTAGTGCTTACCATCCTGCATGCAGCAGATCATCATTGTGTCCATGTCACGTTCAGAGAATTTAGTATTAAAATACTGGATAAAATTCCTCACACCATCATGTTGTGATGAAAAGCACTGCGCTTCATGGTACAACCCAACAAACGCAACGACAATGTAATAAGCTCATCATAAGCGCCCAGTAGGAGCATGGTGTGATCTGATCAGACGTACTGTAGTAACAACTCATTTTGGCCTCATTGGAATTGATGAGTGCATTATCATATGCTTGAGAGGAAATAATACAGTTGACCATAATACAGGGTGGGCCATTTATATGGATACACCTTAATAAAATGGGAATGGTTAGTGATATTAACGTCCTGTTTGTGGCACATTAGTATATGTCAGGGGGCAAAATTTTCAAGATGGATGGTGACCATGGTGGCCATTTTGAAGTTGGCGATCTTGGATCCAACTTTTGTTTTTTCAATAGGAAGAGGGTCATGTGACACATCAAACTTATTGGGAATTTCACAAGAAAAACAATGGTGTGCTTGGTTTTAACGTAACTCTATTCTTTCATGAGTTATTTACAAGTTTCCCTTTGTTCACAGCCATTGAATGTCGAAGAGGTTAACACGTGATGAGCGGAACGAAATTGTGTTGATATCTGGTGAACACAGTAACTGGGTCATTGCAGCAGATTTCAATGCAAGACACCCTACGAGATCACCCATCTCCCATGATACAGTTAGCAAACTGCTTGCTAAGTTTCGTGAAACTGGTTCAGTGTTGGATTTGCCAAAATGTGGACGCATGAAAACTGTCACTAATGAACAAACATCAGTGGCTGTCCTAGCTTCATTCAGCAAGAGCCCAGCACTCCCCGCATGTCACTGGAGAGTGGCATTAGTCGAACATCCCTTCGGCGGATATTAGCTACTCAAAAATGGCACCCTTACAAACTCCAGCTACTGCAGCATCTCAACGAGGATGACCCAGATCAGCGCACACAATTTGCAGAATGGGCAAGACTGTTGGAACAAAAAAAGTGATGGTATGGTCTTCATCAATGGAAACCTCAAGGCCACTGGATATTTGAAATTGCTACATGATGATGTGTTTCCCTCTTTATGCACTGAAGCTGGCACGTTCCCTGAGTTTTTCCAGCAAGATGGTGCACCATCAAATTACGGGTGTCAGGTCCGAGCATTCCTAGATGAACAGTTTCCTGAAAAGTGGATTGGTCGTCGTAGGCCACTTGAATGGCCTCCAAGGTCTCCCGATCTGACCCCTTAGACTTTTATCTTTGGGGTCATCTGAAGGCAATTGTCTATGGTGTGAAGATACGAGATGTGCAGCACCTGAAACTACGGATACTGGAAGCCTGTGCTGGCATTTCTCCTACGGTGTTGCTGTCAGTGTGTGAAGAGTGGGAGAAGAGGGTTGCATTGACAATCCATCAGAATGGGCGGCACATTGAACACATTTTATAAGTGGTCAGAAACTTGTAAATAACTCATGAATGAATAAAGTTACGTTAAAACCAAGCACACCATTGTTTTTCTTGTGAAATTCCCAATAAGTTTGATGTGTCACATGACCCTCTTCCTATTGAAAAAACAAAAGTTGGATCCAAGATGGCCGACTTCCAAATGGCCACCATGGTCACAACCCATCTTGAAAAGTTTGCCCCCTCACATATACTAATGTGCCACAAACAGGACGTTAATATCACCAACCATTCCCATTTTATTATGGTGTATCCATATAAATGGCCCACCCTGTACAGTCGATACATTGAGAACCTGTCAGGGATGTGGCTCGGGAGGAGTATGAAAGTATATAAATATTTTCCATTTTGACCCCATTCCTGTGCCGTTCTTTACTTTTTAGCACAAAAAAGGAACTTCATGGCCTTTATTGCAGTGTGACAGGAACATTACTCTGAAAGTGTCAAAAGGGGAAAGAAAGAAGCCTTGAGCAGGTATAAACAAATACAGTAATGTGTAAAAGTAATACCCGCTTTTTTTAATTCTATGTGTTTTGTATAAAAGCGAAAAAGCAAAATGCCATCAAATTCTTATGAAGCAAACCTCTGGCCACTGTAACGGCCAGAGTGTCAACACCATGCAAAGGTGTTCCTTCAATTAAAAACAACTAGATTTATATTCTATTCTATATATTATATTGTTCTTTTTTAAACTAAACTATTATCCCCCATCTCACCCCCGCTGTTAAAAAAGTAACTCGGTAACTTTTACTTTGAGTAAAATTTTAATGAGCTACTTTTTACTTTTACTTGACGTAACAGTACTTTTACTTGAGTACAAAAGTTTATTACTTTTTCCATCTCTACTTTTATGCACAGTTCTCTTAAGCTCCCGCCACAGCATTTCAATTGGGTTGAGGTCTAGACTAAGTGATTCAAAACTTTGATGATTTTATTTTTCAGCCATTCTGATGTAGATTTACTGGTGTGCTTCTGATCATTGTCCTGTTGCATGACCCAACTTTGACCAAGCTTTAGCTTTTGAACAGATGGCCTCACATTTGCCTCTAGAATACTCTGTTATGGTTGATTCAATGACTGCTAGGTGTCCAGGTCCTGTGGCTGCAAAAAGAAGCCCAAATCATCACTCCTCCATCGCCAGTGCTTGGCAGTGGGGATGAGGCATTTCTGCTGAAATGCTGTTTGGTTTTTGCCAAACATGGCGATGGGCATTAAGACTAATCTGTCCATAGGACATTTCCAGAGTCTTGTGGTTTGTTCAGGTGAAGTTTTGCGAACCTCAGCCATACTTCCAAGTTCTTTTCAGACAAAGGAAGCTTTCTTTTGACAACCCTTCCAAACAAACCAAACTTGTTCAATCTTCTTCTGTTTTGTAAGGTTTGCAATGCACCTCTTTGTTTTTTTGTATTGTTCTGACCGTTGCATGGTTTGGCCTTGGCTAGAAGATTGGCAACTGTCTTCAATGCTTTTCTCTTGTGAATAACCTTTGGCACTGTAGAATGTCGAAATCTAGGTTGTTTGAAAATGGTTTTATAACCCTTTCCAGATTGATGTGCAACAACAATTGCTTCTATGAGACCATTGCTTATTTCTTTCACTCTTGGCATTAATACACACCTGAATGCTCCAGACTAGCAAAGTGCCAGGACAGGACGTCTGTCTTTTATAGAGGCCCACACACCTGCTGATGATCAATTAATCAAGTGTTGAGGATTAGCAGCACCTGGTTGCAACTTCCCTTTTTAAATCCTGTGTAAGGGGGTACATAGTATTGGCCACATGTTTCTTTTTCCTTTTTGGCTTCATTTTTGTGAAATAAATAACAGCACAATGAAAAGAGTTACATGTTGTTGTTCATCTGAGGTTGTATTTGCCTAATACTGAAACCTGGTATGCTCAGGTGATTTTTATTGTTTTATTTTTATTGTTTTATTTTTATTGTTATGCACACACACACACACACGCACGCACACACGCACACACACACACACAGAATTAAAAGCTGGTGCATTAACTTTTAAACATGACTGAAGTTGAGAAATATAAAGTAATGCTCTAAATAAAATGAATATTTTTAAGTTGTATTTGCAACATTATGTTAAGGTCACTAATTTTTAAATACTAAGTATTTCTAATTTTCAAATACAAACCTAAAAACGTCGTTTCAACATCTGTAACATCACCACAGTATTGCTGTCACAATGTTGTAACAACAAAACAGCCCTGCTGGTTAATTAATATCATACCTACAAAAGGAGTTCAAATCACTGCAGCTAGATTTAAAAATCACCTTAAAAAAAAAAAATACTTGTATTAAGTGTTCTCTTACTTGTTTGGAATAAAAGCCTGTCTCTTTTGGTATAATATTGAACAGACACTGTTATGCCAAATGTGCAGTGAATCAAATGTTCTGGAAATGTCATTACTCCTTTAGAAAATGTTTTAATCAGAGAGAAAAGAGAGCAAGCTTTTATATTACTTATGTCTGTTACAGGAAATTTAGACAGCGTTTTGGCCAGCAGGCAGGATTTATCTATTTATTTATTTATTTTGTGGTTGGGTGTTACATATTTCTGTAGTTAAAATGTTATAAAGAATGGTTGACATGCCTTTATAACAATGGTCCTTAACCCTGGTCCTGGAGAACCCCCTGTCCTGCACATTGTAGAGCTTTCTTTGCTTTGTAACATCCATGTCTATTGAGAAAGACTGTTAATTTATATAAGTCATGTGTGCTGGGTGCAGAGAACACACTAACGTGTGCAGGGTGGGTGGTGGGTGGGGGGGAGGGGTGTTGAAACACTGCTTTAGAGATATGGGACCATCAAAACATTAAATAAATTTTTCTCTCTGAGCTTTTCCTCATTTATATTTATTAGGGTTTAATTTGGTTATGGGTTAGTTATTTTAAGCATAATTCATTTCATCGTGCGTTGAAAGCACAACATGAAGCAGATTTCTATTTATATATTTGTTTAGTGAAAAGGAATAATTGCTTCAGATTCGCCCAAGCTTAAGTGATGTTTTTGATCTGTGGCTAATTAATTGTCATTTTTTTATTTTCATTTTTAAATAAGATTCCTAGATTAATTAAGAGGAATTATATCATATCATACGTACACTATATCCCCATACAGTAGCTACACACTATAGGTCTATTGCACGAATATCAATTCACTCATATACAGTAAAGTGGCCAAATGACTTACATAAGTTCTACGATCAAGCAGCCAAATACTGTAATAACTTAATATAATTGTTCCTGTTATAGAGCACAGGGAGGCATTGTTCTGTGGAATCTGGAGCAGCATTGCTTGATGATCCATAAATTAAATCTCGTTTCCAATGACCCTCAAAATATGTGCAGCTTTCCCGACAGTGTGGAATTAATTTTCCTGAAGGTTTGTCTACTGATTTCCTTTCATATTGCTAATGGTGGACCAGTGATCTATGCAGACATGGTGGTGGCAACACTGATTCCTTTTCTGAACTTTATTGGTCCTGCAATGCTCAGATACAGTAAGTGATGAAATATGTTCAGGATTAGATAAATAAATTTTTAACAGTTGTATATACAAGTACAAACATACTCTTTGTCAGTAAGTATTAGAAAGGTATAATTAATGAAATGAAAAGTTCATTAAGTACACCTTTCTAATACTTACTGGGTTGGCATCCCATTTGCCTTTAGAACTGCCTTAATTTTTTATGGCATACATTTAACAAGGTGCTGGAAACATTCGATTTTGGTCCATATTGACATGATGGCATCAAGCAGGTCCTGACTGCAACCTCATGTGAATCTCCCATTCCACCACATCACAAAGATGCTCTGTTGGATTGTGATCAGGTGACTGTATGATATTTGCTTACAGGGAACTCATTATCATGTTTAAGAAACCAGTTTGAGGTCATTTTAACTTTGTGACATTATCCTGCTGGTCATAAAGGGATGGACATGCTCGGCAACAATACTCTGGGAGGCTGTGGCATTTAAATAATGCTAACTTGGAACTATGGGTCCCAGAGTGTGCCAAGAAAATATCACCCATACTATTACACTACTACCAGCCCGAACCATTGATACGGATGGATGTTATTTACTTAAAGATCTGACCCTACCATCTGAATGTCGCAGCAGAAATCGAGATTCATCAGACCAAGTGATGTTTCCAATCTTCTATTGGTGAGTCCATGCAAATTGTAGCCTCAGTTTATTTTGCTCTTTGCTGCCTGGAGTGGCACCCAGTCTGGTTATCTGCTGCTGTAGCCCATCAGATTCAAGGTTGTGCATAACTTCAGCATAACTTATTTGTTACAAGATGTTATTGGAGTAACTGTTTCCTTTCTATCATGCACAGCTAGTCTGGCTATTCTCCCCTGACCTCATCGTGACTATTTTAACTCTAAGAACTGTTGCTTATTTCATATTTGACTTAATCTTTAGACCATTCTCTGTAAACCTTGGAGATGGTTGTGTGTGAAAATCCCTGTAGATCAGCAATTTTGGCAATACTTAGACTAGCATGTCCAGGACCAACAACTACAGTATGCCTCCATTCTGATGCTCAGTTTGAACTTCAGCAGATTGTCATGTCCATGTCTACAGTACATGCCTAAAAGCATTGAGTTGCTGCCATTTGATTGGCTGATTAGATATGAATGAGGTGAGTGTGTATGGCTCATATTTGACTATTTTCTTACACCTGGGTATTACTCTTACTACACAAATTCTGGAGTTGACACAAATTAAGGGCTTCCCAAACTCTCAGCAAGCACCTCAACAGAACTTAAGCAGACATTCATGAACTCATGCCTTTCAAAGACTTCTGTGGCTTTGATGTCATTGACGGGGAAAACTGGTATACCCACTGGGTTCACAACTGGGGTTTTAAGGATCCATGCAGGCTGGCCTCAAATTTATAAAGAAGCCAAGGAAGTAGGAAACAGATAAGGAAGCCAAGGAAGTAGATAAAGAAGCCAAGGAAGTCTTTGAGCTGGACCTGCTTTCATGAATTTGACTCTACTCCTACTCGTAAAGAAACCCACAGCTACATGATGTCTGGGTCTTTTATCTGTTTCGTGACAACTACAACTATGTGTACACACTTTACACTACACAAAGGAATGCCACATTGTAGAGCATATATGCAGGGACCACCTTTAAATGGAAACCACAGCACTTTACCCAAAACCAACAATTCTAACTTTGTATACGATCATGCAAAGTAGACTACTGGGATTGGATTAGTTAGTTGAAGTGACTGTAGTCAACTGTCCATGTGTACAGTAAGGGTAGACCTTAATTGTGCTGTCTGGTGAGGTGAGGGTATAATATAAGGCGTAGATAAAACACTTTAATAAGACCGTAAAATATTCACACATTTATAAATATAAACCCCTTTTATTAGCTTTTATTGCACTCTTCTTTAATGTAACATGTTACCAGAGTAAAAAAAAAAACATTCCTTACTCTTGCCCAGCACATGGAAACTGCCTAAATAACAGATTGTTTTAATCTCTCGTCTACTATTTGATTGACAAAACCTCTTTAAAACAGTTCCATTCCCAAACATCTTGAACTCCTTAGATATGGTAAAACACTAATCTGTCACATAATTAGGAATGGAATGTTCCAGATCAGGTGGGGGTTTGGAACAAATATATTTTTCCATTTCCTTTCTGCAGAAAGTGACACCAAACATTAAAGCTTCAAATAAACAAAAATAAATCGCTACTTAGACAAAAGGCTTTATTCATTGTGTTGTTTCAACATTTTTATGTTGAAAGCAATATTTAAAAAAATATATATAGTTTTTTTATACCTAATATTTCTGAAATAATTGGAATTTCTGAAAATAACAACTTAATGAAAACAAGAAATTGGCCCCAGTGGACTTCTTTCTAGTTTAGCCAAAGTAAGTAAAAATAAGGGGAATGATAGGTAATGCAACAAATAAAGGTAGACATGAGACATCACATATATACCTTCCACAACTGACATGACTAAACCAATGTCATATGCCATTTGTGCATATATCTCAACTGTACAGTATATCAAAACTGCAGTCAAGGCATAAAAGCAATTTAACTAATAATAATTAATTATAACAACACTGGTGTCATGGTCCTGTTGCTACCCATGTGAGGATTATGTAGCGGTATAGAGGATGAATGAATGAATCATTGAATGTGAACAGTTTGACAGCAGAGTGAAATAATTCCACTTTTGTAGTTATGAGAGTAAAAAAAATGAAGCAAAACCTGTTGCTGATAGAAAATATTTTGTGCATGTTTTATTCAAATCACACTGGTATTAAAAAGCACAAATAGCAAAATATTATGTTTTGTGAGATTTTTCAAGAAGATATACTATAGCTCCACAGCCCACAGTTGTCACAATGTATAAAACAGCCTGCAGTTGGTTAAGTTGTAATAAAAAAATATATAGCAAACTCATTCTTTGATCGTGATTTGGAACAAAACCTTTTTAATTACAATGATGGTTGAAGATCATAAGGAACGTTATGAGCAATGACAGAACTTAAGTTAACAACATCATCAGCTTTCTTCTCTTCCAGTTTTAATATACTTTATCACTCAAAGCTTTGTTAAGCATATAACATGGAGCTTAAAAAACATTCAAATCGCACAATGTCCTATTTTTAACACCCATCATGGATGCTATGTGACGCATACCTCTCTGTCATTTATTACCTTTCTTGGCTTCAACATTCTCCAAAAAATTCCTTTTAGACCACATTTAAAACACAAGTAAAACACAATCACCTTCTGTGTTCAACAGGAAGTATCTTTGCCTTACTTATCTTTTTACGACAGAAAGAAGCTACACTATATTGTCAAAAATATTCGCTCCCCTGCCTTCACATGCATATGTATTGTATTTCAGTAGCATCCGATTCTTAATCCATAGCAGCTTTACAAATATATCAGCTTTACCTCTTCCAGGAAGTCTTACCACAGGGAGTGGAATGGAGGAAGGAGTGGAGGGAGTGTTTATGAGAATCTTTGATCATTCTTCCAGAAGTACATTTGTTGGACGAGAAGGCCTGGCTCTAATTCACCCCAAAGATGTTCTATCTTTGCTTCTATCAAAGCTTTGTGCACTGATGCGCAGTCATGTTAAAACAGGGAAGGGCCATCCCCAAACTATTCCCACAAAGTTGGGAGCATGAAATTGTTCAAAATATCTTGATATGCGGAGGCACTAAGAATTCCTTCCAATGGAACTATGGGGCCCGCATCCTGAAAAACAACCACACACCAGTTCCAACATGACTGTGCACCAGTTACTGTAGTTCACATGCATGTGAAGGCAGGTGAGCGAATACTTTTGGAAACATAGTGTATGTGATTGACTCATTAAGAAGACTCGACTTTTGCTCACAAATTGGGCAGCTTCACATCATGCTTTGCTCTAGTATAGTATAGAAGTATAAAGCTTCTAAAATAAACTTATGTGCCAGTTTTCAAACTAAAAATATAGTTTTAGACAACCTTGTGTGTCAGAGAATAATAAGTTGTCAAAATTAGTAAAAGTCCAAAAATGGCATTTAGCACATTCTGCTGTCAACTGTTTATAGAACAAAGTCATGCTTTTGTAGCGAAACTGCTTGAAAGTAACAAAACACATTGATGGTCCACTGGGCTCTTATGTCATTAATGTCACCTCTCTAGCCAAGCTGTGCAGCTGTGCATCAATAATGGCAAATGTGTGAGGAAATTCTGAGAAAACATTTCCATCCTGTTTGTATTTTTCTCTCTTCAATAAAATAGTGTTTATACTTTGCGGAAGTCAACTGACCAATTTGTATGCACAATTATATGACAATAATTATCTGACAATAATAAAAATCACTGCACAAAACTTTCAAAACATTGAGATTACTGCACAGAGAGATAGACAATCTGAATCATGTAAAGCTCTAAAAGAAAACATCATTGTGTATAGCTGGGACATGCATGTTAACTGGCTTATATGGAATGCATTCATTTCATGCCAAATACTCGACTCGTGTTGGGGGGGGGAATGGTGATTAGTTTTTCCAATACAAAATAATTGCTTTATTGCTTTCATCACCCTTTAAAACTGAGGCCCAGACAGGATTAAAACATTTATTTGCATTTGTGTTGTTTGTTGATGCTAGCATGTTAAAAATCTCTGCGCACGAAAAACAGACGAATGAAGAAACGATTGAACCTGCACAAAGAGGTTTGTCACGCGTTTAGGCACGCACCTTGCAGCTGTTTGTCTGTACCAGAACATTTCCAGAAACCAGAAATGGAATCTGGAGAGCAAAGGAATCGTGTAGTTTTTTGGGGGAAGTGTACTTATCCAACACAAGCAGCTGTGGACTCGTTCCTGGAAAACAGAGGGTAAGAAAAGGTCTTAACACGGAACAGATTGGTGGTCATTCTCTCTATTTGGTCATTCAGTACATTTGTGTTTGGATGTGTATATTTAATATTAAGCTGATCTCCTGAAAATGTGTTGCTGGTGATTCGTGTCATACATATTTAAACAGTGCACAAACTTTTATTTAGATGCATCTCTGTTTCATATGCAACTCTACTGGAGCCTCAACAGCTAAACTTTGTATGTCTGATTGTTAGTTTTTTCAGCAAATAAAGAGCAGTAATTACTGTAATTCTAGACAGTTCTGGATTTTTTTTTTTTGTAAACTACAATCACAAACCTTTAAATGATAAGAGTATGATGTACTGTATAAAAACAAAGTAACGTTCAACATATCGAATTTGAATTGCGTCTTACACTCAATAAGATACATAAAAGACTGCTTGTGGAAATGTGTCTGATTCTGTAATGGTGTATATTCTCTCATTCAATATGAATACAAAAACATCTCAGTGTAGTTAACACAATACCTCTGATTTTGAAGTGGCTTGGAAAAAAACAGAGATCCATAGATCACAGCGGTGTCTCTTCTGACTTTTTTCTTCCACTAACTATCACTTTACTTTCACTTACATGCTAACCACAAATGGTATGTTTTCAGAGACAAAGTAAGCACACGTTTCACCTCTATTCTTCTCATCTTGGTTTTAAATAAAATAGAAAGATTGTCCTGAAACAAATCATGTTCTAACCATTCATTCATTCATTCATTCATTCATTCATTCATTCATCTTTATTATCTGCTGTTTCCTTGGTCAGTGCTACAGTTTCTATCCTGGAAGTATTGAGCATAAGGTGATAACATATACCTGTATAAGACAGTAACACACACCATGGGATGCAGTACACGTGATCACACACACACACACACACACACACACACACACACACACACACACACACACACACATTAAGCATAGCTCATCCTTATACCATCATATTTTTGGAAGAAAACTTCCACACAGACCGTAAACTGAGGTCATGTCCTTCTGGCCACCAGTTTCTACTGTATCGTGCAGCTTTCAATATTTTTATCATCTAATTACACTATATGGACAAAAATATTTGGCCAAACCTTTTACTCATTGAATTCACATTTTTTAATCAGACCCCTTATCCCCAGTGAATGGCAATCGTAATGCTTTAGCGTACCAAGACAATTCTATGCTTCCAAGTTTGTGGTAACAGTTTGGGGAAGGCTCTTTTCTATTTCAAAATGACTGTGCCCCAGTGCAAAAGGCAAGGAATATAAAGACGTGCATTAATGAGCTAGGTGTAGAAGAACTCGACTGGCCCGCACCGAGCCCTGACCTCAACCCCATCGAGCACCGTTGGATGAACTGGAACGGACATTGCGAGCCAGGCCTTCTCATCCAACATGACCTCATAAATGATCTACAGAATGAATGGGCACGGATTCCCACAGAAACACTCCAAAAGCTTGTGTAGAGCCTTCCAAGAAGAGAGTATGCTGTTATAGCTACAAAAGGGGGACCAACTCCGTACTGAAGTATACTCTATGTACAGTATTTTGATACAATATCATTGTAGGTTTGGCCAAATACTCTTATAGTATATGTTATTCCTCAAATATTATGTTATACCGCACAAACCAAAGTGCTACTGAAATACTGGTGTTTAGCATGGTTTAGAAAAATTTATGATTCAGAAGACTTTAGACTTGTGCACCGGTTTACAATTCAGGATAATTGGCATACATTGGCATATTTCTTGGGGATACTGCATGTCTCTATGCTTACTTTCGTGCAGTAACTCTAAAATATTAATTGCTTTAGCAATGTATAATGATGCACAGTACAGTAATAGCACACAAAGTTTAAATAGAAATCTGGAACTTATTCTCTACACATAGTAGAAGCTGTGCTTGTTGGGATATGTAAGTGATATTTTGGCGCTCTTTTGCAATTATGAGTCCTTTGCTGCACATATAATGAAACATGATGGCTTTGTGGTTGAACACACAAATAGGTCACACGATGAGCAATTCCTTCCTTTAGCTCACAGAGTTTGAGAGTTTACCTTTCTATATATGTGTGTGTGTGTGTGTGTGTGTGTGTGTGTGTGTGTGTGTGTGTGTGTGTGTGTGTAAAAATAATTAGTAACCTAAAACATATAACATATTGTATGGTTACATGATAAATTAACAATGGACCTAAGCATGTTCATGAATTCAATGCACGTCTGCAAAGATGCTGATTTGTTCCTGATTTACAGCAGTACCATTTTCAAATGCACTGAGCTGAGTAAAAATTTATGCATGTTTCAAATGGCAAAAACTACCAGCATCAAGAAAAACATTAGTCTTGGAGTATGGTTTACATCATGTGGGAGCATTTTTGGAGTTAGGAATATGTAATTCATCCTTGGTTTGTGATGTGAAGAAATGCCCCATCTGAATAAACAAACCAAACACTACATGATGCTGCAAACTTAAAGAGAGACTTAATTTTATGCCAGGGCACAGAGCCCAGAGTGTGGTTTAATGAAACAGACCTCCCACCATGTATGAAGAAATGTGGTCAGAGGCAAAAGGACATAGGATGCACAACATCCACTGCACCACCTACCAAGAGCAATATTATGGAAAGCTGGCAGAGCTGACTGTAATGAGAACAACTTGTGAGAACTTTCATTTTTCAAAGATTGATGAGGTAGTCATGATCACACTTTTACTATTGGCTGTTTCTCATAACACACACACACACACCCACACCCACACACACACCCACGCACACACACACACAAACACACACACACACACACACACACACACACACACACACACACACACACACACACACACACACACACACACACACACACACACACACACACACACACACACACACGCACACACACACACACACACACACACACACACGCACACACACACACCCACGCACACACCCACACACACGCACACACGCACACACACACACACACACACACACACACACACACACACACACACACACACACACACACACACACACACACACACACACACACACACACACAGGAAGACCCCTAGCAAGTGCTAGTATTACATTTTGAATTGGACAGGGTGTGTCACATGCACTTGTTGCTAATTGCTGTTTATAGTTGAATTCAGCAAACAGGAAGCCTGTAATTTACTGACTGACTGAATAAAATAGGCATAGGCTAAAAAGTGACAAAACGCTTACACAGTTCATTTGACAGAACACATTTTCACAGCTCCGACTGAAGCCAATGAAAAAAAAAAACATAGTATATTCCATCCTCATAACAAATTCAACATTTGTCAACAATGTCCTTTGTTCAAAACAGGGGACAGACCAAGTATCTTCCCACATGTAAGTAACCATATGACCATATGATCCTAGACATCTGCAGCCACTAGCTCTCAGTAACTACCATGAATAAAAAAAAGAGACAAAGCAAGTCTAGGAATGAGAATTACTTAATGGTTTATTGCCACAGTTATGAACGTCCCGGACCACATTTAGTCTGAATTCTGAGGTTGCTCTACTTCAACCAAACCTCAGTGGACCCTCAAAGCTTTAACACTTCTTTGTCCTTCTTCCCACAACTTTTTTTTTTCGCGAATTGTTCTGTTCCTGCCCTGCCTTTGTTCTATAGAATGTTTATAAAAAAAAGTTTAATTTCCTAAAGGGGCTCTATTTTGACCACAATCTGAAAGGCAAAACCTGCTATAGGACTGTGTTCAAGGGTGAGATGCATTCAGCCCCCTAGTGTTTTCCATGCAAAATGCTTTAAAAACTTTTTGGTAGACTTGATTCAGTTATAATTGCTGAGCCTCCTGAAAAATGCATCTAGTGACTCAATCACACATACAGGCAGTGCTGTTTAATGTTTTAAAAGAAATCATTTCAAATTTGCTGGAGTGGTTTTGCAGATGACAAGAACATCATAACAAGAAACTTCTTGCCTAAAATGACAGTAGGCACTTATTAAAATCTTTTTTTTTTGCGTCTATAGCTTCAACAAAAATATGTTTTTTAAGAAGGTAATTTTTCTTCCAAGTCCCCAAAAGGGTTCATTGAAGAGCGGCTGCTAATTACACCTGAGAAACACATTTGCTTTTTTTTCTCTCTCTTGGGGAACAAGAGGTAAGGAAAGATCCAGAGCTCTTTGCCAACATAACCATCCCACTCCTTCGGTTGTGGGAATGTGGTTTCTTCTAAAGCACTCCTACCCCCTCTTCTTCTCTCCCACTCCTCCCATTGGAACAAACATGTCTCCACATTGGCTGCACGCAGACTGGAAGGCGACTACATGGAGGAGAATGGAAGCTTCCAGCACCCCATGGATCATGCAATGCATGACCCGCTGCTGGATCCAAATGTGACTATTGTGTCTGTAAATGAGTTATAATGCCTCCTGACATTTAGACATTTAAAAAACAAAACAAAAACAAAAAACATTTGATTTACCAGGAAAAATCCAATAAGTCTGTTTACATCATTATAATCTCTGGCATTAAAATACATGATTCATTCATATAATGCATATATTAAAAACATCCCAAATATAGTGTTTCCAAAATGTAATAAATGAAATTAAATGCTAAAAAGTAGATGTGTTCATACAGAACTCGTATACACACGTGGACAAAATTGTTGGTACCCTTCGGTCAATGAAAGAAAAACTCACAATGGTCACAGAAATAACTTTAATCTGACAAAAGTAATAATTAAAAAAAAATTCTATGAATGTTAACCAATGAAAGTCAGACACTGCTTTTCAACCATGCTTCAACAGAATTATTAAAAAAATAAACTCATGGTACAGGCCTGGACAAAAATTATGGTACCCCTAGAAAATACTGAAAATAATGTGACCAAAGGGACATGTTAATTCAAGGTGTGTCCACTAATTAGCATCACAGGTGTCTACAATCTTGTAATCAGTCAGTGGGCCTATATATATAGGGCTCCAGGTAGTCACTGTGTTGTTTGGTGACATGGTGTGTAACACACTCAACATGGACCAGAGGAAGCGAAGGAAAGACTTGTCTCAGGAGATTCGAAAGAAAATTATAGACAAGCATGTTAAAGGTAAAGGCTATAAGACCATTTCCAAGCAGCTAGATGTTCCTGTGACTACAGTTGCACATATTATTCAGAAATTTAAGATCCATGGGACTGTAGCCAACCTCCCTGGACATGGCCGCACGAGGAAAATTCATGACAAATCAGAGACGGATAATCTGAATGGTAACAAAAGAGCCCAGAAAAACTTCTAAAGAGATCCATTGTGGACTACATGGGAAACGACCAAAGGAGGACACTTTTGTTGAAAACAAATCATAAAAAAGCCAGACTGGAATATGCCAAACTACATGTTGATAAGCCACAAAGCTTCTGGGAGAATGTCCTAAGGACAGATGAGACAAAAATGGAACTTTGTGCCAGGGCACATCAGCTCTATGTTCACAGACGGAAAAATGAAGCATATCAAGAAAAGAACACTGTCCCTACTGTGAAACATGGAGGAGGCTCTGTTATGTTCTGGGGCTGCTTTGCTGCATCTGGCACAGGGGGTCTGGAACACTGGAGCAGCTTGCTCATGAGGAGTGGGCCAAAATACCTGCAGAGAGGTGCAGAAGTCTCATTGACAGTTACAGGAATCGTTTGATTGCAGTGATTGCCTCAAAAGGCTGTGCAACAAACTATTAAGCTAGGGGTACCATCATTTTTGTCCAGGCCTGTTCCATGATTTCATTTTTTTTAATAATTCCGTTGAAGCATGGTTGAAAAGCAATGTCTGACTTTCATTGGTTAACTTTCATAGAATTCTTATTTATTATTACTTTTGTCAGATTAAAGTTATTTCTGTGACCATTGTGAGTTTTTCTTTCATTGACCAAAGGGTACCAACAATTTTGTCCACGTGTGTAAGGTATTTTATTGTGTATGTTCTGGAGGTCTTAAACCATAGCTTTTCATGAGCAAGACACATTTTGATGAGCATTAGAGCAGTGTGGAATCCTGGAAACTCTTTCATATTTGGTTTAATTAGAACAGTAACAGTCATACTGTAATCATGCCCCTGAGTGAGACATAAAAAATGCAATTAAATGTACAAACACAGATTTCATATGCACAGGCTTTAAATTAAGGAGTCTGATGAAAAAAAAAAAACTTCAAAATGAACATATGTTTTTGCGTACCCCTGTTATGTGCCTGCCATATGGATTCCTGAAAGTGCAAAACCACTATGATTATGTGTAATTGCACTCAGTCAGTTCTACTACAGACCAAGTAATGAGCATCAAGATGTTTTAAATATCTATCTATCTATCTATCTATCTATCTATCTATCTATCTATCTATCTATCTATCTATCTATCTATCGTTCTATCTATCGTTCTATCTATCTATCTATCTATGAATACAGGCAGGCAGACATAACTTAATATTAGCATCATACCAATATTATCCCTCCATTTTCCCACTACCTTCATGCACCAGATAATAATTGTGCATGGATTTCCTCTCTAGAAGCCTCATAGAAGAGATAAGTGTGACCCCTTCAGAGATAAAGCCCTTACCCTAATACACCTGGCACATATTAAACCACAGTGAAATTGATGAGATATGTAAATAAAACAAAAAGACCCTAAAAAATATGTATTTAGGATTATATTATTAAACCTCTATAAACAGCACTCTTTACCTATAATTAATGTTTAGACATCAGCATGACACTGTAGCACCGTACAGTGCCACCTTTAGAAGTATTGTTTTTCTCACCCTTAATTATATCTACCGAAATACATTTCTGACTAATGTCTAGTCAACTACAACAACAGGCAATGACTAAGAGAGCAAAACAAGACAATGACAGGTCAGAGGAAGAGTGGATATGAAGAGCTATTGAGTCTCGACGTAAAACGTGTTGTCCATGAAAACTACATTTGCCATGAACAGGAGTACAGGTAAAGATGTGAGTTAGGTGTGGAACTATTGCACACACACAGAGAAAGAAAGAGAGAGAGAGAGAGAGAGAGAGAGAAAGAGAGAGAGAGAGAGAGAGAGAGAGAGAGAGTACCTTCCTATAAACATATACATATAATCTTACTTTAATAGTCAATGGAACATCTCTCTCTCTCTCTCCTCCCTCTATGTTAATCATAGTGTTGTGGTTCCCTTCCCTTGAGTCTCAGTGGTTGTTTTCTCCGCCTTCTCAGGAAACTCTCCCTTTTTCACTCGCCTATTCTCTGCCTTTGTATATAAAAGAGGGGTGTATGAATTGTGAGACAGAAAGCATGGGGACACGGAAAAGGGCCATGTAATGTGTGCCCAGGGCAGTGGTGCTGAAACAGACTTGCAGAAACTTTGAGTGAGTACTCTTACACACACACACGCACACACACACACACACACACACACACACACACACACACACACACACACACACACACGAACACATACACAATCATCGTCTATACTACTAGACTTGTTATTAAAAAGATAGAGAGAAGTAAAACAGGTAAACGCTCAAGCTTGAGCGTTTTTACATAGCAAGATCCCCAGTGATGAATTGACACTACGTCCAGTTGGACTCAGATGAACTCTGAATTTAATCAGCATTGGATTTTTTTTCTGTGTAGACTACAGTCTTACTGTACGTGTTGTACAACATAAATCCAGTTAAAATATTTGAGCTATCATTTTCTTGATTGTATTTTAAGCTATCTTTATTCAATATATTGCAGCCATACTCTTTAAAAGTAGTTATGAACAAAGTATGCTGTTGAAGCTGGGTCAGAAGATCCATGGTTACAGCCTAAGTGCAAGCAATTCATTTCATGGTCTCAGGTTAACAGAGGAAATTTGATTAGGCTAACCAGTGACTTTGCTAATTTCACATCTAAGGTGTCAACCGCATACTGTACATAAAGTAAATGAATAATCCTGGTGCAATATTTGAAAAAAAAAAAAAACTTACTTTCTGTTTATGAGAATTTACACTAACCGAAATTGTACCTAATTATCTATACACAGTAAGCAGAGTCAATATTGTTATTGAATGATGCTTACACTGCAGTTCTGCTCATGTATTTCATACTAAACCACTTTTCCTAAAGTGAGGCTTATGCTTGGGTTATTGAAAACCAGCTACTTTCACTTGTGGAAACCATTCCATATTCCATAATGGCCCTATGATGATCTGTAGTGTTTTCATCAGGTCATTGGAACTGTGGTCTCTGCTGTATGTGGTTTCTCTAAAGACATTGACTGAAATTTATATATATATAAACATTTACCAACAAACACTTGCATAATTACATCCAGTATAATTACAACCAGAGACAGATGAGGTTTTTAGAAGGCACCGAGATAAATGCATCTTTCCAACACCAACAGTGTTGCAATTCTAGATACTTTGTTTTGGTATCCTAGAGTTGTTGAATATGTATGAATATTAAGAGCACAAGTATAGAATCTTGAAAGCTTGTTCCTGAGGATGTGGTCTACTTTTCCCCCTCATGGCATGGGACAGATGCCATGAAGGGGAAATATCCAGTGCCTTTAACTAAACTTTCCATCTCACTAAAGTAACCACCCCAGTGATCAGCAGCCTGTCTTCATCTGTAGTATTTCATCCTGAACTCCACATTTCAACTATTGATTTAGCTGGTGACTGCCATTAATAATATCTGACTACATGTTATTATCACCATGGATACTCCAGAATGATTCCATACAGTACATACGTAGAGATGTAAATCTTTGTTAATGTGCCCTTAAACTCACTTTTACCCAATGTATTGACAATGTATTAAAACCACATTAACTGCAACATTATCTACAATGACAAACTTTTGCAACTTACTATAGAATTACCTTTTTAAAAAAAAAATTTTTTACATTATTTTTATGAGCAGACTCCCATTGTAGGAAAGAATCACAACATTAAAAAAAACAAAAACATAATAAGCGACCTCAAACATGTGGCAATTCCTTATGAACGTCACCATGTGTTGGGAGAGATCTCAGTAAAGCTCCAGTTTTCAGACAGGCTTCTGGCAAGGGCAGCTATGATTATGGGTATGTGGCTACCATGCTGGTGTGTATTTGTGGTTGGAGGTGCTTATTACTCTGATGGTCAGCTGTGCATGCTTTGGTTGCAGACTAAAATCCTCAAGGTGCCATCTAAATAACAGTTAAAGCAACAAGAGGCTCCAAAAACCCTACTCCATTGTTCTTTTGTTTTCTGCTCAAGACTCTAAACTCAAATTGATCTAAGGGTATTATTGTGATTACAGTACATTGCCCATAGATTCCACTGTTGGGCAATTTCCATCCCATTAATCTCTAATCCTGTCCCTGTCCATTGCTTATAGGATGACTGACAGTTCTCTTTGCTGAGACAGAAAGCAGGATGCCTGGTGTGCCCTGCGGGGCCTTGCATCAAGCCCTGCCTGTTGCTTGTGTTCTTGTCCTTTCCTTGCCACTACTCTTGGTGCACGCTTCGTTCAGCCATAAACCTGCCAAGCTGCCCCTGGTGGGCCGCAGGCCATTCTTGGCTGCATGGAATGCACCACTTGACTTGTGTGCCGTTAAATACAACATGAACATCAGTCTGGACATTTTTCACATTAGTGGCAGCCCACGAGCTGTCCATACAGGTCAGGATGTGACCATTTTCTACCCAAACCGTTTGGGTTACTACCCATTTTACACAGAGCAAGGTGAAGCAGTGAATGGAGGCCTTCCTCAGAACTGCAGTCTAGAAGCTCACCTCAGCAAAGCTAGCAAAGATATTGCACACTTCATTCCCTCAGAAGATTTCCAAGGCCTGGCTGTCATTGACTGGGAGTACTGGAGGCCCCAGTGGGGCCGCAACTGGCAGAGGAAGGACATTTATCGACAACGCTCACGTGAACTTGTCTCCCGAGCCTATATCAATGTGACTGAAGATCAGATAGAGGAACTGGCGCGTCTGCGCTTTGAAAAGAGTGCCATGGAATTTATGCAGGGCACACTGGAGCTTGGCACACGAGCCCGACCAAAAGGCCTGTGGGGCTTCTACCTTTATCCAGACTGCCATAACTACAATGTGCACATACACAATTACAGTGGCTACTGCCCCATGATGGAGAGTACACGCAATGATGAACTCTTATGGCTGTGGAACAGCAGTACTGCTCTCTTCCCTGCAATGGCAATACGTAAAGACCACATGGACAGCATCCACAACCTGCACTTCTGCCAGAATAGGGTACTAGAGTCTCTAAGGCTGGCTTCCATGACTTCACTGCCCTACGAGCTGCCCACTTTTGTGTACACAAGGCTTGGGTACAGAGATGAAGCCATGACATTCCTCACACAGGTAAATACATATACTGCTTCAAGCATATAAATGGGATCCTGATCCCGGAGTATACAATTAAGTACTTTTTCATTTGTATTTTAGCTTTTCTTTCACAATCACCTTCAATCAGAAAGAACTGTTAATGAATTAGTTGATTTATGGGATCAGGTGTTCCAGAGCAAGGAAAACTCTAACTTGCTTGTGATATGTGGTATTCCAGGACCAAGATTGGACCATTTGAAATACATAATATAATATGATATAACATATTTATATAATGCATTATGCAATCAATGAATTAGCAAATATCAATATAAAGTATTAACCTAACAAATTAATTCAAATAAAGAAAGTAATAAGTTGATAGTAATATAAAAAAAAAAAGCTTTACAGTGGTAAAAGAGAAGAATGACTCCCCTTTAAAATAATCACATTTTGTTGCGTTGCGTCCTGAAACGAAGACACACACAGTTTTTTATTTATCCAGCTGTATTTGGCAGCATGGTGGCTCAGTGGTTAGCACTATCGCCTTGCACCTCCAGGTTCAACTCCTATCTTGAGATCTGTATGCATGGGGTTTGCATGTTTGGTTGGTTTCTTCCAGGTGCTCCCGTTTCTGCCCACAGTCCAAAGACATGCAGGTTAGGCTAATTGGCATTCCTAAATTGCCCATAGTGTGTGAATGTTGACCAGAGATTCTATTACTGTTGTAATACTGGGAATAAATACAGTGATCACTATTGGCCTCCACGGTCCCTAGTTGGACTACAGAAGTTCCTAGATAGATGGAATTGTATTTACTCAGTGCAACTTTTAACACCCAAGTGAAAGATGTAACACACTGTGTTTGAAAAGGATCACCCCCTTGTTCCAATATTTTGTTTTTATTATAGTCTTTAGTCTTTTGGGCTATGTCTCTACTGTGCACATCTAAACTTTGCAGTATTTGCCCAACCTTTTTTGCAGAATTGCCCAAGTTGAGTTAAATTTGATATCAAGCTGTATGTGTATGTGCCACTTTTTAGTAAGTAAAAATATATCTCTGAAAAAAAAAAAAAAAAAAAAGCACAGAATCACTGAGTTGGGAAAGGATCACACACCCTTCTAACAATGACTTAACTTTTCAATCAGGTGAAACTAATCACCTTTTCAGTGTTTCAATCCCTGGTAGCGCAACTGAAGCAAACAATCAACTCTGGGTGGCAAGGCACTGTCAAAAGATCTCCAAATTCAAATTCAAATTTTATTTGTCACATACACAGTCATATATAGTACAATATGCAGTGAAATGTTTAGACGACTGCCTGTCGTATCAGGAGGTACAATACAAAAAAGGAGTGTTGCAAGAAAAAAAGGCACCCCTCAAGAAAGGCCAAGGATCACTGCTTGAAGATTCTGAGGCCACATGGAAAGAGGTGTTATGGTAAAATTGAATAATTTGGCCACAACACCAAATGATACTGTATGTCTGGCAGAAATCAATACAGCTCACCATCCAAATAACAGCATTCCTACAATGTATGGCCTAGTCAAAGTTGCAAAGCAAGAAAATGTGATTATTTTAAAGGGGAGTGATGCTTTTCTATACCCACTGTATGCTTAGCAGCTGTTTTATCACATTTTCTATTTTAACTTTGCACTCTTGTAAGTGACCCTTGCAAAACTTCTGTCCTCAGTTAAATTAATTGTGTTTAACCTGCTTTTGGTTTGTTCCTGATTTACTGTGTATGGATATTCCTAGTTTACCATTGTTGACTGTGTCACTCTATTCCCTAACCTCAGCTATAAACTCTGCCTAGATTTACTGATTAAAGCCATAATACAGTACAGAAGAGAGACTGCATTCATACTCATTTCCGGATTTACTTGTATTACATGCTTACTAGGACAACTAAAACCAAGTGCACCCTCTTGTGGTCAAATATTCAGCATTCCTTAGTTCATTCAAAAATTATGTTCTGCAATTAATATAAAGTTATTTGCAAACACAGGAAAACAGGCAGTTACAAATAATGAACAGGTAAGTGACAAAGAAAAAATTATATAACATAATAACATATTCTGATAAAGCATGGTGGTGCATGTCTACTTTATCCTACAGCAAACCCGTTGTGATGACATTTTATTGTGTTTTACAGAAGGATTTAATACACACAATAGGGGAAAGTGCTGCTTTAGGTGCTTCAGGCTTTGTGATCTGGGGCGACCTTAACCTGACTTCTTCTAGAGTAAGTGACTGTAATGGGTGTTCTTTTCAATGTTATTCAAGGGCTTTAAAACATCACTAGATTCTCTTAAGTTGTAAAGAAAACACAAATGCACAAAATTCCATAATTTGTCTTTTTTTTTTTTAGCAAAACAAGAGCACATTATCTTTTTTTCAAACTATTAAAAACCCTAGCATGTTGTTTTAATGTCAATGTAAATATAACAATGTAAAATAATGTGGCATGTGTACACTTTTGGTCACAGTACCAGTTGTAAAGACTCATTATTGACTCATTATAACTCACTTAACAAACCTAGAATTTTAATTAGGAATAACAATTCTAGTGAGTAATGAATTTTCATTTTCAAACCTCATACTAACCCTGAAAAACCATGGGTTCAGTTTCATTGCAGCTTGCAAAGAAAAGTGTCAGATGGAAATGCCTGTGCTAGACTGAAAGGCTAACTGACCTTCAAATGACTCTAAGTACCTGTAGACAGGTTTAGCTGACAAAATTCAGCTAGAGGCATGTTGAAAATGAGTGCTCTGAGCTGAAGGAATCTGGTTGTAGGAAAATAGAATAAGTAGAAAAATTGATTATGGTAAATCTAATCAATTTTGGGAGCAGATGTGTAAAACGATTAGCTTTTACAACAAGAGAATGCTTCAAAATCCATGATTAAATACTTCAAGTAATACAAGTTAAAGCTAAAAGCTAAAGTTAAAAAATGATCTGATGAAGAAAGAGATTAAACATGGTGAACATTCAAGATGGCCAATTCAAGAATACAGTATATCTGACCTAGAAATATTCTCGGTGGACGAAGAAAGAAAGGTCAGAGTCATAGATAGGCAGCTACTAATTGTCTAATCTAGTGTCCACACTTTTGCACATGCCACATTCAGAGGAAAACAGACCCATTCATGATGTTATTACTGTGATGTCAGCATCAACTCAAGTCAGACTTTTCCATAATTGCTCCAAAATGATAGAAACTCTGAAAAATGCAATATCCATTGCAGGTTACAGTATATTTATAATCCAAACACATAAGCTATATTTCAATTTTGTAGCCCTATGGTTCTATCCTGCTCAGTAGTGAAGGAGAGGAGTTTAAATTTAACAGCATTACATGCATCACATACAGTTGATGCACCATACAGTCTATAACAGTCATTAGTAGCAGTAGCAGGCTTTTTATTGTATTAACCATATACAGTTCATGACATAGGGAATAACGAAACAATGTTCCTCCAGGACCAAGGTGTTACATACAACATAAATGACATCATCATAAATAAACAAAAACTAACTAGCTAACTAAGAAACATATTTAGCTGATTAGCCGAGACAAAACAGATTAACTTTATAATTGAACAGAAAACTATCATTAACTATAACTATAATTTAACTTTCTTTACAAAAAAGACACCATAAAGTGTGCATGCAAATGGGCAAACAAGAGTGACAACACTACAACATGACTACAACTGTAGTATATTTGCACAAAAACTATAAAGAAAAATAATATTCTCTTTGTACCCATTATATCTATTAGACTTTGTCTTGGGTCAGTGATCTTAAAAAAAAAAAAAAAAAAACACTTTGAGGTGTTAAATCAGTCTTAATTAACTGGTTCTTAACATGTCATTGCAGCAAAATTGCTCCAGGGTAAAAACATTTTTAAGCTACAGACTGGGCCAGTACATCACCAACGTGACCCGGGCAGCTGAAGTGTGCAGTGAATATCTGTGCCAGTCCAACGGTCGTTGTGTACGGAAAGACCCAAGGGCACCACATTTCTTGCACCTGAGCCGTACCAGTTACCGCATTCACTCAAACCGCAATGGCACATTTACCGTCACTGGCTGGCATTCTCAGCATGAACTGCAACAACTGGCAAAAAGGTTCTACTGCCACTGCTACGAAGGGTATGAGGGTGAGCGCTGTGTGAGTACAGAGCCAACACACACAGTAGACATTGAAGACAAAGAAGAGGTGGGGAAGGAAGAGCAGGATGAATGTACAGAGAGCTCTGCTGACTCTGTGAGAAATGTCCATGTCCTGGTGGTGCTGCTCGTTCTGTTTACCTTTGGCTGTATATAAAGCACTGTGGTAAACTATCCACTGGCACATATTGTGACCAAGGTTTGTATAACAGCACTTTTTATTTTGTGGAGTCATGATATAGGTTAATATGACTTGAAGCAACAGGAAACTAGTCAGTGACTATAGTTTACTTATATTTACTCATCAGTGTTTGTGTCAGTGTTTTTACCTAATGTCATCAACTATTTTAAGTACATCTAATTGTTAAAATGATAGCTTTGTTTGCACAAACTGTTATTTACTATAGCAACCCTACAATATTACAATAAGCAATCTGAGAACTTTTTAAATGGAAATTCTTCATCTACACACGTGGACAAATTTGTTGGTACCCTTCGGTCAATGAAAGAAAAACTCACAATGGTCACGGAAATAACTTTAATCTGACAAAAGTAATAATAAATAAGAATTCTATGAATGTTAACCAAAGAAAGTCAGATATCGCTTTTCAACCATGCTTCAATGGAATTATATATATATTTTAAAAAATGAACTCATGGAACAGGCCTGGACAAAAATGATGGTACCCCTAACATAATAGTTTGTTGCACAACCTTTTGAGGCAATCACTGCAATCAAACGATTCCTGTAACTGTCAATGAGACTTCTGCACCTCTCTGCAGGTATTTTGGCCCACTCCTCATGAGCAAGCTGCTCCAGTTGTTTCCGGTTTGAAGGGTGCCTTTTCCAGACAGCATGTTTCAGCTCCTTCCAAAGATGCTCAATAGGATTGAGGTCAGGGCTCATAGAAGGCCACTTTAGAATAGTCCAATGTTTTCCTCTTAGCCATTCTTGGGTGTTTTTAGCTGTGTGTTTTGGGTCATTGTCCTGTTGCAAGACCCATGACCTGCGACCGAGACCCAGCTTTCTGACACTGGCCAGCACATTTCTCTCTAGAATCCCTTGATAGTCTTGAGATTTCATTGTACCCTGCACAGATTCAAGACAGCCTGTGCCAGATGTCCATAGGACATTCTCCCAGAAGCTTTGTGGCTTGTCAATATGTAGTTTGGCATATTCCAGTCTGTTTTTTTTATGATTTGTTTTCAACAATGTTGTCTTCCTGTGATGCTAATTTGTGGACACACCTTGAATTAACATGTCCCTTTGGTCACATTATTTTCAGTATTTTCTAGGGGTACCATCATTTTTGTCCAGGTCTGTTCCATGAGTTTTTTCTGTTGAAGCATGGTTGAAAAGCAATGTCTGACTTTCATTCGTTAACATTCATAGAATTTTTTTAAATTATTACTTTTGTCAGATTAAAGTTATTTCTGTGACCATTGTGAGTTTTTCTTTCATTGACCGAAAGGTACCAACAATTTTGTCCACGTGTGTATGTACAGACAGGTCTAGACAAAGTACACTGCCTGGCCAAGCAACGAAAAAAGAAGAAAAAAAAAGGGCGTGGCAACATTTGGATTTGAATAAGCAAATACTAACAAGCCTTTATTTACTGCAGTGATTAATATCCTCCAACTAGCAACAGGTCTTTTTATCCTAACTGATGCAGTGAACAGCTTTCCACTTTATCAACAACCATATCAGAAGATGTATCCTGTGGTCGTAGAAAAGATGTTTGTTTCAGAAGGGTCAGATTGTTGGTATTTAGCAAGCAGTGAAAACAACTAAGGAAATTGCGAAGAAGGCTGGACTGTTCAACACATTATTAAAACCTAGAAGAACGGTTAACTTTGTGAAAGAAATGTGCTTGGGGAAAAAATATCATGAATGACCTTAAACTAAAACTAAAGATAGTGAACGTACGAGCAATTCCACACACACAGTTCATTGAGAACTGACAGGAATGGAAATAAACAGCTGTGTGGCCAAAAATAAACCACTTGTTAATGAGACTAATAAAGAAGGCTTCAATTTGCTCTGGAGCATAAAGATTGGACTTTATGGAATGGAAAAAGGTCCTGTAGTCTGATTGACCCTGTTCCAGAGTGTGTTAGGGATAGAAGAGAATAAAAGTAGCTGACTACTTGAATGTACTGAATGACCAGGTTATCCCTTTTTAAAATTATTATTATTGGTGAAATTAGCATATTTCAGGATGACAATGCAAATGTTCTGTGTTTTCTGGGCAGTGTATATACACTTTTGCATATCCTAATTAATTTTCTGTTCTTATTTTCATCGACCCAAAGCACTTGAAAATATTAGCACATGTTATGGTACAAGACAAACTGAATGTTATGCTAAGTAGACAACATCTATATATTAAAATATCTTTGCAGCATTTTACAAGATTTTGAAAATAAAAAATTGATTATTTGTAGCATTGTAATTAGTATTTTTTTTAAATATAGTACTCTAAATATTTGTAAAGTCATGTTGTATATATAATATACACAGTATACATATAAATATTACTTACTTACCTTTTCTTTTCTAGTTGTAATGTACAAGTTATATTACAGGAATTAGTACTACCCTATAAGTTACCATTTCTATTATACAATGTTGTAAGGATTACATTTTTTTTTTCATTTGAAACAAAGCACAGCATTGTTATTAGAAACAGATTATTTAAAGCATATACCTCAATTTGAGTTATTTTTTCAACTTTTCTGAATGTCCCTTTATACAACACCACCAGAAAACTGTCTGAATTAGAATGTCTGAATTACTTGATTGTACTATTCCATTAATTTCATAATTCATAAAAGTCATTAAACCAAACAACATATTGTTGATTTTATCTCTTTTCACATTTAATTTCAGAAAAATTCTAAATAGCATAATTGTGCTAAAGGTTAATTGAATTTATGTCATTATGCAAAAGATGATGGCATCATGCTGTTGTGTTGTAGCCTCACAGCTCCAGGGTTGTGGGTTTGATTCTCACCTTGGGTCTGCGTGTGTGGAGATTGCATGTTTGCATGATAAAGGTCAACCTATCACACTAAAATAATGTCTTATGCATTTTGGAATAAATAGATTTTTTTAAAACTAATTTTGTATTTATCATTCTCTACTTTCAGTAATGTAAGCCAAACAGTACAAGAAGGCAAATCTTTTCTGACCCTGAATATACTATACCTAAATGAGTATGTTGACTTTTTGTTATGGGTATTTTCTGATGCATACAGTACTATGCTAAAGTCTTAGGCACCATTTTATCTGTAGTACACATTTTGTTATATAAGTTTATGTCTGCATTATTATGTACAAGGCCATTCCCTATTAAAGATATATAGCCTGCTCAGTAAAACCTTTTATTTACAGTACTGTGCAAAAGTCTTGAGAACATCCAAACAAAAGCCATATGCAATGATGCTTTTGAAAACATTTCTACATTAAAAGAAACTTCTATAAAAAGCACTAGGTAATAACATAAATAATAAATGGTCAATATTTGGTGTGGAAACCCTTTGCTAGAACATAAATGGTAGTGTTTGATACAGATTTGTGCAGTATTCTAAGTAAAACAGCTGTTAGGTACTTAGGTTAGGTACTTAATGAGCTGTTATCATGCTGGAGAATATGAGTTCTTTTGGTAACTTCTCACACTATTTCTCTCCTTTGTATTTTCATGCAAAACCTAGGAGGCTACATTATTGATTTTTTTCCCCCCATCTGAAAACTGGTCCGTCATGTAATATGTCGCCGTCTTTACAGGCATGCAGATATTCTTCTTAATGTTATTTATTCATTAATTGTAGTGTATCTTTGTAGGGAATGGTCTTGTACATAATAATGCAGACATAATAAACTTGTACTAAAAATAAAAAATTTTAAAATTAAAAAATTGTATTACAGTCTTTATATAATAATATAAAGACTTTTGCACAGTACTGTATATTAACATTTTCTGAAGCATATATTAACATTTTTTTAAAATACTAAAAAATAATTGAACAAATTTTAAATGCATTTTATATAGAAAATTTTATATATATCTTAAGTACTTTGCATTTGCATAAAAAAAAAATAGTGTGCTGTAATAAAAACGGTTTTCTGTTTTTAATCACATTTTAAATGGTATGAGACTCTAGTGTTTTGAAAGTGGTTTGCTGTGAATTTATTTCTCATGCTGGTGTTCCACATGCTAAATAGCTTCTAAAAGCAAGTTACATAATAATTATAAAATTATTATGCCTGATGACCGGTGACTGAGACCGAGCTGTTTGATGGGTAGTACATTTTGCTCCAAAATGCCAGTCATGAGATTCACTGCACAGATTTAAGACACCCTCAGCCACACACAGCAAAGCAGCCAAAAACATAACTGTTCCAAACCATTCCATGTTTCATAGAAGGTACAGTGTTTTTTTCCTTAAAAGTCAAATTTTTGAATCTGTGAACATAAAGCTCACTTCACAACAAAAACTCAAGTTTTGTCATATAAGTTCACAACTTGTCTTATTAGTTGTGGCTTATCAATATGCTCACTCACTTAATCACTCACTCACTCATCATCTATACCACTTTATCCTGTTTGCAGAATAAAGTTTGGTTAAAATTGGTTGTACTCCTTGAGTCCACTTTTTCTCAAACAGTGACAGATGATGTGATCTGACGCTGAGGTACCTTGAATTTCACCATGAATCTCTTTGGAAATTATTCTTGGCTTCTTGGATACCATTCATATTATCATTCTATTCATTTTGTGGTCGATTTTCTTCTTACAGACACGTCCAGGGAGGTTGGCTAAAGACCCTAAGGTTCTTAATGCTGTTTTCAGTATTAAACTGTTTGGAGATGCTTTTATAACTTCTGCTTTTAATATATCTGTGGACATGTTCTTTCTGATCTCTTCAGATGACTCACTGTTTTGCTTCTGCTTTGCTGATGCCAAAATCATTTAAGTTAACATTGCAGACTGTGGTGGAATTCCTGATTTCACTATAAAAGACAAGTAACAAAGGACCAGTCTCTGACAGCAAACATTTGCAGCATGTTGAAAGGTGATTTATTTATCTCAGCTGTTAAATTTTTTACACAAACTTCTCTGCTTACAATAAACAACGCTCCATACATGATGTTCCTACATTCAGTGAGCTGATATTATTTATCTGACCCAAATCTGATATCTTCACCTTATCTTTCAGTAGCAACTACTGTATAATAATTAGTTTTTGTTCTATTCTCAGCCTTGTCTTTCTACAATCCAGCAGGCAGGTTTTAAAGCTTCTACAGTCTACATGGCACAAGAAATACACAAGTTAGAGTTAATACCTAATTAAAATGTGATTTCTCCATTACAGACACACTAATTCATTATGTTCAGAAAATATAGTAGGTACTTTCAATCATGAAATACATTTTCTTATTTTAATGTTCAGTATTTGTTTGTAGCATTTTTAAAAAGGAAATTCTAAATGTTCAAGGAAATATCTTGTCACTATGACTATACATGAAAGTGGAACCATAAACTTTTCATCTGAAATACTTTTTCATGAAATAAATCTAAATCACAATAACATCAATATCTAATAAAAAAGTTAAAATATTTAATAATATGAGATAAATAACTATCACCGCAAACTATGTACAGTCCAAAAACAAAAAGAGTTCGAGAGAGATCATTTGAAAATTGTTCCTGCGAGGAGCACAGGATAATGCAAAAGGTCTTCATTTGTTTAGAAATGTCATTATTTATTTAGCAATTTTATGATTTATGAACTTTTCAGTGTGTCATTAGTGTTATTATTTTTATGATTATAACTGTCAAAACATTTCACATTTCACATCAACGCACTTCACTTATTAATATAATAATTCACTGATTTTGCTATTGGTCTTACACATAAAGTCCATTTTGTAACTAGTTATTTTTTTTAAGTTATCAAATTTAATTGGTGTTTCCAGGAATAGAAGTAACACCAGTTATTAAATGTACATAATAAATGTATATATACAGGGTGGGCCAAAAGTAAGGTTACAGTTACTTCATTATCTACTTCACCTTCACAATCACGTTTTAGATATAAAAATTATTATTATCAAGAAGGTGGACTCTTTGAGCATTTGAAAGATTAAATGTTCAATGGAAAATATCTAATATGTAATCATAATATATGTAAATAAAAGTCTAAATTTCTAATAAAGGAAAAATGTTTAAATGTTAACTGTAACCCTACTTTTGGCCCACCCTGTACTGTATATACATAGGGTGCATTTATATATATAAATGCAGTAAGCTCTATGTTTTGTTGATTTCATAAAGTTTAAAAGTAAGTTACAGTATTGCTAGTTCTAGGTGTGAAAGAAGAAATACATTTCAGGAGATTTTTATGACCCAAATTCGAACTTTCCTGTAGAATGACCCAAATACAAGTAACAACAATAAGCATTTACTACCTACCTGCTTTTCTTCTTGCTCTTTAAATTTTTTTTTTATATATCACGGGCGGATTTGAGCACTGTCCCGGACTATAATTATAGCTATATACTGTATACATGAACCTATTACACCTGCGTGCAGATGTCACCAGCGTGAGACTGCTGAATGGAATCACTGAGAGGGTGTGGTGCACTGAGGACGTCAGCCTGCTTAGTTTTCGGTAGTTTATGTTACTTTTTGAAAATGTTAAGCCACATGTAGTGTGTTTTTGGCGCGTACTGCTCGTCTTATTTATATGAACTAGACAGAAGGACGTACTGTAGCCAGTCTACTGTGTTAGTGCCGGTGGGCGCAGCAGCGCCATATTTGTTAACCATATTGTTTGGGATTGAAGTAAATGCGCGAGTCGTTCCAGTAACATCCGATTCTGGCGTGAGAAAAGGCGTTACGTTTGACACGTAAGTAAAACAAATACATTTTGGACATTAGTGAAAAGGACACTGGAGACAGCTATCGCTTTCTAGTTTGTACTATTCGATGTTTTTTACATTTTAGATTCCAGTAGAATTTACAGAAACACGCGAAACTTGTTTGAGAAAATGCGGACAAGGAAAAGATGATTTACTCAGCTGTAATGTGTGTTCCTGATATGACTAGATTACTTGTTAAACTTTGCTTTATCCTACAATTTAAACATCATCTTTGAGTAATCAGTTTAGTTACTGTGGTTGTGGTTAGTGCTAAGTTTAAGACCTGAGCAAGACCATCACATTCTTTAAGCATCCCTTACCTTCACTATGTGTGTGTGTGTGTTATACAGTTCCCCTCAGCTCAGATTTGTTATTTTTAACGTTTAAAGGACAGCCAAAATCTAGTCGATGGTAAAAAAAAAAAAGAAAAAAAAAACTTTAAGAAGACTTTTTGTGCCTAGTTAACTCAATGAATCTGCGATAAACCAATACAAATTTAAACTGTTACAAGTTATTCATTTCACATTATATGCTTAAAACCATTTGGGAAAGTAAGCCTTCACTTTTTCATTCATTCATGTTCTATACAGCTTCATCCTGTGTACAGGGTAGCGTGGGGGGGAGTCTCCTGAGGAGATATAGAGCACGAGGTGGGGTACAGGGGAGCAATCCATCGCAGGACATACACACATGCACACACACTTTGTGACTGTGGGAGGATATCGGAGCACCCGTAGGAAACCCACCAAGTAACAGTCAATCAATTTATATAAACCTTTTATAAATCTTTATGTCTACTTTATCTGCAGGACTTCTGTCTTATTTTATTGCTCACTCTATTGAAGTAGTGCACTACAGAGTAATAATATGGAGATTAAGTAGAAGTCAGATAACCACTGTTTAATCTTTTGTGGAATAACGCCCCCTCCTGTTCTTCCAGCGGTGTGCTTTAGCTGGTTCCCTGTGGCGCCATGGACGGCCTCCTCTGTGGCTGCAGGGCTCCCTTTTCACTGCTGCTATTGCTATAACAAAATCTGGGTCAAATGTCATCCAGACACAATTTTACACAATTATGTGATTTTGCATGAGGTTATTTAACAGATTTAGTTGCTGAAAGTGGTAGATGAGTTTAGAAGAATAAGCTATTAGAATAAATAGTTTTTGGTTTATAGGTGTTGCATACTGTGTTTTGCAAGAGCAAAAGACCAAGCAACATTTTTCAGTTGTTGGTTGGTCAATAGGAAAAATTTACTAATAAGATAAGATAAGATATACCTTTAGTCGTCCCACAGTGGGGAAACTTCATTGTCACAGCAGCATAGAAAAAAATAGCAAATAGAAAGTAGGGACAGTACAGTGTATAAATACAAAAGAAAAAGAAAAACAGTGCAATAGTTACACTTGCAAACGAAGCACTAGGATAATATTGGACAGTTTAAAATGGTGTTATTGCACAGTTGCTATTGCACAGTTTAAAATAGTGATATTGTACAGTTCCACAATGATAATACAGGAACAATAAATCTATACATTACAAAAAAAAATTATATACAAAGTGAATGATTTTATACTACTTAACTGCACTAGCTGGGATATGTAGAGTCTGTTGGTTTGGTATTTGGTATGGGTTTTCTTAAAATTAATGTGAAACAGGCTATTTAAAAAAAACTATTTCATCAATCGAAGCAGCACCAGTCAATCATTTCCCCTCTCTCATTGAAGGATTTTCATTTTCATTTTATTTTTACAAAAAAGCTCAGATTAGTAACCTGGAAACTGCACAACTTTTTGTTTTGGAGAAAATGTCAAATTTACTTAATAACCCATGCTTATTATAAACATATATATTTTTTCCTTATAAAAAAGTGTGTATGTTGTCATTTATTGTTCTAAGAGATAAAAATTAAAATCAAAACTTGCAATGGAACTTTAATTTGCATTTGAAGTGAATTTACATTGTGTAGAGAGTTTGGGCAACCTTTACAGTTTTCCTCAGTAGAGAGGCACACCAAATAAGGTGCAAATGCCATCCACTTGAATTTTGGTTAGGTTAGGCCTATGTAGACAGGATAGGTGTTATTTTCTTTTTTTCGACCATCTCATGCCTATGCAGCTTGATTGGGTCTAATAACATTTTATGCTTGCTATACCCCAGGTACAAGTACTTATACTTGATTTTCTCATTTAGACTCAAATGACTAGGTATTTTGTCCAGTTGGCCTATTATTGTAAGACTAACACTGATTTCTTTGTACTGGACTGAACCTCCTGGATATTACCATAGCCTGTCACGAACTAGTATGACAGGCAGTTCGGGCGGATGTTATTGCCGTGGGCAGAGAAGGCAAGCATAGGCGCAGAGGGGTTGTTTTTTTAAACATAAAAGTCTTTAATCCAACTCTCTTTATTGTTTTGAAAATTCTCAACAGACATACAGTACAGCATAGATCCAACAAAAGGCATATTCAAATATAAAAACATGTATAGACAAAAGGTGCAACTGTATGTCATCCCAAGTCCCAAAACCCCCCACCCCCCACCCATCCCATCACAGGCCATTAGTAGTGCAACGTCAAAATGTGCCCATCCAGTGAGCACTAAGCATATACACCTATATACATATACACACATACATACAGTACATATATATACATATACATACACAGGGAATGCAGAATGAAGTGGATGAGGTAAATGATAAGTAGTAAGCGAGGTATGTAAACGCATACATACATACACGCACACACATACATGCACACATGTCTGCATACAAATGCACATACATAATCAAAATAAAATAAAGTAAAAAGTAAATAAATAAAAATAAATAAATAAATAAGGGGGAGCAGAATAATAATAAAATAAATAAATAAATAAAAAAAAACATTCAAGGAGAAAAAAAAATGATATAGAAAAAAAAGGGGGGGGGGAACCCCTCTCCCTAACTGTCCTCTGGGTCTTGGGGACCATCAGGTGAGGTAGTGATATCCAGAAAGGGATCCCATGTCTTGTGGAACTTCCCTGTGGAGCTCCTGAGAGAGAATCTAAGCTTCTCGAGTTGTAGGTTATAGAGAACCTCCTTGACCCAATGTTAATGTGATTGAGGATGTGCGAGCTTCCAGCTGAGCAATATTAATTTTCGGGCTAGAAGGGTGGTAAATGCCAATGCCTGTTGCGCTACTCTGGGCAGGTCTGTGTTGAGGGAGATACCAAATATCGCTGATAATGGGTTAGGGGTAATGGTGTGTCCGTAGGCCCTGCTTAGTGTATCAAAAACGTGTGTCCAAAATGACGTTAATTCGGGGCATGACCAAAACATGTGGACGTGGTTGGCTGGAGTTAAGCTGCATCTGTTACACGCCTCGTTGACAGAAGGGAAGATTCTAGCCAACCTCGCATTTGTATAGTGGATCTTATAGAGGACCTTGCACTGGATCAAGCTGTGCCGGGCACATATGGAAGACGAGTGGACTAAAGAGAGAGCTGTCTCCCATTGGCTATCTTCAATTTTAATGTTGAGACTGTCTTCCCATGCAGCTCTAACTGCAGTAGGGGGTTGTGAGGAGGCTGACCACATATGCCCATACAAAATGGAGATGGATCTTTTGGTGACCGCGCCCACTGACAGCAGACTTTCTGTTAAATTTTCAGGGGGGCGGTTTGGGAAGTGGGGAAACTGCTTCTTAACATAGTCTCTGATCTGGAAGAAACGGAACAGATGATGATTTGGAAGGCTATATGTAGATGAGAGTTGTGCGAAAGATGAGAAAATACCATCAGTGTACAGGTTACTTATCTTGGAAATACCATGGGCCTGCCAGATCTTGAATGCTGAATCGGATTTGGAGGGTTCAAAACGGCAGTTCCTGTAGATTGGTGCAAGAATAGAGGGACCAGAGAGACCGAAGTTTTTCCTGATCTGATTCCAGATTTTCAGAGATACAGAGACCACTGGGCTGCTACTTAGGCGTGGAACTGGGATTGGCAGCTGTGAACACAGTGCGGAGGAGAGAGAAAATGGGGAAGAGTCTCTTTCCATACATACCCACATAGGCAGAGGATCTTGCTCCTCCATCCACCACAGAAGTTTTTGGGTGTTAGCTGACCAGTAGTAATGTCTAAAGTTAGGAAGGGCAAGGCCTCCACTCTTCTTAGGAGACTGCAAGATTGACCTGCGAATCCTAGCCGGTTTTCCGTCCCACAAGAACTTGGAGATCATTTTGTCTAGTCTGTCGAAAAATGATTTAGCTAATAGAATGGGGATATGTTGAAAAAGGTAAAGGAACTTTGGGAGAACCACCATTTTAATTAAGTTTACACGGCCTAGCAGTGAAAGTGGCAGAACCTTCCAGCGGTCGAAGTCCCTCTCTGTCTTCGAAACTAGTGGCAAAAGGTTATCACGAAACAGATCTGACTGGGATGTGGAGACAGAAATGCCAAGGTAACGGAAGCCGTCAACTGCCCATTTGAATGGTGCCACCGAGTGTGGAAGGTCTTTTGCCGATGCATTGATAGGCATAATCTCGCTCTTTTGATAATTAAGCTTATAGCCGGAGGTTACCCCATATAGGTCCAATATATTGAGTATTGCAGGAAAGGAGTGGATTGGATCAGAGACGTATAAAAGCAAGTCGTCTGCGTATAAGGAAACTTTATGGATTGTGTCACGGCGTACTATGCCACTGAAGCTAGCCTCTGAACGTAGCCAGATGGCAAGAGGTTCTATCGCGAGGATAAATAGCAGTGGTGACAATGGGCAACCCTGTCTGGTGCCTCTCTGTAAGGAAAATGAGGGTGAGATAGTGTTGTTTGTTCGCACTGAGGCCATTGGTGAAGAGTACAGGAGCCTGACCCAATGTACAAATTCCTTGCCCAACCCAAACCTGTTCATCGCTTCATAGAGAAAGGGCCATTCGACCCTATCAAAGGCCTTTTCCGCGTCCAGAGATACGACCACCTCAGGCAGCGAATTATCAGACATATGAATGATATTGAAAAGTCGTCTGCTATTATGCCAAGATTGACGACCTGGCATGAAGCCAGTCTGATCGAGTGTTATGATGCCTGGGAGAACCTGTTGTAAACGAAGAGCCAAGATTTTGGAAAGAATTTTAAAATCCACATTTAGAAGTGATATTGGCCTGTAGCTGCTACAAAGCAGGGGGTCTTTTTCTTTTTTAAGAATAAGAGAAATAGTGGCCTCCGACAAGGTGTTTGGAAGACGCTGGAGAGCAAAGGCTTCATTATACATGTCCCTTAAATTAGGAGCGAGAAGGTTAGAAAAGGACTTATAGTATTCAGCTGTAAAATCATCAGGACCAGGAGACTTGCCACTCTGTAACGATATAATGGCCTCTTGAACCTCCGCTATGGTGATAGGCCCGCCCAGACCTTCCACCATGTCGGTTTCAATCTGTGGGAAATTGATGGCATCCAACACGTCATCGGGAGGTGGAGGGCGGTCAGAAGTGTAAAGATTAGCGTAGAAATCAGCAAAGGTCCCGTTGATTTCGGTCGGATCTGTGAGAATGTTTCCTTGTGTAGATTTAATAGCCGGAATGATTTTTGAAGATGCTTCGGCTCTAGCTTGATATGCTAGAAGCCTCCCAGCTTTATCGCCGGACTCAAAAAAGCGCTGTCTGGATTTAAGCAGTAAGGCTTTAACTTTATTTGTAGAGGCAAGGTTGAACTCTGTCTGCAATCTTAGACGCTCTCTGTAAAGGGAGGGGTCTGAACTGGCGGCGTAGCGGTCGTCCACCACCTTGAGGTCCTTAAGAAGTTTATCCATGTATGAGGTTTCAGTTTTCCTCATGTGTGAAATAAAAGAGATGAGCTGACCCCTAATAAATGCTTTCGATGCCTCCCAAAGAGTTCCCCTGCTCACCTCGGGCTGATCATTCAGTTCAAAAAATAACACAATTTGGGAGTGCAGAAACTGCTTGTAATTATCCTCTGCCAGGAGGACCGAATTAAATCTCCATGACTTCAAGGGGCTCAGCCATGTAGATAAATTCAGGTCGAGGGAGATTGGGGCGTGGTCTGATATTGCAATGTTGTGGTAGTCTGCTGTGATAACTTTGGAAAGCAGTCTTAAATCGAGGAGAAAAAAATCTATGCGAGAGTAGGTGCGATGAGCATGCGAAAAAAAAGAATAGGCCTTGGCTGTGGGGGACCTGTGCCTCCACGGGTCCACAAGGCCATATTGTTGTGCCATAATGTGTAGGGTCTTGGCTGAGTTAGATAAGGGGACTGGCTTAGTAGATGACCTATCTAATAGTGGGTCCTGAACAAAATTGAAGTCACCTCCTATAATTATTAAATGGTTTTCTAGGTCTGGGAAAGATGAGAATAGCTTACTCACAAATGATGCATTATCCCAATTAGGGCCATAAACACAGATCAGCAAAGTGGGGGTATTTTCAAGTGTCCCAGAAACCATGACATATCGCCCATCCAGATCAGAGGTACATTTGTTTACTGTGAAGGGGAGGTTTTTATGAAGTAAAATGGCAGTACCTCTAGCTTTACTGTTAAATTTGGAATGGAAGATCTGACCCACCCAGCCAGTCTTAAGCCGCATTATCTCTCTGTTACAAAGATGAGTTTCTTGGATAAAGTAAATGTCTCCCTTAAGGTACTGTAAGTGGGACATAATCCTACCTCTTTTCGTGGCGTTGCCCATCCCCTTGACATTCCATGAAATTACCCTAACTGGATGATTCGTACCAGCCTAAACATAAAAGTCTTTAACAAAAAAGTACCAAACAAAAGATGGGCTCTGGACAGACACATACACACAGTCTCTTTTGGCCTTTCAGACCTCGGTAAGCAGTTCAGACCATTTAAGTATTTCAGACCTCAGTAAGCATTTCAGACCATTTAAAGCATTTCAGCCCTTAAAGGACTGACACAAAGCTTTAGGACTGGACGGGACCAGACAGGACCAGGGACACCGGGGCTAGAGACTGGACAAGACAGGGCTAGAAACGAAAAGGGCTGCAGGGGAGCACACAGGAGGCTAGGGCTGTAGCTATCGAATATTTTAGTAATCGAGTATTCTACCAAAAATTTAATCGAGTAATCGGATAAAGTGCACTTTTGCTTAATTATATAAGAGAAACAAAGATGAATTGTTTTTCTTTTTAGAAAAATCTACTTTTTTTATTTTAAATGCATACAGCATTTTATCAAAAATAAACATTGTCATTATTCACAATACAAGGAATAGCTTATACCCGTATCTCACCTATGCGGTTTGACTTGCAGTGTGATGCGTTGTTACCCTCCGTTCACACCGAACGCGGCGAGAGCGTCAAAGAAGCAGGAAGTCATTAATTTTCAATGGGAGCCGGCGGCGCGGTGAGGGCGGCGAGAGCGGCGAAGGGAGTTGAAATCAGCTCAAATTTAGGGTAATGAGCTATGACGCGGTTGAGCGGCAACCAATTAAAAGGGAGGTCCTCCGCTTGAGAGGATTCCGCGGGAAGCAGTCCTGTAACTTTTGTTCCGGCGACATTAGTACCCAAGCAAAATGGAGGAGAGGTTGATTATTGCGATAGCGGGTGTTTATTAATTATTAATGTTATTTTAATTAAAGACAAAGTCTAGTAAGTGATTCTAATGTTATAATAATAAGAAAAATAATATAATAAAAAAAATATATATATTAAATTAGACTAGCAATTCACAATGAACAGAAGCCACACCATACGAATGGCTTATAATTAGTTTATTTCTACAATACAGTTCTTTCTATCAATCAATTTCTTGTTATCTTCCACATTTTGGTCAGTCTCCATAAGATCAACAAGCTTGATTGCTTCGCGGCCTTTTTAAATACAAGAAAGGCATTCGGTCTACGTCAGAGCGGCCAACAGCAGCGAAGAGCGGCGACAGACATCAGCAGCAGGGTGGCGAGAGCAAACTTTGACGCTCTCGCCGCGTTCGGTGTGAACGCAGGGTTAGGCACCGTGAGCCGCCACAACTGCCCGCCGACAAAAAAATTAAACATGTTTAAACATGTTTTTAAGGCGGCTTAAACGTATTAAATTTTTCGCGCAGAAAGATGGAAACATAATCGCAGCGCCAAAACTTGCGGTGAATCAAGAAGAACCGTATTTCCGGCCACCGCACGAAACCGCGTAGGTGAGATAGAGGTATTAAAGTTGACAGATTAATTAAGTGCATTACATCACCATACATTCTTATTTCAAAGCCTTTTCTCGGATGCAAAAAAAAAAAAAAGTTTTTCAAATGACTTTAAGGATAAAAACTAAGGCACACTAAAATACTAAAAGTTTCAAAATCTACATCTCAGGCATAACATAAGCCTTTACTGACAATTTCTGTCGTTTTCTCTTGCTGCTTTCTTCTTCTCTTGGCCACGCTGATAATTTTATCGCTTCCCTCTATTTAGCAGCCCGCAACAGAAAGCTCGCTCAAATCAATACACAGCTAACTGTTTGTGTCTTCTTCCGCTTTGTGGGTGACATAAGCGCTTCTTCTTTGTTGGTGTTGGCTGATGTACTTTTTTTTGTCTTTTAGGTAAAATCGGATGTGCTACACTTCTCAAATAGAGAAACATGCAGCAGCTAGCTTCCTTCATTCTTTTGAACCTAGCTGGGTTGTGTTTTTCATCTTCTCTTCCACCAACAGCAGCCCCACTTTTCACTAAACCATTTGTGGTCATATGGAATGCTCCCATCTTCACATGCAGGCAGCTGCAGGTCCCACTGGATTTGGATGTGTTTCAGGCCATCACCACACCAGCCAATATCCCGAATCAAACACTGACTCTCTTCTACAAAAATCGAATAGGGCTATTTCCTTATGTTGACCTCAACAGTTTCATACAGTACAATGGTGGTATTCCACAGAAAGGAAACATAAGTGCCAGTCTGCAAATTGCCAAAAACCAGTTCACCCAATACATTCCATTATCGACACCTGGCCTGGCTGTCCTTGATTGGGAAGAGTGGTTGCCTTTGTTTGAACAAAACACAGACATAAGAGAGATCTATAAGGAGTTATCAATAAACTACACCCATCAGCAGAATCAATCTCTTACAAACCAACAAACTACATTACAAGCTAAAGAGCAATTTGAGAAAACTGCCAGGAGTTTCATGGAACAAACTTTGCAGTTAGGAATCTCACAAAGACCAAATTTTCTCTGGGGATATTATTTGTTTCCTGACTGTGAAAACTATGATTTTCTGAACCCAAATTATACAGGGACATGCTCTCAGAAAACAACACAGTTAAATACTGAACTTCTCTGGCTGTGGAAGGCAAGCACTGCTCTCTTCCCATCAGCATACCTGCCTGTTTCTTTTAGTGGAACCCAGAATGCAGCACTATTTACCCGAAACCAGGTGCTTGAGGCAATGAGAGTGGCAGATATGCTTCAGCAGACCTTTACTACCCCTGTTTACTTATACCTCCGACCACTTTTTCGAAAGCAGAATAAGCTATACATGAAAGAGGCAAGAACTTTTACATAGTAATTAATGTACAGTGGAACCTCGGATTGCGAGTAACGTGGTTTCTGAGTGTTCCGCAAACTGAGCAAAGATTTTTAATAATTTTTTAATCGGAAACCGAGCAAGTATTAGTTTACGAGCGCAGAGTATCATGTATCACATATGTGACTCTTACTTTGACACCGAGCGTCACTCTCTTACCCCCCCCCCCTCTCATCCCCCACCACGGCTTTGCAAACACACAGAAGCTCTGCTCGTCTCTTTCTTTTAGTCTCTTATGCATGTGCGCGTGTAATTTGACACCGACACACACACACACACACACACACACACATACTCAGACACACGCACTGATGCTCTTTTGCCTTTTCACCCCTTCCCCGGCTTCACAAACACACAGAAACTCTGCTCTGTCGCAATTCTTTTCAAAGGTAAGGTGCTGGTTCATTTTTTTTTTTACTTTACCGCAGTGATTCCCTTAGTATGCGCTCACGCCAGTCTCAGAGAGATTTCTTTTTTCCCTGTTAAAACCGTGTTTCCGTTGTGTTTATATGTGTGTCCATTCGTTGCGAAACTTAAAAAGTGATTCCGTTAGTATGCGCTCATGCCAGTCTCAGAGAGATGTCTTTTTTCCATTAAAACAGTGTTTCCGCTGTGTTTATGCGTTTGTTGTGAAACTTAAAAAGTGATTTCGTTAATATGCACTCATGCCAGTGTCAGAGAGATTTGTTTCTTTCCTGTTAAAACGGTGTTTCCGTTGTGTGTGTGTGTGTGTGTGTGTGTGTGTGTGTGTGTGTGTGTGTGTGTGTTTGTTGTGAAACTTAAAAAGTGAGGTGGGAAGAGGGAGGAGGAGTGTTACTGTGTAAAACGAGGCGAGGGAAGGGGCTAATTCCTCACACACACACACACACACACACACACACACACACGGCGCCTGCGATGATTTGGTTTACGAGTGTTTTGGAACACAAGTCCCGTTCCGGAATGAATTATGCTCATAATCCAAGGTTCCACTGTACATTTATTTTCACAGCTTAGCAATGCAGTAATCACAAAGAATACTGATGGAAAATTATGTCCATGTCTCATTTTGGCTCTCCTCAGGTTGACTTGGTTCGGAGTATTGGTGAGAGTGCAGCTCTGGGGGCTGCTGGATGTGTGTTGTGGGGATCTAGCTCTGATTTTAAAAACAAGGTAATTTTCATATTTCATCTTTATTGTAATTCATTGCTTTTTATTGTTATTTCTTTTTTTTAAATCACATATATTTGTTCCAATACTTTTGGGACAGCCTGTAGTGTGTGGAGACATTGCTCCTGTTTTATAAATCACAATTAATCTCCAGCTTCTCTTTTTATTTAGGCATCATGCGAAGCCCTTTCTACGTACTTGTCTAACACACTTAATAAATACATAATCAATGTTACAACTGCAGCTGAGCTGTGCAGTGACCGGCTATGTCAAGGTAATGGGCGCTGTGTCCGTAAAAGGAATGACTCAGATGACTACCTACACCTGAACATAAAAAGCTTTAATATCCAGATTGTTGATGGGATGTACAACATCACTGGGGAACCTTCCGTCACTGACCTCACTGCCTGGGCTGACAAGTTCACTTGTCAGTGCTATGAGAACCAGCAATGCAGAGCTCAAATTCCCTCTGGATTTGAGTATAGTAAAAAAAAGGTCACTGGTCATCTAATAGTACTGCTTGCTGCATATTTGGTAAATGAATTTTCTTAGTGTGAAATTTCTTCTTAAGAAGACTCATTTTGGCTGCCTCAAGTTCTTATATAAAATTATGATATAGCTTTAGTTATATTTTTATTATTAGTTTTTATTAGTTATATTGTTCTTCTTTTATCTGTTGTTCTTCTTCTTTCAGCAGTGGATTGGCCCCAGCAAATATACCACATAGTATTTGGTTTGGCACAGGTTTTACACTAGGTGTCCTTCCTATTTTTTCTTGGCTTAGAAAGCACATTGTGAAAGCACTGTTTGACAGATGGACATATTTAAAACTTTTACTAATATTAATTTAGTACTACTGATGTACTAACTGTAAGCATTAGAAGTTTGCAAAACTTTTGTATATTGTAGCCCAATATTTGCAGTGTTATATGTTTACATTTTATTAAATATTAATTTTTATTAACTATATACACAATATGTCACAAAATCTCACATCTCTGCAAATATTTAGTTATAGCTTTTCATAGGACAACACTGCATAAATGACTCTTTGACACAATGAAAAGTAGTCAGTGTTAAGTTTGTATAGCAGTGTAAATTTATTGTCCCCTCAAAATAACTGATGAAGACCAAGATAAACCTATTTGTTTCAGATGGTGTCAAGCGTGTGTGATGGCAACCATGTGAGGAGTACAAAGACAAGCTACAGTTCATTGAGGCAAACATGAATTCTAACATGTACATACTAAAGCAGAGCATGATCCCCTCCCTCCGGACACTGGGCCGCAGAGCAGCGTTCCAGCATAATGATGACCCCAAACACACCTCCAAGATGACCACTGGCTTGCTAAAGAGGCTGAGGGTAAAGGTGATGAACTGGCCAAGCATGTCTCCAGACCTAAACCCCATAGAACACCTCTGGGGCATCCTGAAAAGGAAGGTGGAGGAGCACAAGGTGTCAAATGTCCACCACCTGATGTTGTGATGGAGGAGTGGAAGAGGATTCCAGTGGCAACCTGTGAAGCTCTGGTCAACTCCATGGCCAAGAGAATTCAAGCCATGCTGGAAAATGATGGTGTTCACACAAAATATTGACATTTCACATTTTCACTTAGGGGTGTACTCACTTTTGTTACCAGGGGTTCAGCTATTATTGTCTGTATTTTTAGTTATTTTGAGGAGACAATAAATTTACACTGCTATACAAACTTTACACTGACTACTTTTCAATTGTGTCAAAGAGTCATTTATGCAGAGTCATTTATTTAGTTATATGAAAAGATATAACAAAATATTTGCAGAGATGTGAGGGGTGTACTCACTTTTGTGACATACTGTGTATATATATTGCTAAAAATCTAGATTTTGCACTATTTCTGATTCTCTATTTCATTATATTTCCCATGTTCACTGATTTGTACAAAGGTTCAGTTTTCCACATGCTTTATCTCTCCATTGATGTTCAGATGACACTGATTGATTTCATCTAAAATGAATCATAATGTTTTGCACAAACCTGTGAAGTCCATGCTAGCTTGACTCCACTGTCATTAAGACAATATCTCACTATTATGTGCAAAATTGCTTAAAAAAGGAAAACCTCTGAAACAGATACCCAAGCTCTCATTTTGGTCACAGGAAAATGATCAATTATTTTGTTGCTTTTTCATTCATTCATGGTGTCTCTTAGTTAAGATATATCCAAATTGTCGGAAGAGAAGTTTATATTATTTATTATGTTCTTATGAATATACCTGTATTTTATAAAATACTGAACAATTTTTCAGGATACATTGTCACTTAATTTAACATACAGTACTGTATGTCACAACTCTACAGAATATAATGTTTGTACACCACAGGGTTTAAAGAACCAAATGGGAGACTATAGTAAAGGAGTTACAGGATATTGAATCTATTACAGTTTTTCCCCTTTGCATATTCAGTAATATTGTTTATCAGGTGAACATGTACATATGTTTATTGGACAGTAAACAAATGTAAAACATATTCAATGTATTTGGATCTGTAAAACAGTAAATTAGCAACAGCTGTGAAAAAGCATTAAAAGAAAATTAATGTTAGCTACACCATCTTGTTAAAAATTTCTGCTGACCCTGTCCATGAAAAAAACAGCAAATTGACAGTAAACGTAATAATCCCACGTCAAATATAACTGTAGGGTGTTATTAATTTTGGAAGCTGAAGCTTTTCCCACTTCCCACACATGTAACAAATCCCTGCCAAAGTAATAGAAAATGATTTGTATTATGTTTGTGGTTTCTTACATTTGTGGGCTCTAATTACATTGCCAGTTGTTAGAGTTCCCAATCCAATTTTGCTTCGACACTGAACTGGCAATAAGGTCAAAGGCTGCCAATGCATGCTGAACCATGTGTGGACCGAAGGCTAGCTCATCTGGTGTTATCCCTCAGAAGAAATATTTACTGTAGCTACTTAAGTTTTAGGAAGTCCTAGGAAGATCATTGCATTCATTTGAATGTCACTTGGACATGTACCACATTCTTAACCATGCTGGAACCTGTGCTTTTTAGTTGCTGTTATTAAAAGTAAAAAAAGAGAAGCCTGATCATTTATAGTTTTTTCATAATATTGCAAACATTTTCAAGTACATCTGATGTCTAAATTTGCCAGTTTCCACTATAGAAATTGTAGAGATTTCTTTTGCAGTGATTTTGCTTTTGCAGTGACAAATTGCTTCTGCTTTTTTTATTTTTACAAACATAGTCAAAAACCACATAAACAATAAGGTTAAATAAAAAAATATACTGTATATATCAAGTTAATTTTAGCTTTCACTAGCAGCTAATGTTAGCGAGCCATTATTTTAGCTGGAAATTAACATAAGGCTAACATAATATAATATAAATATAAATTATGATAACATTATAGACATGCTAGTGCTATTGTTATAAACTGCAATAGCTTTAGAGTAAACATCTGAGGTTAAGTAATACATTTAATAAAACTTCATACTGCTTTAAATTTTCCACAAACTCAAGCCGCATATTTATCACCAGCTTTTAAAACATGCTTCTTTAGAAAAACACATTCTTCGACGGATAACGTTTCCACACACAAATACGTTATTGATTTTAAGCAAAGAACTCCTCGGATACGTACAACATTGGTACACTGGAGCACAGCAACCTACTACTCTACTTAGTCATTGTGGACAGACTTTCTGAATACACTGTGTGGGTGTGTATACATATACTGTATATCAAACATACATAAATAACAATACTAATAAATAAATAAATGCAATAAATAAACACAACATGAATAACAATAAGGAGCACATGGAAGATATGGGAAATTGAAAGAACGGGTTGAGATACTTGTGTATATACTTTTCTTTCTAGACATTTTACCCGTACTGGATAAATGACTGGAAGTATTTCACAAAGTTATACTCTAAAAACTGCTGGGTTAAAAAACAACCCAACCATAACCCAGCTGCTGGGTCACTATTGGACAGGACACGCGCTGGGTTGTTTTGACCCAAGTGCTGAGTTGTACCATTTAACCCAGAATTCTGGGTTGTTCATCTGACCCAACCAGTAGGTAAAATTAACACCCATGCTGGGTTGACACATTCCATTTGATTTTTTTATTTTCAAAAAAAGACCCATAATGTACACAACTTCACATAAAGTAAATAGATTTTACTTAATTTTGTAGACTTAATTTTGACAAAAATGTCAGACAAAACCAAATAATCCCAAGGTGACCATTTGTTAAATATAAAATAAATGTACGGTAACATAAACACTCTGTAAAACAATAAAAACAAGAGGCCCCTGTAAGTCTGATTTGAACTGCATTTTTTTTTTGCATTTAATACAATGTTTAAAAACTTTTTATATAGTTATTATTATAAGTTTTTATTATTATTATTTTTATAAGTTTTCAATACAACTCGTATAATACCCACATGACACAGACATTTCCTGTCTTAATATTTTACTTATCAGTTATTTAACTATTACTATTTCATTTCCTTCAAAATGACATAAAACAATTATATTATTGATTAAATGTGGGATGAAAAAACTGTTGTCCTCAGTAATTTAACAGATGAGGACTCATGTCCATCAATCTGATCTACAGTATGCTGGAGAAACTCCCAGGTGAGAAGACACTGCATAACATCTGACAACTTTAAAACAAACATCAATAGCCTCCACCAAAGAGTCTGTATCAAATAGCATTGCCTCCAACAATGGAAAAGGTCTGTCAGGTCCCTCTTGTCTCATCCCCAAGGAGCAAAACATGGAACAATGCTTCAGTCATCTCCATATTTTGCAGATATAATTCCTATCATGTTGGTCCACCTGTGGATTACACACCATCACTTAGTGTTGAAATATAACTAACATTTACGTTGAGCATTTTTGTTAAGGACGTACAACTACATATGGATTTAATGCAAACGCGAACATTAATACATAACGTGAACATGAATTTAGTGTATATTTCTGACTAATTTACCTCACTATTTAACGTGTGAGGGATAACAGGATACGGTGCTCAATCTGTATTTAATACAAAACATTCACCCCTTTTCAAATTCGCAACAAACACTAGATAAATATGATATTTTAGTGATGAAATTACAACTTATAATAAATATTTCATAAGGATTAAGAAAAAGCTTGTTTAAACTACCACTTAACCATGACGCTTTCTCATTTTTTGAATAGCAAAACAGAATGAGAAAAAATATTAATAACACACCCATTATATCAAAGCATTTATTTTAAACTATAAAATATGCTTGCTCCTACCACAAGTTACTAAAAAAAGTAAAAGATTTACATTAACTTACCATAAAATACTGAGTGCCCTGAGCATGATCCAGTCAGAAGTGAAGAATCCAGAAAGTTCTCCAAAGAATAAACCAACTGCTAGGTCAAAATAACACAACCATTTATTCATTTTATTTTATTTTAACAGACCGAAACAGAAGACATATCAAGACTGCCATTAAACATACTCCAACAACTTCCTCTGACACCTATTAAATATTATAAAATATGCAGCTTTAGTGAAGATTACTAGGAATGAAAATTACTAGTAATAAAACCTGAAATTACATTTAACATTACATTTAGTAAATTTATTATTTTTTTATTTGTGTGTGCTACAAACGCACTTTTATCATAAAATACACTATAGCCGACTATTGGCACAGAATATACCTCACCTCCATATCAAAGTGCGACTAAAAAGGTGGAAAAGCGAATAAACATGAAAATGAGCTTGCTCCTACCACAACTACAACATTTAAAATTTAGGTAAAAATTAAAGTTACCATAAAATACTGCCAGCTTTAAGCTTTAAGCTTCAAAAGTGAAGAATCCAGAAAGTTCCTCATGCCGTGTCTCAATTCCCAATACGCAAAGAACGGACGTGACTTGGAAGTGCACACTCGAGGGTTTGGGGACACCGGCTATAGTGCAAATATAACGCAGAGTACAGGATGCGCGATATATTATACTATAACCGTATTATACCAAAGATATCCTTTTAGAAATACATGAAATTAAATAAATCCGCTGATTTAACCACGGCAGAGACATCACAGCCAACGGTAGTTTTCAGAAGTTGCCAAGGAGAGGCTATGTTGCGGCTACATGAGCGCCGAGCACCCTTGTTGCCTGGAGCTCAACTCTCCGAAATCATCGGGGCAATTTTTTTTTTAATAGACGCTATCTTTAATAACCGATTGATGTTTTGAGCTGTACACACATACATTCTCGCTTAAACTACTCTTAAAACTACACTTTGTGACACAACTGTAATATTTCGAACATTTTGCAAGATTTACAGTGTCTGATGTGCTATGAAGGTTATCCATAAAATATATCATTAGAATTAAATGAAGGAATGTTATTCTTTTTTAATGACAACCAGCTGTGTGCATCTGACCTAAAAGACTTTAAAATATATATAAATGATTAACAATTTCGTTCTTAGAAGAACAGAAATTACAACAAAACATTAAAACATATGACATCAAATCATTTGGCATTTTAATTATCATAGGCAAAGTCTCAGCAGAACTAGAAGGTTGGAGACTGCCACATAATGGCCACTTAAGTATTATCATAAACAAATATAACAACCTTTGATAAGATGCTGGAAACTATATATCTAATGCTGGCTTGTTAAGTGTATCAACTGAAGCGATCATTTGGTATGTTTGGTATTATTTGAATTAACTTGTGTTTGCAAATGTGTCTAGTATCATAATATTGTTTTTCTTAGAATTAACAAATTTATGGGTACAGTACATGGCAATAGCCTGGCAGAGCCATAAGAAGAAGAAGAAGTTTCATCTAGGAATATGTTTTTTGATGCCTATGATTTGTTCTGATTGTGTTGCTCTTGGTTGGTTTTAGGGTGTCACAATGTGTCAACTCAGTGAGAGAGGACATCGTACTTACCTGCTTATTATAACCTTTATAAGCTTTTACGTTGGCACTGTCTGGTCTCTTTTCCCTACAGCTGCTCCAATTTTTAAGGATACACCTTTTGCAGTCATATGGAACGCACCTACACATGTGTGCCAAAACCTCAAGATTCCTTTGGACTTTTCTGTCTTTCAAGCAGTGACTACACCAGCCAGTGAACCTGATCAGTTTCTTTTCCTGTTCTACTCCAATAGGCTTGGGCTATACCCATACACACAGCCTAGTACTGGAAGGGAGTTTAATGGTGGCATTCCACAGAAAGGAAACCTGACAGCCAGCCTCACAAAAGCCCATAATGAAATCATTCAGTATATTCCTGAATTCACCCCAGGCTTGGCTGTGATTGACTGGGAGGAATGGCGCCCACTGTGGGCCAGGAATTGGGACTCCAAAAACATCTATCGGAAGCTTTCCATTCAGTATGCAAAAGAAAACAATCCGCTTCTGTCCTCCAGTGAGGCTGATTCTGTTGCTAGGCAGCAATTTCAGAATGCAGCCAGGGCTTATATGGAAAAACATGTGCAGCTGGGGATCAAACTACGGCCAAACTATCTTTGGGGCTTCTATCTTTTTCCAGATTGTTATAACTATGGATGGGGAAGCCCAAAATACACAGGTGAATGCCAAGAGATTGAGCAAACCCGCAACAATGAGCTCCTTTGGTTGTGGGAGTCCAGTACAGCTTTATTTCCCTCAGCATATTTGCCATTCAGCCTGAGGAAACAACCTGATGCAGCTCTGTTTGTCCGGGGGATGGTGAAGGAAGCTGTGAGGGTGTCAGCTCTTCCAAAGTCCCTGTACACTACACCAATTTATGTCTACTTGCGCCCGGTTTTTAGTGATCAGAACAAAGTATTTCTGAGTAAGGTGAGATCATAGCTTCAGGAACAACTATTTATCATAGCATAGTACTAAACTGCCTGTGTTAGATACATCTACAGTCAAACAAAGTTTTCACTTTTACAGTTTTGTAAACTTGTGTGTATATACATTATCAGAAATATTTAAAAGACTTTGCTGCAAATGACTATGACTATGCTTTTCATGACTTATGTTTGTTTCTTTGTAGACAGACCTAGTCCATACTATTGGAGAGAGCGCAGCTTTAGGTGCATCAGGTGTAGTTCTTTGGGGTGCAAGTGCTGACTACAACAGTGATGTATGTAAATATTAAATATGCTGACATTCTGAAATCTACAAAACTTTAATAGTAATAATTTTTTAGAACATTATTATACTGTACATAAATTTATCGGTTACTGCATTATGCTATGAACAATATTTTTAAGTAACACTTTTCATCCATAAAAAAACAGCTCAAATCTAAAACAAAAATCTAAAATAAAAAACATGGCAATTCTTTTGGATCAGATTTAATGAAATTATTTATTTTTATCAGTTTTAATATGATTATTTGTTTGGTAAAATAAAGAAAAAGTTTCTTTTTTTTAATCTTTGGTAATCTAAAATAAATTTGATCTATAGTTTATTTTTTCGTGCCTTCATTCCCCCCTTTATTCACATCAAATTGATAAGGGCTATATTTGACCCCTTTGGTCTCTACAATTCTTCTTCTTTTTTTTTTCTTTTTTTTTTTTTTTTTTTACAAAATAACAGAAACAAAATATATTTCCTATATTTTATTTTCTAAATCATGTTTTCTATATTTTTCTATATTTAATATATTTCTATATTAAATGCATTTTCTCTCTCTCTCCTCTCCCTTTCAGGCTTCATGTAAAGCACTGGCTGCTTATCTGCCCTCCACACTTAACCCTTATGTAGCCAACGTAACTGCAGCTGCAAAACTCTGCAGTCAGACACTGTGCCAAGGCAACGGTCGCTGTGTCCGTCATAACCCTGACTCAGCTGATTACCTGTACCTAAACCCAAATAACTTCAGCATTCAGCAACATGGTGGAACATATGTTGCTGTTGGTGTGCCTTCCCAAAATGATCTAAATCTCTTTGTAAACAAGTTTACCTGTCAGTGTTACGTAGGTCAAGTGTGTTATGCCAGAAAAAATATTTCAGTTCCCAAGACTCCAGTAGTTATTCATGTGTGATTTTAACTCTTCGTGTTGCCTGTATGCATTACTATAGAATTATAGTACAGTTAAAAATATTAAACTGACAAAGTGGAATAAAAAAGATCACAATACTAAAAATGGCCTAAAAACTGTTTTAATAAATGTTTTTTCTAGTCATAATTTACAGCTGTTTCGAAGATATCTAAATGTGATATGAAGAGATACCCAGCAATGGCAAATTTCCTAATTCATAAACAACAAACAAAACCACATAATCATTAGAAAAGCTTATTCTTCACTACACTGCTTAATGAGAAATAAAAAGATACACTACCCTGTTTAATGAAGACATAGAGAGCAATGTAGAAATTTACTAGCCCACACGGTCACCACATGACTTTGTGGTAAAGGACTATGTACAGGTTTAACAATGGAACATAATCAATTGTAATAAAACACAGAGACATCAGGCACAATAACTGTAATTAAGCAATGCTTACTGTTTTTAATAATTTTAAAAACAAAATGGCAAGAAAGCAGGGAAGGAGTTTTTTTTTTATTTACTTATTTTTGTAAATGGTATTATCCATAACCTCATTCTATTTGCCAATCATTTTTTTCCTTCAGTTTCTTTCTCTCTCTCTCTCTCTCTCTCTCTCTCTCTCTCTCTCTCTCTCTCTCTCTCTCTTTTTTTGCATCAGCCAACCATAAATCATCAGTTACCAATCAATAAACAGGCACCCCGGCCCATTGAAGTGCTTTAAATCGTGACGCTATGTCATAGTCTTTAGTCATGTTAACTACAGTCTCATCTGTAGCCTCTTTCTTCATCTTCTCAACCATCAAGGAAAAAATCTTGCACACAGCAGTGTCTACATGCATGCTTGTTGAATGCCCTGTTTCTCTCCAATGTACTTTTTCAATTGAGTAAATCCTCATTTGGTCAATAAAACATCTTCATTATTAAACTGTGCATTTTTTTTTTTTTGAAAAGGGGCGCAAAAGCATACAGTACATCTTTCTTTGCGAAGTACTCTATCTAGGGCCAAGAGTGTTGCCAATTTTGTTGTGCATGATTTTAGAACAGGTTGTGATGAGTTATTTGTGTTTAAACTGTGGTTTAATTCATTCACTGTTGTGACTTTTCCCTGCTCTGGCTTTGAATCATTATTCTTGTTAGAAGGCGTGGAGTAATTCTTGTACTGAGGCTGTGGCATGGGAGCAGACTATGCAGTGCTAGGTAAAGAAGATAAACCTGTGGAGGATGGAAGAGCAGAAAAAAATATGATATCTAAGGAGCATGTCTACAATAGCCCACTCTACTTTTATCTCCTCCCTTTATCAAAGTTTATACTGTGACTACTGCAAGTAACAAAATAGTTGCCTATTATCTGACGTTTGTCCCCCCAACATCATGCCAGATTAAGTCTTAATGACCCAGAGTTAGGTTCCATTGACCCACACTTATGCCCTGCTGCACCTGAACTAATCCCTGCTCCATACCATGCTATGTATGCAGCATGCCATATCATGACTGAATCTTGTGATGCGATGCTTGAGTCATGTGCCTCAATTTTCCCTGAGCCATGACATGCTATACCTAAATCATGTCATGCTTTACCAGATATGCAGTGTTTTCCTTGAGAACAATGTGCTCCCACTACTGTTATCCTGCTGGTTCATAATTATGGCTATCCTATGCTGATCTTTTTTTTTATGTACAACACATTTTGTTTGAATAATCTTCACTGAGTGGATTTAAAAAAAAATTTTTTTTTAACAACTGCATATAACCCAATGGTATCAACAGTCTCCAAAATACTCAAACCACACCATCTGGCACGACCGAACATGCCATAGTCAAAATAATTAAAATCATATGTTCTTCTTATTCTGATGTTTAATATGAATATTGAAGGGATGTATTGACCTGGGCGGCACGGTAGTGTAGTGGTTAGCACTGTCGCCTTGCACTGCCAGGGTCTGGGTTCGATCCCCGGCCAGGCTCGATTCCGGTCTCTGGGTAGATGGAGTTTGCATGTTCTCCCCGTGCTTGGTGGGTTTCCTCCGGGTACTCCGGTTTCCTCCCACAGTCCAAAGACATGTAGGTTAGGCTAATTGGCGTTCCCAAATTGCCCATATTGAGTGTGTGTCTGTACCCTGCGATGGATTGGCACCCTGTCCAGGGTGTACCCTGCTATGTGCCCTAAGTCTCCTTGGATAGGCTCCAGGCTCCCTGTGACCCTGAATACAGGATTAAGCGGTATAGATGATGAGTGAGTGAGTGTATTGGCCTGAATCTGTATGAATCTTTATGAAATGCACTGATGTAACATGATTGGCTATATAAATTCCGGTTACAGGCTAGCGTATTTGTATGCCAATTACTAATTTTGTATTATGTAAACATAATGTAAACCTTTTCTATGTATTATGAAATGTGACACTTTTAAAGTGGGCTATAAACTCTTAAACATATAGAAGACAGTAAAACTGATTTGTAAACTATAGTTTGTTAACATGAAAATTGACCAAGGACATCTATAAAGCTGGCTTCAGTTACACTAGTTTTGTCAGAAGGAATGGGCTACAATTCCAGCAACTTCTTATTTGAAGCTCAGGCTACCCAGAATATTTGGCCAAAGTTAATAATTTAAAGGCAAGTACTAACTACGTTTATGTAAACTTCTGACCCACTGGGAATGTGATGAAAGAAATAAAAGATGAAAAAAAAAAAAAAATCTGACAGAAAAATGTCAGGAATTGTGAAAACAATTGTGAAATTGAAATGTATGTGGCTAAGGTGTATGTAAACTTGCAACTCCAACTGTATCTTGAAATTTAAAGTTAAATTGGTAAAGATTTCTATCATATAGAATATGAATGTATATATATATGAATGTGCAACTTTAATACTTTTAATCATTAAACTGAACCTAGATTACACTCTGGCTAATGAGTTTTAGAGGGTAAACCTAGTTACCAAGATTACAAATTTGGAAGTGTTTTCCTTTGTAGAAATGAAAAATCAAGGTCAACTTGAGCCCAATGGAAAGTTCAGGAAACTGAACAAATAACTTAGCTCTGGGCAGTATTGTGTAGTGAGTAGCACTGCTGCATTATAATGTCTGATTTTTTTTTTGTTTTTTTTTTGCATGTTCTCATCAGTATGTGTGGATTTCAAATTCTAAAAACATAGCAGTGTACTGAAAGAAAATGTTTTTTGAATTTGTGTAATTTAAGTTTGTACATTGGTTTTACATGAAAGATTTCACATTTTTAATAGTATAATAGTATAATTGTTTGCACTGCCTAGAAAGTATAATAATATTTATTTTTTAAACCATATATAACACAGTACATTCTCTTTAACATTATGTATGTAACATATACTCTTTAATATAACATTCGCTTTAACATATCCTCTTTACCATTTTCCTTTAAAGGCAAGTTTTTTTTTCCTTATTCTATTTTATTTCATTTCCTTGTTGCATATAAGTCACTTTAAATATGACACTTTCAGGCACACTTTTTTCAAACCAGATAAGCACAATGGAATATTATCATAAACACAAATATAACATTTGATAAAATGCTTGGAAATACACACACATGCAGGCAAAATGTAAAACTAAATAAGCACACAAGTTCTAGTTCAAGTCATAAAAACCAATACAATCACATTCATAGAGCTGTACTTCCTCACTGAATACCCTAAATATACTGCATAGTCAAAAAAAAGGTCACATTTGCTTTGCACATTAGCATGCATTCGCCATGGCATCAGGTCTATAAGTTTATGCCATGTTACAACGTTTATTTCCATCCAGAACTAAATTAAATTAACGTCTTCAACAGCACATTCCAAAGATTCTAAATGGAGATTCTCACAATCCATGTGTGAATGTCTCTTGCTCTCTGAACCGCACTTTCACAGTCTGAGCCCAATGAATCCTGGCATTGTCATCTTGAAATATGCCTGTGCCATCGGGGAAGAAAAAATAATTGGAAAAAACTGGTCATTTAGTTTGTTCAGTTAATGAACTAACCTCATATTTGGCCATACAATGTTGCGGAGTCTAGACCTGACCAACAAAAGCAACCCCAGATCATAACAGTGCCGCTGTAGCCTTGTATGGTAGGTACTGGGCATGAAGGGAGTATCACATCATCCACCTCTGTTCTTATCCTAATGCACCCATCGCTCTGGAACAGGGTAAATCTGGACTCATCAGACCACATGACCTTGTTCCAATGCTCTACAGCCCATTCTTTATGCTTTGTAGCAAAATTAAACGTTTTTTTCCAATGAGCCTCACTGATACAGTAAGTGGTTGTCTCAAGGCTACACAGCTTTTTATGGGAATCACGAAACAAAAGAACAAATGATTCGGACCAGAAGATATGAAAGGTGAGCTGCTCATTTCTATTTCCTGTACATAACCTACAAAGGTTTAGCGATGCTTTGCGCATGCGCGCCCAGTAGAAAATGAACTAATCACTCTCTGAGACTCCTCGTTCTTCTGAGTCACGTTAAAGACTTGTTTAAAAAGAACGAATAGTTCATGAATGACCAATCACTATCTCTCATTCAATAATTTATCGTCTATACCACTTTATCCTTTATAAAGGGTCGCAGGTGCCTGGAGCCTGTCCCAGGAGACTTAGAGCATGAGGTGGGGTACACCTTGGACAGGGTGGCAATCCATTGCGGGGCACATTCACACACTACAGGCAATTTGGGAACATCAATTAGCCTAACCGTCATGTCTTTGGACTGTGGGAGGAAACTGGAGTACCTTGAGGAAACCCACCAAACACAGGGAGAGCATGCAAACTCCCTGCAAGTCACCATGCTGCCACAGTTTATACTTCTTCATCTTCTTCTTATTATTATTATTTATTGGTAATATAAGTATAATATTATAAGTACAATATAAGTATAATAAATTATTTATTTAGGATATAAAGAATACAATTATAATTATTTTCAGTGATTTATCACTAGTGTTTTTTTTATTCCACAGGTAAATATGTGTATATATTTGTTTACTGTATTTGTGTATTTTATGTATGTGCATATTGTTGTTTCTGAGATTTAGCAATACGAACACCCATATTTATCATGCCAATAAAGCGCCCTTTGAATCTTGATTCTGTACCCCCTCTAGTGGAGGAATAATGAATTGCGTTTCTTTCTTTCTTTATTCATGTACTGTAGGTCTGCAAGTTTTCGACATATTTAGAAAAGATCACAAATATAGTAGAAGAAATAAAAAGAAAGTACAAAACTTCATGAAGAGAAATATAGATGGTTATTTTTCTTTAAATCTCTGTACAATTTCCCCTAACACAAACAGAAGAAAGCGAGACCCGTACTGCAGTCGTTTTTGCGCATTTTTATTATTGTTAACTTTTCTGTTCCCGAAAATGCAGTAACTTGAGTTCGTAGAGAGGAATGAACTATGACCCTTCACCCTCCGCCGGAACAGGATGTAGAGCGAGTGCTGCTATGTCGGATTTTAGTGTTTGCGGGTTCCTGCAGTAACCTGAGAAAATAGGCATCACCTCAAAGTATCTAGTTTAACAAATAACTAACATGTTGGTAAAAGAAAAGAAAACAACCTTTTAATTGGATAACTATGTAAATGAGCAGGTGTACATGTGTTGCCTTTAAAGTGAATAGTGATTGTTTATTTACATATCAATAAACATCAGGGTTTCTGTAAAATTTAAACAAATCCATTTCCTTGCAAGCCAGTGGACACAACACCCACATGTGCTATTTAAACATTCCCATCCAGATTTAGTCCTTTTTGTCTGTTGTAATAACCTCCACTCTTCTGGACTGACTTTCCACTACCTTGGCTGTGGGGGTTTGTTCATTCAGCTACAGTACAAGAGCACTGGTGAGGTTCAGTAAGTCAGTGATGTTGAGTTAGAAGGCCTGGGCGCAGTCAGGATTCTTATTCATGCCAGAGGTGTTCAGTGGGGTTGAGGCCAGGGTTATGTGCAGCCCATTTCAGTCCTGGCAGACCATGTCCTCATGGACCTTGCCTTGTACACTTAGTTCAAGTGAAGGAAAATTGAAGTGCTACAACATATTAAAAAGAAGATTATTTAGGGTTTAGTTTTGGCCATATAGCTTATCTTAACTGTTATACAATCTGACCATTATATTTTATTGACTTTTTAATATATTTACTTACTGTAGGCTTACCTTCTAATGAGAGATAGTCACTATTATTCCATGGCGACCACCACTCCGTTTACAAGAGGATAAATGCAGCAGCTGCCTTTCCTCATTCATTTGAACCTGGCTGCGGATTTTTTATTTATTTTTTATTTTAAGTAGCTGCTCTTCCACCAACAGCAGTTCCACTTTTTAATAAACCATTTGTGGTCATATGGAATGTGTCTATCTCAAGCTGCAATAAACTGAAAGTCCCCCTAGACTTGAATGTGTTTCATGCCATTACCACACCTGAGCGTGTTCTGAACCAAGACCTAACCCTCATGTATTAATACAGATTGGGTCATTTTCATTATGTTGACCTCTACAATTTCACACAATACAATGTTCCACAGAAGGAACACCTAATGCCAGTCTGCAAAAAGCCAAAATCGAGTTCACCCATTACATTCCCTTATCCACACCTGGCCTGGCCATCCTTGACTGGGAAGAGTGGATTCCTTTGTTAGATGAAATGTAGATTTAAGAGAGATCTATAAGGAGCTGTCCAGAAACTACATCCTTCAGCAAAATCCATCCCGTACAAGCCAATAAGCTACACTGCAAGCCAAAGAGCAATTTGAAAAAGCTACCAGAAGTTTTTTGGAAGAAACATTGCAGTTAGGAATCTCACAAAGAACACATTTTCTCTGGGGATATTATTTGATTTCTGACTGCAACAACTATGATTTTTTTTAACCTAAACTACAGTACACAGGACAGTGTCTGCAGAGTGTACATGAATTAAATGATCAACTTAAGTGGCTGTGGCAGGCAAGTACTGCATTCTTCCCATCAGCATACATGTCAATTTGTTTAAGTAAAACTGAGAAAGCAGCTCTGTTTGTCACACATTTCTAGAAGCAATGAAAGTAACAAGTTGATCACAATTTCCCTATACTGCTCCCATTTATCTTTATCTGCGGCTCCTTTTTCGTAATCACAATTACTTGTACATAAATTATGTAATAAGTATATTCATACAATATGTACTGTACAACATACATGAATTGGGGGTGCATATCTTCCAAGCAAATAAATTGAGTTTTTTTTTTCTTACTAACTACATGGTCTTGGCCTGTACACAGAATTGGCTAATTGGTTTGTTCTGTGCAGGTCGATCTGATTCAGAGCATTGGTGCAGCTCTGGGAGCCGTTGGATGTGTGCTGTATGACAAGGTAAAACCTGTACAGTGGGTATAGAAAAGAATCACACAGTTTAAAATAATCACTTTCTGTTGCTTTGCAGCCTGAAATAAGGACAGACAATTTTTGTTTTGTTTCTTTTATCCACCTATATTTACCTCAACATGTAAATAAATAATAATAATTAAGCTAATCACCTTCATAATAGCACACAAAGCCTAGATAGATAGATAGATAGATAGATAGATAGATAGATAGATAGATAGATAGATAGATAGAGAGTAAGGGAAAGTATTGTGTTACAGCAGCAGCAGGTGAGAAACAGTAGTAAGCGAAAAAAGGAGTGGGGTGCCCAGAACGTAATTGAAAAAGAGCTTTCCTGGACCATTTCAGTTCCTGGTAGTGCAAAGGAAGCAAACAATCAACTTCTGGTGGCAAGGCACTATCAAAAGATCTTCAGGATAAAGCTGTTCACAGCTAAATAAAAAAATTTCAAAGGCTTTATTACTGCCTAGTAGCACAGTGAAGTCTTTTATTAAGATGTGGAAGATATTTGGTACAAACTGGTCCCTCTCTGGATCAGGATGTTGCTCCAAACTGGATGAAAGAGTCAGGAGGAAACAGGTCAGAGAGGATACCAAGAGGCCTACAGCAACTCTGATGCAACTGCAGGAATTTCTGACAAAGCGTGACCATTGTTTGCAAGTGACAACAACATGGCTTGTATTGGAGAGTTGCAAGAAAAAAGAAAGGCCACATACAGTCACCTTGAAGATTCTGATGCAACAAGGAAAAACGTGTTATGGTCAGATGAGACTAAAATTAAATGATTTTGCCACAACACCAATTGATATATCTGGCGAAAATCCAATACTGAATTTGTTGTTGGTTACGAACTGTCCAACACAGAACTCTTAATTAAACCGTTGAGTGGCTATAAGAACCACATGTCAGTGAAGCTAAGCCGAAAAAAAAAAACATAAATTTGCTATGGGGCATAAACATTTTGAAGCAAAGCAAAGGGATCATGGCTCTGGTGAGTCCAGGTTTACCCTATTCCAGAATAATGGGCGCACAAGGGTAAGAAGGGTAGAATCGATGCACCCATCATACGTGCCACAGTTATGATCTGGGGTTGCTTTAGTTGGTGAGGTCAACATTATGTGGCAATAAAATATTAGACTACCTGAATGTCTTCAATTATTGTGCCAACGGTGCTTTTCTTCCCTAATGTAGCCTGATGCCCACTTAAGATGTTGGACTGCTGATCAGACAGTCTCCAGTTTGAGATCCTGTATTGCCGCACAGCCACTGTCGGGCCCTTGAACAAGATTCATTCTCAACTGCCTAGAGACAAGTGCACATCAAGATGCAACATAACCCTGTAAGAACCTGCCAGACAAATGATGGAGAGTATTTATTGCCCAATGTGCCTAGGTGCATGATTTAAAATGAGACTAAATTAATCAGGCTCAAATTTGAAAAGTTGAGAGTGCGGAGTTGTTCTGTGAGAATGGGGAATAATTTAATTGGTTTCCGCAGAGGCCTGACCGTAACCCCATAGAAAGTTCTTGGAGAAAACTTTATGGAGTGATTCAACTCTCCATTCATTAATAAAAGATCTTGTCCAAAAATAAATGCAACTCTGTATGGAAATAAATAAAATGGGAATAAACGCTGGCATTGTATAGGTTGTGGAAACACTGTTATCAAAATTAGAAATGGTCCAATGAAATATTAATGTGTGCAACATTTTTTGGAGCAGGCAGTGTGTTTACTGTTGTTGCTTCTCTTGAATGATGTGTTATTGATGTGTTATCTTTTTGAGGTGATGGTGGATAATACTTTTCTTTTCGGGAAATCATGTGAATTTCTTTTAACATACCTGTCTAGGACACTAATTCAATAGGTTGTCAGTTTTACAACTGGGGCTGAACTGTGCAGTCACCTGCTACTGTACAGTATGTCAAGGTGCCGCGCTACTTGTCAGTACTATAAGGACAAAAACCACATAGGTTAATTTGAATGGACATAAATAATAATAAACATTCTCTTTATATGATTAATATAAGGTAACATTTCAGTACAATAATTTCTACCATTAATGTATATTCATCCATATTTCTTACTTAGTTTATTACAAGATAATCTGAAAGAGAATCCAGTCTTCTGTTTTTTTTTTGTTTGGCATGTTAACGACCACTATTAGCACTATATATAGTGATTCTGTAAAGCTGAGTTGTGACCATTGTTAAAAGTTCTCACTCACTCATCATCTATACCGCTTAATCCTGTATTCAGGGTCACGAGGGCCTGGAGCCTATCCCAGGAGACTTAGGGCACATGGCAGGGTACACCCTGGACAGGGTGCCAATCCATCGCAGGGCGCAGACACACACACATACACTCACTCATTCACACACTACGGGCAATTTGGGAACGCCAATTAGCCTAACCTACATGTCTTTGGACTGTGGGAATAAACCGGAGTACCCGGAGGAAATCCCCCAAGCACGGGGAGAACTCCATGCACACAGAGACGGGAATCAAGCCTGGGCGGGGATCGAACCCGGACCCTGGCGGTGCAAGGCGACAGTGCTAACCTGGAAGGATAGTGGTGAACCATCATCTTCAATGAAGAAATGTAGTTTGAACAGTTTTCAACACTAACTGATGTAGTGTGTAGCTTTGCATTTTTTACCATGTCAGAAGACATATCTTGTGGTTGTGGAAAAGATATTACTGTGAAAGGTGAAATTATTGGCCAGCATCAAGCAAAGAATACAACTAGAGGTAGCTGATATTACTTGGTACATGTACAGTACCAAACAATCACAATGTTAATTAAAAATGTTAAAAAATATGGTCAGGGAAAAAAAACATGAATTACCTTCACAGACGATTACTTCAGTGTTTGGGGAAAAAATATATATACAATCTACATGACAGCTATTTTAACAGTGAAAGTAAGAGCATTTACGTACACATGATTTACACATCTAGCCTCAGCAGTGTTACGTGGTAATAAAATGAAGTCAGCTGATGACCTGAATGTACTGATTGACCATCTTATCACATAAAATGATTTTCCCCTGATGGTCTGGGCATAATCCCGAATGACATTACCTAGAGTCAATGAGATTAGATTTTTGTAAGCATGAGACATTACATTTTTTCACACATAAATTCGTCCTGACCTGAACCTAACTAACAGTATTTATTTGAATTAGGTTACATTTCTACTGTTAATATAGTACATTGTCATTCTCTTTAGGTTGCGTGCAAAACTTAAATCAAAATGATTAGATTTAAGAAATGGGAAGGAATATATATATTTAAAAAAAAAAAAAGAAAGAAAAAAAGGAGGCCATGAGGATTATTGTTATCCATTCAGAAAATCCAGCAAGTCATTCCGCTGGATCAAAAATGTAGCTTAGATGAAAAAGAAATTAATTAATTAATCAATTAATTAAAATAAAAAAGGTATAAAAACATTAGATTAGATGAAGTACTGTAAGCAAGCAATATACACAAGCAATGCTTTAGGAGTGAAGGTTTTACATATATATCAAATTAAAAATCACAGTGAGGTCAGGAAATTAGAAAAATATAATTTATAAAAAAAAATTATCAATAAATATAATTAAAATATTTCTATCAAATTAACTTAAAAAAAAACAATTGGTTAGGTTCAAAGGATATTTCCTTATGTCTGTAGTGTCAAAATCATTTACTCTGCAAATGTGAATTTAAATCTTTTATAATATAATTTCTCCAGAAAACAGTGGAGTAAATTTAACTGTTAAAATTTTTATTTCATCGAAGTGGAATAAATGGATATTTACTCAATTTTGAAAGAACTGTACTTACTGTAAATACTGATAACACACAGGATGGAGCAACCTGTTTTCAGTAATCATCATTCATCATTTGCCATCATTTATCCTTTTTTAGTAATGGCTTTTTACAAGGGAATACGCCCTGGATGGTACATCAGGCATTACAGGGCACTATGCCCACTGATTCATACCCAAGATCATTTTAAACTTGCCAATCCACTGAGCAGAAGTTTTTTTGTGATTGAATTGAGCACTCTGTAGATGTGGGGTGCCAAAATTATATTTAACTAAGGAATTTTGGTTTTGGCTGTGATTTTTTTTTTTTATATCCACAAGTAAATTCCCATGCTTATACTGTGAAAGTACCTTCTTAGTTAGTGTTACTGGGCCTTATGTGTACAAGAAGAATACAGTATATACAAGAAATCATTCCCTGCAACAGGGTTTTATGGAGTAAGATTTAAGATTCTTTATTGTCACTATACAAAAATTGCCAAATGAAAGCTATTTAATTTTAGTGTAGGCTGAATAATACAAATTATGTAATCAATATTTTTTTATATACAAAAGATAGATAGACTTATTACATCATAAATGATATATACATATTTAGATGAAAAATGCTGCTATACATTGCTGCTATACCACTCTGAATCAACCTCTGGTTTACTGTCTTTTGCTTTTAGTGATGTCATAATTTACTCTTAATGAAAATTATTTGCCTATTTGTGGCTTTTGATAGCTTAATGAAGATTCTGTTACAATAAAATATTTTGACCTCAATGGACCTTGAAGCACTTCACAAAATTTTGGGTAGTTTGTTAATCCTTGACATCTTTTTTTCTTCTTCTTCAAATTTTATTGACAGGCATCAATAAAATTTGCAGATGTGATTCTGTTTATATAATGTGAAGTGTATAGTCAAAAATTGTTTTAAGAACAGAGGACAGCTGAAGTCATTATGTTTATTAGTTGTATATGTTTTTTGACTGTAGGTGGCACCAAAGTATCTTACTGCTCCTTTCCCCCCTTTTCATTCACTATAATCATGTCATAATGTTTGTTCCAGCAAAAAAAAAAAAAAAAAAAAGCAAGATGGTTACAGAAAATACTGTTGTGTGGTTGATATTTAATAATGCAAGGTTTATATAATTACTTCAGCATATGACACACTAAACTGGGTCTTCATTTAAAATGCCACATTAGCAAGTGTCTGAACAAAAGACTGCCTAGTGACTGTCTGTGACAGGCATAATGCTCTAGTTCTCAGTGGAGGGCTGGTCCACACTACAGCAGCCCAACACAAGGGCCTCCTGACACAAATAAGACAGCTTTTGGTAATGAAAAGACACAGTGGAGACTATTACAGTGAATTCATAAAAGACGAGCTAGCTAGTACAAATTCAGTCCTCAAATGTTTTAATCTGTCCATTGATACGTATTTCCATGCCAGAACAAGAATGAGTTACCCAGATATTCTTTTTTGCAACCTGTTAGCAAAATAGGTGCTAGGCAGAATAATATCTGGTATATCAGACTATACTCTGATGCAACATCAAATCAGAAAAATGTGAAAGCTGGGCTGCTTAAATCTTAATACGTTTATCACTGGATTTCAATTTGATGAATCATGTCAAATGACAGTCACCAAGAAAAATCATCTTGTTTACACTATGCTTAAGCCTGAACTCTGGTTTATTGATCAGAGTTTGTATTGAAGTTGAGATATGGAAAGACTTGCACTGTGCTGTAATGTATACAGGGGGCACAGTGGCTTAGTGGTCACCACTTCACCAGGGCGGAGTGTTTGATTCCTGCCTCAGCTCTGTGTGCATGGAGTTTGCATGTTCTCCCCATGCTTGGTGGGTTTTCTCTGGGTACTCTGATTTCCTCCCACAGTTCAAAGACATGCAAGTTAGGCTAATTGGCGTTCTTAAAGTTCCCTGTAGTGTGTGTGTTTGTCCTGCGATAGGTTGGCACCCCATTCCAGGTTATACCACACCTCGTGCCCAAAGTCTCCTCCCCACGAGACCCTTTACATGATAAGAAGTACAGATGATGAAGAAGATGTAACATATGTGTGAGAATTAAACTCTGGAAAAAGTCCCGTGGAAGAACTTGAATTGCCTGCAAAAAAACCTTGACCGCAAACACATTTAACAACTTTATGATGAACTGGAACACTGACTGCACACCAGACCTTCTTACCTGACATCAGAGCTTGACATCACTAATACTCTTGTGGTTAAATGGGCAAATCCTCACAGACATGTCTCAAAATCTAGAAAAAATCCTTCACAGAAGAGTATACACTATAATAGCAACAATAGTTTATTCTTTAAAAAAAAAAAAAGTCTTGTCCTGTGAGTCTTGTATACTATACACATTTTTTGAATAGGGTTATAAACAGTATTCTTAATCCCTGACCTTGTGAACAATTACACTACATTGACGTGCCATCTTTTCATTATGGTCAAATCATTGAGTTGCATCAAACAAAGAAAATGCCTAACGACACACTGAATTGACTGGAAGTATGCACTAACTAACTGGCTCTTCCACAGACTGTTTTTATGACGACTCAATAAAGGTAGATCATACACCAAACAAAAGGCCGATGAGGTATCATAGACTACATACAATAAAACACAATAATAAAAAAAATGGGAAAACCCAATGGAAAATGTGAATTGTATGTGCTTGTTTATTGGTCTCTGTCATTGCCCACATGTGCATTGAGTCCCCCAGCAAGACTATGGAATTCCTTGAATGCCGTGATGTTGGTGTTTACCCTAGTGGACAAGAGAGTCGCCACCCTACGCCTGAGGGTAATGCGGGGCAGGGGGTTGGGGAGAATTCTGCTTATGCCCCAAACAGCAGTTTGCAGTATTCAGCCTTCTTGGAGACATTGAATGGAGTCCTGCATCAAGCCCCAGTAAGAGAATTCCATAGTCCTGCTGGGGGACTTCAACGCACTTTGAGGGGCGTGACTGGGACCGACCTCACTTGTCTAAACCAGAGCAATGTTTTGTTACTGGCTTTCTGTGCTAGTCATGGATTGTCCATAGCAAATTCCATGTTTGAGCATAGGGATGCTCATAAGTGTACTTGACCTGAGGCCATATATCTTGGACACTTGGGTAAAGACAGAATCGAAAGTGTCACCTGATCACCATCTGGTGGTGAGTTGGGTCAGGCAGCAGGGTAGGCACAAAGAGGATGAAATTACAGTTGCCGTTGATCTTCCTGGTTGAGGTCATTGATGTAGTCAAACAAATCCAAGGTGCCAGAAATTGATGAGATCTGTCTGGAAATTCTGAAGGCACTGGGTGTTGAGGGACTGTCCTGGTTGACAGCCCCTCAAAGAGAAGCAGACTGGGGATCTTCAAAAAGGGGGACAGAGGGTGTGTACCAACAATAGGCACATCATACTACTCAGCCTCCCTGGAAAAGTGTACTTTAAGGTGCTGGAGAGGAGGGTTTGGCCAATTGTCAAACCCCAGATTGAAGAGGGACAATGTGGATTCAGTCCTGGTTGGAAAGATGCCTGATTACCCACTCAGTTGATGTCAGCAGAATGATGGACCAACTTTTCACTCTTACAGGAATCTTGGAGAGGGCTTGGGATTATGCCTATACAGTCTACATGTGTTTTGTGGATTTGGAAAAGGTGTATGATTGGGTTCTCCCAGGAATTTTCTGTGGGAGGTTCTGCGAGAGTATAGGTGAGGGGGTCAGTTCTCAGGGCCATCCAATCCCTTTATGCTTTAAGAGCTGTGTTTGGGGTCTTGACAGTAAGTTGGACTTGCTTCCGGTGGGTGTTGGCATTTGCCAGGGCTGTGCTCTGTCACTAATCTTATTTGTGATTTTCATGGACAGGATATCAAGGCGCAGTCGGGGAGGAGAGGTTATCCAGTTTGGTGGGCTGAGGATTGCATTGCTGATTTTTGCAGATGATGTGGTCCTGATGTCGTCAGTCTTTGACCTGCAGCACTCGCTGGATCAGTTTGCAGCCGAGTGTGAAATGGCAGCGATGAAGATTAGCACCTCAACACCTGTGGTCATGGTTCTCTGCAGGAAACCGATGGATTGTCTATTCCAGGTAGGGAGCGAATCATTACTCCAAGTGAAAAAGTTTAAGTATCTCGGGTCATGTTCATGAGTCATGGGACATGCATGAGGAAATTCTGTCGGCCGGATAATCGGAGCAGCGGGGGCGGTATTGCAGTCACTTTAATGCACCATTGTGATGAAAAGAGAGTTAAGACAGATGGCAAGGTATTCAATCTACCAGAAGCTCAGTAGTAAGAAACTCAGAGTAGAACCGCTGCTCCTTTGTGTGGAAAGGAGTCAGTTAAGGTGGTTTAGTAAGGATGTCACCGGGACGCCTTACTAGGAAGGCCATAAGGCAGACCAAGGACTAGGTGGAGACACCTTGGGATCCTCCAGTCAGAGTTAGCTGAGGTGGCTGGGTAAAAGGAAGTTTTGGGGTTCCTTGCTGGAACTGCTACCCCTGCGACCCAATTTTGTAGAAGCAGTAAAGCTGGATGGATGGAATGGGAAGGCTCGTTATCCACTTTTTTCTACTTTTGATTTGAGCCATTATCTTTTTTCATGTTTTGTTCATGAATATGAAAAAAGTGGGTTTCTCGCTTTTTCTGGTTTATATTGAAAAACATACAGGTCATACGCAAAATATATCAGATTATTTCCAGCCCATGATCTGGCCTGGTCTGTGTTCATTGCTAGTATGCATTCCTTGGTCTGTAGACTATGCAACAGCATCCAAAGTCAGTCCTGATGAATGAAACTTTTGATATACTCCAGCTCACGTCTGGGGAATCTCTTCACTCACATTTGCCGATTAAAGTATGTACCCTTCGTACAGCGTGAATAGGCAGGATAACCATGCGATTAGTTTAAGAACTCTCTTACACAAAGAGCAAGGATCTACACAAATAAACCCGCGTTCTAGCAACACACACTCAATCAAAGAAGCAACCAGAATTGGTGAGTACTCACAGAATAGTCGGCGTAGCGTCAGCAAAGGCATGGGCGAACTCAATGACTGAGCAATGTGAAGCGCCATTTTGTCTCCTTTTATGCTTCCTGAAAACCCGACCGTATTACTTCCGGGTCCTAGTTCCGGTCGTGTTACTAGTGTGCATGACAGTATCTCAAGCTTAAGGAGATCTGAAATGACTAAAATAGGGTCAAGATCTCAGATCAATATTGACGGGATGTGACATAAATACTAGTACCTACTTGTAGTGTGGTACATTTTAGGCAAATACTCTTACTTAAGTATAGTCTTTGTTAGTAAGAACCAAGTTCGTTAGTAAGTGCACTGCTTATGCACCTAGTTGAATATCCAGGCAGGAAGGCATTACAATAATCCAACCTAGAGGTGGTAAAAAAAGAAACTAGTTTTTCTGCATCCTGTAGTAATAACATATTTCTTATCTTGGCAATATTTCTGAGATGAAAATACTATCCAGGTAATATTAATTTCATTACATTACATTACATAACTACATACAATGTAAAATTGGAATCTATAATCATTAAAAAATAAATATATAAATGTAAATCAAGCAATCTCAAAGTTATCCGTCACCCAGATTTTTTTTTAAATGTCTGTTTCTTTGTGTGCTTGTACAGTATTTAACTGACATGTACAGTTAAATGAAATACATCCATCATAGAAACAGCGATGTGCTCTGGAGCACTCATGGCAGTCTTTCCTTTCCTCGACCTGTAATGCTTTTGTGAGTCTTTAAATCATAATTTTGTCCATCAAGGTCTAAGGGTTCTAGCTCTTCAGTTCCATATAGGAGGTGGGAAATTGATTTTCACCTCTGAGTCCCCTGAGAGATTTGCTGTCTGGTATCTCTTCCACTATACAAAGTATAAGTGATATGTGGGGACAGCTAAAAATAGCAAATATGATACATCTAGCACATCAACTTCTCATGATATGAAAAGTGAATACAATCACTTAAAATTTCCAAAGCCAAAACAGCACTACCGAGGAAGTTCTTGCTTACGTCATTTTTTAAACTTTCTTTTGTTGGTCACTCTAAATCCCATGGCCCGAGCTTACTGTGCTTATTGTCATGCTCAGTGTGGGAGTCTTTTTAGTGTGTATGCAATGGCAGTAAGTTTCTGATCATGGGGTTTGCTGTTTCCTGGCAATGGCCTCTGGTTCACTGGGCACTGTATATATTAAAGGGTAAGTGTAAATATGTCTTTCAGACAAACTCTTTCAGATTGGTAACGAACAGAATATTACAAATACAATTAGTTTTCTTGTGTATTTTAGCATTATTTTAAGTAAAAGTGTATTAGGCTGAGGAGACTATTAAAAAAATATACGCTAAGTTCTTCTGTCTACCCACAGGCGTAATTAAAGTCTCTCATGCATGAGTCAATGTTGGCCCATGGCTCCAGAATGAAAGCTCATTAGCACTAGCTTTGCATGACCAATAATTATTTGATTCACAGCAACAGGCCCAGAAGTAATTTTAGCCCAGATGAATATGGTTCAATCCACCACCACCACCTCCACCTTCTGCTTAGCAGCACCCTGATGCTGAATTAGAGCTAATGGGGGGCTGCTGCCTGCTCACTACAGAAGTGGCAGTATGTTTCTGGAGAGACAGACAGAGAGAGATATTTGTGTGATCTTTGTGTGTTCAGACTTAGGGAGGAGTAGAGAAGCAGAAATACAGAATGAAATGCCATTTAGGGTCAGAGGTTTTGGGAAAAATCATATATATAAAGATACTCACACAAACACATAATATATAGTGTGTATCTCCATCTCTCTCTTTTTCTATAAAAATGAATCTAACTGTTGTCTACAAAGCAGGGAAAAGTGATCAAATATATCAAGATGTTTTCGCTCACAATTTCCAATGTGCAAAATAACATTAAGAGCGGTTAAGGGGAACTGGCAAAGTCATAGAAAGATCTGCAAGGTGAGGGAAAACTCTCAGGCAGAACTGTCACATGAGTCATGTTGCACCATTATACAGTATTGTGGAGAGCTGCTTCCAAAAGCATCATCATCTGCAAGTAAGAGTCATCAGAAGCAAACCTTGCCTCTAATCTCACAAAACCGAATACCCAACAATATCTAGATAAGTCCTAGGCATTTTAGGAACATGTTCTGTGGACTGATGATCTATATACACTCAAGATTATTTGGAACACCTGTTCAATTTCTCATTAATGCAATTATCTAATCAACAAATCACATGGCAGTTGCTTCAATGCATTTAGGGGTGTGGTCCTGGTCAAGACAATCTCCTGAACTCCAAACTGAATGTCAGAATGGGCAAGAAATGTGATTTAAGCAATTTTGAGTGTGGCATGGTTATTTGCCCCACACGGGCCGGTCTGAGTATTTAACAATCTGCTCAGTTACTGGGATTTTCACGCACAACCATTTCTAGGGTTTACAAAGAATGGTGTGAAAAGGGAAAAACAACCAGTATGCGGCAGTCCTGTGGGCGAAAATGCCTTGTTGATGCTAGAGGTCAGAGGAGAATGGGCCGACTGATTCAAGCTGATAGAAGAGCAACTTTGACTGAAATAACCACTCGTTACAACCGAGGTATGCAGCAAAGCATTTGTAAAGCCACAACACGCACAACCTTGAGGCGGATGGGCTACAACAGCAGAAGGCACCACTAGGTACCACTCATATCCACTACAAATAGGAAAAAGAGGCTACAATTTGCACCACCTCACCAAAATTGTACAGTTGAAGACTGGAAAAATGTTGCCTCGTCTGATGAGTCTCAATTTTGGTTGAGACATTCAAATGGTAGAGTCAGAATTTGGCGTAAACAGAATGAGAACATGGATCCATCATGCCTTGTTACCACTGTGCAGGCTGGTGGTGTAATGGTGTGGGGGATCTTTTCTTGGCACACTTTAGGCCCCTTAGTGCCAAGTGGACATCGTTTAAATGCCACGGCCTACCTGAGCATTGTTTCTGACCAAGTCCATCCCTTTATGACCACCATATACCCATCCTCTAATGGCTACTTCCAGCAGGATAATGCACCATGTCACAAAGCTCGAATCATTTCAAATTGGTTTCTTGAACATGACAAAGTTCACTGTACTAAAATGGCTCCCACATTCACCAGATCTCAACCCAATAGAGCATCTTTGAAATATTTTGGATGTGCATCACACAAATCTCCATCAACTGCAAGATGCTATCCTATCAATATGGGCCAATGCTTTCAGCACCTTGTAGACATAGAATTAAGAATTGTAGACATAGAATTAAGGCTGTTCTGACGTTTAAAGGGGGTCAAACACCATATTAGAATGGTGTTCTTAATAATCCTTTAGGTGCGTGTATGTAAAATAAAAGCAGTAGTAGTAATAGAGTAGTTTTAGATAAAAAAAAATAATACCTTGCTGACTGTCAAACATAAGAGTATATCTTTTATGTTTTAGGGTTGTGCGAAGACAATGGCATAGGAATGGATTAACATAATTAATGGTTAAATACATTAAGTCCCACGGCTTTCGAATGAATTCGGTTCTGGGAGTATGTTCGTAAGACGGATTTGTTCGTAAGTCCAACAAAGTAAGTCTTATACAGTTTTGACACAAATATACAATTGAAAGCATAAGAAACCCATTATACTCTCGCAAGACTGCACCTTCAAATCATGAGGGGAATCGTGGTGACGCAGCGTGGTCAGCTGGAAATTTGTATCTCGAATGTACGCAAGTCGGTGACTTACTGTAGTTAAATAATAAAGTACCACTGATATAATGTTGAACGACTGAATTTCAAGAAACCCAGGCTGAAGCATTTGAAATGGCCCTTACAGTTGCCTGAACCAGTGGGCTAATTAGATATACAGTATGAGAAAATGGCAGGTGTCCAGGCAGCATTTTGCTGGGGGTGGCACAGAGTTTACAAAAAAAAAAAAAGAAAAAGGTTAGAGTAATGAGAACATGAGAACATTTTTTTTAATCACTCATTGGTACATCACATTTTTCATGATTCTCGTTTTTGATTCAAGCAGGGGACTGACTGGGAAGGTTTCTCACTCAGAAGTGGACATCACCTCAGATCTTCACACTGAAAACCTGACTTCAGCGGGACTAGGAAAAACAAACAAACAACAACAATAAAACACTTTTCTACCTTTGTAAAGCAATGCAATGAGTAAAATCTATCACACAACGAAGAGCTACCAAATAAACCCCATTCTATTCATAATACTGTGAATATATACTGTACCTTATATTTGCAAAGTTATATTTCATTTTCCTGTATTGTTTAAAATTTTTAAGAATACTGTATATAGCCAGTACACACACTCCCGAGGTAGAATTGTTTGGTCTTATCTCTTAACTGAGTGTGAATAAGGTCCTGATGCTTGTCGAATTAATAAGGCCAATAAATGCTCAATTTAAGGAGGAAAGGAGAAACAAGCAAATGACAGCGGTATGCAGCTGTCACCACCTTATGAGCACAATATTTTGTATGTAATAAGAAGGTCTAGTACAACACTTACGTGTTTGAGTTGTTTCAAATGTCTAAATAAAAGCAAAGTTGAGACAAACTGAAATAATCTGAACTGGATAAAAAAAAACATTTGCAAGCTGTGATATCTTGCAGTTGGTATTTTTTGGATTATTTTGGAAATAATTACTCATTAGGGTTTACAAATTCATCAAATATAAAGTAAATGTAATTAGAAACATTTGCATATAACTGTACATATAAACAGTCACAATATTGTTCAAATTCATGATTAGAGCATGCTGGTTATTTGGCCTGATTATTATTATTATGATTATTGTTATTATTATTAAGGGATAAAATATGACAGAGTGTACTGTTATAGGAGAAGACACAGTTAGAGAGACAAAGTTATAGCAGCAAAGGGGAATCCATGTTAATGCCCTTTGATTTTGAATGAGATGTTCAAGCGCAGATTGGAGTGTTGGTCCACCAGTTTATGCTATTATAATGTATATAATGTACATACAAATATATATTTAGCACTAACACATCACTTATACTTATAAAATATTTTTTATATGTTAGACAATTTTTGTTCCATTACAGTTTGCGACAAGCCATGTGGAACTGCAAACGGGACTTCTTATGCCTTTCTTTCAACAACGGCTTTCTTCTTGCCAATCTCCCATAATGGCCAGATTTGTTGAGTGCACGACTTATACTGTAGTTGTCCCATGGACAGATTCTCTCACCTGAGCTGTGGATCTCTGTAGCACCTCTAAAGTTACCATGGGCCTCTTTGATACCCTTCTGATTATGCTGCCCTTGTCCGGCCTGTGAGTTTAGATGGACAGCCATGTCATGGTAGGTTTGCAGTCCTGCCATATTCTTTCCAATTTTTGGATGATGGATTGGACCGTGCACCATGAGATGTTCAAAGCTTGAGATATTTTTTTTATATCGTAACCCTGCTGTAAACTTCTCCACAATTTAAATGAAAATCTTTGGGATTAATTATGCCGTTTGTTCACTAATGTTCTCTAACAAACCTGTGAGGGATTCACAGAACTCGGTACTTATACCGAGATTACTGTAAATCACACACAGGTGGACCATTAATGGAGATTATACATTTGAACATTCATACACGTTTGCACTCACCCTGATCATTTCTATTTCATTTCATTTTGCACACTTTTGCACATTTATGGTCATTACATCTCAAATTCATGCATATTTGCACACTCCCCAGACATTTCTATTTAAATTCTATATCAAGTTCCACATCAGTTTCAATATTTTCCATATTGTACAGCCATATTGTCTATATTTTGTACAGCTTTTCAAAGTTTTAAAAAAAAAATATTTAAAAAATATTTTATTCTTCAATTTTTTTCTACAGCTACAGTACGTATTTCTATATTTTATTCTTATTCTATTTCAGAATTTAATTCTTACTGATAATCTTGATTTTAAGGTTACGGATGGTCGTATAAGCATTTCACTGCATATCGTACTGTGTACAGTGGAACCTCGGATTGCAAGTATTAGTTTACGAGTGTTCCGCAAACCGAGCAAAGATTTTTAATAAATTCTTAATCGGAAACCGAGCAAGTATTAGTTTACGAGTGCCGAGTATCATGTATCACGCATGCGACTCTTATTTTGACACCAAGCGTCACTCTCTCACCTTTTCACCCCTTCCCCGGCTTCACAAACACACAGAAACTCTGCTCTGTCGCGATTCTTTTCAAAGGTAAGGTGCTGGTTCATTTTTTTTTTTTTTTACTTTACAGCAGTGATTCCCTTAGTATGCGCTCATGCCAGGTCAGAGAGATTTCTTTTTTTCCTGTTAAAACGGTGTTTCCGTTGTGTTTATGTGTGTGTCCGTTTGTTGTGAAACTTAAAAAGTGATTCCGTTAATATATGCTCATACTAGTCTCAGAGAGATTTCTTTTTTTCCTGTTAAAACGGTATTTCCGTTGTGTGTGTGCGTGTGTGTTTGTTGTGAAACTTAAAAAGCGAGGTGGGGAGAGGGATGAGGAGTGTTACTGTGTAAAATGAGGCGAGGGAAGGGGCCTAATTCCACACACACAGCGCACCAATGGAAACACTTATCTGTCAGGATTTATTTGTACTTTTTTTTTTTAAGTTAAAGTGCAGATTAATTTGTTTTATTTTCATTTTATAAATTGTATTAATTATTTTTATGTATTTATTTTTGGGGCTGTGGAACGAATAATTTGAGTTTTCATTATTTCTTATGGGAACTGATGATTTGGTTTACGAGTGTTTTGGAACACAAGACCACTTCCGGAACCAATTATGCTCATAATCCAAGGTTCCACTGTACTCTGTATGTGACAAATAAAATTTGAATTTAAAATCTGAATTTGACTCTGACTCTATTTATTAATTAGGTGACTGAAGGCAATTGGTCCGACTAGATTTTAGCTATGGTTATCAGAGTAAAGGGGGCTGAATACAAATGCACACCACAAATTTGTAATAATAATAATAATAATAATTCTTTCACTTCACAATTATGTGCCACTCGGTCTATCACATAAAAATGCCATTAAAATACATTCACGTTTGTGGTTGTAATCTGTCAGAATGTGGAAAAGTTCAATAGAAAGAAAGAAAGTAAAATACAATAACATAAATAGACATAAATAAACCAAAATTTCCACACATACAGTATGTGGCATACTGTAGCAAATATGCTTCCTATGCCATTACTTTTGTGCTTGTAACACATTTTCACAGCTTTGGAAGATGCAACCAAATCATATCAAATTACTGTAGTTCGGTAAAAATTTTACTTTGCCTTTCGAATTTAAGATGTGTTTAAAAATCAATCTGAGAAGAAGTGTTTGGCTGTTTGGATTTTAATTGCATTCATGGGTGTGTGGCAGAACAGTACTGTGTCCCCAGTGTCCCTGTGTCTTTGTGAATACTGAGATACAGGCCACTGGTGGCAGTTTGGCCCCTCCCACAAGCAATAAAAAAAAGCCCACACAGGACTGTGATTGTTCCCTCTTGACCCCAAGTTTCCTTTGTACTGGGGAGAGAGTCAGGAAATCAAAGTTTCCAAATAAAAAAACTTAAAAAAAAAAAAAAAACCTATTGTGTGTGTTAACGTTTGGTTATCATAAAAACATTAATGTGACTTGCACCTGCCTTCATAAATATCTGTATAATATAAAGATATTTCATAAAATAGTACCAGATTTAATATACCAGCTGAAAATAAAATAACACTGCTGCCATGTGAAAGCTTCAGCAGAATTCTTTCCCACACAGAAATGCACTTAGAAAAACAATGCAGAGATTGTTTATGGTTCCCAGTGAGAACCATGATTGTGTTGTAGAGTCTCAGCTACGCGTAAAACTTCTTAAAAAAAAAAAAAAAAGAAATCAAACTGTTCCGTGTTATTAACGGTTTATACATATTACATGGTTTATCAGAGTTATCCAGGGTGAGAGGGGAAATAAAAAGTCATGTTCTCAGTTTGTTTTACTGGTTGTGTGACATACATTTTTATTATTTTGCCCTGTGAGGTGTACAGTACTCACAGGCCCATGGGAATACGTGTTTAAATAAAGAGCACTTACCATCAGTGTGGTCTGCTGATCTGACATGATTATAGTGTGCTACTGTATCCTCTGGCAAGGGCAATGGCAGGGTTCTGAATGACGGGAGGCTGTTGTGAGGGTCATGTTGCTATGTCAAAGATCAAAACATGCAAAATAGGGTCTTGATTTATTTAGCCTTGAGTGGTGCTTAGGGGTCAGATGCCCAAAAGCCTGCGTGGATATAAACTGGGTGTAAAGCCATCCTGTGGTGTTATATGCAATTCCATTCGAATGGCCCAGTACCTGTAAAAGAAATACTCTTGTTGCAGTAGGTGAAAGCTTTAACAATTGCTCTGGGCCCTGTTTTCCCAAATGTATCACATTTTAGCTGAATTGTGCTCTTATTCCCTGACCTACTGAAATAGCATAAGCTTGTGTGTTTAACAGAGACTAGACGTAGTAAGTCGTGAGACTGGGAAGTCGTTTGGGATAAGGGAGACTGATAAGTGCTGTAAATGTACATGTAAATGTACTGCATCATGAAGTTACAATGGCCTTATGTTGCAGAGATGTGAGAGTACAGTGTGATGTGACACTTACTCATTCATTTAATAATGATCTTTGTGCAGTGAAAGCTCAGCCATGCTGATATCAGTGCTTGCTTTGTTTGATTAGATAGCTTTAGTACAGTGTGTCCAACAGGTTTCTCATTAAAGTTGTGAGATAAGAATACGTCAAGGGAAAGTAGAAGCTTTGTTAATGGTTTTTCATTCTTATTAACTGAGTGCATGATGAAACCAATGACTCTTCAGTCCCGTAGCTCGGTGTGTTCATAGTGTTACTGAGAGTGTGAATAAAGGAAAGCGAGATGGTATCAAGAATATGTCAATATTAATGTTTTAAATGAAAATCTTTGCTTCTGACTGAAATTACTAAGCACTGAATAAAGACTTATTATATCATTAATATAGTATAGTAAGACTATGAGCAGAGGTTGTTAGTGAATCTCTATTAAAACCTAGCCAAGCAAGGATTAGACATTATTCCTAGACAGCGTTAGGCCTTAATCAATGTCCTCCAAGAGATTTACTCCATTACTACTTCCTTAAGCATCTTTCTCACAGTAATTGGATTCAGAGTAATAGGATTGCCAACCTTATAAAGCATGGGCTAATTAAAAACATAGTTAATTCTTTAGGGTACACAACACACTCATAGCATGCTTATTTATATAAGGTAGTTCAGGAATTATTAAATCTTCTCTCGGATGGAGCATTTAGTGAAAAAAGTTGCAGTTATTAATATTGGTAAGATGCTTACCACAGCTGGTACTCCTTCTGAGTGCTGACAGTAACACACTGTGACTTCTGCCGTGTGTTACAGTACGCTATGAAATACTTTCTGTTCGGAAACGAAGCACAGCTGGATACTGTAGGTTTGTGCCTCCCTGCTGTTAAACCATACAACTGTACATCACCCACATTATGAATAGCCATTCAGTGCATGAATGGGGAAAAAAAACAAACATAACCATTAATAAAAAATGTTCTACTGTAGCTTAGTATATAGGTTAGACTCAATGTGCATAAATAAAGGAGTTTAAGATCTGGATAATTTATCCTGTGGCATTTTGCAATGTCGATAACAAGGAATTGTTGACTTCAATGTGTGTCTAAATTCAGATTCTAGCGCTCAAGATACTATGTATAAAGTATAGCATCGAGTCTGTAGATGGTCAACAGTCACGGATAATATTGTACATAAGGGTGGACAAAAATATTACAGCATTTGATAAAAGTGGAAAATAAACATGCCTGCCGTTCTCAATTCAAGGTTAAACAAACAAATTGGCAGCATCAAGCAAATTGCTATGAATGTGAGTAACGTGAGGTGTGAGAAGGAGGAGCCAAAGTTAATGCTTAGTGTACATGTATGTATCCCCAAAGACAAATGTTTGTAGATAATTTAACCAGTCCCCCTAAAATAAAATATAAATATAGTGTATTATAGTGTAAAAATAAACTATGTACTGTAACAAACAAAAATAACCTAAGTATCTTTCAGGTGACTGATGTTAGGGTTTGGGTTACATTAGATATTGGCATATTATTATTATTATTACTACTACTATTGTTGCATTAATCATCATTTTCAGTCAGAGGTTCCCCAAAGATAGCAACACAAATGTGAGTGTGAAACGGTAAGCAGAGACCCTCAAAGAGGACAGTTCTCAGTGCCCTCCAACTCATTAATGCGTTTAAGTGTTCACCACAGGCAGTGACCTAGAAATGAACAGCAATCCCACAAAGAGAAACATGAGACAAAGCAGCCTCTATCCCATCAGCATGGAATCCGCTCTGTCACACATATCACATTATACAGCACACTGAGGGCGGACAACCATTTTGAGTACGCGGCTCACTGGGGCTCATATCTGATAAATGGGCGTAGGGTGTGTGTGTATGGGGTTATGACCTGTTCCCACCAAAGAAAGTACTGTCAGTGCAGAATAACTAATGGCTAAGCAGATACATCAGCACTTGACATAAACAGAACACAAAATCCATTTAAAAAATACCTTATGTAAGAAAAAAAAAATTATTGAACTGTGCCTAAGATTTATGAATCGAAAGACTCGATTACTTTATCAGTCTGGAAGAAGAAGAAGAAGAAGAAGAAGAATTTTGAAATGAAATTCCTGTTGCACCTGCCATAAGAGTTATAATTAGTTTTAGGTGAAGATCTATAGTTATAATACTCTTGATCTACACTATGTTTTGGTGGATTTGGCACAAATATATCACATGATATCTGTCTATATATAAAACTAAACAAAAAACAATATGATGAAAAGCAAAAAGAAATTTCTGTCTCGGGTTTAAATTGAATGTAATACTGTGCGTGTCTGGTAAGCTCAGCAGAGCTGTTCTATTCCTCTGGGGCCAGACATCCACAGTGCAGACTATAATTACCCAGCTCCAAATGTCCAGTACGCCAAAAAAAAGAAAAAGAAAAAAAAAAAAACACTTCCTTCATCTTTCCTCTCACAGCTAAGCCTTTTCTTCTGGCTGCCACTGATGTAAACAGACCTTTTCATTATGGATGCCTAATGTTACTCTGGCAACCAGCTTAAGACAATAGCTTCTCTGTGCCCTCATACTGTATAGCACTGATGTCACATTTAAGACCAACGCCTTCACCAAGACTGAATCTTTCAGTGTTGAGGAACAACTTCAGATGAGTTACAACAAAAACAGTGAGAAAGTAAACACAAAACAAACAAATAGAACATAATAGATATACTGTAACTACTGTACTGTATATACAGTATTTGGCCCAATTTGGTGTATACGAGTCTCACCACACTGCTTTTCTTTTGACATCCCTTTTTTATTATTACAACAATATTTTAACTAAAATATCAGTCTTTATTTTACAGTGTCAGGTAAAGTGATGCAGTTTTTCCTGATACTAAAAACAGAGTGAACATAATGCTTACATAGCAAGGCAGCCAGGATTAAGGTTCAACTGACTCATATGAATCATCATTTACCATCAACATATTAACTACCAGCTACAGTATTTAACATTACATGCCATAAGTCTTAAAAATACTACTATGTATTTGCAGGAAATTTAACATGTAAACTTTCAATTGTGCAAAAAAAGTGAGTTATTTCACAATCCCTATGAACTCCATTTAAACTACAGTTAATGCTCATGGTTTTCTTCTGTAAACAGTAATGAGCAGCTACAACTCTAAGCAAATCTGCCCTATAATCCAGTATATTGCTTTACGTAGTTCATTTTGTTGCCAAGAATCTCCCAAAGTGTGCCAAGTGAGTTATAACTCACATGTCAGATGGCATATCAAAAAGCATATATAAATTCTGAGGCCTTTATAAAGTGTGGTATGACATGACAGAGTGTGTAGTGCACGGCAGTGGTTGATATGGTGCAGAGTGTACAGTACGAATGAGGTGTAGCACATCATGTGCACAGTCTCCTAGCAGTGTGTGCTCACAGCTGTATAGCTAGTTGCCTCTCTGTGCACTGTGCTATAAGGCGAGAGCTCCAGTTCAGTAGTGGCCTCATTCTCATTGTTGTCACTAGTCCCGTTAGACACCTTTGGTGGGCCACATTCCTCCAGGCAGCAGCAGCAGCAATGCAGAAAGGTTTTGCTAAAAGGCTGACAAAGCGCTAACAGCAGCAAAGGTGTTACTGCACACTTGCAGAACAACAGCATCTGACTAAGCATGTGCAAGATGTCCAAAGTCTGCTGTGGCATTCCTACAGCCATGTATGCCATCACAACATTGTAGACATTCTCAGGGATCACACAAAACCCATAAAGGATAGCCAGTGCCACAACCGTGCAGTTCATCCGTCTCTCCAGCTGGATTTGCTCACGCTGCCCTCTAACGCTTGTCCTCTCGGCCTGGCGTATCTTCCGTGCTGTTAGCACCGAGCTGATGATGGTGAAAACGGTGGGCAGGCAAAAGTAGCAGCCAAAATGCCACCACAGACGGGCTCCATCATAAGTAAGTCCAAGCACATAAAGGGAGTCAGGGAGTGTTGTGGGAATGCGGATTATACAGCGCTCGCTGGGTAGCATCTCATTAGCCACCTCAGGGAGCTCCTCAGCAGGCTCCTCTCTCTCCTCTGTTACCAGCTGGTGGATCAGCAGCTCAGGTAGTGCCAGCAAAAGAGCGCCCAGCCAGATCACAGCCAGCTTCGCTGCAGTGGAGGCACAGTTCTCAATCGTCTCATAGTACATCCGCACATTAGATGCGGCTCGGAAACGGTCGATACACAACGCGCAAACGGTAAAAGTAGTTACGCCTAAGGAAACCACCTGTAATGGAAAGACATTAATAAATTAATTAATTTCAACACCCATGTGAATTATCTATCAAACCTAGCCAAACAATATATTTAAAAAATGAGCTTCACAGTTTGGGCCATGGTATCTTATGTCCAAAAGGTACAGCCTTATTTATGTTGATGTGCAGTATTCAGTTTACTACCTCTGAGCTTTGCCTAGATAAAAACATCTAATGTTTTTCACAGGCTCTAGAACACTGGCTTTAAACACACACACTTGCCTTTAATAAGCCCCTTCAAAATAATCAGAGACAGGAAATAACTGAAAAATAAATAATGAGCTTTTTTATTGTACTCAAATGGACTATAATCTAAAATAAAAGCATGAGACGTTTTAAAATGTATGAAAACTTCTGGATACTGTCTGAATATCTGAGAAAACTGATTATTTGTTGAATTCTGCTATTAAGTCCTCACTATGCACATGAAATACAATTCTGATTACAATCCGGTAAGACGCATTGTGTTCAAAGAAACGCAAGTGTCTAGGAATTTTCAAACAAATAACGCTCTCTTTCAAACTTGGTACACTCTTTCTACTTGATCACACGTGATGAATGGCAAAACATAAATCGCTAGTCATGTGAGGTCAGCCATCACATCTTTTCAAAATGGTGCTTATGCAACTATTGACAGTCACAGGTGCTTGGAGGAGACGGGAACTGCACTCTTCTATATACATGATCTAACAGGAACCCAAGTTTAGTGATGTCTAGAGATAAGATTGCTCAGCTATGTGCTCTTAGACATCCAGCTAAAGAGGACTATGGCATCCTAACTATTAGCAATTGGGTAAACATTTTACCACTGCAGTACACTACCAGTAAAAAGTTTAGACATTACTTCTAATTCCATGGTCTTTACTGACTTTGCTTTCTTTCTACATTGTAAAACAATCCTGAAGGCTTTCAAAATATGCAACAGTCTCCTTTGAACAGTTGTTATTCAGATGTGTCTGCTACTCATGCTCTGAAAATCCTTTAAACGGCTCTAATCTGAGGTGTGTTAATTGGTCGTTTTTGAGGCTGGTAGCTCTAAATGAACTTCTCTGTAGCAGAGGTAAGTTTTGGACTTGCTTTCATGGGAAGGTCTTCATGATTGTGTTTAATGGGTTTTGCAAATTGACTTGATAATACTGTTCCTTGCAAGAACTATTCCAGAAAGGCTGACCCATGTCTCCTAAAATAACAACTGACTGTCATTGTTGTTACTTACTTAATGCAGTGTTTACTTCATAATTCTAAATCAACAGTATTGTTCAAAAATGTAGAAAATCAATCACTAAGCAAAAAAAAAATATTAGAAGATGTGTTCAAACTTTTGACTGGTACTGTATGTGAGATCTTTAAATACTTCCTGCTACTTCAATCAAATTCATTGTCATACTGTGTATGGTCAAGAAATCAAGATTTGAAGGCTTATAATCTTTTTGACAGAAGGACTGAAGTTAGGAAGGAAAAAAAATAACAAAGGCGAATAATACTGCAATATGATTTTATCTAATTACTTGGGTGTGAACATGTAAATCTAAAGCCATGAAAACCAATTTTTCAAGGCTCAATGCATTTTGTCTATAGCACTGTTGTAGCAGTCTCTCTAATCATTTCTAATTAAGGACTTGATTAGAGTCCTCTTTAGCATGACAACAGAGCACAATCGTTATCTACTTTACATAACAAGGCAGCATGGCCTCAGTTTTGTTATTATGCAAATTGAGTTTGCTGCAGCTAGATATGTAATTTGTCTAAGCAAATAAAGAGAATTTAGTCCACTGTTATTCTAGTATTATTTAGTCCACACATTATTCTGAATTACACTTCTTGGGGGGAAAAAAAAAGTTTAATAAAGCATAAGTCTTAGCCAAATCGGTTATTATGCAATTCAGCATGTGTTATAGCCGAGGACAAAAAGTGATGATTGGTAGCAGTCAAAAGCAATATATTCCCTTGTGTTTATAGTGGAGAGGGTCATTTAGAGACGCTTAATTTTTAAAGCTCTTATGTTAGGCAAGCAATTCTAAGAGTAAGCAAGGCAGCAGCGTTACAAAATGCAAACAATAACCGAATAACTCATGCCACATTAAGCAAAACCACATATAACTCCTACAGGGATTGTGCGTCTCATTAAAAGATAAAATGAAACAGTTTAGGTTACTCTTATTCCATGCAATAGACACAGACTGAAACTGATCTCCAGGCAGTGCTAGAGAAGATGGTAGGAAAATAAGATGAGGGTCTTTTGAATAGCATGGAGGGAAATATGCTAGGGGTCTTTTGAATAGCATGGGAGGAACCTCTCAATAATTAGCATAAGCCCATTGTATCAGTCAGAATGGCCTTTAAAAAAAGCTTAACAGAAAGAAGCAAGAACAATATTTGCAAGTCTTTTCCTCCAGACCACAGATCCTATAATTTCTAGTAGCAGTATAATTTGAGTCTCTGCTAAGCCATTCCTTAAGAAACCTCATAATGATCTTGACTATTTCTCTCGAACCATAAACACATGCAACAAGTATGATGTAGGCCTGAAGGCCTGGAGAATATCTGCATCTAGAAATTTGGAAACACCAATTAGCCTAATCTGCAGTCACTGAACTGTGGAAGGAAACCCACCAAGCTCACTGCATCCTGAAGGCAGGTCTCGAACTCTCAACCCTGGAGGCGTGAGGCCACAACACTTACCACTATGCCACCCATTATACATACAATTACAACCTAATTCAGAAGAACCCAAAATGAAAGACTTACTGTACTGTATGGAAACATTATGTTCAAAGAAAGTTCGATTATTTAGTATTTACAAAAATAACATTTAAATGTTCCGCTCAAAATTCATGCTCCATGTGTAGGAATGTATGTTAAAATGAAAAAAGTCACTATAGCAAATACAATGTGTTGTATAAAAACTGAAGTAATTGAACACAAACGAGGCTGATCCTGGGCACGCGCCTATCTTTGACAGATGCTAAAAAATATTAATGAGGACGGAAATGCAACGGTCACATGACAAGTTGTCGAACCAAATAAGACGACAGAAACTCAAACAAGTGAAATTTTTTTCTTGGCAGATTCCATAAAAAGCTTTCTTTTTTCTTTTTCGAGCTGGCTCTGGCTCTCTCCGCCATGATGGTTGTTTCGAAAAAAAATGATAATGAGGTCCTAGGTCACATGATCTCAGTGCCACAGAAGGGAGGTTGGTCCTAATTAGCATACTAAAAGTACAGGCTGCACCAAACAATTTTCAATTATTATTATTTTTTACAGATAGATGTGCAAGGCTGAGACAAGATCAGTATCTCATCGCTTTGATGAATATTCCTCTTATTTATTGTGTATTTACATAGTCTGAATCAAGCTTTAAATGAAACTAAAATCTGTTAATTTTCCATATTCTTCTCTTGACATGCTGTTAATTTAAGTGCACGTCTCTCTTATTATTATTTACCTCAAAGTAGGGTATAATTTTACAGGAAAGCTCTCCGAGCAGCCAGTCCTTCGTGAGCTGGTGGAATATGACTAAGGGTAGGCAGAAGAAGGTGATGAGGAAATCCCACAGGGCCAAATTGGCGAGCAGTGAGTTGGAGACGCTGCGCATGTAGTAATTATGACACACAGCGCACATGATTGCGATATTGCCGATTATCCCCGCTGTGAACACGATTACAGACACTATTATAATCGCGTACGCAGCGTAGGACTCTCCTGTGACTGGATGGAACGGGTTGGGCAGGCCGGGACCTCTGGGCCGGGTGTTAATTGGGCCGAGAGGAGTGCTGTCCGTGTAGTCTTCCACCTCGTCCTCCTTAGGGAAAGTGTTGAGCGTGGGGAAAAGCGTCGGCAGATCAGTGGGCTGCTTCTGAGCGGACGGGTTAGGAAGGCGTTCCAACTTCTCAACTCCTGATCCAGGATCAGTTTGATTGGGTCGCTGATACAAACCACGCTCGTTCACATGACTCGTGCCTGCGCGTGCGTCAGGTGTTTTATTATTAACGACCGCGCGGACACCTGTAACATCCAGGCGGTCATTCTGAGACTCCAGGATAAAAGTCCTGAACAAGTCGTCTTCCTGTTGTACATCCAGTTCATTAAAGACTTTGCTGTGAGTCAGGAGTGACAGTGCGCTCTCAGTGCTGCTCCCGAGCGCAGGATTATTATTATATGAGCGAGTGCGGCTGTTGTTCCCGAACCTGAAGTGGCGCCTGTTCGCGTTAACTGCCGAAAGTTCACAACACACGAGCAGACAAAACAATGCTACTAACTGTATTTCCATGTTTCTATTAAACACTCGGAGAAAGCATACTCAAAACGGACTGTCCAGTCGTTTAGAAATCCAGAGACAGAGTTGTAGCCCCGGATGTCCTGTTGGTGTTGTTATTGAGCCACTGAGTGAGAAACGCTGCTGCTCCGCGCTGTGCGGCTCTCCGCATGCTGATGGAGAAACACTGCAAGAGTTTTACTCTCTTCTCTCCTCTACTCCTACTGCGCACGAGCCCCCCAGCCCACTCCAGAACAGCGCCGCTCTGCGGTTTCACACCAACACTGCACACCAGCGTCCCGGTACAGCACACTCCCGCCCTCTCTGCTCAACTTTTCTCTGGTTTGTACTAAAAATGATTTACCACCTAGACCCATCCAAACGAAACCGCACTACTTCCAATCTGGGATATCATCATCTTAGTCATTTTCTAATTCTTCGTAATAATAATTAAAAAAAAGTATTAAAAAAAACTTGATTTAATTTTTTTTAAATAAAGCTTCACGAACATATACAAGTGTGTGTGTGTGGGTAAGTTTGTCATGTCCGCCATGCTGCTCTGCTACCTTGTTTGACATAAAACTAAAATACTTATCATATGTTCGTATTGTCCTCAACAAATACTTTAATAGAATAGTTTTTTTAAACAAACAAACAAAAAAAAAACCTTTACTTCCATGGTCCTACATTATTATTATCAATAATAACAATAATAATAATAATGTAATAATTGATGTCATGACCAACATTCAGCAAATAGACTAAATAATTACCACAGATTTCTCGCCATCCATGCCCTGGATGCAGTGCCGGTTCCAAGCCTGGATAAAATGGGAGGGTTGCGTCACAAACGGCATCCGGTGTAAAACCTGTGCCAAACTGTTTAAGGATCAGATGGTCCACTGTGGCGACCCCTCAACAGGAGCAGCCGATCAAGACCAACAAGACCAAAAGATCAGCCACAACATTATGACCACCTGTATAATGAGGATGCACTGGTGTCTTTTGACATCTTTCTATGGAACCAAGCTGACAGAGCGACAGTAGCTCTTCTATACGGGCCAGCCTCCAATCTTCATGTGCATCACTGAACCTTGGCCTCTTCCCTGGTTTTCCTTTCGTGGACCTTTTTAGTATGTCCTGACCACTGCATACCGAACATCACACAAGAGCTGCAGTTTTTTAGAGTTGCTCTGACCCATCACAATTTAACCCTTGACACAGTATCTAATAACAGTGACAGCTGGATGTCGGTGGGATATATTAGGCAGCAAGGGAACATTTTGTCCCTGAAGTTGATGAGGAGGAAAAAAATAGACAAGCATAAGGATTGGAGAGACTTTGACAAGGGACAAATTGTGATGGCATCTCCACAATCAAAGCAACTTCAAAACTGCAGCTCTTGTATGATGTTCCTGGTGTCCAGTCCTAAGGATCTAACAAAAATCGGTCCAAAGAAGAAAAGAACGTTGCACTAGCGACAGGATCATAGGTGGTCACCAAGGCTCACTGATGCATGTGGTATGTAAAGCCTCATCTGTGTATTCCAATCAATAGAAGGGTTGCTGTAGCTCAAATTGCTAAAAAGGGTAATGCTGGTTCCCACAGAACACAGAGCACATTGCTGTTTCGTTGGCAAAAGGGGGAAACCTCTTCAATATTGGGCTGGTGGTCATATTGTTATGGCTTATCGGTGTACATTTTCTGACATCATTTTCATCATGATGCATTTGTAGGCTGATGTCAAGCTTAACTTGTCCAACCTGTCTTAGTAAAATATTAAATATAAAAACCTTTCAGAAATTCACAATATATGGGATAAACAGTAAACAGTCACCTTCGACAGTGAATAAGTTTGCTAACTGAAGGTCCACCATGTGCTCATTAAACGCTAACTTCAGCAAAAAATGTCCACCCTGCCATCAATCCTTCCATGAGAGGTGGACATGTGCAAAAGTTTTACTACAGTTTGTATGGATATATATCTCTATATATTTTTATCTACAGACTTTTCCCATTAACTAAACAATATTTTTAAGAAATCTTGTACATTTTATAACTGTGCAATGCAAAATAATTACTCTACTTTGAGGTCAATTAATAAAATTAATATGACATTAAGAAGCATTTTTTCTTTTCTTTCTTTTTTTATGGAGTCTCAAGCACTTTAAAGTTATGTTGACCCAGGTTCTAATAAATCTTCCATACCAGAAATTTCTCTTGAGGATATGACAAAGTAAATATAAAAATATTCTCCACTATGCTTTCAACTGCAACGCTTCAAAACAATGTTGTGAACAGGTGGCTACATTCATAGAAGCAGTGGGTACATGGGAGGAAGGCAATCCATGTTCAAAATCAGTTTTGCTTTGCTAAGTTCTATATTTGAATATATCTGGGTGGGAAAAAATTAATCTTGTAGATTACCCTGTAGATATTTTGTTAATCATCAAAATTTGAGATAGGCCCATTTCTGATTAAGGAAGATGTCACGTGCATGTGTCACTTCAGATGATGAGATGTTATTACCATTCCTCATTGGCTATTAATGCTAGCTACTGATGAGATTACTGCATAGTTAGTGATTTTAAAAGAAATCAGCTATAGCTATAACATTAAATTGAAGGATGTCCTAGGGTCACAGCATGAACTCTAAAGCCACATCTCCAAAAACCAATGTGCATAGAGTCCCAGGATAAATGTCCATGTTAAATAATATATGATGTGAGAACAAATTGTCTGCTGGATTTCTCTGATGATTAACAGGAGAGATGAAATAAATCTTCAAAACTCCTGCTGCAGTGTAGCTTGCACTGCAGCTACATTTTTCTTAAAGAATTCTACAATACATTTCTCCCCATCAAGCATCCCTCCTCTTTATCCATCACTGTTGTCAGAAAAAAAAGGGAAAAAAGTTAAAGTGAAAAAGGATAACAAAAGAACTAACGCAAAGCTAGTAATATACTGTAGAGATAATTATCATCCGGAGATCGCCAGTTCGAATCCCGTGTGATGCTGTAACCTCTCGCAGCCGGAGGTCTAGAGAGAGCTGATTGGCCGAGCTCTCTCAGAGGGGAGGGATGAGAGGTGCATAGTGCTCCCACATTAATCACAGCTCTACAGCCAGTCAGGGGCGTCTGTGAGCTCGCGCAACGGAGGGAGCGGATAGCGCTGTCCTCTGAGTGTGTTACGTCGCCCCCAATGGTGCGCGAGCGAGCAGTTCGAAAAAAGATGCGGTCGGCTGGCGTCACGTGGTTTGGAGGAAACACGTGATAGTCTTCGGCCCTCCCGGCTGAGTGGTAGTAGTAGCCTTAATGTGGGAGCCCCCTAGTTGGACACGACTAAATTAGGGAGAAAATCCCCCCCCCCAAAAAAAAGGTATGTCAAAATGGTAAATAAATGTATTAATTAAATTTATTAATTATACATACTTTTTTACAAAACACTATTTTGTATAAATTTTTCTTAGTTATTCTTCATTGTAGCTCGTCACATTTTGAACTGAAGTGCGTTCAATCCAAAGAGGCATTACTGTAGTTTTTCCACAGCATTTTTCCATCTCAAGGAAAGTTGGCCTCAGTGGGGAGTGCAGAAATTGCCTCTCGTTTCTGTGTTAGTGATCTGGTAACACACTTGAGTTCTGCCATTCTCCTCTACAGTGTAGACGCTGAGGCAGAGGTTCAGCCATGGGCGCTGTTCTGTAGAAAAGAAGCAGAAAAGAAATTCCTTGTCAAACTAGTCACATTTAATTTATTCACTAAAGCATGATATTTGGTCTGTGCGCTTTTTTTTTTTTTTGGAGCTGGCAAGAATTTGATGCAGTAGTTGTCATTGATGGGTTTACCTATGCTTCTTCCTGGTGGATGAAGCCTATCCATGGTGGTCTGAACTTTATCCTGTGAAGCCTGACAAGCTGATGTGTCAGCAGCAGTGACATGGAAGAATTTCTCCTATAACAACCAGTTATAAAAAACAGCCTTGTTGAGAAGGATACATAAGTAATACTGGTCAACATCACTGGTTTTACATACAAACGGTTTATATAACAAAAATAGCTGTATCTTAAATGTAAATATTCTTGCATCCATGAATATTTTAATTGAACAATGTGAATCTGCTCACAGCATCCTCCCAAATTAAAGCTTCAAGTGTTCCTGTCTCATCCTCTAGCTCAAATTTCATCACTAAAGCATACTGCATCAGCTGCACCCCAAGAGCTAAGAGCACGATTAAAGACAGGACAGGATCAAGAGAGAGAGAAAAACGGGACATGTGTTATCTGGCAGTAATGATGTGGAAAGGTAAATCTTATCCAGTAGTACTGTTATTAAGGTTCATTTTACCTTTGGCCACATTATGCTCGTCCCACACCTGTACTCCAGATACCTCAGGTTCTACAAATGTGGACCGAGAGCACCGTTTACACCTGAAACACACACATGTACGCACAAACGAACATAACACAAACACAAAACGAATGAGACACTAAGGTCCTAGTCTTGTACTGTTAATAGAATTATAAAAACTGAGTGCGTTGGGCATCGATAATCCTCAGTCCTGACCCATAATATCTCTTGTCTCCACTGAAGAGAAATGGGGCTGAAAAATCCAGCAGCCTCATTCTCCCATCATCCAGGCACACAGGGACCACATTCCTATGAGCAGGGGAGATCACACACATTTCCTCCAGTGTAACACCTATAGAAACCCCAATAAAGGAAAAGCAATCAATTAACCTAGAACAATAAAAATAAAACAAATACACCAACCCAGATGCCTTTTAAAGATAGTTTCACCATATTTTACACATCAAGCTGCTTCAATCATTGCCAAACGTGTGATGGCTGTTTTTTTAGTGCACGACTTACCCTGAAGAAAAAGCAGCTGCGTGTGTGTGTTGCTCAGGACCATCTCACAGGACACGTGCATGCTAATGGAATCCACTGAAGAAGTGACTGCCCAGTGCTCACTACACGGCTGACTGAATCTCAAAGCGTTCTGGAATACCCGAGCTATAACCTCATCATTGGGGACCTCCTCTCTATCATACAGACAGAGTACGCACATCAGTTTTGAAACAGCTGTGGGATTTCTGTAGATAACTTCTCATGAAAATGTATTACAATAAATGGTGAATCTGTTTTCTGTGCACACTATAACAACATAATAGAGTAGCACTTTCCTATTGAACAGTGTGACAGAGCACAGCATGGCTTAGTAACAAACCTGAATGCAGGACCATCTGCATCTGTTTCTCCATGCATGCTTCCAATCATGGGATTATTTTAACAAGTCTTAAATTATAATTTTTATTTTGTGAATTTATTTTAACAGATAGTTCTGATCCACTAATATGATTGGCCGAGTGGTATTCTTAGAGTGACTACACTCCTATAACCGCACTCAGAAGCTCCACAGAACCTTTTTTTACTCTGCTTCTGTGCTTGCAACCCAAGTTCTTAGTTCAAACCCAGTTACAGCAGCATTAGTGACATTGGCAGTAAACATTGCAAACTATACTTTTCAGGACTATAACTTAAAATATAAGTTTAACATCACACAAAGATAACCTAAGTAAATACAAAATGCAGTTTATAAATTGTGATTCATAATGACACAGTTATTTGGTTTATGGGGCAAATACTTTTCCAAATTAATAAAAATACATAAAAAAAAATTGTTACATTGTCCAATATTAAAATTTGTTTGATGGTCTCAATCATTGAAGTATTACGAATATGGGGGGGGTGCACAACTGAGAGTACAAAAAAAGCATGTTGTACGCATGGGAAGGAAGATACTTTTCTGTAGCTGAATCTTAAATTTCTTACACATCAAGCTGCTTCAATCATTGCCAAACGTTGCTGGAAAAAGTGATAGCTGTTTTTTTAGTGCACGACTCTTTGTGTACAGCAAAAACAAAATAATCAGGTAGTAATCGGGAACAACATCCTATTCAGAAGATGGCAGATTTTACATGGGGTAAGGGTAAGAACGATCAATCAATAGAAATGGCATAAAACTAATTTAAAAAGAACTGAGATGAATAAATTAATAAATAAACTAATCTGAAGCATTAAGTTGTTGTATAAAGATAGGATGTTGCTCAACCAGAAAAGGAAAAGCTGTAATAATAGCATCAGGAGACAATTACTACAGTACAGGAATACTAGATTTTGTGCTATAGGAAAATTGATTTCTACCGGGAAACCTTATATATTCTAAGCGCTGTGTGTTTAACCAGTCAATACCCTCAATCAAAATAATTTTAAAATGCAGGAAATCTGCCAGCTTAGCAATGCCACACTATTCAGAGCTTTAACTATAAAATAAATATCATAATATACTATAACTACGATATAAATATTCTATCATTGTATATAGACATTGCAGATGAGACTCACAGTGTTGTACATTGTGGACAGAATAGCTTGAGGCACTGGTACAGGTTCTGTGGCTGGTAAGATTTCACCTTGGCACGAACGTGACAAACCACAGGTGTAGCTGATTTCTTCACATGAGCAAGAGAGATCTGCTGCAGTGCGTGTCCACATGTCCGAACTGAACACATGCAGTTATAAGCAAACAGCATAGTAAATCCGAGATCCCCACTGACCACTTTTCTAGCATAGTCAGGAAGTGAACATATGACTGAAATGGTTACAGCACAGTTGGGGGAAAAAAATTAATCGTCAAAATATCTGAACCAAATAAGAGAAAGTTTTACCCGTATAAAAATCTTCATTGTTCACTTGACCTGAAACACAATGGAAACACTGAATTTATGGCTATGCAATCTATTCGGTATATACACATATACATACACACACCATTTTATAAAAACAGACAAATGAGTTACAGATCATGCAACAAACCAGGAGACATCACTGTATCCAACTCTAACTTACATGTATAATATAATCATAATGTGATATCCTGTGGGAACATTTGTTTTGTGTAAATGTTCCTTCAAATTGAAAGTAGATTTCAGAGAACAATGATTTACGTTTTAAAACCTAGCACTGCTAAAATAATCAAATAAACACTGAAATATTTGAACAAATTCAGATTTAAAGTTCAAAAGTGCAAAAACTGTATTAAACTATCAAATAGCAGGGGTAGCTACTGATCGGAAGGTCCCAGGTTCAATTCCCGGCACCACCACAATGCTACTGAGCGAGGCCCTTAACCCTCAACTGAATAAAATAAAATTGAAATTAAATGGATAAGGGGAGCTGCCAGATGATGTAAATTTAGAGAGATACAAGTATACAATGAGAGGTTCAAGACCAGTGCAGAGGCATATCTTACCAAGAGACTCGGGAGGGGTATACCAAATATTGAGAAGAGTGGCATCATTCACCTCATCTGTTTCAGCTTCATGACTCTCCAACAATCTGGATAAATGAGAGGTTAGGAAAGACAAGATGAAGGGTTATGAAACACTTTAAAGATCACTTGTAAATACAAACACTTACATGAAGTACATTGTATTAAGTACGTTGTAAGAAATCTTTGATACGTAGCAATACACCAACTTCCTGAGTCAAAACTATGGCATAGTTTACCTCTTGAGCGGCTGTAGCTCGGGACTCTCTGAAGGAAGCACACGCAGGCCTTTACCGTATGAAGTGCCGCCATGCAGGTGGAAGCAGAGAGGGCTGGCACAGTCAGCAGTTTGCTCAGATGATTTTTGAGACACAGCATGAAGATTGTACAGCCGAAGAAACATGCCAGGCTAAACACACACACAGTAAACAGCAATAACCATTTATTTTACTTTAACAACCAATAATATATTATTTATTTATTTTTTTAACAAGCCCGTGCTATTTGAGATGAGCAAGGTTTCTAACAGATCAGCAAAACCCTCCAGCAGGGGGCAGTCTGGTATAAAACCTAAAAGACTTTTCTCTACTACATGGGATGAATCATGGCACCCATTAACATCTGCACTAGTGTTGCTCTTAATTGCAAGTCCTATCCTTTGCACGACAAAAACACAGATTCACGCTTCCCTTTTTTAGTGGGAAACATATGCATAAGCCATCATCAAATAGAAAACTCAACAGCCAGCAGGGTGCGGTGTTATAAAGCAGCACACCTGCCTCTCTATACTGTGGTCTAGATCTTCCAAATGCTGCAAATACTCAGGTGTGCAGGCTGAGACAAATATGCTACAAGTGCTTCTATAGGAGAAGGTAGCGATAAAATCATATACCCGGGTTTTCTTTTTGACAAGCTGCTCCACAGTTGCAGGGATGGTATTGACTGTACAATCTACAAGATGTTCAGTGTGCACAGATAGAAATGCTGGCATAACGTGCTAAAAAAGTAAAAGGAAATGGAAAAATCAGGAGCAGTGTACTTTCCACTAACTGCAAATTATGAGAGTATGCAAAGAGCTTGCAGCTGAGAAACAAGAATCCGTTAGACTGTTGAAGTCAGTAACCATGCATTTGGGTACATTGCATCCCTGATAATGTGCTGGTTGAGAAGAATCAGGAATAAGTCCTGATTCTTTCACAAGGTAGCACACTGAGTGTGTGGCTTCGCAGTAGGAGTGCACGCCTGTCTGCTACACTTGGGTTGTGATATGAGACTGAGAATGTTCGGACTATGATATGAACGCGAGCGAGAGATAGACGATCCAGCCCTCCTCCTTCACTCTGAGTGACAAGCAGCAGTCAAAGAGCTTTAAGCTCACGGGATTTCACTTGTCAGTCTTCTCCTCCTTGTGCCTCTGGTCCACGAGAGTCGAAATCCAGAATAGGGCTCCATACTACAGCACTGAAGCTGATATTCATTACTGTCTGAACCAATTCGTAACATTCTTTGGTCTCAACCCTGAGAGCTTACCTCATATATACCCATGATTTCCCTTTGGCACATTTGGGTTTTCAGTAGTGTAAGGAGGCTGTAACAAAGTGGTAAATCCACAGAAGGAGCTGGATATGCTCTATTTGCCATAGTCCATTTTTCTCTACTTGTAGGACGAAGTTAAAGCCTTGTCCTTGCCATTAGAGTTTATGCGTTCTTCCTCCCTTGCTGCCTTTCCTCCATCCTTCTTGATAGCACTGTTATTGGGCCTCAGGTTTTATAACCTTGGTACACCTCGACAGTCTAACTGAACATGCCAAAAACAGAAGCTTATTTCGGTGCAGTTCCTTCCCTGCCAGAGTTGAAGCTTTAGCTTCATGTCAATAGTGCTTTGATTGCTCCATGCTTGCATTAGAGCCTTGCAGTACAAAACTCAATTTGACAGTGAAGAAGTGCAGAATGATTTATTGGCCTGCGGCTGTTTGGGGTGACGGCTTGCCAATAAATGTGGGAGAAATTCTTGCATTACAAATGTTGGCTGCATGAGAGTAAATTCTGCAGCACACAAAAAAAAATCTCACTGTGAAATTCAAGCCTTGTGCCCATTTACCCGACAGAATCTGCTCTAACTCACTAATTTTTGTGCTTGATTTCAGTGTAAACATCTTGTAAGAATTGCTTTGTAAGAAGCAATGAAAATAAAGGAACTGAAGAAAAGCTTGGTATTCTTAATTTGACTGACTGAAAAGTTTGAAATAACTTTTTTTGGTGTGTTTTTTTTCAAAGTACATAAACTGTATCATAGGTTCTAGTTAACAGAAATTCATGTAGCTTTATATTGAACATTTTGTTTTGTACAGTCTGTGCATGCATGTACAGTTTTCATGTGTGTGTATACTGAACACTTTATTTGCTGAGAAAAAAAAAGAAAAAGTGAATGTCGCATCAGTAGAACTTACAGAGCCCAGCTAGAATGAGGTAGCGCTCTTACAAAGCCTGCAGCTCCCACCATGGAAAACTCTATTAACCTAAGATTTGCAGCTACATACTACTGGATATCTCGGGTATTCACTGGATTCTCATCTATATGTAAAACAAACAAAACAGCAGCAAAAAAGAGGGGAACTGAGAAACATTCAGTACAAAGTGTTTTTCACAGAGTCAAACCAATGCAAAAAAACACAAATGCGCCAAAACCACAATATTAACTCCAACACAGACAGAACTGATTTCCTTTGGATTTAAAAATCTTGAAAACAGTAAATACATAGCCACAAGTTTAATTTGGTAGATAAGATGAGACCAGATACAGTGGGCTTTGCACAAAACGTAATTAAGGCCGAGACAAACCAATTCCAAAGAAATGATTTGCATCTCTATTAAACCAACAGTTGTTGAAAAAAAAAAAAAAATCCATGTACTAGAAAAAGGTGAACTTTCATAATCCAAGGCATATTAAAAGCAATTTCAGCATCTTTTTCTGTGAAAATACATATGGACCATGTAATTTTCTCTAAGCAAATCCATGAACTAATTAAATATTTATAAATCACAATTATTCTTATGCATTAATATGAAATAAGTAAAAGCACTGACACAATAAACCATCGATAAGAATAAAAGACTACACAGACGTTACTGCCCTCCCAAGAAAATGTTCATTTTCAGCACTGTGTTGCAGATGATGCTCTCACCAGTTCTTTGATAACAGAAAGAAAAGTCTAGCAGACTGACATCATCATCATCTCCTAAGCTTTTGTGAAGCTTTCTGGCTTTGGAAATGCACGAGTGAATGACTGCAGCTTTTCATTCTATTCATCTCTGTCAAAAAAAGTGCTGTTATGTCAGCAAACATTTTCCAGACACATTAGCCAAAATGCCTAAAACCAGCATTTCCTGAAATAGTACACCACACATGTCCAAGTCTGATGCAACAAAAACAGGACCAACCCAAGTTTTATTTTTTAGTAACACTTAACAACATTAAGTTGTTTAATTCTTTATTTTAGATCTTAGACTGATGGTGACTGGTGAAGAGAAACTTGTTTTGTTGAGTTGACTCTAGATGCAGAACGGCAATTAATACTGTATATTCTTTTGCTCTTTTATTTTATTCCCCTGATACACATTCACACCCAATTACATAGGCATACCTATAACCCATTCTAGGTAGACATGTGTTATAGGCCTACTGTCTGAGGAAATCACAGGCAGGGAGCATTTGTGTGTTCAGACAACCCATGTGCTTTCTTTCTTTCCCTACATGAATAATTGATAGTCAGATGTGAATACAGACAGGATGTCACACTGCTGTGAGCCAGCTCCAACCACTGAAAAACGCCACCTGCATATCTGCTGGTGTACTTATTCTTTTAACAACTGTATCTTAGTCAAATGGAACCCATGAAATAGCGCAACAATACATTTTCAACCAAACATAGAAGGAAAATAATTAAGCCATTTAGATTTTGTGCGTTATTACGATCTAATACTTGTACTAGGCAAAAGAGTGCATGCTTTACATTTACATTTAGTATTCAGTTAAAAACTATCGAGAACTGTGTCACTGTCATTCATCTAAAAAACTATAACAATTCATCACCGTTTCTTCTGGTTTTTCATCTACACACTGTATAGTTATAGCACTACATCCACCTGCGCATGTCTTAAACACCCACAGCTGATAAATGTGAAACTTGAGAATAAACATTCTCAACAGTACCTTAGCAAAATGTTTAATTATGGCGCAGGCAACAACTTGTACAAACTCTTTTTCCTCTCTAAAAGAGCTGAGCTCCATCTAATTATAAAGAGCATATTTTAATTGTTATTTTGCTAACATTAACTGGCTCTACTCTAAAAGGTATCCATCTCTGCTTCCCTCCCTACTTGGATAAAGCCCGATTTATCCAAGTTGGGATTATCAGGCCTAGAAGCTAACACATTGGCTATGTAATACAATTCTAGCTCATTGTTTAAATAATTTGTCTCCAAATCTACTCTTATTATTGCATCACTTATTAATGCTAAATGGAATAGTTGCTTTAAAACATAAATCTAGCATTTAACCCTCTTCTAAACATTTCAATTTTACATCACATGACAAAAAATGACCTGGGTGTTAAAAAAGCATTAAAATTACAAATCAAACACTACAATCCTGTGCACAACAGCATTACGATAAAATAATACCGTAACCACTTCTTTTTACCACTTCCTGGCAACTGCATTATGTATCATATTTAAACACTGAGGTTTTTTTTATTAGACAAAAGGCTCCATACAGTACATACATGGATTACTTTCATGATATTTCACCAAGCATTCCTTCTCCAATGAAACATTGGAAACTGGCCTGGGACACATGATGAAAATGCAAAAGAAATATTTATTTTTAATATTCAGAAATTTTTGGTGCTTTATTCTCTGAATAGAAACCCCTGAAATACAGTATTATTAATTCACTAGCTGAATACAGTCACTCATTGATGTGAAAAGTGAGAGTTATTAGGCTCATTCATGCGTAATTGGAGCTGCTGTTTAGCTGGCTATTAGCAACTCTGTGTGACATGGCTTTGTGACTGTGCTCTGTATCACATGCAGTGTGCGCAAGACCCTTACAGTCAGGACCTCTTGCTGTTACTATATTGATTTGGCCCGCTCTTAACCAGCATAAAACTCTCTCTCACTGTCTGCATAATCCTAATGGTCTGCTTTATTCACTCTATAATTCACTCTTGGCCAGTCTAAAGCTCCAGCAATTTCACACAATACTACTGATGACAGGGGCACATATACTGATAACAGTAATAAGATAATGCTATTATTTTGTGAATAAACTGTCTGAAAATAATAAAAAATAAATCAAAATCAACAGACATTCACTGAAAGGCGTTTTTTCCATTTTTTGTACACAAATAAATGTTTAATGGTCCTTTTAGTCTCAGGATCTGAACCCTATTAAAAAACCTGTTGTCTCTTAATTTATAGGGGATGTCTCTACTAACAAACACTATAATTTTATGGAGCTACAAATATTTTGCATTCACCAATGGTCTATCATTTTTCTATAAGCGTATCCAGCCATGTTGATGAATATGAAGTATAATGCATAAGAAATACTGGACTCATTAATCAGAAATATAACCAAAAAGTTTGAGACATTTTTTATGTATTTTAATATGAATGACTTGCAAAAGTAAACATTCACACAAAAATCAAACTTACAGCAGTGCAGATCTAATTTGCCATCTATTTTATACATGGGGTGGGGGGTGGGGGGGGGGGTGTTTGCACAATATTTTGCTTAATTAACTATTAATCAAAATCTTTAGGGATGATGTGTTCTTTTTGTACCCTACACAGTTTGCTGATGTCACTTTGTATGACACATGAGACTTAAACAATTAACAAAAATTACAATGCATTTCACTGTTTTATTAACTGTTTCCACAGGACTGGAAATAAGGGAGAGCAGCTGCCTGCCAAAAGCAACATTAAAAAAAAAAAAAAAAAACTTCTTCACAACTAATGTGAGCTACAAAGCTAACTAGCTTCTACCATAGAAGGAATCCTAAATCCCTTTTTAAACCTAACTGAGCTGTATCTGAACACCCTTCATAGCTTTCTATTAGGAGGAGTCAAAAATGATCCGTACTCCAGATATTAAAACTGTTAGCCGCACATTCTCATCAACACTTTCCATTCAACACTGCTGTCTCCCCGGTCACTGCTGTCCATGTGTGAACATAGTCTAAGGATGTAGCCTTTGGTTTTCTACAAACAAAATTTGGACCGATTCTCTAAGGAAGCTGAAAATTCCACATCAACTGGAAAATTGATGCTTCCAAGTTTTCTGAGATTCTCAAGGACCAGTAGTGCAACATTATCAGGGAAAAGGTTCAACAATCAACAGTGCTCATTGCAGCAAGATGCTTATTGAAGATGTGAAGACTAAACTTAAACAGATTAAACAGCTCAGCCTAAAACACTTTTTTAATGATGGAATACCAAAGCTTATTGACAGATGGACAACGTGTATTGAAAAGCAAAGAGATTATCTTGAAAAATTATGTACATGTCTTTTCTAAAAATGTATTAAAATAAATTTTACAGAGTGTGGATAATTAATTAACTTATCCTTTTATTTATCGCTATTTGGGATTCCAACCCAGGAGGTTGGTGGATATTCTAAAGCAGAATAAATAAGTGGAAATATAAAGCAAATATAATGCTTCTCAAGACTGCTCAACATCTTCATGGTTTATTTTCCTCACCTTTTGACTACATATTTACAGCAAAAATGTAAAACTTCCATCACCCCTGTGAGTCCTAACTGTTAGTCACAAACTGCCGGTTAGCAGCTCCGCCAGTTGCAGTTAAGGATATGTGTTGGTGGAGCAAAATAACGGGTAAAAAAAATACAACCAACACTGACATTCAGTACAGCAGCACTGCCTCAAGTGATATTGCTTAATTATATGTTAAAGTGCACTGCCTATTTAAGTAAGATGAAGTTGCATGTACATTTGAAACATCGTTAAAACTTCACATTTTAAATGGCACACAATGGAATAATGTACATTTAAACAACTATGAAAGCATAAGCCCCATTGAACTATAAATTATTCTGCTCCCTTAGAGTTTTGCCAACTGAGATCAAAAACTTTGATGCCCAATATTTCAACATTTCTTTTCACCAAGATAGGACCTTAATACTGAAATCCCATTTTCCCAGACAGTGTACCATCCCATATGGCAAATGGCACATTTACAGACAACAAGGTCAGACACAAGTTATAGTCTACACAGTCTCTTTAGAGATAACCTTACAACCTTTGTTTTACACTCTGTGCACAAAATCCTACTATCCCCTCACAATAATGTAGGATGAACAAAGTAAAAGATATAAAGGCAGAGCCAGACCTATACATCTAAAGTGCTATATTTAAAGCCAAGGCCAAAATAATACTGTTGCAAGGCCCAAGAAACCACAAAAAGCCAAGCTCTCTCTGAAATATTAATACAAAGAGAGTTAAAGTAGAAAAGCTGTCAGTAGCTTGAGTCTTTATTCTTTAAGCATTTATAGAAGACCTTCACCAAAGAGAAAGCCTGAGCTTTCACTGTGTACACGAAGTCAAATACTTTCAAAACAGATTAACGCTCCAAGTGTCAAAGTTATTAGAAGTAAAGGAAACATTTATTTTAGGGAAAGTGAAATATGAAGATATTTTGATTTGAGATGAAAAGAGAAATACAAGATGGTACCATCACTTCTTGATATTTACAGTACATCTACATCATAGACAACTCAGAACATGGCACCTTCAGTTCAAGCCCACCAATTTTCATGTACTGTATGTACCAAACATATTGGAATACTTTACTGGCAGATACTTTTGTTGCCAATAATGTCTACTCTTCGTCTGAGCCTTGGGTTTCACCTCAGAAATCTTAATTTCTAGTTAAAAATTATAACCCAGCATACAGAACAGAGAGCTGTCTATGGGAAGAAATGGCAATCCTTTTAAAATGAGAAAAGAGGAAAAATCTAATAGTCAAATGCGACAACCTGGAAAAGAAAACCCTGGTATACTAAAACAACCAGATGATGTACTTGTCAGCCAAGGAAAACAGCAGCAGGTAATGACAGAAGCATTGAGAAATCCATAAAGACAAACCTGAAAACTATAGTCTCTGACACTACCAACATCTCTCACCATCTACTGTTCCATGAAGACTTTGAGAGCAGGAATATGAGGCCATATGACAAAATGCAACCCACTCATTGGCAAAAAAACAAGTAATGTCAGATTGTAATTCGCAAAGCCACAAAAAGAGAAGAGATGAGCTACAAAAGATAGCCAGCAAGAATAACCTCTACCAAAGTAATGGAAAACCATAGTGTGAATTATGTGTGGAAAGTCTGGAAGTCTGCAGAAACATTACGCCCAATTACAGATAAATGTATTATGTGTATTTGGGAGGAACTTTAGCCATTGGCATGACAATGATCAAAAACACATGCAATGAAAGATTTCATCAGGAGAAAAAAAAAAAAAAAAGAGGAAGTATTTAGACTTTTCAAGTCATTCACCAAACCAAACGGAGAAACATCTCACCTCTTGAAAAGGAGACAGGGGGGATAAGCCCTACAAAACCACTGAAAGAAGCGGTTTAACAAACCTGGAAAAGTATTACAAAAGAAAAATGCAACAATTTGGTTATGTCAGTGGGTCACTAGGTTGAGACAGTTATGATCAGTGGTGATTAGTTTGGTCGGTTCAAAACAAAGGTGCCATTAAACGCATCCAAATGTAAATATTAAATGAAAGCTAAAAATCTCATCTATCAAGTGACGTGTGTTTCTGTCATATAAGAAAAACTAAACAAAAAAACTGGTTGTGCCCTTCCAATAATTTTGCACAAAGCTGTTGGGTGAAAACTGGCAAACAAAAGTATTAGGCAAATTCAAATTCTATTTGTCACATACACAGTACGATATGCAGTGAAATGCTTAGACGTCTGCCCGTGACCTTAAAATAAAAGACTATTAATAGGAAATAAATATAAAAAAAGAAAATAGAAGTAGATTTAACTAAGAATAAAATATCTGTACAATACAAAATATATATATAATATATTTTATAATACAATATAGAAAAAATATAAGAAAATATAAGAAAACCTGAAAAATATAGAATTTATGGAATTTTTTGTGTGGGAAGGAGTGGAGTATAAATAGAAATGTCCAGGGGGTGTGCAAGTATGCTGTAAAGTGTTCATACTTAAAGTGACTTGTGCATAATAGAATAAGTAGTAATGGGCAGGTGAGGCAATTCTCTGAACAGTGGTGGCTTCAATTCTGAATGGAGACAAGTCTTCAAAAAAGTCTAACTATTTGGAACAATTCAAGACAACTGAAAAAAAAAATCCTTACAATTCAACTAAAGAAGAAGTGGAACTGTCGTACCACACTGATTACAGAAACGGCAAAGATGCACCACACATATCCTAAAGGTGACAACATTGGAAAAACATAATCCATCTTCTAGAGCCAAAACCTGACAGCCCTGCACATTCTATACAAGAGAACCAACTCAGCCTTTACAATAGGTGGATGAGACAAAATAAAAAGTGCATTTAAATAACTTGTGGTAAAAAAAATATGCACAAACAATTCATCAAACAAACTCTCTTAGAAAGTTTGCTGGCCACTGTAATCAGTAAGACCTGGAAATGCAAGGAAATCAAAGCTCTATTGGAAAAACTCTCACTCCTGGATTTACTGTAACATCAGTGAGACATTTTCTTTTCTAGACGGGTATCAAGGTTCATTCAGAAGCAAGAGAGGTGAATTCATTAGGATTTAACGGTTAACAGTAGATATTGAGACATTTCTATTATGTGAGACGGAATTGTAAACTCTGCAATTATTTTGTATCTACACTTAATAAAAGAACTAGACAAGATAGGTTGATATTACACTAAACAATAGTACTTTTTATATTCTTACCTATTTTCTAAATTTCTCCCAGTTAGTTCTCTCTTATTTTAGGTAGCAGCTAGCAATCAATGAGGTCAAACAAGCACTCATTTCACAAAATTCACAGCAGCAGGTATGTGAGCAGCATTGTTCATATGTGCCTGAATCCCCTGTGAGGATAAAAAGTCATATCCACTAGATGGGATGTCCATCTAGACGATATCCATATTAACTTGTGAAAGGCCTTAATATAAACAATGCAGCTGAATGAAGTCGTAACATGAAAGAGCTCGGTTTCGCTATAAAACATTTAAAAAATTGTCCTCATGATCTAAACATCATTCATCTTCTATATCGCTTATCCTGTGCAGGGTCGCCGGAAGCCTGGAGCCCTTCCCAAGGAACTTCGGGCTCAAGGCGGGGTGCACCTTGTACAGCGTGCCAATCTATGGCAGTGCACACACATACACAAACTCACACAGTCATTCACAAACTACGGGCAATTTGGAAAGTCCATTTTGCCTAATCTTTGGACGCTGTAAGGAAACCAGAGTACACAGAAGAACCCACCTAGGAGAAAATGCTAACTCCATGCACACAGAGACAAGGTGGGAATCAAACCCTTCACCCTGGAGGTGCGAGGTCTCGGAGCTAACCACTAAGCCACTGTGCCACCATCTGTATATCACATACTGTAAAACAAATTGACTTGACATGTAAAAGTCCCTATCTAAAAGATTTAAAAGAAAATAATTTAGGTTAGGTTTAAAAGCTATACATTATACAGCATAATTAGAAAACTGGATAGTGTTAATGGACTGAACAGAATTACGTAATTTGCATCTTGTTTAAACCGTTTGTTCAGGCTGTTATGGATATTGTGTTACATTGTGCTACACTCCTTACATGTTTTATGTTGGTACTACATCATTTGTTTTTACGGTTTTTTTTCTCCCCCCAAAACCACAGAATACAGGCAGCAGGCATCTTGCATATATTTTGTTACAAGCACATGAATCCAACCCTAATGGAATTCTTTTCACACAGAGAGCAAGGCCAATTATGCTCTCCTGCACTCCCAGTGACAGGTGACTCATAATCTCCTGACAATATAGCCAACACTTCTCAGGTGCACCAATTGACACTGGTTTAAATGTGTACTTTGATTGAGACATCTACACTCATCACATGCAATTTTCTTTTTCTATAGACGTACAGGTACATTTCTCTTAGCCTATGCAACAATACTGGTGCACTCTAAAGCTGTGATCATACCATTATTATTTGTTAAACTGAGACCAAGTTATAGGATTAGTTATCACAGTGACAGTTTACAGCAAGTTGATTAAAAATGTATTATGATGAAGTGCAACATTTAATCTGACCACTAAAAAAAAGAAAAGAAAAAAAAAATGTATAATATATGTATAAAATATGTATATAGATATCTCACCTTCAACTTATTGGCTCCTTCCAAATGGTTATCGTAGACCAGAACATTGGCAATCATGTTGTGACGATCTTGAGGAGGAGTGGACTCTCCTTCCAAGGTGTCTGGTGCCACGGTTACATTGAGCAGAGGCTGCGTACATTTAGTCCCATCCCAGACCTGAGCAGAAAAAAAAAAAAACCTGCTGTTGGAGCTGGATTATCAACGTGCACTTTTTTGTATTTCACATTATCCATTTATCTTCACAGAAAGAGAGAGTGCTGTGTCAAGCCATCTTTCGAGCCCCATGAGCACTAACCAAAACATAACTAATGAGAAAATGGGGAAAAGGGAGCAGAGCTTCCGGAGAGAGTCAGGTAATATTGGAGAGTTCAAAGCACCTGTGCAACTGTCAGTCATTCCAGATGTCTATCGATTCATCTGCCTTCACACAGAGATCCCAGTTTCTCTATTTCGATGTTTGATATGAACATACCCTGAAGCTCGACCTGTACCGGTATGATTTTTCACACTGCACTGCTGCCACATGATTTGAAGATTAAATAACTGCATGAATGTGGAAGCATAGAGGTATTCCGGATAAAGTGGGCAGAAAGTGTACTCACAATAATTTGTGCGTGTAAAGTTTTATGACATTGTTTGAACTTTACCATGTCATAGTTCTGATATTACTGTGTTAACTCTCCCACACCCCTTTTCTCATTCACTCTTTCTATGTCTCTCTTCTCCTCCTTTGAGCTAACACTTCCTGCTTCGTCTTTGGACGGACTCCTGTACAACTTCCACTTTTTGTTCTACCAGATGTTTGATGTACTAAATGTACATGGTCACCAGGTGTATGGCCAAATATATAAAACCTGTTTCTGCCAATGGCAATGAAGAGAGAGAGAGATCACTGAGCAACATCATGCATGTGGTTGTGTAGTCCCTCTCCCCCGATTCGAGGCCAGCCGGTAAGTGTATTGAGGTGTGGCAGATGCAGCAAGCAATAATTCTTCATTTATTTCATTTTGAAATTTAATAATTAGGTTTACACACAACATTGTTGTATGTCCATGGATCACAGACACTGAATTTCCTCCAAAAGAAATGTATATAAAGATATAAATGTAAATATTATAATGCAGACACCGTCTATTTCAAACAGCTATGTACATACAAATTACGCCACTGTAGCAAAGCTATTACAACTCAATCAGATTTGTTTGATAAGAATTTAGTAACATCCTACAAAATCAGAGCCGAGAGGTCATTGTTCATTTAACTCCTAAACAATGATAATTCAGCTACAGCATAAAGAGTAATAAATAGTCTTCTGTACCACACCTTAAGCAGCATGCATCTGGTGTCCATTCTGGCTTTGGCTACCAGCTGGCAGGTCAGATTAAAAAACATCCTCGGTTGTACGGAGGACAGCGGGACAGTGGGCTCACTGGCCAGAAGTTGTCTTGCTGACCACTGACGCAGCGCCTCCACTGCTTGTTTATCGGCTTTGCCAAAGTGGAAAGTCCTACTTGATGTTCGGGGCTCAATAGGGCTGTCAATCATCCCATCAAACGTAATGGCAGACCATCCTAAAGTGGTCAGGAGAGTCACCGATCCACTGAACATTTGAGCCTGTGTACATACATTAAAACACATTCTTAGTGACTCTGAATATTTAAATGATTCACATACTGCTTGAATAGACCTTAATCAACCATAATCGTTGAGATTAGAGCCCATTACTTAGCTTAGCACTCATAAAGTAATTACAACCTAAGTGGATGTAATCAAAAAAGCACTTCCAACAGTTTAAATCGTGCCTAGCTAATGTGAATGAAAAAGTCTATCAAAGTTGGCAAATACAGTTGTTAATCTCCCCACCTTCACTCTGTGAAGACGAATGATGTCTCCAGTTCGGAAGATTTTAGGGTGATCTTCAAGCCTTTCGCTGAAAATGGTGCAGCTCACTTTAGCATTTGACTGGTCTGTGATCTTCAGTGTGGAGCAGTAATCTATGGAAAATCAATGTGTCCATGGTGATCAGGGTGGTTTAGGTGCAGGGAACTGTCAATGTTGCCTTATAAATCAGCGTCAATAGTTAATTAAATGGACAAAGGAAAAGCACCAAGACAAGTGTTCACTAGATATTGAACAAGCATTTACCTTTGAGCAGTTATCAGTAAAACAGTAAAACTCCTCTTAACCCACTACATTTCACACACATATTACCAGGGGTAGAGAGGCAGTAAGAAAAAGAGAAGGGGGCGGGAGGGAGACCAGCCATAACATTAAAACCAGCAATAGGTAGAGTGAATAACTTTGATAATCCAGTTGGTACATCAAGCAGGGTCCAGAAATATTTGGACAGTGATGCCACCAAAATGGACTTGCAAGAAAACAATCAATATTAACTGTATAGCAGTTACAAACATTTTTACAATCATGTAATTGGCCTGAGAAGTTGTTTAAAAGTAGTTATTTCTTGAAAAGAAATTAAAAAGATAAAAGTTCTGGCCCTGATTCCAAGCACTGAATTTGCATTTAGTAGCTGCCCCTGAGAGCTTTTAATATGCAGTTCAAACATGTGGCAGCGCAATTGAAGAAGGTTGTTCATTAAAAAGAAAAAAGAAAAAAAAAACGTAATAGAAAAAAAAACTAACTTTAGGAATGCTTAAATCAACAATTTTGCACATCATCAAAAAGAAGGAATGCAAGAGCAAGCTCAACAACAACAAAAAAACGCCTTGAAAGCCACAGCAGAACTACTAAAGTAGATGATCGTAGTATTCGTTCCATGATGAAAAAAAACTGATAGCACTTTGTAGCTAAAATCTCGTAATAAATAAATGAATAAATAAATAAGGGCAAGCACCACAATGCACTATAGAAAAAAGGCAAAGTTGCAGATGCAGCATGATGCTTAGAGCAAATTTTATTAGAAAACCTTAGGTCATGGCATTCTTGAAGTTGCTACAGTCAAGTTAAATGTTTACATACAGTGCCATGAAAAGGTATTTTATTTTTTGCATCTCTGTCACATTTAAATGATTCAGAACATCATTCAGAACAAATTTCATCTTTTTCTTATTGTTGAATCATGAACACCGACCTTTAAGTTCTTTAAATGTTGTTTTTTTTTAAAGGTTTTTTTTTGTGAGCTCCTGGATAAGTCGTCATTGTGCTCATGTGACAAATAAGCAACACAAAAATATCACAAAGGCGCAAATACCTTTTCACGGCACTATACACTGTGAATGTCAGCTTTTTCACGGCACTATACACTGTGGTTGTAATGTATTTGTTTTTATTGTGCTTTTGATTGCGCAACATACAGCTTAAATAAGGAAAGAAAAACATTACATTGGTGTATTCTTTCAATTGAGTTCAGATTTTCTGAAATTAACACAGGGCCAACATCATACACTAGTGGTTTTATGCTATGCCTTATTGGTGTGTATAAATATATATATTTAATTTGGCTTACATGTCTTTTTTTTTTTTTTACAGCACTTGATAACAAAAATGTTCCAACAATTCCAATCACAGAAGAGTACAAATAAGGATGTCTTTTAAAAGAAAAACTAACAATCAACAGACTTATAACCATCAGTAAGGAATGTAACATCATATGCAGGTTAAAATAATTTCACTAAATATTTAAAGGAATGACTGAGTACCTAAGCGTCAGTCTCATTACAGCACAAATGCTGCCAGATGGAGTCTTCGCAATTCAGAAGGTTAATTGATGAAGGAATTCCAAACTGTTGTTTGCTTTAAACACAGCAAAACCGACAAACCATTTACGTTTATTTTCTACATCCTTTACTCACTTTTAATTAGTGAAATGCATTAGATAGAGGGGAAAGAAGCTGAATTTTGCATTGCAAAAATAAACCGCAAAACACATCTGCAGTGGGCATCAGAAAGAAATATTAATGCAGGTTTATTGTTTCAAAAATAAAGTGCTGCTTGTTATTTCTGCTATGACCTCTTATATTTCACATTGATTTAGAATGAAGTGTTTGCCTCTTTAAACAGAATACATGTGCACAATGCCCAATCCTCTGTGCTGATTAAATTGGTCAGGAGCCTGGACTTTCTCTGCTCATCTCAATGATCCATCGACAGAAGTCTTTGACTGAAATGAAGATTGATTTTCAGGACTTTACAAGATACCAGCACAACACATCCCCTAGAAGGATCAATTATCCGAATGTGTCGAGGCACATATAATTGCAGCTTGAAGACAGAGATGTCTACAATGGGAAAGTGAGAAATTATATGCATTTCTTTCCGTGATCAAGCAGAAGAGCTGTAGATTTTTTTTTTAGTTCTACTGTTTCGAATCACTTACTGTAACCTACACCATGTCCTATGGATTAAAAGGAGTTCATCCGAACTGAGGGATGTATAACAAAAGGACAGATGGCAAGAAGAGAAAAAGAAGAAAGAAAAATAAAGAAGTTTATGAAAAAGGACTGTTCATTCCAGGGTTATTTAAGTGAACTTACTTTGATCACAGAATGCCTATGATTAGTAGAAGCTGAGAATGATTGGTGCCTGATGAATTTCAAGCACTTCAGCTGACAGATATCCCACCTAATCCAACATTCTGACTTCTATACAGTATATAATGTCAGGAGTGTGCAACATTCAAAACTTTCAAATCTATCATCCTATTGCCCAAGTCCGGTTTTAAACAGGACATGAAATAAAGCATGCTAACTTAATGAACCAGCCAATATACAACATGATACAGCAATCATTGGATTTAATCATCAACAACATGGCATGCATACTAATGGGCTATATATACAAAAAAAAAAAAACCACCAAGGTGCTCAACTGGACGAAAATCAAATAAAAATAAATAAATAAAAAGTTATTTTACTGGAAAACTGGAAAGCGTGAATTCCTCTGTCCTGCAGATATGCGAAACTTCACAATACACCATGACATTTCCAAAGCATGGCCACCTGAGACTTCAATGTACTGTATTACATAAAAAGCAACAACAACAAAAAAAACAAAAACCTTCACCTGATCATCAATCATCATATATGTTTTTATTCAACCTTTTTGAAAATAACATTTTCTTGAGATTAGATAATGTGGATTTTCCACTATTTCAGGCATAGTTTATAATCTGTTACTATAAAAGAATAAGGTAGAACGAGGGCCTTAATATAAATCTACTACTAATGTTACAAGCAGAACTAATGACTGAGTCATGCTATTATATAATATTAATTCACACATCAAATTTGAGACTTCAACAACACGGTAATAAAAGCACATTAAATGTTTATTGGAAAATAATGAAGGATTACCATTGTTGATACAAGATGGAAACATTTTTAGAAATGCTATTAGTCTGCAAAAAATTAAATAAAAAAATTCTGGGCTTATACCGATGTTTTTAGATAATAAATTGTCCAATAGGCGATGGAGATATTTTTTTGTTTTTCTTGATAATTATAACTTCCTTTGTGCCAGGGAAACAAATATATGGAAAAAATACTAAACTGTTTTAAAGTCTTAAATCCCTTTATCACACTATGGATGAGCACAAATTAATTTGCACAAATTTCAATACAACCATTTTTTTTCTTCAAAAAACATTGTTTTTCATAAAAAGTTGTTTCAAAAGCCATTTAGTCTCCTACTATATATTGCTACCTACCCAATAAAAAGAATTTTCAGTACTCACACAGTCCACAAAACCTTTCTTGAAGCAGAAATTAAATCTAATAAAAATGTAAATGTGATAAGAACAGAAAAAAATGAAGTTCTTTCTTGTAGTACCTCCAGTTGAAATGAACCGAAACATGAGTTGCAAACATATCAATGAAATACTCCCACACAGCCGACATTTTCTGACATGTTCGTGCGACTTCTCTGTTATGATTCTTATTCTAGCTCCACCTATTGGATCTTTTCCAAATAATGGTGCTTGAAGTGATCATCTTTGGCCACTGTTGTTGGCAAGTGCCACCTTATCTGTCGATAAGCCGATGCCAGTCAACCAGGAAAATATATTCAGCCGATTCCGATAAATTAGTGCATCAGAACCAAGTAAATATGTTTCATGCCTAAATTTAGCTGTCCTGCAGAATCTAGATAAAAAGATGTAGGACACCACAGCAATGATAAAATCTTAAACCTGACTGCTCAGAAAATTTTGATTACTGTTCTATAAAATATGTTCATATGAACTGTCTAACATTTTAGATGGGAATGTACGAGTACAAATGATTCCAATGATGACAACGCTATACACATTTCAATTTCCTTTACTGGTATTATTTAACACACTAGTTAAAATTAACAATTCATGAACCATAAAGCAAAACGATGATGCCAAATAATCTACACCAGCATTTATACATTTTTACTCAGCATTAATACTGAGTAAAAGGGAGTAAAATTAAGTCTACAATGACCATCAGAACAAACAATTTATATAATATGTTCAAGATTTTTAACTGGCAAACCTCACAACTGAGGCTGAAAAGAAGGATCTATATTTAGAGCCGAAGACAAGAGTTCAGCAAGTTATTAACATTTTAGGACATGCTGTTATTTAAATTTTTATAATTTATGCATGGATTGAATGATTCCATGTGAGTGTATTTAATTAACATTTAAACAAACACTAGTCGATGCATATATTATCTAACTTTACTCACTGTTTATTAAAGTCCATGGTCATGGGTTGGTATTGTTCACAAATGCAAAGTAAAAACGTAAAGCAATATCATTTTAGTCAATTTATTCTCTTCATGTTCAAACACTACAGACAGGCATGTGACTATTAGAAACAGGATATAGTTTGTGTATTTTATGTTGATATAGTAATTACTAAAGATTTAAAGACCTATTAGCTACAGAGGTTTAAGCTCACTGCAGAAATCTTTTCTTCATCCTCAAAAAAACAAACAAACAAAAAAACAGAAAAAATATGCCATTTTGGGGACTTACCTGTGCCTTTGGTTGGAAAAGGCTGTTTGAAGAAGGTCACCACACCATACACATTCACTATTCTGCTGGGTTTCAGTTCATTTAAAGGAACGTATGTGTACCTGGACTGAACATAGAGAAAGAGTAATAAAATGGATAATAAACACAAGTACAGGAGCAGACTGTCAGTTTCTCCTGAATATAATATGGTGGCAGGGTGTTAAAACCTTTACAAACAGTGAAAAGTTGGAAGACGCCTACACAAAGATGGCTTTTCTTTCTTACAATTTTTTTTTTTTTTTTTACAATTTTTCATATGTGGAAATAATTGTGAATGCATATAGTACATGTTTACATAGTTTTGGAGTAGTGACCAAAGTCAAAGACTTGACAGATCGGCCCATTGCTGGAATAACGTCAGATGATTTATAAGGGCAGAGCTGGGACAGTTTCCCCACCGTCATGCTTTCTAAGCTGTAAATAAATTAATTGTTTGCTGGGGGCATTCGCATGAACACAAAATTATTATTACTAGCATCAGTACCCATCGTTGACAATAAAGAGCTTGTAGAAATGGTTAAAAAGGATAACGTGAAAAATAAGCTGATCAGTTTATCAGTGAAATAATTACAGTATTTCAAGTTGAAGCCCACTTACATGTCTGCTTGTCTTTCTGTACAACAGAACTCTCTTTTAACTTATTAATACAAAGAAATAAAATTTTGTAAAGTTAAGTATCTTAGTCCTTGTTTCATAGTCAGCCAAATACACTACCTGTTTGGTAATCGAAGAGTGAATCAGAAATGAGAAATTGAAAAAGTAGATAAAGATTACGTTTCGTTTTAAAACAGCTCCACGGCATTAAAATTCACTTATACCACTTCAGTGCTGTTATTTCAGCAGTGGGAAAAAAAAAAAGTAATCTCAGTAAAAATATTCAGTTTAGATTTTCTAATTAATATCTATTGGTGCTTTTGTTTCTTTACATTGAGTAAGTAGCTTATTTTAAAGTAGATTATTAAATCCAGCACTTAACTGTTTATAACATCGCTTTTAGTTAACCTTTTGATTTCACTTATGGTGCAGGGTAAACTTCAGGCAGATATCCAAGTACTGCAAAACTTTCATAAAACTCTGTCCAGCCTTCGATTTAGGACCCATAGTTTGACTCATGTGCAGTACCCTGTCAAAACATCCGGTTCATAATCTGGCACATACAGTAACTGCTCATAACTTCCCCTCGGCTCAATATTTTGATTTCATTTATGGCGCAAGGTTACGTTTTCATGGTGTATGACAAATATTTTTTTGCAATAAGCCATGATAAGTCATGCTGTTGTGTGCGTTTTATGAGGATTCGGGCATCTTATAGTTATATATTTTGCAGACAAATTTTGAGACTGGTTTCACGTCCTCCAATGTATGAAAGTAAAGATATCATTGAAAGAGTGAATCCTGATGAATGTACATACAGACAAATTCTCTTTTATGTACATAGATTATTATTATTAATTTGTTATTACTAAAATGAAAAGTGTTTTATTAAGTCTTATTTGTTTTTGAAGCAAATTTGAGGCATTATTATGTTTTTCATAATTCTCCATGATTATGAAAAACATATTGAATTAAGAATACTCAAACACTGACTGGTACGGCAAGCGGTTTGAAAGCAAACGCTTAGGAATAGACAAACAAGAATAAACTATACATATGCATAAAAACGACAGACAATGGATTCGAAATACAACAGTTCAACCACACATTAACATTCCAGAAAATAGCACATTAACATAATGGAGTTGGCTACCAAATGGGCCATGTAAAAATCAAGGATGTTTATTTAATTTTTTATTTTATTTTTTTTTAAAGCAGAGGAAGCTTTTTGCAATATGCAGAACTATTTATGTTATTTATACAAGCACAAAACCAACTGGTTATTCAGCAAGGACTAGAAATTGCGGAGTTTCCTCAAGAACAGCAGCAAACTTGTAATCGGTTGCAATACTCCCAGCTATAGCTGATGATTACAGTCATCATTTAAACAAACATTTTGCAATCAATATTTATGGACTTTGAGCAGGATCTACTTGTAATAAGTGTAGCCTTATATAAGCATGTGCTGTATAAACAAATAACGCTTCAAAATCTAATTCTGTAGGTAATTGCGTTAATATATTTTATCCAGTACAATAAAGATGTAAATAAGAAAAGATGTAACATTACCTCTGTTACTACAAAATGCATAAATAATTAGATGCAAAATATTCTGAACCAACTTCTACATCAATAAGAAATCATACACAATTATGGATTTTATATAAAATGCTCCACCAGGAGCACAGAAAGCACACAAAGATGCTTGGAAAGGATGCAAATGGGATTAGTCATCTGCCTATTAAGAAACTGCAATCTGGTTTATATAAAAGAAATAATGGCACACACGGGAAAGCGTCTGTCTTCTCAGACTAGTTGCTCTTTATGCAGCCAGCTTGTTCTTTGCCAAGAAATGTTTAAAAAAAAAAAAAAAAAAGCACATTTGCAATTGTATTAGCCAGATGTAATCCTTAAAATGTACAATCAGTCTAACTAGTGCACTTAGGCACATATGCAAGCAAGCACAATACCTCTGAGTTGACAACAGCAGGTCCACTCGAGACAAAGACATTAGATGAGCACACCTGTGAATACATCAAATGAAAATCAATCAAATGCAAATACTACAAACCACAAAGGGACTGTTATTTCTTATTTGTGGTTTAAAAAAAACCCAGGGACTCAAATTGTGGTTTTTCAAACAAACATTCCTGCCATTGTTAACATTAGATACTTACATAGACATGGGCATCAGTGCTACTCATCTCCAAAATACATGGATGCAATCTGTCAGTCTGTTCAGTGGGCGACTTGCTGATGCTAAAGCCAGACAATAAGACAATGTCCTGGAGCAATATGCATTGGGACAGGCAAAAGATAATCAAAAACAGCACAATGCTAGTAAACTTATCTTGGGGATGGGGATGTTGATGAGCTCAGGGAATCCTGTGATGCCAGGATTTGTGGACCTGCTTAAAGCTACTAAAGCAGGGGTCTTCAAATTTTATTCATAATAAAGTGAGGTGGCAGCAATATTTAATTCCAGAGAAATGTCTTACTGTTGTTGGGAAAAAAAAACGTAAGTGATTTATTTAAACCTGTACTGTATTTGTTTAATGACACAAATGTTTTACATCTGTACATAGAAATGTTTAAGTCCTCACAATATTGATTTTAGCAGTGACTCGATTCTCTTGATGTACAGTATTTACTTCTAAAAACGTGATGTCAGAGTGAGATGTGACATGCTGAACTGTGAGAGACTGACAACAATATTTAAGATGAAAATTTTGATGAAACATGACTGTGGGTTAGCCAGCTAGCTGAACACCTAACCACTAAGTGACCGGGACAAAAACATTTGAAACACCAGTTTTGATTTCAGTAGCACTTTAAACGTAACATGCCTCATGTCGGTATGATGCACCATAATGTTGTAATTATAGTTCACACTATTATTTATTTTTTAACACCTGCTGCACTACACACATTGGCTGAGACACAGCATGGTTGACTCTTACTAAATGTATTTAATTCGAGAGCATGAATCAAACACACTTTTAGGAACTCATGAAAATGAGTGCAGCGCAAATGCATGCTGGTACTTTGCAGTTAAAAAAATGAAAATAAAGATCTTTAAGCACTTTAATCTTCAAGATCTTTAACCCCATCTCATAGTCAAAATGTCAACCAGGGACCTGTTGACTTTTTGCTGAGGGTACAGTAATGTCCTACATGATAATATACTCATCTGGCATGCTTCAGTCTGAATTAATATAACTAGTTATTAAATTTCATTGCCTACCATTTTTTATCTGCGTCAATTACGTTTCTTGGCAGAACACTGGCACTTTAAATATCCCAGCGAACAAGTAAATATGTAACCTGCTTGGCTGGAATAAAAGGTTCAAATCATTGCACTTTCTATTCAGTACGTTTTATTTTCAACAATAACTGTTGTGCTTTAAAATTTTGAATGATGATTTGTAAATCTGTCTGACAAAGTTCATACTTCATTCATCAATCTCTCCACAAATAAAACATCCGCAGTAATACCTTTCCCTAAGGCTCCAGTTGACTAGCTTCTGTGTTATAGCCATAGTAAATCACCTTATATTTATGTATTTATATATGGCTGTATTCAACGTCTGCATCCGTAATATTCAGAAGCACTGTGCTTCTTTCCCCAAATTAAACACAAAAGCATTTGAAGTAGATAACTCCTTTCTGGAAGTTTAATCCTTCTTCAAAAATGCAGAAAAAGCGAACTGACAAAGCGGAGCATGCCGCCTTTATAAAAGCCGCCATGAGTCTACTGTAATCACGTACAGGGTTTTAGCATCAGCTCACATTACAAAAGAAGTGCTCCTTCCAGAGGCTATCTGGGAGCTTAGCCCACTACACAAACAAGAAGCCAGCGAGTCACGCTCAGCATAACACTAACAATAACAGTGAGGATAAACCACAGCGGAGGGTTTCTGATGAAAAGCAGCTCTTGGACTAATGAACAAAACGAGAGATAAGGCAGTCATGAGGGCCTGAGGGGATAGGAGGACAGGATCCAGAGAGCAAAAAAAAAACCTTCATTTCATAGAGCAAAGCAGCAAGACTCAGATTAAAGACATGTCTCTCAGAGAGGATTTTTCTGTCACACAGCCAGCAGGGAGGCAATTCAAACTATGATGATTGGGTTGCGTTTTATTTTTAATGTAGCAAAATCTGAATTGTGCTACTCTCGTGCTTTTCTCATCATATTCATACAAATTTTACTTTAGCAAACCATTTTTTGAAACGGGTAGTTGTTTGTGACTTGATGCTGACAACAGGATTTAATCAAAGGCTCTAATGAATATAATAAATAATGTGTCATTTTAATAACCAACATAAAAATATATATTTTTAATACATCTGAAGAGTGGAACTCTTGTTGGGTGAAAGTATTAAGCCAAATCGTATTATGCTCCAACACTATTCCTGCGGAGCTGTTTCTTTACTAATGATATTAAATTTAAATTGAAGTCAAGCTTAGGGATCATTCCAGCATGAGACTCATCAACACCACCATAGGTTTCTTAAAAGGTAGTTTTAATATAAAAAAACAGAGGCTTACCCCTTGACAGACAGTCTGGGAAAAATCCTTTGCCAATGTACCGAAAAAAATTACATTGATTGATGTGTGTTGTGTCATGTCTGAACTTTGTGTCTTTTTTCCTGAGGAAACAAACAAAAAAAAGATTGGAAAGAAAGAATGATTAAAAACATATGTATTTTACATTACAGGCATTAAGTTCTAAGAAGTTAGATTCAATCACTTGAATTTCTCTCCTCCCATTCCCCCACTCCTTCTTTTTCCCCTAGCTTTCTTTGTTTCTTTACTTGTTTTTCACCCTGTAGTGAAACGGGTAGTCATTTAATTTGTCGATATTGCTATGGACTCATCTGTGTGTCTTATCACAGCATTGCAGGCTTTTGTGTGTAGTTTGTGTTCGTATGTGTGCATTGTTTACTGTTATAATTTTGTGAATATTGTTTACTGTTATACTAGAAAATTTCTTCTGGTCACAGGCGGAGATACAAAACATGCAGAGAACACTTTACCCGAACCTAGTACTTAGGTTAAGACTGCATAAAAAATTGTGATGAAATTGAGATCTCAATTTGTTCCTTAATGTAATTCAATTCAAAGACAGAGAAGCTGATTCTGCATCATCATTCGTACTCAAGTAACCGTTGCATTAAAGAGTTGCACCATATTGCCTCCTTCATACACTTCAAAGGCTGGGATTGTACAGGGAAAAAAGAGGAGAAACAGAAATGAAAACTAAGCTGTAAGTGAAGGACCAGTGATCAATCCTGAATTGGTAGTGAGCAACAACACTTATTCTACTCAAATGTTTATTATGTACTATTGAAAATCCCAGTTGTTAAACAAACGAAGACTAAGTAAATACTAAGGTACTTTCAGATACCTTTACTCTGGTCTGAATCTGCCAAGTTTTCCTCTATTTTTACACAGAAAAAAATCCAAGCGTACCAAAATGCATCATTTTAAACCACTTCTGCTGTGGGAGCGATAATTTCACAGTGGAGGTTAACCTACACATTTTTTTTTTGCTGCCCTGGTGATTGTTTATTACATTGCTAGCATTTATCACCCGAGTTTGAAAATGAAGGGCGGCTAGCACTGGAAAACAAAGTGTTGATGCTTTGGAGTCGCCGAAGGCGCATATCAAGAGGGCAAGGAGGTAATGTTCATTAATCCTGCTGAACATGCTCATCAGCTGAAGATATTACCAAAGATCCATCAGGTACGTACACTGGTCCTGTTTTGGTTCTATATTATTTCTCAACAGGAGGATAGCACCAGTGTTTGCCAGATGTTACGGATCAAGACCACCTTTTTTGGGGGGGTTGGGGTAATGTAGGTGTGAAAGCCTCCATAAATGTATGAAATGAACAAATCAGAGGTGTAAAGTCATGGCTGCATGTGCCATGTTGCCCAAAACTAACTAGTGCTGCATTACATAGTGCATGCTATTCAAAACTGATTTTTATTTATTTATTTTTTTACCCTCTCTTTTTTTAACACCATGCAAGCTTCTATGGCTATATTCATGGCTAGAGTCAGTTTTTGTTATTCAATATTAAACCTAGATAAGATGTTTAGAATAAAAGTTGAAAAATGTAACTAAAAATGTTGAAAAATGTAAAACTAAACTTGGATTTACTCGTTTAAAAACTTCCTCATAGGAATAAAAAAATTACAAATCAAATAAAATGTTTGATAGGATTATACGAACACTGATTTTGACTTGTCCTATTCAGCATCTTGTTACGATTATTAAAAAGAAATTTAAGTTTTGATCCAACATTAGGATTTATTTAATGTAGTTTGTTATTTAGACATTGATCCAATTCTGATTGCCATTTATTTTTGATACATTTAAAATTGGTTTTAAATCTGTGCAGGGTATAGAGCATTTTTCTTTTTTAGATAATATTTCTTTGGCAGTTTTGTCTGCTTTCTCATTACCAGGGATTCCTGAATGTCCAGGCATCCAAAACTATGTTAAAACTTGGTTAGGGTTTCCATGATTATTGGATGATCTGTTTTTAGATTTTCTAATGCTTGGAAACATGATCCGTTATTATTAGAATATCCTTTTGTGATGTGGATTCAATGAATTTCAAAGCCATAAGCAGGGGATTTGCTTCCGTAGTAAAAAAATAACTTTTGTCTGGGATGCATAAACCCTGATGCAGTAGATTTGTTGCAAAACTGCTGCCACTTTATTTCCTGATTTTGATCCAACTGTGTATACAGGGTTTTTTTTATTCAGTGGTAATTTTTCTCTTATCTCCAGAAATTGCTGGTGATATTCATTCGGATGGGTATTGAAGTTCTGATTTTACCTCGGATCAAAGTTCTATATATAAAGTTAGAGTTGAACTGTCTTAGTTTTGGATAAAACCTTTAAAATATGAATTGGTTTGTATGTATTGTATTTGTGAACCATTGTTTTCCCCTTTCATTTTTCGTATCAGATTCCATATTTTACTTGATTGAGTATTTGCTGATACAGTATGTTGGAAAGAAATCTTCTCCAGTTTTCCTTCTTGACTTCGTTTATGGTTCTTCTTGCTTGTGCTCTCCATCGTAAGTTTGATTAGATTGGCTGCTGATGGGTGCCTAAAGAAAAGTCTTTCAGCTTTTTTCCTCTCTTTTATGGGCACCTTACATCGATCATAAAATCATGGGATTCGTTTAGATGTTTTATTTAGAGATGTTCTTGGAACTGTCTTCGCTACAGAAAAATTTCTGTAAAGTTCTGCATAGCATCTGGGATGAGAGATAGAAAATGATATCAGTTTGCTTTTTTAATTTGCCATCTTTGTAATTAAATTCTTCATCTCTTCCTTTGAATAATTAAGAAATCGTCACTTCCACGATAAATCTAAAAAAAAGTTCAGGCTGACAAATAGTTAAGTTGATTGCGTAGTATGTTCCATGTCCTGGATGTAGATATGTATTTGAGCAATCATTTAAAGTTTGTTTAAACTTTATTTGTGATTACTACCCCAAAGGTAACGATTTTCTGCAGCAGCAGTCGTACATGTAGATTGCTGTTAAGACTGATTTTACTATGAATCCTATAATTTCTAATTAAAATGGTTGTTCCACCAGAAGCTCACTTGTTATTGGGAGCAAAAGTATTAAAAGCAATAAAAATTTTAAAAGTAAAAGCGCTATCTGATGGTACTGTGTCTCCTGCACAGCATATAGCAATCGGAATACAGTGGAACCTCGAATTGCGAGTAACGTAGTTTACGAGTGTTCCACAAACCGAGCAAAGATTTTTAATTATTTTTTATTCGCAAACCGAGCAAGTATTAGTTTACGAGCGCCGAGTATCATGCTTCACACATGCGACTCTTATATTGACACCAAGCGTCACTCTCTCACGCCAGGTCAGAGAGATTTATTTTTTTTCCCTGTTAAAACGGTGTTTCCGTGTTTGTGCTTGTGTCCGTTTGTTGTGAAACTTAAGTGATTCCTTTAGTATGCGCTCATGCCACTCTCGCTTTTTTCCGTTAAAACGGTGTTTCCGCTGTGTTTATGAGATTGTTGTGTGAGTCTGTTAATATACGCTCATGCCAGTCTCAGAAAGATTTATTTTTTTCCTGTTAAAACGGTGTTTCCGTTGTGTTTGTTGTGAATCTTAAAAAGCGAGGTGGGGAGAGGGAGGAGGCGTGTTACTGTGTAAAACGAAGCGAGGAAGGGGCTAATTCCACACACACACACACACACACACACACACACACACACACACACACACACACACACACACACACACACACACACACACACACACGGCGCCTGCGCGCACCAACGGAAACACTTCTCTGTCAGGATTTATTTGTACTTTTTTTTTTAAAAAGGTAAAGTGCAGATTAATTTGTTTTATTTCCATTTTATAGATTGTATTAATTATTTTTATGTATTTATTTTTTGGGGCTGTGGAACGAATAATTAAAGTTTTCATTATTTCTTATGGGAAATGATGATTTGGTTTACGAGTGTTTTGGAATACGAGCCCACTTTCGGAACAAATTATGCTCGTAATCCAAAGTTCCACTGTAATCGTTGCAGGTAGACGCCTTTAGGAGATGGGCTTCTACGAGGACGTTCACTGTCTTTCATTTCTGCACCTTTAATTAGTTAAGTCTCGTCTTTGAAGTCTTTCCTGTTATTTTTATTTGCTTTTTCTTTCTCGGTTGTTGAACTCTGATCAAGAATGTAATTAGGAGATCCGCTCTGGACTCCTGTATTCTTTGCCCTTGGGAGAGGATTGGTATACAGTATTATGATTAATAGTTCTGGGTTTATCTTTATGCATCCAGGTGATATCTGTCTGGCAATCAATTGTTAAGGTTTTTTTTTTTTTTGACCACTCAAGTTTTGTTCAAAGCAAAAATGCAAGCAACAACCACCATTTTTCTTGTTTCAGGGTAACTGACCCTCTTTGAACATCTGATCTTGTGCATTTTCTTTTCATTGATCCATATGGGCCATTGTTTTGATGCAGCTGAGTGAGTACCTGAGCAATTACATCATTTTGACGGTTTTTCACAACTCTCCTCGTCATGGCCTTCTTCGACACAATTACAACAGATGTGTTTATTATTGCAGCCATTCGATTACTGTCCATATTTTTGGCAATTGAAACACCTAAGAGGATTGGGTACAAAGAGATCTACTGGAACACTTAGATACTCAATCAGAATCCTTTCTGGGATTTTTGGTTATGATAATGTATGTATTTGTTTACTCGCTCTTCTCTTTTGATTCTTCTTCTTACATTTATTATTTCTTGAGTCTTCAAATAGTTTTTTCTTCTTCATCGACATTATCTAGTTCTCTGGTACAGATTACCCCTTTGCTGTAGTTCAGCATTTAATGTGGTGATGTCTTAACATGTACACCAAATAACTTGTTGGCATCCTGTTGGCAACAGTTTTTCAGCATTGGCTTTTTTTGTACGTTCCACAAGGATTTGTCTAGTTCGTGATTTTTTTATTTATTTATTTTTTTTACTTCTTTTACTGTTCCTGCTATTCCTACAATGCCCTTTTATATAGCAAAAGGGCATATTGTATATGCATCTAAGATATAGTGATAATATACTCTCGCTAAATAAGCAACACGTTGCTCAAATTGACCCTTAGCCAAAGTCTCCAATGAGTCTGAAAGTTATTGATGTTCATTTATCTCAGAATATTCTGAGTATGCTTTGACCAGCCAATTGATTGGATCGAGGCAAAGTCTTGTATCTGAAATAATGGAAGCCGCAGCAAACCACATTTCTCACATTTCCCTGCATTCAGATCATGCTGGATTCACAAGTTCACTTATTTACTTGACAGCTATCATGGAATGCTACATCAGTCAAGGTCCCTGGTTGCACTCAGTGTAAACACTATTAAATTACCAATCAGGCCAAAGATTAGCATATGATTTATTTCCAGCCAATCATAAGGTTTTTTTTTATTTTTTATTTTTATTTTTTTTTACATTCTGTTTCTGATCTCATGCTTTTAATGCTTTATGTGTCTGCTCAACGTGTATAGGTGTGTCAAACACCTATGCGGTTTGATTCGCGGTGAGACGCGATGTTGCACACTGCGAGCTACCGCGAGTGACTGCCAGATGTTCCGCAAGGTTTCGCAGGGCCCGCAAGCTTTACAGATTTAAGCTGTTACACAGAGACAAGGGAGAACAGAGTGAAAATTTCATAGGAGTATACTGTTCAGATTGTAAACTATGTATTTAATAACAAACTACCCAACACAGTTAGATTAACATATATGCTGATAAAAAAAAAAAATAATAAAAAAAAATAATAATAATAATATAAACTAACACACATGAAGTTCTGTAATTGTCAGTGTCCAAAATTCGCAAGTGCTACTTATTAGTTATTTTTATGTATTATTGTTAATATTCTATTTTTGTTTAGCAACTTTTCACTTTATTTACATTAAAATAGGGAAAGGTGACTTATTTTAATAAAAGAGAGTTGAAAATCCTGTGCAGACAACACTTTTTTTGTTGTTGTTGTTGGAAGAAAAACAAAGAGAATCATGATTTCAAGTCCAATAGAGAAATATTGCGATTCACATTTTGTCAAGAATTGTGCAGCCCTACTGCCTTCACAAAGATGGCTCCTGTGCCGTAACCAGTCTAGACTGATATTCACCAAAAAAAAGATTAAATGCTGCTTTTGCAGGACACACCAAGCTCTTATGATCGAAGCATGAATAGACTGTACTTTTTGTCTGCACTAACCTGTTTTGCAGTTTAATATAATTTAATATAAAAAGCAGAGGATGCATTATACACACCTGCCTTAATGCATTATATACAGACTTACCCTTCCTGGAGGGGGGGGGGGGTACTCTGTTGGAGTATTTTTAGCAGGTCTGCATATTGTTCCTATTGTCCCAAAATTGGTGAGTGGGTCATTGGTGAGAATTTGAACTTGAAGCAAATTGAAATTCCACTACATAAAGGACTGTGCAGCCCTGGGTTATGTTCAAATCCTCTTAAACCAAATGCAGCCAAAACAATACGAATGGGAGGCCGAGCAACCCGTATACACTGCATGTTTAACATCATTATCACACTCACAACAATCTGCTGCTCTGCCTCTGAGCATCACTCCTTGATTTCCTTTAGCTTTCAAACCCCATTTTCTCTGCAGGAATACCAATGATTTGTGCTGTCTATCATAAACCTGCTAGTGCCTACTATAACCTCGAAATCAAGGCCACAGTTCCAATATAACTACCCGCTTCACAGCAGCTTGCATTAAAACAGCCTTATTGGGCATTTTGATCAGAAGCTCACCTTGGATAACAGCCTTTAGCAGGTGGTCTGTCTGTCTGTGAGACACTACAGGGCCCTTCTGAACCACTTCACCCTATTAAAAAAAAAAAAAAAAAAAAGGAAAGGAAAAAAAGTGCAGTTAAGCAGCTAAGACTTTATTGGTTTTCTAATGTCTTTTATTTTCTTTAAAGAAAAAAATCAGAAGAGCCTTAACATTAAAGATCCCAATTTATAACCTTAATAGTCCTGTGCACACAGTCAGATGTGAGCGTGAGGTCTGATATGCTGATCCGCTGGAAGTGTGGTGGGACACTACTGTCCAGCTCGGAAGTGCATTTCACTTGATGGACAGGCATTGCTCTTATCTGTAATGAGGACAATAAAACAGGGAAAAAAAATTACTTGTAAGCAGAGACACTGCCCTCCTAGAGGTGACATTAATAACTTGCACACGTGGACAAAATTTTTGGTACCCTTCGGTCAATGAAAGAAAAACTCACAATGGTCACAGAAATAACAATCAGACAAAAGTAATAATAAATAAGAATTCTATGAATGTTAACCAATGAAAGTCAGACATTGCTTTTCAACCATGCTTCAACGGAATTATAAAAAAAAATGAACTTACGGAACAGGCCTGGACAAAAATGATGGTACCCCTAACTTAATAGTTTGTTGCACAACCTTTTGAGGCCATCACTGCAATCAAACGCTTCCTGTAACTGTCAATGAGACTTCTGCACCTCTCTGCAGGTATTTTGGCCCACTCCTCATGAGCAAGCTGCTCCAGTTGTTTCCGGTTTGAAGGGTGCCTTTTCCAGACAGCATGTTTAAGCTTCTTCCAAAGATGCTCAATAGGATTGAGGTCAGGGCTCATAGAAGGCCACTTTAGAATAGTCCAATGTTTTCCTCTTAGCCATTCTTGGGTGTTTTTAGCTGTGTGTTTTGGGTCATTGTCCTGTTGCAAGACCCAAGCTTTTTGACACTGGCCAGCACATTTCTCTCTAGAATCTCTTGATAGTCTTGAGATTTCATTGTACCCTGCACAGATTCAAGACACCCTGTGCCAGATGCAGCAAAGCAGCCCCAGAACATAACCGAGCCTCCTCCATGTTTCACAGTAGGGACAGTGTTCTGTTCTTGATATGCTTCATTTTCCGTTTGTGAACATAGAGCTGATGTGCCTTGGCAAAAAGTTCCATTTTTGTCTCATCTGTCCTTAGGACATTCTCCCAGAAGCTTTGTGGCTCGTCAACATGTAGTTTGGCATATTCCAGTCTGGCTTTTTTATGATTTGTTTTCAACAATGTTGTCTTCCTTGGTCGTTTCCCATGTAGTCCACTTTGGCTCAAACAACGACGGATGGTGCGATCTGACACTGATGTTCCTTGAGCATGAAGTCCACCTTGGATCTCTTTAGAAGTCTTTCTGGGCTCTTTTGTTACCATTTGGATTATCCGTCTCTTTGATTTGTCATGAATTTTCCTCGTGCGGCCACGTCCAGGGAGGTTGGCTACAGTCCCATGGATCTTAAATTTCTGAATAATATGTGCAACTGTAGTCACAGGAACATCTAGCTGCTTGGAAATGGTCTTATAGCCTTTACCTTTAACATGCTTGTCTATAATTTTCTTTCAAGTCTCCTGAGACAACTCTTTCCTTCGCTTCCTCTAGTCCATGTTGAGTGTGGTACATACCATGTCACCAAACACAGTGACTACCTGGAGCCCTATATATAGGCCCACTGACTGATTACAAGATTGTAGACACCTGTGATGCTAATTACTGGACACACCTTGAATTAACACGTCCCTTTGGTCACATTATTTTCAGTATTTTCTAGGGGTAACATCATTTTTGTCCAGGCCTGTACCATAAGTTTATTTTTTTAAATAATTCTGTTGAAGCATGGTTGAAAAACAATGTCTGACTTTCATTGGTTAACATTCATAGAATTCTTATTTATTACTACTTTTGTCAGATTAAAGTTATTCATGTGACCATTGTGAGTTTTTCTTTCATTGACCGAAGGGTACCAACAATTTTGTCCACGTGTGTATATTAATGACAGATTCAAAAGAAAGCACTCGTACTTCAGCTGTACAATATGGACAAAAATAGCATGTAGCAATTTCAGCAGCACACCACAGATCCTGGGCTAAGAGTGAATGACTTTTTTTTTTTTTTTTTTTTTAACTGTACCTCGTACATTTTAAGCAAAGACAACACACTAATGTAAAACCCAATGAAAGCAAACTAGCAGCTTTTCAGTGTTATCATTAATTCTGCTGCTATGCTTCAGTTACTGTTCTACTCACGGCCACACACACACGCATGCAAACAGCTCACCAGGGTTAAGGGATGATGGGAATCACTTTTTAATATGCCTGGTGTTGTCTCCACCACATAGTTGAAAGTCAATCAAAGTTCATTGAAAAGCTTTTATATACAGTAAGTGCTGATGACAAAAAGTTCATGTGAATGTTTTATTTAAACATGCATCCTATGCAATACTCTGTGTATAGGTCTCAAAACGTCACCTATAATAACTCCCGTATAAAGATAAAACTCACAGATTAAGCTTCTAGTAGGTTTCTTTTTCTTTCCTTATTATATAATTGTTTTATTTATAGAAAAATAAAACAAGCAAATTGTGGCATATGAGAAAGGGTTCCAATCTGACAGCAGCTGTCATTATAACAGACAATTTAATCAGGTCTCTGGATTGCACGCTTTGGTTTACTTTGCTGGTTGAATACACAATGCAGGTGAAATTTTAAAAGATTGCCAAAACATCCATCACTCTGTGATTGCTGTAATTTGTGGCTTGTGATTGCGAAAGTGAACATGAACGCTGGTTATAATGGAATCCTTGTAAAGGAAGTTTCTCTATGAAACGACCTTGATACCTGAAACTAAACACACTTCAGGAAAGCCTCAGAAAGTGGCCTGGATTCTAAACATGCAAGGTACTTACTACTACAACTATTATGAATAATAATATTATATTGCAATCTATTCAATCTAAACCTACAATGTAAAAAAATACTGTGATAAAATATTACATGAATTAGTTTAGCTAAAATCATATCAATTTTGTGATAAGGCCAAGGAAACTACTGATAGAGAAGGGAGGGAAAAAAAACGTTCTCCAAACACTTACTTACATATTATTTAGATTAGAATAAACACAAATTTAAAAAACACCTTAGTAGGGAGCTCATTTGCATATTGCAAGCTTCTATGATATCAGGATCAATATAGTGGTGACATAAAAAAAAAAAGTATATACTGTGCAGCTCTCGTTTGTGTGCGCGCATGTGTATACAGGTTTTTCCACAAACACGAAAAAACACCTTGACAAGAAAAAGAAAAGCTGAGAATGTGAGACTTGAGCCTTGAAATGAATTGCAATCCTGTCTACCATCTTCACAGCTCTCAGCCTCTCACACCTTACTCGTGTTGCTTCATGGTTGAAATAATAGCACTGTACATTCTGCATAGCATAATTAATGCACATTTAGCTAGGAATTTGAAAAACATTTAGCTAGGAGTTTGAAAAAATAATTTCGTTTAAGCCAAAACTTAAAATTCCTTACGAAATCATTATATTAAAAACATAAAAGCATAAACATTCAATATCAGGCGTCATCAACTCCAGTCCTAGAGGGCCAGTGTCCAGATCATCGTCATAAATCAGTATAACTCTAACAGTGTGATTATATTAATGGAAGTTGATTGCCTGTGCGTCTCAAGCAATCGATTATGAAAAATGACAACTGATTTTACTCACGCATTCATTTTCTTTACCACTTATCATGTAAAGGGTTACGGGGGGCCCTGAAGCCAATCCTCGGTGGTGATTCAATTGAAAGTTTTGATTATATAAGCATCATAATTTTTATAAATACCATGATATGATATTACATGTTATCCCAACTTTGTTACCATTTTAAAACTTAAAAAAAAATTTTTTTCAAAATAAATAAAAGCAAAAAGCTACATTGTTACTGAGCAGCATGCATCTCTGTCCTCCGATAGAATTCTTTCTTCTTAACAAACTTAAATATTTGACTCCTATCACACAGGATGAAAATATGCAAACAGTGTGCCCTACCTGTAGGGCTATAAACAGACAACTTTTTACCCGCTCAAATGCCTCCAAAGTCTCAAAACTTAACTTGACAATGCACATGGGGGCTCTGATGCATGCAGCTATTTTGCACTCGTGGTGTTTTAAGACATGGACAAGCATGTGTAATGATTGGGTTTGAAACTAATTCCCTGACAGAGTTTGGAGAAAAAAAAAAGCATATCAGAGGCTATTTTGCTATTTTTGATGAAGCAACATCACTGCTGTGACACTCGAAAGCTCCTGAGCTCGGTACAGAATCGTTTATATCTCAGACCAATTGGCCGATCAACTGAAAAACAGCTAATTCTGGTCTAGATCGGTTCACATTTCTATTATTAATAGATGTGCCTGCAACTTTGTGTGGAATTTAAGTGCACACTTATAACAGCATGCCAACTTATGAATTTTGAGATGAAGTAATGTTTTTTTTCAAGATCAACTTTTTATGATATACAGTGGAATCTCTATTCAAAAACATAATTCGTTCCAAAGTTCTGGTTGTAACCAGATTTGGTCATTGACCGATTCAGTTTATTCCACAGGAATACCTGTAAACAGAATTAATCAGTTCTCAGTCTCGCGACTCCCCTTCCATAGTAAAACTGGGTAATTCTCCTTCAGGGCTTCTTTCTGTTTTGTTTCTTGGTCTCTGGTTTAATGGAGAGATTTAGAGAAGTAAAACTCTGCGTTAATGTTCATAAAGTGTAGCACTTGTTGGCTTGGACGTCACGCCACTTTTACCATGTGTGTGATTCGCGATCGCGGACTGAGCTGATGCTGGGCGACTCATGCCTTTGTTCAGCTGATCACGGCAGCTTGGGATGGCGGTTTCTGGGACGTGTTCTGGGTTTTCTAATGTGAGCATAACCACCTACAACTCAACATCAAGAAAACTAAGGAGTTGATGGTTGACCTTAGGAGAGGTAGAACCCCTGTGACTCCCCTATCTGTCCAGAGGGATACAGTGGACATGGTCTCAGAGTATAAATACCTGGGAGTTCATCGAGATAACAAACAGGACTGGTCAGTTAACACATTGACACTCTACAAGAAAGGACAGAGCAGGTTGTACTTTCTGAGAAGGCTCAGGTCTGTTAACATCTTCAACACCATTCTTCGGATGTTCTACGAATCTGTTCTACGAGTGTCGTTTTTTTAATCCGTGGTCTGTTGGGGCTGCAACATGAAAGCGGCAGACAGAAAAAAACTGGACAAGGTAATTAGAAGCACCGGATCTGTCCTGGGCATGGAGCTGGACTCTGATGTTGATGTAGCAAGGAGGAGGATTCTGTCCAACATGCATACAATCTTGAACAATCCTTCTCACCCACTACAGAGTTCTATCCCAACAGAGGAGCAAATTCAGCCAGAGACTGATTATGTCCAGGTGTTCTACCGAGCGCCACAGGAGATCTTTTCTTCCACTGGCCATAAATTTATACAACTCGTTTCTGTAACATTTACACTACGGGATGGGGGCTGTCCGTAGTTACTATACAATATTACATTAATACACTACTGTTCCCACAGCTCCATATCAGTTCCAAGGCCAATATCTGATTACCAGAACCATTTGTGCAATTTCATTCTTTTCCATTTCCATTATAATATCTGTATATTAATTATTTTTAGTGCAATACGTAACTTGCTGTAACTTACTGTGTGCTCTATTTAATGAAATTTTCTATTTATTTAGTTATTTATTAAATTTGTATTTTTCCCTTGTCTAATCTATTACTCCTTTCTTTTCTTCCTGGTAAATAAATCAAAGCAACTGTAACCAAGACAAAGCAACTTCCCTCTGGGATTAATAAAGTTCTTTAATTCTTGCCAAATACACCTGTGAAAACCCCATTCGAATTTGTTCCGTAGTTTTTACATGATGACAGCACAAACAAACAAGACAAAAATTCCAACAAACATCTTGATGTGTTCAATTAGTCGTCTTACATCCACCCAAACTGACATATCTTCAATGTACAGACATGCCAACTTTACAGTTTTATACAGTATGTATATATATATATATATATATATATATATATATATATATGTAAAAGTTTTTTTTTTTTTTTTTTTTTAAATCTTCATCTTTTTAAAACACTTCAGAGACAGTGTGTCGATACATGAATCACCACACAAAAGAATACTGATTCATGAGTCAACTTTTTTCCACCCCATCTCTACAGATAATTTAGGAACACCAGGTAGCCTAATCTGCAAGTCTTTGGACTGTAGGAGGAAACCAGAACATTCGGAGGAAACCCACCAAGCACGGGAAGAACGTATAGGGAGGCCACTAACCACTACGCCAACCTATCAAGACAATTGATTTTAATCTTTTAATATTCCTAATGCACACCATGTTTAAATGTAACTTTACGGACAAAAGTTCAGCTGAGACTGAAGTAATTCTTTTCTGCTCTGCCCCTCGTTTTTTCTCCCAAAATGCAAACAACCAATAACTATGGTAATGTATTGTATGCTCCTAAATTTTGATACATTACCATATAGTTATTGGTTGTTATAATTTTTTTCTGCTCAGCAGACTGACAATGAAGTTTGTTACCCGAAGTGATGTCATGACCGTCCTAGTCAGCTTGCTAACTGTAGTCGAAACAGGAGGAACAGAGCTTTGTGCAACTGAGTGAGAACTGGGGCAGACGCAAGTGAAAAACTTTGTAATCTTTACAAGCAACACTTAAGGATTCAAAAATGTCAAATCACAGACTTTGAGGATTCCAACTAGGTTCACTTGAAGAGATGTGAAACAAAAAGCACCTACTGTTTATCTGTGAAAAACAAGCCATTAGATCCTATTCCTAACAATCCGAGAAAAGAAATAACAGGTAATTACAAGGTCGGGCACATTTCAACAGTTTATATAACACCCTTTTCTCTCTGATTTTCTCTGAGAGGAGCACGTTACACATTGTTAGCTGAATTAACTGAAATGGCTGAGCCTATGAATATTCCTCTGTCCCTCTCGCCAGCTAGTAATTGAAGCCTTCAGAACGAAGCACAAAAGGAAACCAGCTCTGTGTGAATTAGACATTATTGTTCGGAATGCACAGTTTAAAAAGAAAGAAAAAGATCTAGACATAATAAGCATAATGAATTCCCAATTGGACATCTTCACACCAAACAAAGATCAATTAGCATAAGCAACAGACCAGATTCAACATTTTATTACAAATTGCCCATCTAAAAATAAGACTCATAAGCAAGCACAGGAATGTTCAACTGTGAAGTGCAGTCTGGCTTGGAAGCGCAGCACAGATAAAATATTTAAAGCTGTAATGTGTGTTCTATATGAGCAGCGTGTTTTTTTGGGGGGCGGGCTAAAATTTTCAGATATGCAACTATATTTAGCACCGTGCAGGGTGATGACACAACACACGCCGAAACTCCACAGAACTAACATCTGTTAATTTGTTAAAAGACAAGCTGATAAAACTGCAAAACACACACACACATACATATGTGATAACAGTAACATCTGGAACACAGATCTGCGAGTTAAAATGTACACAACAAAATGTGCCCTCTGCCTTTTACCTCGTTAAAGATTCCAGCTAGCATGTCACGATCATTCTTAGAGCCATGGAAAAACAAGAAAAAAACTAAAACTAAACAAAGCATGTACTCAAGCTAGCTGCACATTTTATTTGATAATTAATCCACCTAGGTAAAATCATTATTTTATCAGCAGCAGCATTGAGAATGAATGACAATTGTTACAGCATAGCTATAATGCTCGATCACGTAGTGCTTCAAGCTTCGACTTAGCTACAAACATAAAACAAATTCTGGTTTGACGTTTGAAGGACTACGTTACTTTGTTACATCTGGCTGTTCAATGTTATCCCCCGGGCAACTACAAATAAAAGTTTAATAACCTGCACACAAATTCTGATTCTTGTGTGTACCTGGAATACTGATTTCCCCCCCAACTCCAATAATGCCATCACAATTTAAACTAAACATAATGCACAGGAAGTGGTTTAGTTCACTCTACCGCTGTCATAATTTCCTTAAGCGTACTCCGACTTGCCATTAATCCATGCAGAGGAGAAGAGCAAAGCACAATCCACACACAAGCTCAAGAAAACCTCATTAGCAAAAACCCAAATTGTTATTACGCAATATAAAAGCCCACCATAAAAAAAGAAATGCCATTGCAGGGTTCTCTGAAGAACATTAAGTAACGCGGCGCATACTCGCGCTTCTTCACGCAACGGATTAACCTGACAGCTCTAAAGCTGCGTCCCAATCTGCATAATTTTACTCAAGAGAGAGTGGCAGGTCAGTCTGACAGCCGATAGTGTAGTGCAGTTGTATAGACAATATAACTGCAGCAAGCTATGAAGAATGAAATAAAAAAGAAGCTAATTTTTACATTAGGAACGAATTATCTGTACAGTGCCCAGGAACAGCTGCTGTGCCCAAGACCACCTCTCTAAGCAAACCTCGGGCCCTAATGTGAAAACGCCCTAGGAACAGCAGCAAGTTAGTGTGTGTGTGTAAACAGTAATAGTACCTAATAATAATAATAATAAAATAAACTTGTATATTTTGACACAGTTAATCGAGATGAGACTTTCCGTCCTCCATCATTAGTCTTCTTTTTTTTGGCTCTCACACTGATGGCAGCAGCCAGACCTTTATGGCATTTAAATGTTTTATTAAAACAGAGTTGTTATTCTGCCCAAGATGTGATGTCATATGAGGAATGGTTCAAAATGCTTGGACCATATCAAAGAAAATTTAAAGTTATCAGTCATAGTAAAGCACTAGCTGAAGTTCCTGTACCGGGGAAAGTGTTTGTAGAAATAGTTAAAACATTAAAAAGATACACATAAGCTGATCAGCTTTAATGCAATCACTGATATTACTACTCACTATGTTGAAGTGCCTGTACATGTCTGCCCGTGTTTCTGTACAGCAGAACTTTGCCTAACTTCCTAATACAAAGAAATTAAATTTCATGTAAGACTGAGTATCTTATGCCTTTTTTACGGCAAGTTGTACTTCTTTTGTCAGCGGCCAAATACACTCTGTGTTCAGTAATCGGAGACTGAATCACAGATGAGAAATTAAAAAGGTAGATGAATAAAAGATTAAGTTTTGTCTGAAAAAACAACTTCAGCACATTAAAATTCACTTATACCACTTCAGCACTTTTATTTCAGTGGTAAAAATATTAATTAAGTCAAATATATTAAGTTTAAATTTTTTATTATTTTTTTATAATATCTAATGTTGCAGGTGTTGGCACATAACTGATCATACCATCACTTTTATTCAACATTTAGCTTTTACTTAGTGTATGGTGCAGGTTTAACTTCAGGCAAATGCACTAGATATAAAACCGCACTATGAAGGCACTGCCCTGAATGGTCGTACTTCCATCAGTTCCCAATTGTAGGCACCTAGGACATCCTGCACAACCAGTCTGATTACGACATCAATCATTATAGAGTACTTGCATCAGTGACAAAAAGAATTTGGTTTCATTTGGAATTTTGCAAATTGCAAAAAAGCACATGCATCTTTATTGTTGCTGTGACTGCACTAACCACGTTTCATCAAAATGTCTCCTGTCACACAAGAGGAGACAATATATTGGACCATGTATACTCAAACATTACCAAAGACTACAAAGTAATTCCCCCATCCTTTATCATCTATCCCTGTTTCTGTTTCTTAAACACAGCCTCTTTACTAAACATGAAGCTTGCAGTGAAGTCTAAAAGTGTGGCTAGAGGGAGCAGACTCATCACTACAACACTCGATCAAGCACACCGAGATGTTTTTGCTTCAAGGCCACACTGGCCTGGACAATCACACAAACATTGATAACCATACAAACTCTTTGTTTTGTACTGCATTAGTGGTTGTGTTGATGAAGTCACTTCCTGCAAGCGAAATAAAATGTTCCTTAATTAAAAACCAAGGATGAATAAGGAGTCCACTTCCTACCGAGAGCACATGTTGCTTATTTCGTTCTAGAGACCAGCCTACAGCGCATCCAGGGCCAACCAGACAATGAGACTCACAAAAGCCAGGAAATAAAGGAAAACTTTAATTGACACACTGCGAATGTTGCAAGGCATTCAATCCCTCATTTTCTACAAACCATCAACAATCAGTTCTCATCAATTAGCTACACATCCCTCCTTAATGCTCGCTGTGATCTTGGAAAAACAGAACATTACCTTAAAGTAGAGCTGTGCAATTAATCGTCATTATCGATTAATTTGAATTTATGGCTTATATCAATGTTTGATTTTACAATTTCACTTTTGGTCCACCCTCAGGAAAATGTATGTACACAAGGCTGTGACCCTGATGCAACTGCAGGCCTGGGTCAGCCAGGGTCTTGACAGACGATTTCAAGCTTCCAGTGCCAAAACATAAGGTTACAGGGCCCTCTATGACTTCTGTGCTTTTACCCTCTCCCCCATCATCTCCAAGTGGTTTATGAAGCTGATCTTTTCCCATCTGAAACCCTTTCTGCCCTGTCAGTTTGTTTACTGCCCAAACAGATTAACAAAGATTGTCATCACAATGACAACTCACTCTGCACTGAACCATTTGGATCATAACTCCTATGTTAAAATTCTATTCATCAATTTCAGTTCTGTAGTTATCACGATCAGTTATCAAGTTGATCTCCAAGCTCAGTGACCCCAGCATCCCAGAATACCCCTGTAATTATTCTCATGACATTCTTAATAGCCTACAGTTTATTAGATTATGTTCTCACACACACACCTTTCTCCAGCCGGAACACCGTAGTTCTACAGGGGCTGTATCATTAGCACTATTCTTTAAACCCATGACTGTGAACCTGCTCACGGCTCCAAGATCATTATTTCACAGATGACAACAACACTACAGGGAAAAGGTCCAACACCGGGTGATGCGATGTGCTGACAAACTCAGATTCAACACTCAGACCTCATTGTGGAGATTCAACACTCAGATTCAATACTCAGACCTCATTGAAGGAGCTCATTGTGGACTAAGAGGAGCCCCACTCAGTCACACACACGCACACCTCCAGGGAGACTATAGATAGATTATATGACCTGCCTTAAGTTTCATTTGTCCCTTCACGTTGCCATTTTAAATCAAGCACCTATATAGACAACATCACCAATCTATGCAAGTATCTTTTTTTGGGGGGGGGATTTTTTCCCGGATTTTCTCCCTAATTTAGACGTGTCCAATTCCTCCCCGTCACTAGGGGGCTCCCACATTAAGGCTACTGCTACCACTCACGAAGACTATCACGCGTTTCCTCCGGGACGCCAGCCGACCGCATCTTTTCGAACTGCTCGCTCGCGCACCGTTGGGGGCGCCGTAACACACTTGGAGGACAGCGCTATCTGCTCCCTCCGCTGCGCGAGCTCACAGACGCCCCTGACTGGCTGTAGAGCCATGATTAATGTGGGAGCACTATGTACCTCTCATCCCTCCCCTCTGAGAGAGCTCGGCCAATAGGCTCTCTCTAGACCTCCGGCTGCGAGAGGTTACAGCATCACCCAGGATTCGAACTGGCGATCTCCGGATGATATGGCGAGCGCTTTTTACCACTGCGCCACTCAGAGGCAGCTGTGCAGTATCTAAGTGGAACTCCCCAACCCGGGCTCAGGTAACTTAGGGCGAACGCTTTCTACCGCGCTTTTTATATATATATATATATTTATATATATTATATATATATATATATATATATATATATATATATATATATATATATATATATATATATATATATATATATATTACATGTAATATACACATGTAATATATATATATATATATTACATGTGTATATAAACACACACACACACACACACACACACACACACACACACACACACACACACACACACACACACACACACACACACACACACACACAGAGAGAGCCCTTCTATAGCACACCATATGTACAACCATTTTTAAGCCATCATTTTCCATGCTTTATCATACCAAATCATCTGCTTTTCTGTAGTGCCGGCATATTTGCCCTTAGCCTTGCCTTCAGCGCTTCGTTGCTCCACTGTGGCTAATGATATCAGAGCATGTTAGAGCCACAGCAGCATGTCTCTGTATTGAGCTCGCAGCAAACTGTAACAAAAATCATGAAAGTGGGAAGAGGGCTTAAGGAACAGCTTCTTTCACTCTGCTGTCTATCAGCTAAACTTTTCACAATGACGCTACCCCTGTCCACAAGCTCAAACTGCTCTCTGCTCATTGAGAAGTGATACAAGGTTTCCACTGTTTGTCAGGTGAAAGTAGAAGTGTGTGCATCCTGTTATACTGTCATGTCTTTGGATTCCATTCATGTCACTGGATGCATGTCCACTTATGTACTGTACAATTACTCTGTATTTGCACCTTACGTCCATTGTTCTTTTATCTAGCTTGATTTATAGTATATATACGTACTCCGGTATCATGTCATTTCCATTGGTCTTGCAAGCTGCACATTAGTAATCCTTTTTAATCTTTTTAAATGTAATATACAATCAGACTCGATTATTTAGGAGGCAACAATTTTATTCAATTTTTGCCTCTGAACAGCAGCACAGTAAATTTGAAATGCAGCATCCTATATGTGATTGTAAAAATGTCTAGACTTTTGGCTTCAATTTGAGGGTTTTAATAAAAATACAGACATTTCACCTCAATTTTTGCAGGCTCAAAAGTATTTGCTCAACTTAATTATTTAATGATACACAGTTTGATGGCAAAGTGTATCCCGTTTCTTATTTATTTCATGACAAATTATGTGTAGAATAATTTATTGGGTTGCTGTTTAAGGAAACTCTTAGTTCAAAGCCCAAAGAGATGCTGATGCACATAAAACATTATTAAAATAAAAAAGCAGACCTTTAAGAGAGACAGCAGAAATAAACAATGATAAACATTCTTTAAAAAGAGAAATACACCTAACCCTAGTTCAGCAAATACAAAATGCCTTAAAGGCAAAACAAGACAACTGAAGAATAATTTTCTTGGTGAAAACCCCTTCACAATATCTAACTAAGTCAAGAACTCTCCAGAGGAGGTTAGTACATCACTGTCAGAGTCTACAATTAAGAGACACTTGTAAATTTACCTCAATGTGCACACTACTGGTAACAACCAAGATTATCTTATGCTAGAATGGTGGAAAGAGTATAGAGAAAGAAGGGCCAAACATGGTTGAGGCAGTGTTATGGCACAAGCGTGTACGTCTGCCAGTGGAACTGGGTCACCGGTGTTTATTCATGATTTGACTGCTGATTGAAGTACTTCTACTTTCTGCTCATATTCAGTCAAATGCTGTGAAACTGTTAAGACGATGCTTCACAGTACAGATGGATAATGACACAAAACGTAGAGTGAAAGCATAAGGCAAATACACTGAATAGTCTTAAATAGTCACATCAGGAACCTGCGCTGAACCCAACAGATCGTCATTTTCGTTTACTTAAGACAAAACTGGAGGCAGCAAGCAGTAAAAGTCTGGCAAAGCAGCTCAGGGGAGGAAACTCAGCATTTGGTAACGTCTGTGGGCTCCAGACTTCAAGCAGTCAATGACTTGCATCGAAGCATTAAAAAAATAATCCAGTTCAGTCAAGCCTGAAACATAATATTTTGTCCAATCATTTCCATGTGAAAGTTACTTCAATCACGCCCTGAATGGTGTATTTAGCAATTATTTTGGGGGTGTTAAGTGGGAAAACAAAAGTGATCATTGTGTGACAATGTGCAAATACTTATGGACCTGACTGTATAATCTATGGTTCCATCCCCAACAGAAACGTGTCCACTGTTTTGTGGCCTATTATGTTGCATTTATTAAACTGCATGAGTTTGAGTTTACATCATGTGCATGACTTTGTGTGTTTTAAAAGCTAGTGCATGTGCTGTCATTTTGATTAAACAGTTTAATAATTTTGCACTGCTAGAGGATAGACTCTTTACATCATGGCAGCAATTCAGTTGTATTTTTTGGGAGTTTTGTTTTTTTTCCCTTAAAATTGCTTTTGGCAAATAATATTTTTTTTATCCAAAACACTGGTATAACACAGCATATCTGCTAATAAATAAAGCAAAGAGGATTGTCCCCTTTTTAAATATTTATCTGAATCCATCAGTGGATCATACAAACAGAAAGCAAACAGAATGTCTTTAGCATATCCATGATGCCATTTCCTCATTCTGTGCTGCATTATTCAGTTTATGTCATCCTTGATGCACTCTCTGATTTGAGTGCACATAATAAACAAGGCTAAAAACAGCAAAAAGCTTGAGGGAGTGAGTGCAATGCTCTAACATTTTTGTGGCAGAGTCACAACGGTTCATGTCAGAGGAGACTCTCTTTAGGCTGAGCAGCTTGTCTCATCACATGCCTGAATGAGCTCTGTGATATGGAGACGAGATCATGGCAGCTGTCCTGCTCATGCCTCAGCCAAATGATTTGTTAAGGGGAGTGTTAAAGAGGTATTGTGGTTGCAGAGATGAGTGCACCCACACTGCCCTACTAACGTTACATGGTTACCACAACGATTTAACCAGAGAGGTCGGCGTGCACATAGGCTCCAGGCATGACTGAAGTGCAAGCTAAGCTGCAAGCTGCTTCCTCAGACACAAAACCAGGTTGGTTGCTACTGGGGATTTTACCAAATGTGAATAAATTATTCAGACAGAACAACATAACACATTCTAAACAAATACAAATAAGACGTTTGCTGCTTCTTTTTTTCACAGGTTCACAGAGCATCTGCCTGGGACTAAAGATGTGCATCAGGACATAATTCCCAAGGAATGCAACCAAAAACTGATGTGAGCAAGAGATTTTTCCTTCTTTATATCATAGTCACCACGAGACAGTATGAGGCTCATAAGACAAAGATAACACAATGGTTTGTCTACCATCAGTGGAGTGCTACATTAGTTAAATTTATATTCTAATATAAAGCCATATTCTATTTCTTTTTGTGGATTAACTGCATAAAATAGTTTCTACAAGAATGTTCTTCATCATTATTTAAAGAAAACCATGCAGACGCTTCACAGGAATACATAATAAAGGCCCTCTTTCTGACAGGCAGCAGTACACTAAGTGTCCCAGTTTTATACCAGACTCTGACAGGGCATTCAACAAACTTTTCTCGGTTTTCTATATTGTAATAACCCCCAAATTCTAAGTAAATCTGATCAAATATTTCCACAACTATAAATGATTAATTCCGTAATTTGTGAAAAGTGTCTGTTTGAAATTAGCTCTCCAGCTTACTCAAGCACATTAGACAGAAAGCTTGTGTGAAAGCTCCACTGAGCATCTGGTTGAGACCGATTATGAAGTCAAGTGATGCAGCCAAGGAACTCTTCAAGTTCAGGGGTTTAATAAAGTTTTTTGCTTTGCAAATTGGTATTTGTTGTTATAATTTGTGAATTAAAATTCCCAGCAGAACCGGAGCTTGCAAGGTTTATTTGCAGGGGTATTAAAAATAAATAAAATAGAATAACAGCAGCAACAGTGGAAGCAGCAACTGCTATTATTACTACTACTAATAATAATAAAGACACTGGCTTACAATCACTAGTTGCTACATGTACTATGTGCTATTTAGGGTGTAACCAGTTTTGGTCTATGTAAATTGAATATATTTTTTGAAAGTTCATGTTTTGTTGTTGCTCCCAGTACAGGTATCGGGCTGTGCTTATGGAATTCTGCCACGATTTCCTTTCCCAGCAGACCGACATAGGAGCAGAGTGAAAGGGCATCAGGGTGTTTCTATGAACAAGACTAGCAGGAGCTCAGCGTAAACACAAAAGCAGTTTGAACCAGAACACAGGGTTCCAAGCATGCTGTCTTGGCCACATAATACACTTGCATGGATGTGATCACTTTAAACATTTTGCTTAACAAAAGCAAAAAATATGGAAAAATCCATTGGAAAAAAATCTTTCAAAATATAATATATTACTTTTATTTAACACACCAAGTCTTGAAAGCAATTATCCATGAACACAGATATTAAAACATGCCATTGCTCTAGGTTACAATGTGAACCGAGTCAACCTGGAATTACAGAGACCTCTATAACTATTCAGCGTTTGAATGAATACTGCCCATGTTCATGAAAGTCCATCACCAGTGTCAACGGTGGCCCATGAAGAGTATATAAGAGGAGGTATATCAAAACATAAGCATTCTGAACCAAAGGTCAGTTTTTTTTTTTTTTTTTTAAGGGGTTTATTACAGCATTTCAATATGCTTTTGCTAAGCGCACAATTTAATCCATTGCTGATTTTTTCCCCCTGTCAAATCAAGTTCTACATATCATCCAGGCTATGTACAGGTAATGAATTTTTAAAAAATTACTTTTGCTTTCTGTGTGTGCCTATGTTAGCATCATATTTCTGTTCTTGACTGATAATATTCAAACTTAATGTGGGCTTCTGATGCTTTTTTTCTCATGCTTTTGCCTAGTGGTTCCAAACCCTGGTCCTGGAGTACCCACACCTTGGATATTTTAAGGATTTCGTTGCTCTGTCACACCCACTTCTGTTCAGTGAAGACTGTTAATTAGCTAATTTCTTAAATTGTATGTGCTTGGATCTAAACAAACACTAAAATGAGCAGAGCGGAGGAGCCTCCAGGACTGGAGTTGGGACCCACTTCTGTAGCCCATTCCCTGTGACATGCTGAGCTCACAACAACTGCAAAGTGTTATTATTAGACTAACTGACAGCTCAAATCAGTCTCATCATTCTTCTCTGGTCTCATCAATAAGGTGTTTCCACCTGCAGACCCTGAACTCACAGGATTTTTTCCATAATTCTGTGTGAACTGTTGTGATCCAGGAGATCAGCAGTTTGATAGTAAAAACCAACTCATGTGGCAACAACATCCATGCAATTAAGCTTTTAATACCGACCCTGACACTGTGCCTGCATTGTGCTGCTGCCACATGATTGGCTGTTTAGATAACCACGTGGGTGTGAAGGTGTTTCATAATATAGTGGTACAGCAAGTGTAAGTACATTGAGTGACTGTCTCTCTGTCTGTTCGAATAGAGAACAAAAAGCTGACCGCACTTTTTGCATACATCTATACATATTTACTGATATTACTCATGGCGTTACACAAGGCTGCTAAATATTTGCACAGAAAATAAGCTAGCAAAACATTCCCCTCTTAGCTAGCTAATCTCGGATAAATGTAACTAGCCCAAACAAACAAACACAACGGAAGAACTTAGAGTATATATTAATATAACTGTTCAGCGTAAGCAATATCAGCTTCTTGTCACGTCTGTGTAATGTCCACTCTCTGCGGTGTTACTCACATTAGCAGCTGCAGGGAAGGAAACTCTCCCGCTGCTGGAGTTTGATGTGTGCGCGCGAAAGGAGGAGGAAATGAAACGTCATGCGGAGGAGGCGGCGCTTCTTAAAGTGCTCGCGACAACTTCCGCGCTATACAGTGTGCATAGGCGTGCTTTCTATTTGGAGTACTAGAAGAAGGAACTGATCAATAAATATAAAATACAATGTCATTTTAAACAAAAACGTAACCACTAATAAAGCACTGCATCAAACAGCAAGAACGTCGTTAAAATATGTAATCAGTTTGTGCATGAGCATGCATTTTGATTATAATTTATGTGATATTTCATTTATTTATCATTTAATCAATTATTTATTTTTTATGCTGGTGTGATTTTTCATTGCCACTCAAGGATCGTTTATGCCTGTGGGGACCAAAGGCTAGCTTATCTGGTCTAATCCTACAGAAAAGCCAATGTAGCACAAATTGACCAACTGAAATGTATTAGAACACTCAGTGCATTACAGCTTGCTGTGTATCATAGACGTCAAGGCTGTTGATCCAGCCTCCAAATTTCCCAAATCTCTGAGCATCCGAGGCATGTTCCGGTCAAACAAGTTTGATCCACACATGCCTTAGGTGGAAGATTATTATTATTATTATTATTATTATTATTTTCTGGGTGGGAGGGATGATCATGTCTGTGTTTGTCCTTTGTTTAAACCTCAAATTACTTTTCCCATAATTCTTAGCCAGAAAACTAAGAACCACATGACCAACAAACTGCAGTCTCATTCATTTTAATCAAAATCATTTATTTCCTGGTTGAACATTTACTGGCTCACAATCTCTGGTTCATTGTGTAGTTGTATTGTGCCACTCACAAGCATTATATTTCACAATCCTAGTTCTCTGATCTGCTTGTTATTGTCTCTGCTTAGTTAGGCATTTTTATAGTGCATCCATTTACCTTTATTGTGACTTTGACCCATGTGCAATGTTTTTTCCTGTTTTTGTTTTTTCTGAATAGAATTGAATAGAGTTTTGCATTATTACTTTCCTAGTGTCAACTTTACCTGCTTTGATTCTGTCTAATGTGCACTATTGTGTTTAAAATTACATCATAACTTCAGGCATTTAAATGTATTTATGAGTGAATTCATTATAGAATGTGTAACACATGACCAGCCGACTACATAGTGTAAACCATACTTTTGTGACCAAATGCAAAAATCAAGCATGAGATTATAGTGTTGGTGTGTGAATATGTAAGAAATTTTTCTAGTATTTTTGGGCCCATTACTGCAGGCAGCAGAGCAGAACAAATGGGTTTGGTTAGATAAGTGCATTATAAAGAGGCATGGTTACACATACTGCTCCAGTTCGGTCCCATGCAGTGACATTTTTCTACTGATTCAAAACTAGTTTTTCTTATGGATTTCCCATCAATTGTTTAAGCAGGAGAAATTATCAGCTGGTCTAAAAGTGCACACAAAAAAGACAATTATAGGTAATAGCATTACTGCCTCACAGCTTCAGGGTCCCTGAGCTCAGGTTAATGTGTGGAGTTTTTATGTTCCTCCTGTCTTTGCCTGGGTTTCATCCAGGTTCTTTGATTTCCTTCCACCTATGTGGCTGGTTACACTAAATGCATGCAAATGAGCATGCAAATGAGCAAATGAGTGCCCTGCGTGGAAATGGAATCCCATCCAGGGTTTATTCCCCCCCATGCCAAGTGCTCCTGGGAGAGGTTCCAGAGCCATGCAAACCCTAAACAGGATAAAGTATTTCCTGAAGAATATCATTTCTGAAAATATTATTATTGATTGAGCAGTACAAGTAAACGCACGGGGTCTTATCCTGGGACTGGATGTGACACACAAACAAACAAACAAACACATCTTAAGGAGATTTAGCATAGCCAGTTTAGCAAGAGAAATGCTTTGTGAAGCAGGGACCCTGGAGCTAAGATGCAGCAGCCATATCGGTCAGTTCTGTTTCCAAGTAGACCTTGGCTGGTGTTCATTTTATACATCTTTATTACATAATGGGTGCCAACCGGCCTATGCATGATGGTATGACACATTCTCTGTGTTAAATACAAGTGATAATCCAGCATGTCTCTTTGGGCTTTGATTTGTTTCCTGGCAATAGTAAGTGACAGAAATGAAGGTGGCAGCTTTGCTAAATCATCTCTCACCTCTTTTTCTCACTCAGTAACCCTTTTATCACACAGTGGCAGTGACTCACTGTGTTACTGCATCACCTCTCTCGGCATAACATTCAATATGCTGCTCTTTTCCCTGTCACATTGTGTTTGCCACCAGATCTGCCATAATGTGAGGTCAGTGTTATTTTTAGGTCAGAGACTTTGCAATCTGTTAATGCCAATATGCAAAATAGTTAGAAGGTAATGCTTCACTGCGTCTCATTTTCAGTAGACAGGCTTTTGGATTTACACTTGAGATCATTATTTGCATGTGTGTGGACATTTTAAAGTACAACCAGGTAGTTTTCAGAACTACATTGTTGCCTTGAAGTGTAATTTTTAATATCGTCTTTTAAATAGTATAAAGATTGCATATTGTGCACTCCATGGCAGCTAAATAATAACCTTCACAAAATCCAGGTTCACAGCTCTCCCAGGTCTCTATCTGCTTATCTGTTGGACTGCACAGGACTGATAATTTGTTGGAGTTGTCTTCGTAATGTGAAGTAATCCCATTAGGCAGCCTCTTGAGAGGGCAAAACAGATTAGCAATGTCAGACTAATCAGAATCAGCTAGCCGTGACACTAGTCTACAAATCCCAACAGTCAGATTGGTTGCGACAGACACAAAGAGTAAGCCCATAATATATACAGTGAGAAGCTTTATTAAATGAGGAAATCTCAGGTGTGGTAAACAGAACAGAAAAGTTGCTTTTCAGAGCTAACCGCATTGTCTTATGTGATTATGCAGTCAGATTAGCAAATGTACTATTTATAAAGTAGCTCAGAAAATATGGGAATATGAGATCGAGGAAAAAAAAGATGATGAAAATATTTTCTCCTTTTTATACATTGCTGAATATTCTGGGTGTCCCAAAAGCCTCCATAAACGGGGGAAATGAACACTTTTTTCAGCAAAAAATAAATGTATTTATGAAACATCCTGTACACGATTGCCATTTCTTTTTAATCACTGATAAAGTTGTCTCTCCAATCGTACATAGATATTTTGTCAGATATTTTGTCAGTGTAGTTGAAAGAAACACATTTGCAAATTGATGGCCGAAACATTATGTAAAAATAATATATATATATATATATATATATATATATATATATATATATATATATATATATATGAATGTACTGTAAATAGGAACTTTTGGATAAAACATATTACAACGCATTACTTTTAACAGCACATATACAGTATAGTACTTCATAGTGTTTAATGGTACATTTCACTGCACATTAATAAAGTACATTTCATGCATATTAATTATAAGGTTGTAGTTTCAAATGTCTAGCAGAAGCATTGTAGATACTGCTTGAAGTTTCAGATCTGGATGATAAGTTAGTCTAATTAATGATAAATACACTTTGCACATAAGACATAATACACCCATACATATAAATTATATAGTCAAATGAGCTGTTCCTTTTCTAGCTGCTGTGACATTACCACTGTGGTAGGCATGACAGCTTCTTGAGGCATAAATACCAGAGCGTTAGAGACTTATTATTAACTTGCTCAGGGTTGGGACCTCACTCAAGTCACTTTTCTGATGAAATGTCATATGTTTATGGGCAGTAACTCAATTCAGATAGGGTCACCGTGAGACCACTGAGTAAAGGCAGATTATTTTGAACACTCATGCCCATATGTTTGGAGGAACCTGGTTTCTGAAGGCTGTAAGTGTACCTGTGAGCCCAAACTATGAGACATGGGAGGAAACAGAGCCATAAAATAAGTGCACATGACCACTGACATGGACATTAGCCTTTCTATGAGGTAGTTATTTTAAAGCCAACACAGTCAATAAATTCTGCACATTTAATTGGAAAGTCCATATGCAAGAAGATTTACAAGACGTGGAGTATATTTCCCCTTACTTGAGGAGAACAGAGTTCAAGTTTTAGTGACATCTGGAGAAAACCAATTCTAATTGCTACAACCAGGGCCAGAATACGTTGTGGCTCATAATGCTGTTCCAGACTTTCATGCATTACTAGTAGGGGACTGTACGGTAATTTCACACATTGATCTTCTATTTTCATGTGCTCAGAGGAACTCCAGGACCCCCTGCTGAACTAAGGGCTGAGAAAGGAGACTTTCTTCATCATTCAACCTCTCAGAGCACTGAGAGTAACAGAAAGCACCATATTAATCTGATATATTAAAAAGTGATTTCCAAGCCATAATAAACATGCTTCAGAAAATATGTGCTCCATTGTTTAAGCATATGTGGAGTTTAATGTCTTAAACAAATTTACATTCTTCTTGTTTTGCCTGTTAACTGTTATTTGCTGATGTTAAATGAACTAGACATGCGATCATGCTTGATTGCTCACAAATGGTTTCTTTCCTTTATTTGATCTCTACACCACCGTTTCAAAATAGGCGACATTAAGGAATTGTATATCACTGTCACTGAAAACACATTCGCAAACAGAGCATAATTTCTCTTCTGTGATTAAAAAGTGAAGTGTTGAACATTCAGTTGTTTGAATTTCCCTGTAATAAGTACATACATTAGATTTGGGCTTCTTAGTATAACTTCAGTTTATTAATACTGAAGTCATTGATGCAATGCCCCATTTAATATCGTACTAAATCAATACCATTTTAAACCTGGCAATGAGGAATAAAATACAGCACACTATAAACCATGAAAGAGCTTTGAACAGGTGCAGAAGCACAGTTAAAAAATACAAAATAATCTGAATTGCTGCTTCATGTGAACTTTTGATCTTTTTTTTTTTCCAGAAGAAAACATGCAGGAATGTGCTAAATTTAAAAACTCAATGAAGTGACAATTTCATACTTATTATTATTTGGTGAAAAACAATAGTCATGGAGAAACGCACATTAAATAAACGTACTACTTCACACAAATTAATTTCGTGTCTCTCCACACTTCCTCCAGACTAAGGGACCTTGATTTACAAATGAAATGCAAAATTTACTTTCATCAAAGCACTTTGGACCACTGAGCAACGGTCCAGATCTTTTTCTTCATAGCCCAGGTAAGATAATTCTGATGTTGTCTCTGGTTTAGGAGTGGTTTGATACTAAAAATGCAACAGTTGCAGCCATGTGGATGGTGGCTCTTGATGCACTGACTCCAGCCTCACTCCATTCTATGTGAAACTCTTGAATCTGCTTTTTTTTTTTTTTTGGCAAGTTTCTTAAATCTACAGTACGTTCAGTTCTATTGCTGTGCACCTTTTCCTATCAGACTTTTCCTTTCTGGTCAATTTTACATGAATATGCAACAATACAGCATTCTGTGAACATCCAGCCCTTTCAGTGATGACTTTCTGTGGCTTATTGTGTGTGTGAAGGGTGTCTATGTTCATCTTGTGAGTCAGCAGTCTTTCCCATGATTGTGAACTAGAAAGAGAGTTATTTAATTGTATGAATAGTATATTTGCTTAAATGCATAAAATATTCTAGTATTTCATGGCCGGTATGCTGTAATATTCAAAATTAAAACACAAAAAAAGTCTTAAAATAAAATTATTTGCTTGTATAATGAATCTAAAATATTAGTTTCTCATTTTAAAATAAATAATGAAAACAGCTTTGTGTGTGTGTGTGTGTGTGTGTGTGTGTGTGTGTGTGTGTGTATGTGTGTGTGTTGACATGTTACATCTATATATAAACATATATACAGTATATATAATATATTATATTATATTGCATTGACTACTGTACATGTTCAGTTAGAAACTATACCTAATTATTTTCCATGTACAATATCTGTTAAATGTTTTCTATTCTATTCAATTAAATTCAATTTATTTATTTGTATATAGCGCTTTTAACAATGGTCAGTGTCGCAAAGCAGCTTTACACAATCATAATAATTATGGCAGTTTGTATGAAATGTGAATGTGTATGGATCAAAATGATCAGATTGTCCCTGATGAGCAAGCCGAGGGCGATGACGACAGTGACAAGGAAAAACTCCCTGAGATGGCAGAAGGAAGAAATCTTGAGAGGAACCAGACTCAACAGGGAACCCATCCTCATTTGGGTGATAGCGGATAGCATGAATTGATCTGCAGTCATACTGTGTGTTAGGAGGCTGGAAGTTCAGTATAACAGGAGATTCTATCCCTTCATCAGTGGCAGTTGCAGTATGACTGCAGAACCACTTTTGACTGAAGATCTTTGCTTAGATTCTTTTCAGCTCAGTAAATGTTTGGATGTCTAAAAGCTTGAAGGATTACTACTGCAACTGATATATTTATAGCAGCTTAATATGAATGATAATATCAATAATATCTGTACAGCAGCTCCAGTGATGGTGTAGAGGGGGCTGAAAAACTATATATCAGCAGATGGACTACAGTCAATAATGACATACCTATAAAATGGCCTATATTGAAGGTTTACCTAACAAAGTGGCTAATATGAGGACCTACAAGGTAGGCAAAATAAACTGATAACTCAGCATATCTGAGAATTAGAATTTTATGAAACAGAGATTAACAGAGTTACATTTTTATATAAAACTACCAAGCACCTACATTCCTCAAAACTCACAAAAAGCTAAAGTATAGTCTATAATTTCTTATGCATGTAATTTTAAGCAAGTAATGTGCAATTACACAAGCATAATTTAAGTGATTATCTGCAATACAATGAGCAACAATACCCAAATCAAGAAACTGCCTAATTATGATAATTACAGAAATAATTTCAAGGTGAGTTCACCTTGTAATATAGAGAAATTTTTTTGCACCCTAGGTAAGACATACCTCACCAAACTCACATTGAAATCAACTGGTAATATAAATTGTATGCAAATGCATTGTATTTCATCACATGTAATAATTATGTAGGTGAGCGTGCATTGTACTGTTGCCGTGAACAGCTATATACACACTGTAAACCCTAGTGCTCAAAGTAATTAAACATATTGAGTACTGTTAACTTAAACAATTGTATTTATGAGTCACATTTGATGTCATTTATGATGACACTTTTCAAGTTAGCTGAACAAATTTGATATTTTAAGCCACAGTATCTGTCTGCTTAAAGTTCCACCAACTTAAAATCTTTCAGCCTAATGATTTTGTCTCTGATGTCCTCATTGCACATGTAAACTGCTCACATTGAATTGTTTTGATCAAGGTGGTGGATTGGTCTGTCTTCGCTTGATGCTGTCAGTATAATCTTTACAAATCTGGGCACCCTAAGGTTGTCAAATAATACTTATTTGATTTGTAACAAAGCACTGGTGGCTCAGTGGTAGGTGTTTCGCCTGCCATGCGAAAGGGCCGGGTTTGATTCCCAGCCACTGGATGAAGTGCCTGTCCCAAACCCAAATAAAAATGGGAGGGTTGTGTTCCGAAGGACCTCTGGGGTAAAAACTTGTGACAAACCGCTGGGGCAACCCATTGCCAGGAGCAGGTAAAAGACCAACAACAATTTATTTAATTTGCAACAACTAAAAAAAATTATAGTATGAGTTAGGCAACTCAGTAATGCAAGTAGAAAACGATTAATATGTATGAGTACAACAAACTCCAAAACTGATACTGTAGTTCTGTTTAATTAAAATTGGAAATATCATTACTTAAAAAAATGTATGTAACTGATTACCTCAGATTTTTTTTAGTTTCGCCAATTTATTCGGATTTACAGTGCAACACTCAATCAACCCATATAACAATACCACTATTTTATTGATATTTGATATAATTCTGATTTCTTAAATTGCTTTTTATCTTTGTGTTAAGGAAGTATTAAATAGCTAGTGGTGGATGTTGCATGGGTTGGACTTCAACCCTACCTCAGGAAAGAAAGAAAGAAAGAAAAAGAAAGAAGGAAAGAAAGAAAGAAAGAAAGAAAGAAAGAAAGAAAGAAAGAAAGAAGGAAGGAAGGAAGGAAGGAAGGAAGGAGGGAAGGGGCGACGGGGGAGGGAGGGAAGGAAGGAAGGAAGGAAGGAAAAGAAGATCTGGTTTACTTTTAAACACTTCTGAAACAACGCTCTAGACCGAAGCTATAGCTCAACCTTTCAATCTTCTGTTCACCAAGTAATCAACATTCGTGTAAGGTAGGGATGTTGGACCAAAATGCAACATCCTATTGCAAATAAATTTGTATCAGTGAAACATAAAGGAAATTATGGAACATAATTTTTTAAAAGAGAGAGTGACCGAGCGCTTGCTTTGTCAAATTATCTTCAAAAGAATGACTGCTTTTAACTTTAAACCTTGACATCAGTGCATTACTGTGCTTTATTCATGTTTTACTCTCTCCAAGCAGTTTGTATGGATCTCTGCAGTGCATGGGCTGTTGTTTTTACTTGTGCTTTCCGCCATATGTTTTGTCTTTTATAATTTTTTGTTTGTTTGTTTTTGTCATCATTCATGGCTTGTTATAGAAGCAAAATAATTATACTAACTCAAACACTGCGAAATATTTGTATTTGCCCTGAGCACAGCTCATTTCGCCAATCTGCTTTGAAGTGCTTCACTAAGTGGAAGTATTGTTGCAGTGGATGCATCCGCAAGTGGTTGGTTTTGTTCTTATGACCTCCACAATGATAACACCACACAACCCCAAGCATGTCAAAATTCTTCAAATGTTTAACTTTTTAGCTTCATTGTTTAAAAAAAAAAAAACAGCACACAAGTCCGGCACGGTGGTGTAGTGGTCAGCACTGTCGCCTTGCACCTGCAGGGTCCAGTTTCGATTCCCGACTAGGCTCGATTCCTGTCTCTGTGAGCATGGAGTTTGCATGTTCTCCCCGGGTTTAGTGGGTTTCCTCTGGATACTCTGGTTTCCTCCCACAGTCCAAAGACCTGCAGCTTAGGCTAATTGGAGTTCCTAAATTGCCTGTAGTGTGGGTGCACTGCGATGGATTGGCACCCTTTCCAGGGTGTACCCCGCCTCGTACCCTACAGTAAGTCTCCTGGGATGGGCTCTAGGCTCCACGCGACCCTAAATACAGGATAAAATGGTGTAGATGATGAGTGAGTGAAACTAATCACACAAGAGGAGAAGAAATGGTATTACGAAAGTACTGTAGGTTGTTAACTGATGCACTCTTTGCTGTAAAACAACCAAATGCTTTCATTTAAAAATAGCTAAAATAATGTGGTGCTGCCAGTTGATCATACTGTAAATAATAAACTCATCAAACCAAATATGCCAATATCAGGAGTCTCAAAACATGGCAGAATTGTTCATTTTATGTTGTCAGGAAACAGACAGATGTTTGCAAGTAAAGTTTTTTTGTAGTAAGCAAACACATGAGGCAGCCTGCCATTGAGGCAACAGGAATGAATTAGACAAGACTAAATGAGTAAACCTTAAGCTGTGGTCTAAACACTAATCAACCCAGTGAGATAACACCAGCTGGGAACCATAAATTAACACTAGGAATCTGGCTCCTTTAAAGAGAAATTTTAATTGAATGAAGTAAATGTAATTATGAACCAGGACACTCTGACAGTGATAGGAGCCTGACTGGAGGTCATGTGATGAGGTTATGAGCGAAGTATCATGAGAGTAGTAGTTTGCAATATACATCTGTGATGCTTACCCTTATGCATTACCACATCTCATGAATACAAGTAAGGAAACAACACAGGTCCATCACTAAAGTATTTTAAAATCAATATTTGTAAATAAGAATAAATAAAGTATTTATTCTTAATACAACATGCTTAAATTATATTATGTTGCATATACATTAATAGTTACAATACAAAATCTGTTATTATTATTATTATTATTATTATTATTATTATTATTATTATTATTGAGACCAAAGAAGATCTTACTGTTCTCTGGATGGAAGGGATGGTTATGTCTATGTTCTTTCTTTTTTTTAAACGTCAAATTACTTTTCTCATGATTCCCAGCCAAGAATCTACAAACCTCATGAAAAACAGTCTCATTCATTTGAATCTAGATCACATATTTCCAGTTAGAACATTTACTGGCTCACATTCTCTTGATCATGGTCCAGTTTTGCTCTGTTTTGAATGCCAATGATGAGCATTATATTTCATAATCCTACTGTAGTTCTCTGCTCTGAAGCATATTTATAGCACACCTTTATTGTGACTCTGACCCTTGTTTATTTTTTTTATTTTTATTTACATCATGACTTTAGATGTTTTACTTTGATCATTATAACTAAAGATAAATAAACTTTTTATAACACATGAACACATGTGCATCCATTAAATTACATGGTGTAAACCATATTTTTGTGACAAAAATCAAGCATGAGATTATAGTGTTGGTGGGTGAATATAGAAAAAAATTTCGTGGTATTTTTGGGCCCATTACTGCAGGCAGCAGAGCAGAACAAATGGGTTTGGTTAGATAAGTGCATTATAAAGAGGCATGGTTACACTTACTGCTCCAGTTCAGTGCCATGCAGTGACATTTTCCTCCTGATTCAAAACTAGTTTATCTTATGGATTTCCCATCAAGCAGGAGAAATTATCAGCTGGTCTCAAAGTGCAAAAAAAAAGATAAGTTTCTGTTGTAATTAAATTAGCTGAACCTTAAATTCAGCATTTTATTAATACTTTTTATAATAATGCATACACAGTAATTCTTTGATCACACTGAGCCAACTATGTTAGCTAGTATCATAATGAAAAGTAAGTTCTACTTTTTGACATTATATCATAATGGAAATGTCTTATCTGACTAAAAATTATAAAATAAAACGCAAATTATTATTTTGCTAAATTTCTAAAGTAACATTCTGCCAACTGTTACAGAACGAACACTTTAGAACTGTATTTAAACACTATTGAAAACAATAGCTGTAGCAAGACAGACATGGTAGATGAGATTTTATTCTCTTTCCCTTGTTAAGAATTTATGTTTATTGACTCCAAAGCTACAGTATATACCAAATGCAAGCACTAGCCACGAGTTAGCTGTTTTAAAACCTTTGACCTCACTTTCTCCGCATAATTTGAAAATAGTATGTTTGAATAATACAACTAATCAAGTGAAAATGTCAGGAAAAAAATCTGTAATAACTGGGGCATGCATAACAGCATAATAGAAAAACCTCACCTAAAGGTGCAAGTTCTACAGTTTCACATGAACATTAGAGATGATAATGGTTCATTTCTACTAACAATCAGCATTGTTCCTAAATTCATCATGGAATTGGGTTTCATTCAACTGAAAATGAATTTAGAGCTTATTGAACCTTGAAGCACTTAACAAAGTCTGTCTGTCTGTCTTCTCTCTCTCTCTCTCTCTCTCTCTCTCACACACACACACACACACACACACACACACACACACACACACACACACACACACACACACACACACAATTTATAAATTCTTTTGTATTACAATTTTCATCACAATTCCCATGTTCTAAGCAAAGTCTGGTAAGCATTTCAGTCATAGAATAAGTTCTCAATTAATTTCTGTCTCTTCTGTCTAAAAAGATCCCAGAACCACAACTGAGTTTCACAAATACTGTATATGTACAAATGAGCAGAGTGGAGTGTTTTGGCTTTAATGCCCAGCATCATGTTTTGTGAAAACTAAACAGAATTTCAGGGGGCCTTTTAATTCCAATTAATGTTCACAAATCAGACACAGTTTCAGTGGTTAAGTATAGGCTGAAAACTTACAGTGGAACCTTGGATTGCAAGAAACTTAGTATGCGGGCGTTTTGCAAGACGAGCGAAATTTTGTAATAAATTGAAACTTGTTAAATGAGTGAGTTCTTGATATACTGTACTAGTAGTATGCATGAGCTTGGTCTGCCGAGCGTCACGTGATCACAACTGAGCCAATGGTTTTTGTCTCTCTCACACGCTGTGGTATTGTGGGTAATCGTCTCCCATGGTCAGTCTTAGTGCGCGTGTGTCACTCGTGTAGTCAGCATCCGTGCACGCGTGTACTGTTTACTATAACAAGCTTTTTAAAACAATTTTATTTTGTGTCCTATTGTAGTGACTGTTCTCCAAGTACATTAACTATACTGCAACAACGGCCCCGTGAAGAAAAAAAAGGTTAAAAGCCTGTAGCAGTGCGGGAGATTAATCTGTTTAGTGGAGTGATTATGGTAGTGTGTGTGTGTGTGTGTGTGTGTGTGCGCATGTGCGCGAGTGTGTGAAAGTCATCCGACATAGTAACCTCCCTGCTCCTGCTTTTTCTCTCATATAAAACCAGTCACGATTCTTTTCAAAATTTAAGTGCAACTTAATTTGTTCTATTTTTACTTTATATTTTGTGATCATTATTTTTCATATGAATATTTTTGGGTCAAATCATCTGAGTTTCCATTATTTTATATTTATATTTTAATATACAAGCACACTTCCGGAACTAATTATTCTCTCAATCCAAGGTTTAACTGTATATAGTTAGCCAAGCATTTTGTGAATAGATTTGTCTTAGGTAAAGGAGCAGATGTGGGAGACTCATGGACGTACAGTAGAGTATTATGGTGAACTGGTATGTTTGTATGCTGTCTTCCCCACTCTCATTGATCACTCAGGTTTTTGACGGTGAAGTGACTGGTTGCTTTACTTTCCAGAAAGCCCATATGTGTGTTTTCTTCTGGCTCTCCCTTTTAAGTTATGTTCTCATAGTTAGTCCTGCCAGAGTCAGTGCTTGCACTTTCCATTAAATCTACATTCACCTTATACATTGTGTGACTGTAAACATACCTAACTGTATTGTATTGTATTGTCTCATCTCGTCTCTTCTCTTCTATTTTCACTTCTCTCTCTCTGTCGAGCTACACATGCCAGTGATCAAGACCCCCTCTGCCATCTGGACCCGTCTAACTCATCCTAGTGCCCCACTTCTGGTTGGAGATCTCACATGAGCTGATTGGCCGAGCTCTCTCAGAGGGGAGGGATGAGAGGTACATAGTGCTCCGACATTAATCACGGCTCTACAGCCAGTCAGGGGCGTCTGTGAGCTCGCGCAGCAGAGGGAGCGGATAGCGCTGTCCTCCGAGTGTGTTACGCCGCCCCCAACGGTGCGCGAGCGAGCAGTTCGAAAAGATGCGGTCGGCTGGCGTCACGTGGTTCGGAGGACACACGTGATAGTCTTCGGCCCTCCCGGCTGAGTGGTAGTAGTAGCCTTAATGTGGGAGCCCCCTAGTGACGGGGAGGAATTGGACACGACTCAATTAGGGAGAAAATCGGAAAAAAATCCAAAAAAAAAAAACTTTCTTTCTTTTTTTAAATTTACAATCTTTCTTTTATTCTCCTGAAACAGCAACCTTTTGGCAGTGTATGACAAAATGAAATTTAATTTTAATTAGTTATAAGGAGGACAATCATACAGGTGCCTTTCACATTCCTTAATTGCACAACTGCCCCAAATTGAACTTCATGAAAGATCTTGGTCATTGATTGATAATGTCACAAGCTCTAATCACCAATAAATTGTTGATGAATGTACTAAATAATCTCTTAAAACTTCTTGAACTATGAACTGTGCCAAAGTTATGCTGAACTGTCATAAACTTTCAAGAATTCTTATGATTTTCCTACGAACTGTTACAAAGTACAGTATGTATGACGCCTGAGGATCTGTCGTGAATTTTCAAGACCTGCTATGATTTCTCACCTGTTAACAGTGACCATAATACCTACAGTATGTGTTGGATACATGTGACTGCAGAAGCTATCAGTCTGTAATGCATGGTATTGCCTATTCAAGTATGTTATTTAGCAGTTTGTTGTTCAGACTTGTATGTGTAATAATGAAATATTGTATATTATTTAATGTTTCTGGCAGGGACAAAAAGGTGTCTAGTGTGCACCAGTTTCTTTTTTCGTACACACCAGAAGCTAGTTCTACAGTACTGAACTCAGCAGGTTTGTGTGTGGTGGGGGTGGTGGTAAGGTCTTGTAGCTTTTTGAGGAACAAATAATTGCATAATAATAAAATGAAACAGTCATAAAAATAAATATTATATATGAAAAAATAAAAAGTGCCAAAACATTTCCTTTATGATTACTGAAGGTAATGTTAGGGTTTGATTGCGGTGTGACTATAAAATTAATTAGCTACAGTAATAATTACAATAAGGTGGCATGGTGGAACAGCATGTGGCAGTGCCTCCTCACAACTTAGACATGCAGGGTTTGAGCAAAACATTTACAGCATTTGGCAGACCTTAACCTTGGGCTGTTCAGAAGGTTAAGCATATAGTCTGTGTCCACATGGGTTTTTTTCAAAAAACATGCCAGTAGGGGGGTTGGCCAAGGTCAATTGACCCTAAGTGTGAATGACTAAATTGCTTGGCACCCTACAGTGTACTTGCAGCCTATACATGGTGAATTCACATTTAGTGTGCCCAGCATGGGCTCCAGGACCACTGCAACCCTAACTGTTACTGAGGTTTTGTGAGCATATAATCACATGAATATAAAGATAGCAAACCGTGTGTGTGAGTGCATTTTATAACGACCAATGTTTCAGGACAAACAGGGAGACGCTCTGCCCCATGTATACCATCATGTAATATCAAGTATACCATCAGGTAATGAGGTTTCTTGGACACAATGACCTCATCACTGCTCATTTTAGTTGTGAACTTATTTTGTGGAATTTTTCTAGAAAATTGCTTAGATCAATTGTTAGTTTAAAAAATATAAGGGACATAACTAAAATATTTCTCCTTCACTGTTCGGATATCAGTGGCTTTCATCCCTGGGCTCTGTCCTGTTCTTTTGAGATAACCGACCCGTCATTTCTTTATGGAATGAATAACTTTTTCTTATCGCCTCCATTAAATGGATCATTAATTCTCATTCATGAGTTTTGCTCTGTGTGAGCTGTAAATCGTCACTAAGCTTTTTCACAAGCTGACTCCTGCTTTGAGATTAATGACTGAGGGTTATGTCCATCAGTGAATGCCCTGTTTTATCATTTACTGTATATATGGGAATAAACGCTGATTTACAGTGCGCCATGCCGTTGGGATTTGTGGATTTATAGAAACTACTGTATGCTATATGAGAATGAATGTGAGCAGAGCAGTATAGAATGAGTATAAATTAAGGGACCACTCTAGCTCTTATAGATCTTTATTCCGAGAGCACTTGAATCAGTTTTGCCATTAGATCAGGTCTAACATATTACAAACATCTGTCACTCTGCCCATGTGTGTGTCCATTGTGATGTCTTTTTGGAAATGCACCCAGGAGATCCTGCCTGATTAGATGCAATGTGAAGCGTGAAACACATTTGTAAAATCAGTGCTAGAAATCCTATTAGTTATGACAACTGGCTCCACTAATGTTTATTGAACCAACCCCTAATAAACCACCTATTTGTGTTGAAGCTGAAAGCGGAAAGGGACTAAGCAGCTTCTGCTTAACCACTGCGCTGGTTTGGTAATTATAAATGCATCACTAAATGCATCCTTAAGCAGCTTCATTATCAAGCAGACTGAGTGGAAACAAGTAAGAAAAAAAAGGAGCGAAGGAAGGAAAGAGGTAATATTACCTCTGTGCTGTGAAGCGCCATTGATAATGATCCCTCCAACAGTTTCCTTCCTCTAGAGAACAAAAAAGTTCTCATCAGTGCCATATGAAGATTTTTTGTGTACTGTCAATGATAGCACATGTGAATATCAGGCACTTTCACCAGAGATGTTACTTTACAGGCAATTCCCAAATGAGATAAACACCAGATGGTCATGTTTGCCACATTGTTGTGCTCTGCTTGATTCGAACACAGAATCCATCATCAGGTTTGCCTCCATGAAGTGTTGACTGAGTCCTGAGCAGTAGAGATGCATAACAAATTGCCCTGCAGTAACTTAAGGTGGAAGGGTGGGCCTCATTTAAAATCCCATCTGTTTGTATTTGGCATAGATTCAGATTTATACTAACGTGCTCTTAAATCGGATTGGTCAAAAGGTGCTAATTAATTTTCTATGACTGCACAACTCATGGCATTGTTACAGTCATTTCAGCCTCAAGACAAATCGCAGGTTTACATTATTGTGCTCATATTCATACCTTACTGTTTCCATAGTAACAGCTATGTATGAAAAACAAGGGCTTGTATGCTGGGTGCTCCACCTTACACCATAGACAAAACACATTTGTTTAACAGATATACAGTACATATATAATCTTTGATATGATCAAGCATTCTCCTTAATATTCTCATGCCTTATGATTTAAAAATTCTCTGCAACATGACAAACACCATTATTTATAACATATTCACTTCAAATGTGAACAAAAAAAAAAAGTCCAGAAAGAGATAAAAATCAATCAAAAAATCAAATCATTCAATTATATCCAGAATAAAATATGCCTTATGAATATCTTTTATAACTACAAAAAGATGCTGACGCATTGAAAACCATATCAAACTCAAGAATCCTCGCACACGCACGGTACACACAGCATTTTATGTATTTATAGATTATGAAACCTTTTTAGGAGTGACTTAATTATTCAGAACTTTAAAAATGATACAGTAATCAAACAGCAATAAAATATTTTAATTGCTCATATGAAATATTCATCATTTCCTGTCAAAGTTCATATGTGTCTGCTATTGAATTAATGAAGTGCATTTAAAATTAGGAGCAGAGCTACTTCTTTAACCCCGTTTTTGATGGCGAACTCAACCATCATTAGCTGGTGAATGTGGTGTAATATAACATACTTTGATATTCCACTCACAGCACTGGACTGCTGCCAATAAAAGAAGCATGCTATGACCAGTACTGCTGCACCAGAGTCAGCCATGCCACATAAGGCTCTGGAAATATCCTGCTTGCATACAGACTAACACATTTGGACTTTGTTAAAAGTTTAAACTTGTGTGTAATACCACAAGGAACACAGAATTCCTATATTCAAATGGACAACATCCCTCAGTAATCCCAGAAACCCCGTAAGTGTTTTGTTTCACTGGTTGTCTCTGACACTTGTGCATGGCTGCAGAGTTTGGAGGGTCTCTGAGACTCAGGTGTGACTCTTAAGAGCTGCTACCAAATGTCCAACTCTCTACTGTCGCTCAGATATGGTCTGTTTCCTAAGCAGCCCTTTGAGGACATGAGACAACCTCTGTCTGAGTGTGTGCAACTGTTGTACCGTTACTGAAAAATCACATATACACTGGCTGCCCAAAAAAGTCATTATTCCAGAACGTATCAAGCCAGGATACAACAAAGGAGAGTGGAGAAATGACTGGAACTGACCAAGGCATAATAATAATAATAATAATAAAATGTATTATTATTATTATTATTATTATTATATTATTAGCTAATAATTGCAATTTATTTATTTATTTATGCTTGGCCAAGCCAAGCAATGTACCTTCCGTATAATTATGTGAATTATATATGATCACATGTAGGCACTATTAAATATACTGAAACTGCACACAAAATCGAAGAACAACCAGCCAGGTTCGAGCTCCAATCTGCAAATAGACAGGGGAAGTAACAATGTTAACAATGTTATGCTGCATCCGTTGTTTCTTGCAACTGTTAATCTGTAAACTGAAATAACCTCAACACCTCAGCATTAAAAAATATAGATGCTTCCATGAAAGGATTAATTTTTTTTACACTGTCAGACAATTAAGCTCACAACAAGCCATTTTAATCACACTTTCACAATTAGAGGCCTGAGAGGCTGTTGGTTCTGTCCTATTGTAATGTTCATACATTCAAGCAACATTTGGGACAGTATAGCAATATTAGCAGTGGACAACATCAATAGCTTAGCAACAAATTAGCCTGGTCTTGCTACTGATAAATCTGATGCTGATGATTACATCTGCAAAGTAATTAGTAGGGTCATTTTTATAGATTTAACCATGGACTGTATTTGTGTATTAACTCATCTAAAGCCAATTCTCCATTTGAATCCAATGAACTCCATTTGAAAGAAGAGACTGGGCAGTTTACACTCTTTGGTGGTTTTTAACCAGATGTTCGTAGGGAATTACATTCAAATGCAGAGTTTTTCAAATTCAAATTAAAGGCCATGTCTCCACAGCCTGGGCTAGTGGGTGGTCTCTGGGTGGCCAAGTGAATAAGTGATCACATTTCTTTATTTGTGAGAGGGAAAGAAATTAGACTAACCTGTCTAACCTAAAAATTAGACTAAATAAAGTAATATTATCATGCTGAAAAATGTATATAAATCGTGAAAATAAATGAATTTTGATTAAAAAAAATAATAATATAGGGAAAAAAGCACATGCACACATGACGAATGTACATGCAAATATGTGCGAAATCTAACTTGCAGATCATGTCACTTTTCCATATAAGCAATCCATTGTCTATTTTATCCGAGTTATTATCAAATTATTAAGTTTAAAACAAAACGTGCTAAAAGTCTCATATCTCTTTTCATATTCGTATTTTGGTACTGCAACTTTGTTTATTTATTTGTTTGTTTGTTTATTTCTTATAATTTATACCATTGAGCATAGAAACACAGGAAAATAAGACTAATGGAATAAGGAAGTCTTTTTAGTGGAAGAGAAAGTCATTTTTCATTCACCCATTAGCACTCAGTAGAAGAGAATCAAAATAAACTGGATTCTTTAAGGGGCATTTCATTATAATGCATGTCTCTAAAAATCATGTGTAAATTTCCCATGTGAGACCATATAACTTTTTAAGTTATTTAATTTCAAATAATAAGTGCTAAAATATTCTGAGCAGGAAGACTTTCTGCAAGCATATATCATCTCAAACCCTAGTACTGAATGGAACATGGAGAAAGTGCTGCCTACATTGGTGACACAGCTGTGTGATTGCATTATAGCGGAAGGTATTATAATAAAAGCAGAGGGGAGAGATTAAAAAAAAAGAACTATAATGCCATCCTGGGTGTGATGTAGATACACTGTTAACCGAGGTTATGGAGGATATTAGACTAAGCGGATTAGAATCCATGCTTGTTTTTTAATCCTATTGTATTATACACAGCAAAGAGAATCTTACAATGTTTGCTTGCTTAAGGGGTCAGTGAACCTTTTTCTGAGCGCCATATTGTCACAAAGACAGATATGGACACAAGTGCAGGTAGACAGGATTTTATTCAACTTAATTACAAAAAAGAAAAAGTAGAAAGCCATAGATCAAGGTCAATTTCGGGTGCATGCATGGTCACGTAATCATCGAATGAAATAAACTGGAGCAGACAAGATCAAGACGAGTAGACAAGAAAAAAATAGCATGAATGACACATAGTGTAAGAAATGAATGTGACTGTGATTAGACTCAGGTGTGCATGATCAGTGGTTGGATGAGTAAGAGTCTGTAATGGACATGCATTGTAAGCCTTGGCAGCCATGTTTGTATGCCTGGCTATACTCTTGACACTTGACACATATCACTATCTGATCCTTTTTTCCCCCCTAATGTTTTCACATGAATGAGATGCCGGCTTTCTTAGTAAGTGATCTTTCTTCCACATAGCGACCTTTCTTCTAGGAAACTATCTTTCAGTATGTTCTCTTTTCTTTACCATCATGCACTTTTCAAGCTCTTTCAGGTCAGATAAATACGAGGGTGTACAACAGCTTTTGTCCAACACTGGCGTTTTGAAGAGATTGCAGCCAAGGTCATCTTCATCAGAAAGATTACCTCCACATTCCAGGCCTTAATCTTAAGGATAGCGCCTTCCATCCAAATCGATGGACACTTAGTCAAGATGTCATGCAAGCCATTAATGGGTGAATATTTTTTTTACTGAAGAAGACACAAAAACAGCAAAACCCTAATTAACCTATTGGCATTTTGATGTACCAGCTTAATTTAATTTTATCATTACAGTCTCAAATGAATGGAGTAAATTAACATTTCACTGCAGTACAAATCAATAAAACGCACAAAAGTCTCAAACTGGACAATTGATTTTCTCATTTCTAGAACGGGAAGTCAGTAGTAGCTGCTTATGTTGTGTTATAGTTGTAAAATCAATAGTAATAACAACTTACCTTTGAGGGACATTTTTCACCACAGAAGCAGACATGCCAAAAGCAAACTCAGCAAATCAAGTCACACTTTCTGCATAGACACAGACAGAAGTGTAATGATTTTGTAATAGCTGACTGGAGCTGTTTTAAGATCGTATGCCCAGAGGATTAGACTTGGGAAAGCCTAGTGTTAAGTCTTTATTCAATTACCACAGAAATGTTAGTTTACGTAACCACTTTAGTTATACTTACTTTCCTTCCATTTTTTCTTCTTCTTTTTTTTTTTTTTAATCTAAAATGTATATCTACATTGGTAATGTAAGTAATGATTACTGTTTAGATGTGTAGTCGTCCTTATTTCCTGTTTTCTCTAGCTGCTGTTTCAGGAACGCCTCAGCGTTATATAATAATAATAATAATAATAATAATAATAATAATAATAATAATAATACCTATTTTAAGTTCAATGAGTACAATTCATTCTTTGAGTGCCTTTGTGACATTCTGTTCATAAAGTCTTATTGCAAATGTACTGTATACTACAAATATATGTAAATATGCACCAACGTTGCTTTGTGTCCCCAGAAAAGACAGATGTTCTTTAAAGCTCTACATTAAAGATGTCCTAAATGCCTATTTCTCGTGTTTGTCTTTGTATTAATTTAGGAGACATTATCTGTTTGTTTCAAATCCTGCACTTACATTTTGTTAAATGCCTAAAGTGTATGCACTTATATTTAATGTGCAGTATACAGTATATGTAATGTACTTAAAGTTTAAGTTGGATGGAATAGTGAGTAACAAAAATGTTGTACTTACAGTATAGTGGTATACAGGATAACTGGAAACACTACATAGAAACTGGAAACGGCATTGAAACTAAAAGTACTATGTTAAAAAACAATTCTTGAAGTGAAAAAAAAAATATGATCAGAACAATGGTACTACAAAAAAGCCATCACCTCAATATACACTTCTACATACTGGGGAGAAGAGAGCCGAGGGTGTTTTTGTATCAGTGGTAAGGTGCATATACAGTACAGTAGAAGAGCTGAGTCTTCAAATGTCAACGCGTATATCTCTTCTTGTACATGCTAAAAAGCGGATGCAGCTTTTTTCCTCCTCTCCTCGTCTGGATTGCTTAAGAAGAGCCTATTGAAAGGGCAACATGTCATTTCTAATATGACAAGAAAGAAAACGGATAAATGAATAAATCATACTGAAACCAAAAACAAAGCAGCAGCAGAAAAAGAAGAAATAATATTATGATGGTTGTTCAAGAAGAAAACAGGACTTGTGATAAACATTCTATGTACTGTATGTACTGTATGTATGTTTCTGTGCCATTCATAGAGGACTTCAAGCACTGTATCATCTGTCTCATCCTTGAAAATTTATGGATAACTTGTCGGCAACTGGCAGAAGAGACGCAACTGTCTGTGGGAACTGTACTCACAATCATTCACAAACACCACTTACACATTACAGGAACTTGGCCTGGACCAGAGGTGGGTAGTAGTGACTCTTACTCCGTCCGCTACATTCAGCTACATTCAAACCTTTTTTTCTATTCATTTATTCAACACTAGATATTCTTTGTGTTTGCCAGAGAAATGCAGCCGGTGGATCTACCACGTGTCTTTCAACAATCAGATGTAGCTACATTAATCACATGACTCCACAATAACAATAACTGCATGGAGTCAAATGAACACACAGAAGGAAGGGTGGGGGAGGGGGAGTGTCTTCAGCAGGGGTAGACAGTGAAGCAAACATGTCGCGGTTAGTTTAGCTGTTTTATTTAATGTTGCAATGTTAACATATATAATTAGCAAATAAACTAGAGGCTAAAAAGATATAATTTTCCAACATTTGTTCTGCTGGACACAGTTCATATTTAAGTGAGACTCTTGTACACATGTTCTAATGTTATTTATCTGCTGAGTCATTTGCAGGGCAACTGAATATATAGTATATCTTACACAGGAAATAGTCTGCACTGAGTCAAACATACATATATGTTACCTACAGTAGGTATTTATTTCAAAAGCTTTATATTGTGAAAAAAGGGAGATTAGGAATTTTGTGTTTCGTATGTCTTAATTTGCTATTGTGTAAAGATATGTAGTTTTATTCATTTATTTTATTATGTTTATTTCTTTTATTTTATTATTTGGAAATGTCACAATTTGTACATTATTTAATAATTTTTATCTGACTGCTTACATAATGTCTAAAAAAATTAATCGGACATTATGATGAAACAGTTACCCGGTACTTTAGTCTTTTCACTGAATACTTTTTTACTCTCGAGTAATATTTTGGTTGACTGCTTTTTACTTCTACTTGAGTAATATTATTTTGAAGAACAGCTACTCTTACTTGAGTACATATTTTGGCTACTCTACCCAGAGGTAGAAACTAGAAACTAGTTTATAGAAACTAGGAGTTATCACCACCTTGCTCTCTGTGATTTACCATGTTTTGCGTGAGTTCCTGGGAGGCCAGCGTGATTCAGACAGCCTGATCATGGCCCTGGCTTACTGAGAAAAAACTTTCTATGTTGATCTAATCGTCTTCCCAAGCACTAGTGAAATGCTGAAATGCATTAGTGTAGTAGGAGATTACATACAGAAATTAAGGCAGTTTTAACTCTCATAACTGTGTTCTACTATTAAATGTCCTGGTTTGAATGTCCGTAAATAATATTTTTGACGAGGCTTCGGGCTCAAGTTCCAGCACATTAAATCCAGGTCTAGAATGAGGTTTCTTGATGCCTATAGTATCAGGTCACTCTAAAGCTATGTTTAAAATAGATATTCAAGTATGACAGCACATTGTGAATCATCACTTCTTGCTGACATTTCGCTAGCACGTTGTGTTCAGCGTGCATCCCCAGGGAAAAAAAGACTAATTAGAGTTCTGACTCAAACAGAAGGACTTAGGGCAGACTGTTTATGGTTCACAGTGTGTTGTGGTAATAGCTTTGTGTGTGTGTGTGTGTGTGTGTGTGTGTGTGTGTGTGTGTGTGTGTGTGTGTGTGTGTGTGTGTGCTCTGCAGATGTGGAATTCTTGCATATTTAAAGTTCATCATGTGAACATTATTTCATACTGTATATCATGTGAATGAAATATGAATATGTCTGAATTTTCATACATTCATTTTCATACATGTTTTTTTTTAATGATTAGTCAGTAGTTATTTAAGTGTGTAATAATCTTCTTGGTGGCTCAGGCATCAGGATAATATTTCAGGTATGTAGGTGCACAGAGAAAATATTATTGCCGGGAAAGTTATAAAAAGGTTTAATTATCGATTTAATTTCATACATTTAAAGCCCTAAATGGTGTGATATGATCCCATAATCATTGGAACAATGAAGCCTTCAGATGTTTACTGCTTTTCACAGGGTAACTGGTAACTAAAAAGTCTACTTCCCCTTTGCACCCCATGTCTGTGACTTATTGGCCAATTAGTCCATGTGTGGACAATAAAGACAAAGACTATAAAAAATGCTTTTGGAGAAAACGAGAGGTAAGACCTTACAGCTTTACTGGAGTGAAAAAGAAAAGATCAATTATCACTATGACCTCACTATGTATGCCCCATGTATAATCGTCAACACCGAAAATAATATTCAGCGTTTTCAAGCAGGTAAAGCAATAATGAATGCTAGTTTTGAAGAGCATTTTAAATAAATGTGGACGAATCTCACAAGACCCATTAACGCCTGGACAAGCTTCATTGCCTTTTACTGGAGTTTGTTAATGGCTCAGTTCACTGTATTTCCACTGAGAACAGGCAACATGCTCAAGTGCTTATTGTAGATGGCTAAGTAAATGCCAAGAATTAGTTTTGTTTACTTGCAAACAGACAAAATATATAGGGCCCGTCCCCACTGGACATCCCATCAGAGGTAAAGTCTAGGAAAAATACGACTGTTACAATCATGTGACCATCTTGAAACGCCAGCTTGAAATATTTTACATCTCTTCATAAGGAAATTCATTTTCTTATAGTCAGGACATCGAAAGCAAAACATGAAGGAACACTGCTTATTTTAAAATGAATGAGTGGCCTTGTTTTATTGGTTTATATTTTAATACAGATACTCAGTAAAAATTTGGTGATATTAGGTTTAACCTTAAAACTCAAGTGTCAACTTAAAATCTGTGTCAGCTACACAACACCGGTTAATATGCAACTTAATAAACTAACTGCTCATACAGAAGTCCTGTCTTTGTGTTATTATTATTATTAGTAGTAGTAGTAGATTTATAATTTTACTGCTACCGGAATATGGAAATGATGTCGTAAAAATGTTCACATTCTTATTATTTTGGTCACAGAAACAAATGAAGACAACCATAAAATCACATGATCATACTGTACAGTATATATCTGTGCTGTTTTTTTTTTTTTTTTTTGCCTGTGTGAACCATTTTAACAATTTTTGCGCAGACATGTTTGTATAATATTCCTCATATTGACTAGCTTGTGCTAAAAAAAAAAGGATATGTCGCTCAATATTGCACAATCCTGACACCTACAGTATATATAATTATTAAAATGTAGTTATGCAAAAAAATTGCCTAAAAACGCTCTGGGGTTTAAGGCCTACGTCCAGCTTCCTCAAACCCCTACAGCTGCTTCATCCACTGATGCAATTCGTCCTAAAGTTTAGAAACACTGCAACCATTTATTATAAATTTACAGGTCATTTTAACAGTGTTTTATTGAATTTCCATAAAACAAAAATATGCTGTATCTGTTACAGAATGACTGCATTGTGCAGCAGTTTTCTCTTTTCAGCCTGCTTTATCCTTAATCCATAGTATCATATAATTCTGAAGATACAATGTATTTAGGAGTTTTTTTTTCCTTGAATATTTTAGGTCTAGCAAATGTATTATAACCTAATTTCTGTTATGTTAAGTGTTTTTTTTCCCCTACTCTTCAGGGGTAAGCCAAGCTTGATTTGTCAGTGATACTTTAATGAACAAGAAGAAGAAATGATCAAAATGATTATTATTACTATTATTAATAACATTGAATTTATTCTTGTATTTATTTTAATAAAATAAGCTAGAGGTGTGTGGATTTGTGTGCAGTTCTTAGGCATTTTTAGCTTTGATTTGCTTGTGATGCTCGTTAAATGAAAAGAACTGTGGGAGAAGACAGAGAAATACAATATACTATATATTTTTTGTCTTTCAATCCAAAATGCTACATGAGCAATGTCACATTTAATGACAGTTATAATGAACGAAGGAATACCACTTTTTTAATGTTGATGTGGTTATCAGAGTTGTACTTTGCAATAGACAGGCAGAATGAATATGTTCCTCAGTCAATATAAAGTTATAAGAGGTTTCAAGGTTCAAAGAGTTTCAAAGAGGGTACGAGAGTGTAGAATTAGATGATTTCATTTTACAACAGACTTAAAGTCCAAGCTGAGAAGATAGTTTGATTGTGCTTTGGTAGAGCGAGGCATCCGGTGTAAAAAAATAAATAAAAAACAATTTAATACCACATCTTCTTAGCAGGATGGCTTTACGCCGGGGCACATGCAGATCCATGTGAGTTCATTAGTGAGGTTTTAGGTGAGTGAGAAGAATAGTGTAGAAATGGTCATACTGATGTGCTATGGGTTGGGAAGACCTTACAAGGTGAACTTGAAAGAATTTGCTCAGCTTTATACTGTAGATATTGCTAAATCCAGAGGTAGTGCCCTTGCTGCCCCTTAGCTTCTATAGAGTTATTGTTGTAAATGCAGTAGTGGTCAAAAATGGGAACTACAATAGAGTATGTGCTAATTAAGGTCCACTGGTGCACCTATCGCACTGCTCCATGCTCAGGAGAAGTGCAGTAAAAAGAAAAGATAATGGGTTTAGCATGGTCATCATGGTCATGGCTTACAGCAAATATTCAAAATTGAATTTAATATATTTTCATAAAGCATCAGTGTATATCTGTCTCCCTTCCGTAATGCCTAAATTGTTGGGGCTAGTTCTAGACGGTTAACAATATTAGCTCTACTGATTGCTATATCAAGTCTGCTCTATGAAACACAGCTCAGCAAATAGTCTTCAACTGGTTATTATATATGGTAACTGTATACATATACTGTATACAGACTTTCACTGCAAAATGTAATACATTTCTCTCATTAACGCAAATCATTTTCCTTAGGTATCTAAAACTAACTCACTCATCATCTATACCACTTTATCCTGTATACAGGGTAACAGAGGGCCTGAAGCCTTAGGGGACGAGGTGGGGTACACCCTGGACAGGGTGCTAATCCATCGCAGGGGGCAGACACATGAGCACTCACTCATTTGTGTACTATGGGCAATTTGGGAACGCCAATTAGCCTAATCTGCATGTCTTTGGGATGTGGGAGGAAACTGGAGTGCATGGAGGAAACTCACCAAGCACAGGGAGAACATGTAAACTCCCGAGGCAGGAATTGAACTTGGACCCTGGAGGTGAAAAGCACTGTTTTTTAAAGTAAACATTTTTCAGTTTAAACAATGAATGACTGCATTATGTTGCTTAATCAGTAAAGCAAAAGTACTGGCTAGGCAAAATAGTAAATAACTACAGTAAATTGCTCCATTGGACTTTTTAAAAGATGGATACCGAGAAAAGGATGTTACTCTCATTGCAGCTTCTCCCACGGTCATGGACTGCCATAAAAAGGTGTTGTTGTCAACATGATATGTGCAAATACCCAAGATTGAAACTCGACTATTGGATAATGTTCTTGTTAATATTTCATTGCATACTCACTCACTCACTCACTCATCATCATTACCGCTTAATCCTGTAATCAGGGTCACGGGGAGCCTGGAGCCTATCCCAGGAGACTTAGGGCACAAGGCAGGGTACACCCTGGACTGGGTGCCAATTCTTTTTTACAATTGCATACTTAAATTATTATTGTTTTGCAATATTATACAAAATCCACACTGCTATAATCAAAAGAATTTTGACATAATATTTAGCCTATTTTGTGTGTGTGACTCAAATAAACATGCACATAATGTTCTCTGTCAGTTTGCAGTACTTCTCGCTTCATTTGATAAAGCTATTCTTTTAAAAATGCAGATATTATTCATATATCATTTCAAACTGATCATGAATGCGAAAAAGTCAATAAAAAACACTGTGCAGCATGATTTTATGTTTTTATGATTTTATGTACAGTATATGTCAAAAAAAGGTGGTTTTCAAATACTTATAAATCTTTTATATTTATTTAAAAATTTAACAGACTAAATAGTTACACAAATAGATATCCAGTCAAAGGTGTTCATCAAAGTCTTTTTTGTATAATAGTAGTAAATTTTAAACATTATTATTTTTAAAGACCCAGATTAAAGTTGATTTGCTTGAAGGGCTCTCTCTCTCTCTCTCTCTCTCTCTCTCTCTCTCTGTTGTAAGATTTATTATTATTTCTCACTTATTATTATTTTATGTTAAAATAATTTATGTTATTTAGTCGTTATTTAGACGTTCATTTAGTCACAATTTTGTTTAAAAAAATTCCTTAGAAGAAACAGAGATTAATGGAGTCAAAACAGAGAGAAAGTGCCAAACTTGGCACAGAGAGGATTCAAACAGGATAAACACATTTCTGCAACACCACCTGGAAACTTGTTATTTTTCCCCATTTTTTGTTTACTGGTAAGATTATTGAGTCACAGTTTTTTCAAGCGTTTGCCAAGAAGCTACACACATATTGTATAGCAAAGATAAAACTTAAATGATATATAAGCTAAAGGAGATTGAAATCTCTTATCCAAAACCATTTTTAAATGCTTAATGTATTCTGCAAATAGTATATCCTGAACATAACCATATGCTGGGACAAAACTTTTGTGGTAATCGAAACCTTCTTGTCTTCTAATTCACTTAGACATGATAATAAATCAGAATGAAACTTTACATAGCATGCTTAGGGCAACACTGGTTAAGTAACTTGTATATTTGAATAAAATTGACATATCATAAAGAACTTTTGTTGAGTCACAGATTCTGCTCTAATTGGGATCTGAATGATATGTCAAGTATTTAAAAGTGTATTTGGAAAAGAGATTTCAATATCCATTTACTTGCATATCATTTACATTTTACCTATAATACATGTGTGCAGCTTTTGGCAGACACATGATGATTATCAAGTTCATTTGTCTAAGGAAAAAAAAAATCTTAGAGAAGACAAAACTCATTTGGTAATTAGATCTAATTGTGTCCAGGAGATAATTATAGAAATAATAATGCCAAATCCATATATCTCTTTTTCACTATAGGAAACATAATGATGCATAATAGCAAATAAGTAAGGAGCTCTAACTCTTAATGGAACTGGTCATTCTCAATTCCTAACATGTTAAGCCTATACTTGAAAGGCTCACGGAGAGTATTATCCCTGAAACTTACATTTCTGGACTAGTTAGAGCGACAAAGATTTTGGCCTTTCCTAATTGCAGTATAAAGTATAAAATATAGAGAATTTTTATTTTGTCCAGTGTACTGTACAACCTACTGTATGGCTGGCAGTGTGTATTTAAACCCATCTACAGGTACATCTATATCAGTGATCAGCTGAGTCATTAAAACACGCAATTAGCAAACACATTCTCATCAAAACATAACACAGCTGTCATTAAATTTAATGCATCCCTGTTTTGCACTGTTGGAGTGTATAATTTATTCATAATGATATATTCCTTACTGCAGTAATCAAGCAGTCAGATTTATGCCATACATAAATACAAATATACAGCTTGTTGTATGTTCCAATTATAAAGGTGAAAAAAAAAAGGTTGTTTGTTTTGACATATAATAATACAATTATTATACATGGCCAATCTCTGACTTATAGAATACTGTATACTCCTATAAATACCAGCAGAAATAGAGGTTGCGATTTATGGTTTTATTGAAAAACCATCTTAAATGTTAAAACGCAAGACCTGCATTTTCAGCATTAAAGGCTCCCCCTACTGCAAAACATTGATTAGAGCAAACATACTGATTTCTTTTCCAGTTTCACCGTGCAGGACCCACTGGGTCAAAGCAGAAAAAGCCGTCTACAGTAACAAGCTGAGTGCTGTCTAAAGATCTGAAGTGGCAAAAATATTTTTAAGTACAATCTCTCGAGCTATAAACGGAGGATGAGAGATAGTCATTAGTGAGCTGTGGCTATGAGGAGAGATAATTGGCTGCTGTCCTCTCCTAGACAAAAAAAAAAAACCACAAGCTTCTTAGTTAGCACAGTCTCATGTCTGTCAGCGAGCCAATTAAGTGTGGTGAACTGAGTGAAAGCCATCTTACAAGTATTGAAGGTCTCTTAAATGTCTTTTGCGAAGACTAGACAAAGTGCAAGGCCAGGTGAATGCATGCATTGTAGTCAGCATGGAAGTTGTCTGCCTCAGTGTGATCACATCTCAAGCTGATTTACACTGCAGTTTGTACAGTGCGTTTACACTTGGGAGAGGGTACCTGCCCAGAGCATAGCAACATTATTCAATTATTCCAAAGGAGCTTGTAAATTCTGCTAAGAAAGCAAAAAATGGCAAGAATTGTGAAGTAATATCATTAAGGATCTGGGAGCAAAGCCAAAAATTATTAAAACAATTTCAGAACACTTATCACAAAACAAAGGCAACTCTTATATCAGACAGTTAAACATACTGTAAGCGCTTTTTTTTTTTTTTTTAGCTTTAGGTAGCTTTATTTATTTTTGAATAAATAAAGTTAAACCTTTATTTGTCACATATAAATTAGTGCACAGTGAAATTCTTTCTTCACATATCGTCTGCCATGATATGGGGCCCCTGGAGGAAATATGGTTAAGGGCCTTTCTTAAGGGCCCAGAAGTGGCATCTGGTTGGGGCTGGGGCTTGGACCATTGAAATGGAGCTTTAAAACTTTGAGCAACTGCTGCCTCTTCATATACTATATTATAAATAAAAAATAATTTCATAATTACAATACTTTTTATGTTCCGCTGTAATAACACTTACAAATAACTATGAAAGTAAGCATAAAAGCCATTTAAAACATGGGAAATGTGTCCTGCGCAAGAACCTTCATACAGTAAATAACAGCATTTGTTGCAATTTCATATATTTAATATATTTAACTTACTATAAATATATCTCCCTGTAATATGTTTACATTAATGTGTTAATCTATTTACCATCTATATGCTGGAAGCATCCTTTTCCATGGGTCATCTACTATAAATTATAAAACATGTTTCAGTACTCAAACTCTATTACTGTACCTAAACCGCTCTCCCCCCAAAATTAAAATTTTACATCAAAATGCAATCCTATCTTACAACTCAATTTCCCGAAAATGACTGGTTTCCTTTATTTAAGTGACCATATTGTATTTATGGTCACTTTAAAAGTATAAAAGTTGTCTGAATAGTAGACTGAAAGTAATCATTAAAATATCCTAACAGCCATAATGCATGAACATTAGTTGTATCTGCTAATTCAGTGATAAAATCTCAACCCTAAAAGCAAAATGTAACCATTGTCACCAACACAACTTGAGATTGTTGTCTGAGGTGGGTTAACACATTTTAAATGCATTAGTAAAAAAAACGGCTTGTCTTTCAAATAGCATATTGTTACTGTGAGAGGTTAAACCATTTATTAGATCGTACTAGTACAAACCATTTAGACCTGAAACATTGCCTGACAGTGTTAAGATACCCAGTACCACAATACGTTATTGTTACACATTCAAAGGGTATGAAATTCTGTCTTTATTGATTGGATGTTGCTGGACAAAGAGTGCTCGCCACTTGATAGTCCAGAAGGAACTGACTACGCAGTTCCTTCTACTGTACAGTATGTAGTCTGGACGTTCGTGCATTTGGGGTGAAAAATGAGATCTGGTTCCATTGTGAAAACAAAACAAAACCAGGAGTTAGACACAAGGGTGAAATCAGACTATTTGTTACATGTAAAAAATTATATTTTTATATGCCTATAGGCAAGCTGATAGGGCTTTAAAACAGGCCTTAGTCCACATTCAGTACACAGGCTATGGCTGTGTCTATTCTTACCGTTTTTAAGTGCTGAACAAGAAAACGCTGTTTTCACTTTCCCAAAGTGTATGACGTCATTACCTTAGCCCAAAGAACCAACTGTTTATAACATTTTCAATGGGTTCCTCTTCTTTCTTTAATTGAGATTTTAAATCTTTTTGATGAAGAGCAGTTACACAGAACAAGTAAAAAAAAAAAAGTACTGTATACTCATGGCACAGGGGAAAAAAAAAACTGACCACATGCTATATTTGGAATACAGTATTGCAGCTCATAAATAATACCTTGCAAGACATGTTTGTGCCTGCGCCTCAGCTTACTTGCTAAGAAAGATAGCTCTGTAAAATAAAAACTGCCTAATTCACGTTACTTCTGGGCTTCAATGACTTATTTTTGTCCTGAGCCTCATTAAGCCCTGGGTGTTCAGATCTTCTAATCATTCGAGGGTAGAAATAACCCTTTCTTTGCATAAGGTTTTCTTTTAATATTGTTTTCCTTTTTAATTTAAAGTGTGTTACTTGTAATTTTACTCTTTAATTTGAGTACATATTTGACTTCCACTAATTGTGTAGGTGGATAGTTGTGAAACCACTAGAGACTGAAGTACAAAAGCACAATATGTGACTACTCATCGAAGCTCCCTAGACATTTCAAAAACATTCCTTTATTATAAATAAATTATTTGTATAAAAATCAGGCATGCTTCAACCATGGCATATACACACTAAACAAACCAGCGCTAATTGACCAGAGTAGCCATTACAAGAGACAAAGGCATTTTCCAATGCAGATCTCACACCGTGGGACAAGAATGAAAAAGTCTGCACAACCACAAAAATACTTACAATTAGAATAACAACTAACATGGTTGACTCCAATATTTCTTTTATTATTTTTTATCTTTTATTTATATATATTTATTTATATATATATTTTTTCCTCTGCTTCAATGAAGTCCCATTTCCATGTGTTGTTGCGCCAGCAATGAGTGCTGTCCCAGTCACTCTGTTGTAGGGCCAATATGTTTAACTCTTAGAAAAAACAGGCAAGATTTGTCTCAGTACAACAAACACTCTCTTTATCATGAACAACATTAAAGTCTCATGCTTTAGTTCCAGTCACTTCCGATGATCCTTCCAAAAATCCTCTACTCAGGATGCATCTTCACATGGCATGATTGGTATAGCTGACATACGTTGTTTTGGTGGGTAATGCTGCAAAAGAGAAGAGGAGAACACGGTTTTTGTCCTGTGTATGATGGGCTTTATGATGATGCTGTGAGTGAGAGAAATATAGCTGCTATTTTTAACACAGACTTGTGGCACCACTTTCTGAAAGTGTGACTTTGAACCTCCAATATCACACTTCTCTATACCAGATTAGATTAACTCAAGGCTCAGTATGCTTTCTGCTCATTTGAGCTGTATGAAGACAAAGGAATTCCTATTCTTTTGTTCCTGACACTGTTCCTTGGAGAAATACTTCGAGTTGATAAGATTAAATCTCGGTCAAGTGGAAGTAATTAAGAAATGATGAAAAGGAATGGGCCATAAATATACGTTCACTGTAAGTCTTTTGATTCCTACTGTAGGCCACATAGTGTATAAGATTCTGCTAACATACACTGACATATGATTGACAGGCCTTAACCTGTTAGCGTAATGTGAAATAGTCTACATTTCAAAAATATGAATATACTTAAACATTAGTATATTGATACTAATGTTTAATACTGACACTCAAAGGACAGACTGGCACTGCATCACAATACGCTTGTGTCTGACTCTGCTGGCTTTGATCAGGGAGGATCTGTGCCGGATCTGGGCTGTGAGTTTAAAATGATGGATAAAACCCAGCAAAATATTATCATACATATTTTCCTTCCAAATGCCAAATTGCACACCCCATTGCATACATACCATTTATGTTTTGATTTCAATCAGTTATGATGTGGCTCACTATCAGAGTCTCTTCTGGCACTGGAGGAGGAGTCTTAATATTTGGATTTACTACAATCAGATGATGTGGGAAAGACACAATGTAACTTTCAATGATAAGTACTCTAAAGTCCATATAGATATTACAGCTCTATAAAGGGATATCTTCCTCTATTGATAAGAACATGCCCTGTCCCGGGTTCTAGAACAAACTAAGTTGACATTCAAGAGTACATCTAATGAATAAAGAATGAATTCCTCTTCAAATGTATTTGCTCTCCATAGAGCAAAGGTTTATACTATCAATATACCAGAAGCTGAGTAAATTAGTCCATTATCAGTTTAAGTTTAATTTAAATTGTTTTAATAAAAAGGTTGAACTGCTATCATCTAGTAGATTTTGTCCCATAATGGGAAATAAGGGTAATGCCATGTAAGCTGAACTAATTAAACACTGAAACATACACAAAATCCGTCAGGAGAAAATGAAAAATGTGAACTATACTCACTGCTGTTGTCCATACTCTCACAGAGTTCAGTTTTCACCTCTCCATTTGGCCTTTCACTGGCCAGCTGACTGAGCTTACTGGACATGGTGGCAGCTGTGACAATAGCCTTAAAGCTGCGCTTGCGCTTGGGCACATTTTGCTCAGGGTGAAAGATAATTATATAGACTTTGGGCATGTAGAGCATTCCCAGTGACACAGATGCACTCAGGCTCAGAGACATGGTCAGAGTAGTCGTCTGGATGTACATCTACGATACAGAGAAGAAGAACATTAGCATATCTGCATCTTAAAAGCCATTACTTAACCAATGTCTAGACCAGACTGAGGTCTACTCTCTGAACTAAAACTTTCTGATACCTGGTTATCTGCTTTGCTCATTTTATTTTATTTAATTTTTTTAATAATAAGTTAGATAGGAATATTTCCAAATTCTTGAATTTGGAAAAGAAACAGATGTGCGATAGTTTATATGGTTATTGCTGTAGAGTTGTAGTTACCTCCTGCCCCTTAACTGTAGCTAGAATTTTTATTTAATTTTTTTTTAAAGGAAATTACTTTAAAGGATTAAATTCAATTCAATTCATTTCAATTCAATGTATTAGTAATTGTTCAGGCTCTCTAAGGATAGTGGCACTTCTGCCGAAAAACTCGAACCAAAGGATTCTAGGATCATTGTTACTCTTTCCTGAATATTAAGCTGTTTATTTACATACAGTAGTGTTCGTTTCCATTATTTTATTCAAGTGCACAAACCCAGAATAACCCAGTGGTCGAGATCTTATTACAATAATAAACTGAATTTACCTAAATAGATTTTGTTGTTTGTATTGTGGTTCATTCAGTCCTGACACCACTCAGAGGATTACAATTATACTATACTGTACATAAATTACACATGCTTATTAATATTGTTGTTTCACAGTTTTAGAAGATAAATATATGTTTAAAACTTTTCAATAATCCCCTTTATTGTTATACTAGCATTGCTGCGCTGCATTTTATTATAAGTTGCAGATACATATTTAAACAGGGAGAAAGTACAGAATCCTACAGTTCACTTACATTTCCTTTCATTTTAGGTCTGTGATTTCATTCAGAAGCTAGAGCAGTGGTTTACGCTAAAATGGTTGGCTGATTATTTTTGCCATGTCCAGAAAAAAAATACAGAAAATGAATCATATGTAAAGGAAATTGGCCTTATTATTAATATTAAATCAGTGCACTAGCTAAACTACTAGACTTCAGCACAGTAGATCCTATAACGCTCCACAGTTCAGGCCAAATACACATCATACTATTTTAAGTAGTACCTTCAAGTATACAATCAAGAAATGGGTGTGTCAGGGTAAGAAGGGACACACAAAGTGATGCCTCCCTTAAATATAGAACCCGTTGTACAAGGCTCTAGATGCAGGGTTTGGGTTCGCTCAGAAGCTTGTAAGAAATGGGAATGATTCTGAGAGCCTGAAGAACCATACAGATACAGTATACAGTATACATATACATATACAGTATACAGTATATACAGTACACAGTATACATAAGTATATATATCTTGTCTTCCAGGAAATTATGTTGTCGTTCAGGAAAAAAAAACATAAAATAAGTATATTTTAAGTACACTCACACACACATATATATATATATATATATATATATATATATATATATATATATATATATATATATATATATCCTGGTGTGTGCGTATGTATACTTACAGTATAATATAGTTATTTTATGTTTTTTTTTTTTTCCTGAAAGACTACAACCAGTCAGACACTGCCCTGCGGTTCTATTTGTACTAGAACACAGAGAGATGAAGTGAAGCTTCATAGTGAAGCTACATATAGCCGCACTGCGCTGCCTCATTGCATCGCCTAATCTTCTGAAGAAGGAAAATAAAGAAAAGATAATCACAAAAGATGAAACATGTGTTGCTGAATTAATCCCATTGTGTCTCAGTGTATTGGCATTTTGCAAAGATGAACATAAAGTAACAGATGTAAAGGAAATTGTTTTTTTTTCTCTTACATAACTTTATACAATAATTTATTACAGTCTACAGCGTATAAGATGCTTGTCAAGTTATTCATTTCCTTTGAGCTCTCTGAGGGGTATGTTAGAGAATCTGGCTGTTATCTCATATTGATTACTGACAAAAGGTTATGAGGATGACCTGTTTTGCGCATCCATTTCATTTGCTCGTTATAATAGTTCCATAATGTAATTTTGATGATTTAAATGAGACATGAAAAGTAGTCAATATCACAAAGGGTAAACATTGCTGGCCTATATTATTTTGGAGTTAGAAAAAAGGTTAGGTGGTGTTGCCTCAAGTTACGATATATACATAAAACAGATGATACATTATGTTTTACTGTACCTAACCTTATTGTATATGTCGCTAATTACATTTCATAGTTTATATGATATTATTAATACTTTTCCATTTATATTCCTGTATGTAACAAAACTTTATGTAGCCAAGTAAAACTAGTTTCAGGTTTACAGTAAGTAATGTTTATGTTTGTCAAAGCATTGTTCAAGGTCGATGATACAAAGTTAGCATATTCATTTTGTCAAACATGCTGTTCCTCAGGTATGTGTGTGGAATTTGCATGTTTTTTTTTTTGCGTGGGTTTCCTCCGCATACTCCGGTTTCCGCCCACAATCCAAAGACATGCAGATTAGGCTTGTTGGCCTTCACATATAGCATGATATCTTGAACATTACATTCATTTTCAGTTAAGCTCAGGAACACATACACATACAGTATATGTAAGGTCTGTGTTAAAATGTCCCATCCTGCCAGTCTGGCCGGTCTAAAATGGCAATATGCAGTAGAACAGAAAGCACAATAAAATCCACAGAGACTGTTTTCATGTTCAGAGACTAATATCTGTTTGTGTGAACTGTATTGTGTTAGCTACTGCTCGCTTTTGTCACATTTCAATGTTAGCAGTAACAAGATAACCCTACTCCAGCAGAACACAGCACATGCACTGAGCAACTGGAATTGTCTAAGGGAGAAAATAAACAATCAGCATGGATATTACTCAAGCAGAGACTGTGTAATGATGCTACTGGGTTATTCACAGATGCAAAACAACTGCACTAATGAGTAGTAGGATGAAATATTGTGTAAGAGAGAAAAAAAAAAGAGTTTATAGCCTTCCACTCATCAGCTGTAAAGACTCATCAGCTACTGTATAACATGCTGAGGTAACATCTGACCAGGGAACACATTCAATCCATCCCAGTTTTTACAACAGTTCTTAGTTAATATGACATGTCTGAAAATGAATTATTATATTTAGTAGAAGAACATACAGAATAAAAACAGCAGGGTGAGCTGGAAGTATTTGATAATTTAGTAACATTTTATTGAAATCGGAAGGCCTACATACCATAATAAGTAAAGGACTATTTTAGATTTTAGAGTTACAGGAAAATTAATAAGCTAGTTTTAAATATGAGTCATTTTTGTACAAGAGTTGTCTGTAAGTTTGTTGTCTTGATTCATTTTAATTGGTACCTTTTACATTATTGCATCTATCCATATTGTGCAGTTACACCCCAGATGGAGCGCCCCAAAGTTCATTTTTTCAATGGTAGAATCATGTTTTATTTCTCACATTGCACAGCAGCAAAAAAAATTTATATTTTAACTTGACATGTCTTACGTTTCTGTTATCACGCTCATTAAAACAGCTAAAACTAGTTATGTCCTCACTGGCCACTCTTCTCACGTTATCAGGAATTCGCAATTCTCATTCTTAAAGATTCTCCAGTGGCATAAAACTCACTGGCCATTACAAATGCTGACACCTGAGACAGCCTCCATAAATCCCTTTACAGAATGTTGCCTTATCAATGCTTACAATGCCGTGAAAAGGTATTTGCCCCATTCCTTTTTTCATATATAATTTGTCAAACTTAAATGATTTAGATCATCAAACTAATTTAATATAGTACAAAGATAACCTGAATAAATACCAAATCCAGTTTTTAAATAATAATTTATTAAGAACTTTATTCACTGTATTTACTCAGGTTATCCTTGTGTAACTTTAATATTTGTTTGATGACAAAGTGTTTAAGTGATGTAAGTGGGTACATCTGTTTTCTAGCTCTAAAACAGCTCTAAATCTGCCATGCATATTTTTGTGTAAAAGTTGATGCTATAGACAAAATAACAGATCAGTATAAGAATATTAATTCAAACCTGTGATTTGAATTACAGCTGGAAATCATAGTAGTAGTCAGGAATTCTGTGGTATAGATTTTCTTTCTATGACACAAGAATCTGAACAAATCTGAAAGAATTAGACATTTTCTCAGATCAATCAAAATGGATTTACAATACAATGGAACCATGGATTACGAGCATAATTTGTTCCGGAAGCGGGTTCGTATTCCAAAAAAAAAAAAAACTCTCTAATGACACTCGCGTGAGCGCAGACTAACATAATCACTGCTGTAAAGTAAAATAAGAATAAAAAAACAAATGAACCTGCACCGCGACAGAACAGAGTTTCTGTGTAGAGCAGAGTGTGTGTGTCTGTGTGAAGCCAGGGAGTAGAGGTGTAAAAGCGAGAGAGTGTGTGTGTGTGTGTCGGTGTGTGTGTGTCGGTGTCAAAAAACTTGGCCCTCGTAAACCACGACATGCTCGTTTTTCAAGTCAAAATTTATAAAAAATCTTTGCTTGTCTTGCGGAACACTCATAAACCGAGTTACTAGCAATCCGAGGTTCCACTGTATAGAAATTCTGAAAACTTGTGTTTATTTAACACTCAATTCTTGATCAGTATTCCTTTAGCACAAATTACTTCTTTAATGTGGTATCGCATGAAGGTGATCAGCCTGTGGCACTGCTGAAGTGGTTTTTGAAGACCAGGTTGCTTTGATAGCAGCATTCAGCCCATGTGTATTGTTGGGTCAGGAGCTTCTCATCTTCCTACATACATAATAGATTACAGTATCTACCAGGTTCAGGTCAGGCGAGTTGGCCGGCCAATCAAGCACAGTAATACCATGGTCATCAAAAACAATGTTAATGGTAGTTTTGGCACTGTGGGCAGGTGCTGGAAAAGGAGATCAGTATCTCCTTAAAGCTTGTCAGCAGATGAAAGCATGAAATGATCTAAAAGATTCAGGTAGATGGCTATGCTGACTTTGGACTTATATAAAATACAGTGGATCAACACAAGCGGTTGACATGGAACCCCAAATCATCACAAGCTGTGGAAAGTTCACAATGGAAAATTAAAAATTTCCAAATTTTGGGACCTCCAAACTAATTGCATCCTGACAACATTTATGCATGGTGGCTCTTGATGCACTGGCTCCAGCCTCACTACATTCCTTGTAAAGCTCATACAAGCTGATTGAGCTGTAAGCCTTAATCATTTAAATTAAAACAAAAAGGCTTGAAATATTTTACTTTATGTGTAATGAGATAATATCACTTTTAAAATAAAAAAAATTATACAAAAGAAAAAAAACTTTAAGGGAATTCTTTAAGATACACTGTATATATTTATGTTGGTTCTGTATTTTAGGTATTTTGGGTTTTATGTTGAGGTTTTAAAGCAACTTTCTTTTTTTTACTAAGCCAGAAACTTGTATTTTTGTTGTTATTGTACACAAAATGGGGTTTGGACATTTTGCATATACAGTATTAAAGGTGACATATTATAGCCCTTTTCAAAAAGTGTACATAAGTCTTAGATGCCTCCAAGATGTCTGTTAAAAAAGTTCCAGCTGAAATACCAAGCATTCTGATATCCATCATATTACTTCTGTTATATAGTTTCAAATGCACTCAACTGTACTGTCTGTACCTTTAAATGTGCTACTCCCCCCTTTGTGGAAGTGTTTTTTTCTAGCCAATCAGAATAAAGTATTTTTTTGTCGTTGTACAGAGATAAAGTACTGAAGACCATGTTCGGAAAAGATCAAATTCGTGAATTGTGCATAATATGCACCCTTTAAGGCGAATTATTAATGAAACAGTGTTATTTATGAAACAATAGAAATCCATTTAACCTATTTTTGAAAGAAATGATATCTGTTTTTATTACTACAGTACTTATCTGTTGGGTTATTTCTGAGCTGTTGGTCAACTGGTCATGCTCTAATTTGAGAATCTGAAAATCCTAATAAATATAAGGAACAGAAATACACAGCAATAAACAGAAATACACAATTAAAAATATGTCTGTTAGAATTGACTTGCGTTTGAATGGGAATGTTCAGTCCCATACTCAATCCCCACTTTTCAATTTCAGCAAAGGGTGATTCTGGTATAATTCTTTTTTTCCTTATTTATTCGTTTATTTATTTATTTTTATTACAAATTTCAGTTTATATTTTGTTTAGTTCTTTAACTATGCATTTAAAAAAATGTTACTTGTTTCAATCTAATAGGGGTTTTAAAAGGTTTCTAATGTTCTGATCTAATAGAGGTATATCGAAAACCCTGTAAGGCCTATAATATGTGTTGTATATACTGTACAGTATTTATATGTGTGTTTAACAAGAATCCAAGCTGGACACTAAAACCTTGAACTCACCCGCTCTGCAGATTGTGCCGTCCCAAAGAAGATTGGTATGAAGGCAAGCCAAATAATGCAGGTGGTGTACATAGTAAATCCAATAGGCTTGGCCTCATTGAAGGTCTCTGGTACTCCTCTGGTTTTGATGGCATAAACAGTGCATGTGACCATTAAGAGAATGCTATAACCTAGCGAACAGATGAGTGAGAGATCCGATATGTCACATTTCAGCACACCGCGGGCGTTTTCAGGGTCCTGTGTGCGCTGCTCGCCATAATCCACAAACGTGTGTGGCGGGTCAGCAATGAACCACACCAACACACCCATGAGCTGCACTGAGATTAGACTGAAGGTGATGAAGAGCTGAGAGGCAGGACTGATGAAACGTGGCGCCGTCACTGAGCGCTTGCCCTGTTCAAAGATGCGGTGAATGCGGTTGGTCTTGGTGAGCAGTGCAGCGTAGCTGAAGCACATACCCAGGCCGAGGAAGAGCCTGCGGAAGGAGCACACAGCAAGTCCGGGAGCTGCGATCATAGGGAATGTGGTAATGTAACAGAGGAATATTCCTGTCAGAAGCACGTAGCTCATCTCCCTGCCTGAGGCACGTACAATTGGTGTGTCGTTGTAGCGTATGAAAGTGATTATCACAAATGTGGTGGCTATGATACCCAGAATGGCGATGAAAACTGGAATCACGGCCCAGGCAGAGTGCCACTCCAGCTTAATGATAGGGATGGGCTGGCAGCCAGTGCGGTTGTGGTCAGGCCGCTGCTCGTATGGACACAGCTGGCACATGAACTCGTTGGCCTGGTAGTGGTATCCTTCGCAGCGCTCACAGTGCCAACAGCATGGCACACCCTTTACCACCTTCTTTCGCTCCCCGGTCTGACAGGGCATGCTGCACACTGAGGCGGGCACAGATGAGTCACCACTCACCCACTGCATGACACCCATCTGGAGAGGTACACAAGTGTAATTATGGGTATCTGTTTTTGAATAAGGATGTGCTCTTAGTATGTTTTTTCAAGATTTAATTAAATGGAACTAATTGGAATTAAATGGAACTGTTTTAGCATCATCATTCAGACATAGTTAAAAGCAACAACCTTCTCATCATCATGGTCACAATAAACATTTACTCAAATTGACCTTTAACTTGAGCTTACAGTAATTCTTAAATCAGCAAAACATATCATTTAGAACAGGACACAAATGCCATTTCTCACATTTAAATGCAGCTGATCTGTCCAGTGCCCGATGACTTTGTACTCCGCAGAATCATTAGTCATTTGATACTGGAAGATGTCATATCGTCCTGGAGCATCTCCATTCTCGTTGAATGTTACAGGAGTTTTAGCACTTCCTGTAAAAAAAAAAAAAAAAAAGAGTTTATTAAATTTTAATCATAGTCTAATACAAAATTCGATGTGCCTGTCTACAGTGAAGAAGTGCGGATGTACTGCTAGCATTGATGTAAGCCTTAGAATAACAATTAACTGTCCCTCATGTGATAAAATATGTTAAGCAGACTATATGGTTACAGTCAGAGTGGGATTGGTGTCCAGGGTTATACTGCATGTGATATGCAATTCACTAATGCTTTTTTAAAGCCTCAGGAAATGTTTAAACATTATAATGCATTACAGCACACACACTGTGAGCCATGCTTGACTTTCTCCCCAGGTCTTTTGGAATTTCAGAGCAAGGATTTTAGGAGACAACAGCATGATTAGCGAGGACAATAATACAAATGAGCATCTCAGAAGACCGGCCGATAAGATGCATCATTAAAACGCCTGCAGAGAGACAGCTTGTACAGGAGCCATGAGCTTCCAGAAGTAAATGTCTACAAAAATATGGTCCAGCCGGATTCAGTCATCTGTAAAAGCTCATGAGTAAATTAAAACAGTCTCACATGCATTATGTCTAAAGCACTTTATTGCACCATAACACACATTTCACTGCTGAATCCCATTAAAACCTCCATATGTCTCCTCATCATAGCACATGGCTGTGACCATTCCTCAATCAGCAACATGAATTGCCCACTTTCGAACAAAGGCTGATTCGGTGATTGAATGACTACCGGACTCACAAGATGCTGTGATTAAACAAGGCAAAAATTAATCACAGGTTAGAGCCATTTTGTGAACTCAATTAGAAAGCTTCTATTCGTAATAGGCTGCATAAAACCTGACAAGATAAAATGGATGTTTCGGTAATTAAAAAAAATCAATCTATTAAAGATGGCAATTAAAGTCCTAACCTTTTGTAATTTAGACTTAATGTATGTACACAAGTGTATCTGCTTACTGACTACAATTCACCATGAGAACACCGTAAATCTTCCCGGATAATAAACCACCGTTAATCAGCAGGTTAAAAATAAATAAATAAATCAAATCAAATTCTGATTTAAACACTGGCCCTTAACACAGGACAGAGACATTACATTTCCCTATAATCACACTTCAAACACAAACTACACAGACTTTTTTTTAATGCTGCGCAGAAAAACTTTACTCACTTTCGCAACCATTCTCTTCCCTGCTTATCCTGTATGAGGTTGCAAGAAGCCCAGAGCCTAACCCAAGGAGCTCAAGGCATAAGGCATTATACACCCAGGACAGGGTGTCAATCCATCGCAAGGCACACAAGCACACACTCTAAGGAGAATTTGGAAATGCCAATCATCCTACTCTGCACATCTTTGCACTGTGGAATACTGTGGAAGTACTGGAGGAAGCCCATCGAAGATGAGGAGAACATCCAAACTCCACACACACACAGACCCGAATTGCAAGGTCACAGTGCTAAGCACAAGTCCACCATGCCACCCAGAAATGATTTAGCTTACAGTAATTTGACTGAAACATCCCAACACTAGCCTGTCTTAATTATGAACAGTTTCATTCCATTAAACCCACTTAGTGCATACTACTGGCATGTTTAGAACAGCATCTAAAGCATATGGTGTAACACAGAAATTAGCATAGCTCATGTGCTATAATCAACCGAGACAATGCGGTTTGGAGCCATGCTTCTTCGCAGCATCTCATAAAATTAAACATGTGTGTGAAGGCAATGGAGCACCTGCGACTGCAGATGAGTTGGCAATTGCCTACAGGCAGCTGTAGTTTGCAGAGATTCAGAGCTTCATGCTATTCTGGATTCATTTATTAGTTGCTTGTTTAGCCTGTCCTCTTGTCAGTTAAAAGAGTACAGTGAAGGCAAATTGTTGGTAAAGCAATGCAGTATATTGACACAGGAGACACTCTAAGGCATGTGCTGAAGACGCGTGATGTGTGGACATTCTAACTGAACATACAGTACTGTATAATTACACTTACACACTGCACATACAAGTTCACCTGCTCAGTATATGTAAAAATGTGTTCTGGCACTTGAATCGATTGTATTTCAGTGAACTAATATTTTGGATCTAAGCTTTCAGGTTCTTGTCACTGATAAGTATACACTGTATAGAAGCCAAGCTGCAGCATGTATAGTTATGTGAACAGTGCTGCTGGAATTCTATTATTATTTTTCAGTTGGAGCATACGCCTTATTTAATGGCTATGTTTTTCCCTAATAGAATGTTTCCTTCAACAATAAAACAATTTATACCAGTATGTATTTACACTGGCAATATTCTCAAGTGGAATGGTTATCAGCTTTCCTTCAGTAAATACACAATTTAGACAAAAGCATGTCTCAGATACTCTAGCAGGAGCTAGCAGATTACAACGTGAATGTGTTCCAAGAAACCCAGGTGATTTCACAACTGGAGTGCCATTTAGCCCTTGTAACTGTTGAGAAAATGTGCATTATTTATTCAAAAGATATATATAAACCCGGTTTAGGCAATAACATAATTTTCTACAAGGTTGTTTTGCTGACAATTTGGCTGCTTATTGCTATTATATGAGTAACAGGGTTGAAGTTTAATTTAGTTCTATAAATGATATTAAATTCAAATTATTCCTTAATATTACCGCTTGTCCATAATTTAGGTAACAGGGTTGATCTTCTAAAGTGAATTTACTGTACTCATTGATGTCACCATATAACAGTAAAAGGGAAAAAAGAAGGGAAAAAAAGATAGACAGAACATACTTCTTCTCTTTATAAACTTACTGGAGTATTTCATACATTTCATATAGGTGAAAGGATTTTGGTAACATGATATTGTGAGTGTTGCAGAAATATAACATACTTTTTAAAATATATATAATAGACATTAGAACCAGCAGCACTGTGGTGTAGTGGTTAGCACTGTTGCCTTGCACCTCCAGGGTCCGGGTTTGATTCCCGTCTCTGTGTGCATGGAGTTTGCATGTTCTCCCCGTGCTTGGTGGGTTTCCTCCGGGTACTCCGGTTTCCTCCCACAGTCCAAAGACATGTAGGTTAGGCTAATTGGAGTTCCCAAATTGCCTGTAGTGTGAGTGTGTATGTGTGTGTGTTTGCCCTGCAATGGATTGGCACCCTGTCCAGAGTGTATCCTGCCTTGTGCCCTAAGCCTCCTGGAATAGGGTCCAGGTCCCTGTGACACTAAATACAGGATAAAGCGGTATAGACGATGAGTGAGATGAGTGAGTGAGATATTAGAACCTTTACAACCTGCATTTTTTATTTTATTAATGTTTTAAGTACATTTTCTAAAACATGTACATAAACCAATCAGTCATAACATTAAAACCCAAAAACATCATGCCCAATATTGTGCAGGTTCCCCTTGTGCTGCCGGGGCAGTTCTGGTCCCTCAGGGCATGACTCTCTAGAGGGGTGAGCTGTGGTGTGTAAGGTGGGGCCTCCACTGATCACACTTGTTTGTCCAGTGAATTCTAAGAATGCTTTATTGGACTGAGATCTGGGGAATTTGGAGGCCAGTTCAACAACCTCAAACTCTTTGCCTCCTAAGCCCTGTAGATAGCAGGCTGTGATGCACTGAGTGTTCTAATACATTTCTATTATACAGTATCTATTATTGACTTTTTCCAGCAATTTCTGCTACATTAGATTTTTGTGGGATCGGCTCGCCTTTAATCCCCACAGAAATATTTGAGCCTTGGGTGCCCATGATCCTATCACCAGTTTACTGGAATATAATTGATAATCAATGTTATTCAATTCACCTGGCGGTGGTGTTAGTGTTGTGGCTGATCGGTGTCCTATATATAGGTTGTTGTGACGAACAGCAAGACACAAATGGCACCCTAAATCATAGAATCACCCAAAGAAGGAAACAGAAATTTACATCTACTGCAGGGTGTCCCATCCTCTAACCTCTATCTTATTGAGGACATCATCAACACTGTGCTTTCTTTCCCAGTATGAAACGAGTTTATTGAATTGGTTTGGCAGCATTTCTATCCTGCCTTTGAAAATGTCTTTTCTCATAGGAAATGTGGGGAACGTCCCTGAGGCATGACCTTTGACCTCATAAAGTTTTCCACAGTCTGGCAGCAATCCTTCACTCTGACAGAGTTGATATTGGATAATTTTGTCCTCAGAAATAAGGAAAATACGACCAATGGAAAAAAAAAGTGTAAGGAGAAAGAGGGCAGCATATGTCTATGTCATGCTCAGAGTCATACAATTATTTCAAATCTTGTACTATTTTTAATGTTGTATGCTCAGAAGTAATGTACCTTAAAGTTACAACAAACATGTCAAACCAAAAGCTCTGCATTATGTTGTCTGGAGCTGATTAAGCATTTTTGCATGCACTGTGGACCCTGTTGTCGCTTGTCTCACATCATTTTTTTGCATTTAGCCCTGATGATAAATATATGAAAAAAAAAACTCGAATTGGTTGGGGAAAAAATGAATATCAGAACTAGTGCCTGCAGCATGCCTCACTGTTCCTTGGAGTCACTTGGTGATATGGGCATTGCATTCTTGAAAAGAACACTCATTACAATACAAAATCCCTGGCATGCTACATTACTGCCATCATTTGTCAAATGACAGACTTTTCTTTATCCAAAACTAACGACTATCCTTGATCTTTCTCATGACACTAAGGAATTAATCTTGGAAAGATTCATTTGTTTTACCATGAAGATATATAAAGTTATCTTATTAAATTACTATTGCACATTATTATATACAGTACACATAATAGAAAGCCAGACTCCAGTCTGTTTTATTATGAGAACGCTCCTCTCCAAAATGCTCCTGAAAGGTTAAATATCGTGTGTGTGTGTGTGTGTGTGTGTGTGTGTGTGTGTGTGTGTGTGTGTGTGTGTGTGTGTGTGTGAATGTGTGTGTGTATGTGTCTGTGTAGGGGGGTGGGATCTTATAACACTTAGAACTATAGTCCATTAATAAAAGGTCGCTGGACCCAGCAAAGCTCAATATGCTGGATGTAATTTTAATTATTAAAATGAAAAAACTAAAATGTCTAAAGATACAATCGGAAAATGACAAACAAATAATTACATTTTATCCACATAAAGTGACATGCAGGCAATTGCATGAACTAAATGAAGGACTTGACTTTTGAATATGAATAGTTTGTCAGGAAAATGAGAAAACTCAATTTTTACAGTTTTGAAGAAAAAAAAAGTTTTCCTTCCAAACAAAGCATGAAGTATTGCAAACTGAGTCAAAAACATCATGTCAAATTTCAAAGCACCCAAATTCTCTTTTTCAAAAGCACATCACCCATGCATATTTAAAGTTATGTAACATTTCTTCTTTGCTTAACCAAAGTGCTTACGCTACAGTATTACACATAATTTAGTTAATTATACAACCTACTGTAGTGTTTGAACAACAGTCGCATTATGACCTTTTTTACAGAACCTATCATGGATGTTATTGCGCAAAACTTCAATACTGCTGGAGTGACTGCAATGGCAGTTATAAAGGGTAAACATCCATCTTTTGCCTTAAACATTCTCCAAAAACCCTTTAAACACATTTAAATCACTCAGGAGGTATAGGAAGCATATTTGCTTAACTGGTCAAAGCAACAAACCTTTGCTTTGCTCGTATTTGGGGTATTTAAAGCTTCTAAATACTGTTATATATCAGTTTTCAAATGACATTTTGTTACAGACATTGTGTGTCAGAAAATAATAATTTCCAAAATGAGGAAAAGTGAAAAAATTGTGTTTAGCACATTCTGCTGTTAAACTGTTCATACTGAGTAATAAAAAGATTCTTGATTGGATTAACTGCAACACCATCCAACATTATAAATAATAGCTACCTTATATTACAGGCCAGTTCTAACATGTTCCCTTAGATATCAGTACAAACCTTGTTGACCTTGTGAAGCTTTGTAAACCAATAAGTAGCAACAATGTGCTGGTTTGCAAAGGTAGCCACCAGAGGTGGGTAGTAACGAGTTACATTTACTTAAGCAACTTTTTGTAAAATTTTTTTTTTTACTTCTATTAGTAGTTTTACCGCACAATACTTTATAATTTGACTTGAGTAGATTTGTGAAGAAGAAACGCTACTCTTACTCCGCTACATTCGGCTACACTCGACTCGTTACTTTTCTAACCATTTATACGACACTTTAGATGTAGCAACAATAAATCACATGACTCCGTTCGACCAATCAGCCGAAATAACAATAACCGCGTCTAATGACAACACAGAAGGGGGGGGGGGGTACATTTTTTGCCAACTGGTAGCCACACCCAGACAGTTGAAGTGAAAGGATTATTGGGATGTAAAGTATGTGTGTCACATACTTTCTTCAAACAATGCTGACTTATTCATGTGGTTTCTGACACGTTATGACCCTAGGATATATAAAAATATGAAGTATAAAAAAGGAATATCACAAAAACGCAAAACAGAATGCCATAGAGGATCGAGTCAGTCCACTAACAGGTCACCAGAATTCTAACCACTTCTTTTCTTCAAACACATACACATGCTGCTCATTTACCTAGAGCATTTAAAAGTACATTCCATCCTGAAACACTTTAACTATGTTGATACTAAAGTATTTGTAAAGTGCTTACAGATTCTGGTGCAAATTCATTGGTTTATTGAAGAGTTTTTTTTTTAGAAGTAATGAGTTGTCTGCCACACAATAAAATCTCCAGACTTGATTTTAACACTTTCAGAGTTCATATGAGTCCCACTGGACCTATTGTATATAAAACACTGAAGGGTAGAATTCGATACTCTGTGTCTTCATTTAACACTGGGAATTTTTCTGTGCATGCTAACTTCACACAATTCAATGATCTGAGACATAAGTGATAATGATAAGATTTTACTGTTATCTCGTAATAACAAAAAAAAAAAAAAGAAAAGAGAGAAGCAAAACTCAATTTCTCTCCCAACATGTTCCAGTGTCATTCAGTGATTCAGTCCTATTAATGAGAAATCCAATGGAACAATGGCAACAATGGCAGCAAATTTTGAAGAAAAACGTCAGAATTCAGTGCAATCATACAAATACTGTGGCACTGCATTACAGAAGAGACTATGCTTGGCTAGTTAACTGGACAGATTGACAGACTAAAGCACTGCAGCAGCAACAGTCTTTCTAGGTAGAAAGGTAGCACAGGCTAAATCACATTGGTGCCAAAATCAGGAGAAAATCAAACCGGTTTGGGGGTAATTTAGGGAACAGTTAAATCTTATGTGAAAATAAAACAGCATGGCAATGAAAGAAAGTTTTCACTGAAAAGGTTATTTCAGATATTGAATACAAAATCATTCCCAGCCTGAAGCACTCTGCATTCTTACTGAAAAGTCTTGCCTATTTGTCTGCACGTCCAAGGCTTCTTTCCAACCTTTTGTGTTTTGATTCCTGGTTTATTAAACCAGCTTAACTTTTGCCTTAGCCTTAATTACATTTCATTTGTATTATCTATGCACGGACGTTTGCCTGTGCTTATGACATGTTTTAAAATCAACTTCTAGCTGCAATCTTAAAACTGTCTTAATTTTCTTATTAACAGTAGCATATACTGCACTGTAGTCTACAGAAGCATCGCTCAATAAGATGTGGGTGGGAGGTAGGAGAAAAAAAGGCGGAGATGTTTAAGATGAATTGGAACATAAGATATTAAAAAGATAATTGTGTTAATTAATAAAACTTTATATACAGTACAAATGACATTACCGGTATAGTGTATTTAAGCCACGTATGTCATTCAGAAAAGCATTTTTCAGAATACAAAACAACAACTGATAGCTAGAAGCTTTACTTGATAGCAACTTAAGATGTGGGAGTCTAGTACAAACAAGGTTAAAGAAGCAAACTTAAAGTCCACATGTCTTGACTGAATGAAAACATTCGGCTTAGTGAAAAATATAATTTGGGGTAAACTATTGCTTCTTGAGTCATAACATTTAGTGAACAAGACCCGGTAGTTGTGAAGAGACTAACTGTCCAATTAATTCTGTGCATTTCACTAAATTAACCCAAGACAGTGATGACTTTTCCTGAAATACAGACAGACGGGTCTAATTAGTGCTGAGACCTAGCTGTCAGAGATCTTTACTACACTGAGTGCATCACCCGGTATTGATCATGTATTTCTTTTCAAGCTAATCAGCACCCTACACACATTCTCTAAGAGCAGAGAGGATATTTGCTCTAGGTAGAATATATTCAGTGATTTTCCACCTACTTAATCAATTACTTACGTCTTATCTGGTGTGTAACTGAGAGAATATCGATAGTGGGGAAGACAGTGGAATGAAATGTTTCTGGGTCAAGGTTGGGGTTACAGCTGGAGGGTGTCATGTAAGTTGTATGTCCTTAATCATTAAATAAAGAGATCCCCTATACTGATGGTAGTGCTCACCATACATTTCAAAAAAGGGTAGAAAAAGAACATCAGGGACAGACTGATATTCTGCAAAAGGTACCGGCATTAGACTGCTGAGGATTGGGGTAGGGTTATTTTCTCTAATAAAGGTTTGGGCCGCCCAGGAAAAAGAAGCTTGTCCGGAGAAGAATAGGTGAGTGCTACTGTACCATCAGTCCTGGATCATGGGAACAGTAAAGCATCCTGAGACCATTCATGTGTGGGGTTGCTTCTCAGCTAAGGGAGTGGGCTCACTCACAATTTTGGCTAAGAACACAGCCATGAATTAAGAAAGGTACAAAAACATCCTCTTAGAGCAATTCCTCCCAACCATCCAAGAACAGTTTGGTTATAACCAATGCCTTTTCCATAATAATGGAGCACCATACCATAAGGCAAACGTGATACTGTACAGTAACTAAGTGGCTCGTGAAACAAAACATCAAGATTTTTGGGTCCATGGCCAGGAAACTCCCCAGACCTGAATCACTGAGAACTGGTCAATCCTGAGGAGGTGGGTGGACAAACCAAGCATTGATTATGCAAGAACGGGCTTTCGTCAGTCACAATGTGGCCTTGGCATGGTGACTGACAGCATGCCAGGTCAAATTGGTTTTAAAAAAGAGGGGTCAACACTGAAAATCCTGACTAAAAATACTGACTGAAAATACTGACTCTTAATGAAAACCTTAACTTGATGTAATTGTCAATAAAAGCTTTTGACACTTTTGAGATGGTTGTAATTATACTCTACTATACCATAGTAACATCTGACAAAAAGAACTAAAATCACTAAAGCAGCAGACTTTCTGAAAATGAATATTTGTGTCATTCTCAAAACTTGGCCATGTCTATATTATTGTTTGTAAGAAACCCTTTAAGGGGTCTTTATGCCGTGCTGACAAGCAAGTACATTTGGCTTTCAACATTTTATTTAACCACGCTATAATGATACATCCTTTTTACTTGACTATATTTATCATAAACTATTTACAGTATGTCCATTTAACTCACCTATGTGAGGAATCCTCCTGAAAGCATATGGCATAACGCAGGAATTAGTATAGCTCAAGTGCTATAATAAAGTGAGACTGCTGTTTAGAGTAATTCTCTTTTTTCAGCAGCTCAACCCACATATAAACATAAACAGTATGTATGTATGAAGGTAGTAGAGACTGCATATGAGTTGACAGTTGCCCACAGGCAGCTGTAGTTTTCAGAGATATTGAGTCAGAAGCTATGGCTTTGGTGCTGTTCTGGCTGCATTTATTAGCTGTTTGATTTCACTGTCCTCTTTTCCCACTATCATAGAAAACATTGAAAAGTAAAACCCTATTGTTGCAAAGCTAAAGTATGATCAAAAACCAAAGTACTGTACTTTGATATATTTCATGAGATGTTGACAGTGACTTATGTACACATTAATCTTGACTATATTATACAGTACCACTGTGAAGTACTGTAATATCGAGCAGACTTCAACACTGGGCCCAAACATCAAAGATGTACTGAGATGTTTCGGAACACAGTTGGCAGTGTTAGCCCTATGGTCATATCAGTCCTTGATGAATTTTATGAATCTTTTTTTCTCACTGCTGCACCTTTCAAATTGCATTTTCACATTTCTTAGGCTGAGCAATGCAATCAGGTGCTGCTTTGAAAAGCCTGCAGAATCCTACTTCCTATTTTGCTCTCACACCTTCCAAGGTGAGATAGGCATTCTAATCTTACCCTCAGATGACGTTAAGTGTAAGGAATAGAGGGGAAAGGCATAATGAATTTGAGATGGTCCAATTTGCTCTTACATACTGTAGCAGTGCAAAACATAAGCAGCAGATGAGGAAAGCCTTTGTGAAACCTTCGCATGTTTCTGCATTATTTAAAAAAAAATGTTTCAGTGAATAAACATTCATTTCATTCAAAAGCTTAATCGTCAAGGTCATTGATGGATCACATATGTGAACCATACAGAAACAGCGGATTTTGTTTCCCCCTTTTTTTGGTTCTTCTTGTTTCCCCCATCAGTATTTTAATAATTTTCAGTGTCCTGGTAATGCTATTATGGAAAGATTGCTTGACTCTAGGTCAGGTTTTAAACTATTTCATAGCAAATCTGTCAAATCATTGCTCTTGCTGTCTGGCATCCACCCAAAATGCAAGAGCATGCCAGACTATGCAATTTTAACTTTTTACAGATCACATGATAATTTTAGTTAGTGTATTATCCACCAGACCAAAATTAATTCCTGGCTATGCTGCAATGGTAATAAATTTTTATAATGCTGTTAAGAAGTAAGAAGTCTTTAAACAGATCTTTAAAGGTCCCATATATTACTATTTCTTGAACAGGTTAAGATACAGTAAGTCTCATCATCCCCCCAATGTGTATCTGTTATACCCCATTCCACTCTCTCCCATGTCTCCCGATTTGAAATCGGCTATAAAGTTGTTGTGGTCTGTACCACTTCAGTTAATTTGTAAATGTAGTGACCCCACATCGAGACGTAAACAATTTAACTGAATTCGTAAGGACATGAAAACGACTCTACCACAAATTTTGACACAAGGCAATGTTAGAGACACAATAAGGTTAGTGAGCCTTTAGGGTCTTTAATAATGTTATACCAAGTCATAAAGAATTTATATGATTGCATATGATTTATTGATCATGAAGCAAAATTACAACGACGTTATCGACTATTACCAAGTGTTAAAGCTATGATAACAAACTCATACCATTCCATTAACGGCTCGGAGGATTGGGACATACAGTAAAGACAGTGAGCTGAAGGAGTGCATAGAATATGGTACCATCAACCTTCCTTCACCAGAACCCATGATCAATGATGACAATCCCATACCTTATTTTATTTTTCGGTGATGACGATTTCACCTTAAGGACTTATTTGATTAAGCCCTGCAGTAGACGTGGACTTACCGATGAAGAGCTTGTGACCAAATACAGAATATCGAGGAGGAGACGCATTATCAAGAATGCATTTGGCATCCTTGCCAGTGACTGTATTTTTGTGATTAACATTTTGTTTCTTATTGTTAAATTGAAAATATAATGTGCCTTTATTGTAAATATAATTTGATGAAACTTGATGTGTAAATATGATAATGATAAACATTTATGAAATAAATTTTACTCATGTTTTCCAAAGTTTTAATAAATGAGATCACCAAACCACATACTGTATATTTAAGGAATAAAAATTATAAGGTAAATTTGTCATCAGCTTTTATTATGAAATTAAAAGAAATATCAAACCACAGACATTTTAGATTAAAACTTGAATATACTGTACTGTAACTTTTAATTGTGTTTAAGCATCACCATTTTTCTTAAAATATTACTTTGCTAATTTTGTCATCTCTTCCAGATACATTTAATACTAGGATATCTGGCTGCCGAATGCTGTGGAACAGTTAAGGAGGCTGTGAAGATTTGGTCGCAAATCTGGCTAGCGGAATGGGTGTATTAATGCTACAGCTTAAATACCCATCAGACAATGCATTTTTCATACCTTAACCTAATTTTATTTCACTCCTCAGAACAGTTTCAGTGTCTACGGATGTAAATTAGCTGCTAATTAGCAGAACAGCAGGGCTGGACAAAAAGTCAGGGGAGGGGATCTTCTTATATGAGGTCACAGTAGGGGAAAAATCTAATTGACTTCTTTAAGCCCTGGCCACTATAAAAATTTTAAAAATGAAAAAGCAGGGAATTTTTGTTTTGTTTCTGGTAATTTTGTTTGTATACACAAACACACACACTGAAGAACCATCTCATATCTAAAATGAACGAAAAGTGAACCTTGCCTAATAACCATTAAAACGAGCTAAAACAATGTGTACTTACTGTTAATATGGGAATAATTATATACATTCTTTCAGCAAATAGTATAGTAACAATGTTAAAAATGTAAGTGCAAGAATGCGTTGGATTTGTGGAAATCTACAAATAAAATCAAATGCTCTTAAGACACAAAAACATTGATGATGATGATAATAAACTAAAATAAAAATTAGGGATGAATTGATTCAGATACTGGTATCGGGAAACCGCCATGCTAATTCACTTATACAAGATGCCCTAGTTTGACAAGCAATACCAGTTACTATTTTACATATACAGTACTTAGTCAAAGTTGCTGCACGAATGAACAGACAATGTCAAATTACAGTTAACTCATAAACTAATAACTGAACGCTGGAGCTACCAAAGCAGATAAAAATCAAAGTGTGCTGTCACTCTGTCGCACTGTCTCCTGCCAGGAGCTACTCATAACCGGTCTAATGAATTAAATATAAATATACAGTCCATATTAAGAATGGAAAAACAACCTCTAAGAAACGCGATTCCATGAATATCATATAGACACAGCATATCAACATAAATATTAAAATTGCATTACAGAGTAAACACAATAGAACTAGAATATATCAAGGAAATGAAGAAAACTGTACAGTTATAGGAGTCGGTCTGAGTGCTCCCTAAGCAAAGTCACTTCAAATATATTAGTCAAAACCTTGTTAGAAATCACATCTTAAAAACTTTGCAGATGTATATCTTTTTAGTAGTGCAAGAACGAATCGATGAGAATGTTGTAAATGAATGTTTCGAGGATGTGAGAAGTCCACAGAATGCACATGAATGAAACAGATGAAGAAAATAAGCAGGCAGAGTTACAAAAATCTGCAAATATGAAGGAGGAAATGAATAGGGGGAAAGAAGAAAAAAGAGCAAGGCCCTGTTTATCATTTAAAAATGATCCACAGTGAAGGAAGATGAAATGGAGCAATGATGACTGCAAGGAAATTAAGTCATTACAAACATATGCACAATTCAGTCCTATAGAGAGCAAAAAGAAAGCTATTTCGGCTAATTAGAATTTGTTGATAACCATTAGAGACGAATCAACCAATAAAAAGAGGTATTTAGGTGTGAATGAATGGAACTGTAATGAAAGTTTTTTTTCTTCTTCTTCCTTTTTTCTTTGTACAAATACAGTATATAATCTGCTTTCTCACCACAAGTTTAGCAGGAGAGTTGAAAAGTAAGAAACTCACCATTAAAGCTGACATTGCGGATGTAACCCAGCAACTCCTTGCCATCAATGTTGCTCATGCGAGAGCAGAGTCCTGGGCTTCCGGAGCATAGGTCCCGGTGCATGCGATGAAGAGCGTGAGCCATGGCATAAACCGCATCCATCACGAACTGCACTTTCCCTTCCTGCTCGAAGCTGGAGTCCCTACCCACCTTCTCCAAGCCTAAAAGCATGCGAGATACACAGATAGTTAAAACAATGATAAAAAAAAAGAAGAAGAAAGAATTAGAAGCCAAGGCAAAATGACAATAAAGATGTGGTGGAAAAAGTGCAGATCAGTTTAAAGAAAGCTCGGGTAAAGAAATGAACGGTAGTTTTGCCTTTGTTTATGTTGCAAAATTTTCATGAGATTGTGACTAGTTACCTGCTAATACATTCATTTATACATCTTCCTAAGTTTTTGCATCAGGCATCTAATTTTGGAATTTAAACGCCTGCAATGAAAACCACAGTAATAAAAAGGTTTCATTTCAGATACACTAATCTGCTGTATATTTGCAAATGTCTTAACCTGCCTCTTGTTTCATTTCCAAACTGATCGCAATGCCATCATGTTTAATGATATATTTCAGAATATTATTTGCATATTTGTGTACAATGTGTGTATGTGTGTGTGTGTGTGTTGATCTGCCCTCTGAAGTACAAATATTTTCCTGTATTCTATTAAGCTGATTTACGTTTATAAGGAGATTAGGTAAAACTTGCTTGTCAATCTTATTTGCATTTATTTGTTATACAAAGCTATACTTGAGTTGAACCGTTTGAATTAGCCTAACCAAACATGCTTTTTCTGATTGAAGAGCATGGTTTATGGAGTCTTGTTTTAAAGTCTAAAGAATTTTGTTGTGGAGAAAATGGTGCTGGTTGCTTGGTTAACTCAGGCTTCTTATAATTATGTTAAGGCAATGTCACACTGCATTACCATGAATAAATGAATATGCACTAAGGAATAGTAACATGGTTCATTCTACATCAGTTAAAAGACAGAAACAACAAAACTACTATACTGTATATAGTAACAACTATACTGTATGAACAATGACACTTTAACAAAGAGACATACATGACAACCTATCTAACTTTAATTATGGTAAGTCATACCTTGCCCTAAATAATAGAATCAAGAGATTTAAGTGGGAATATACAGTGGAACCTTGGATCACGAGCATAATTGATTCTGGAAGTGGGCTCGTGTTCCATAACACTCATAAACCAAATCATCATTTCCCATAAGAAATAATAAAAACTCAAATTATTTGTTCCACAGCCCCCAAAAATAAATACATAAAAAATAATTAATACAATCTATAAAATGAAAATAAAACAAATTAATCTGCACTTTACCTTAAAAAAAGTACAAATAAATCCCGACAGATAAGTGTTTCCGTTGGTGTGCGAAACCCAAAACAAATGAACCAGCACCTTACCTTTGAAAAGAATCGCGACAGAGCAAAGTTTCTGTGTATTTGTGAAGCTGGGGAGGGGGTGAAAAGGCGAGAGAGCATCTGTGCATGTGTGCGTGTGTGAGACGAGCAGAGTTTCTGTGTTTGTTTGCAAAGCCGTGGGGGGTGGGGGGTGAAAAGGTGAGAGAGTGACGCTCGGTGTCAAAATAAGAGTCGCATGCGTGATACATGATACTCGGCGCTCGTAAACTAATACTTGCTCGGTTTCCGATTAAAAATTTATTCAAAATCTAACCACGTTACTTGCAATCCGAGGTTCCACTGTATTGAAGAGCTGCCTGTGTACTTTGTATTGTTCAAGAGAATAAAGTTAATAATACTGTTGTGTATTCTAATAATGTTATTCATCTGCCATGCTCACTGTTGACCTTTAGACAAGACAGATAACAAATATAGAAACAATGCTCCATATATTCTAGGATGGCAATAACTTGAACTAATTTCTTATTTAATAAACAAAGCAGCATTCAGATCAGAGGAGTTTATTTAACATCTATGAAAGTAGTATCAGGTGTCAGCGCTGTGTAAAGGCTAGCAACCTTTATACTAAATGGCTAGGGATAGAAGGACTGTTTATAGCTGCTATAACATAAGTGATAAATTAACTAACATGGACATTTGAACGCAGAATATGATTAAAGATTAATTTTAGATTATAGAAGAAGATATTGTATTTTATTGTACAGTCATGGCCAAAAGTTTTGAGAATTACATAAATATTGGAAATGGGAAAAGTTGCTGCTTAAGTTTTTATAATAGCAGTTTGCATATACTCCAGAATGTTATGAAGAGTGATCAGATGAATTGCATAGTCGTTCTTTGCCATGAAAATTAACTTAATCCCGAAAAAAACTTTAAAAATGGCTTTACAGGCAAGGATATTGTGGATACTAAGACCTAAATCAACAATTTATAGGATCATGAAGAAAGAGGTTCAGTTCTTGTTAAGAAGGCTTCAGGGCGTCCAAGAAAGTCCAGCAAGCGTCAGGATCGTCTCCTAAAGAGGATTCATCTGCGGAATTGGAGTGCCACCAGTGCAGAGCTTGCTCAGGAATGGCAGCAGGCAGGTGTGAGCGCATCTGCACGCCCAGTGAGGCGAAGACTTTTGGAAGATGGCCTGGTGTCTAAGAAGGGCAACAAAGAAGCCACTTCTCTCCAAAAGAAACATCAGGGACAGATTGATCTTCTGCAAAAAGTACGGTGAATGGACTGCTGAGGACTGAGACAAAGTCATATTCCCGGATGAAGCCTCTTTCCGATTGTTTGGGGCATCTGGAAAAAGGCTTGTCCGGAGAAGAAAAGGTGAGCGCTACCATCAGTCCTGTGTCATGCCAACAGTAAAGCATCCTGAGACCATTCATGTGTGGGGTTGCTTCTAATCCAAGGAAGTGACCTCACTCACAATTTTGCCCAAAAACACAGCTATGAATAAAGAATGGTACCAAAACCCTCCAAAAGCAACTTCGTCAAACAATCCAACAACAGTTTGGTGAAGAACAATGCATTTTCCAGCATGATGGAGCACCGGCACGGCAAAAGTGATAACTAAGTGGCTCAGGGACCAAAAAGTTGAAATTTTGGGTCCATGGCCTGGAAACTCCCCAGATCTTAATCCCATTGAGAACTTGTGGTCAATCCTCAAGAGTGGGGGGAAACCCACTAATTCTGACAAACTCCAAGAAGTGATTATGAAAGAATGGGTTGCTATCAGTCAGGATTTGGCCCAGAAGTTGATTGAGAGCATGTCCAGTCGAATTGCAGAGGTCCTGAAAAAAAAGGGCCAACACTGCAAATACTGACTCTTTGCATAAATGTCATGTAATTGTTGATAAAAGCCTTTGAAACATATGAAGTGCTTGTAATTATATTTCAGTACACCACAGAAACAACTAAAACAAAGATCTAAAAGCAGTTTAGCAGCAAACTTTGTGAAAACTAATATTTGTCATCCACGGCTGTATTATACTGTATTATTGCTGTCGCATAAGAGCAACAGAAGATTTTTGCACATGCTTTCAAAGGAAAATTATCAAATTTCCTTAATAATACATGCTAATTTTTTTATTCCTTTTTTATTCCAAACTGAGTTTGTTATGCTATCTTTAGTTTATCCAAAGTCCTCCAGCTTGAAAGAAAAGAAAAAAGATTCTTTGAAAAATCAAACAAACAAGGAGTGTGAATAGTAATATGGTTTAAAGCTGATAAATTGAACATGTTAATAGGAATGTCATTGTTAACAAAATTAACAAAGCATTTCCCCATACTCTCCTCTTCAAAAAAAAAAAATAAATAAAATAAAAATTATATATATATATATATATATATATATATATATATATATATATATATATATATATACACACACATATATACATATACAATTGGCAATACTTTGTCTTCTTTTACCGCATCAAGCTCTAACAACGGGATGTGAAAGATACAAGATTTCTTTTCATCATATTAGTGATGAGTGGCATAACGCATGACCGACAGATTAATCAGTGAAACTCGGATCTCAATTTGCCTTCACTTAGAGGGCTAAATTTAATTTACCCTCACTGATACTACTGAGCATCTGCTTTGGCTCTCATAGCTTCTTTCTTGTCAGCGCAGATGGACCTTGCTGTGTTGCAATTTGATTAGAAAATTAGATAAATGACAAATTAATTAAAAGAGGTCATCCTTTGTGATCAGTTTGATAAAGAACAAATGGATCTCCTTTAAACAACGGCGCTGAATACATTTCCATTAATGCGGCGGAATACATCTCTATTAATACAGCTGTTTATCACAAATGTTGAAAAGCTTGTCAGGCGACGTAACAGCAGCACTTTGTTAGCTGATAACAGGCAATTGCTGTTGAGTTTCCTGATTTATTTTCAGATGGGAACAGGTACTTTGTATAAAAATAGTGTCTTGCTAAAAAGCAATGGTTTATTAATGAATGATTATTTAAATCATACTGCAATAACACAAATATTGCCCGAGCTAAGTAAACTAGAAGATGAAAATCTGTTACTATTATGCATTTCCAAATCCTACTGTATGCAGAAATGAATATAAACTCAATTAAATTCAGTGCACCATTTTAACAGACTGTCAGATTTTCACATTTCCTATAGCCATTACATTAGTCATTCAATAAATCTTTTGCTAAAAGCTTTGAAACTGTCATATGAATCATAGTGCAGAAGAGTGTCAAGTATCCAAGTCCATGCATCTGCATTCTGTAGATCTTTGGAGTATAGTCATTCTGTAATGACACAAAGCCTCTGCTTTGCTCATGCGGTACAATAAGCAAGTGCAATGACCCACATAAAATGTACAAAAAAAATTCTATGATTGATCTTAAGAACACTTTAAGGAGCACATACCAACAGGAAGAAAAAAAAAACATTATTGTTGCGCAGCACATGAATTCTGCTGTAACAAAGAGTCAGTGTGATACAATCTCAAGGCATTTACAACTCCAAATAGCGCACCGGAATTGAAGTCAGGGCAGGTATAGCCATCAAAATTTACAGCCAACTAAGGCAAGCTAAGAAGATAGAGTGTTCAATAAACAAAGCAGGGATGAGTACCATGAAATCCATCAAAATAATAAGGCTACGAAATGCACAAAGGGAAACACGATGGCAATGACAAGACTTTGTATAGTGATGTGATGAGAGTGGTAGCATTTATGTGGTGTCTTGGAAAATGTTTTGACAGTTTTTACTATCTATATACAGAACTGTGAAAAGTCTTGAGCCACCCTTCATTTCTACATTCATATTTATTTAAGTAAAATTAAAGAGATGGTTCGGCACAGTGGTTTAGTGGTTAGCACTGTGGCCTGGCACCTCCAGGGTTGAGGGTTCGATTCCTGCCTCGGGGTCTGTGTGCATGGAGTTCTCCCTGTGCTTGGTGCATTCTTCTGGGTACTCTGGCTTCCTCCCACAGTTCAAAGACACACATGTTAAGTTAACTGGCCCTTCAAAATTACCCTAGTGTGTGAGTGTGTGTGCAGCCTGGGATGGAATGGCACCCTGTCCAGTGTGTACACTGCGTTGCTCCCTAGGTCTCCTGAGATCCCCCATGACTATGTACAGGATAAACGGTATAGAAGATAATAGAAGATAAGACACAATTTAAAAACTGGTTGTTTATGTAACATGTGCAACTGCAGCAGCAACCTCATTTCCTCTTTCGTCTGTTTCCAACATCTGGCACCATCTGCACCTGTTTCTCACTGGTTCATGCCTTAAGTTAGATGTTTTTTTTGTTTGTTTTTTTTATGCATTAAATGAGTCATAGGTCACTCTCTGGCAAATCCAATCCATGCCTACTTGATTGGTTCCATGTACAAAATAATTCTACTTCCTTCTTCACCATGGTCCAATAGTGTTCTACTGGGTTTAGGCTTGGGCATGATGCAGGCTCTAGGAGATGAATAGCTTTGTCACATAGCCAGTTTTCGTTAATATTTTTAGTTCATTAGCACGAATCCTAAGCCAGGTGGGATAGAGCTAATCAGTGAAATCACCTGTTCTGTGCATGAGGAGAACTAACACATATTTGGCCACCAGACACACAGATACACACACATACATATAAATGACAGACTTTCCCGGACCGGGCCACAAGACAGCCAGTGGTGAAGGTTGTTACAGGAAGGGCATGCAAGGTAAAAACCTGCACCAAATCAAACATATACATAAATCAGATGATCCACTGAGGTGACTCTTAATGTACACAACTGAAAGAACATCAACGGGCTTTACTGAACTTAAATTGGCATCATACTTGTTCTTATCTTGCATTTAAAAGTCAAAAACAAATTCAAAAGGGGAATTAAACTAAATTACTGGCAAACTGCAAAGAAGGTTAGGTTACAGTGGGAAATGAGTTTTCACTTTGATTATCTACATAAGAGCTCTTCAGTCTAATCTGCCTCGGACATTAAGGCTGAAGGCGTACATTCCAGCCATACAGGAGTCACACCTACTTACACTCGTTTAATCAGTTCATCCAATCAACTATCAAGTGCGTCTCCTATTTGTCCGGAATGAAAGCCTGCAGCCACACTGGTCCCCTGCGATTAAGAGTGAGGACCTCTGATCTCCATCATCCACATCAGTCTCTGGCTCATCACCTGAGATAACAGTCACTCGCCGCATTTAAGCCTCATCACCGTCCCCTCACTCAACTGATCTCTGTCCACACTGATTAATGCACTCAGTTCTGTTGACTTCTTTATTCATGTTTGAGCAGGTTCTATAATCATTTGTCCACCATTGTCTGCACAAAGTGTGATTAGGATGAGCAGGAGCACTGCTGACATTTACAGAAACCGTATCTAACCACAAATTCAACTGATTTCACTTATGTCCATGTAACAATGTGAAAACGTATGTGACTACCATAAATATATCAAGCTTTTAGATATCCTTATGAAGACTGACTGCACCAACTGCTGAGTCTGTTAAACTGCCGGCTTGCTCAGTATGATGTTTTTCAGGGAGACATCAAGGCAAGTTTAGAAATTAACCTTAGTAAGGAATAATTCACAACAGACCATGTGGTTATATAAAAATAGTCCGATCCAGGGTGCTGCGGAATATTTTTAGCACAGTCTGAAGTAGACTCTTTCACTCATACCATTTTGATTCGTCAACAGCATTTCACACTTTTTAACAGTTTACAGTTACACATATGTCCACCAGAATGTCAGTGAGAAGAAAGCAGTTATTAACAGTCATTTCCTCACTAATTTCTATTTTAATGCTCTTGAAGTTGAATAGAACTTATAGCTTATAGAGTTAATATAGCTTGTCATATTACAGAGAAACCAGAACTCACAACGTCCTCTGCTCTAAATAGTCTCCCATCCTGAGAAAGTGCTGCCCGTTTCAAAGTACAGTCACCTAAGAATTCTGACATCAATCCTAAATATACAGCTATTAACAGAAAGCATCACCGCATCAATTATCATACAGAATCATATCTTTATGCCATATATTTATGTTTTCTGTAAGTAGAGATGTTTAAGAATATTACTGCCAGAAAAAAAATTGAACGAACATACAATCACCCAAATGAGGATAGATTTCCTGTTGAATCTGGTTCCTCTCAAGGTTTCATTCTATCGTAAGTGAGTTTGTTCCTGCCCACAGTCGCCCCCGGCTTGCTCATCAAGGATGAACTGCTAATTATACTTTATATATACACTAATATATTACCATATTTTGTTCATTTTGTAAAGTTGCTTTGTGACAATGTCCATCTTAAAAGTGGTCAAATTTTAGATTGCTCTTACATTCCTAGATTACTATAATATGCTTTTCCAAAAAAAAAAAAAAAAAAACAGAAAGGCACACACTGTAATATTTAATTGGACCACCTTTTGCTTTGATTACGGCCCGCATATGCAGTGACATCATTTCGATAAGCTTACGCAATATCAAACCATTCATTTTCATCTAGAAGCGCGTTCATTTCTCTCCAAGATTTTGTATTGATGAAGCGAGAGTCAGCCTGCTCATACTTTCACTAATTAACACAGCTGTTGTTCTACTGTTTTTATATTATTTCACCAAACATGTAAGTCACATGACACGTCATCTCTAATCATGATCATTACTTTTTTTTTTTTCCTAACCACATTTCATCCTCAAAGATGATGGTCCACCAGGTTTTATTTATGCTTAATCTCAACCCAATTGAGTAGTTTCAGTAGTCTCAATAATTGTTTTCTTTACTTGATGCAGTGCAATAATAATGACACGGTTGTGTAAGAAATGAGAAAATACTCACTGCATCATTTATAGTAAAAAAAACATGTAATCACTGCAATAATTATCCAATGGAAAGCTCGAACCTATTTGAGTAGTTAAATCCAGGTGTTTTTATTGGTGTGTGTGTGTGTGTGTGTGTGTGTGTGTGTGTGTGTGTGTGTGTGTGTGTGTGTGTGTGTGCGTGCGTGCGTGCGTGCGTGTGTGTGTGTGTGGTGGGATCTATCAAAAATTTTGCATTTTAGCATTATGTCTATAAATAGGAAAGACGGACTTGAACAGGCAAGGTGCAACATCTCAACTGCTCTTTATAAAAGAAACAGGTGTGTAGGTGTGTGCAAAAGGGCATCATGTGTTAGATTGCAGAGGAACTGCTATGTTGACAGAAACAATGTTAATCAATGGAAACTGGTTGACATATTGTGTTTACTGCCTGCTTGGCTCCGTTTTTATGGATCCTAACAATGTCTGTCAACCCTGAGAATCTTTTCATGGTCTCCTGAGTATGTCACTGACTCATTTGGGCAGACATAGTTTGGTAGCTTGATCTCTTGCCAATGCTGATCATGGTGCTTCTAACTCAGTCAGCCTTAACGGACTTGGGAATGCAGAAACTGACAATTCCTTTGAGCTCTCTTAATGACTTCCTCATTGCCTGCATTAAGAAATTAAATATTTATGTTAGCCATAAACAAACAAGTGCTCAATTATGAGAAGAAACGTCTTGTAATGCTGTCGGTTTGGAAGAGTAACTCGAGCTTCTATAGGACAGGATGCACGTGCAGGATGCTGTATTCCATTCCTCTGTTTACATTTTCTCCACATTTACAGGAAATATAAATTAAGCCACGAATTTGAGTACCATGACAGTGAACTACTTCTGGGGTAAAATGCATGACACAGAGCCACTTTGTTTGTCATCACTTGAAGGCAGGAATACACTTTTATCAAGAGTTCATTATAAGGAGGTAGTGATAAAATGATACATTATTGTAACGGAGACGTATCAGTCAGGAATATCAAGGATCTTCATTCCGGTTGAAAATGCAGGGTATGAATGTGATGATTATACATGAGTAATGTTTCACGGGTTGGTGAACAGTGAAAATGGTAAACATTTCTTTTTCTATATTGAATCATTCCTGCAGGACGGGAGAGTTAGAAGAACAGGTGTTTCAGTCATTGTTTCACTTGACAGCATACATCCATTTCTGCATTGCTCTGTGTTTTGCGATAATACTAGGAGCGAGGTAGGGAAGGCAGAGAGTGAGCCATCAAATTCAGCTAAAACTGAAAGAAGGCACTGAACAAAAGATCATGCAATATTTATAGCAATTTTGATATTTCCCCAAAAAGCATGGCTAACGGTGTGCTTGACGAAATGCCTTAGAGTGCCCTCCACTTAGCAGTCATCTTTGGCTCACTAACAGTCCTTCCCTTGACACCCATTTTGCTCTCAAATAAAGGGCACAGAGCCATTAGAGGAAAGGCTAGTGGCCAGGAACAGAGTGAAAAACACCACCGACAACAGGCAAGGTTTTTGTTTAGATGCCTATTGATATGGAAATGTTGTGAATCAGACTCACGCTAGCAAGGGGGGAAAAAAAGAAAGAGAAGTTTAACTAAATGGGTCACATTTGAAAACAGTCAATGCGAATTTTCATATGAACATAAAAATTTTTTTGGAAAATGTGTGCAAATATGTCAGCCCATTAGGCTCAATGTAAAAACACTGAGTTAATAGCTTTTGAATAAAAGGCTACTATGCAGTGGAATAATAATGCTCAATGGTGCATAAATCTCCAATCAAATATTTATAAACCCTGTCCAAATGTGCCTCTAGTGTATTGTCTTTCAGACGTTGAATATGAATAGGTATACCACTTTGTCCACTTTTTATGAAGCAAGGCCACAGCCCTTTGGCATTTTCTAAGCCTAGGTGCGTTTTCTGTTCAATTACTGTGATGCATAAACTTTAAGAGATCCACTACAATTTACTCTTATAAAATATCCCCATCGGTTGACTTAACGCAGTTCTGCATTACTGTGACCTCACCAAACAGTAGTCCTTACAGTTCTGCTACACTGGACATACAGAGTGTATAATTGACAAGACAGATGCAAATATCCAATTCCTCAGCTCTGTAAGGACACAAATCACATATTATCACTGTACTGTATGTACAATATGGTATGTTACATTACTATATTTATTTTTGCTTAATTGTTTCTAGTCATATCCTCATTCTCTGAGAAAAGTCTGCCTAATCTTATGCCCAAAATTGGTGAAATCATTGGCTTGTTTTCCCATTATTGGAGGCATATTAGGGATGGAAATCACCAGGGACCACACGATACAATATTATCATGATACCTACAGTAGGTGCCAATTCAATTTGTATCGTGGTACTTTAAGTATCACAATTTTATTAAAATCCTGTTTCAATATTACTTTTCTTTCAGATTTTGGAAATAATTTAGGAAATAATTTGTTCCTACCACACAGGATGCTGTGCTGCCTGTCAAAGTGCGAATATTTTAGAGTCTGCAGGATTATAGATTAACTACAACATTTTACCACCAAACCACCAATTTCAAACATATGTATGTAAATTTAAAAAGAATTTTTAAAAATCGGTTTCGGAATCAGTATGGCATTATATGTATTGTCACACAAAAGAAACATGATGCATAACTGAATTGATTTCTCTCCACGTCTAATGCATATGAATTCAAACCACTCATGTCTGTCAGTTTAAATATCTACTGAACAGCAAAAGAATCTAAGTGGACTTCCACTTTCGACGAAATCTCATTTCTCCTGTTTAGCTGTGAAGGGTGTGATACCTGTAAGTACACAAAAGCGGACAATAGAAATGTTCTACATTCTATTGTTCTACATTATAATTATAAAAAATCATAATTATAATTGTTTTATATAATGCTTGCGAATGCAATCAACGTATTTTAGATCAAATGTTTGGATAAAAAGTTATTATGCCTCAGCTTGGTTTTAGCTGTATGCAAAACCTCGACTCTGATATGTGACCTAAATGGACAAATTACAGGGTATGAGCGAACTGACTGTAGAGAAAATGTACTGTACATTTACAAGTGCATCTATTATAGGCTTGGAATAATATGCATTAAACTGACTAATATAAAATTTTCACAAGGATACTTTTCCTTTAAAACACGTTGGTGTTAAACAACAGGTGAAATGTGTAATACCATACTTCAGGCTTTTTCCTGAAGTATAATTTAAGTCCACATAGTTTTATAATGCCTATATTTTGCCCATAGTCAAGGGTATTGTGCCAAATTGCCTGCTCAATCTAGAGATCAAATTCTTTGTCACTGACCTTCAGTGGAAGTTCTTAGAGGGAAAATGTAATCTAGATAGACCTTTAATATTTATATATCAAGCGGCACGGGCATGACCTATCCCGTTTTTTACAACATTGATCTTTTCATCTCAATTTTGCATTTGGACTTTTGCCTTTACTTTCTTGAACTAAATAACGTCTAATTAATTTATTTCATCTACAAATATTGCAGCTGACATTGAGGTTTTGCAGGGCTTCTGCTGTACAGTTTCTCTGCAGTCATTCAGATTTTGATGTCAGCAGGGCCTGCTGTGCTGCAAGCCCCAGGCTGCCCATATAATTACTGTGTTACCGTATGTACAGGGTTTTACCTGCTCCTGCATGCAAACCAAATCAGTGCTCCATATTCTTCGGAGCATCTTATATAACATTCATACCAATATTACAGTCCATTGGCCTTTGTTGTTTTGTACTCAAAATAATAATAATATTAATAATTTTCAAGAAAAGATTCATTTCCTGTCAAGCATATTTTGACATAAGTGAGAGTAAAATTTAATTAACTGAAACATAAGTGGAGATTTAAAACCTGTTATTACTACTGAGTGGCAGGCATACTGTATGTTTGTGAGCGGTAAACATCCAGGTGTATTCCAGTTAGTTTGTGAAACTTTTCTCTCATTATTAGGCTGACACTTCTGATAAAATTTGCCCTATTTGCAGGCATCTGGCATACATAATATGTGAAGTAAAGTGCTGAGTGCAGTATAATGAATGCAACACGAAAGCAAAATCACACTTCCTGCTCCCTGTCAGCTCTGTGCTTCAGCTCTGAAAACACATATGAGCATCTGACATTCCAATAACATCAATTTTCACATATTTGGGGTACTTGGAATGATAACTGGCACAGATGCACACAAATTTATATTCAACACACCTACACATACACAGTGCTGTAAATCCAAGCATAAGCAAGTCACGAGCACTGAACAGATGTTCAGAGGCTTTCTCTCTCTAATCTCTCTCTCTCTCTCTCTTACTCTCTCTCACTTGGGCTCCCTATCTCTCTCAGGTGGTGATGAACCAGAGGTCTTGCTGAATCAGCTCTCTGTCCTGCTGTATGATTACTCCACAGACCCAGACAGGCTCTGATAAAAACGAATTTACCATGCTCTCCTAAAACTCAATCTCAACCTGATAATACAATCAGTTCGATCCGCTGCTGGTAGAAAGATATTTATTACTAGTGAAATTAAAGTAGATGCCTGTGTCATTTCAGTTCGGCTCACTTCGCCTTATTGACATACATTTGTAAATCTAGTTGTTTAATATGTCTGGAGGATTTGCTAAAAGTAGCAGCATCCTGAAAAAAAAAGAATCCCAGAATCAGGTCGGATTATTTTCCTTTGTAGACGAGAACACCGTAGTCAGCACACTGTAGCATTGTGCAGATAATCGCTCAATGTATCGAGGTCTTCGCTGTGTGTGTGTGTGCGCGCGCGCGCGTGTGTGTCCGCTGTATAGGTTTTGCCAGACTCAATTTCTTATTGTCCGTTTTTGTTACATGACAAGGGAACATTTTTTCCCCACTTTAATGATATTTTCCTGCTCACGTCCTTTATAGGAGAGATAATAATCAGAGTATCTGTCTGTGTGCTGTTGACAGAGGTGTCTGTGTGCAATGAAGTGTTCTGAGCAGCTACATATATTTGGAAGCAAGAGAAAAAAATAAAAAATAAAAAATTATACAGTGTACAACAAATTTAGGAGTGCAACTCCTCAATTTGAAAAACTATACACATTAAGTATTTTTTTAAAAAGATCAGCAACACAGATAGAGAGCGAGAAAGACAAAGAAAGACAGAAACAGAAAAGAGAGAGAGAGAGACAGACAGAAAAGGATGGAAAGAGAAGGAGAGACAGAGAAACAGGGACCGCTGGAGACTAGTGTGCTGCATCCACAGCTATGTAATTATTCCTGTTATGTCAAATAACCATGCCAGAACAATAACCACGCAATCACAAAAGAGCCCTGGACGTTCAGTGCTCTCTGTAGCGCTACTGATGCAAAGAAGAACAAGGGAGAGGGAGAAAGCAAGCAATTCATGTTTACAAAGAGAGAGAGAGAGAGAGAGAGAGTGTTCACTTCTCTGCCTGGTGTGTACACTAAGCTGCAGTATTTCCCAATTTAAACAAGAAAGTATGAAAAGTTTTCTTTCCCTCCTTGCTTTTTTCCACTCCAAACATACAGGGGTTGGACAATGAAACTGAAATGGCTGGTTTTAGACCACAATAATTCATTAGTATGGTGTAGGGCCTTTTGCAGCCAATACAGCATCAATCCATCTTGGGAATGACATATACGAGTCCTGCACCCTGGCCAGAGGGATTTTGAGCCGTTCTTCTTGCAAAATACTGGCCAGGTCACTACGTGATGCTGGTGGAGGAAAACATTTCCTGACGCGCTCCTCCAAAACACCCCAAAGTGGCTCAATAATATTTAGGTCTGGTGACTGTGCAGGCCATGGGAGTTGTTCAACTTCACTTTCATGTTCATCAAACCACTGTGTCACCAGTCTTGCTGTGTGTATTGGTGCATTATCATCCTGATACACGGCACCGCCTTCAGAATACAATATTTTAATCACTGAGTGCACATAGTCCTCCAGAATGGTTCGGTAGTCCTTGGCAGTGATGTGACCATCTAGCACATGTATTGGGCCCAGGGAATGCCATGATATTGCAGCCCAAACCATCACTGATCCAGCCCCATGCTTCACTCTGGGCATGCAACAGTCTGGGTGGTACGCTTCTTTGGGGCTTCTCCACACTGTAACTCTCACAGATGTGGGAAAGACAGTGAAGGTGGACTCAGAGAACAATACATGTTTCACATTGTCCACAGCCCAGGATTTTCGCTTTGTCACAAGTGACCAAAGGTTTGGCTTTAGCAGCCCGGCCATTTACATTGACCCTGTGGAGCAGGGTCAAACTGTTTTGGTGGAAACAGGAGAGTTGAGGTGCACATTTAATCCTGCAGTGGGTTGGGCAGCTGAGGTTTTATGTTTTTTGGATACAGACATCCATTTTAGACAGCTTCCTCTGGCGCCCACAGTTACTCCTGTTGGATGTGGTTTGTCCTTCTTGGTGACGTTCCCTTGGATGCCGTGGCTCTTGATACATCACAAAAACTTGCTGTCTTGGTCACAGATGCACCAGCAAGACGCGGACCAACGATTTGTTCTCTTTTGAACTCTGATATGTCACCCGTAATGTTATGTGCATTGCAATATTTTAAGCAAAACTGTGCTATTACCTTTACACTCTGCTCTTACTGGTGGAATGTGCAATCAATGAAGATTGGCCATCAGGTTGTTCAAATTTAGCCATGAAACCGCCAACACTAAATTGGCCAATGTTTCAGTTTCATTGTCCAATGTCTGTACATGGACAATTCTTTTTTTCTTTTATATATAAATATATATTTTATATATATATATAAGTCTAACAGGAGTTGCATATATATATATATATATATATATATATATATCTTATTTCTGTGTTTCATTAATAATGTTTACAATTGCAGCATAAAGAAAAATACAATACAAAGATAAATAAAAATCAAATACAGTGGCATATATCTGTCATCAGGGAGGCATAATACAGACTCAGAGATCCAGACAATCTTAACTCTCTAAATAGCAGAGAATATGCCAACAATGTGAAAAAAAATGCACTTCCTTAAACAATGTGAAAAAAATGCACTTCCTTAAAGATTGCCCAAAATTCTATAAAAGAAATATATGAGGGGTGTCCGACTCGTGCCCTACAGTAAGTCTCTTGGGATAGGCTCCAGGCCCCTTGTAACCCTGAATACCGGATTAAGAGGTATAGACGATGAGTGAGTGAGTGGGAGATATGACGTGTGTTCAAGGCAAACCAGGACTTTTGATTGTGCAGAATAACAGAGCACAGTTATTAAAGTAAAAACTAGCTTTATTTCTTCATACCGTATATCCCCTGCTACACTAATGTACTTAATACTTACTTAATACTTAATGTGCCCAGTGTTTCACTAGTTCTTGAAGACATCTGTAAATACAATATCAGTTTTATGAGAATTTTCATCACAAGTCCCAGTTTGACATGAACATCCCTGGTAAGAATAGTCAGTAACAAGTCAATTCAGTAGATCATTTATACCTGTTAGGGGAACAATGAGGGCTTTACACTGTCAGCACAGTGCATCCTCACCTGCCACCCTCAGATGAAGTGAACTCTCTCTCTCTCTCTCACTGTGCATTTGAAGGAGTGAGCAGAGTCGAAAGCAACTTTAAAAACTTTTATATCCTTGTTCTCTGAGCAAAGTGGTATGCGTGAGACTATGGCTTAGCAGTAGGAGAGGTGGTAGGGTTAGGGTTAGGCAACATCATGTCTACTTCCCGTATGAACAGTGCAATAGTGATCTTCCTTAATGATGTGAGTAAAGTTACTGTTATTGTACAAAAAATGGTAACGTTACACGGGTTACTGACAAATGCACTTCATTTATGCACACCGACTAAAAAAATCATGTTGTCGAATGTCCCTCCTTTTAATAAAGATGAAATGATCGTTAAATAGCTTTTGCGCTTTGACAAACTAAGATGAAACCATCCTCAGTTTAAGCAACTGGTGTTATTTTGTAGAACAGCCTATACTGTATAATACTAAATAACGGGGTAGAGGACTTAGACTTGGTTATGAAGTACACTGTTTTTATAACAACAGATGCGGGAGTGAAATGTTTCGACTGTGGTGAAACAGGACACTTAATCCGAGCATGTTCTAAACTGATAAATATGGAAGGGGCAACTTATGGAATATGGAAGTGTTTTGTGTTTTTTGGGGAAATTTTTTTTGGGAAGACATTACCAGATCACTTAAATCTCTAGTGGGGTAGAACTCCTGTGGAAATCAAGACCACATTCGGGCTCTCAAAAGGAAAAAAACTGCGATGGCTGATCTGCTGGGTATAACAGTGCAGTGGGAGCTGGTCCGATCGCTCTTTAAAAGCGCAACGGAGATTGATACTCCTGTTAAGTTCTTCCTCTGTCTTGAATAAAGAAATGGACAGAAAAAGTGCATACATGCCGTATGGAAAGAATCAGGAGACAGTGGGTTTCTCTTCAAAATTGTACAAATGAGTGAAGAAAAATTTCTTCAGAAACTTCCAAAACTCAAGGAAGGGATAACAAGGAAACTTGATAGCGAACTTACACTTGGCGGACCTTACACTTGAGGCCATTTTCCATGCACCAAACCGCATGGAAAAGGGCCGATCGCCAGGTATCGATGGTTTAACGGTGGAATTTCACAAGACTTTTTGGTCAGTTATCGGGAAAAATTAGCTTGAAGTACTGCTGATCAGCACGGAAGAGGGCAAACTCCCGCTAAACTGCCAAAGAGCTGTATTGACCTGCTGCTGAAAAAAGGCGATTTCACAAACTTGCAAAACTGGCGCCGGTCTCATATTGTGTGCCTGGGAGGTCGGTCTTCGATAATATACTGTACATCTGATTCTGAGAATTTTGGACATCTCGGGACTTTGAATGGGTTTGAATGCTGGTCTCATATTTATGGACCAAGAAAAAGCTTTTGACCGGGTCAAACATGAATACCTGTGGAAGGTGTTGGAGAAGTCTGGGCTCAACCCGAGATTCATAGCCAAATCAAGGTGTTGTACAGGAACACTGAGAGTGTACTGAAAGTTAACAGTGGTTTATGTGGACCTTTTAAAGTATTTAGGGGTATTAGATAAGCCTGCCCCTTGTCAGGTATGCTGTACACCCTGGCTATTGAACCTCTAAATTGTGTGATCAGAAGTAAAAGTACTGGACTGTCAGTTCCGGGTTGTAATGCCTCATATTGTATGTCGACCTATGCAGATGATGTTACTGTAGTTGTTGAGTGACGTTGATGTCTGAGCTGACATTATTAAAGAGTTTAATATTTTATCCTCAGCCAGAATAAACTGGAGTAAGAGTGAACCAGGCACTGTCCGAAAAACGGCATCCAAAGCTTCCAGACAACTTGCAGTGGACGACAAAGGGGTTCAGATACCCGAGGGTGTACCTGGGTAATAAAGATTATATGAACAAGAACTGGGAAGGAAAGGTGAGGAAAATTAAAGGTCAGCTGAACAAGTGGAGGTAGCTAATCCCGAAAATGTCTTAAAAAGACAGAATTTTAGTGGTCAATAACCTAGCAACATCATTACTATGGCACCGCCTACAAGACCCTATTTCTGATGGACACAGAACATGTGGAAGTTTACCTGGGTTTTATCAAGGATTATTTAAGATGTTAAAACATTTTAAAATATGGAGGGAAAAAGCGCTTGTCACTCCTCAAAGAACCCCTCATCCACAACAGTCAAGTGGACACAGATGACAGGGCCATGTCAGCTCTGACAAGAGCACTCATTTTAACAAAAATTAAGGCTGGGACAACTGGTAAAAACAGCGGGAGCAGCGTGGTTGCTGAGCGTGTTGGGATGGGTAAGGTTTGTCCGTGTGGTTGAACTAAATAAGTGGAAGTCAGTGTTGAATGCAGAAGAAACCTCACAGCTCAAGGAGTACTGCGCTGGGGATGTCAGCCCAGAGAGAGAGACCAGTCTAACCCATCACTCACAATTACATCTAACCTACCAAAAGTCACAAGGCCACTGTTGGTAGAGAAAGTGAAAACAGCAATGAGGTTAGATACAGCTTCTGGTAAAAGCTTGTACCGAACACGTGTCAGTGTTTTAAACAAGAAATGGTTAGACAAGAGGGCAGACACGCCTTGGTGCAGTATCCTCGGGCTGGGCAGCAATGTAAAACCAGAGTGCGAGCACTGTACAAATTGCTGTTATCCAAAAAAGCAGGAGATCTGCAGTGGAGAGTTTATTGTTTTATGTTATTATTTCTGTGAATGCTTTTACCTGTGTTTTGAACCCCAAAGTTTCTCATGAGGAGACTGTTTTTCATGCTTTTATGAACTGTTTTAGGCTCCACCCATTGGCCATAGGTTTTTAAAGAACTTATTTAAGCCCCTCTTTACCCCACAGGTTTTTATCCTTGGTTTTAAGCATGGACAGGAACACAGGTATAAATGCTAGTTGATTACAGTGGAACCTTGGATTACGAGCATCGTTCCAAAAGTGAGCTCATGTTCCAAAACACTCGTAAACCATATCATCATTTCCCATAAGAAATAATGAAAACTCAAATTATTCGTTCCACAGCCCCAAAAAATAAATACATAAAAATAATTACAATCTATAAAATGAAAATAAAACAAATTAATCAGCACTTTACCATTAAAAAAAAAAGTACAAATAAATCCTGACAGATAAGTGTTTCCGTTGGTGCGCGCAGCCGCCGCGCATGTGTGTGTGTGTGTGTGTGTGTGTGTGTGTGTGTGTATGTGTGTGGAATTAGCCCCTTCCCTTGCCTCGTTTTACACAGTAACACTCCTCCTCCCTCTCCCCACCTCGCGTTTTAAGATTCACAACAAACACACACTCACACACGCACACACACACACACACACACCGTTTTAACAGGGAAAAAAGAAATCTCTCTGACCTGGCGTGAGCGCATACTAAGGGAATCACTGCTGTAAAGTAAAAAAACAAAAAACAAATGAACCAGTACCTTACTTTTGAAAAGAATTGCGACAGAGCAGAGTGTGCTTGTGAAGCCGGGGAGAGGGTGAAAAGGCGAAAGAGCGTCTGTGTGTGTCGGTGTCAAATTACGTGCGCACACGCATAAGAGACGAGCAGAATTTCTGTGTGTTTGCGAAGCTGTGGGGGTGGGGTGGGGTATGGGGGGAGGTGAGAGAGTGACGCTCGGTGTCAAAATAAGAGTCGTATGCGTGATACATGATACTCGGCGCTCGTGAACTAATACTTGCTCGGTTCTGATTAAAATTTTTTTTTAAATCTTTGCTCGGTTTGCGGAACACTCGTAAACCACGTTACTCACAATCCGAGGTTCCACTTTAATTTCATTATGGGACAAGTTAAGACAGTAATATCCACTAGCAGACAGAGCAAAATGAAGTAAGGTATACAGGTATATTAATTGAGACCTTTCTAATTTTAATAATAACAAGAATACTTTTATAACTTTTATAAAAACATGAAAGACTTGGATAAGTTTAAACTGATCTGGTGTAGTGGCGATGCTGTCATGGATGATGGTTTTTCAGACACTTCAGAACTTGAATGGAGAATGTAAATGATGCTAAGATACGGGAGGATTTTATCGGACTGGTCGATAGAGCACTTTATTCATCTTGTATTAATACCTTTACTTGGTCCTGTTTAACGCAGTCCTTATTTTAAAGCAGATATGGTTGTGTGTGTGTGTGTGTGTGTGTGTGTGTGTGTGTGTGTGTGTGTGTGTGTGTGTGTGTGTGTGTGTGTACATAATCACATTGGCCTTCTTTTTTTACTCTCTTCATGTATGCATGTGTGTATTTATTTATTTATTTATTGTTAGAAAATGTGAGTAAAACAGGCTAAAAAGTGAATACATGAATAGTTTAAATAAAGAGTTGTAAAAAAGTGTTTTTTAATCTATGCTATGACTACACAGAATCATCATTAATAATAAAAAAATAAACAAAACCTATCCTGTACCACAAAAACTGCAATTACAGACTGACTAAGCCTGAAAATAAAGAAATAATTATTTATGTGCTCATTAGAGTCACTAAAGCAGGTCTTAGTCTAGTTCAGTCAGCTCAGTGTGAACTTTCCTACCCTGAAGGATTCACAAAGAGAAAGGAAACTTGCAATCGATATTCAGTTCTATAAGTCAGAAGGCAGTAGAGGCAACTGTCTGAACTTACCTGTGCACTTTTTAGGGCTGCCTAAGGAACCACAATAACATTTCCGGCTTGTTTGCTTGTTTACTTTTGTTTACTGCTAAAATTAATAAATTATGAATAAACATAGTCTGACTCTTTACATAATTTTGTGCATCATATGAATTTGCACTTTTTCTAAATATCAACTGTATATTTTAGAGTAAATGGACTGTCCCTCTATGGGAAATACCAGACATATACTGTATATTGGGAAAAATCTGTTTTGCATTTTTGTTAATATATTTATGAAAATTTCCAGAACTGTTGAATCTCACAGCTGATTTCAGAGATAAAAACAGCTTTAAAATAAGTTAAAATAAGATTGATATACTGTATATTTTGTAGATATTTATTATTTATAGATTTATATATTATTTAAATTTATTGATGTCTTATAGATATATATATATATACATTTTAGGGGATGCTATGTAGAATCTTTGTAAAGATTTACCAGAAACACCAATGAGAATGGCAAATAGTCCAGGGCACAAGAAATATCACTATTCATTTGGGTAAATTAATATGATGGGCCTGAACTGACTTAAACAGCCTTAAATTGATTGTACATACCAGTGATAGTACACACTCAACAAGAAAGGGTTAAATGCAAGCTACAGCTACTGTGAAAAAGGTCTCTATGTGGGGATCAAAGAAATGTTCCCACAAGGTCAAAACTGTCAGATATTTCTATCATTCTGGTGACATTTGCTTCCGACAAAGGTAAAAAAAATAAAACAGGCTTACCCCTCAAACAAACACACTCATACACACAAACACACGTGTGCACAAACACACACACACAAAAACAGACATGCACACATGCTTAAGCCCTCCCTCCTTTCTACACACACATGCACATGACATCAGTCACAGACACACGGTCAAAGAAATACAATAAAGAGTTTTTGTTTGTTTGTTTTAACTTCCTTTTTCTTCTTGTTTAGGAGCAGGGCTACCTGATTCGTTTATATATTTTTCTCACATGGTTTTTCATTGGATTCCCTTTCAGATGCAATACTTCCTACATTCTCCAGCACCAAAACAACCTGGCATCTGCAACCCAAAGTAGCTGTGGAGTGACTGGGAAGTGAGTCTGGTGCTTTTAGCCCCTTTGTTTTGTCTGCCTGCATACAGTATGTATTTCTTCTTCTTCTACTTCTTATGTGTTATTTCTGCTGTATTTTTTTTAGATATATTTTTTTTACTGTAACAGTGCTTTCCATTATCAATTTCAATAAAATGAAAAAAAAAATGTATTAAACTTGAGATAAACTTTTATATACGTCAAGGAACAAAGTTTAGCTGAAGACAATCCTACTATATTGCTACATTTTCCTGTTAGTGAGTCTGTAGAGTATAGAGGAGTTTTAGAGTGTGTTTAGCCACAGCATCTTCGCTCTTGGCCTTTAGACTCGCTCACTCTTTAATTCCAGTTTATTTATTGCTTCATCAGTTTTGTATCGTGCATTAAACTGCTGATTGCAGCTTGTCTCCCTCACACTGTTTTTGCAGCTGCATTTTCTGCACTGAGATTATAGATAAAAGAAATGGACTCTAACAATGGCTTATCAACTCATTGATAAAACAGATCGCGACTAGGTGTGCAAAACTCTGCTGGCAACTTAAGGCGCATAAAGTGAAAGCAGTTCGATTTCAGTGTGATGGATTCCTGCTGTAATACCTCTTCCTGTTTGCTGTGAACTATTGAGCCATCCCCATATACACCTATTAGACTAAGCATATTGACTTATTCAGACAGCATCTGTGATCCTGAAGGCTTTCTGCTGTGTGGAGGCTATGCTATGCCTTTATTCTTCTTTTTTTTTTTTGGTGAAAGGCTATGAGAAAGTATTGTCTAAACACTGCTACATACTTTTTAATGATGGCTGAAATTGAATTCCTGCCACTCAAATAAATGGTCTCATAAACCTGTAGTAGATTGGACATATTGCATAACATAAGATAGGAAAATGATGCAGACAAAAACTGCAATTACAGACTGACTAAGCCTGAAAATAAAGAAATAATTATTTATGTGCTCATTAGAGTCACTAAAGCAGGTCTTAGTCTAGTTCAGTCAGCTCAGTGTGAACTTTCCTACTCTGAAGGATTCTCACAAAGAGAAAGAAAACTTCCAATCGATATTCTGTTTTATAAGTCAGAAGGCAGTAGAGGCAACTGTCTGAACTTACCTGTGCACTTTTTAGGGCTGCCAGGGCGTTTGCCATGCATTCCCAACTTGCATCCAAAGTTCTCCTCCCAGAATTCGGCAAACCACACATTCCTCCTGTTGTTAGACAAGCTGCGACTTCTGAAATACCTGTCAAACGCTGGGGAAGAATGTGAGAGATACTGGAACATAGGGGAAAAAATCCCAATAACCTTTGACAGGCAAAAATACCATTGTCACTAATCTTCTTTAAAAATGAAATATGCTTTCTAAATAGTTTTTTTTCCCTAATACAAAAATGAAGGTTTATACAGGTTTTAGTCGTCATTCTTGAAAATAATAATTTCTCAGATTAATCTGACATCATTGTACCTTCCACTGAAGCTCTTTTAGGCAGAATAGTAATTGCCCCCTCAGCCACTTTTTCCTGCTGATGTACAGGAGAGATCTTCGAACCCCAGCTGTCTGAGCCCACCCATAGAAAGTGATTTGTCTGATTGTTTCGCTTAGCAGCATCAAGGACACGTCTGAAAACAGATAGGAATAGGACTAATGTTGGCTACAGTTTAAGCAACTTTTAATTGATTTTTTTTTTCTAAAAAAAAAAAAGAAAAAAAAATTGAGGATTGTTTAAACCCATTGCGGGTCCAAACTATCCTCAAGAACTACATTTATTACACCTCATAATAATTTATAGAAAAGAAAAAAGAAAAGTTGCATCTTTCTCTGAGTTAAAGTGGATCCAGACATTCTAAAAACTAGGTATGATGATGGAATACACCTTGAATGAGTGACCATCCATTCCGGGGCACCACACACACACACACACACACACACACACACACACACACACACACACATTTTATGTTCTAAATATTTTATTTAGAATCACCATTTCAACTACCAGCATGCTTTTTTTGTGAGATGAAAGTGGACAACTGAAGAATTGCCATAGCAGGACATGACACTACATGGGATGTACAGTACCATCAACAGAAATTTGACTTAAAGACTGCAGTAATCTCATCACTACAAACACAGTCACTAATATAACAGATCAACAAAAGCAGGGTTATACAATACAAGAGAGAACCCCAGGTGCTGGCTTTGCACAAGCACCCACCACCCCACCCCCTCCAAAGACGGTCCAACACATAGTGGAAGGGTGCAAAATGCAGACAGGAATAGCATACACCAAACAGCACACAAAACAGCGGACATGTTATACAGAAGCATATGTACTATGTACAGGCTACAGTATATCATTCAAAATACATCGATGTGGTAGTAGACAATGAACAAAAGGCAGCCGTGGAAATAGTTATAGCAGTCCTAAGTGACAGCAACATCTGAAATAAGGAGTAAGAGGAGCTGGAGAGCTACCTCTCTAAAGAAGCACTGGGGATAATGTGGAAAGTGAAAGCCAAAGTAGTCACAGTACAAATTGCCAATAGTGTATGATCGAGTGTGTGTGCTTGTGCCCTACAATGGGTTGCCAACACCTTATGACCCAAGTGCCCTGGGATACGTTCCAGACCCTTCACAGCATTCATGGTTTAAACAATAGGTGAATGTATACAGTACTGTGCAAAACTCTTTACATTTTGCCAGAAAATTGAGACAATAGGTACAATGATTTATTGCAACATGTGCAAACAAACATGTAAATACAGTATACTGCATAACACGAATTGTATTATTTAAAGTCTAAAGTTTTAAAGTCAACATTTGATACAACCACTGCTACACTGTACAACACACCCTGAACACACTCAGGCAAGCTTTCCTGTAATCTTGTAAGTAGTTCTTCTTGAAGGACATTCCAAAGCTCTTATTTGGACATTGGCTGCCTTTTGTTCCATTATCTGTCAAGATGATCCTACACTTCTTCAACATTGTTGAGATTCAGGCATTGGGGAGATCCAGACTTTTGACAGATAGTATTCCATCATGTCTTTTCTATCAAGGTATGCCTTAACTGCATTGCAGTGGGTTTGGAAGAAATACATTTAAAAATAACAACAAATTCTTTTGCTCTTTAGACGGAAAATATGGAGGAAAAAAAAGAGAGTTGGCTCAAGACTTTTGCACAGTACTGTAAACACATATCCCTGCTTGGGGCATTTGGGTTTGTGATTTAAAGGTGGACCTTTTTAATTAACATTTTAGGTGTCGTCAGTGAATTGCTGGTCAATAACTAATGCTAGATATACAGTAAGGATGGGGATAACTAAGAGTCGTACCTGATGTCATCCTCATTTGCGAACATGATAATGGCACGAGCATTGGGAGTCTCAAGAAGTCGTAGGATGATCTTGTCGAACTCTCGAGGTCTAGGTTCTCTTGGGATCTTCAGAGATTGAGCAATGCACACACCACCTGAGGGAAAAAGAGGCACATGAGATAGGAAGAGAGAGAGAGAGAGAGCGCGAATAGAAAGAGTGGGTAAATGAGAGAGAAAGATGTGCACAGGAAAGTGAGGGTGGAGGCAGACAGGAGGATGCGAGGGAGTGTAGGAGGAAGAGAGAAGAGGAGATAATGGAATGTTGAGAATGAAATTGTGTAAGATGAGAGGCGTAGAGAATGACAGGCACAGACAGGAAGAAAGGATGAAAGAGATATAGAAACAGGGACAGAGAAAGACAAAGAGTCAGGAAGGAGATGTGAGAGGAGAGCGAGAGGAGGAAGAAGGGACAGATCCGACCTCAAACACAGACGCCATCATAACATGGGAAGCACGCAATCCAAATTAGATACAGTGAAAGATGAACAAACATATTCTGTGTTATCTTTGCTAAGCAGAAAAAAAAAACAGTGTTTAGATTTAAATAACATCTGATAATGCCACCTTGCCCAAGGTGTTTGGGAACATAAAATTTTTAACTCCTACATTACACAACCTAATGCAATTCTCACCAACTGAAACGGTACTTCAAATGATTTTCAGGGTATAGAGATCCTTCACAGCATTTACACACAATAAATCCATTTCATTAAAGCTGTGACCAATCTCCGAGTTACTAAACTTTAGTCTTTTAAAATTGTTTTAAATTCCATCCTTTGTTGTCCCATTATTTCCTGCATTTGTGTACGTGTCTTTGTTGGCCCTGATTAGTTCCCCTATAAAGATTCTGTGTTTTCTCTCCTTGTATATTGATTTTTTTTCCATGTCTAGTTTGTATTACTGTTAAGGTCTCCCTTTTAAGAAAACATGGAGCTTTTTTTTCCCCAGTGATGCAGAGTTCTAGTGATATAATATTGTTCTTCCTGTTGGGGAAGAGACACTACTTGCTATATTTAGATTCTTAACTAATCTTGATTCTTAATTCTTAGCTATTAGTGGTTCAGTGATTTGTCAGGATATTGTTTACATCAATGCAGAACCCATAACAATTGAGTCAAACCAGTGGCCATCCTAGTGATAGGTTGAGCAGAATGCCATAGATCCAACATGTCTCCAAATTTTTATTAATAATTATTACTTATTTTGCTATTTGATTCAACAAATCATTAATTAGTGTATTTTTCGTTATTATATGCACGTGTGTTTAAATATGTGAACTGCAACAAGTACTAGAGGCCCACTGGGACAGGAATTACACTGCCCTATGTATGAGGAGCAAAGGAGAGGATTACTTATCACAAAGTTTGCAATTTGTGCTAAATCTAACAAATTGTCCTAAAACAAAGTCAAAGTAAGTGTATGCAGTGTGTCTGTGGTTCCTGTTATACAGTGTATTTCAAAGATTGGGAGCAGTACAGAAGTATTATAATGTCTCACTCACTCTCACTCATTGTCCATACTACTTTATCCTGTATACAGAGTCATGGAAGATCTGGAGTCTATCCCAGGACACTTAGACATGAGGCAGGTAAACCCTGGACAGGGTGTGAATCTATCGCAGGGCATGCATTCGCATGCTTATTCACACACGACGGGCAATTTAGGAACGCCAATTATCCTAATCTGTATGTCTTTGGACTGTGGGAGGAAACCGGAGTAGCCGGAGGAAACTTACCAATCACGGGAAGAACATGTGCAAACTCCATGCACACAGACCCAAGGTGGAAATCAAACTACAATCAAAAGGGTGCACCACAGCACCCTTATTTCTCACTTAAAATATATTTTTTATATTTCTCCCATTTAGGTTTTGGTGTTTTGTATGCTTCTTAAGATTAAGTTTGGCTGGAATCTTAATCATGATGGAACACTTGCTGTGTTCAAAATCAACTGCTAGACTAGATGTTAATTCATGTTAAATTTCACAAGAACGCAACCTATAGCACATCAATCAAACGTATATTTGCTAAAATCAAATGTTGTAGCATCTCAACTTAATCAAGAGTGATTCTTTGTTGTACTTATCCTGCCACACAAACACCTATGGTCATCACTTGAGGTTTTGTATCATTGTTCATGTGGTTATATGTGTGTCTGCTTGTGTGCTTCTGACTAGGGGTGTTGTAGAGAGGGAGAGGTGGCACTGACTGGCTAAGGCCTCAGTGTTGGTCCCTTCCAAACCTGGAATGAAAAGGTTCTTTTTACACAAAGTAATTTGTGTCATGAATTACCTGAATTAATCAGTGTGACTGAACAGAAATTTCCCCAAAAAAATTTGATGCCAATTTCAGGTGACTGCTGAAAGCTACGCGCATTGCAAGTCATGTCTTCTCCCAAGAAAGTGAAATCAGGGTTTTAAAAAAGAAAAAGAAGGAAAGGGAGAGAAATCAAATCGGAAAAAGTCAGCTTCTGCCAAATTTCTTTCAAAAGAAAGGTGAGCAAGAGTAATGGGTTAAGAATGGCTAAGCTATCAGCAGTTGTTAAAGACAGTGAGCCAATGTCAAATGTGACGCTATAACTATCAAAATTACCTACTAAAACTTAACACCATGAAACGAATGGGCCTTAGTTTCAGAAACAGTCCAAAAGCTGCAGCAGTTCCCTCATCATCCTGAAATGATGGCCGTGATGTGACGCAAAGTGAGCTCGGATAGTGGCAACAAAAAGCTTTTCCAAGCAATATTCTATATCGATAGCAGTTTCAACTGAAAGCTTAGCAACACTGACATGAAGTAGCATTAAGCTATATTATATGTTGGACTAGTGTTTCTCAATCTGTGTGCCCTGAGGTACTGTAAGAAAGGCATTTTGAAGAAACCAGTGCATTTCGGAGTTAGGGTTAGATGCTGCTTCTTAATAAAAAATGAATTAATTAAATTAATAAAACATTTGTATGTTGTGCCTTACAGAATATGATTATTTACTTAGCTTTTGCTAACTGCAATGAAACACCATCACACTAATGTAGTATCTGTAGTATATTCGCGAAACCATTAGACTGCTGTGTATAACATCTCTAACTTTTGTATTCAATAACATCTAACAGAAAACTGCCATTATATTATATGTCATATCATTGCACATATTATAAACCTAATGCATATAATAAACCAAGTGTATTTTAACACACTGCTATTACTCAACCAAAGTACTGTAATTTTAGTGTTAATTATATACATTTTATTGCCTTCATGCTTTTGAACCTTTACACTGTAGGATAAGAAAGCAAATAAAAAATGTCTCTATGAAGCCTTGTTCAATTGTCTTTTATTATGCAGTCTAGTAAGCATTTTTTCCTTTTTACCATGGGTTTGATAAATAAGCTAATAAAAATGAAAAACCATTTCCTTAAATGCATCCCAAGCAAAATGTTTATAAAGTTTATATATATAAAACTTATATAAAGTCATTGTAGGGTTGAAATGTGGGGAGATTCCAAACTGTGCTCAAGACTTATGGACATATCATTGATTGTGATTAAACATGGTAAGTGAACTGATAATTACTGGCTTCACTATTGACCAAAACAGATTGTTATATTCTGTTATATTCAATCAAAAATTATCAATCAAAAATCAATCCTCAAGAAAGGAATGGAGCACAATGTGTAGAGAGACTCCTTTTGTATACTGCTCAGCGTTCTAAACTCCTGTTCTGACCGTCTGTTCTGTGGAATACACGGCAGTTAAACCACATGTAAACACCAGGTGGGGTGGCAAACCTCTTGCCTAGAGCAGCGAAATGTCAGTGGCACGCTGATCATGCTCACATTTAAAGCCTTCTGTTTCCTGCTCCAATCCCATCTAAACTCTAAACATGTACACGACATTCTAAAAAGTTTAACCAAGCTTAAACTGCCAAAAGAAATGTGAAGCAGGAAGTTTATATTCAACCATGAAGTTGAATATAAAATTTGAGACATCACTGTGCTTTGAGGTGAGTGGGATGCTGCTAATTTACGCCTATGCACCAATGTGACTTGTGTTTGAAAATGAGAAGGCCATGATGACAATAAGACACCATGTTGTGTTACAAGAGCCTGTTATTATAGCTGATTATTAATGTGTCAAAAAAAAAAATAGTGTTTGAAAATTCCATTTTGTTCTGAAAAATATTGCAGCTGGCATCCATGTAAATTAAATGAAATAATAATAAAAAGAGTGGAGAATGAACAGTCATAAAATATAGATACTGGAATATAAAATTTATTCTGTTCTTACATTTATATCTGTATCCTTTGTATCCAGAAAAGTTTTCTTTACTTTTTACCTGATTTGTGTTAAATGTGAGACAACAATAGATCTCCATCATCTCCCTAGCACAACTGTAGGCTACTCCATTAAGCTTTGCACTGTCTGCTTTAAACACTTATTTCAGGAATGAAGCCTATCTCCACTTGTTACAAGTCCATTTAATGAACAGCTGTGAGGTCTCCATTTTTCCAGTCCAGTTTTACTGCCTTTATTAGTTGTTTTATTCTCAGCCAGTGATTATGCTGAATAGATAGCCACCTTTCAAGGATAACAGCCAATCTCTGTGTCTATGCATGCTCATCTGCCAGTGTGATTCTTCTTCATTTTTCATCTCAGTCATCATTATGCAAGCGCCTTGCTATTTAAACGGTGATGTTTGGTGAGAATAAACCCAGTATTAAAATGTGTGATATAGTCCATAGAAATGTGTGGAAAAAAGTAATTTATGTAAACTAGTTGTATGAATAAACTGCTTGTGGTCCATTCCTCAAATATGCCACCTGTGAAACCACTGCAATGTGTCTCAACCATATATTTTAACTTGAAAAACATGATCCTAAGACTGGCTGTCACTTGTCACTGCGTTTATATCTGCTTATATAACTAAAATGTGCACAGGTAGCTGTGAGGCTCCATCCCAATGCCTTATATTAGAGCAATATCAGTACATGTCCTGGAGGCATATTGTTCTTTATGAGCACATCAACAAACTTGCGCAAAAATAAATCCAATCATGACGTCCTCAAGTCAAGCATGTTTCTCCTAATTTCCCATGAGCCTCAACAAGCTGACAATGTCCACACTTGAACACACAGTTGCAAGCCTTACAATTTAGTGAGTTATGATTAATTCTGCATTTGATTTAGGGTCATGCAATTAGCAAACATGCCTCATTCAGTGGCAGGAAAATAATTGTGCGCTGTTTGAGAGTCAGGGTTGAAAAATAGTTTTACTGATTACTCACTCCCTCTCCTAGTCTTTCAGTAACCACTTTATTGTGGTCAGGGTTAAGATGGAGCTGGAGCCAATCTTAGGAACGCAGAGTGAAAGGCAGGAGGGGCACCAGTTGTTCACTGAACACCATGCACAACCAAAATCACAAACTCATTCATGCCTAGGGGCAATTTAACAAAGATAATCAGTCTACCAGCGAGGAAAATAGAGAACCACTGGGAATCTCATATGAACACAGAACTAACTGATCAGAAATGCTACACAGACAGTAAGCTCAGAAAAGCTTAGAAAAAACCTGAGTCCAGGAGCTATAGGCTGCCTTCCACCAAGCCTCGATATAGTTTGATTAATGTGCCTATATTCATAGGTGAAAATAGGCCAGAAGAGTCCTGTACTGCATACCACTAAAAGATTCAGTAGTGGAATGGAGTACAGGAAAAAGAGGAGAGCGGTTGACTGCCAAAGCCTTAAAGCCGTAATTGCTTATAAAGTTATAATAAATTGCTTTTGAACCATCCGTTGTTTGCTCTGATCTTTCATTACTGCTAATTAACATAAGAATAAACTTCCTCCAACATGTTGGAACATGTGCAAGTTCATGACTCATTGCTTGTTCATGCAAGCTACAAAGATAACTAGCCTCTAACACAAGGCTGTACCCCAACTTCCTCTCTAGCGCCTGAGCAAGGGCACTATTTAGTGGAATACAAGGAATACTACACCCTACATAGTGCACCAGTGTTCCATTGTACACTATTTGGGATTCAAACCGAGAACAGTTAGTAAGCTGATACAGTGGCCTTGGATTGCGAGTTACCCGCTTTGCGAGCGTTCCGCAAGACAAGCTAAATTTTAGTCTTGATAAACGACCGTGGAGGGCTGCGGGGGAGGGTGTGATTTGGGGAGGTGTCACACTCCACTTCCTCCTCTTTTCACTCTAGTCTCAATCACTACAACTAGGATTATTTTTATATTAAAGGGGGTTTATTGTTCGCCTGTCCACTAGATGGCAGTAGTAAGTAATGGTAAGGATTTGCATGTTCAAAAAAAAAAAAAAATGTTTCCGCTGAATGCGGGAAGCAGAGAGCATGTGTGTCATTAGTTTCATGTCTTTCTGTTGTCAATAAAGGCATAAGTTACAGAACTGTCTGCTATGCGTTACTTCACTTAAAAAAAAAAAGGTGCAAAGTGCAGGTTAATTTGTTTTATTTGTACTTTATATTTTGTATTAATTATTTTTATATGAATATTTTTGGGCTGTGGAACGAATCGTCTGAGTTTCCATTATTTCTTAAGGGAGGAAATTTGCTTTGATATATGAGTAGTTTGATATACAAGCACAATTCCGGAACAAATTATGCTCGCAATCCAAGGTTCCAGTGTATTCTAAAGCGGAAGACATGGACATGCAAAGAGAAACATATACGATTTACAGGACTGTCTATCAGCTTCATGGTTTATTCCCCTCATCTTTTTGCTACATAGGAGTCTTTTAAAAACAAATTTAAAACTATTTTACAATCCTGCCTATATTGGTATTCTTTAATCACCAAAAACTCTTTACTGCTAAATAAATAATAGGAAAATTGAGAATCAAAGTGAAGAGTCATAATAACACAAGTCAAACATGGTTGAGAATATATTGCTACATGTATACTAATAAAAAAATCTGTACAATGTAACAATATTATACTGGTGGTAAAAACATTTTTAAAAAAAGTTTTGCCTTTAAAAAACATAAATGATTCTTGATGATTTCACAGGACTCAAAGAAGAGCACTTGTTTTATGTGATGCTGAAGGTCGTTAGATAATTCAACACTATCAACCAAAACAACATATCAGTACATGTCACGGTGGCAAACGATGACAGGTTTTCTGTTTCAATAAGCATGCCGTTAGCTTTCATTTTGGTAAAAACATTTTTAAAAAAAGTTTTGCCTTTAAAAAACATAAATGATTCTTGATGATTTCACAGGACTCAAAGAAGAGCACTTGTTTTATGTGATGCTGAAGGTCGTTAGATAATTCAACACTATCAACCAAAACAACATATCAGTACATGTCACGGTGGCAAACGATGACAGGTTTTCTGTTTCAATAAGCATGCCGTTAGCTTTCATTTTGGGTACAGTGTGGCAGACACACGTCACATTTCTAAAAAGGCAAGAAATGTGCTACAAGATGATCTCTTGTCTTTCTCAGGCACACACAATATACCCATCTTGCAAAAGCTTGTTAGGAAGCATAGGAGCGGAGGGCTTTGTGTTTAGTGTGTAAACAGCAGCAACCATTCACTAGCATAACCTGCACAAGCCAGCGCACAAATACGCTTAACACATCATGAATGCAACACACAAAAATGCACAACCAGAGGCCTAAATGATTACACCAACATCCCTGAGTTAAATAGGAGGATATTCTATATTGCAAAAGACACCCACACAATGTGTTTCATCCAAATACAACACATTATCATTTCCAAAAAATGAAGAAATAAATAAATAAATAAAAAATGTTGGCTTCTTGTGAAGTGCGTAATGTACAATGTACATCTATTACATTAAAAAAAATTAAATGTTACAAAGTAATAGCGGAATATCAGAATTTTTTTTTTCTTTTTTTTTTTTACCATTTTTTTTCCTCACTCAGAACACTGAGCTAGGTTTACAGTGGTGTTGAAAAGCTTTTCCAGCTAGGTAGTAACAGCGTTTGCCATCATAAATTGCAGATGTTGCCTAAGGAACACTGGCAACTTTGAAGTGGAGAGACAGGAAGTAAATGCCAGAGTGAAGACAAACCACTGCCTGCTTTTGCCTAAGATTAAAACACCTAATTGCTGTGAAAAGATGTATTTGATGTAGAAAAGCGACACTGCTGTAGTGAAAACGCATTTCTGTGATGGCATTTAGTGTTTAATTATTTAAATGGGATGAGTATTCAATAAGGAACCAGTAAAATATGCTAAATAAATTCTTCATATGACACATTGGTATTCAGTCCTCAGGCATAACTACAGATACAAGTGTTATTCAGAGAGCTGTGCAAAGTTATACACTCGGAGTGCAGTCTGAGTAAAACAAAGCCATGTTTTACTCACGCACAATTCCAGCTTTGTCCTTAAGTCTATCTTTTCTTGTGTGGTCCCAGCCCAAGTGAATAGTAGTGTTTAATTCAGATCAGATACAATCCTCAAGATGCCTTACTGAAAAGTATGTTCTGACCTTAGAAGAAATTCAAAATAATGATGTAAAGTCAAAGCATGCTGCATATTACAGTATATATTGTACAGTGCATTGCAACAAAAAATTTAATACTTTGGAAAAAAAATTTGTAATTTAACCCATCAACTCTCCATGCTGTATATTCTAGATTCATCACACATACTGTAAAGTGATTTCTGACATATTTCCGACTTTTTGTTTTAATTTTAATGATTACAGCTTATAAATCTTGAAAAAATCTAGTAATATTATAATATCTAGTGATATTAGTAATTTTGGAATATTTCCTGTAGTTTAAGTGAACTACTACTCCTACAGTAAAAACCCAGCGTATCTCTCAATCTACAGTAGTTTATTACATGCATGGGGAAAACTGCTGACTTCACAGTTGTCTGGAAGACAAACATCAACATCCTCCACAAGGAGGCTAAGCCACAGAAGGTGCTGTATTGAAGCACATTCATGGAAAGTTGGCAGGATGTGAAAAGTGTGTTAGGAAAAATGTGCACAAGCAACAAGAATGCAGAATGCAGGCTAAAGAAAATTGTCAAGCAAAGCTGATTAAAGAACTTCGGAGAGCTACACAAGGAGTGGAGTGAGGCTGGAGACAGTGCATCGAGAGCCATCACGCACAGATGTCTTCAGGAAATGGGCTATTGTACTCTTGAACGAGAGACAACATCACAAGTGTCTTATCTGGGCTAAGGAGAAGAACTGAAAAGAACTGGACTGTTCTCAGGCCTTCAAAGTCCTCTTTTCAGAGGGAAGTAAATATTCTATTTTGTTTGGAAATCCACTACAGAGTCTGGAGAAATAGTTGAAGGGCACAGAATCCAAATTACTTGAAGTCCAGTGTGTTTCCACAATCTGTGGTGATTTGAGGTGCCATGTTAATTGCTGCTATTGGTCCTACAGTATGTAGTGCTTTATCAAGCCCAAAGGCAATACAGTCATCTACCAGGAGATTTTGGAGTACTTCATGCTTCGTCTAGTGACGAGCATGTGGAAACTGTGATTTCCTAAGCCAGGACATAGCACCTACTCACAGCGCCAAAACTACAGTACAACTAACTGCTTTGCTAATCATGATATGACTGTGCCCGATTGGCCAGCCAACTTGCCTGACCTGAGCCCCAGAGAAAAACTGATATCAAAGCAACCTGGTTTTCAATAACACCTCAGCACTCATCAGCTATACCGCTTAATCCTGTATTCAGGGTCACGGGGGCCTGGAGCCTATCCCAGGAGACTTGGGGCACATGGCAGGGTACACCTTGGACAGGGTTCACCTCAGCAGTGCCACAAGCTAATTGTCTCCATGCCACTGCAGTACACATTAATGCAGTAATTGAAGCTAAAGGAGCCGACCAAGCACTGTATAAAATGTATGAATTAATATGTAGGATCACCCTTTAGTTTCAACAAAAACAATATACAAACATATAATATAATATATAAACAATATACTGTTTATTATAACACATGTGTGTGTGCGCGCGTATAAAGCAAAAGAAAGTTCTATTATAGAGGTTAAAGATCCATTTTCTCTCTCTGTATCACCTTGCTCTTTATGTGTGCGTATGTCATTGGACAACCTGCCCCTTCACACACTCCTCCTCTCGTCTTCACACGCACACACTATCTCTCTCTCTGCTCTACCCAGGAACACTGCTCTGTCGCGATTCTTGTCAAAGGTAAAGTGCAGATTAATTTGTTTTATTTTTACTTTACAGGAGTAATTCCGTTAGTCTCAATCGAGTGTCATTAGAAAGATTTCTTGTTTTTTTTCCGATAAAACAGTGTTTCCGTTGTGTGCGCACGTGTGTGTGAAACTCAAATAATAGTGGAAGGTAACTGCGTAAGACGAGGAAAGGGGAGGGGCTCCATATTTTTGCTTCACACACACACAAACACACATACACAACGCCTGCGCGCACAAACGGAAACACTTATCTGTCTGGATTTTTATTTATTTTTTTAAGTAAAGTGCAGGTTAATTTGATTTATTTTTACTTCATATATTGTATTAATTATTTTTATGTATTTATTTTTTTGAGCTGTGGAACGAATAATTTGAGTTTCCATTATTTCTTATAGGAAAATTTTATTTGGTTTATTTGTTTTGAAATACGGGCCCGCTTCCGGAACAATTTATGTTCGTAATCCAAGGTTCCACTGTATTTTGCAATTAACATGTACAGTACGAAAGTCTGCATTTTGTTTTTGTCTGTGTTGCTCAGACATAGGAAGCTAAACTATCTTATTCCAACCACTTCTCACTTCTAGTGTCAAACCTGTTTTTTTTTTTTTGTCTAGGATCAGAAAATAAGAGCTTTTGCTCTCATCTTCCACAAGTGAGCCACAAGCTACCCTCTCCACATGTTTGGAAAAAAAGCTAGTGATGTAATTGATCTCCATTACACATGCCCAAAAATGTGGGCGTAGAGACAATTTTCAACCGAGACTGACTGCTTTCATAGCCTCTGAATGATAGAACATGCATTCATATAGCTAATGCAGAAACTGATGGCATTGACACATGCTCATCATCTTTTTGTATGCCTTATTTAGAATAACAACATGCATTAAACATTGACATTCTAAAAAGCAATATTTTGATGATTGCACATCCCTCTGTTTGCTTTCAAAAGAGCCACCTCGCTCTCTAATTGGGAAAACAGGTTACATACAGTATTAAAATCTGGTTAAAACAAATTTATTTCACTATAATACTGTACTTATCTGACAAAATGTTTAGTTCTGTCTTCTTTTCAGAAGAAATTATTAACATCTTTTAAAATTTAAATCAGACAACACGTTTCTATGTGTTTGTCACTGTGGAAATTAAATTAATTTTTAATTAATTAATTATCTCATATCTTGTTTCATTTCATGAAATTTTGCTCTCTTGGTTATTTTTCTTTTGTCTTATAAGCAAATGCCAGTTTTAAACTGCTCTGTACTGTACGTCAGAATTTACAGCACTACAGATCACCTACACTATACCCTGTGGTATAGAATTTACTTGAAGATCCCCTAATGATAAGCAACTACATGTTGTGCTTTCGCTTTCAGATAAGCATTTTCGCAGTAGTTCTGACATTGCAAGACCTTCTTCAGCTGACGATGAGCATGCCATATTTGGAGTTCTAAGACTGTGCATCTTAACTCACTAGTAAAAAGAAATCTTTTGCAATCTTTGTCTGTGTCAGAAAAATTGGGTCAAAGACCATGATAAACAAGGCTTCACTGTATGCGCAAGCTGATGGATTTCAAATGTGTTAGGTGATTTATAAAAAGCATACAGGTTTTCCTTTTGTTCTGATTTAATGTGAGTCTGCCTTGATGCTGTGCTCTGCTGTTCTTTTAATTCACTCAGATATTACAGTAAATACTGTCACTTTTTTCCACATGATTGGTGTAATGTAATTAAACTGAAATAAGTTCGCTGTCTGTATAATTAAAATGTAACTGAACTTCTTTGTTTATTGTTCTGTAGCACAGTTTAAATCTGTAATATGCAGTGTGCTGCTACAGCATTCTTTGTTTGCCTGATTGGCTCCAGTGATGCACAGCGCATTTTATCTATTCGACTTACCCAGGTGCAACAAATTAGTGGCCTAATGAAACCGCCATTCAGCCTGAGACAACAACATGCCACCTGAACATTCACATTATCTTTTTAAATCGTCTTGGATTCCAGATGTTTGCCAAACCAAATTCCCGCATGGAAAAGACAATAACCATGTTTTCCATATTGCACCGAGTGCTTAACTTTTGTAGAATCTTGTTCAAGAATGAACCCGTTCAAGCAGCCGTTGAGTTCACTGCTTTCACACGTTTTCGTATGAGTCTTGGTCAGCATTTAAATCTTGGTCAGTATTAAATAAAATACAATCCTTGCTGTGGGTTGTGTACGACTGGCACTGTGGTTTCACGCCAAGTCCTATATAAAGTATATTAGAAATTTCTCCTCACCCACACAGCACTGGGTCTACTAGCCATTAATGAAACTGCACAAAGACTTATCACCTTGATTAAACATGTCAGCCCAGAACAATGATACAGAGTCATATATGATGCCAGGGGGGTTTGTGAAGTGAGACAGTTAGACATTTCATACGCGCAGAAACCATTACCTCTGGATCTCTATTAACAGACATTCCATTCCTAAATGAGTACAGTTTCTGATAGGCGTGCTGCCCAGATGTACTAGAGGACTAATTTCTTTTTATTGTTTTCCATCTCCTGTGTTCTGACTGCCTAACAAATGTGTAACAGACTCAGTATATGCATAATGATGACGATGTAAAAGGGTTGGCCTTTCATAACATGGATATATTTTAAAAGTGCTTTTTTTTCAGAATGAATACCTACTGACATTATTGTTGTATATAATGTTAGCAGTTCATATTATATATATACCCACACACAGAAACTCTGCTCTGTCGCAATTCTTTTCAAAGGTAAGGTGCTGGTCATTAGTTTTGTTTTGTTTTTTACTTTACAGCAGTGATTCCTTTAGTATGCGCTCACGCCAGTCTCAGAGAGATTTCTTTTCTCCCTGTTAAAATGGTGATTCCGTTGTGTGTCCGTTTGTAACTGTATATATATATACACACACTCAGATTGCAAGTAACGTGGTTTACGAGTGTTCCGCAAACCGAGCAAAGATTTTTAATCGGAAACCGAGCAAGTATTAGTTTATGAGCGCCGAGTATCATGTAGCACGCATGCGACTCGAACGTCACTCTCTCACCTTTTCACCCGGCCCCCCACGGCTTCGCAAACACACAGAAACTCTGCTTGTCTCTTTCTTTTAGGCTCTTATGCGTGTGCGCGCGTAATTTGACACCAACACACACACGCACAGACGCTCTTTCGCCTTTTCTCCCCCTCCACAGCTTCGCAAACACACAGAAACTCTGCTCTGTCGCGATTCTTTTCAAAAGGTAAGGTGCTAGTTCATTAGTTTTTTTTTTTTTTTTACTTTACAGCAGTGATTCCTTTAGTATGCGCTCACGCCAGTCTCAGATAGATTTCTTTTTTCCCCTGTTAAAACGATGTTTCCGTTGTGTTTATGTGTGTGTCCATTTGTTGTGAAACTTAAGTGATTCCATTAGTATGCGCTCAAGCCTGTCATGCACACTCGTAACACGACCGGCACTAGGACCCGGAAGTAGGACGGTCGTGAACCAGGAAGCATAAAAGGAGACAAAATGGCGCTTCACATTGCTCAGTCATTGAGTTCGCCCATGCCTTGTCTGACGCCTTGCCGACTATTCTGTGAGTACTCACCTATTTGGGTTGCTTCTTTGATTGAGTGTGTGTTGCTAGAACGCGGATTTATTTGTGTAGATCCTAGCTCTTCGTGTAAGAGAGTTCTTAGATAAATTGCGTGGTTATCCTGCCTACTCACGTTGCTTCCGCGTTTGGGTTTACCATCCACGCTACACGGGCTAACTGCTAAGGCTTCTGTGCTTACCCTATGATAGCTCGTGACAGAATGACTGAGCCGAAAGCAGTAAACCCAGTGGAGTTTGCTCGCCTCTGTGATGTGGTTGACCAGCATGCCGAGCTGATCAATAAGCTCCATGGAGAAGTCGTGTCTCTCCAAAAGGACCTCCAAGACGTCGCGGCTTTGCACCGCGAGGTGGGGGAGCTACGGCAGGAGAACGCGATCCTCCGTGGGGTGGCTGCTCAGTCGGCTGTTGCCACGCCCGTCACAGCGGCTGCGGCGCCGTTCCCCTCCCCTTCTGATGTTTTCATAGCCCTGCCGGATAAATGGGATGGTACTGATGGGAAGTGCAGTGTCTTTCTAACTGCGTTGGATCTTGTGTTTAAGTTCAATTCCACCAGGTACTCCACAGACCGACTGTGCGTTGCGCTTCTCGTCTCGTTGCTATCCGGGCAGGCAGCTGAGTGGGCCACGGCGGTTCTCAGATCAGACTCGGACACGGCCTACTCGTATAGAGAGTTCACCCACCAACTAAAATTGACTTTCGAACATCCTGCTGCTGAGGTGGAGACCGACAGCAAACTGTACCATCTGCGGCAGGGTGGGTCGTCCGTGAGCCGCTACACCGCGGATTTCTGTACCCTCGCTGTGCAGACTACCTGGGGGGACGCCGCCCTCCGAACGGCCTACTACGAGGGACTGGCTTCACGCATCATGGATGAGCTCGCCGGACGAGAGCTTCCGACCACGCTGGAGGGATTGATTCAACTCGCTCTCCGGATTGACCAGCACCTGCTCTCTCGTCCGAGGCCAGTTCCCCGCACCCTGCCGGCCATCATGCCATCCTTCTCACACTCCACGCCTCAACCACCAGCTTTCATGACCACCGCTATGACACCCGCCGGATCTCCACCTCCCGCCGTGGTTGACACAGTAGCTGGGGAACCCATGCAATTAGGACGCGCCTCCTTGAACCCTGCAGAGCGCGAACGACGTTTCAGGGAGGGACTCTGCGCCTATTGTGGGTCGGCGGCGCACCATAGAGCCATCTGCCCTCTACGCCCGGGAAACGGCCAGGCCCGGTGAACCAGGGGTGCAGTTCACCGGGTCCCCTTCATCTCGCCGCCACCACGCCCAGCGTCTCGCGTCTCTTGGTTCAGGTACACCTCCAATTTGGCCACAAACGAGTCCAAAGTTCCGCGTTCATCGATTCTGGTGCCACCGGAAACTTTATTGACTCCTCCTATGCCAAAAAGTTGGGGGTGGAAACTGAAGCGTTATCCCAGCCTGTTCGAGTAACATCCGTCGATGGCCGGCCTCTTTCCTCCAGCCCTATCACCAACCAGACTCAACCCATCACCCTCATTATTGATCAACACCAAGAATTAATCCGCTTCCACCTCACCTCCATCTCCTCACCACCCATCATCCTCGGATATCCCTGGCTACTTCACCATGACCCTCTCATCTCCTGGTCTCAAAACCGGATCTTACAATGGAGGTCGACCTGCCTCGAACTCTGCCTACGGGCGCCGGCTGGGACGTGCTCTAGGGAGTCCGAGGCCCCTGATGTCGACACCAACGCCATCCCCACTGCATATCGGGACCTGGCTGAAGTCTTTTGTAAGAAACGTGCCAACCACCTTCCTCCTCATCGCCCCTACGACCTGGCTATTGAACTCTAGCCAGGCTCCATTCCACCCCGCGGCCGTCTATATTCTCTCTCCACCACCGAGACGCGGGCGATGGAGGAGTATGTGTCATCCGCTCTCTGCCAAGGTACCATCCGACCCTCCTCCTCGCCCGCTGCCGCGGGTTTTTTCTTCGTAAAGAAAAATTCGGGCGACTTACGCCCTTGTGTCGACTATCGGGGGCTAAACAACATCACCATAAAAACCAGACACCCGCTGCCTCTTACCAACTCAGCCCTGGACGCCCTCTCTGGTGCCACCATTTTCACAAAGTTGGACCTCCGGAGCATGGACATGTTGGGCCAATGGGTATTCGTCTACCTAGATGATATCCTGATTTACTCCTGCACTGCCGAAGAACACACCCAACACGTCAGGGCGGTCCTCAAGAGATTGCTCGCCCACCGACTGTACTGTAAGTTGGAGAAATGCGCTTTTCACAAGCGCTCCACCACGTTCCTGGGTTTTGTCAACTCGCCCCAGGGTGTGGCCATGGACCCACAGAAACTGGAGGTTGTACGTCATTGGCCCCTACCCAAGACTCTCAAACAACTTCAACGGTTTCTTGGGTTTGCGAACTTCTATCGTCGCTTTATCCGGGACTACAGTACAGTCGCAGCACCTTTAACCGCACTGACTCGCCCATCATCTCATCACTTTCAACTCAACTCCACTGCCATCACCGCATTCCATGAACTTTGCCATCGATTCACCACCGCTCCAATTCTCCTCCATCCAGATGCTAACCAACAGTTCGTTGTGGAGGTGGATGCCTCAGATGTGGGCGCTGGGGCTGTTCTCTCCCAACAGGGTCCAGACCAGAAACTACACCCTTGTAGTTTCTTCTCCAAAAAATTTGACCCCACTCAGCAGCGATACGGGGTAGGGGACCGCGAGCTGCTGGCCATAAAGTGGGCATTGGAAGAATGGCAACACTGGCTCCAGGGCGCCAGAGAACCATTTATCGTCTGGACCGACCACCAAAACCTCATCACCATCAGGAATTTGAAACAACTCAACCCAAGGCAGGCGCGGTGGGCTCTGTTCTTCGAGCACTATGATTTCCATCTATCATACCGTCCGGGGTCAAAAAACATCAAAGCCGACGCTCTCTCTCAACAACATGAGGAGGATGTCCCCCGGGCGGACCCCGCGCCTGTCCTGCCATCTTTTAAGATCATCGCCCCGCTCCGTTGGGAACTGGAGACGAGGGTTCGCCAGGCACAGGCCACGGAAACCGAACCGGCAGGTGTGCCGCCTGGACGACTCTACGTACCCGGGAACATCAAGGCCGACGTCATCCAGTGGGGCCATTCCTCGCCGCTGTCGGGGCACCCAGGCACGCAGCGCACCCTTAAATACATTCAGCGCGCTTTCTGGTGGCCCTCAATGGCCAAGGACATCGAGGAGTTCGTCCAGGCGTGCCCAGTGTGCGCCAGGGCCAAGACCTCCAACCAACCAACACCAGGGGAACTCCAGCCACTCCCAGTTCCCCGTCGACCCTGGACGCACATTGCCATTGATTTCATCACGGGCCTGCCGGTCTCCGAGGGAAAGAATGTCATCATGACCATAGTGGATCGGTTTTCCAAAGCTGTGCACCTGGTGGCCCTCACCGGACTCCCGTCAGCTAAAAGGACAGCCGAGCTGATATTAGAGCACGTAGTCCGTCTGCATGGGTTCCCAAAGGACATCGTCTCGGACAGGGGGCCCCAGTTCAGTGCTTACCCTATGATAGCTCGTGACAAAGCCAATCTCAGAGAGATGTCTTTTTTCCTGTTAAAACGGTGTTTCCGTTGTGTGTGTGTGTGTTTGTAGTGAAACTTAAAAAGCGAGGTGGGGAGAGGGAGGAGGAGTGTTACTGTGTAAAACGAGGCGAGGGAAGGGGCTAATTCCACACACACACCCACCCACACACACACACACACACACACACACACAACGAAAACTTATATGCCGAGATTTATTTGTACTTTTTTTTAAAGGTAAAGTGCAGATTAATTTATTTTCATTTTATAGATTGTATTAATTATTTTTATGTATTTATTTTTTGGGGCTGTGGAACGACTAATTTGAGTTTTCATTATTTCTTATGGGAAATTATGATTTGGTTTAAGAGTGTTTTGGAACACGAGCCCACTTCCGGAACGAATTATGCTCATAATCCAAGGTTCCACTGTGTATCTAATCCTGAATAACCTTGCATGAAATGAATCAAGTTCCTTCACTGTATCCACAATTCACACCTGTCTAGTATTTCCATGCATATTCAAATGACAACAAAGCAGCTTTCAACAACATTTCCTATTACCTGGCAAAGAAATGTTTGAAATGATAAAACTCTTTCTATTAAAACAGCAAGGATTAAAACCCTCTCCTAAAATAAATTATTACTCTTTGGAAGTACACATTCATCCGAGTGTGATTTAAACAGTATTTAACAGTCTAACATAGGATAACTTTCTAAACCAGGATAATGTGATTTAGATTTTCTTTGCTCCCATTTTTCTCTGGTTACAGTGCATCTACAGGAGAAAAAAAACTTAATTTTTTTTCTCACCACCAAAATTAAAGTGACTGCAATAAACTCCAGCAGAGATATTGAACCTTTCCAGTATGCTGCCCAAGCCTCATCACTTGGCTGAGAGTGCTTACACACTTTTACAATAAGCAGTTAGCTACAGTAAAAAATAAATAAATAAATAAAAAACCTGATGTAAAAAAAAAAAATATATATATATATATATATATATATATATATATATATATATATATATAAGAAGATGTTTCATTCATCTTCAGTAACTGAGTTATCCTGGTCAGGGTCATGGTGAATCTAGAGCCAATCCTGGCAATTCCTGGGTGTGAGGCAGGAATACATCTTGAATAGCGGGCCGATCCATCACAGAACAGCATGCTCACACACACACACACACATTCATGAATGGGGACAATCTCTCAGCATACTTTTGAACAGTGAGGAAGGCTGAAGAATCTGGAAGAAACCCCTCAGGACACACGAAAGGTAATAGATTTCCAAACGTAATAATTTGGTTAAATACAGTACTGTGCAAACTCATGAGCCCCTTGTTTCTACCAAAAAGCAAGATTCAATTGTATATTTAATGTAATGTAAAACAGGCTTCCTGTGGGGCTTATTTTTGACTCCCATTTTCAGTCCAGTCCCTTTACCTGACTAGTTACAGAGGAATGTTTTTTGTTTATCGGCCACACAGTGACCGATAAGTTATTCAGCATTAAAAAACATCTAACTTAAGGAATGCACCAGTGAGAAACAGGTGCAGATGATGACAGATGATCAGGCTGGTGATTAGTGTACTGTTGATGCTGAATACTGACAGGTTGAAACAGACGAGAGGGGAAATGAGGTTGTTACTGTACATACTGTAAACAAAACATTTTTTAATTTATCTTTAAGCACTTTGCAGCCTGTAACAATTGTTCCCATCACTTAATTTAATTTACATACTTTTATTTAATTTAATATAAATAAATTGTAAATAAAAAAATAAATAAAGTATGGATCAGTACTGTAAATCATTAGTTATTTTTTTTAATGATTAATCTCTTATCAAAATGATGAATGTTGAAGGATAACGTGTAACAAATTGTTACATAATGAGTTGTGTTAAATTGTATGATTAAATTATACTAGTGTGAAGAAGCTGTTGGCTTCTGGGAAATCCTGTCCAGTTTAGTTCATGTTACCTAGTTGGCTGGTTCATAATAAGGTAATATAATACATATAGAATAACTGAATACAGTAAATACAGAAGAATTGAAAAAGGGGGGGGGGAGGTGAAAAAACCAAAACAAATTCTACGCAAATATTCAGGAAAATGTTTTTAACAGAATACAAGTGGGACATAAAAAATAACACATACTTTCTTTTGCTACAGTCTCTATGACTATATGAACAATTTCTTGAAAGTTAAATCACTGGACTGATTGTGAGTGAGAACTGATAGCCCATTGTAGCACAGGAGACAAGAACTATTACAATATGTCTGCTGGGAAATAACTACAACACAGCACAATGGCAGTTATAATGCTGCACTAACTCCACAGTTTAGCTCACCACCATGATTTTTAAAGTAATAATAATGAATAAAAGTAGCTTTCATGACGTCAGATCACTTGAACATAGTAGGATCAGGTATTCATATTCATAACTGCCTCTATATGTTCCCATGCTATCCCACATAGCCTATTATTGCTAACATTCACTAAATTACTTCGCTGATTAGTTACAGTAGCTACCATTACAATAACTTAAAATTTTGACAGTCGGTAGTTACATTTCGCTATCTCAGTTTCACAGTTTTAGCCAAACATTTCAAATAATACCATAACACCCAACCCAATTTTTCAGTGGCTTTAGCTTGAATACTGTACAATTGTCACAAGTTTTGCATTCAATTGTAGGTGAAAGTAGAGAGTACAAAACCCACACATTTGAGTATAAGTACTGCTGTTGTAGAGTAATGCACTGAAATAAAAGTTATAGTAATGATTAAGACAATTTCTCACCGGGTAAAAAACAACTAGAGTAAATAATTTACAAAGTCAACTTCATGCCAGTCGCTATGGAATCTTTATCTAAGGAATGCACTTGAATGATGAATAATGTTAATAAACCAAGTGAGCTTTGCAATTAACGGCGTCTTTCACTAACTTACTCATACACTACTGTTTATCCTGCACATCTTGTGTCCCAGGGGCCTTGGGACATGAACGGTGTACACCCTGGGTACACACAAAGCACACACATTACGAGGGATTTGGAAACGCCAATTAGTCTATTCTGCAACTGTGTGAGGAAACTGGGGAGAAAAAGCGAGACGACAGCACTAACAACAATCCTACCATGCCACCCCTTTAATGCCATTAATGACTTTAACTGTTTAAATGTATTGTATAGAACATAATGTAGCATTTAAATGTTTTGTTTTTAAATGAACTAAATTGAAAGTTGTATGTTTTTTTTGTAGGGTTAAGGTGTGAAAGTCGTTGCAAACCGCCCCCTACCTCATCCCTTTCCTCCCTCTCATCTTCCTCACGCCAGCCATATTTCTTTTCAAAAGTAAAGTGCAGGTTTACTTTCTATTTTGTATTAATCATTTTATATGAATATTTTGGGCTGTGGAACAAATCATTTGCATTTCCATTATTTGTTATAGGGGAAATTCGCTTTGATATACAAGTGCTTTGGATTACAGGCCCGATTCCAGAACAAATTATGCTCACAATCCAAGGATTAACTGTATTTTTAGTTATCAAAAAATTATCAACATTATTCCTTAAACACCACTTATTGTAGTAGCACCTGTTAAAGGATGGAAGAAAGGGTCTATGCGACCTGACACAGCAGCCATGCATGTCAAGCGTAAGCCTCTGAAAGACTTGAACAGGGATTAAACTGTGATGGCTAGATCACAGGATCAGCACAACCTTAAAACTGCAGGTCTACTGGGATGTTCCTGGTCTTGGTGGTTAATACCTACCAAAAGTGATGCTGGTGAACCTGTTACAGGGTCATTATAGCTCAAGGCTTATGGAGGCAGACTGGACAAACTGCTCATACTGACCTCTGTCCACTGCCAAAAGTGCCTGCAAGGGGCATGTGATCATCAAAACTGGACCACAGAGAAGATGACCTGGTCTGGTGATTTACATTTTCTTTTACAGTACATCATGTGGATGGCTGAATGCATATACTTACCTGTGGAAGAGATTGCACCAGATTGTACATACTGTAAAGGAAGCTGGCAGAGGCAGTGGTACAGTAGGTCCTGGCATTTATGTGTATGGTACTTTGACACATACCATCTGTATAAACATTGCTACTTTTAGCAGGATAATATGCCCTGCTAAACTGCTAAAAAGGTTCAAAAACAGTCCTCCAAAATCTCCAGAAGTCAATCCTATGGTGCATCAAGCTTAAACATTTGCTAGATTCCACAGCACACCTTCAGAGGTTTTGTGGAATCCATGCATTGATGAGTCAGAGCTGTTTTTGCAGGATAAGGGTACCTGCCTATAGTTTACTCTAAAGAACTTTTCCTGTCAAAGTTTTTTGAAAGTGTAGTTGACTAATGTAGCAAGCAAATTCTGTTGCTAAATATTTCACGATGCGATATAATCTATCATGAACATGATTGGCCCAAGACCATAGAGTTTATATTGTTTCGTATTTGGTAGGCACTTTATCCTTATCATAGTCAGAGTGGGTTTTGAGTATTTATCAGGAATACTGGGAGTATGGTAGGAATAAATACATGTATGCGTTGCTTATTAATTCACATCATAAACCAAATGTGAATGTCAATCTTCAGAAATGATTTTATAGAAAACACTAAGAAAGTTGCTTTTTATTATGCAAAAATTAGTTAGCCACAGGCTTACAATAACAGTTTTACAGTATATGGAAGCTGTATTTAATGCCTGTTGGTAGAAGCTGGTTTATTTTCCTTTATCAGGTACAGTAGCTTTAACTTATACATAAGGTATATTTTACTTAAGTATGGCTAGTGTGTGCTTTATACAATAGTGCTACATTGTTTCCGTGAAACTACATTGCATATTTTGCCCTTTCCTTGAGATAAACTCAAGGTCAGGTTCAGATAAATAGCTTGTGTTAGCACAGGTTTGAGTCACCTTGCATGCTGACTGTGGTTGCTGAGCAACTATACAACAGCGCGGTTGTAAGATTGGTGCTCCAATTGTGCCAAACCAAAGTGTTATGAATGTGGCATTTATAGTCAAAAGGTGCAAGTGAATGACTCATAACATGTACTGATTGTGCAGCTACAAAATAATTCTTTTGTCTTAAAATCTCACAGGAAAAATATGGACAATCGATTTTTATTTACCCTTGTCAAAGAAGCTTAGCAAATCAAATAAATTTAAATTAAATGAAAAATCTAAGTGTACATGTGCCTATACAAGGGAACACATTTTCAAATGATGAATTCTGAAAATATAGATTAAGATATTTACTAAGAGGAAGTAATAGTTATAGATGGTTATGACTGATTGCATTTTAATTGTTTGTGTCTAATGTGCACATGTATGCATGTACAGACTACTATGGACTTGAAAAAGTTTAACAAATGAAAGGCTTCAGTTACAGTCATGTATAAAAGCTAGTAACTCTTCTCTTAATTATGTGTTTTTTGTAAAAACATAATATATACAGTATATACTGTATATATATAATTTGTCACCTTGCAATTATCATTTAAAGAAAAAAATGTGGGCAATACTAAGTACCCCATTAAACTTCCACAGGATTTAAGGGGTAAGTTGCAGCCAGGTGCTGCTAATTATCAGCCCTTGATTAATTGATCATCAGCAGGTGTGCAGACCTCTATAAAAGCAGTAATTTTGGTAAGTTTACTGGTCTGGAGAATTTTTTTTTTAAACACATGACAGTAGATGCAAAAGTATTTTGCTAAATTATAAACTTTTTTTTCTTGCAACATTTTGCAAACACTTATTTCTCCCTTCTTATAGGCAGATATTTTGGATTAATTTACTGCATTAAATATTTTTCCTATATAATTTGGCAATACTTTTTAATAATTGGCACCGTCACCTCGCACCTCCAGGGTTGGCGGTGCAAATCTTGATGCCAGTCTCTGTGTGTGAAGTATAAATGTCTGTTAGTATATGTGCTTATGCCTGGCAATGTGTTAGCACCTCTTCAAGGGTGTGCCTTGTGCACTAATTTCTGTGTGATAGACTCCAGGGCCTGTATTCACTAAGCTGCTTAAGCCTAAAAGTTGCTCCTAGTAATGAAATGCTATGAAAATTCTTAGAATTATGACATTAAATTTAGGACTAAGTCTTAGTAAAGATAAAAATGATTCACAAAACATCTAAGTCCTAAAAACAGCTCTTAATATAAAAATTAAGAGTAGAGAGGAGGACGTTTAAGAGGCCTAAGAGTTTCTATAGCAGAGGACAAAATGATGGAAAGAAGAAATATTCTCCAAATACTAAAAACATCAAAGTAAACACTGCTCTTCTGTCCAAATTTGGTTTTCTTGTTCTTTTACTTCCTTCCATCTCTCATGGATTGTTTGCTACATACCATCCAAAAGTGCAACTTAAATAGACCGTCCTGCAATCATGGAAATCAGTAAAAGCTGAGCCATTTTGCTTCCATCAATCAAAAATCGATCACAAGTAATAAAATCAGTATGGTAAATAAAATATAGTAACTACTGCATGGAAATTGGTTGCTTTTTAACATTTTGCTGTTTTAATTAACTTAAGATATTTAGCCTATAACAGAAACTTTGCATAAAGTAGTCTGTAGTCATGATTATACAATTTTTTCCTATATAAACATTATGATTTCACTGACTGTTCTATTATCATGTATTCTATTTTCACAAAGAGTGTATTTCAAGACTTTTGCAGAGGTTATTTTTTATCGACCAATCACTGTCCTTGAATTGCTGCATCATCCTTAGGACCAGGGTCAACCTCACCTCCTCACTAAGAAAGATTTTTGAGCTTTCCCTACTCAGAATTCCTAAATCACTAAGAAGGTTTGTGAATACGCCTTGTGGTCGCCTGCCACCAAACGCTGGATCAGCGACAGAGATAATGAATAAATGCATGTTTATTTGAAGTTCAATAAACTGGTATAAACAACAAATGTATAGTGCACCAGATTGGGGACAAATGAAGCAAACGTATTTGGACAGCAGAGGTGGTACACAGCAGTCCAGTAATCGTTTTTATGCACATACATTTAAATTACGGTTTATTAGACAAAAACATGACAATTAGCACCACATCATTTTGAGTAAAATATTTTCTCAGATAACTGATGAGTTATGATGAGAGAAATGTAACTAGCTGTGAGTGGGCCTCATTTATAAATGGTTCTGTAATATTTTGTGTGAATGTTTTCATAGGCCAAACTGAAAATAAGAATTCCGGACCGGATTCCTGACAAAAATTTCAGTAACATTGATATTTTTTTCACATAATTGAATACAAATGTTGATGAAGGTCAATCACCTGTAACATGCAAAAGTCTGTCATACCACAGCTCATTTGCATTGCACCAACAAATCTCAATGAAGGGAAATAAATCACAAAATTACTGTTCACTATTAAAGTGAGGAAAAAATATAGAAAAAAAAGTATTTCTGAGAGAGAGAAATGAAAGGTGTTTTGAAGACACGTTGCATAATTAGATTAAATTAGACTGAATTAGGTAGCACGCTGGCTTAGTGGTTAACACTGTTGCCTGGCACCTCCATTCCCAGCTTGGTTCGTTTCCCGCCTAAGTGTGCATGGAGTTTGCATTTTCTCCTTGTGCTTAGTGGGTTTCCTCCGGGTACGCCAGTTTCCTTCCACAGTCAAAAGACATAAAGATTAAGCTAATTGGTGTTCTCAATTAAGTAAGGTCTACAGAAATGGTTTGACAAAAAAGTCAAAAAGTAAAAAAGCATCCCACACAGCACTCCACACTGTGGTATTTTTTTAGTGTTTTACTAACTGTCAGTCTAGGGTTAGGCTAGGGTTAGCTAAGTAAGTCTCTACCACCAGCTGACACCATGTTGGACAGACAAGAAGGGATCAGTCAAAATGAAAGCAGATGGAATCTGGATGACCACTGATGGCAAACAGCACACAAAGGATTATCCAGCACAGTGCAGATCAAGACATTCCAGATCAGTCACTTACAGGTTACTTAGTGATGGATCTAAAGTGTTGAGCAGCTATAAACGAAGATGCTGGGGCAAATGGAAGAATCTTTTATATCAGCTGAGCCATTGCAGCGTGTCCTCCTTTAACACAGCAACATTTCCTTTGTCATAATTTACATGTATATTAATTTCTTAATATATTTCTTATATGTGGAATGTGTTTTAAATTAATGCCATTAAGGTAAAGTCACTGCTTTTACAAAAAGTGTCATTAGATTAATTTATGTATTCACGGGGCCTGTTGCCTATCTCAGGAGACTTTGGGCACAGGGCAATGTACAACGTGGACAGGGTGCCAATGCATCACCGGACACACAGACACACACATACTAGGCACCATCTGGTAATGCCAATTAACCTAAACTGCATGTCTTTGCATTGTGGGAGGGAACCGGAAACCTACTGTGCCAAGCATGGGAAGAACATGCAAATTCCATACCCAGGGACCCAAGAACACTCGACTCCAGAGGTGTGGAGTCACAGTGCTAACTCCACCATTTGTTTAAAACATGTGTAATTAAAATAAACAGGCAGTATAACTTTGCAGTTCTATTAATTACCAATTAAATAATTTTAAAGCATATCCTTTGAGATTTACAGTACAATAGTAACACTCCTTCATTTATGCAAAGTCAGGAGCTCTTACAGGAAACAAACTTTAAAAAAAAAAAATCTATTAATATACATTTTCTTGTGTAAATGCTCCTAGTTGCAATTCACAAATTTCTTTATTCGCATCCAACATTATGAATGAGACCCATTCAACGTATACTTGACTTGTATACCCATTCTATGTATAAGATGTATATGATTTGCACACAACACAGTTCCAGCTATCCACTGTCAACCTTAACCACTTAATAACCACTGAGGACAGTAAAAACTTCAGACATCATATATTGCTGATTTTTTTATTTGTAACTATTGTATTTACATAATAGTCCATATACGATAGTACAAGCCCAAGATTGCAAGTTATAGCATGTGTAAGGAGCACTAACCCATTTTAAAAGCCCTCCTGGTTGTTTGATGTAAAACCAGCCAAAATGCTCAAAGAATGACTCTAAATCTCTCTTCCACCAGTTAATTGATGTACAGTATCAGTCTTTCCTTTGACATGCAGATTGACTAATAAAAAAAAGTGGACAGAGCAAATCCTAAGCATAAACAAGTTACAGTGCACTTTGTAAAGGGGCCACTCCTGCTATTCTGTCTATTATTTTGAGGTTGCATGCAATGCAGCTTTCTTTAAGTTGATTGTTTTCCACATAAGCAGAACATTCATTCATACTGGGTTATAACGTACATGGTGGTGTAAACAACAGATAGCAGCACAAGGCACTTGCAGGGAGCACCAACCTTCATAAGTCAGTGTGCCAAAAAAAATTATCCTGTGTACATCAGGAGTTGTGCAACTGGTGCTATTCTGACCACCTGTGTTTTCATCCTGAATAGCAAGTGAGAACAAAGAAGGTTACATTCTGTGGGAAACTGGGCAAATCTGCCACTGAGATGTTTGACATGGCTCTGCAAGTTTACTGTGATGCTGCAATGAGTCATTTGAGGTGCTTCATGATAATCATCAGAGAACAATTCACAGCCATTGTTGGTGCATGATATATGGACTATGTTATAATTTACGGAACAGTCCAGGCATCCTTCTGTGTTATTTGAACATGCGCGATGTTTGTCCCCAGGCTGCTGACCAAGGAACAGAAGTAACATCTCATTGATGTCTGCCAAGAACTTGAATCATGTGCCGTGCCGTGAATCTCCCGTCCTTCATGTCGAGGATCATTACTGGTGATGAAACTTGGGTGTATGGGTAAACCCTGAGATGAAGCAGCAGTCTTCATAGAGAAGGGGCCTATCATCTCCATAATGAAATCTGCATATTTCATGTCTTAAAGTTGGGTATTTCTCAACAACGTACAGTAACATTGCGTAATTGTAGTTTGGGTGTTAACAGTACAGATTTTCTCATCAATACCACACATTTGTTATGATAAATTGGAGGAAGACTATTTACTCATGTTTTCTGATCACAAGGTACTGATGGAGTCATTGCATAATTAAGCTGCTTTTTTAGAGGAGCAAGCGGAGAGCCAAGACTTATGTCACAAGTAGCTACTTTTTGGGGGAAAGTTCTGTAATTTACATGAAATGCATTGTTGACCAGTTTTGTTTTAGATTATTATTATTATTTCTTTTGAAATGTGTGAAATCAGGCGTAGATAGAGCTTCTGTAAAGTAAATTTTCATTTAACTTGGAACATTTCTGGATGCACCTTCAAAGCTCCTTAATGTATCTGTACTGTATGTGGACCCCTCTGCAAGATTTTCATAATGTGACTGCTTAATTATATTTTGATTGCCTCTTATAATTGTGAGCTACTGTTACAAATTGTGAGTTACAACTAGAGCCATACGTGCCAACGATACCACACAACATCTCTAGATAAAGCAAATATCCAGTGGCAAATGGTGATTTTTTTTTTTTGCCTACATTTCATAAAACTATACTTATTTGTCAAATTAAATATTTTACATTTTGAAAATGTTGCCCCTATGTAGCAATTGTTAAATTTACAGTTAACATGACCATTTCACCAGGTTTTCTGCTTGTCCTTTTTGGCCTGGAAATGGTCTAAGTGTAATTTATTTGGCAGCGTGGACTAACGATCACACAGTATAAGACATAATCATTTACTGTTTACAAGGCCATGGGTCCACTGCCATCATGGTTTATGAACCATGACTGCTACAACACTTTAGTCTAGACAGATCATGGGTCTCTAATGCAACTGTAGTGAATGTGCACTGTATCTGACAATAGGGCAATAGTTTTTGTAATGGGTTTTGAAACATGACATTAATATAGAGTATAAAGTGTTCATTCATACAAGAATAAATTTTCAATACACGAGTATGAAAAATGAAAATGTCTAGACTGAGAGGGATACAGCTGGAGCCACAGAAAAGTAGCAGTGGGGCATGATCGAGCATCAGCTGCCGATCAAGGGGTCGGAGAAAATAAGCAATTAACAAGGAATGGTTTACACCCATGTGTTATCAACGGTAGCCAATGTGTTCCCTAGATCACTGTAAGCTATTAAAATCGGACAAGCTGTGACATAAGAAATCAAACTTTTAAAAACTAACTGTAGTCTTTAGTGACAGTGTAACGGTGAGGCAATATATGTTAAATATCTCATACTGAACTTACTTTTAAATTCCTATCGTTACACATACATTTATATGTTAAAGTAAAAGCGGTTATAAATAATTTCAAATCCTCTGCTTGCCCTTATTCCCTCAAGTTATACAACAGTTAGTTCTGACCGAGCAATCTGATTGGACAAAAGGCATTTGATGATTGGTTATAATAGACGGTAACACCACTGGGAAGTTTACCTATACTGTATGTTCCCAATCCATGTCCCAGGTGTTGTATTAATTGTTATTTACACTAACAGTCAGTTGCCAGCGTGGGTGAAAAGTAGGTCGGTACGGTTCGCAGTACTTAGGAGAAAGCAACTGCCTGTCAAAACCAGTCACAGGAGCACTTTCAGCAAGGAAACACGTATGACACCATTATGTCATCCTTAAAAACACTTTAACTTAATAATAGCTTCTAAGTTGTTCCAAAGTGTTCTTTTATTTACCGTTACAAAACTAACTAGACCCTAACCCAAGGCCAAATTCAGTCTATAAAACTCTGATCAAGGGCCCTGCTTGGGGTGTGTTTGACAATGAATTGTACACCCTACAGAGCGCACTAGCTTTCCATTTAAAACTATTCGGGATTCAACCCCAAAATCCGAAAGCAGAGCTGATGAGTGGGGTATAAGTGGAAATATAAAGAGAAGCGTACGAGATCTACAGGACTGTCCACCACCTCCAGGGTTTCCATTTTTTGGCAACATGAATAAGTTTAAAAGTACTTTCACTTTTTTGGACTGTGGGAGGAAACCAGAGTTCCCAGAGGAAACCCACCAAATACGGGGAGAACATGCAAACTCCATGCACATGCACAGGAATCGAGCCTGGCCGGGAATCGAAACCGGACCCTGTAGGTGCAAAACAACAGTGCTAACCACTACACCACCGTGCCACCAAAATAATAATCTGTTGATTAATAAATAGTTTTTGTGGAACTGTTGTATTAAAGCAGTATATCAGAACAGCTGTGATGCCCCCTGTACACTTGTGCAGATGACTGCCATGCTCATACTCCCAATAAATGATATTGCTTAATTAACTTATCTTATCATTATTGTCAATGTTATTGAATTAAATTTACTTAGCTTACTTTAGCTAACTTACTTTCTAGCTGAGTGAGTCATGCCTGGAAGCAATCATTATAGCTATTGATTTAGAAAGAAAAAAAAAGCATGAATAACAGTAACCTTTCAAGTTTCATGCTGATTTCAGAAGTCACTATGACGCAAAGCAAGCCTAATGGCACAACAAAGTTGCCTGATTAACACTCTTTTTAAAGATATGAGTGGATTTCAGACTGACATAAAATGATGGAACTACACAGCCCATTCCAGTGAATGAACAGCAAAGTGAAACGTAATTAGTGGCAGTCGTGCAGGTTTTATGCATCTTGATGATAAATGCCAGAAAAGCCCTAGATTCCTGTCAACTGGATCAAACGATGTTGCTACAAGGTACATGGTCCACCGGATTTAATTAGCCTTTTAAACAATTTCACATAGTATACAAGCACGCACAGCTTTTGTGTTTGTAAAGTAATGTTTATACTGTAGATAGGGCAGATATTTAAGAATCATGCAGTTTACTGTACATTGCAGCATGTAAAGTAGGCCTATTGTTTTTCAAGAGCATTATTTAAAATTTCTCCATTTCTAGTTGTATGATAGATGAGGTCCCTCATAATGTCACCATCTACTGTATAATTTAAGTAATGTTTGATGGAAATTCTCAGCAGCGGCTAAAAGCGAAAAAAGTCTGTTCCGTGGTGAACAGTGGTCAGTGGCGAGCTCAGGATGCATCTGTGATCCACTCTGCTTGAACCTGACATATGACTCATGTGTAAAAGAGAACAGTGCTTAGCGTTTGCTCTCACGATCAGTGCAGCGCTTGTGTATACTGTATTTGTTGAATGCACAGCAAAGTCATGCTGCAGGATGAAACACCTTACACCCTTATAAAAATGGTAATGTTAAAATCTCATCATTGTCTCTGTTTCATTTTAGATGCATGCATAAAAACACAAATGCAGTATTCATGAGAGGGTTCGGCTAAGAGATGTCTCTACTGTTGCACTACTGACGAGATAAGCAGGATGAAAATAGCAAAAGCTTTGATAAAATTTGCCTTGTAGCAGAAAAAAAGATAAGCCTGTATAATGATGTTGTCTCTTCTATCCAGAGTTGTGATAAGTCCTAAAGGAAGTTCTAAAGGAATTCATTTGCACAGTTATATCTAGAACAAATTCATTCTGTCTGACATGCTACTGTACAGTATGTGCATCAATTACTTTCAATCCCGAAACAAATGAAGCCGGGGACCTTAAAGATGATGTTAAAATGTCCAAAAAAACACGTGGACAACAATTCCACTTTTAATCTAACTGATTCAGTTTAAGTGTAGAAAGAAAGTTTCAAAAACTGTAAATAGATTTTTTGACAAGGAAAGAAAGAGTTAAGAGACCTTTCAGCTCTACACTGGAAAAGAATCAATGTTTAATTTCTCCACCAAAATGTATTGACGCAGAGATTCTTTGGAGCAGTTCCAGTGAAATGAGATTCTGAGTGAACAGATGTTTTCATTAGTGCTTTGGGTTTAACCTATCAATATAAATTGATATTTCAGAAAAAAAATGATTTTCCCCGGTGTTAGCAAATGTTGTGAACATGCTAATGTAATATGATAAAATGCTGAGAAAACTTAGGATATTTAATTATGGTTGAAAGAATTAATGCCCACAAGTGGTTTATTGCTTTTTCAAAATGGCGAATGTCAGAGATTGAGCATCACTATCTCAGTACTCCTTCACCCAGCAAACACTGTAGCCTATAAGCATGGTCACTCGGGACATCTGTTCCCCCATTACACACACTCATGCGCTGAACTTGGTTGGGTTGTGAAGTAACTCGTAGTGTCTTCTTGCCTGTTATTGCTGTTCAATTTTGCCTGAATGCCTACTGTACCTGCCGTTTGTACATCAAATCCTTGCCTGTTTTTGCCTTCAGTTTTGGACATTCATATGGATATTGTTTGTCTATGATTATCTCAATAAAAATGTATTTTATTTGCAACCGCATCCTTCTCAGCTCTTGTGATTTGTTGCAGTGACAAAAGCAATATGATTTGAATCCATTGTTCATTCGCAATAAACAATTCTTCACACAATGTAGTCCGTTAACAATAAGATTTGGTTGCTAGGCAACATTATGGACAATGATTATGACATTCAAATGAACAGAAAGCTGGTTCAAGTATAACACATTCACTGATTTAAAACCTGGTGAATTTCCTTACAAATACAAAATGTTTACAATATAATGAAAAGAAACGAGTACAGCAAGTCCCCTAGATATGAACGTTCGGAAATACGAACATGAGCACATGCATGTTTAATCGCGGGATCACATGAACGTACAGCGTACAATGTCACATGTGTGAAGCGTGCATCCTCTGTAAGTGCAGTACAATTCCAGGATGTCTGGAAGCTAGTGATGGGTCGTTCATGGACGATTCGTTCTTTTTGAACGAATCTTTAATGTTACTCAGAAGAACGAGATGTCTGAGAGTGATCCGTTGATTTTCTACTGGGCGCGCATGCACAAATCATCGCAAAACCTCCATAGGTTATGTACAGGAAACAGAACTGAGCGATTCTTCTCAATGAGTCTTCTAGCCTGAGTCATTCGCTCTTTTGTCACATGACTCCCATAGGCGCTATGTAGTGCAGTAGATTTAAAAGAACAAGCGACTCGGTCCAGAAGATTTAAGAGGTGAGCTGCTCATTCTGTTTATCATAATATGTCCTTAGCTGCATTGTAATATTTTCATTACTGCTATTAGAGCCAGAATTTGTGTATGTAGACGTATTGAGGGTCTGTATTATCTGATCAAAAGAATGAAATGAACTACATGACTCAAAAAAAAGATTCGTTCATTTTGAAGAACAAGATTCAAAGAACCGAGTCACTAAAATGATTCAAACTTCGCATCACTACTGGAAGCAAGCATAAGTGCAGCAGCAATAATGCTGGTACGGCCAAGAAGCGCCAAACAATAATGATGGAGACAAAATAAAAATAATGAGAAAATGTAGCGAGGTGAAAAGATGGCAGACATTGCGCATTCTTTTAACATGTGTATTGTTCAACCATCGGCAAAATTCTAAAGGACTAATATATACTGTCTAATATACTGTCTATAGGTAATTGCATTAGTATCATAGTACCTAGACAATATGTTTCTGGACTGATGAACAAGATCTCGGAACAGAATTCGTTCGTATGTAGGATACTTATTATACAGTACATCAAAAAATGTTGCCACAAGTTTGCTAGGGTTTTTTCACTAGCAGGAATTTTCCAGCAACATCCTGGCGATAATGAGGGTTTCCACACTATTGTTCACCACAGGTATGCCACAAATTATTGTTCACCACAGGTATGCCACAAATTAGCATTATTTGCTAATTTGCAAATAATAATCAATATTTGAAAATTTGTTTTTCAAAACTGTTTGCGAAGTGTCCTTCTGCCAGAACTTACTAAGCTGTCTTGTTTAAGCTTTGAGTTTGACAGGGAAATTATTTGACAAAATGTTATTGCAAATATCATTAAAACGCTAATTACATGAAACTAAAAACATCAAAGTAGGCTAAGAGTTTTCTATCTAACGTTGAAAGTTGAGGTGTTTTCACATTTTAAATTGCAGATATGCCGCAACGCAATTACTCTGCTTTATGAAAATGTCACCCTAAGTTAAGTCTTGTTTCCCAAAAGCTTATACGTAACTGGCAGTGTAAAACCTCATTTCTGTACCACAAGCTGAGGTTGCATCTGCCCACCAAACACAACTAAATGGGGTTAGATATTGCTGTCCTTGGTTGCCTTCTTCTTCTTCTTCTTTTATAGTGCCATTTCTCCAGCTCGCAGTGCCTCACAAAGAGTTGAGTCTTCATTCAAAAAAAGCACTTTCTCTGCTTCAGTGCTGCCTGTAAAAGTACTGTATGACAACGGCAAATCTCCTGTTTATGTGCACAGTTTTAGCAAAGCACCCGTTATCAAGCCTAAACGGAAACGGCAAGAATGCGTTGAATGCCAAATTTCCTCATTTGAACTAATACAAAAGAAGACAGGAATGTTTCAGACATCAAATGTGATTCAATTAACATCACTGCATAAGCAGAGCAAACATTCTGTTCGAAATAAAGAGTTGGCTGCTAGCCATAGCCGAATAAATGAGTAGCTTGTGTCAAGGATAAAAAGCCCTTTGAAAGACTGACTGATGATCTCTCTAGAGAGTAAAGGTTAAGAGGGTTTAAGTGTTGAATACAGATGGCTTGCCTATTAAGCATTTTAACAATGCTTTCCATGGTAAACCAAACGCAGATAAGTGTGTGGTCAAATGTTCTAATAACATGATCGACTAAAATAGACAGAATGTCTCACTCATAGCTGCAGCTGGCATACGTTTCATTTAGTTCTTTATTTAAAATATGTTCATTGTAATATACTTTGTGTATATTTTACCTTAGAACAATTTCCTAATTTGCCCCAGCTGTGTGTTCTACAGGGTGGGCCATTTATATGGAGACACCTTAATAAAATGGGAATGGTTGGTGATATTAACGTCCTGTTTGTGGCACATTAGTATATGTGAAGGGGCAAACTTTTCAAGATGGGTGATGACCATGGTGGCCATTTAGAAGTCGGCCATCTTGGATCCAATTTTTGTTTTTTCAATAGGAAGAGGGTCATGTGACACATCAAACTTATTGGGAATTTCACAAGAAAAACAATGGTGTGCTTGGTTTTAACGTAACTTTCATAACAAACGTTTCATTAACGTTTATTCTTTCATGAGTTATTTACAAGTTTCTGACCACTTATAAAATGTGTTCAATGTGCTGCCCATTGTGATGGATTGCGCAACCCTCTTCTCCCATTCTTCACACACTTATAGCAACACCGCAGGAGAAATGCCATCACAGGCTTCCAGTATCCGTAGTTTCAGGTGCTGCACATCTCGTATCTTCACACCATAGACAATTGCCTTCAGATGACCCCAAAGATAAAAGTCTAAGGGGGTCAGATCGGGAGACCTTGGGGGCCATTCAACTGGCCCACGACGACCAATCTACTTAAAAAAAAAAAAAAAACTCAGGGAACGTGCCAGCTTCAGTGCATAAAGAGGGAAACACATCATCATGTAGCAATTTCAAATATCCAGTGGCCTTGAGGTTTCCATTGATGAAGAATGGCCCCACTATCTTTGTACCCCATATACCACACCATACCATCACTTTTCTTGTTCCAACAGTCTTGGAGGGATCTATCCAATGTGGGTTAGTGTCAGACCAATAGCGGTGGTTTTATTTGTTAACTTCACCATTCACATAAAAGTTTGCCTCATCACTGAACAAAATCTTCTGCGTGAACTGAGGGTCCTGTTCCAATTATTGTTTTTGCCGATTCTGCAAATTGTGTGCGCCGATCTGGGTCATCCTCGTTGAGATGCTGCAGTAGCTTTTGTAAGGATGCCATTTATGAGTAGCTAATATCCGCCGAAGGGATGTTCGACTAATGCCACTCTCCAGTGACATGCGGCGAGTGCTACAATGTAGGCTCTTGCTGAATGAAGCTAGGACAGCCACTAATGTTTGTTCATTAGTGACAGTTTTCATGTGTCCACATTTTGGCAAATCCAACACTGAACCAGTTTCACGAAACTTAGCAAGCAGTTTGCTAACTGTAGCATGGGAGATGGGTGGTCTCGTAGGGTGTCTTGCATTGAAATCTGCTGCAATGACCCAGTTACTGTGTTCACCAGATATCGACACAATTTTGATCCGCTCATCACGTCTTAACCTCTTCGACATGTCAATGGCTGTGAACAAAGAGAAACTTGTAAATAACTCATGAACGAATAAAGTTACATTAAAACAAAGCACACCATTGTTTTTCTTGTGAAATTCCCAATAAGTTTGATGTGTCACATGACCCTCTTCCTATTGAAAAAACAAAAGTTGGATCCAAGATGGCCGACTTCCAAATGGCCACCATGGTCACCACCCATCTTGAAAAGTTTGCCCCTTCACATATACTAATGTGCCACAAACAGGACGTTAATATCACCAACCATTCCCATTTTATTAAGGTGTCTCCATATAAATGGCCCACCCTGTAGTCTAATTAGTCTCAGTCTCAGAACAAGCAAAAGGCCAGGTGGCACTCTGATGCAGGGTGAAGTTCCTGTGCATGTTCTCCTCTTGACTGCATGAGTTTCCTTCAGGTTCTTACTGAAGATGAATTAATGAATGACCAAGCAAAAATCATTTAATGCTCATAGAACAAAGTAAAAGGATAGCTAAAGTATTCCTTCTAAATAAAGTAATAATATTAATGTAATAATATTTATGAACCCTTACGCAAGACGTCTAAGGGGGTGAACGAAATAGTAGTGAGAGCACTTATGACGCGCATGGGAAGACCTCCCTGTTTGGAAATAGCGTGGGATTATTAATTAGAACTGAAATCACAAAATACACAGAGCTTCGCCATCTCCTGGAGACCGAACGAGGCTCTGGAAACTAAAACTAAAACTTTAGATTTTTACGTTCGCCCTTACCGAGGATTTATGTTTGCTTTAGTGCCTTTTACCGTTACTCAGAGCGAGCAAATGCATTACGTGCCGTTTTTTTTCTCTCTCGGTGTCGCTGGCTTTTTGTGGAGACAGGCTGGTTCTTTCCCTCTGTCTTGGGTCTTGCACGCTTTGTTTGTGGCCCTGATGCCCTTACTAGTGAGCCTTTTTTACATAAAAATGCCTCCAGGTGCCGTGTGTCCACACCGATTGCGCTTATGGCGATGTTGCTTGGCAACTGTGTGTCTAGAAGGCCATGGCTCTGGCTGTTCTGAACCACAATTCTGCCCCTCGCGAGACCCTCCTTGTTACAGTAACCGGATCCCCCTCCCCCCAGACGGCTTCCGACATCCAAGAATCAATCTGGACCCTACGGAACTCTTTAACCATGCCATCCCATGGGTGGGCGGGATGGGGGGGGGGTCTGCATTCCAGTAGTCCTGAGGGGCAATAGTAAGCAGCAGTGGGGCACTTACAGCAGCTTCAGACACACTGACATCACCATTTTGAAATGGAACTGGTCGGCCAGTCAATATTGGTTTGTGATGTTGTAACCAGGGAAACATACTCTGTTCTGGCACCTTTGTTGTTACATCCGAGCTGAGTGTAACTGGGGCTGCCCGCTGTGTCATGACTTAATTGGCTGGCTGACCAGAGAGACCAACAGGATGGCTGAAGGGAGCGGGTTAATCCAGATCTTACTCCATGTGATTTTTTTTTGTGGGGTTACGCAAAGCAGGAGGTGTACAGGACAAAGCCTTGCACACTAGTGAACTTGAAGGCACAGATCCAGGAGGTTCTCAGCAATATGCCTTCCTTCAGAGGACTGTGCATTCCATCCACGGCCGTTTGAGGAAACGGGTTGACGCCACCGTCACATTAAAATTTTAAGATTTGCTTTCATTTTTCTATGTCATAAAGTACAGTACAATTTGTTTCAATAATTTTGTATGAGAAATATGGATTTTATTATCAATTTTTAATGCCTAGTTACTTTCACCGACCCTGTATAACCTTATTTTACATGCTTTGAACTTCCACATTTTATATAAAACATGACAAAGTGGTCACATTATTGTTCAAAAGCAGACACATTATATTAATTCAATCGAATCACTTTTGTGATCAATAAACCGAAAATATAAACTGTGAAAATCAGTCGTTACTGTAAATTCATTTTTACATTCATTTTTTTTGAGAATGTTGAAGCCATGAAAAAGTATGTTTTCCTTTTTTTGCACACACATTATACTGCCATTAATAGACTACCTGTATTCATAATTTATACTGTCATCTTGAATACATTCTGTGAAATAATACATTATGCATTTACTGTAGCTGTTGTATAAACACTGTATGCAGTTAACTTGCAATGCAACCTTCTATTTCACTTCTTTCCCCCCCCTCTTGCTCCTATTACTAGCACTGGTTTGGTGCGTTGGAGGTGCATGATACATTTTTGGTAATATTTTCAGTTTAAACTTAAGCAGAAAGTTTTTAAAAAAAGTTACACCACTAAGATGTGCAAATCTTGTGAAAAAGAGGCATACAGTAAGAAGCATACACTGTTGGTGCTGTTGGTGTTACACGGTCTGCTTTTAGGATTTTTTTTTTTTTTTGTATTGGAATTTCTGATCTACTGTATGTTATAAACTTCTCTGACAGTAAGTGTATGTGCAGTCAGACAATGCATAAACACATTATACAGATGATGCATTCAACTGCAGAATTTAAATTAAAATGAGTAGAGCAGGATGCTGATGTTGCTGCAAACTGTTTTTGTATGTTTCTCATGATCTTCAGTAATCATTATAGTTGAGAAGGTATTGTGTGCAACAAAACTCAACACTTCATTATTTCCTTGATGGAATGCTGCCATCATTTGCTGTCTAAATCACAATCACGAAGCATATAGCAAGAGTTTGCTATATTTTTTATTAACTCGCAACCAACAGATTATTGATCTGAAGTTGCATATTTAAATGATCACAAACACACTTGCAGGTTGATTTATCCATTGTGACAAACCTGTGGAGCTTTTGAACAATCACAAATCACAATCTCATTTTGATGTCAAACTGTTTATATTTTATTTGTATTCCAACAGTATAATTTAATCAGAAATGAAAAGAGGTAAGGACATTTTAACATGCTATACGAACAACTAATTAAATAATTAAATAATACTTCATTCACCTCTGGTCCAATGGGGAACAAGATAAGGTTTTTTTGTTTTTGTTTTTTACTTTGTCAGTTCACTTTGAAGGGAAATTATTATAATCCCCCCCCAGATAAGTTAGATTGTTTGTTTTTAGAAAATGAAATTAATAAAATAAGTAAAATATGTAATTTTTGTTAATTATCGATATGCAAAAAAAACCTCAGATAATTCATGCACTGTTGAGGATCTACAGACATCCTAACCAGAATCGCAGTGTCTGTGGGTTTATTACCACTAACCTGTAGATAATAAACCATTTTGGTTAGTCATGTGTTCTCTGTTTAATAAGCTTTTTTGTTGTTGTTTTTTTACTCTGAAGATAGACTGAGCCACACTCCGAATTAATTTATTAACCTGCTCCTGAATCAGAAGCATATTTCTCTGTGAAAGATATCCTCTAGAGAGACCTCACACTTCTGACATGTCTGGGCAGTTTCAATTGAATAAGAATATCCATGATTAGATCATCTCTTGCACTAAAACACCTCTGGGACATACACTGGCTAAAGGCAATTGTGAAAACAAGTGCAAATGCAGGACATGCAGAATGAATGTAAAACAAATTTAACAGTGACCCAATTCCATGACATTTTGCGCTGATGATGCCTTTTCTTGATATTGACTGTTATGCTACTGTATGAATCAATTTTGAAAGTCAAAGTCGACAAATTTGAATGATCCAAGCGAGCAAAATAAATAGGGATAAGTATCAATGCCAACAAACAGGTTTAGTCAAAACACTTTACAAACAGTATAAATCAGGGCAGGGCACGATCAGAGACAGGAAACAAGATCAAATAACCTGAATAGCAAACAGGAATACAAAGCTTGGTACAGACTGGAATACAGCACTGATACTTGATAGTGAGTATACTGTAAGTATACTTTAAATAGTTTAATAGTAAATAGTCTTTAACTACAGTAGTGTGTGTGATTTGAAACCAGCGTTTACTCCATAATCAACAGAGTAAGGATAAGGATGTTGGGAGTAAAAGTCCACTGCAGGCATGTTTGTAGCCTGTGTTGCGTTCAGGTGCCAGGCTCAGAGCGTACTGTACATGTCAGTCTGAGACCAATATGATGCATGAACATGCTTTAAAAAAAAAGTCACCTGGCTTAAAAATGCCTGTGACTATAAAAAAGGAACTAATCCATCTACAGTACTAGTATGGGCGTTGAGAGGATCCCAACGGAAATCCACCGAGACACAGGGGGATCACGCATAGAAACATTACACTGGAGCTCAGAATTGAACTACTTACCCTGGAGCAATGAAACAGCAACACATTGTACCACTGTGGTGCCCTGTGCTGTCCAATTAAACATTCATCTGCTGATTTACCATATCAACCAAGAAAGAACTGACATTTGATTTAAAGCATGCATTTTGCCTTGAGAAAAAAGAAAAAGAAAATCACAGCCTGAAAGACACTACAAAGCACAAAATCCAATATAACAGTTTTCTGAGGTTAGTTTGAACAAGAGGAATTCCTTGTGAACATGTTATCCTCTCTATTATGTTTTCAGGCTGGTTGTTGGAATGCATTTTGTAACTGAAAATAGTTTTCTCTATTGCTCTGTGCCCACGACACAGTTTGTTTTATTAAATCTTCAACAACCCTAATCTCCCATCCCTTTACTGGCCCTCTGGCTAAAAGCAAAATGTGTCAATAATACTTTGAATGTAAGCATCATTAAAAGGAAAGTTGAATCTCTTGTTACAAGATTAATCCTGCATTCCGATGCGTTAATATTAGATGCATATTTTTATCTTACAAATTTACACAAAACCTTGCTTACTGATTTATCATAATCACAAAGGCAGATTTTTGTCACGGCAACACGCAAAACAACAGGATTTAATGAAATTTTGCCACTCCTTCCGTATTTTGCGCCATGAATGAAATCTAAATTTTGAGTATGAGCAGTTTTGTGCCAGATTACAGCAATTATGTGCTCGAATCGAGCATGGCTATACGCATCACTCAACACAGCCAGTCAATGCGATAGATTACCGTAAATACACACAGTATGCGGAAGACACAGAAATGACCGTAATGCCCATACAAAGCGCCCATATCCTCAGCATTCTGAGGTGAGAGCATGTAAAATACCCGAACTGAGAGTATTGAGAATTACAACAAGGCGCAGAATACGCAACCTTACAAAATTGTATTTCTTTATATTAATAAGTTAGGCGTATAAGAGTTCTGCTATACAGAAAGACGGGCAGACATGTATGTAAGCTTCAACCTGAAGAAATAATATTACTGATTACAATAAAGCTGATCAGCTTCTTTTAAGCTTTAAACTTTTAACTATTTCTACAAACTCTGTAACCGTCAATGTAATCGGTAATAACGCTAATCAAAAATATAGCAAACTTATGCTTTGATTTTGTTTTTAATTAGTCACTATCTGCAAAAAGTGTTTTTTTGTTGTTGTTGTTTTTGCTGCACACAGAACTTTTTTAATTGCAAAGGCTGTTTATCACGAGAATCAATACAAAAGTTTACAATGCAATAATATCCAGAGTAAACAATGCTTTATTTTACAGCATCATCAGTTACTCCTTTACCAGCTTTAATTTCACTTAGTTAGCTGAAGACAGTAGCTTATTAAAAAGTACAGGTACACACGTAGCAGAAATATCAATAGACTGACATAAGTGAGTCCATCATCAGTGAAATTTGTGATGTGAATGCTCCTTAACTGTAAGAAAATCCTACATCAAGAATGTAGAACTAATATTGGAAAGCAGTAAAGAGTACATGCCAGTAAAACTTCTATGTTTACGTTCAATAAATATATTAAATAAAAGAAGAATGTTTTAGCCTTTAAAGATTGAGATTGCTATGCAAAGTGAGGAAAATAAGACTGATGTTCTTTTTCGGTATGCTGTGTGTTATTCCTATTGAATACAGACAACCTTTCATGACTCTTGGCAATGGCAATATTACTCACTCATTCACTCACTCACTCATCATCTATACCGCTTAATCCTATATTCAGTATCACGGGGTCCTGGAGCCTATCCCAGGAGACTTAGGGCACATGGCAGGGTACGCCCTGGACAAGGTGCCAATCCATCGCAGGGCACAGACACACACATACACTCATTCACATTTACACACTACGGGCAATTTGGGAACGCCAATTAGCCTAACCTATTGTGGGAGGAAACCGGAGTACCCGGAGGAAACCCGCCAAGCACGAGGAGAACATGCAAACTCCATGCACACAGAGACGGGAATCGAGCCTGGCCGGGTGCAAGGCGACAGTGCTAACCACTACACCACCGTGCTGCCATATGGCAATATTAAGTACAATTAATTAGTCTTTTTAAAAAAGAAGCAAAAACCAGAAGCAGGAAAGAGAATATTGCACTTTCAAGGCAAATTTAAGCAAACACACACACACACACACACACACAAAACACAAAAAAACACTCTTATCTGTAAATTTAACTACAGTAAATTTCTTGGACATAAGCACTTTCACATGTTTTAATTTTGCTATTATATTATTGACTTTATATTTTTATAAACATAAAAGTTTTCAAGTCCTGCATAGCGTTTACGATTCTACAAACCAGTGGGGTTTTTTTTATTTCTTCTATCTTGAAAATAAATGACACCATCTTTAGGCTGACTCCAATATCCCTTGAAATGAAACAGGATTTTCACAGAGTGAGAAACTTGGCTGAGAATGGAAGAAGATTTTTTCCCATAAGCTTGCCCCAGATTTGCTGTTGCTTACTGCTTTCTTTTTGAACAGCATCCAAAGAGGCATGCACTAGCGATCAATTAGGGCAGAGCAATACTTCAGTGCATGAGCCCACAGGCACATTAATTCTACTGGCTGGCAGACAACGCTTAAGACCATAAAATATTTACTACAATCAGGAAGAAATAAGACTGGGGAGCATTTCCTCTCTTTTGAAGACATTTACATTGCAACCCATCAGAAATGAATAGGTAGGTGTGACCATATAGTCAGAACGATGAAAGGGAAATATTTCTGACAGCAGTACTCTGGTAAAAATTAACAGGTGTCTGGTGTAACAAGCAGAATGTTAAACATAATTAATAAATAACTACTAATAAGATATTTTTTGCCACAAATGAGTTGAGCTCCCCCTGTCCTTCTGTCCTCAATCTGTTAGTTACCATATATATATATATTTTTTTTCTTTTTTAAAATGCATGCACAATGTCAACAGTTGCGAACTTGGAAACAAAATGCCGAACAGGAAAAGATACGAATAAAATATAAAAGATATGGTGCTTTTTCACCTTTCATAGCCAACCTCTGAAGCATATTATCTTCAAAATAAAGGCTTATGCAGTTATTTTTATTCAGTTTATTGTTACTGCAGTGATGGACTGTTACGTACGTGGTTATTCATGACGCATGAAGCTCTTCCATAACATGACATTTATTTGGGAAATGTGCAAATGTGGGTCATTTGAGAGTAGAGGTCTCTTCACATTAATGACACACATGGATTGCTAACCAGCGCGAATGAGAACCGTTAACACATTGGCCATTGGGGATTGATCAGGAAGGCTTGTAATGTAGTGCAGTTTTATATTAATTAATTAATTCATTCATTCAGCTGGTTCAGCCTGATGATGATGATTGTGGTGGACACTTTCCTGGTAACACTGCATTGGTATAACACCCTGCCTTCATGGTGGATACTAGTGGTGGAAAGTTTGGATCATTTTAGTGACTTGGTTCTTTGAATAATCAAAATGAACGAATCTTTTTTGAGTCATTTAGTTCATTGTATTCTTTCTTTTGATCAGAAATAAAATAAAATATTACATTGTCAATAAACAGTCCCCCAACACGTCTACTGTACATACACAAATTTTGGCTATAGTTCCAGTAATGAAAATATAACTGTAGTTAAGGACAAATTATGATAAACAGAATAAGCAGCTCACCTCTCATATATTCTGGTTCGACTTGTTCGTTCCTTTACGCTATTAGCGTCTATGAGAGTCATGTGACAAAAGAACAAACTATTCGGACCAAGACTCGAAGATAACTACTCATTGCTATTTCCTGTACATAACCTAAGGAGGTTTTGCAATGCTTTGCGCATGCACGCTCAGTAGAAAACAAACAAATAACTCTCTGAGACTCTCGTCAGGTTAAAGACTCATTCAAAAAGAACAAATCGTTCATGAACGACCCATCACTAGTGGGTACACTAATCTATCACAGGACATGTACACACAATCACAATTTAGCTTAACCGGTTCACCCAGGTGCTTGTTTATGGACAATGCGAAGAAACGACATATACAGTGTAAAAAAACACCTGCTACGCCATCTTGATACTCTTATTCATGTTGTACTGACTTATCATTGTCATTTCAACCATATTCACTGTGTACTGAACTGTATATGATTTGAAATGACAATAAAAGTCGACTTGACTTATTTTCATTCCTGATGGTAATCAAACTAACTTCAGAACTAATTCCAGGATAGTAGAGAAATCGGCATTATTGGACACGACCATAGAAAATGCAAATACCTATTTTCAAAGCCTTTTCTATTAACTGGGTCATTTAAGGTTATTGAAATCAGAGATCAGGCCAACAACATAAGGTCTACCCAGTATAATTTTTTAACATAGCCGTCAGCCTGTCAGTTTAAAAAAGCCTTCTTTTTTTGCTGAACTTTTTGTGCTGAACTTCAGTCTGCTGATCAGAAATGCTGACATCTACAAAGTGAAGAAAAGCACAGCAGGAAGTTGAGCCTTAGAGTGCAGGAGCATGAAGAAGTGGATTAAACTCTACTGGAAGGAAGTGTTTCTGAGAAGGGATAAATGTGTCAGGTTTCATGAAAGCTCGTTAATATCCAATATCCAGTTTTGTAGCCTTAGAAATCATGTAATTATTTCTGACAAAAGCTTTATGTGGGGGTTAATATAATATTGTTAATAAATCAATGTCTGATGAAGGTATTGTAACATGGGATTAAATCAGTACTGAAATATAGACAAAAAATGCTGAATTAAATAAAGCTGCTAAATATATATTTTTTTAAATCTGATTTTTTTAAAAACTGTAACAAATGACTAAATTTACTATTTTAATGTGTCTGTACAACTTAAAAGAATTGGTGTTGATCACAGTTGCCAGTAGTTCTTGAGTAACATAAAAATAAAAATAAAAACTAGGCAGTCTATCATACGCCACACTCTCTTTAAATAATTAAGGTAAAACTGAAACCTTCCTTAAAAAAAAAATTTGAGGACTGAACATGTGACTCACAGGGGTTACTGTGTCATAAAATATCAGGTTCAAGTATGCAAATGCAGATTGAACTATTTATAGAAGTGTAAAAAAAAAAAAAAATCACTACACGTAGGTAGCTGAGAATTTCCGAGCAAGCACAAAGCACAGCAGTGGAATTGAGCAGGTAAATTTTTTATCTTTTTCCTGAAACGATTGAAAGGACAACTTTTCCAAAGTCTCCCAGATGACTTCTAGGAATGGCTGCTATTTGCATTTTTTTAAAGCATACCCAAGCTGACTCTCGGTGGCCAGTGTGATCGTCATCTAGTAGTGGAATGTTTTTGCTATCCACCTTCTCTGGTTCACATATAGCTGAATAATAAAGGCTAATGTATATTCAGATGTTAAACTGTATGGAATAATGTCACTGTTTATTCAATGGTATAACATCAACTCAAGAATTTATGCATTCACATTGTTAAAGTAATAATGCTCTGTGGTGCTCAGTGGTGTTCTTTAACATTAATACTGTATGTGCGATATATTGCACTATATTGCAGGCATGTCTGTAACAAAGTGTTTGCAAAATGTACAATGTCACCTAGATGGATTCCCAGTCTCGATAAAATTGGACTTTGTGAAATATAAAACACTGGATTTCGCAATGCAGATGGATGAGCAAGCACAAGATGTACTGAGTTGTTTATTTATTGAATCTAATTAGACTGCACATAAAACCGGATACACAAGTGTAAATGCCCAATCATAACGTGCTGTATTTGAGGTAGGATCACACATTTAAAATGGACATTTTGGCAGACACCCTAATGCAGAGCACCTTACATTTTTATTTCAAAATAAATCTGAGCAGTTGAGGGTTAAGGGCCTTGCAATGGCAGCTTGGTGATGCTGGGGTTTGAACCCTGGTCAGTAGGCCAACACCTGAGTCACCACGGCAAATAAATAAATAAATAAATAAATAAATAAATAAATGAGTGGGATGTCATAGCACCATAAAAGTAGGGAATAGAAAGTGCTGTAGATGAGAAAAATGTAAATTACATTCATGTGAGGGGCCATGCCGCTTGTTATACACATTAAACAACATGTTATACATTCGAAAGTACACAAGACATTCCAAGTTGAAGGTTCTGGTGAAACGCTGATCATATAATATAATATAGTAAGTTTTTAGCACGTTATGTTGTTATACAAGTTTACCAGGGAATTTGTGTGCTGCCTTTTTCATAATGTTAGGCAAGTTTCTATGCCCACTTTTGCTGTCTAATGATTGTAAGCGTCTTAAATTTAGGTCAGTTAATTTCTTATTTATTGCAGAATATAATATGCCATTTAAAGCAAATTTTGTGCAAAATAAGAACCCTTAATTGACTTATTTCCAATGCTCTATATACTCAGTATTCAGCCAGCAGTACTATGCTCTTACCTGCTCAAACCACTAAATGAATAAATCAATCTGCGGATATGAAAATGTTGACTTGATCTAATTAAACTGGTCTCATCTATTGTTCTGGTTTTTATTCTGTAGTCACGCATAGTGCGCTGAAACTGTATATTGCTTCACATAAAATAAAACATGAAGCTGGGCTTCTTTAAACAAGCACATTAGTTACCCAGAACACATGACTTGTGAAAGATTTATGGCCAAAACACTGTGCCAACTCCCAGTGGCAAGCCATTCTTCTCATTACTGTGAACGTAGAGGTGGACCTACAATGGCCTGCTGACAGTCTCTTCAAATTCATTATATAGTTCTCATATTTTTCATGCTCCAGCAGACAAACCAGCTTAAAAAAAAAAAAAAAGGACTCTGCAGTTGCTCAGAGTAACCGGCTCTATGCACCATCTACTCCTCTAACTCCTCAGTATATATACACAGTTCAGCGCAGGGTCCTCCGACTGTGCAAGGGTCAACAGTGTCTACTATAATCTGGACCTAATTAAAGGCTTGTTTCAGTAAAACAGCCAGCAAGTACTCCTCATTCGTGGTGCAGTGCAGCTGCAGTGATATTGTACCTGATAGTGGTAGTGAAAGCTTTTACCATATCTTCCTTTTATCAGCTTGAGTTAATCCTTTGTGAAGGAACGCAAGTGTGGGAGGCACTGATTGCTGAGCGAGTCAATTTCACCTCTGCATACATTACCAAACTATGAGAAACATGTTACCTTTTCATCAGACGAGACATACAGTATAGTCAGTAGATCTGCCGAGAAGGTGAGCTTTCAGTTCCCCTCCAACATTTCTCCTCTTTTGCCCTCCTTTTAATCTCTTTCCTTTCTTTGATGTTGACTAAATAAATGCAGCCACTGAATGAAAGAAAACGAGAGGAAAATGAGAGGTATCTTTCTGACGAGAGGACCCGACATGAGTCGTACATGCAGGCAGAGATAAACAGTGAAGCCTCTCAGTACCTGCTTCTCATGTTGTATTTATATATCTAAATGCACTTGTCATGAAGTACTCAATCAGGAATTATTGCAGCCGACAGATCAGTTTTTAATTCTGTCACAAGAGGCTTTAAAACCTCGAAAACAAAAACATAAAATATGCCTCACAATAATAAAAGCTTGATAGGAAGCATTTGCTGTGACATACTGTCTCCATTACAAAAGATCACGCCAGCATTTTTATGCAATTGCAATTTCAGACGACAAAATTATTATTGTTTTATTTGGTGATTGCTGTGAAGCATTTAAGAACTTGCCAAAAAGCCTCAAGGCCACACTTCCCCTAACAGTCAGAGAAAGGTATAAAGTAATCCATCTTCATCTAAAATTTATTTCCAACTACTCTTGTGCTCTCACCAACATCATCAGCCGAATACATAATATTTTAGCGGTTCGGTTAGAAGTTTACACAAGAAGACAAGCAGAGTACAAAAGTATAATATAGGAAGCGGGTTGGTTGGCCTAATAACATTGTGTAGATGAAGGAGGTTTCGACTACTGTACATGTAAACTTGTTGAGCCACTTCATTATGTTCAACTGCTTGTTAACACAAATATCTAATCAGCCGATCATATGGCAGCAACTCAGACAATCTGCTGCAGTCCAAAAAGTCCAACAGAAATAAAATCAGAATTGGGGGAAAAAAAGGAGATTTAAGTGTTTTGAACGTGGCATGGTTTCTAGTGCCAGATGGGCTATTTCCCAGGCTGCTGATCTTTTGGGATTTTCTCTAGGGTTTACGCAGTATGGTCTGAAAAGGAGAAACTATCCAGTTAGTGTCAGTTCTCTGGGTAAAAAATGCCTTGTTAATGGTAGAGGTCAGAGGAGAACGGCCAGACTGGTTTGAGCTGACAGAAAGGCAACAATGACTCAAATAACATCTCTTTACAACCGAGGTATGCTGAAGCGCATCTCTGAACACACTGAACCTTGAGGATGCACCTACAGCATCAGAACACCACATTTGTTTAACCAAGCATTTTGTAAATAGATTAGCCTTAAGTAAAGGAGCAGATCCGGGGGACTCATGGACGTAGATTTTTATGGTAAACTGGTATGTTTAGTCTTCCCCACTCTCATTGATCACTCAGGTTTATCAACGGTGAGGTGATTGGTTGCTTTACCTCTCAGAGAGCCATCATGTCTGTGTTTCCTTCTGGCTCTCCCTTTTAGTTATGCTGTTACAGTATAGTTAGTCCTGCCGGAGTCCCTGCTTGCATTCTGCACTAAATATACATTCACCTTATACATTATGTGACCGTGACCATACCTAACTCTCCCCCTTTCTCTCTTCCCTCTCTCCCCCTCTCCACCTCTCTCTCTCTCTCTCTCTTTCCCTCTCTCTGTCGAGCTACACTTGTCGTTCCTGAGCTGCCATTGGTCCAGACTCCCTCTGCCCTCTGGACCGGCCTGACTCATCCTGGTGCCCCAATTCTGGTTGGAGATCTCGTCACATGGATTTCCCGTGTGTCTCTTTGGGATGCGTCCGATGTCTGTCTGGGAACGGTTCCACTCTACTAGGAAGACGGTTCTGGCCTCGCATGATGTTGACGGCTATTTCTCTGCGGACTTGGCTACAGTCGCTCGATAGTTTAGGACTGGAATTTCCTACAAGTCTACCTGAGCCTCCAATAACTACCTGGACTATATATTAACATCAATTAACAACTATTATACAAACTGCCTGCCACCCAACACACAGTATGAATGCAGATCAATTCCTGCTTCTGTTTCACCCAAAGGAGGATGGGTTCCCTGTTGAGTCCGGTTCCTCTCAAGGTTTCTTCCTACTGCCATCTCAGGGAGTTTTTCCTTGCCACTGTCACCCTCTGCTTGCTCATCAGGGACTATCTGACCATTTTTTGATTCATACATATTCACATTTCATACAAACCTAAATAATTATTTTGATTGTGTAAAGCTGCTTCGCGATGATGACAATTGTTAAAAGTTGTTAAAAATTGTTATACAAATAAAATTGAATGGAATTGAATTTTACCACACAGGGTGCCACTTCTGTCAACTATGAACTGAGTCATAGTGTAGAGATATTCTACTTAGTTCCAAATGAGAATGCTTTAAATGCCACAGTCTACCCGAGAATTGGAGCTGACCATGTCCATCCCTTTATGACCACAGGATCAAGTTCTATGTGATCTCAAACTGGTTTGTTGAATGAGTTTACTTCACTCTAATGGTCTCACCAGATCTCAATCCAATACAGCACCTTTGGGATGTGATGGAATGGTAGATTTGCATCATGGATGTGCAGCAAATCTGCAGCAACTGTGTGTTGCTATAATGTCTACATGAACCAACAATTTTATGGAATGTTCCCAGCACTTCTATGCCACTAAGAATTGTGAAGGCGAAAGGATGTCCAACTCAGTTCTAGCAAGGCTTACCCAGATAATGTTATATGTTTTGGGCTTATTTATGTTCAGACCCTTTTTTCTTAACCTTCAACTCAAAAGAGTATGAACAAATATCAGTGAGCATGGTACAGCTGAATTCTCAATGATAGACATGGATCAATGTACTGTATACATATACTGACTCTTTACTATGACAAATCAATAGATCACTTAAAATGCAACGGATAAGTTCCTGTATGCTTCATTTATTAATTAATTAATTCATTTATTTTAGTAAATATGGTTCATCTGAGGGTTGTTTAACCATGCTAGCGTTCTTAACTGGTTCTACTTTGATTTTTATTTGATAGAATATTCCCAAATAGGACAAATCAAAGACCTTTCTTTGGCTTCTCTAACATTACCAGCCTGAATTGTCTCAATTCAGATTTTTTATTATTTTTTATTGTTTTTATGTGGCACAGATCCGATTTTTAACTGGCTGTCTGATCTGATGTTTTTAGGTCGAAACTGGGTCACTTTCATACGTTGTCTTAGATCGGATATAGATCCAATACAAGGTCACGAACTTGAATGAGAACGGGAAGATCAAGTGACTCTTTGCCTCTGCACATGTGTAGGGCACTTGAAAGCGTAGAGATCTCATAGCCTGCTAGGAACAGCTGCTGAACAGCTACTGTAAAGTGATGCATCTGGGTTTCTTCCTCCTTCTGGAACTGAATAAATACAGCCAACTAACTGCTTGTCTTCCCCCAGAGCAAAATATTAAGCATTTTCATTTTTGCTGGTCATCCAAAAATATTATGTTTTAACCTAGATAACATAAGCAAAGATGTATTAGTGTCTTCTGCATATTTGCTGTTTCAGAAGACAGATGCATCCACATTAAATATTAAAATCAGATAAATGTGATCAGTCATGACATGCAAATCCAATCTGACCAAAAAAAAACAAAAAAAAACGGAATTAAACAGTGTGGCTTGTAATGTGAACGTAGCCTTGTTTGTTTGTTTCCTGAATGTGTAGTCAGCAGTCATACTGTAACTGGTACAGTAGGCATTCCATACTATGAAAAAAATATGATACTATATTACGAAATAGATTTTGTAAAAAGAGTATTTGTTTCAGACCCATAAAAGGGTCTGCATGACCTGCATATGATGCCCATCAGTAAATCCTTCCTAATTTAATTGAAGCAACATGATACAGTAAGTGGATTATATAAGGAGTGAATACATGGTTTGAAATGAATAAGTTTAGATTGCATCAATATTAATACCCACCACAATTCCCAGTCTTCCAAAAATATTTGCACTTGGTCTCTGTCCCGTTTTACATCTGGCATCACATTTTTCAAAGCGCGTGTAGAACAAATTCAAAATGTATGTAAAGGACTGTCGGTACTCACAAGAAAAATATTTATCACATGAGCATATACCCAGTTGTATGCAGTAGAAATTTATAAATCTCACACATTACAAATTGTACACAGCCATATAAACAACTTTTCTGTTAAAAAGCCCAGCAGCGTACTCATGGCGCTGTTTGATATGAACCCAACAGACCATGTTAAAATGTCTAAGAATATGAACTTTGCTGACAGTAAAGTAAAAATACTTCCACAAAAACAAACAGAGCAAAATTGCTTATTTGTTCGTATTCAAGTCAATTCAATCCATTTACACTTGATTTAGAAACCTTCCAATGACATAAAAAGTTAATCATTTTTGTTGTCTTTTCTGCTGCCAGTTTTGGCGGTTTAATCTAGTGCAGTGTGAGCAATATGCAAGCATGAAAATGTCATTATTCAACTGGTAGTTGCCTGGGAAATGCCCGTCTGAAATTTCTCTTTGAAATGTGCCATGGCTCAAAACTCTCCATAAAACTACATTTCTCTCTGTGTGAAACTGCATGAGCCCAATCTGCACTTGGTTCTGAGCAATGAAATCAGTAATTACTCTCTAAGTTATGCTAATATGATTGCTATTTAGTGGAATGGAAGTTCCTTATAATCAGTTTAACTACTATAACACTTTTTTTTTTTGTTAAACAACTAGGGATCCCTTTATACTGTATGCATGGTCAAGCATTTGAGGGAAGCAAATTCTATACACAGAAATGTGTGCATGCATGGTGTATGTACTAAACTATGCATATGCACAGCTGATAAATCAGACCCCTGGATCGAACTTGATAAAACTCATAAGGTCGAACTATAATCTTGTCAGAGGGAAGACTCATAAATTGCAAACAAAGCAATCGTGATCTAGTGCACAGTCCTACTCTAAGCAAGCAAGGGGCATTAGAATTTCATATTCCTTGTGGCCAAAATGGTATTTCACACATGAAATAAAATGTAAAGCAGGACTTCTAAGAGAAAAGAACTACTTTAATGTCAGTTGGGGAAGATTTATGGCCATTTAGTTCAACCCCCAGTGGCAAGCGATTCTCCTCACTATTGGAAAGGTAGTATAATTCCCATATGCATTGCCTCTTAGGGTTTTTTTTTTGGTATAGATAAAAAATGCCATTATAACAAAATATGACAACTGTCAGATGAGATCAAACTCTGCAGCAAGAGTCTTAAACTGGATCAGCAGAAAAACAAAAATATTTTCAACATACTGGTTTCTTGCACCACCTATTAGTGCTGCTATAAAGAATATTTGTTCTCATGTCAATCCATAGAATTCGGACTGTTCGCGCATCAACAGTGTCTAATATAATCTGGACCTAATTAAAGACTTGTTTCAGTGAAGCACTCGCTGAGTTCTTGTTATTCATGCGGCAGTGTAGCTGCAGTGATATTGTACCTGATAGTGGTAGTGGAAGCTTTCAACATGTCTTCCTTTATCAGCTTGAGTTAATCCGTTGTGCAGAACGCAAGTGTGGGAGGCTCTGATTGCTGAGCGAGTCGATTTCAGCTCTGCATACATTATCAAAGTATGAGAAACATGTTGCCTTTTCATCACCGCAGGCATATTGTCAGTAGATCTGCTGAGAAATTAATGGCGAGCTTTCAGTTTTCCCATTCTTCTTACACTCTTTTTTTTCCTGCCTCTTTTTATCTATTTCTTTTTCTCTGATGTTGACTAAACAAATACAGACTGTATATAAAGAGAAAAGAAAGGGATATGAAAGAACTTTGAGGGTTCACACCTCTCCATGAAATCATCTGAGATGATGTCACCACATGGGTTGAGTGAAGGATTTTAATGAATGTATATTTCAATGGGTCAGAGTCATCGAGGCTGAATAATTCACTATATTATTGAATCTAGCAGAGCGGGGAGGTGTTTATTGCTGCTGCTTTAGCAGAAGGAATAGATTAATTGGGCATATTTCATGCATAATTAGGAGTAATAACTGCAAAATTGCAACATACCAGACCTTTTTCCATCATAATCATAGCTTGGTGGTGAATATGGAGTATTTTTACAATTCACACATACTGTATTTATTATTGTGTGACAAAAGTGATAAGTTTTAGCACCTGTTTCAAATATTGTTTTCATGTAAGAATGCACCAGTATTCATTTGTCAACAAAAATAGATGAAAAAATATGAAAGAGTCTAATTCCTGGAGTGAATAAGGAGATTTAAAATAACTTGCAATTGTGTTAAGAACTCTTCAACACGTTATTAAAACCTGGACGGATGGTGCCGTACCGGCAACCTTATGGAAGAAATGTGTTCGGAAAAAAAAAAACATGAATGCAAATCACTTAAACACCTTGAAGTTGCACGCATTAAAAACTATATATATTTAATAGTTAAATAAATATAAAAATACACACACAGTGTGGCGAGAACTCATAGGATTGGGACTAAACAGCTGTGCGGCCATAAGAAAATCACTTCTTAATGAGACTAATCAGAAAAAAGGTTTTGGTTTGTTCGGGAGCATAAATATTTGACTTTGGAGCAATGGAAAAGAGTCATGTCTGATGTATTCCAGAGGGTCCAGAAACGTACTATAAGAAGGGAAACACATGAAACAATGCACCCATCATGCTTAGGGACATTATACAAGCCTCTGGACACAGTTGGGGTTGCTTCAGTTGGTCAGATCTAGACTCGGCAACTTTATGTGGCAATAAAATAAAGTCAGCTGATGACCTGAATGTACTGAATGACCAGGTTCATCATATCTTTTGAGTTTTTCTTCCATGATGGCACAGGCATACTCCAGGACTCAAATTGTGTGAATTTTGTGTGCGAAAAGTGTTATACATTATTGATGACTAAAAATATATTAAAACTAACAATTTTGAAGGTACCACAGTGACGCAGTGATTCGCATCTCCAGGATCAAGGGGTCAATTTCTGCCTCCGGTCTGTGTTTGTGTTTGCATGTTCTTCCCCTGCTTGTATTCTGGATTACTCCCACAGTCCAAAGATATGGAGGTTGGGCTAATTGGGGTTTAAAAATTGCCTGTAGTGTGTGTGTGTCTGGGTGTGCGTGTGTGTGCTTGTGTGCTCTGTGATGGCACCCTATCCAGAGTGTATCCTGCCTTGTGCCCAAAGTCCCCTGTAATAGGCACCACAGCCTCCTGTGAGTCCTGTGACACTGCACAGGATAATTGCTATATATAGAGAGTAAGGTGTTGGTAATGTACATTTTAAGAAATTATTGCAACTGTCGATTTTTAATTCTGCTATCAAAAGCTCAATAGTCCAAGAATATATACAATGCAGAAGAAAGTTCAAACGCTTAATAGAAAACCCTGACAACCTCTGTCATTTACACAAGACAACAATGTTTTATTCAACTGCATTGCTCTATCACAAAAACATCACTATTTGTTGTTGTCAAGAACGACGAAGCAAAAAGTCTATGGTGTTCTACTCATATAGGATGAGGTCTTGCCAAACCCAAGGTTATAAAAATAGATCTTTTAGGAGAGTAACACTTCCCCTAACAACAAGAGATGTATAAAGTAATCCATCTTCATCTAAGATTTATCTACAACTGCTCTCACCAACATTGTCTGATGAATACTTAACGTGCTAGCAATTCCAAACCATTGCAACTCAGAGGTGTAAACAAGAAGTTACGGTTTGCATCAGGGGTTGTCATCAGCCCTGACATTAAACACACATACATATATACTGTATATATACATACATGTATACGTCTATGTATATATGTATATGTGTATGTTCAATGTAAGGGCTGATTTACTGTAGTATGTAATACTGTGTATATACATACTGAATATAGATAGACTATGCATATCAATTCATGTGTGTATACCAGTGTAAGTGGACTAGAGCACTCACTCAATCTTAACTCCCGGATAAAGGCAAGCAAAACTGCCAAAGAAAATAAGCTTAAAATGAACAGTAAGTGTCCAAGTATGTACAACATCTACAAGAACAGTGCTGGAGTCAGTTGCCTTGTTGACGGCCAAGCACACAAAACAACAAAGCATGACGTTGTATTATAATATGTCTGCCACCTTCTGATTATGTCATCTCTACTGGTGAACATTTTCTTCACCACAGGGTGTTTAACATCTTGTCTTGGGTGATGAATAGTTGGGTCTGGGTGCAGAAGCAGCGTTACAAAAACAAAAAAGAGAAAGTCTGCAGCCAGATCATCTTGAACAATTTGAAAAATGTGATTTCTTAGGCTAATACAGTACATGTCATAAATATTACAACATTAGAGGTGTTGTACACGCCTATTATGCAGCTTATTTTACTTATCAAATGATGACCAGTCATTCATAACAACATGGGCTTAGCCAATAAATGTTAAATGCAAAGGTAGTTCATTTTATAATAGTCAGCAAAAGATATGACTGTTTGAGGAAACTAACCAGGAGGCCATCTACAGTACAGAAACAACGCCAAGTAGCTTCTGTTGCAGCGGTCGACTGAGTAGCAAAAACATTGGAACTTCATTAACCATCATCAGCATTATGGCAGGGCACACACACACACACACACACACATGCGCGCGCACACACACACACACACACACACACACTGAAATAAGCTACTTCCCCCTTCCCTCCCTGTGAGTCCCTGCTATCATGTAGCTTCTTCTTACCGATTTATCTATCCTCTCTCCTGCTCCTCCTTCTTCTGCCTGTCACTCTGGCCCTCATCGATTACAGTACACATCTGCTCTTCTATATTTGCCTGATGATGCTGCACTCCAAACTTTTACAGCTTTTTTTTTTTCACATAGCTTTTCTCACACCAACTTTCCCTCTTAGGTTTGTCCATTGCACGAGAGATGGAGAAGAAGAAAGATTTTACAGTATATACTGTAGGCAAAGAAAGATACTCCTGGTTCCTGGTGCCATGTGATTGAGTATAGAAGATAAACCCATGGAGCTCACTTCCTGCATGAATTCTTTAGCAAAAAATAACAATAATACATTGTATCGCCCTTTAAGTGTGTCGGCCCACCAGGAAAATGCCCAGTATGCCAGTATTACCAATCCGGGCCAGGTGCACAGAAATATATTCATTGCTTTTTAGTTAGATTAAAAAAAAAAAACAGCCTTTATGCATCACAGTTGTGCATACAAACTAATCTGCATCTGTCTCACATTAAAAACAAATGAATCAGCTTCAGCTGCATATATACTGTAGACTATAAACATAAGCAGCTACCCACTAGACCCTTTTACATATAAGGAGTAAAACATTCACAGCAAACTGTATGCATATTGCACACTGTAATTTGACCTTACATTAATCTAATTTGCTTGAAATATGCCCTAATTAATGCAAACATTGTGGTAATGAGGCAATACATTGTAATAATTCGGCAGATAGTTAATCAAGATAACAATTAAAAAGTGATAAATCATTGCAGCCAAGCCAGAGGTGCTGAGAGGTGTCTGATGTTCCTAAGATATTTTTTATCTCCAGCATGGACTCAGATCTACTGCAAACCTAGTAAACTGCTTACTGAAGATGAATGAATGAAAAGCAACTATTAAGACGGTGTCCCTGGAGGAAAAGATGATCCACCTTAGTTTGGCAAGCCTTAGTTGTTACTTTAATTAATTGTCAGCATAAAAACCTTTCTGAAAGAATGCTGTTTAATGTAGTCATTATAGGGGCAGTGATTTGAAATGTTGGCTTGTTTATTTATTTATTCATTTATTTAAAGCAGTTTTTCATATATGGAGAGGTCAGGCCAGAAGCTTTTTTTTTTATATTAAATTTTTTTTTTTACTGCAATTCCTATTGTGACAATTAATGTTCTATGAAATTATTGGTACTATTTATACTACTCTGCTTTATATACAAACCAACAGTACTGGTTTTGATCATTAATCTGCAAATAAAGCCATGTTTAGCTTATTAATGTGACATGCACAAGTTAATAAGTGAATAACAAAACAAAATTTTGCAAACATGTTCTACAATCAGATTACACACACACACACTGTAAATGAAGGCCAAAGTGTACACACTGGCCGAGAAAAATATTGTGTCTGTGGAAAATACTAAACATAAGAGGTTTAAAACCATAGTGCTCTCATCCCAATAAAGTCATTTTTGAGATACACAGTCCTCTTACTATATACAATTTATGTGTTGCTCTTTTTATTCAAGTGGTTTTGCTAAAAAATGACCCGGGGGCAGAAAAAATGGTGAGAACGTCACGCGTCTTATCTGGAGCACGCTTGCCTATTTGCAGCCAACCCACAACCCTGGCCTATTACTTTTTCTTTTTTTTTTTTCCTACATGGTGATGGCTTATCAGAATGACGCAGTGGAACATGAATCAGCCTGAATGCAATTCTGTTGCAAATGACGCAATTAGCTTGAGTGTCATTTTATTTTAAAAAAATTTTAAATAAAATAACCCTTCACAACTATCTCTAATAATTACCATCTAATGCAGTATTATCCCACTTAAAAAAATATATTATTTTTTTTATTCTTGGTGAAAGAACCATTGGGCATTACAGCCTTCTGTACCTTCAGAGATGCACTAATGATTTTGGGGAGTAATAATGACATGACCGCAGTTTTCAATTAAATTATTTTCTAGCATTTTTAGTTTTGGGGGTGTTTTTTTTTTATTTTTATCTCTGACAGAGGTATCGTAATGGTCACATTTCATTAAGTTTTGGCTGAGATACATTGATGACAATCACAGCTGGTTTTGATTTACACCTTGAAACATTTATGATGTAGCGAGTCGCCTGCCACATTAGATTGTGAGCTGTCAGAAGACATGCAAGCTATCACCATGCATGCCCATTAAAACAGACGCTTTTTTTTCTCAAACTGCTGAAAAGGCAGGAGAGCAGATTTGGTCATGCATTTACTGTCACTGGAGAAATAACCCGAAACCATAGTGACACATCAACAGTACTATCAGCAGTTACATTCCTACACATCATTACAGACTTTCACAGTGACTTACTGTATTTTAGTTACACTGGCTGGAATGACTGGCTGAATTGTATTGTTTGTGTATGTCTTAATAGTGATGAACTGAATATGCATGTGTGATTATTGAAATCCGCTTTTTCTTTTCTTTTTTTCTTTTTTAAGGTGGTTGTGCATTATTAAGGCAGTGTAACGTATGATGTCCATTCTGTAATCCGTTTGATTTTATATAGTCTTTTTCAGCAGCCAAAAAACAGCCTAGAACTAAAATGCATGGCTCATCACTAGCGCTGCAGAGGGATTATGCAACAAATGCCATCAGCTTCAGAGTTAAAACAACAACAACAATAAAAACATTATATTTCATTAAAATCAAGAATCAGAAGTTGATAATGGAAATAATGAGGTAGCCCATCAATGTCTATATAATGATTAATTTAGCAAAAACATGGCAATATATATATATATATATATAGCGATATTGTAACCTTATTAAACCTAAAAAACCTCCCTAATGTTTGAGGTACAAAAATGTGCTTCCCTTGACCAGCACTGCTTTTGCAGCTGGTGACATTATGCTCCGTCAATTCAAGCTGACAAGGGAATCGAGCTCATATACATACAAGTGATATACAAGACAACACTACAATAAAACTGCTGTAGAGACATATTCTAACAAGAACTGTTTGGGCACCTTAATGCTTCATGCGTGAAAATGCCAACAGTGCAAATCTGCTCATTGCAAGCAGAATATGTTCATATTATCTGTAAAGTTTATCTGTATACTGTAGTTCCACGATGTAAAATTATTTATGTGTGTGTGAAGGTATTGAAAAAAAACACAAAAAAAAAAACAATCAGCAAGCTCTTTGAAAGACAAAGCAGATATGGAAATGTTTAATAGTTTGAAAAACTGAATGCTGTTCCCAGGAACTAAGCAGGCTTGCACATTGCAGAGTGAGTGTTATTGAAGTTGTTGTATGTCAGTGCATGTCACACTTTCTACCGCATAACAAAGACTGACACTGAAAAGCTCATTTCAAGTTTTTTTTTCTCTCTTTTTCCAGCAACATCAGTGACAACTCGTTCCTTGGGCATCTAAAACACAGATAATGGAGAAAAACATTTCAAATACTGTATGTGTATGATCAGTGAGTCTGTGAGAGAAAAGACAACCTGTAGTCCCTGCTGAAGCAAAAGTCAAAGTCCATTAGTTCTTTTGATGTAACACTAGTTTTTTTAACAAAAAGAAAAAAAGAAAAGAAAATGTGTTAAATGAAAACTTTGAACCTTAAGTAAATGATTAGATAAGCATACTGCATGGTACCTGAAACAAGTCGAAATTACAAATGATATTGAAATTTGCTGTTAAACTGTACAGTACAGAGCTCATGCTCTACTTGTGTTTGAAAAGAGGTTAAAAAGTTTCTATATTCCTTTAGGCTATAGTGAGGATCTAGTGGGGACCAGATAGTCCTATTAATAGTTGCCAGTATTGTAAACGGACAGGTGCAATCTTGTCCAGCTCACTGGATGCTAAAGACAAATGGCCCTTAAGGTAAGTGCTGCAGTAACACAGAGAGTGCGTATGATTGCCATTTTACCTGGTCCCTTTATGCTTGAAGTGTTAATGCAGTGACACTTAATGGGCTCATTGGCTTAATGGACTTTGTCTGGCCCATTAAGACAACATTCACAGTGGATGGACCCTTAAAACACCTAGTAACACACTGAAACAAACCTTATATTGATGGCAAGTTAGTGCTTTCCTACAATAGCACAGATTTTACTTATGATTCTGTAATACAAGAAGCTTAGGAAAGAAAGATCCTGACATTCTACCTACATTATTTATATATTTATTTATTTATTTATTTCTACTTGATCTGTAGAAAAGCTAACACTGTTCTGTATATTTATACTAACCAGAATATTTTGGGCACAAAAACTCCAGCTTGAGATCATAATTACACCTCTTTAATATCCGGCCTCTTTGTTTCACTAAACCAAAATGGAATAGGAGGGAAATCTGCTAAAGAAGAATTTTAATTGTACAACAATGTCTCAATGTCTGTTTCAGCTGCAGAGATAAGCATAATTCACCACAGCAATGCAACACTTTATTATTATTATTATTATTATTATTTATTATTATTATTATATTATAATAAAATATCTCTCTTAGAATACTTTAAGAGAATCCAAAATTAATTATAAATCTATGAATATTACTAAAATATTATTTTTAAATAAAGACATTCTCAAAAAATCACCACAAACAATTAAATAATTTATGTTGATCCTTCTCATATATTTGTGTCTCTACAAGTTTTTGTACTTTGTTATACTTTCCTAGTTATAGTATTTTTTGCAATGAAATGTGTACAGTACGTCTAAACAAGGCTAAACATGTATAATCTTAATCTGGATTTAAAGACAATTCTAGAACTACAGAGTGCTCCTGCTGTTCTCTGCAACACAGCTCATATGAGCTGAGCTCCGAGTGATCCTTAAGATTTACAGCAGGCCAGCCTCAGCTGAGTAAAAAAAGTGCTCAGGAATGATTACGGTGCTCCAACCAAGTATGATGAATGCAATTATAATTCAATGATTCAATTTAATCATTTTCAAAAAAAAAAAAAAAAAAAGGATCTTAGGTCATAGTTTGAAAATGTTTATGTTTTTAGATCTGGAATGGAGCAGAATCACAAACTATATACCATATATTGTTCATGTATGCATGCCAAACAAATTATATTGATTATTCATACCGTTGAGTATGTTTTCCCCAAAATAACTTGTTACAGAGCAGAAATGTACTGCATTTGCTATAACAAAGTTTAAAGATTTAGATCCTTTCCTCTTTGTGCTGTTTCACTGGCTGTCTTAAAACTGTACACTCTATCGAAGCTTACATAAAGACTAAATTATATATCAACATAGAACACAATTATTTACTGGTTAATGTTCTGTATCTCTTGAAATATATGATTTATACTTTAACAACCTTCATTTTTTACTTTCTGTAATGTGATAAATGTGGTGCAATTACTTCCTGAAATAATGTCACACCGGAAAATATTTAGAAATTGTATATGAATGTATTTTTATTAGCATTTGAATTCTGTCCCACCGATTTATTTATTTATTTGCATCAATAAGTCCATTGTCTGCAGCATGGTGGGGTAGTAAGCACTGTGGCATGCACCTCCATGTTGATTCCCTTGGTGGGTTTCCTCTGGGTACTCTGGTTTTCTCCCAACAGGTTAAGCTAATTGGGTTTCCCGAAATTGTTCATAGTGTGTATGTGGATGTGTGTGTGTGCCCTGCAATGGATTGGCACCCTGTCATGGAGGTACCCTACCGTCCAGAGTCTCCCAAGACCCTGTACATGAATGAATAAATGAAAAGTCTGTATGTGTAATTATTGAAATTCAATACAGAAGGTATAAATACACTGGCAATATACTTTAAAGCATCTATAAGCAATCCATCCCCTATCTCTTTCTCTGATGGCAGAAGTTGCTGAGTGCATGCTGTTTCTTGCAAATTCAATACAGATAGGTAAGATTTGATACTGAGCAATGCACAGCATGCTTTAAAATATAAATCTACATTTATGCAATACCTACAGAGTGACACTGTTTATATCCCCACCATCCCTTTATGGTTAAGAGAGACAGCATCTGATTGGGTTTTTTCTGGACTTTTTTTTTCTTCTTCTTCTTCTTAAAGTTTTCAAAGCAGTTCATCTACAGTAATTTGGCACATGGGAGGAGTTGCAGGAGAAACTATTTAACTGGCAGTCAATCTCTACATGAAGAGAAAAAGACAAGGTGCAAGCAACTAGATAAAAATACTTCAAAGGTAAAAACGAATGATGACGAAGGGCTGAAATATTTCACCTAATAGGATTACCCTGCTCCAAAAAATATCATTTGCAGAAGTCCCTCCTACACAGTAGTTAGCCGTTCTGCACATTCAGAAAGAATGGAGGTTCAAATGAGGTGGTTCTGTGGCTGAGCTTCAATCCTGAGCTTCATCTTTCTTTAACATTATGCAAATGCTTTCTTAATCCATGACAGCTTATCCTAGCCAATGAGGTCAGTGCCGTTGCATCTAAGGGTAAGATTTCCACTATACCAGTTGCTTTTTATGTGATTCTCCACAGAATATTCCATTACTGCCTTCCCCTGATCAGTGGCATAATTTCTTTTTGGCAGTTAAGGGCTCATTATGTCTTGTAAAGGGCAGGGGGTGAAGCCGAGTCTCTTCCAGATCTGTCCGGACTTTGAATGACACACTATTCTCAATTACCTTCTGTGATTATTGCAGGTTATAGCTAATTGATTCTAATTCAGACTTCTTGCAATAGCTGGATGAGTAAAGCAGGACTGGGATATCCAGCTATGATATTTAGAGCAGTTCTGTAAGAGATACAGAACTAAATATAAATGGCAAAGCATTGAAACAAGGAGAGTATAATAGGAAAAAAACATTTACTTCTGGGAGATACTTCAGAAACAATGGTTATAAATGGATTGAGCTAACTGACATAACAATCATTGGAATTAGATGAGATAACATTTTTGTATGAAATTTGAAGAGAAAGTTTACGTGAATGTAGAATGACAGGCTGATAATATAAGTACATCTGTCATAAAAATGTAAACAACAGAACCACCGTCTTGTCATAGTGATCAAGTAGCTAAACACTGTCTTTAAGGAAGGCAGGTTTATTTTATATGTTCATCTGTTCTCTAGACCGAATGCATATATTTATCTCTCTCTCTCTCTCTCTCTCTCTCTCTCAGAGAACACACTTATGGGAATAGAATCAACCTTTTTTATATAATCCCCTGCTACAATAATGCACTTTTTTTTTACTAATGCATGGATAACACCATCAACATATCAGACTTTAAGACTAATTATTCATATGAATAGGCTTACGGTGGCAGATTACTGGACAGTCTGACTGGATTCTATTTCCTCTATTCAAATTGTATTATACTTGAAAGCAACACTGGGAAGTAGGGAAAAAAGGCAGCTAGAAAATGCTTCCACAATTTTGCATAATTGAAGTGGAAAGTTAATTTAATTTTGCATTAAGATTATCCCAGAATTCACATTTCATTTGCAGTGTTTGAAAGTAATAAAGATTTTTTTTTTTTTTTTTTTTAAATAGCCCAGTCAGGATGGCCATTGGTGTGCAAACCTACAACTGCTCATGCATTGTAGGGGTTTTAAACCCATGGGACTTGGGGCTCAAGGCAGGATACCCCCTGAACAGGGAGCCAATCTATAGCAGGTCACAACCATGCACACAAACCCTCGACCTTGGCGGTGCTAATCATTGTCACTGTGTTGCCTGCTGAAATACAATTTTAAACCTTTTTAACTGTACTGATTGTGAAGAAATTTTAAAAGTGTGAACAAATTCAACACGTTGTATTGATGAAGGACAAGCAACAGAAAAAGAGGAAAGACTTCTAACATATTGGTTCTGTGCAAGGTCACAGTCTTATTACCAGCCATCAAATACTCACTTCAAATTCTATCCAAGGGTGTATCCTGGTACAGAATGTTTAAACAGAGCATAAAACAAGACTAATTATGTACATATCACACCTTAAAATGACATTTTACATTTTTAAATCAGACCCACTTTCTGATGTGCAGGACATGAATAAGAATGATTGAGGCTGCCAAATCTGCACAAGTCCAAATCTGTGTGTGTGACTTCTTTGGCTTGTTCATTGGCCTGAAGAATCACCACAATCTAAAGCAATATTTCAAACAAGAAGTAAAAAATACCAAAATAGGTGTCCAAAGTGGTGCAACAAAAATACATTCACCCCATTATCCTGAGTGCGCAAGTTCGAATCCCGGTGATGCCGCAGCCATCTGGGCCTGGGGCCCTAGGTAACAAAATTGGCTGCGCTCTCAGGGCACTCAGTGGCACACTTGATCTCCCATATCAATCACAGTGACACTAGCCAATCATCAGCATGTTCAGCAAATGTGTGTGAATAGCATGAGAGTGTTGCACTGACCCCTAAAGGTGCATTTGAAAAAAAAAAAAAAAAAAGATGTGGCCAGCGGGGAGGAAGCATGTTATATGTTATTGTGTCCCTGGTTGGTAGCTGTTGAATGATGGTGATGACTAAAGTATAGACGGAAAATCAAGGGGGGGGGAAAATACACCAATGCACTCATAAATTCCACATGAATCCACACTCAGTCAGAGGAATTGTTGCATGAAAAAAAAAAACAACAATCCTGTCACGACGCCTGCAAATTAAATAAGCCAATATCCCTGTGATCCATTATAAACTCCCATAATAAGTCATGTGAAGATCCCTGTCCACTAGCACTGTCATCCTGGAATGTGGTCCCTGCTTGGACATGAGGCACAAAGGTAACCTTAACCTTGTGACCTAGAGTAAATGTCCTCATACGGTATCAGCATACGAATTCTCCCTCAACTGCGCGATCTATATATGATTGCACAATATCATATGAGGGTCATTAGGTGTCATTCTTTTGTCAAACTTAACTTTGAACTTTGAAATGAATTCATTAGTTCTTAGATCTCAGATGCTAATCAAGAGAAACATTGAGAAGAATGAGGAGGTTAAAGTCTCGCCAGCAACTAATAATGCTAAGGTTCCTCCATCGAAACCGTGAAACCTGCTGACACTGTACAGTATGCTTTGACAGATTTTTTTAATAGACAGCTTAATAAAATATATAGAGTTATAGAACACTACCTCCAGAGAATTGCGATCGATAAAGCAATCTAAAAGGTATACAACACACTTGATTATTTTTTACTTGTGTTTGATTTCTGCTTAAATGTCATATATTATAGTATAATAGATATATGAAGCTCCATCAAACCAAGGACACTTGTCTGTAATTTCCTTTTGGCAACATTTACTTTGTTCACCTACAGTATATTAGGGTACTCCCAAACCTAGAAAGCAATTTATTCTGGTCAGATTTGTGTTGAATCCAGAGCCTATAACCCATTTCACACCCTCATTCATCATAGGGGCACTTTTAGTATAGTCGATCCTCCTGCCAACATGTGGAAGTGGGGGAGGGACCCGAGAACCCAAAGGAAACTCATGCAGACGCTGGGAGAACACGACACAGAGAGTAACCCGAGCTCAGAATCCCTGTAGCTGCAAGGCAACAACACTGCCTGGAGATATGCCGTATTAGGTGCTACATTTAAGAAGCCACTGCATGATACTGACAGTACTCCTGAATCATCTGCAATAATCAGCGCTTCTTTATATTTGAAAAATAAAGGTATGGTACCTTTTCATAACTAGTTTTATGATCAGAAACAGTCATAACATCATACATTTTACGCTTGAAGAAGAGTGGAAAGAGTTTCCAGCTAAGAAAGAAAGCTATTTTTAAGCAAAGCATGAAACCTCTTTCAGGGAGCATATCGCATTATCCTTTGATGCACCTTTGATGAACACTGCAGATTTCACCAAAACAAGTTTCAACAACTACTGTAGATATACTGTACAGGCACATACACGCACACTCGAGCCTGGAGGTACAGTGAAAACTGTTAATCGCTCACATGGATGGCTCAGCTTATGAATTTTAATTCCATAATTACAACTTAATTAATGCACCAGCCTCGTGTCTACAAGAGTGCAAGTATGGTACACGGCAATAATAAATCAATCACACAGTACAATGGGAGCATAATTTCATTACAATGACCTCTCTTTGCAAACAATTGTGCATGCATGGGGGATTTGTTGGCAAGTCCATTTCCTAACCTGTCATCATAATTATGTTCACATGCATCATTAAGGTCCTGTCTTTTTTTCCCCCTAACAGATTACAATACTGTGCAAATGCGACAGGCCCTGATTTTGTGCCAACTTCATTCTGATGCTCTACTGGCATGATCTGTACAAATGAAACCAGTTATTTTCACTGATTAGTGCGAACGCATTTTAGAAACTACAAAAGACATTAATGAAGAAGAGATTTTTGTTAGTATATAAAGCAAGTTCAATAGTTAAACTCCCAGAATTCACTGGCTTACATTGGTCATTCTACATGTCTGTCCTATTGGATTACGTTCAGAGTCTATATTAAATAATATGTTTCAAGATTAGAAAGGACTGAATAGGACAGTCGGTAGAAATTCCATCCTGATTTTGTGTGTATGTAAAATGACCAAATAAACAAGCACTATTGAGCTAAGTTTGAATTTAAATTATGAGGCAGAGGGTTTTCAACTTCCTTTAAGATTGGTTTAAGGGAAGGCACACTGTGTGAAGCTGCAGCTCTTAAGACATGTCCTTAAAGAAGGGTCTATGCGTCACTCTAAAGTGTCTGAATTGCCTTAAAGGTTTCCTCTGCTGAAACAGCAAACGTTCTATTAACTTCCTGTCACCTCTTTGCATTTATTCAGTTTCTAAAATGCCTTATGTCAACACTTTTTATTGTCCAGCAGCAAATACACACAACATTCTCAACCATCAGATTCAAACCCAAACTACACCTGGACAACTCTGAAGTAAATGATTTCTTCCGAAACAATGTAAAGCCTAATAATCAATTTGGAATGGAAGCATATTAACTCAATGTGACATGACGTTGCAGTTATTCTGGAGATCCTAATATGACACCATGTCAGACAGCAAATACATCCTGTAATTGTGTACAATATATTCAGTAACTGCTCCACATACCAGTTTCACGACTTATCTGGACAAAGGCCTCGACGCCACTCTCGCCATAGTTGCCCTCTGAGGCCAGTGTGGAGACGTAGTTCCAGCCCATGGCCATTACAATGTCGAGCATTGCCTGGGCCTGGTAAGAATCAGGAGGCACGACACGGGAGAAGAAGTCATAGCGGGTGTTATCGCTGAGCTCTGGTGCAGTTGACGCATAGCTGATCTGAGGAATCTGTCAAAAGAGAAAAATATAGGCAGACAGAGTTGTTAGAACTCTTGTTCACTTTGTTGGGAAATGTAGTGTCATTATAGTCCAGTGCCAAAACCGTAATGAAGTTCTATCAGGCCAAATTGAGAGATCTCTATCAAATACCAACTCGCAGGGAGCCAGTGTTGCATTGGGAAACCAAATACTTGCTGTCTTTCAGATATAAAAATCAATGCTAATACTAAAATGCTTACTGTCTGGATGGTTGTGCTTGTTTGATCTTAAATCCATCAGATACGTATAACATAGCAACATCATGTAATCGAGAAGAGAGATGTCGGAGGTGGGGGGCCCTGGTGTGTATCAAGGCAGTGTGGATAATGGCTCTTTGGAGGCGAGTGACTGCCTGATTGATTTCTCCTCAGCCAAAAGGCCAGGCTGTCGGCCAGAACCCCAGAGGCTGAGCTCATCGGCATTCGGTGAGAGAGAGACAGATAGAGAGAGAGAGAGAGAGAGAGAGAGAGAGAGAGAGACACTCACAGAGCCTGCCAGCAATACAAATGACACTCACTGCTGGCCACGCAGGTACAGCAGTACTCTCTCAGCCTTGACTATAAATTGCAAGCTTTTGAATATAAATGCCAGAGATCAACCCGTGAACTGTCAACCAAGTGTGCATAGATCTTTATGTGAATTTGAGTTGGGAATAGAAGGTTCTGAGATTAGCATTGAAGGTTCTCTTGAAGATGTTGCAAATAAGATGTGCCAAGAGTAAACTTGACATACGCAGACCTTTCATTTAAATAAGAGTCAGTGGAATGTGGTAATTTAACAGGAGAGAAAAACGTGTGCACTTATTGCAGCCGAAATCAGAAATGCTTGGTTTAATGGAAATTTCAGATGTATCTCTCGATGCAATGAAATGCTAATTTGGATGGGTAGAAATGAAGCCGTACTCACTGACAGTGTCTGTCAAACAACCTGTCAGGCTTCTTAAATTATTTCTTATCTAAAAGAGGACGTCTAAGCTTGAGTGAGTGATCACTGCACTCTCAATTTGCATTATTTTTGCTACATCTCAAGGACATTTATAATGCATTTTGAGCCAAGAATGGCCTACAAGCAAAGTGAGGTCTTTAATTCGCCAGCAGGTCCAAATGTACTGTATACGGGCCGCTTACCATACAGGCTAATCACAATATATCATGAAGGGCTAATTACAGAAGCAAAGAATATGTTATGAAAAATTAGCCCATTATTAGCATCTGTGCAGATAAGAAAATCACCTGACTCTATTTTTGCTACTGCAGGACTGCAGTGAATACAGGTGATAAATCATGCACTAATTCTGTTGTGCGTCTGTGGCACTCCAGATGCCTTCATTCTGGGTGGTAGAGTGAGCACGGGGACACTGGGAATGGTAGGAAAGACTTCTTAGGTTCAGAGAACAATTCACATTCACATTACTTGCAATGTGAAATTCAAGTCATGCAGTACAGATAATCAATTAGATGTGCTTTTTTAAAAGTTTTTTAAAGTTATACAACTTTATAGCCATAACAGCAAGTTTGTGCCTGTTTAGAAGCTACGCTGCTTGAACGTAAAAGCATGTCCTCACTGTTTTAAGCCTTTGTTTACATGCTGGTATCTCTTTTGTCTTTACTTGAATGTGCACAGTTCTTTGTGTTTGTCCCCATTATGGAGTTGTCAGCTGTAGAAAAGTAACTCAATACTGATAGATTACATTAAGACGGTACTAATTAACCTCCAAGGCGACCTTTATTTAAAAGACTACTTCCAAGAGGCATGCACACAAACTGCTTTGTACAGAAGTTTGTTTATACTCGTTCAGTTTTCCCCACAAGACCCACTTAAGTTTAATACTCAAGCATTTATCATATCAAATAGGCTTAAGTTAATATGATACGGTTAGAAAAGGCAGAATTATATTATCAATATTAGATCGATTAATACAAACAAATTAATACGAAATTAGTGACATCACACACACTCGCGCACACACACACACACACACACACACACACACACATGCACACGCATGCACACACACATACTACCAGCCACACCTTCTAATTCCATGGTCTTTCCTGATTTTTCTTTCGTTCTACATTGTAAAACCAAGCTGAAGGCATCCAAAATATGCAATAATCTCCTTTGAACAGTTGGTATTGAGAGGTCTTTGCTACTTGTGAGATGCTCTGTAAATCCTTCATAAAAGAGCTCTAATCTGAGGTGCTCTTTGTTAATTGGTGATTTTTGAGGCTGGTGAATGAATGAAGCAACTCTCAATGAACTTCTCCTCTGCAGCAGATGTAAATTTTTGGTCTTACTTTCCTGGGAAGGTCTTCATGAGAGCCAGTTTCATCATGGGTTTTGCAAATGCACTTGACAATACTGTTCTTGCAACAGCTATTCCAGAATAGATGGAATGCTATTACTTAATTTCCTTACTTATTTACTTAATTATCAAATGCCACATGTTATTTTATAATTTTGAAAAATATGGCATTGATCTAGAATATTGTTAAATAATATTCAAACTTGTGTCCAAACTTTTGTTACACTGTATGAATACCATATATACCTTACCTATTACCCTACTGCACCGTCTGTGATTGATAAAGAATTGAGCAATATAGATGCCTAATGGGAATAGAGAAACAGTACTCAATAGGTACACATGCGAGTGTCGTCATTCATGCAACGTCAGCAAATATTACCCTGTCATAGGAGTTTAATTCTTGGATTTGCTGTTCCTGTTTTGTTCTGCCTTAATCATGTGTGTGATGTCATTAATCCATGTGTATAAATAGTACAAGTTAGCTATAGTAAAGTTGTTACATGTTTCATCATTTGGTCATTTTTTTCCTTGTGTTTTGTTATCTTTCATACAGTTATGTCAACCTAATGATGTTTTTAATCCCGTTCTCTTCAAGATAACAGAAAATGCCTTCATAAGCATATGTTAAGTTTCTGTCCAGCCTAGGTGTTGCAGCTACTTCCATGGAGATCTTTTTCTTCCACAGCCGCTGCTTCAGTGTTCAGTACTCAATACCAGATCAGATAAAGTGTAGGGGGAAATGTGATGTCTCTTTAACAAAAGTGTGAGAAAAGCAAATGAGGTGTTTTTTGTTTGTTTTTTGTTTTTTTGGACATAAGCCTTGTCCTCTCAATGAAAAACACTGAACATGGTGAATCATTTAGATTATTTCGCATGATAATTAGTCATGAGAGACACGGTGCCATTGCCACCAGACTGAACTGCAAATTACCCTGATTTCGCTCCAGTTTTGTAAGAAATTCTCATTCAGCTTGGTACTGCACTCCTCAAACACACTGTATGTGTGAACTGCTGCTGGTGTGCCATTTTCAACTTCACACTTCCATTTGAAAGCATGTGCACTCCGGAGGCTACTGTCTGAGCTGAAGTGTGGAACCATGCATTTGGTGCTATCTGTGTCTCTCGCCTTCAATTCAGATGGGAAACTTTGCACCTGCATTATGCATCTGAGATAATTTTAGATGTTTTGCGGGTGCCTTGGATGGGGGAGGGGGGTTGAGGTGACGTACATAGTGATATAAGTGGCATTTGCAGATGGAGCAAATATACCTGCTTACATCCTGTTTGTTATTTCATAACAAATGGAATTCATGCAGATTTTTTAAAAAGACTTTGCAAATTCATTTATTGGCACAGTCAGACCTCATAAAACATAAACCCAAGTAGATAATATAAGTAATGGCAGAGAGACAACCTAGTCCTAGTCCACTGCTGGGGAGGATGCTCATTACTGGTGGCATTTACCTCTAAACTGAAGGAAAAAAATGTTCTATAGAGGGAAAACCTAATTATAAAATGTTTTCTCTTCACACATTTTGACACTCACTAATACCGTTAGCAAATGCAGTAATCCCATGGTTGTTACTTGTTCTCCATTTTTACTGAGGCTTACTTTTTCTGTTCATTATTTCTCAGTAGAGAGCTCCTTTATCATCTATGCTGCAGTAAGACTCACCAGGGTATCAGAGAGAGAGAGAAGGTTTGAAGGCCTATGTATTCCACTCTTATGTGGTCATCAGACGAACGTTTCCTTGGCATTGACAGAAAAAACTCCTAGCCCACATGCCTCCTTCTCCCACCCCAGCCAAGTCAGGCCTTTCAGTAGGTGTTTCACATTTTGAAGTTCTTCTAATCAGAAACACAATAATCCAGTTACAGTAAGCTGCTTTTGCCAACTCCATGTTCCCTCCTGCAGGGCATGGCCAAGGTAAATTTCAAAGTGTCACAGCGTGGGGAGCTGAATAATTATTTCTCTAATTTAAACATCAAACAAGACTTCTGCAAATAATCACATCAAAGAACTGGGGTACAATTGGTTGATTAGTAGACATACTAATAATACTAACCCGAATGAGGAATGCATTTTAAGATGGTGATAATGAGCTAAAGGCCTGAAGGATCAGTACATTTCTGTGAGATTTTGTCAGCAGGAAGGAACAAACAAGATTTGCTTTTTTTCCTCAAAGGCGAGCCTGGCGATTTAGAGATGGCATTAGCATAAGTCTCCCTGGCGGGCACAACAGAAAGATAGCTGCCAAGCCAAACTTTTTTTTTTTTTTTTTTTTGGGTTGCCTGCAATAGGCTTTATGCTGTAAACTCTATGCTGTAAAGAGCCACAAAGTGGTTCTTCATGGGGAAAATCAAAGGGAATGATGACATGGTGTCTAAGTTATAGACAATAATGTGAACACCATTAATTGTCCTGTTTCAATAATTCAAATATAACTGTAAGGGTAACATCACCTTTCGGTGAAATTTCTCCGTATTTTAAATGATTAGAGTGAAAGTCAAAATTTCTGCTTATATGAATACTATGCATACTGAATGCTATAGTATGGATGGTTAGACATATGATTCAGTATGCATAGTATTCATATGAACAGTTTATCTGACTTTTGACAAATGATTGTCCATAGGCACAAATGTTGTTCTATAATAACTTTTTTTTTTTTGCTGAAATTCGCTTTAAATATATATATATATATTTTTTTTTTTTCAGAAGTTAAATCATCAGTAGTCCTGGTTTTATTGCATTTTGAAGCCATGATGCACTTCCAAAAGTTAATGCTACAACACTAAGGAGATGCGTGATTGCTTTTTGTAGAGCAAGAAGGAGACACATTATGGTGCGCCTTTTTATGTTTGCTAATTCCTGTTCCCCAACTGGGACTTGCATACCTTATGAGACGAAAAATATATATGCAGTTGGTTGGAGCCAAATTGGACCTTATACCACACACTCTTTCTATATTATACCACTGTCATCAAAAACCAAAGTGAAACTGAAGCTGGGAAGAGAAAGAAGCTGATGATGCACTGTAAACTAAACTTAAACTAAAACTAGTTTTTAATGTGAACAAATTTTGAAATTGAAAAAGCCTGTAAGCTGCCAGTGACTTAATCGTGCAATCAAAGCATGAGTTTTATACTGTCTAGCTAAAAAAAAGTTGCCATTTCAAAACAATCAAAACAACTAAGGATATTTAAAATGACTGGAACTGGGTTAAGAACCTTTCAGCACGTATCAAAACCTGCAAGGATAGTGCTGCCATGACTGTGTGGCAGATATGATATTTCCATAAGGTCAGGGGAGCTCAAAGGAATGGGACTAAACAGCTGTATAGCCATACAAAAACCACTGGTCAGTGAGGTTGTGGCCATTTAACTGTCCACATAGACTCATCATGTGGTCTGATGAGTTTGGATTGACTGTATTCCTGAGTGATGGGTGTGCATGAAGTGATGCACCCATCAGGCATAGTGGCCGCTATACAATCCTCTGGAAGCCGTGTTCTGATCTGGGGTTGCTTCAGTTGGTCAGGTCCAGGCTCAGCATTGTTATGTAACAGTATAAAGAAATAAAGTCAGCCAGTTTATGACGTGAATGTACTGAATGACAAGTTTATCACGTCAGTGGAGTTTTTCTTCCCTAAAGACACAAGCATATTTCAAGCCTCAAATTGTGAAAGAGTGCTTCTGGGAGCATGAGGAATCAGTTTCACAGATAAAGTGGCCACCACAGTGATGCTGTGTGCTGTGATCAAAGCTGAAGGTGACTGAATTAAACTTCAGAGTTAATTTCTTTAAATAATATATTCAAATTCATTTATAACTCAATTAATAAAACTCAACACTTTATTAAAATAGTATTGACATTAACATTGCACATTTAAATGGCCACAAACACACCTGCAGGCTGATCTATCATTTGGGACAAAACTGTTCCAGTTGCAAAACCATTCAAAATTCACATGGATATTAGCAAAAATAATTTTAATGTAACAATTTCGTCTTTGTGCGTTTTAACACCTTCCTGACTCAAAAAAAGCTAATTAAATCCATTACTGTTGTCATTCAACTTAAATCGCTTTAAAAGGTACCTACTTTTGTTTTTATAGGTGACGAAACGTTTTGCTTTTAGCATCTTTTTTCTAAAATTGCAAATCTTACACAATTGAGATTAATAAGATATATAATATATCTTATACAATGTATGTGTGCCATTTGGTTTAGTATTTCTGCTGGATCTCTACTTGCTATACTTTGTTTGGCAGAAATTAACTGCCCATTCCTGGCATGTACAGTGTGCTGGCTCACACAACCAAGCACTGACTAATTACTCAAGGTAGTCTTAATCACAGGGAACAACATGGGTACATGTATAATTGGCAAGGCCAGAGAACAAAGCCACAAGACAGCTAAGTGACAGACTATATCATTAGGATGAGAAAGTGCTGATGCCTAAAGAAAACCCAAAATACAATTCCTCACAGGACTTTTGTTTTATATGATTATCTCACTGCTAAGCCAGTAGGTGGCATACAGTACATTCCAGAGAGATATGACTCATTATAGACACACACTATGTGAATTTCATATTGTGTTTGATTATAACTGTGATAAGGTGAAATCCTCCATTGGGATTGTGGCATATGCAGCCTGTGCTGACTCAATGCACTGTTCAGGTGTTAATTGCACCTTTTACTGACACACATGTTGCAGCCACAAGAATATTTCACTAAATATCCCTATGTGCACTATACACATATTACTCCTGCAGCCAGTGAATGGAACAACTCGGTGCAGAGGTATTTTCTAGGAACCAAGGTAAAGCGCTTTGTCACAGCAGACGTCCACTCAGTGTGATCTAATGCCCCCTACCTTTAGATGCCTAATGGAGGAGGATTTATGTTAGACATCTTGGCCTGAACAAATATTTTTTGTGCTAGTCAATGACTCCCTGGCTTCCTTTAAGACATACATTTATCTAACCTACAAACTTGAAAAATATTACACTTCTACACCTTCAATCACTTTCTAATTATCAGAATAGGGGGCTCCCGCTGCTGCCTATACATCATGAGGAAAATCTTTGCACTTTTACTAGCCCATAGTATATCCACACAGTCTCAGGGTCAGAGACAACTGCCAACCTACAGGACATGGCAACTAAAGCATTGTATTAAAGCATCATCTTCACATTGTGCAAGGCATAAATAAGATACAAAAAAAAAGCAAAATATGTTTTGTGCTTTAATGCCATAGCAAAAAAAAAAAAACCTCAGATAACAATGAGCTTGGTGCTTTAATGACAAAAAGAGGCACAGTGAACCTCACGCTTAGCTAGACAGGCACTTGTGATATTTGGTTGGCATTTACATGTAGCCCCTGGATAAGGAAGAAAAGCACAACAGTGAAAGGAAGAAAGAAGACAACAATTAAGGTAACCATTAACCCCGCTTCCTCCGTCAAATTCACACAGGGTTATGTAAGATGCGTAGGGCATGAGACAGTGCCATCCATCAGCAACCTGCAAATTATCATCATATTCCTACACATTTATGTGTTTGTAATAAGCAAAGTAAAAAGATTACCATCCTCTTGTGCTACATACTGTATTAAGGAGCAAGAAGTCTCCAGTTTAAAAAAGGTCCACTGATAGCGAACAAATCACTTTAATAACTCTGGCATTCGTTCAACGTGCACAAAGAGCACAGCGCAGCTTCGCGTTTACGCTCAAGTGACAAATGTGAGCATTAATGAAAAAATGATGAGAGGAAGAAGCATAACTACAACGCGTTTTTTTTTTTTTTTTTCAAAAACAGGAGTCTAAACAGCAAGGGATGCTGTGGATTTTATGCTTAAAAAGATGCCACATTATGGCACAGCTTGAAATTATTCTGCTCCACAATTAAATTAGTCTGTACGGCAGTTAGTTCCGACTCAGCAATCTGATTGGGCGAGAGGCATTGCAGGAGTGGTGATAATGGACAATAACACCACTGGGATTTTTATCTATATGTATCGCTCCGCGTCACAGGTGTTCTACAGTCATTAATTACACTAACTGTCGGTTACAGCATGGGTGGAAGTAGGTCAGTATGGAATGCAATTATGAGGAGAGACCAGTTTCCTGCCAAAATGCACATTTAAAACCAGTCACGAATGCATTTCAGCAAGAAGACACACAACCATATAATGTTATGCCATTTTAAACAACAATTTGTTTATGTCGTAATCACTTTTTTGTCATTCTGAATTGCATCCATGTTGTTTTATCCATGCCTAAGCCAAGCTACATAGCTAACTAGATTCTAACATCCCAAATCCATGAACAAGATAAGAACTTCCACCTCTGTTAACCACACTTACTGTCGATTGCCAGCTCGGTCACATTTGGGTCGTTTTGCTAGGCACGGAAGAATATGTGTTGGCGACGCAAAATAACTGGTTAAACTAAAAAAAAATAAATGAATAAAAACAGAATCTGTTGATGATGATAAATGATATTTGTGGACCTGTTGTATAAAAGCAATATCATGCTCGAGGTTGTGCTCTCGTGCTGATTCACAACATAAGTTAAAATTTGGATTTGCAGGCACATTCTGTCTATGTGCACATGTTATAACACACATTTTCCTTAACCTCAGGTCAGGGCAGTTCTGTAGTTGGTGACAGACACATCGTACATTACACAGCTGTTGATCCACGGGTGTTTCCACAGCAACATGAGCCCCCCCCCACACACACACACACACATACACACATTTTAACACAGAGACACACATTCTCACAGTGAGCGTAAGTGACATGCTGATTTGATCTGTACCTGAAAGGGCATCTAGCTGTCCACATGCATCAATGTTAGCCTTGATAGATGGGCATAATGGAATCAGAGAACGGAGAAATGAGACAAGACGGAAAATGTCACAGTTAATCAGCATCGCACTGAGTGATGTGTGGCATCCTCTGGTGATCGTCTGTCACCCAATGACCAATCATATTTAAACAACAACAATGACTACTACTACAACAACAACAACAACAACAACATCATCGTGCACAATGGCCAAAAGCTGCCATACAATTTATAGTGATGTCATGCTTTAAAAAACATTATAGCACCTGGTGGAATTAGGGATTAATGCATGTTTTATCTGCAACAACTTAATTGATACTAGAAACTGTCAAATGCCTCATTTACCAAACACAAATATCATGTGACATTATGAGCCAAAAAGAAGATTTTTTCATGTCACTAGACACAGTAACAAATCACTTCAAGCTTCAAAACATGCTTCTAGAATTCAAAAGAAACTGGAGAAGAGAAAATTCTGTCTAAGCACAATTTGCCTGATGTGTTCCAATGCAAATTTGCACAATATATTTGTTAAGATTTTAGAGGCGTGAGTTTCATCCACCCTGTGATCCCCTGTGAGCTACTTTTACCCTACATTTTACACGGCAATCACCCGTTCTGTATAACGACTCCTAAACACCAGAGATGGTCACAATCACCAGGATGCCATCCGGTGCACATGCACCTTCCAACAAAGCTACAAAAGAGATAAAAGATGCAATGTTTGCAATAATTACTGCTGTCATATATACTGTACATACAGCCATCTTTGTCTTTCTTCTCTGTAGACATCAGGAGTGTAACATAAGGCCACAAGCGGATGTAGTCTAGACTGAAAGGAGTCTGGTTTATGAACCCTATCACTATGTCCATAGAAACACAATCGAATAAATCAATATATACAAAGGGCTGCAGGAAAAAAGAATACACTTTTGGTGCACAAATTATAACAACATGCAACAAAATTTGATGATCAACTACTTCACTTTCTGAGTTCATGAGCAGTCTCAACCACATGGTCTGTGGTGCTTTATGGAAAGCATTCTATCTAAGTGAGAGTAAGCTAGGACACTTTCTTTGAAAACAATGTTTTCAATCAGCCACCCAATAATCCATCCCACCCATCATCGTCTCATCATCTACACGGCTTTATCCTGTATACAGGGTCACGGGGGGCGGGGAGTCTATGCCAGGAGAGAAAGGGCGGGGGGTGGGGGTGGGTACACCTTGGACAGAGTGCCAATCCATCGCAGGGCACACACACATACACACACTCACAAGCTCATCTACACACATTACAAGCAAGTACGGACCACTAATCAGCCTTATCTGCCTGTCTTTGGACTATGGGAGGAAACTCACCAAGCATGGGGAGAACATGCGAACTCCATGCACATAGACTGAAAACGGAACTCAAACCCAGAACCTGGAGGTGCAAGACAAGAGTGCTAACCACTAAGCCACCGTGCCGGCCCATAATTCATCCAAATGAATTTAGTTTTTGCGTTTGTTATATTACAGAAGGATTAGAAGATGGTTATATTTTAAGGCTAACTAATGCAGCAATTAGATCAGGCTTCTGGAGCAGAAAACTGACAGTAGATCAGAGATAATCATGAATTAAAGTTCCCTTTGTCCCAAAAGTTGCGTGTTAGAACCCTTAATTAGTATGGAATTTAAAGTCATGAATATGTGAATTCCATACTCAAAATAAAAAAGGCATGACTCTCCCGATCATGCTACTCTTTTGTTGAATCCTGTGGGATTCCAATCCTGATTCAAATCACTAGTCTCAGCCAGATGCCCTGTGAGCCTTTTTCCACTTACTGCTTATACCTGTATTCACTTAAATTGCATTATTATGAATTAAATTGAATATCTGTTCAATCCGAATAATATATTTGCAATCATTTTCATCCTCACTCCACTTAAGCATGAGGTTGTCACGAACTAACCGGAGATGAACCAGAAGACTAGCAGTTAGCCCTGTAGCGTGGATGGTAAACCACGCTATCACCAGGGGTGACGTGGGTGAAGTAGTGAAGGGTTTAAATTGAGATGTGTGGAATACCGGGTGGATCCGGAGCGCCGCAGGCAGCTGGAGCCGGTAGGTGACAGTGTTAATCCGGAGGTTGATGCGGTATGGTACGATGAATCTGGGTGATAGTTTCCGTGATTCTGTCTGCAGGTGTAGATTTCTTATTGATAACCATACCTTGTCACATACTTGGTACATTCGTCCCGGTGGGTGTCGACGGCAATGTTGAGCGGTGTAGCGGGTGTTAGCAAGTCGGATGGCGTCGTTTGCTCGTCTCCAGAGCTGTCGACACCAGCGAACCAACTGTTGGGCCGACGGTACTTCAACCTCCGGTTCTTGATGGTCGAACATCGGTGGCTGGAAACCGTAGCACACCTGGAACGGGCTGAGGTTGGTGGCAGAGGACGTATGGAGGTTGTGAGACAACTCAGCCCATATGAGGTAGCGGGCCCAGGAGCACTGACGATCAGCAATAAAACATCTCAGGTAGCGCTCCAGTTGTTGGTTGGTTCGCTCCGTCTGACCGTTAGTCTGTGGGTGGTAGCCGGACGACAGACTGCAGGTGGAGTCAATCAAACGGCAGAAGGCCTTCCAGAACTGGGAGATGAACTGGGGCCCCCTGTCCGAGACACTGTCCTTTGGAAACCCATGCAGGCGGACTACGTGCTCTAATATCAGCTCAGCTGTCCTTTTGGCTGACGGGAGACCGGGGAGGGCCACCAGGTGTACAGCTTTGGAGAACCGGTCGACGATGGTGAGGATGGTGTCCTTTCCTTCGGAAACCAGCAGGCCAGTGATGAAATCAACGGCAATGTGTGTCCAGGGCCGGCGGGGAACTGGGAGAGGCTGAAGTTCCCCTGGTGATGGCTGGTTGCTGTTCTTGGACCTGGCACACACTGGGCACGCCTGGACAAACTCGTCCACGTCCCTCCTCATATTTGGCCACCAGAAGGCGCATTGAATGAAGAGTAGCGTGCGTCGCCTTCCGGGGTGTCCAGAAATTGGGGAGGAGTGTCCCCATTGGAGGACGTTGGTCTTGATGGAGTCGGGGACATAGAGACGACCACGCGGCACACCTGCTGGTTCGGTCTCCGCAGTCTGTGCCTGGCGAACCCTTGTGGACCTCACTGGGAGAGAACGGCTCCGGCGCCCACATCCAAAACGTCGACCTCCACAACGAATGGTTTGTCAACATCCGGGTGAAGAAGTATGGGGGCAGTGGTGAAGCGGCGATAGAGTTCATGGAAGGCAGAGATGGCGGTGGAGGTGAAATGGAAGGGGTGAGATGAGGGGTGAGTCAGAGCGGTTAATAGGGCTGCAACTGTACTGTAGTCCCGGATAAAGCGACAGTAGAAGTTAGCAAACCCGAGAAATCACTGGAGTTGTTTGAGAGTCTTGGGTAGGGGCCAATGACTCACAACTTCCAGTTCCTGCGGGTCCATGGCCACACCCTGGGACGAGATGACAAAACCCAGGAACGTGGTGGAGCGCTTATGAAAAGCGCACTTTTCCAACTTACAGTACAGTTGATGGGCGAGGAGTCTCTTTAGGACCGCCCTGATGTGATGGACATGTTCGTTGATGGTTCGGGAGTAAATGAGGATATCGTCCAGGTAGACGAACACCCAGCGGCCTAACATGTTTCTGAGAACGTCGTTGATAAATTGTTGGAATACCGTAGGTGCATTGCAGAGACCAAAGGGGATGACCAGGCTTTCATAGTGTCCTGTAGGGGTGATGAAGGCTGTCTTCCACTCATCACCCTCTCTGAAGCGCACCAAGTTGTAGGCGCTCCAGGAGGTCCAACTTAGTGAAAATGGTGGCGCCAGAGAGGGCGTCCAGGGCAGAGTTGGTAAGAGGCAACGGGTGTCGGTTCTTGATAGTGATGTTGTTGAGTCCCCGGTAATCGACACAGGGACGAAGACTACCATCGGGTTTCTTCACAAAAAAGAACCCCGCGGCAGCAGGGGAGGAGGAGGGCCGGATGGTACCATGGCGAAGTCCACTGGAGACATACTCCTCCATTGCCTGCATCTCGTTCTTGGATAGGGAATAGAGGTGGCCGCGGCGTGGGATGGAGCCTGGCTGAAGGTCGATCGCCAGGTCGTAGGGGCGATGTGGAGGTAGATGGGTGGCACGTTTCTTGCAGAAGACTTCAGCCAGGTCCCGGTAGTCTCGTGGGATGTTATCTGTGTCGACATCGGGGACCTCGGTCTCCCTAGAGCACGTCCCAGCCTCGGCCCGTAGGCATAGTTCGTTGCAAGTCGGTCCCCATTGTAGGATCCGATTTTGGGTCCAGGAGATGAGTGGGTCGTGATGCAGTAGCCATGGGTTTCCCAGGATGATAGGTGGTGATGGAATGGAGGTGATGTAAAGCTGGATCTGTTCCTGATGCTGGTTAATGACGAGGGTGATAGGCTGGGTTCGGAGGGTGATGGGACTGGAGGGGAGGGGCCGACCATCAACTGATGTAATAGTTACAGGCTGGGATAACGCCTCTGTCTTTACCCCCAGTCTTTTGACATAAGAAGAGTCAATGAAGTTGCACACGACACCGGAATCGATAAACGCGGTACTTCCAACTCGTTTGTGGTCAAACTGGAGGTGTACTTTTACCGTGAGACGGGAATCATCGGTCAAGGTGGTGGAGAGGGAGATGGAACCCGGTGAGCCACTCTCATTTCTCACCGGGTCTACGCGTTTCCCGGTCGCAGAGGACAGATGGCTTGGTGGTGTGTAGCAGATCCACAATACGGGCAGAGCCCCTCTCTGAATCTGCGTTCCCGTTCTGCAGCGGTTAAGTTATCCGTGCCATCCCATTTATCCGGTAAAGCCAGAAAAACATAAGAAGATGGTGAGGGAGTTGGCGGTGCAGCAGCCGCTGCGATGGGCGTGGCTACAGCCGGCTGAGCGGCCGCCCCGCGGAGGGTCGCATTCTCCTGTCGCAGCTCCGCCACCTTGCGGCACAAGACCGCAACGTCTTGGAGCTCCTTTCGGAGAGACACGAATTCACCATGGAGCTGATCGATCAACTTGGCGTGCTGGTCAACCACATCGCAGAGGCGAGCAAACTTCGCTGGGTTCACTGCTGATGGCTCAGTCATTCTGTCACGAACTAACCGGAGATGAACTAGAAGACTAGCAGTTAGCCCTGTAACGTGGATGGTAAACCCAAACGCGGAGGTAGCGCGACCAGGCAGGATAACCACGCTAGTTTTTATTAGAACTCTTCGGAAGTGAGAGCAAGCGTTTACACAAATAAACCCGCGTTCTAAATACACACATCCAATCGAAAGCGAACCCCAGGAAAGTGAGTACTCACGTTTAGACGAGCAAAGCGTCGGCGATAGCGTGGGCAAAAATGACTGAGCAATGTGAAGCGCCATCTTGTTTCCTTTTATGCTTCCTGAAACCCGACCGTATTACTTCCGGGTCCTAGTGCCGGTCGTGTTACGAGTGTGCATGACAGAGATAAAGGGAACCTTGCCTCCAAAGCTGCCAATTGGCTCCTATCGTTGTTTCTGCTATTGTGAATGTTTTTTACATTCTAATAATTTAATGCAATGGTTGGGCAACTCTTTGACACCTTCTATTGGCACTGCTAGCCACATTAGCCATCACTTACGGACATCGCTTTTAACCTTAAGGGAACTCAAGCTAGTTAAACAATGGCCAGAATATTTTAAATGACTCCAACCTATGGAGAACACTTACATCAGCAGTGGAGAGATAAAAACGGATGTTTCCTCGGAAGAGAAATGCAAGGGGAACAATGGTCATATGAGAGTGGTTATATAATTCTGCAGTATATAACAAACTAATAATGCATTTAATATGATTCATTTGAGCTTTAGTAAGCAAAAAGCTTGTCAGGTGATATCCACCCTGGTAAACTCCTTTTGAATAATTTTTAGGTTCACTTTGCTTTGTCTGTGTCTTGGTTACATTTGTAATACACTTGTTGCATTTGTAACATTTTTTAAACTCTACAAATGTTCCGAATTATTTGCAATGGGTGAACAATTGATGTATTCAAACATTTGCTTTTAAAAGCTTTTGATGGCAATTTTACAGAAGAGGCACAGTTGAGAGATCTCAGAGAAGTATGTCCATAGCATAAAAACCATGAATTCTGTCTCATTCATCTCAGAAAAACTGACTGTATTATTTTACTGTCAGACAGCCATCCCTGCCTCAGAAAGGAGAGTCACAAATATGTTTGGATGCTTTTAAGAAGCATACTGTTTGCTACAGTTGTGCCTCATTAGGTTTGGCCATAGCAGTTGCCCATGTAATGGAGCCCCCTGGTGTGGTAATTGCTGGATTCCAGCCAGAACTGTCCTAGCCATCTGATGCTCCTATGCTTCAGTGCAGGTGCTGCCAATTGTGTCTAACTGTGGCTATCAAACCGTGGTGTGCTTTAAGCCCACCTGCCATCAGGAAAGCACAACTGAGTGCATAATCATAATACTGCACAAATTGAATGTTTGCCTTAGGATTTTTGTTGACTATGATCTAGGATTAGAGCACATGACATATTGCAAAGTTATGCTCTGCTAATCCAGCATTTCTGCCGATTCCCTGCATCCATTACATGTAAGATGTGCCAGAGCCCACTTTAATAAGTGCACTGACAGTGAGTATTCCAGAGCGTGAGGAAAGTGTTTACTCATTATTCTGGAGTAGAAATGAGTTGCCATCACATCTAACAATAGTTACCTAACTGATGTTTGGGCCAGAATTATCTGAAAATACAGAATGAAAAAAAAATGACTCTGAACGACTGAAAAGCTTATGGTTACTTTACTAGGAGATGTTGCTTTTTGTCAAACAAATGCGCTTTAACCTGTCAAGCTGCAGGCTCCCACTGTTAGAAATGTTTCACTGCTCACTTGGCACTTGTCAGTGTGTCCTTTTTGACAATGGTGTAATCTGCTTGTTGCATTTGCTGAACCACTGTTTAACTCCTTGCTTGAAGACTCGGTACAAGATATGAATTCACGCATTTAAAACAAGCAGTGTGCATAAAGAGATTTAATTATTTTTCACATGTACTTCTTCATAGCACAGTGAAATGATATATTTTTACATATCCCAGTTAGGAAGCTGGGGTCAGAGCACAGGGGCAGTCAGGACACAGCAGGGTTAAAGGCCTTATTCAAGGGCTCAATAGTGGGAGCTGGGGATTGAATACCAACCTTCTGTTCAATAACCCAGATCCTTAACCATCTGAGCCACATGCATCAATTGCAGGATAGCAAGACAATTAACAGTGCTAATCTGTACTACAGTATAGTTGTATAAATTATGTTTAATAGCTTGCTTATTCACCCTCCTCTTATATTAAACAGTTGGGTGACAACACTGGTTCTATACTGAAAACATTTATTTAACCTCTAAAGACATACAGCTTTGAAAACCTGTACATTTCAATTGACTATTACTAGTAACATGATATGATATGCCATGTCGGTTTTATATCATTTTTAGAACCAGTACATTAAAATTTAATATTGCTAGTATCTTAAAGGCACTTTTATTGCACATGGCTTCAAAAGAGTAGTTACAAAATTGCAGTATGCATGTTTCCACATTACTTAAAAGTACAATTTCTGGTAATTAATAATTAATACAAGATGAACTCTATATGATAGTACTACATCAAAGAGCAGCTATACTAGGCCTCCTGATGGCATTTGAAGCTTGTATCCTGTGGAAACATCCCTTAACGAAATCAAACTAAGTTAAACCCTCTTCAGGATTATTATTTTACAGCAGGTACAGTACGTGTACAATTAAACCAGGTAAATAAAAAGCATGGTATTGTCCAGTGTGTGTAATAAACATATAAATTCAAACTTCTGAAGTAGTTTCTTATCTCCAAAACAGAGAACATCCATTGACTCATGTTTGAAGAGGCCATTCATATGTCCAATTAAAAGTCCTGATCAGACTTTTTTCCTTTTTAAACCTTGTGCTAAGGACACTGTAGTCTTATCTAACCCCCTAGAATCTAGTCTAGGCATCATGCTAATCATTGTGGTACGATTTAGCATTTATCCAATGCAATGCCATTCATCAACAATCTATATCACATTTAATACATTATTTGTTACGAATTACATAACAAGTGCAAATATTCTCCCTGGACAAAAAAAAATGCTGTTTGGATTTTAATAAGCAAATGCACAAGAATCTTTGATTTTTGTAGGAACAGCAGTGATATTATTATTTTTCAGCTGGCAACAGTCCTTTGCACCCGTGCAGATGCACTGAGCATTGACTGTGGTCATGAAAAAGATGCTATTATGTTTCAGAATGGTCAAATTATTGGCCTGCATCAGGCAAAGAAAACAGACTGCTGAAATTACTAGAATTTGGTTAAGAACTGTCCAACACATCATTAAAACCTGGAAGGACAGTGCTGCACCATCCACTTCATGGAAGAAATGTGGTTGGAAAAAAAATCATGAATGACCCTGATCAGAAATCACTTAAATAATGGGTGAAGTTGCATCATAAATTTAGGTTAAATAGTGAACATAATTACATTTAAATCCCACTCTGTAACAAGAACAAAGAATTGGAACTAAAACCTCTTGTTCATGACGCTAATCAGAAGAAAGGCTTCAATTTGCTAGAAAGCATAAAGATTAGAAACAAAAGGGTCATATGATCTGATGACTTCAGATTGACCCAATTCCAAAGGGATGGGCGTTAGGATAAGAAGGGGAAGGGCATGAAGCGATGCGCCCATCATGTACAGTGGCCACTGCATAAGCCTCTGAAGGCAGTGTAATGATCTAGGGTTGCTTCAGTTGGTCAGGTCTAGACTCAACGGAGTCAGCTGACAACCTGAATGTACTGAATGACCTGATTATCATATCAATGTGTTTTTGAAACAGTGAAACATTTTCAAATTGTGAAACAGTGCTTCTGGAAGCATGAGGAATCATTTTCACACATGAATTGGCCACCATAGACTCTTTACATTAATTCCACTGAAAGTCTTTGGGATGTGCCGGAGAACACTTTCCTCATCATTAATATGTATTAAGGTAACATTGGATGGAATTAACGTTGTGATGTTGAATAAGGTTGTTGAGCCTATACCATGGCTAATATGCATTACACGGATTAATTTAATATATTTAAATGTCATGTATATTTTAAGGAAACATAAGCCCATAACTTTTAATTATTGTCAGGTTAGCACCATGGAGGCACTAAATGTCAGTTTCCAGTCATGCTCTTCCAGGATTATTTTAACCTGTGGATAATTATTACAATTATTTAGATTCAGTTGATTGTGTGTACATTTACCTAGAATTTGTTCTTCACCATCCATGTTAAGATTTGTGTCTTGTTTGTTGTATAGAATCCTAGTTCATGTTCTTAGTCTTGTTTGATTACTCTGTTTATGCTTCAGTTATTCTTAAAATAAGAGAAACCTGCTCTTGCTTTTGCCTTCATCTCAAAATCACGGCAATTATGCCAGTCTGGCACTCATCCAAGCTACATAAGAAGTCTCATTTTTATTACTTAGCATGAGAAAGTTTTATAATCTCAGCTCTGGGCTGAACAGTAAGGATCAGTCAGTCAAGAAAATTCTGTTGAAGTTCTTTTTTAATCACCCACTTCAGATATTTGACACTTTAAACCAAAGAAAGTGCTGAAAAAAAATTACATTTCTCACTTTATGATTTATAAATTCATAAGCTGTGCCACAGAAAGGGAGAATCGGTTCAACAGAAATAAGTTAAATTACTCATCAGTGGTTTAATGTAAACACTGATCATTTCTTACAGAAATAAAAAAACTAGTGTAATGCAATGTACAAGCATAAAATCATGCGGATCAGTTGTAACACAAAGACAGTTGGACCTCACTGGAAATGAAATACCATACAGTCATTATTGTGTGATATGTTTAAGAGCAGCTTGGAGAACATTAAGAAATTACAAAAGATCGTTGGATATCCTTTTTCAATTTGTCATAATTGGTGATGCAAAACTCATCAACATTAATTCCTTTTTGTTGTTTGTTTTGGTTTATTTTTCCATTAGATTATAACGATTAAGGCTATGATAGAAATATCATTAGTACTGTTAACTATAATTCTATGAAAAATGGAGCATGTATTTGTGTTGCCACCTTGTGCAACTTTTAACAGTCTTAGAGCTTCTGAAGCAAGAAAGTGTAAAAACAAAACAAAAGTGTACACAATCGCATGTTTGTACATAATAATTTTACATAATTTCAAATATATAAAATTATATATTATATATATATATATATATATATATTAGCATTTGGAGTACAATAAACATTGCCGTTGACTATGAATCTAACTTATAGATAAACATTTCACCAGCAGATGACAGTAATGCGCCTTATGGGATTCCAGCCAGTACAAAAATAAGTAAAATATGTTTGCATTATGTAGTTTATAGATAGATAGATAGATAGATAGATAGATAGATAGATAGATAGATAGATAGATAGATAGATAGATAGATAGATAGATAGATAGATAGATAGATAGATAGATAGATAGATAGATAGATAGACTAAAATATTGTATTGTGCGAAAGTCACTCCTTAGACACTAATTTCTCCATATTTTGCTTCCAAAGAGACAGACTTTCTTGCATTTTAATGCAATCTTAAGAAATAGTTCTCCAGGCATTTTAGAGAGCTCTTTAAGCTCTGATTTTTGGCAGGTTTTTTCATCCCATTTTCAGTCCAGCCCTATGTACCTGACGGTTTCAGAGGAATGTTTTTTAATGTTAAAAAACTTGAGGCATGAAGAAACAGATCCAGAAACAGATCTGAGAAACAGATCCAGGTGGCTGGAACAGACGAGGGGAAATGAGGTTGCTGCTGAGGTCGTTATATAAGAAACTAATATTTAAATTGTATCTTTGGGCACTTTGCAACCTGTTGCAGTAAAACATTTATTCCCATGTCTTTATTATAATTTCATTTCATTTCATTTGAAGAAATAAAGATTGCCTCAAAACTTTTGTACAGTACGGTAAATTAGTTAGTTCTTACAACCAGCAGGCTGCTTTTTTTTATCCATGATGCTACTCTTTTTCTTTTCTGTGAAAATGCCACTATTCTCCTTCTTTAAAATAAATGTAGTTTTATTTACAGAGCACTAACTCTGATTAGGATCCTCTGTTTTACTTCAGAAAGTAAATCCTTTCTTCTATCCTTTCTCACCCCAGTGATTAACTGCTAGGGTCAGCCACAGCCTGTGTGGACTTGACTGCACTGCTTAAAACTTGATGATGAAGAACAAGGCTTTAAGTTTTTCCTAACCTAAAGACTTGAATCCCATGGTTTCTATTTATAAACATTACTGAATGTATCCCAGAGAAAAGCTTGCATGATTGTGCATGTTTATATTACTGTGGTGTAAATTAATGAATGAAAGTGGTAATTAGCTCCTGTTAGTGTCAAACTTTTTTTTTTATTCCATCATATTTATAGTGCCACTCCTGAGGATAGACCCTATTGCATGACACTCTAGATCAAATAGTGCTCTTAACCTAATCATGACACTTTATCAATGGGAGGAACATTTGTACTTTGTTAACACTGTGTCTGAGCTATATGTAGGCCTGAGCTATACTGTATGTTTTATTGTTTAATACTGTGTAAATAGATCATTTGTGATTATCACTATAGGCCAGGTATACCACACTTACTGTGTCTAGACAAAAGGTCCTACTCTCTGAGACTTTAGCTTTGATAAGAAGGCACAGTGTGGTGGCCACTTCAGGTGTTAAAATGAATCCTCATGCTAGCAGAAGCACTCTTTCACAATTTGAGTCCTGGATTATTCCCCAAAAAATCCATTCATGTGACAAACTGGTCATTCAGTACATTCAGGTCGACATCCGTTTTTATTTTATTGCCACATAATGTTGCTGAGCTTAGACCTGACCAACTGAAGCAACCCCAGATCATAAGACTGCCTCCAGAGGCTTGTACAGTGGGCATTATGCATGAGTGCATCACTTCATGTACTTCCCTGCTTACCCTGACGTCCATCACTCTGAAATAAGGTCAATCTTGACTCATCATGACCCTTTTTCCCATTGTTCCAAAGCTCAATTTTTATGCTCCTTAGCAAACTGAAGCTTTTTTTTTTTGTTCTGAATTGTCTCACTAACAAGGGGTTTTCTTATGACTACAAAGATGTTTAGTGCCAATCCTGTGAGTTCTCGTCACATGTGAAATGTGGAAATGCTCTTACTTTCACTGTTAAGCACAGTACTGATTTCTGCTGTCAATTTTTATGATGCAATTTCACCAAGAAATACGTTGATCTTTGTTCACAATCATTCATTATTTTTTCCAAAGCACATTTCTTCCACAAAGCTGACAGCTTCAGCATTACCTTTCTAGATTTTAATGATACATTATCCGATTCTCTGCCTTGCTCCCTAGTTGTTTTCCTTGCTTGATGCAGGACAGTGTATAGGTATATAAATGTGGTATAAATAGGCATGAAGAGCCTCCTTGATTGCATTTTTGTCATCCACATCTTATGTGCCGTTAACACATAGCGCCAAAATAGATCATGTTGCACTTTCGTAACTTGTTCTTTTCCAGCCCTTGGAGCCCAACAATAATGATTAAGGCTCTGTTAGGTTATTATGAATACCCTTAAATAAAATTTTAACTTGCCTGAGTTTAGTACTTTCACACATCTGTCTCACGTTTTTGATTGGAAAGGTGTAAAGAAGGTAAAATATCCAGTGCAAACAGGGTAGATTATTTACTCTACTTTTTCCCCATTAAAATCCCTCGGGCTGATACTAAATGTAGACAGATGAGCATGTCACAACTATACAGATATATGTGTTCTTCCTCTTTCAAGCCATCACATGTCAGTAGTGAATGTCCTGGGAAATAGGTGATAAGTAAAATCAGATGTGTTAATTGAGATAAAATGCTAATGTTTGCATTGATGTGGCCTTCCAGGACCGGAGTCTGGTGCGCTGCCCATGGTACACCTAGCTATACGGTAAAATAAAATAATGCAGTAAAATGGTAAGAACTCACAATCCTTAAGTGGAATACAGTGTGAAAAGAACTAAATTCAGCTGACTGCAGAAGGATAGCTGCTGCTTTGTCCAAAAGGCTTCTGAGAACTGAATGAAAATACTTCTAAGCTTGGTTTTAGAGAAGAGTTGGAGTTTGATAGCTATTTGTGAGCTGTCCATCAAGAAAGTAAGGTGGGTAGTAAACAGGAAGAAACTGGAAAATATACTTGTGTGCTTGCCAATCACTGCATAGGTGCACAGCACGTTTGGACATTTTGTATTCTGCTAGCTGAGCCAAAATGCTTTTCGAACCTTTCAAAGGCTTCGGAAGTCTAATCAGAAAGGAAGCATAAAAAACAAAAAAGAAAAAGGCACCATTATAAAGACACCAATATAAAGGCAAATGTTAAAAAGAAAATGTTTTTCTGATTATTCATTCATTCTTCTATACCACTTTTCCTGTACAGGGTAGCGGGGTGCGGGGGAGGGGGGCATGGAGCATATCCCAGGAGACTTTGGTCACAAGGCGGGGTACACCCTAGACAGGGTGCCAATCACTCACAGGGCACACACACACAACACCTACACTCACACAGACTCTAGGGAAATTTGGAAATGCCAATTAAATTAATTGGCGTGCTTTGGACTGTAGGAAGAATCCGGAGTACCTGGAGGAAACCCGACAAGCACTGGGAGAACATGCAAACTTATACCCAGTAATATTAGCCACAACTACTGCGCTATACAGAAAATATGACGTCATATATTAAGAGTTAACTTTTAGCCATGTTTCCAAAGCTAATATCTAATACCAAGAATCAAAATAGTTTCATCCAGTACTATTTAGCCAAAAGGTGAGGAGAATAAACCATGGAGGAGATGGATGGTACTATAAGTTTCTCTTTGTGTCTTCCCAAATAGTATGTTGTAGAATGGATTGCTAGTAATGCCCTTGTTAGAGACGGATTTGGGTTTCAGCCTTATATTGGAAGCTTTGTAGCTCATGAGCCAGCGGTAAATCATGCTCACATTAACTAACAGCAACTAAACACAATATGGACGATTCAGGTTATTACTAAGGAGGAAAAGCACTGTTTAAAGTGAAATAATATTAGCAGAGCTGTTTTCTTGTTAAAAGTGCTTCCATGGCTGGTTATGAATGTGGGTTTTGGCAGGCAGTTGCTCTCTACTCTTTCCAATACTGCGTACCGCCACTGAATCTTTTAGACATACGGAGTACAGTACTGTACTTGCCTACTCTTACCCATGCTAATACTGCTGTTACTGTAGGTGTAATGCTGCATCAGGATGATGTCATAATTCCCGGTTGCTAGGTAACATTTCAAGGGCATCAACATTATTTTAGTGAGATTTTTTGTATGTAGTTATGTAATATAATAAATGTGTAAAACCACAGGATTCTCAAATGTACCCAGGAGCTGCACACTGTGCCGAACACAAAGAGGTGCAACTGCTTTATAAAAATCACCATTGTGCGTAAACGTAAGACATATTAGGTGCTCAATTTAAGATGTAATTCGTTCATTCATTTTCATTTACTAATTTAACCTAGGCACACACAGTACACTATCAGACACGTATTCACCCCTACATGGAATTTAGAGTAGTAAGTCCATGTACAACCATTTTTGGGTGGTTTGAAGGAAACTGGAGAACCCAGAAGAAATATATGTAGACACAGAAAGACTAGGAGATAAAGTGCATATAAACAGTAACTCAACAAACAGTAACCTGAGCTCAGGAATAAAGCAGGGACCCTGGAGCTGTGAGCAGGAACACTACACTCTAAAACCTGTCTAAGATGTAATTAGAACTTGAAATAAAATCAGGACCGGAAATTGTGAAGAACTGATGTAACCAGATAAGTTACAGTTTTTATAAGTACTGATTAAGCAACAAAAATCTGACAAAAACTTAAAGCACTTTTCAAATATTTGACAAAATTTATTGAAACTTTTCAGACTAGCACTGAAACCAAATCCAGATTATGCCACTGCAAACCAGTTAAAAAGGTAAAGCTTTTTAAAAAATCCTACTACTTAATGTAAACTGGATTGTAATTTATCTTGTCCTAATACTATCATGTATGGCCCTATAGTATGCCAAATGCACATATCTTGGGCACATGCAAAGCCATTTAAGGTTGTTGTTGGTCTTTCAGCTGCTCCCATCGAGGAGTCGCCATAGCGGACCATCTGATCCTCATACAACTTGACACAGGTTTTACGCAAGATGCCCTTCCTGACGCAACACTCCCATTTTATCCATGCTTGAGGATTGAGTGGCTGGGGTTTGGAAATTGGGTGGAAACTGAAACCGGGCCTTCCGCATGGCAGGCGAGAAAAAATTATAAGCCACCAATGCCTATGCATTAGTGGACACGAGGCTTAGTACACCCTGAATGGGGTGCTAATCCATTGCAAGGCACACACACACACTCATTCACACACTCAATGGCCAAATTTGGGAACACCAATTAGCCTAATCTGCATGTCCACATGCACTCTCCATGCACACAGACCCAGAGTCGGGAATCAAACCCGGACCATGGAGGTGCAAGGAGACAGTGCTAACCACTAAACCATCCGGCTACATAAGAACATTTTTATGAATATTAGAATGAAGCTCGTTGCTTAATATGACCTCTCAAATCATCAGAACTAATCATTGTTTAACCTTTAAAGAGTTTTTTTTTAACGGTCAAATCTTCCAATACACACAGATCCAGAGTTGTTAGAAAGAACTCTAAAGATATTGACTCTCTTCTTTAGATGAAGCATGGCTTTACAAGATATGTGATATTAATATTTTGCTCACTGATATTAATATCTCTAATAATTAATACATAATCCAGTTACTAATTTCAAACAAAATACAACATCATTACTCCAGGAGAGTTTTTAATGTTATATTTCAAAATTTTAAAAATTTGTGTCTTTTTTTTTCCCACAAAGTCTTGTGGAAAAAAGACTGAAAAAAGCATTTATTTTCTGCAGCAGCTGGGGACAGTGTGGGTGGTTTCCCGTTCCTAGATGGTGTCACTTGATTATAAGCAACCCAGTAATTTAAACACAAGCAAAAATAATATAGCTTATTGTTCTTTTAGATGGCATGGTGGTGCAGCTGGTAGTGATGCCATCTCAGAGTCTTGGGGTCCCGAGTTCAATTCTGAGCTCAAGTTAGCATCGGACTGAATTTCCTGCATTTCCTCCCACATTCAAAAAACATGCAGGTACTGTAGCTGACTCGGCTATGGTAAATTGCTCCAATGTGTGTGTGCATCCAACGTGTATTCCTGCCCAACGTGTATTCCATGCCCAGTGTTCCACGGATACACTTCAGATTCACTGTGACCCTGACCAGAATAAAGCACTCACTGAAAAATGAATCGCGATGCGTGTGCATCTGTTTGGGTATGAGTGTGTGCGCCAGTTTGTGCGTGTGTGTGTGTTGAGTAAAAATTATGTGTACCTTTTGTAATTTCTCCTCATTGTTTCTGTTTATAAGCAACTGATAAGTATTGAAATGAATCGGTTTCTTCAAACAAGAAGAGGTTTGGCAAACCCATCGGTCCTCATATGAGGATTTTACATGGATATAGTTGGTAGAAAACGTAATGTCCTCATATGATGGTTGTTAAATATAATTCTGATGCTCCTGTTACAGATCTGTAGCATTTCCAGGTGACATGCACTCCGTTTGTAAATCGACCTTTGTACAGTGTTTCCAGTAACCTGTGCCCTAATGCAGAAAAAATAACACTACAGAAACCACCTCTAACCCTAACCTCAGTATGGATATCATTTAGCATACTCAAATGTTAGCAGAATGTCAAAATGATCACGTCCTCTGATTATATTTCAGACATCTGTAGCCCATAGAAAGAAATACCAGCTGCAAACATGCATGCCATAATGAAATAACACTTTACAATTGTGTTGAGCAGAAAAGCATCTCAGAAACCATAAAATCCCAAAAATTAAGGCAGATAAGCTACAATACAAGATTGTATTTTCAGATTGGGAATCACTCCTAATTACCCATTCCGGTTGAGCGTACATTGTGTGTGCTTTTAAGATGACGTTTCTCACCGATTTTTTTTTCCTTCCCGTTTTGTATCTTTAATATTTGTTTACTTTTTTTTATGATCTTGTCTACAGTTTGCCGGCTGTGGCAGAGCTCCACACCCATGCTTGAGCGGTGGGTTTTTTGTTGCAGTTAAAATGAGCCATTCATGTGATTTTTTAAAAATGGCTCATTTTAACTGCAACAAAATCATGCTGATTTGGGAACACATTAGAATTATCCTTTAGGGTGTCTGCATTAAGAAAATGAAAATTGCTGTTAACATTAAAGATGCGCTTAACTCTGTGTGACAGGTTTGGGGAAGTGTATGTTTACCTAACATGCTTTAGTAATATGAATCCGTGTTCGCTTGAGGACGGGTTCCATGTATTTTTTGTTCATCCCACTGGAAGGTGTCCCTGGATGCAAAAGCTTTGAAAACACCTGCTGTACAGTATCCAGACGGTCCCAGTGCAAATGAATGAAAATCAGTGGAATGTTCTCGAGCAAGACCTGGGATTTGCTTACATGCTAATTTCACCCCAAGAGACAGAATATGACAGTTCCTAATGATGACAAAACTGAACCAACAAGAACTTGTTATGGCTTACAACAAAAACTGCCATTCAGAGCTGTTTCTGAATTTTAGGAGCCCTAAGTGACAACCTCCTGGTGGCTCAGGAGACTTGTATGTAAATGTGATAAACAGGTGATCCATATGCATCCGCATAGGCTAAAGAAAATCAGGATGTATCATTCAAAAATTTTAAACAATTAGTTTCTTATAATAACATTTACTAATCTAGACAACAGTCTGAATAGCTTTCTAATTAAATTTTAATGGAGGTATCCTTAATATTCTTTTTTTTTTCAGCATAATCATTATGGTAAATGTATGCTAACAAAATCAAAACTTGTGTTCAGGGACAATGACACTGACCTTCTATAACCTTATTATGCACTTATGCAAATCTATTCATTAACAGCTAGCATCCCATGCAATAGCTTTTCATTATCTGACCATCTATACACAGAGTATACAAAATGTGTTTTATTTATATATATTACCTTAGAAGACCATATGGGTACTATATTCATTGTCACTTTTTAATTACTATTCAAACAGAGGCAACATTATCTAGCATTCCAGCAAGACAAATCTTGCATTTCTAATGGCATGTCAAGAAGAAAGACAGACTAAGTCAGTGTCCACACTGAATGTACTGTAAATGGGCAATACAGAAAACGGTGGTATGTCTATATGACAAATTATGTCGTTGCTTTTCCCTTATTATATAACCTATTAATCTGAGGAAAGGCAGAGTTTCTGCTAAAATCACTCCTGTCATTAGCTTTTATGGTTGCAGGGACAAAGGCGTCAGTCATGATGAAGGAGAAACTGGACTATGCTCTTTGAAATTGAATTTTTAAAACTACTTTCTGCTTAGCTAAATCCCTCATTCAGAGATTATCAGTCCTAAACAAACATTTCAAATAATCCAGTGCCTTTAAGGCTTCTTTTACGGACCAAAGAAAATGTCAGTACCAGAATTACTGTACACTGAACCCTACGATAATCTGACTCTTACATTGTTATAGTGTGAGAGAGAGAGTGGTGAAATGTAGGTGTACACATTTTGCCTTTGGTTTACAAATCATAAAATAACTAAAAACCGTTGCTTTTTAATTGTTGTCGTTGGTCTTCGGGATGCTCGCGGAAAAGGGTCACCATAGCAGACCATCCCGTCCGCACATACAAGCTTGGCGCAGGTTTTACGCCTGTATGCCCTTCCTGACGCAACCCTCCCATTTTATCCGGGCTTGGGACCGGCACTGCATCCAGTGGCTGAGAATTAAACCCAGGCCTTTCGCATGGTAGTCGAAACACCCAACACTGAGCCACCAGTGCCCTATTGCATTTTTAATAGTTAATTTTACATTATTTATGTATGTAACAAACAACAGAAAGAAAAATATGCATGTATGGTTAACCATTGTTATACAACAGCAGTTTTAAAAGCAGATAATTATGTGCTTTATTCTGATGTTATTATTTCTATAGTAAAAGGTCATACACCGGGATTATAAGGCATAGTTTAACAAAGATTAAATACATAACAACTGATGTTTATTCATGCCATATTTGTTAAAATAAAAACATGTGAATGTGGTGAATGAATGTGGTTTAGGGATCACAGCAAATGCAAAAAAAGAAGAAGAAAAAAACTAATCGCATAAGAGATTGCAAGCCCATCCTTCTCATTGACGACAGATGTTCAAATACAAATATTAGTATTGATGGAGATGACGTACCTTAAAAGAGTAGCAATCCCAAGAGCATGGGTATTAAATCGACTGGGTCTGCCAGTGAAATCTCATTTATATATGCATGCACACCCTAAGGCTTTGCAAATCAAGTGATCGATTTATCTGTGCATGTGTTAGTCTTAGGGAAAAGCTGTATCTTGTATCACAAACTCAGTTTTACTAAAGTATTGTCATACCTTTTGCAGTATTGGCCCATTAGAATCAGGACCTGTTCTCATTAGCACAGACTCGGGGGAGACGTGTGGCTGGGAAAGAGTGCCTCTGCGGATGTAATTAATTTTGCATGCTAATCCAGATTTTACATCCAAGAGGACTGACAATTTACAGAAGCACCTAAGTGTGCAACATCAGATATCCACTGTTTCAAAGTTGCTCGGCCAGATGAGTGCTTTAGAGTTGCTAATAGCCACGGCGTACAGGAGACACTAATTAAGGGCTCATGTGATCTCAGCACTACTTGCTTTATGAGTCAGACAAGTGTGCAGACTGATGTGATATAGCATTATATTACATAATATTTAATATTTTTAATATTTCATATTATATAATTATTTCCTTATTACAGTTACAGATTTCATTCCTTTTTGTATTTTTCTTATTATTGCATTACACTGGATTTGAATGATATGATCTTTAGGCATGACCTAAACTGGAAGTGTAACGCTATAATTTATAAGTTTGCACAAAGTTGTGCAAGACATAGACATAGCATGAATTATGGCAATAAGACAGTAGTTTAGAGGTGACTTTGCATTATGTTGTGATAAAAAAAATGTCAAAAGTAGTTTGCCTTTAATGCCTTAAATTCACAGACTGGTCAAGCTGTACAGGAATCTCATATGCCTCAAAACCATTAAGTTATAAAATATGAGACCTTTGATACCACTGACAGGCTTCTATTACTTAAATATTTTATCACAGCACATACTGAATGAAATGTGCCAGTGTAGTTTAGTTTCTTATCAGTCATGCGACCTTTCCCAAATTCTGCGACTGGTTCAATTTCACTCAATAAGCTTTTTTCTGTTAAGGGGATATTCTGTGTCACTCGCCTTCCCAAGTCTGGCCTCCTCAGCCTAATGACACACAATTCACACAAAGGCTTGAGTTGCGCTACACTAAGCTATATTCTTAAAAGCTTTTCAAAATCCTTTGCAATGTCATTCTTTCAAATAGGCTCTACTGATTACAGTTTTCGTATTCATTCTTTCAGACCCTGCTGTCCATATAAATCCAAAAGAGGCCTTTGAGTAGCCTGTGTTTTACCAGATCACCATGTATTATGCAAATACAACCGTGGATTTTCTTACAATTGTGGAAATTAGCATATGCTTCATGCACAGCCTCAGTAACATGTGCTAACATGAGTTAACCTCTCCTTCCTTCCTACTCCAGAGCTGAGGTGGTGTATTGATTAAGACTGCAATGCGACGCTTCATTCGATCCTGGGAAACTGGGAGCGGCAATAACACGCTGCTAGATTAATCTGACAAATTGTCTGACTTCATGATACAATAAAGCCCGATCTTTTCATGCAGCCTTATCTTTATCTACGAATGATCTCATATTCTGATCTATAACTTCATCTGGTCTCACAGTGTATGTTGTTCGTTCCAGTCTGATTTGCTCATGCTCTCTTCAAAATAAACATACCAGATGAATGATGTCGGCCTTTCATTTGCCCCTTCAGATGAAGACAGGAACCACGGGGTGCATTATAAATCTAAATGCCTCTGTCAGATTCTTCTGGTTCCTTTCCTTTTTAAGCTTGTGACTTTTGCCGTTTTTAAAATATAAATGTAAAATATTATACTACACAAGCACATGGAAACTAGGAATATAACCAAATGTGAATGCTTTATTTGAATTAAACAAGTAATATGGTTTAATAAACAGTATATAAGATAAATAGGAGGCATTCTTTCCTTCAATCCACACAAAACATAAATTTTTGTCATTCACTCATTCTCTATCCCGCTTGTTCGCTTGGTCGCAGACACCCTGGAGCCTAATCTGCATGTCTTTGAACAGCGGGAGGAAACCAGAGTACCAGGAGGAACCCCATGAGACACGAGGAGAACATGAAAACCCCACGAACACAAACTCGAGGCCCACAGTGCTAAATACTACACCACTATGAAGGACCACCTTTGATTGGACATTGTTTGCTAATGTTATTTCCAGCAACCACCATTGTTCTAGTGGTGATGTCAAAGAAGTGGCCTTGGCCATATTTAGCCCCAAAGGATGCAAAACTGAGCAGGCATTTCACTTTGAGCAATCACCTGACACAACTGTCAATGGCATCCTACATGAATCTGCAGTTTGAGAAACAAGTTGTGCTTTATACAATCATGTGTATAAGACTTCGTACCATTTTACGTGACCTTGTTCTAAGTTCAACAAACATAAAAATAATCACTATTTGTTAACAGAAAAAATCGCCATGTGCTAAAAAAAAAAGTTTTCTTGAAAGGTAAGAGTATAGTGCTTATTATTATTATTATTATTATTATTATTACTACTACTACAACATTGATATTTTACGTGTACACATGTTCATGTTCTCTGTCCTATTTTTAATCATTATTTATGCTTAAAAAATAAGTTGCCCGTTGCCTTTTCTTCTAAAAATAGTACTATTAGTACTATGATTAGTCTTTACCTACGTTTTCGCAGATCTAATTTTGCTAATCAACATTTGCAAATAGATAATGATTGAGAGTGAAATATAATTGAACCAAGTGTATACATACAGCTCCATACAGCAGTTTCTGAAAATGAATAATCTGGTCTATAAGCATGTATGTTTCGGATTTTCAAGATGAAAGCAATAGCAGAAGCGAGGCCCATTGCCCTTAAGGACAAATATATGTAGTTCTGAGATACTAGAATTTGCTAAATTGAAATTTGTTACATGCTCAGAAATGATATTTTCAGCTGACTGAAAAAAAAAATGAAAGCAAGAAAAGCAGTTCCCAGCTCCTAGTGCAGCTCATCAAAGAAGCTTTCCTCACTCCAAGCTTATCTGATTGGGTAAACGCACATTTCCATCTGAACGATGGCATGTTGTCAAAAATGTCTCAAGCAATTTAGAAATGAAATGACGAAAAGTACACAGCAGCTTACAAATGTATGCACTTCGTATATCACAAATGAAAAGTTAGTTTGGCATTTACTTATGTTTTAAAGAAAAAAAAAACAATATATTTCACATTTCTTCATTCAATTGCTCTTTATTTAAATACTGTCCCTCATGCAGTAATGTATATCATTACATTTACTATACTTAACATTATAAAGAATAATGAATAATAACATTAAACATTCTGGCCAGGTGATTATATCAAAATTAACACACTGCTTAGTGCTATGGTATTGAAACTGTCTATCATAATGACCTGTTTCATTTGCACATAACAGCACAAAAAGCTTTAATATTAGTCTTGCAATTTAGTGTGTATAATAGCCAGAGTACCTCTCTATTTTAACACTCTATTTAACCCATTGACCTCATTGACCCTCGTGGCATGTATGTAGACAACAGCCTCAAAGGACTTATCACATCTGAGGAGTGCACCACGCTCCGCTGATACTCTAGCACCACTCAACTGGTCCGACCATCACTCAGGGTACAAGGAAGGCATGCACCAAGGCTCTTCTCGTAGGTGGTGGAACAAAGCTCTTCTACACGTCTGAATAGCTGATCCAATGGCAGATATCTAAACCTACCTTGTAAGTATACATACAAAAAAAAACCGCAATACCCGCAACAGTGTTGTTGATTTAATGTTGATTCTGATGATTTAGTAATCTAGTAAACCAGAATAAGGATGTATTTAATGATAGAGACTTCAAAGCAAACTAATCATATTAGCATGCTAATTTGCTGGTGTCCTAAATAAATTCTTATTTTTCTTAAATCAATACCGGACTAATTATACTCATGGACATAAGAGTTTATTATGTATAGTATACTTTATTATGCATGAATTAATTCATATGATTATGTCCGACATGTCTTGTTATTAAAATAATGGAAAACAATCTGATTGTGCATCTTTTCTTCACACTATCATGCCTCGATTAGACAATGCCAGCAGAGAGAGGACCATCTGAATGCTTCAACTTGGTGCCACACAAGCAGACGTTGCCAGAAAGTTTGCAGTTGCCAGGAATACCATCTCCAGGCTATGGAACAGATTCCAAACAACTGGCTCTACTGCTAGTCGCCTTAGGCCTGAAAGTCCAAGAGTGACAACGACAAGACAGAACAATTTGATAGAGTTGTTTAAGAAATTGTACAGAAAATACGGCCAGTACTGCTGCTGGTATTCCTGGGTTACATGCGATAAGTTGACGGTCTCTTCAAAGATGTTTTGCTGGAATTGTATCGCGAGCTAATGTTAATTGTAAGTCGTTATCAATGTCGTATGAATTTTGAATTCTAGTGCTGATGAACACTTTTTTTTTGTATAAATTGTACGTTCTTATCTATTTGACAGAAATCAATTTCCTATTTCAACTTGATATGTGAAGTGTTTATGTCCATCAGTAAAGCTAACAGACTGAAGTAATGCACTGGCTATCAAACATGGATAAAATGGTTCTCTATAAACTCTATAAAACAATGTTTTAACATGCCAATCAAGTGGCAAGTTTAATTTTTATCTACTTTTTCATTCAGTATCATCTTTATCCTGGTCATTGACAGGATGGATCCATTACAGAGTGCCATGCACATTCACATCTAGTGGCAATTTAGCACACCCAATCCACCTACTGGCAGGTTTTAGAGAAGGTGAGAGGAAACCAGGAAACTGGCAGAAACCCATGGGGAGAACATGAAAAACACCACACAGTTCAGGATTAAAGGGTCTCTGGAGATGTGAGACAGCAATGCTACCCACTGCACCACTGTGCCGCCATGTATATTTTATTTAATTTTTTAGTCCTCTTGTTTGCATTTATAAGGGAGGAAACTCAGACCACACTTAATAATGACTTTCTGGCAGGTTCCGCTCCTGAATTGTTCCGTAATGTTCACTCAATACCTCGGCCCCCAAGGACTTATCCGACAGATTTCACTTGAGCTAATAAAGTACCGCGATGGTGCTTAAATTGGCAGTGGGGATTCCCTTGGGGGAAATTGTGAGGTCAGTGTTGACAAAGTCGTAATAAAGGCAGCCTTGAAACACAGCATACATCTATAAGCAAGCAAGCAAGCAAGCAAGCGATAAACAAATGCACAGTCTCCCAGTGCCCCTTGTTCGTACTGGCCAAATACAGTGTAGGTTTGTACGCTGCACATTTCAAAATCATGCTACAATCTTTCTTCAGAATGACTAGAACCAGAGCGTCCAATGTTCTGTTAAAATCAATATCCAACATGGTAATAAGGGTCAAAATATACAATACGGAAATAAAGGGATGAACAATATGACCTTGTTGTCATCTGTGAGTTTATTTCTTCTTAATGAAACTAACACGCACTATTAGCATGTTGATTTACCACAGTATGTGTAATGTAGTCTTACTGAAACTCTCTTGGTTGGTTTGTTCTGCCACCTTTTTCAAACTTGGTCCCCGTTCACATCCACTTCTGTATTTGCGGAAATACAGTAATACTCTACTATGAATACTTTTTACTCCATCAAGAGACCCAACAACTGTACAGCATAACTTTTTCTACTGCCCTTCGAAAAATGCACATGCGTGTTCAAGATATGCAAGTTTCAGTAAAGTATATTTTGACTGTATATTGTTCCACATATTACGCAGTTATACACGTTCTGTGGACTTTTAATTTGATGCCTGTAACGCACTCAAAAAAGAAAAAGAAAACAAGACAAGCAAGATAGCAAAGAAGTTTCGTCTTTCACCAGCCACAGTACACAATACTGTGAAAAGATTCAGGGACCCCTGAAAAATCTCAGGCCATGGACGGTAAGAAACCAGAAACCACTGTTAAATATGTGTAACCGTCTAATCCTCAGACATCATTGCATGAGGAACTGTCATGCTACCATGATGAATACAGATACATGGGCTCAGAAGCCCTTTGGAAATCTGCTGTCACTTAACTCAGTCTGCCAATGCATCAAGAAATGCAACCTGAAACTATATTACACAGGGAGAAGGCAATACATCTAATCTTTGCAGAAACCCTATGCCGGATCACATCTCAGATGAACCAGAAACAGTGGAAATTTGTACTGTGGTCAGATGAGTCCAAGTGTCATCTTGTTTTTCGGGAAAAACAGACACTCAGTTCTCCGTGCCAAAGATTAAATAGACCATATATACTGTTATCAGCAAAAGTCATCAGAAGTCTTCAACAGCATTCAATGTATGGGGTGCATCGTTGGCCACAGAATAGGTGGCTTGTTTATGCCCGAAGGTACCAGTGACAAGGAGACATATATTGGTATTTTAAACTGATATACAATCAGGTAGACACATTTTACAACAAAGATAACTGTTTTGGCATTTGGCCTCTGCACACCACCACACTGAAAAGGAAATGAAACACTCAAGATGTGAGCAAAGACAAGACCTTTCAGCTTTAATTCAAGAGAACTGACAAATTTTGGCATTAAGCCATCAGGAATTAAAGCCGATTTCATATTCATACGCTCATTTGGGATCATAAATAATTAAACAAATTGCTGACAATCAGTTGTATGGACAGGTGTGGCTTATTCTCTCATTGCTACTGTGCATGAATGTTGTTAGTCTTTCTGCTGTTCCGATTGAGGGTCTGATCCACACACAACTTGGCACAGGTTTTATGCGGGATGCCATTCCTGATGCAACCCTCCCATTTTATCCGGGCTTCAGGCCCACCTTCAGGGCCTTTTATTTGCTGGACTATTGCTACATGAACACTCCAGCAAATAAAAGGGCCTGAAGGTGGATCTTTGTTTCAAAATGTATGGACCTGATGGTATTATGCTGCCATCAAGATCCCGTCATTTCCCAAGAAGTTTATAGTTAATTCAGTAAGATGATCCCAGATATAGCACATCGTTCGCATGTGCTATAACAGCATGGCTTTGTTAACCCCCAGTGCGTGTGCTTGACCTGCCAGCAGTCCAGATCAATCTCCATTTGAAAATGTATTGTGCATCATGAAGTGCAGAATCAGACGATAATGAACACAGACTTTTGAGCAGCTTTAATCTTGTATCATGCAAAAAAGGGAAAAGGTTCACATGCAAAGCTCCAACAATTAGTATCTTCCCAAAAGATGAAAAATTATAATTAAAAGGAACGGTGATTTAACATAGTGGAAGACATGGCTCTAAAGAAGTTTTTTTTTTTTTTTTACATGAAGGTTCAAGAGAATAAATAAATTGCAAATTATTGACTTTAAAGCATTTTCGAAAATATCCCAAACTTTTCTCAAATTGGGTATATATGGCGTTAGTATATAGGGCGTATGTAGGGATATATAGGGGTATATAGGGTGTATAGGGGTTAGCACTGACGCCATGCAGCTCTAGGGTCCATGTCCGATTCCCGCCTCAGGGTCTGTGTGCGTGGAGTTTTCATGTTCACCCTGTGTTTGATGAGTTGCCTCTGTGTGCTCCGGGTTCCTCCCAAAGTCCAAAGACTTAGATTAGGCATCCCGAAATTGCCTTCAGTCTGTGAATGTGTTTATGAATGTTGATCACAGTTGTACAAAATGGGAATAAATACAATAGTCCCCATTGGCCTCAAGGGTCCCTAACGGACTACAAAGGTTCCTAGATGAATGGATGGATGTGTACAGTATAGTATTTAACCATGACACTTTAATGGTTCTCCACATGATGACTGTGAGACCTTGCTAAGAGGAATAACCGGCACATGATGACATCTTCAACTTAAACATGCTTGTCAAACTGAGCTGCAACTGTGTCATATCCATAACCCATGAAATAACTTTACCTAATCTATTTAAATAACTTTAACCCATTTATCTATTTTTTTAAGCTTTGTAATTAGTAACTATTGTAAATCAGTTATAAGTATAAAATTATGTTTGATTACATTTGTTTTGTTTTTTGTTTTTTTTAATTATTTCTATTGTTTATTCATGAGTTTAACTAGATAGTTCCTCTGAAATTTCAGGGAAACCTGCCACAGACCTAGAGTTCATAAAAAGCTGTAGATCTGGCACAGATTTTTTGAGCATGCTCAAAAAATTCTTACCCTTTGGTGGAAAGCTGTTGGTCACCACCAGCTTTATAAATATGTAGTGATCATTAGCAAAAATTTTATAGTGGGAACTGGCCTAGCTGCTTTTCAGTGTGACACGACACTATTGGTGGTGACCTGATTCTGGAAAAATCTTTTGATGCTTCTTTGATGAGGAACGAGTGAGAATTAAAGAAGAGGCAGATAAAACAGAGCCCACAGATATCCACTTCAATAACAGACACCTGCACTTCGCCAATTTTTAAAAACACCAGCCACCACTAGTTTTTACCCAGGGAATGTATGTATGAATTATTGACACTGTGTTCAAAGCTACGTACAGAAGAAGTAGCTAGGTATAGCAGAGGATCAAACTGGTCAGAATTTTTGTCCTTTAACACCACCAACGAAACAATCGTACACAAAAATTGTAGCCTGCTATCAACTAATCCTAACACCTTTTATATAAAAACTATGTGTGTGTGTGTGTGTGTGTGTGTGTGTGTGTGTGTGTGTGCGCGTGTGTGTGTGTGTGTCTAGACCTATGCTAGTCGGTGACTGCTCATGTACTCCATCCCCTCACTCCCTGAACACCAATCTGCATGTCAAGAGCAATATAGTGATACATTATTATAATGCCATTATATAACATCAAACGGAAATATCACATATGAACAAGAATTCTATATAAAGGCAACGCAGGATCTAACCTGCCTAATCTTAAAATGCACCACTGAAGTGTGGTTTAATAAGAAGCCACAGATAAAGATAATGTTTCTAACCTGCTGTAATGTATTGTGTCATATCATCATGCTTTTAAAGCTGAATTTATGTATCTACTGTAGTTTGGAGTGTATTGTAAAGTTATCTATAATATCACTATGCAACACAATTTTTGTTCCTGGCTTCTAAGTGATATATTTCAATTGCTTATGTCTTAAGTATGTGATGTTCATTAAGCACAAACTTTGCTTTCATGACAACAGCACGAAGAAAACTCGTTTTTTTTGTGAAAATAAAGATTTTTTTTTTTTCATTTTCGTCATTATGATCAGGTAAAAACAAAAATTGCACAAGGAATAGACAAACACAGTCGGAAACCACTCAACAAGGTTCAGAAATGCATAGATTTTCTATATTTATGATTGTACTTTCTTGAAGTAGCCCCCAAATGTAGTCCCCCATCATGTCTTCGTTATACTGTCCTTGGTAACGACGTTCAAAGTCCAATATATCTTGATGAAAGCGCTCGCCTTGCTCCTCAGAGTAAGCGCCCATGTTGTCCTTGAATTTGTCGAGATGCGAATTGAGGATATGGACTTTCAGAGACATTCTGCATCCCATTTTGGCATAATTCTTTATGAGAGTCTGCACCAACTCCACATAGCACATAATAATATATAAGAATTATAATAATCTGAGGTCAGGAAATTTCAAAATATGGAACGATTTCAAGATGGAACGTATTTGCCTACAGTACACGACTTATGACAAAACTTTGTAAGTTACAACTCTTTGAAATGAACTAGATCTAAAGCATTGAAAGCAACTGTTCAGTTTATCTTCAAGTGTTTTCTTGCAAAATTCGCATGTGAAATGCGGTGCCCAAGATTTGTCTTGGTCCCCGACCGGCACGCCGAAGTATGCCTTGTAGGCCTCGCAAATTATACGACTTGCTTCCACGGAACACTTTTTTGCTCTTGTCTTTATGAATTGTCCGCACACATAGAATTAATCAGCTGGATGCAAATAACCTCTTGATGCCATATCAAATAAATAACTTCTCTTCAACTACGAATCGTTATCCTTTGAGTTAGCAATAACACGAATTGGAATCTTGGTTCGAGACACCTGTGCTTTTATACTTGTATAGCTACTTTTGGAACGTTCGAGAACGTTCTAGAAAGTTCTGAGAGTTTCTCGAAAGTTCTGGAAGTTTCTTGAACGTTCTAGAGTGTTCAGGAGAATTGTAGAAACATTTGGACAACTCTAGCAGTTCAGGAATATTCTAGGAGGAAGCTCGGCATTGAAAGCGAATCGAGAATTTTCTTGAAAACACGCGATTTTCATAATTTCACTGCCCCGGGCACAGAAGCAAAGTTTTTCTGGAATTATAGCGATTTCCTTTCTGTTCTAGACCTAACGGGTTAGGAAAACACACTTTCAACCCAGGAACAGAACAAAAGTGAAAATTTGTTACATAGTGTATTCACACCTACACAGCAACATTTAGATGGACTAAAATGTGCATACTAGCCCTGTACTTAAACATCATATTTGAGTAACAGTATAAGATACCTTACAGGGGAAAGGTAAATAAATAAATTACAGTAAAGCATGTAAAAATATTACAGAATGAAAATTCTACATTATAGAGCTTCACAACAGAAGCTTTCCTCTGCTGTTCTGGTCAGGGATGCCATAGCATAGGAGATTTTTGGACAATGTCCAAATTACAACCATAATCCAGGCGAAAGATGGTAAGGTCTAATTAAGTTTTATTCTCAGTAAATTGAAATTGAACGCTCTACACATAGCAGTAAACAAACATAAAAAAATACAGCAATATCTTTTGTAGATTAATGCAGTTATGAACAATAAATAATTCATAATAATTAATAATATCTATGCAAATGGACTTTTAGTGAGCAGTATACACTAAAACAGTACAGTATACACTAAAAGGTTGGAGGAATGTTCATTCCTATTAGTACTAAAGTATGATACACTAAAGAAATACATTTTTCAATAAAGTTTGTAATTGTATAACCATACTTTACTGTCATAGTCATGACAATTAATATGTAAAAAACAATGTTTGTATACACAGAATTTGCCAGGGGTATGAATAATTTCGGGCTTGATTAATAAATTTTTTTTTTTTTTTTTTTTTGTGGTGGTGGTAGTGGTGGTGGTGCTCTCTAACAGAGTTGAATTGTTGGAATACGTTTAAGCAAAGCTGAATAAAGACATAGAAAATGAAAGCTTTGTTTTATTTTGGAAACAGGGTTGTAAATAAGCACGTCACATGTTCTTACACATGTAGTTAGTTATTTTATTTATGTACTGTACCAGAATATTACATTTCTATTAAATTTTACATTTTTACATTCCTATACTTTAAAATTTCTAAAAATATATTTTTACAGATTACACTTTCATTTAGTAAATTATGTTCCTTAGTCATTTAAATTTCTATTTTTTATATATACATTTTTATTTTATCTTTTATAGTTTAATTGTGTTTTCTAGTGAAAGATTTTCATTGATAGTCTTGTTTTTAAATTTTTAGATTCAAGCAAATATTCATATAATCATTTCAAATCATGTGTATGTGACAAATAATGGTTTAATTTGAAACTTGAAATAGGAGAACAAAGGTAAAAAAATTTTTTAAAAAACTTACATTTATAAGTATGGACAAAACAATGACACCTTTGCATAAATGGCCCTGAGGCTTACATGATTAATTATACCCTTGCTAACCTTCGATAATCTAATAGCTTCTTGACTCTTTAAAAGACTCACATGACTGACATCAAAGACTGAATGATCTTTTTTGTTGCCTTTGGTCACATTTTCATATTCAAACCTTTTCCCCGCATAACTCCTATTTTTTTAACCTGCTTCCTCCAAAAAAATATTTTCCTAATGAACTCCTTACTGTGAGAGAAAGGGAGGGTACAGCATCAGAGAATCTTTCTAGTGGAGAGCTCAAAACACCTCCAAAATTGTCAATCATTCTGGACCCATATGTTGACTGGATCATTTGACATTTTTTTTGTATTGAAATAAGACTGCTGCTTGCCTTACGTTGTTAAATGCAGAGCTCCTACGCAAAACATGTTAAAATTTTCATGTTTGACACACACATCTAAATATTATATTTTTTGGTATTTTCCATCTCACTCCTGTCCCACCTGAAATCCCTCACCAGATTTGACATCTAGCACAAAAGCTAGCACCTAAATTTTAGACCAAGCTGTTCAGCACTCACAACTACAGGATCTCTTTCCGCTCATTACTGGTAATTTACATTGAACTCTATGTGACTAACCGAAAGTGTTCTTCTTCATGACCACCTCACTCATCTGTGTTCATTTGAATTTTTGTCACATATTGCAACTGTGATATTTAACTACTAAATGCACCATTTGCTATTCAGATGTATTTATCTGAGCTGAAATATATTACTTAAAGTAATGACAAACTCTACATAAATTCCTGACTATGTGTTTATTACCTGTAATAAATTGCAGCATTTTGCGGTTGAATAATTGAACAGGTCGAACGATTTTCTAATATTATAACATTGTATTAAGTGAGATCACACACACACACACACACACACATACACACACACACATACATACAACCATACATACATACATACATACATACATAAATACATACATAAATGGAAACACTGCTCTGTCTGGATTCTAAGGTATATGCAGGTTAATTTGTATTATTTTTATATTAGTATTTTTGGGTTGTGGAACCAGAGTTTCCATTATTTCTTAAGGGGAAATTCACTGTGATATACAAGTGCTTTGATATACAAGCACGCTTCCAGAACAAGAATTAACTGTGAAATTCATTCATTCATCTTTTGTAGTTATTACCCCTACCCCACTCCCCCACACACAAACACACACACACACACACACACACACACACACACACACACACACACTATGGGCAATTTGGTAACACCGAATAGCCTAATCTGAATGTTGTTGGACTGTGGGAGGAAACCTGAGTACCTGAAGGAAACCCTGAAGGTGCATGGCCACCAGAGGTGGGTAGAGTAGCCAAAAAATGTACTCAAGTAAGAGTAGCTGTTTTTCAAAATAATATTACTCAAGTCAAAGTAAAAAGCAGTCAACCAAAATACTACTCGAGTAAGAGTAAAAACGTATTCGGTGAAAAGACTAAAGTACCGAGTAACTGTTTCATCATAATGTCCGATTAATTTTTTTAGAAATTATGTAAGCAGTCAGACAAAATGATAAAATAATGTACAAATTGTGACATTTCTCGAATAATAAAATAAAAGAAATAAACCTAATAAAATAAATGAATAAAACTACATATCTTTACAAAATACCAAATTAAGGAATAAGAAACACAAATTTCACAATATAAAGCTTTTGAAATAAATACCTACTGTAGGTAACATATATGTATGTTTGAACAGTGTAGACTATTTCCTGTGTAAGACATGCTGTATATTCAGTTGCCCTGCAAATGTCTCAGCAGATAGAAAATAACATTTAGAACATGTGTACAAGAGTCTCACTTAACCATGAACTGTGTCCAGCAGAACAAATGTTAGAAAATTATATATTTTTAGCCTCTAGTTTATTTGCTAATTATATATGTTAAGATTGCAACATTAAATAAAACATCTAAACTAACCGCGGCATGTTTGCCACTACCACTGCTGAAGACACTCCACCCCCACCCCTTCTGTGTGGTCATTTGACTCAATGACACAATGTGGGTATTGTTATTGTGGAGTCATGTGATTATTGTAGCTACATCTTATTGGTGAAACAGTCACGTGGTAGATCCACTGGCTGCATTTCTCTGGCAAACACAAAGAATATCTAGTGTCGAATAAATGGTTAGAAAAGTAACAAGTCGAGTGTAGCCGAATGTAGAGGAGTAAGAGTAGCGTTTCTTCATCACAGATCTACTTAAAGTAAAAGCAAAAAGTATGGTGTGGTAAAACTACTCATAGAAGTAAATATTTTTCAAAAAGTAAATGTAACAGAGTAAATGTACAGTAACTCGTTACTACCCACCTCTGAAGGCCATAGTGCTAACCAATAAGCCACCGTGTCAACATACACATATGTGAATTCCAATGCATAATGAGAGAGCCGTTTTCACCTCATTTAATTTTTTCCTCTTTAGTTTTGGTCTTTTTCTTTACTGAAACATAAAACTAAAAACATCAAAATGTCTGTTTCCTTTTGATAGTACAAACAGAGCAGAGGAGGTAGGAGGTGAAATGAGAGAGAACAGAATTGAGACGCCACAAATGCTGAGAAAGAAAAAAAATGAAAAGAGTCCAACCAGGTACTAGGTGAGAGGCAATTAACCGACAGCGAGTCTGATAATTACCCCATGACCCTTTTTTCAATGCATATGAGCAGTCAGTTTGGTTTGTCAGTCCAGCCCGAGAAAAAAACTCTCCTTGTGGCGTATTTTTCTCAAATGTAATTCATGTTAATCCATTCGAATCACACATTTTTAACATATTCTATGATGCCAGCTAACGCTGAATGAATCTTGATAGAAGGAGTTGTGATGTAATGTTCAAGAATATACACACAATGCAAATAGGACCAAACCAAGGACCAAGTAATTGGACAGTTATTCCTCTGGAAAAATATCTTGCTATCAGTTCACACAAAGGTAAATATAGTCTTTCATTTAAATATAAATCATGTTATTGTTTTTTTTTTTTTTTCATACAGGACACAAATAGAAATTACTAATTTTTCTCACATATCTTGTATGTTGACTCATTAGCTGTAAATACTGAAGGAGATTAGGGAAATTTACTGCAACATCAATGCATATTTTAAGTATATAACATGGTAAAAACGAAAGTTAGCATGAACATTTTTACTTGTGAGTGATGTTACTTTCTTCTTTATGACTATACACCACTGTTCATATCGGAGCTGTACTGTGTAGATATTATACCTGCACAGAGTTGCATCACAAACTAATACAGCCCCTACTTTAACCACAGGAAATATGAGGAAGAATGGTTTCACTATCACAACTGTTTGAACATGAACAAGTTATTAGGATAAATCCAGCATCACGTTACCACATGATAGCATTAATTCATATTGTGGATTTATCTTTCTCACCCACAAAGCGTTTGGCTTTTGAATTTTCTTCCTGATTAAATGTCAATTCCCTTCATCTGATAACCGCAACCCCTATTTTTTATATCCAATTACAAGTCTGCTATATATAGTGTGTCTATTCTATTACTAATGTGACAAGAAACAAGATAACCTGGAAACAAGATAAAGCCGCATTTTCAGACCCAAAGGGGGAAAACAATTCAGTGTAGCCCCCATAATAATGGCTACTGTAAGTGAAGCATATCGAATTGTTAACTCGTACAAATGTACTTCATAGATCATCATTAGTGGAGTATGTTTCCTGTTCAGTGACTCAAAGAGTGATTCAAAATAAAGCCAATAATATTGGTGAATTTTCTGAAAAACTCTAGCAGAGTAGTTCTGTATAATAATTGCTAAGTGGTAATCTGCTCATCTTTTTTTATTTGATCTGGGAACTGTGTTTACTGTTAACAGTGGTTTCTGTCTAAAGCAGAATGTATACTGCAACTAGTACATCCTTTGCACCATATGCATTTGGACTTAATTGGCAAAGTCTGGATCCTCATGATTTCTGGGAGGAAAAAAAACTGCCTGCATTTTACATTATCAACAGTTTATTTAATACTGAATATTCCAAAATGTTGAAAAGGACAGCACTCAACCGCATAACTAAAAGGGCAATGTGCGTATACATTCGATTAACTTACCTTAAACAACCGCAGGATGTTGGCTACCATGATAGAGACAGAACTTGCAGATGCTCCAATCACTCCAACAATTTTGTCTGGTTTGGCAAAGATGGGCGGCTCTCCACTGGCGCAGCGTACATCAGAGGGGTCACGCTCAATCAGTGCCTGCACAAAGGTGAGTGACTGCTCCAAAGCATACGTGTCTCTTGAGCATGTATCCAAGATGCGAGCACCCAAAGTAATATTGGGCAGCAGCTCAGGGTCCTTGTTTATGAGATCGATAGCAAAGAGCATGGCCTCCAAGCGGTGAATACCTTTCTCTTTCTTTAGCTCCCCACAAGGGGCACCACGCTCCCCTCGTGCATGAACCGGGAAGAGGCCTCCCAAGATGATGTCTCCATCTATTCTAATGGAATGTGCGTATTCAGGAGCTGGCGGCACAAGTGGATCCACTAGGCGCTGAGGTCCATAGGTGAACGTGCAGCTTACCACTGACAGCGTAAAAAAGTAACCTTGCCATGTTGAGTACCTCGCCATAGTGGTGACAATGACGCGTTAAATAATTAAGCAGAAAAATAAACAGAGGTGGAGTTCTGTCAGGTGCGCAGCAGCTACTGGAGCAGGTGTTAAGTACGAAGCAGGTGTGCAAGGTGAAAGGAATCACCAGTACACCTCAGTGTTGAAATAATGACCTCTGTGCGGACATCCCAATGTGGAGCGACCATTCTCTGGTCCTCAGATTCCAGAACATAAGGTTAATCATCAGTGGGTGACAGGGCGTTGAATGGAACACTGTGTGTGAGAAGGGGAATGGTGCATTTAGCAGTCACATGTAGCGATCTAGGTTGCAGATCTTATAGACTTCTGTGGACTCTGTAAGGGAAAGAGAAGAGCAGGGGCAATCATCTTCCAAAAAAATAATAATAAATCCTCCTCCCCATACACACGTGCACACACCAAAACATTTGTACTACTATTCTAGCGGGGACCTTCTAAGGCATAATTATTAATGCAGCTAATTAATGCTGTGCCTACAACTAAATCTAACCCTACCCTAATCGAATTTAATAAATGCTGATCGTATTTCTTCTTCTTCTTTTTACCTTATAGGGACAAGACAAATGTCCCCACACGGTCTCAACTATAAGATATTCATTTCTTTTTGGGGTGAAATTTGGTCCCCAACAAGATATAGAAACAAATCTACACACACACACACACACACACACACACACTACAGGCAATCTATTGTATGCTCCTTAATCAATCTTTTCTTTTTTCATGTTCAATGTGAAACATAAAGCAGATCTGAGTGTAAACAGTACAGTATGCATACTATTAAAATGATGCTGTTATAAATTCTGAACACACACACACGCACACACACACACACACACACACACACAAAATTATACTACTAATAGCTGTCACACATCCATAATAAGCTCCTGTCGCAATCTCTGTGTATTTTTGCTGTGCAGCTGAATGAACACACGTCTCTACAACGAAGGTGTTTGCCTTCTTCAAGACTTGCCTGACAATTAACAGGAGCTCCAATTCACCAGAAGGCGAGCGCACTCAAATCCTAAACCTTCCTTAAAAAATAATTTTTTTTTAAAGCAATACATGCTTTTCGAATGGAAATCAGGGATTTCTTCAATCTAAGTATGAATCAAAGCTGAGCAACATCTTAAGCATGTTATCCTGAGCAATCAGAAGATGTGCTCGCATGCTCGTAATGCGTTTTAAGGCGACCGTTAATGTGGGAATCCTTCGCCCCTGAGGAGAGTGTTAGGTTTATAATATATGTCTGGCATTGCATCCTTTGCCTTTTAAAACAAAGACAGAGTGCACCTGAATCAATCATTGCGCGTGATGCATCAGCTGGAGGAAGAAACATCTGTCGCAGGCGCGCGCTCATGCCTATACTGAGTCCGGAACATACGCACATCGAGTGCAATTCATCCGTGCACTTAGGTCACTTTATGCATTAAAAAAAAAAAACATATAAATGCATACAAATGATAAAGGAATTACCTGGTGATGATGGGTGACTGTTTCCGGCTGCTGCGCTGGAGGAGAGCGCACGGAGCAGGTTACAGCATCAGCTCTCCTCACACACACGCAACACACTCATCCTTCTAGCTGCATGCCTCCTGTGTGGATAATTACTGTTTCCTTTCTAAACAATAAGTCAAGAAGAAGACTCGTCGAGTCAGTCAGTTAACACAGCTCACCACATCATACAGTACCCATCGTGTCTGTGCGCAGAAATGCTTTATACACGTGGAACGAGACGAGCGTTAAAAGTGGGAAAATGGAGGGCGCGCGCAACTTTTGAGCTCAGTCTGTGAAATTGAGCATCGCCTCCTCCTCCTCCTCCTGTGCTGCGCTCGCGCGAACTACCTCCAGCGTTAGTCCGAGAATGCACGCGCACAGGCTCAGAGCTGCAGGTCGGTGCTCAGAGAGTAGCAGCTGCAACATACCCCCCGTGTCGCATAAAGAAAAATGATGTGCTTGCGCCATCTGGTGGTCATTCATTCCTCGTTCGAGGTGACAACAAAGCTCAGGTTCCCTGGCCGGGTGTAAGAGTGCTCTCTCTCTCTCTCTCTCTCTCTCTCAAACACATGTTTGTGTTGGTCCTGATCTAATTCAGGTTAATTCACACATTAATCTGCTCTAAAATGTGCAGCACACGAGGTACTTCAGGACTAGCATTCAAGGTTCTGTTGATTGCCTTGTGTCAGAGCGAGAGCAAATCCCCTCAGTCACATTTGGCCAAAGTGAATTTTCAGATAAGATCTTATAACACTATTTTTCATCATACTTAATGCTTCTTACATCCAAATCCATGATTTTTAAATTTTTGTAAATATGCATACACAATTTTATTTTTATCAGATAAAAATAAACATATTTGCTAAATACAATTTCATGCCGTTTTATTTAGTCTTCGTAACTGTTTTGAGTAAAAATCTTTCAATGATCTTAATTGTCATTCAGATGAAACTCTGCCAATTTAGATTTCACTTGAAAAGTCATAAACCTGGAAAATGTTTTTTTTTTCTTTCTCGGTAAGATATTGCAACATGAATTTTACATGGTTATAGACACTAGAGATTTTTTGTTCGTTTGTTTGCTTTTTAAGCTTTAACAAAAAAAAACATTTTAAACAACAATTTTACAGGTCATATGCTTCTAGAAGCTCACACCAATTTTTGTATCAATACTCATAAAGAACTATGAATATTTTGCATTTTAAATTATTATTGTTTGAAGTGAGGCAGTATAAAACTTTAAAATGGACATTTTGGGGGCCAATATTCACTTCAATTCAATACAATTTTATAGCGCTTTTAACAATTGACATTGTCGCAAAGCAGCTTTACACAATCAAAAGCAACATTGCAGTTTGTATTAAACGTGAATGTGTATGAATCAAAACGTGAAATCATCACTCCAAAATGGATGAAGTTAGCAACTTGAAATTTTTAGGGAAGCAAGATTTGGCCACTTCCATGTTGCATAAATTTCAGAAGTAGCTTCTTTGGTACACACACTTTCTCCATTATATGTATAACATAAAGAATAAAATAAAATTAGCACCAATAGTGTGTGTCTGTCTAGAAGAATGGCGGTCATTATAACACTAGAGCAGAAGGTTAAATCTGGAATGAGATGTTTAAAAAGCACGAATGACTGTTGAGAGTTAGGTACCCACATCCTGGTTATATAGTGTATTAGTAAAAGTCTTGCCAGATGTTCTTTTAAAATGCACTCTTAAAAAAAAAGTGCTGAATTGTTAAATGCTATGGCTTCCTAAATGGGTTATACTTGGACTACTTTTTTTTCTGAAAGGAAACTATGTTACGGAACGTTAAGGGCAGTAACTTTCAGGATGTTAGATGGAACATTTTGTTAACTGTGTATCACAAAGTAGTCATACAGACAAGCGTTAAAATCTTGATACACGATATTAAGAACGTTGTTCTTCTGCCAACTACTCCTGCGTACCACCAGATCCACTTGGAACACAACTTCTGGCACACAACTTGGTGCAGGTTTTACTCTGGATTCCCTTCCTAACACAATCCTCTCGTTTTATCCAGGCTTGAGACCGGGAATCGAACCCAGGCCTTCTGTATGGCAGGTGAGGAAACTACGACTGAGCCACAAATGCCCATGATATTAACACTGATAATCACAACTTGGCACAGGTTGTACACCAGATGCTCTTCTTGACACAACCCTTCCATTTTATCCAGGCAGTACTGGGTGGGAATTGAACCCATGTCCTCTGGTAAGAAGACTGAAGAATGATGATTGTTGACACCCGAAAGACCTGAGCATCACAGATCCCTCTACACACTGGTGATGCTGCAGTAGAAAGAGGAAGCAATTTGCATTTCTTGAGCGTGTACTGTGTCTAACAACTTCACATGATCCTGCAACACCTCGTCCTTGAGGCAAAGAGCACTTCTGCTTCTTAAAAATAATGAAAAAGTGGTGGTATATGTGCATCTTAATTGTTTCAACAGGTGTGTGACAGAAAGTCTCCTGAACTTTAGCATGAAGGGCTGTCATATGTAGCTGATGTATCGTAAACAGCTGAGCACTACAGCAAGAGGTGAAAACAGTTCAGTCCGTTACTGGGTCGTGCTTTCATGCCATCTTCATATAAAGTAAAAGATGTAAGAAAAGTGTATTGCATCAGGAGAGATCCATCTCACCCCTCCCTCAGACCTCATTCACTCCACACATCTGGAAGCTAAGTTAATCAGATAAATGAACAACCACTTCCCTCAGACCATTAGACTCCTCAGCAGGTTGGTCTGATAGCTGTCTCGCCTCATTTAATTTAATTTCAGCTCATTTCATTACTGTCACTGTACTCACTTTACAAGAGGCATATTGAACAATCCATGCACAAGTCACTTTAACTGTTCAGCCTAATTTACAGAACTATTAACAGAGTTTATGGTACTACTATGTGATAGTTTTGGTTTTCTGTTTTTTTTTTACATATATATTTCCTATATTTATTGCATTGATTGATTTTGCACTGTCTCTTAGTGTCTTTCTAGTCTCCTGTCTGATGTCTCATGTTGTTCCATTATAACTGTAGCGTCATTACTCTGGGGAAATTATATTTCCTCCCTAATTTTACAACTGCATATAATAAGAGTAATGAAAATTAAGCCTGGGCTTGACTGGTTGATTAGTTTTAACATATCATTTTAGTATCATATCTTTTTATTATTATTTCCTTCGAATGTTAATTATAATTTTTAGGTTTTTATTTTCATCTTTTTTTTTAATATATTGTTGATTATTGTTTCTTTTATTATTTTGATAGATTTTCATGAAGCACTTTATGAAACGTGACTTTAGAAACACTATACAAATAAAATGATTTTACTTAAAGAATAGTACCACAAAAGGTCGTCCAAACAGTTCTAGCTCAATTGTAAAAACAGCAATAAACAGTCATGGTAAAACCGTAGTATTAGTCATTTAAAAACATGAATAAAGTTATTTTCCAAAATACAAGCAAAATAATAATAATAATAACAATAATAATTAAATAAAATGGTTGTAAAAGTGTGCACACCCCTTAACAAATCCTTTGTTAAAACACCTTTTGCTTGCAGTCCTTTTGGGTCGACCATAATAATTACTCACTCACTCATCATCTATCCCGCTTAATCCTGTATTCAGGGTCACGGGGACCTGGAGCCTATCCCAGGAGACTTAGAGCACATGACAGGGTACACCCTGGACAGGGTGCCAATCCATCGCAGAGCACACATACATACACTCACTCATTCACACACTACGGGCAATTTGGGAACGCGAATTAGCCTAACCTACATGTCTTTGGACTGTGGGAGGAAACCGGAGTACCCGGAGGAAACCCACCAAACACAGGGAGAACATGCAAACTCCATGCACACAGAAACGGGAATCGAGCCTCGCCGGGGATCGAACCCGGACCCTGGCGGTGCAAGACGACAGTGCTAACCACTACACGACCGTGCCGCCTCCATAATAATTAAGGCATTCATATTTAATAACCTCTGTATCCTGATCAGGGTCTCAGTCTGAGATTATCACAGCAACACTGGGAAAGTTGTAAAAACATACAACCTGGATAGAATGATGCACACAATTTTGAAGGAAATCCACAGGACATACACAGAAATGCATCACAGGCAGGCAGTAACTAAGGCTCAGGATTGAACCCAGAACTGTTTAGTTACAAGGAGGCAAAGCTACCCACTGCCAATATACTTAATTTTTCTATTTTCTTTTTTTAGATTCATATTTTTACATCTATAAAACTATTTTTTTGCAGGACAAAACAGAAAAAAATGCTGAATACAATCAACAAACTGAGGTTTTAAAATCTTTATTTGAACAAAGATATTACTACTGAAGCAGGGATAGGAATGCAAGTTTAGTTTATTTATCTATACAGTACAAGTCTTGCCAATTACATTTTAAAATGTTACAACTTTTTTTTTATTTTTATAAATGTACATAGTATCAAGCAGAAGCATTTGTTATGCACGCCAAGAGATCTGCACTTCATTTTACCCATTCAACTCACTCAAAGAACTAGTATTAATTGTTACATACTAATGTAGACAGAGGTAATTTTTAGGTCTAGATATACATATGTGTGTTTATATATATATATATATATATATATATATATATATATATATATATATATATATATTTTTTTTTTTTTTTAACTCATAGCTAATAAGAGCAACATCATACAAAACAGATGCAGTAGTATCTAAGTAACCTTTTGATCACAGTTGCAACTTCTTATTAGATGTAATCAAACAGTCATACACCTTTTATAAAGAAAGAAAAAAAAACTTGTCTTAGCACAACCTGAGCAGCACTGACTCATTAAAGGGAAGCAGAAACATGAGCACAAACAGTAGTTACAATGCGAAAGGATTAGCAGCATTTTCATTCATTGTGGAATGGCAGATATGGATTAAAGCTGCACTGTGTTATTAAACATAGGTTAATTATCTTTTTACATTCTGGCAGCTATAAATAAATTTAGATTCTTTGAGAAATGGTATGCGACTGTGCTTGTAATCAAGAACGAAGAACGCATTTGTTCCAAATGTATCTATATTTTAGATAGGGGTGACTCTTAGGGACTGTCAATCATTTTGCACATGCACAAAAACAGTTGTTGCAGACTAAACATAGGGTCACATGGCAAACATATCACCTTAATTATTTCCTAACACTTCCAACGTCTGTGAATTTGTACGGGCAAATTTCACTTAGATTCACAAAATGCAATGCAAAATAAACATTCGATGAACTAATGAGGCTTTGTAATAGATTTTTCTTACTTACTTTTTATTCGATTTTCCCAGGCTATATGGAACAGGCATATTCAAGGATTCTGGGAGTGTGAGGAATCATTTTCATACATGAATTCGCCATCACACTGTGCATAGTAATCAATGCTCAAGGCGGTCAATGAAATTGATGAATCCTTGATATGTGTGTGTCTCTTATTATTTTTAAGTATAATATTAAACTTTTTCATTTTTATTGAACTTCTGAAAATGAAAGTAGAGCAACACTAATTTGTGCATGTGTAAGGGTAGAGGTTGGGAATGTGCATGCATGACTAAGTGAGAGCAAAGAAAAAGGCATTTCTTCACCTATTTGTTTTTAGCTGTTATATAGCATTTGCTAAATAGAACTGCACAGTGCAGCTTTAATTTTTTCATATAAGCAATACTTATATATGCAATATTAACATATTCAAATAAGCTCAAGGAAAAATATTCATTCAAATATCTACTCAAAGTGTCTGCAGAGCATTTACAGTTAAGCAAGCATTTTACATCTGAGCAGTGTAAACTAAAAGCACTGAAAAACTGAAAATGTACATGAAGAGACAAGTAGATCAATGGTTTATGTATTCATTCACTGATCCGTTTAGAGAATTAAAAAAAATTGAAACGGATGTGAATTAACAATATTTCGTTTTTTTTTACTGATTAGTTCATTAGGCAAATCTAATTAAAGTGTTATACAGGCTAAATTTCTATAAAAATATGAGCTTGACTAGTCAAAAGGCATGAATTAAAATGTACTGTTAAGCTACTTTAAAGCATCAACTCAATTCAAGTAGCCCTGCAATGACTAGTGTAAAAACAGCAGGTCAAAAGATCTCCAACTGTACACGCAAAGAACTCAGATTTATATTGGCCATTTTGATTTTAAACCATCAACAGAATTTCACTGAAAGACAAAGGGAACATACTAATGTTTCATCAGTAAAAATTCTCTCTATCTGATATCCTACTGGTCTAAAGCAAAAGTTGAGATGTAACCAACAGTAAGGAGAAGTAATCACATGTAGATAAGTAAAACTGCACAAAAACACTTCATTAAAAGAACATTGTATTGTCAAAAGACTACCAAAAAGTGAGATATCCTTCAAATTCATGGAACTCACTAACTGTAACTGGTTGAGAACAATCCATAATTTCTGTGATACAGGATAAGAAATGTTTGGTCGCAGCACCCTCTTCTGTACAAAAACAGAACACTCTGTGCAAGTTATCTTCCTTGTGACTTGCATCGATCCCTCCTCCATTCTGTTTCTGTTAAAGCTTTCCATGGCTGTACTGCTGCTTTTTATTTGCTGAAGATGTATACATTCCAGTGAGCATGTGTCATTTACATCGATGTGAATATCTAAAAAAAAAAAAAAAAAGGCACAAAATGTTATCAAAACTACACATGGAAACATGATGAGGAGTTTTTTTTTTTTTTTTAAGATTTCCATTATGAAAACTATAACCGATAATACAACAAATTAACTAACCAGGCTGTTGCCCAATAAACTATGCAAATCATTAGCACCATCATCATACAAAATAGAACACAGGTAATGGTAAATGAATTACTTTCATTTAAATGTAATTTAAAACAGAATTATGGGCTTATAACTACAATGCATGTATAACACTTAGTCACAGCTTATGAGAATCTTACATTTTCAAATGTGAATGATGTATAAAGTAAAGTTTTTCCTCAATTATCTTTTACACTGGTGGAAATCATGCAGTTTCCTCTCAAATTCAAATTCAAATTTTATTTTTCACATACACAGTCATACACAGTACGATATGCAGTGAAATGCTATATACTCTGGACCTGTGTTATTACAGACTTCCATTTTATTTTGCACAGCCTATGCAAAATACGCTACCATCATATAGTGACTATCACATCACAAAATATTTACATTCAATTATTTGCCACAAAGTTGGGAACAGACAACTGCATTTAATCTCTCTAGCATTTGGGGTGCAGCCCAAATGTTTAAGCATGACAATGCCCCAGCACACAATGAGAGGACCATGAAGAGATGCTTTGTCAAAGCTGGAGTGGAAGAACTCGAGTGGGCTGCACAAGGCCCTGACCTTAACCCCACTGATCACCTCTGAGATGAAGTAAAACTTCAACTTCAACTGTGCACTATGCTTCCTCAACAAATCAAGGTCTAACCTGGCTAATAGTCTTGGGGCTAAAAGAATGCAACCACACACCTGTCCAGACACCCTCCCAGCAAAGGGGACTAAATATGGAATGAGATGTTCAAAGAGCACATATGCGTATTAGGGCTGATTTATGTTTCTGTGTCCAGTCTATGCCATAAGTCTCACATAGCCACGTACTCTACAGCATAGCTTGATGTACACCTCAGAAATATAACTTCACATTATGGCGATACAAACCACAACAACTGTGACTGGTCCACCTGGTAACATAACATTTCCAGCTCATTCTTTTATGCTTTCATTTTTTAATTGAGTTGAATGTTTTACTGAGCGTCTTCTCTCATTTCTGCATTGCTGTAATTTCAGTAAAAGTAACTGTTGTTCAACATCTATTAGCTCCAACAAGATCTACTCAGTTTCATTCACCATGGTTTGTAGGGCACCAAAAAACACAAAGAGACTCTCTGCATTAAAACTGCACTGCAAGCTAGTGGTGTGGCGGTAGTGCAGAGTGACCAAGTGCAGAGTGACAAAGACATACCAGGTGCCCAAGTAAGAATGCTCACATTGCCAAAGGCCCCTTTGTACAGCCTACGGCATATGTCCTGAGATTATTTGACTCAGAAGCAAAAATCAGGCCTTAGGGTCAGATGTCTACCTACTTTTGGCCATGTAGCCCTTCTAGGACAAATACTATTTAGAATGAACTGACATCCACCACAATAGTTCTCAAAATTATACTCTCAGCAACATTTATTATGTACCACCTACTGACAAGCGTAAATGACAGGATTTTCATTAATATTTTTCCTAATAAGTGGTGAGAAAGACAACATTGGGCAAATACCAAGGTTGACAAAGATTTTTGCAGGACATTTAATTGAATGGTTTGCCCTAACTGCATCGTCAATGTTTAAACCTTAGTTAAATATTCTGAGCCAATACTCACTCACTCACTCATCATCTATACCGCTCAATCCTGTATTCAGGGTCATGGGGGCCTGGAGCCTATCCCAGGAGACTTAGGGCACATGGCAGGGTACACCCTGGATAGGGTGCCAATCCATCGCAGGGCACAGACACACACACACTCACTCATTCACACACTACAGGCAATTTGAGAACACCAATTAGCCTAACAGTGCTAACCACTATACCACCGTGCCGCCTGAGCCAAGACTTTAGGATAAAATAATTTGCAAGCATGTAGATGATTAGAAGAAATGGGTACGTTTCAGGGTACGTGAAGCGAGCACTGCAGAGCTTCCATTAGAAAATTTAGGAGGTCTGTTCAAAAAATGTATGTGCATAATTACCCTTCACAGAGTAAAATAATCATTATCATTTTAGCCATTTTTGCTCAGCTCTAGCTCAAAGGGTATTCTATTCACATGAATTATTTTCATATTAATAGGGTGCAGAAAAAAAGTCAATTGTAGAGGGATATATGATATAAATGAGTGACTCACCATATCAGCGCCTTTGACCGAGTACTCCTTCCTTGTACTTTAGTGCCTCCGGTTGGGGTATTGATACCGGTCTTATGGCTTCTTCTGTGTGTCTCAAGGAAAACCTTCTTGGCAAATGCCCGACTGCACATATCACATCCATGCAGAGAAAAGTTCTTAGTAACTCTCACCTCTGTGCTAGACTCCTGGCTTCTAGTGATGGGAGGTCCTTTTGAGGGTTTGTGGCTCCGGGTGACATGTGGATTCTTTGGCTCTTCAGGTTTCTTCTCTTGTTTACAAACTTTGGTGGGCAGTGAATGTTCCTGATCGTGGTTAGTAGTGTTAAGAGATGTGAGGGCAGAATTCTTGCGGGTATTGGGATAGACCGAAGACTCTTTTTTTACACCAGGTGACCAAGAGGAGTTTTGCTGAGTCATTTTCGATGGAGTTGCTTGGTCTGATGTTGCTAGCATGCTAGATGAAGGACCATGGGGATTTCCAGGGGTTTCCTCTTTTGAAGATACAGTCTTTCCACTACTATTTAGTACAACCTCAGCGGGTTTCTTCACCGCACGACTCTCCAGGATCGGCATTATCTTGGCCAGGTAGCGAGAAGACTTCTTGTGAACCACGGTAATGTGACGGATGACATCCCTCTTGCGCCGTGACTCATATCTGCAGATAGGACACCCATAAAACTTGATGTAGATACTGTCATTACCATCCATGTGGAGCTCGGTGATGTGCTTGGTCAGGTTCTGACTAGAGCTAAACTGTCGCTTGCATAGCCAACAGTACATCTGCTTGAAGTCAAAACTTGCAGGAAGGTTTCCACTGTCGTCTGGGACTTTAGGATTTGATGCTGAGCATGTTGTGCTCTTATCTGCATCAGCTGTAGAGGATGCACTAGATGGAAGACCACAGGAATCCTCCTCATCAGGTTCAGTCTTCATTTTGCTTTTTTTGGTGAAGACAGGACGGCTGGTAGAGGAGCCGTTTTCCATTGTATGCACCTTGTGAACAATTCGCATATGCCTCCTTAACATGACTTGTGAGCTGTATTTCCTTCTACACAGCCTGCACCGAGAAGTTGTAACACTGCTCTCTTGATGCTCTTGCTTTGTAAAGGAGCTGGGTGGTTTTGGAGGAATTGGTGAACCCTCGAGTAGAAGTGGTTGGCCAGGTCGGGTGGCAATGTCAGGTGTAATGCAGTCTCGCTTTAATCCTCGGTGCACCTCATCAAAGTGCCGACGGACATTAGCCTTGGTAGCAAAGGACTTTTGGCAGACAGGACAGCTCTTTCCACTGGCTGGCGGAGGATCTTCTGTACGCTTGGTCTTTACCATAGACAACAAACTGATGGGCACTGTGCGTGTTTCAGTGAACTTGCACAACTCCTCCAGCTTCTGTCGGTGCATTTTGCGGCAGTGACGGCGGATGCTGCTTCTTGAGCTGAAGTCCTTTCGACAGAGGCAGCAAGATATCCTTGTTTCTTTCACCTCAGGGGCAGCTTCCTCTTCAGGTTCCACCTTCTTATCTTCTTCTGTGTTGCTCTTTAATTCTAAGGTAGAATCTTCTCTATCTGGAGATTTATCAAATGCTGTATCCATGTCGTCATCGCTTTCCTCCATGTCTTGCTGTTCAATTTTTTTCGGGGCTACAGAAGATTTGCGGCGATTCTTTTTCTGTGGTCCAGAGTCTGGCTGATGGGAATTGGTGGACATGATCATATTCTCATTCTCATAATTTTCAACAGACAGGTGCTGGAACACAGCGTTGGGGTTGGTCTCTATTGCCTCCAGCTGAATCACATGTTCCTGCTTGTCTCTTTGTGGATAGATTGCCTCTAGAAGTTCTTTTACAGCCTGGTTCTGCTTGTTTGGTTCAGAAGAATCTGTAAAGTAAAATTACCTTAAATTAGGTTATGCTGTAAACTACACCTAAATCATAAGCCAAGCTATAGTAAAGGGAATTTAATTGCATTAACAAAAACATACAAAGTAAAAGAATTGGAAATACCATAGAGATTTAAATAGTGGGGAAAAAACTGGCATAAAATTAGGTTTAATTGGTCCTGGCGACAAAAACAATGAAATAATTGGAGTGTAATAGAAAATTAGTAGAGCTGAAAGAGGTTAGGAATACTAGACAACAATACAGACCATCCTGCTCGTGATGTCCAGAAAAGCAGTAGAACTCTTTGTGTGTGACCAGATTGGGTAGACCACGAAAAAGACTTCGACAAAGCCTGCATTCAAAGATGGTGTCAACTTCCTTCAACAACATGTGCCTGAGCTGGGTCGTACCTGCAAAATAATCAACACAGTAAAAAGATTGACAAGAAGGTCACACGAAGATTGCTCTTATTTCAGAACAGCTTATAATCATCAAAAAAAAGAACAAAAAGCTTTCAATACTGATATACCTGAGCGAAAGCACTCAATTATTTGTTGAATTCCCGACTTAGAAGTCTGAAGCTGCTGTTGAAGAAGAGGCGGGTCCCCTGGCTCAATAATATGCACTAAAATAAGATAACAAACATTATGCAAAAAGTTATATCAAGAGCCCGGTTTGCAGGTGAGAACATTCATAATATACATGACAATCGTTTCAAATAGCGTTTTTTTCCACTGTGCTTAACCCTTAATTGAGTGAAACTTGCATATTACCAGTACAGTGGTACCTTGGCATAATAATTTAATCTGTTCCTGTGGCGAGTTCTTAAGGCAAAATTTCATATTGCAAAACACATTTTCCCATAGGAAATAATATAGATGCAGATCATTCGTTCCAACCACCCAAGAAATATTACTAATATGGCTCTATGACTATATGCTTTTGACTTTATTTGTGCTATTTAAAACATTTTAAAAATATACACTTTTTGTTATACAGAGAACCATATGTTAACTTCATTGACCCTGACCCAACATAAAAATGACAACAGAATCACAAAATAAAAATGTCTTGGAAAGTCTAGAAATTTGGATTTTTATTTAAAAATTCAAATCGTTCAATGAATGCGCTATGAAGGGTGAAAATACCAGGTACCAATACCAATATAAAATTAATGATCTGATCGATTGGACAGCAACCAGAATCAGACAGTTCAAACCAATGATTGGCCGGTCAGTCCAAAATATATCTGATTACTGTATCTCCTGAGTGGTGTGTCTGTAATCTTAAGAGATCAAATGTTATGCTGCCCCCTAAAGGTGTATGTGGCACATGTCAAAAAGATGAGTTCGGTTGCCAACAACTCAGAGTCTCAGAAGAAGCCTTCACACTCTCCCTGCTCTTACCTCATTTTAAGTTCGGAGACTTTATTGCTACTTTTATGTTTTTCAGATTTGTTTGAATGAGAGAAATTGATGTAACCTGCAGGTTTTGAGAAAATTATGAAAATACAATTACATTTTCTGTTGAAGAAAAGCTAAAAAATGTTTATGTTGTCAATTGGAGTCCTAGAATTGAAGACAAAATTATCTGATTTATTAATTATCAGATCAGGGGAAAAAAAGGAAAATCACAACCAAACAGAAAACTAAAACTGGTGCATCTATAAATAAAATTAAAGAAACGTTTTATTTATTGGCCTTTTTGCAGTGTCCATACCTTTGGTTTGACAGTCCTGAAGCTAACATAATAACTTCAATTATAACTAAAATAAATTTTAGTAACTAAAATAAATAATAAGCAAAAATAAATAAATAAATAAATAAATAAATAAATAATCGGAGCAACACTGGCCAAATTTGAGTGTCAGAGCTCATGTATGAAGAAGAGGGTTGATATTGTGTTTTATCTGAATGTTACACTGCAATCTGACAAAAAAAAAAATCCTCTTTAGCTGGATTCAAGTGTATTTTTAACTTCCCCAAGTGGTAGGTATCTGGTGGATTTGATTCGATTTAGCAGCCCAACAAACTGGAACTAAAAAATAGGGGATCACATATTTCTACACATTTGTCACAGATATATCTAAGGCCATTCACACCTGTGTTGTTTAGTCCAACTGACTTAACTCTCATTTGCTTTTCATCTTGGTCTCGTTCATTTGGGCAGGTGTGAACACAGCAATCACAGTCGGTGCTAGGTCTGGCATGGTTCGTTTTATAGTGGGAATGCAATTCAATCTCAATCTGGACCAACTACAAGGAGTAACTCTGCAAGTTTGAACTATGCGGCTCCTGTATCATGCATGCTTATTGAACATGTTTTCAAGTTAAGAAGTTGATGTTCAGTACGTACGTGCCCAACATTCACCACTTATTCTTCACCTCAACATTAACCTCTTGCTTAGTCAACTGTAGGCTGCTAGTATTCCTTGCTAAAAGTGGGGTAAAGCAGAATTGTATTTTCAGGACATTTCCTGATAGCCAATTCGACATTGAACTATAGGTTTAAAAAATGCCAGGTGAGCTATTAGCTATTTTATTGAAAAGCTATTAAATAGCATCAGCATTAAATAAAAATATATGGGCACTATGTTTTGTCACAATGAACAGTTCTAATGACGCTGTAAGCAATAGTGGTGTAACGGTTGTTGAGCCATGATCCATAGTGGTCCCTCCTGACAGTTTATAATAATTTGAAAAAACTGCAAAGATTGTTAAAATTAATTATATTTACCGTATAGTGCTGCTTGATCTGTCGTCATGTCTACATTCTCTCATAACATAACCTGCTTTAATATTAGCTGCTATTATTCTAGGCTCTAATCAACTGATATTAGGCAAACCACATGCCTCCTTCTAAATTTGTAACTTAATCTATGTATAGTACATAGTAACATAATGTCAGGCCAAACAAACAACAGTAGAAATTGTGTACCTTGTGGTTGGTCGCAGCCCTCTTGTTGTGGAGCCGGCTGGCAACTGCAGTGCCACAGTGTTTCGGTCTGACAGCACTTGTCGTTGATTGGGGTCACTTCAGTGCTGGGCTCCTCCATCTTACAGACCTCTAGGAACATACAACCATAATGTATTTTACAATTACATCTCTCCAGTGTAATCTTGGTAAACAGAGAATGTACTGGCGGGGGGGTTACATTTTAAAACATCTAACAGGTTTCTTTAAATTCAGTCCTGGTGGGTCCAACACAGTTTGGTGATTCCTTGGTGACAGCGGGTGGGTTTAGATATTGGTAAATTACAAACTGTAAAATGGCCACCCAGGACTGAATTTGAAGCCCTGACATATAGGATGTGTGAAGTGAATAAGGTGTTCTGGAGATTTTTGCTACATTATATTGCTGAAACATGCTACCATACAAGCTTGAATCAAGCGCTGTAAAAAAACAAAAAGTATATATCAATAAAATATAATAAAAATATAAGGGTTAAAATATTATTTTGCACAGCCTTATCAGTGCCATAAACTGCAGTGCAATGAGTATCACAATGGCTTCACTGCACCAAAAGAATGCATGTTACAAGCTCCATTCATGCACCTTCATACAAAAAAAAATTTTTTTTTTAATGAGCCCACATCTTAATATATCGATCATTCGATATTATATAATTAATTTCCACTTTTTTAATTTTTATGCACAAGATGACGAATAAATTGTCTGGCAAGGGTTGACCAGTTGTCTCCATATTGCACTGCCAAACTGAAATGAAACTTAATTAGTAAATGCTTACATATAATAATGTGAAACAAATAGCAAATAAAAATAAATGGTAGTCACTTAGTCGTTTATGTATATGTGTGTGAGTATATGTGTGTGGGTGTCTATTCCGATCAGAATCCAGTATCTCAAAATATTAGAATACTGGAAATTACTGTCTTTTGGCTCCTCAAATAGAGGGGTCATGGGGTCGTCATAACACACAATCCGATCTGCACACAACTTGGTACAGGTTTTATATGGCCCTTCCTGATGCACCCTCTCATTTTATTAGGGCTTGGAACCAGTGGCGGGGGTCTGGGCATTAGGTGGAAAATTAACCTTTGGATTTTGAGTAAATTCCTACTCAATCACTCATCATCTCTACCGCTTTATCCTGTATTCAGGGTGACAGGGGCCTAGAGCCTATCATATAAATATGTATTCCAGTCTAATCAGTACACACATTAGGAAAACTGGTGACTTAACAGTTGTCCAGAAGACAATCATTAATGGTAAGTGACAGAAATTCATGGCTGAAAGGGTTGGCTGTTCACTGACTGCTGCATAGAGGCACACCCATGGAAAGGTGACTAGGAAAGAAAAGTATGGTAGGAAAAGGTCCAAAAACAAAGGAGATGAACATGGGTTTAGGAAGATTGTCGAGAGGCAGTTATGATTTGCGGTGCCATGTCAACTACTGGTGTTCGTCCACTGTCCAAAGTCAATGCAGCTGTCTACCAGACTGTAAAGCACTTCTCGTTCCATCTTCTGACAAGCTTTATGGAGATGCCGATTTCTGTTTCCAGCAGGACAGTACCTACCCACATGGCTAAACTAACTGGTTTGCTGACCATGATGTTACTGCACTTGACCACCAGCCAACTCAACTAACCCAAACCCGATAGAGAATCTATGGAGTATCATCATCATGAAAATTAGAAACAACAATACAGACAAGCTAAAAGCTACTATCAAAGTAACCATGTCTTCAATAATGCCTCAGTAGTGCCTCAGGCTGATTGTCTCTATCTCATGCCACATTCATTCAGTAATTTATGCTAAAGGAACCACAAGGATGTACTGAGTGCACACATTTTGAACGTAACTTTTCAGAAGTTGGACATTTCTATATGATGAACTGAATTATATATGATGAATTGAATTGAATATATAGTAAATATTTTTTGACTGATCTATACTAAAATATTCTAATATTGTGAGATACTGGAATTTCATTTAAAGGGAAACACAAAAGGGCTTGAAATATTTCACTTAATTTGTAAAGAATTTAGAATATATGAGATAGGTTTTATTTAATGCAGGTAATGTATTTTACCTTTTATTTATTTCAATGTTTTCAAGATAGGATGATAGGTCTAGTTTAGTAAAGGTGCTTATGACCGCACACATCTGGCTTTGACTTATACTTAGCCCCCTTTGTATAAAATACCAAGATATACTGTGAACTGTGTGTCAATACTCAGCCTAAAAATAAAGAGACATAATTTTTGGTCCATATTGCCCACCCCCACCTCCACCCTTCTCCCCAGTCCCACATCTTCTATACACATTAACAGACACAGTCCACTGATGATTTTATGCAGCATCATAATCCAGAAAGTGCTGGTAAAGGAGGGAATGTCATTTGGGTACTGCATATAAAGTGTCAGTTTTTTCTCTATGCATTAAATGGATCAAAACAAGGCATTACAGTCTACATTTATTGTGCATTGCATTAAAATTGATGTCGTAAATCGACAAAATGCTGTGAGCCTACTGTTGCTAGGCAATAATTCAGCAAAGTTAAAAAGAAATCGGCATGTGAAGCATACAATATGTTGCATAGCTAGTTTCAGCAATAAAGTATTGTACACACATTTGGTAATGTAAGATATTTCTGCCTTGTTCCCCAAGTACAGGGAATTCATCGACATACTTGTATATGTAGTTTCCATAATTAGATATTTAAAGTCTACTGGTAATAGCTTTGGCTCTGGCATGGTATTTAACTCCTTATTTATTCTGCATTTTTGGATAAATCAGCACTTTACCTGGACATCTCTGCTTAGTGTGACTGATTTACATAACAGAACCTGCAGTGTTGATTCAGCTGTCTGTAAAGTAAGAAAGCATTACAGTGTCTTGTTTATATTTAATCTGTTGGCTGCTTTATGGTCAGGAACTTGATGTCAGAGTTGGTGTTGCCACACCTGAAGGTCTGGTGGTTTGCAGCCACTGTCTGTACCTACATTTGTTTCATTAAAGCAGCTGCACACAATATATCAGATCAGTTAATTCTGCCAAGCCTGCTCTGACTAAATTTGAAGAATATCCAGGTTGCTCAACTGCCAAAAGGGTGTACTCTGTAGCCTAGACCACGGGGAAGGGTTGCACCTGGTTGGAAATATTAATTCCACTTTAACTCGAAATTGTTGTGATTTAAGTGATGTGATATTTACTACGCTGATCAAATATTTTAATATGTTACAGATTATACAGTATAAATTGGTCATCTATTAGTCATGACTCTATGGGTGTTGACTAGTCAGAGTAGGGGTGGATGACAATGAGGCAGATAAAAAAAATATTTCAGATAAAATTAAGCAAATTCTACAATCAACTGCACATTATGCAAGATGTGAATTTTTCCATTTGCTTTAATGAAATTAACTATACTAATTATCCCTTTTTTAAATTTAAACTAATAATTCCTTTTTTTTAATGACTGGTCAATTAGAAAAAAAATAATAACGAGCATGCACCATCATATACAGCACTCCACAGTTCTTCAACTCCAGTCCTTGAAGTTAAGTGTCCGGCACAGTTTGTAATTCACCAACACCTAAACACACCCAGTGAACCTAGCTATTAACAGATTAGTTGAATCAGCTGTGTTTGAGCAGAAGAGTGACCAAACTATGTTGGACACTGGACTTTCAAAACTGGGGATAAAGATCCCTGCAGTGTACAATCAAAAGTATTATATATGGGCACCTGACCATTACACTTATATGTGGGCATTCATCACATGTTACCACATAGTAATGCTGCACAGTTTGATAAAAAATGTATATATATATATATATATATATATATATATATATATATATTTTTATATATTTTTTTTTTTTTTTTGACACGTATGATAATATTCAGTAATTGCACAGGTCAATATTGCTGTATGATTTTGATATCAATATTGTTAAAGGATTAATTGTACACTATCACATAAGATGGCTTTGTGTGTAGTAGCTTTATAATTAAGCAATATCACATGAGATAGAGTACCGTTGTGATGAATATCAGCATGGCTGTGTTGTGGTCGTAGGCACAACTTAAATTAAATAATCTGATATGATGTAACAGGTACACAAACATCATTTAATATCAGCAGAGTATGGTTTCTTTCTTCACTTAACTAGTAATTTTTCTCCATCAACAGATATCCCCCTGCGACTGGCTGAGCAGGCAACCAACAGTTAGCCACTGACAGTGTAATTACCAGGGGTGAAAGTAGTTTTAAATTCTTACTGGTGCTATGTAGCCAAAGGTTGAGGAGAAGAAAACATGGAGGTTTAGAATATCAGCTAAAATAGAGAAGGCTAGTGCGCTAGTGTGTACAATCACTTGTAACATACACCAAATAGAGCCCTTGATCAGGGTTTTGGAAGTTTTGGAAGTCTCGTGTTAGAAGCTAGTTAGCTTTGAAGCTGTAAATAATAATAATAATAATAATAATAATAAAATTACGATGCACAGATGCATTTTCATTAAGGAGACAAATTGTTTAAGATAACATAACATTATCAGATGAGTTTTCTTGCTGAAAGTGCTTCTGTTACTGGTTTTGACAAGCAGTTGCTCTCTCCTCAGTACTGTGGACCATACTGACCTATTTTCACCCATGTCCCAGGGATCAGAATTTGTAGAATTCCTCTTGTCCAATCAGATGCCTCATCACATCTAATTCTTGTTTAATTTCCCATTACTGGAACTACAGGGTCAAGGTAAAAAGAAATCCAGGATGATAATGCCCAAACATAGAAAGCATAGTCCAGAAAGACATGGTATGCCAAGGATAGTATAGAAAAGCTCAAGTAGCCTGCACAAACATTGTCTTCAACTCCGCTGGAATGCCAACTATATGCCAAGGTTTTTGGCTGACAATATTTCCTGACCTCGCCAATGCTCTTCTGTATAAATGCGCAAATGCTCACAGCAATACTCTAAAATGTAGTTCAAAGCCTGTCCAGAAGAGTGCAGGTTTCCCTAATACAAATGGCATTCAACTTAAACCAGAACTTTTGATTGTGCAGACTAAAGTGCTTGAATACGATTAAGGTAGAAGGTTTTCTCAGTACGCTGGAGCCACTATTGGGCAATGTGCAAGTGGTGTTCTTGAGTGATTGTGTGTACAATTCCCACAGACAGATGTGTCTATTCTGCAAGGTGTATGAGAAATTTGAAAAAGTTCTAGTTTGACTTGAACACCCCTTGTAGAAAAAGTAAAATGTTCAAAATGCACATATGGGTATGATGGTCAGGCATCCATACCATTTTGGCCAAACACACTCGAGAGACAGTTCATTGGGTATAACTTGACAGTACTTGGTTGGACCCCTTTTGCTTTTGGAACTGCCTTAATTCTTCATTGCATAGATGAAACAAGCTGCTGGAAATATTCCTTAGACATTTTTACATTACCAAACCACCACAACTCAGAGGCGCTCTATTGGCTTGAGATCTGGTAACTGCGGAGGCCACTTGAGTACAATGAACTCACTTTTAACTCATATTCAAGAAACCAGTTTGAGATGAGGGACCAATAAGAATGGAACAATACTTGGGTACAAAGAGGCCCAAAGTAGTGCCAGGAAAATATCCCTCACACCAATGCAAGTCCACCAGCAGTGGTGGACTTGCATCTATGTTTTCATGTTATTCAAACCAAATTCTGACGATACCATCTGAATGTCGCAGGAGAAATCAAAACTCATCAGACCACTTTTGGTGAGCCCATGCCAACTGACAAAAGTGGCATCCGGTGTGATCGTCTGCTGCTGTAACCCATCTGCTTTAAGGTTTGATGTGTTGATCTTCAGCATAACTCGGTTGTAAAGTGATGTGATGTAAGTTCCTGTTGTCTTTCTATTAGCTCAAACCAGTCTGTCCTTTCTCCTTGGCATTAACAAGACATTTTTGCCCAGAGAACTGCTGGGTCACTGCATATTTTCTCTTTTTCAGACCATTCTCTGTAAATCCTAGAGATGGTTGTAAGTAAAAATCCCAGATGATGAGCAGTTCCGAAAATACTCAGATCAGCCCGTATGGCAATCATGGCACGTTTAAAGTCACTTAAATCACCTTTACTCCCCATTCTGATGCTAGGTTTGAATTTCATTAGATTGTCTTGACCATGCCTACATGGTCAAGATTCTGCCATGTGACTGGCTAATTAAATATTTGCCTTAACAAGCAGAACATGTGCAACAAATAAAGTGGCCAGTAAGTGTGTGTGTGTGTGCTTTAGGGTCCACATATATTGCACTCAATTACTGAATTGCACTAAATACAAATACTAACTAATATAAAGCAGTTGTTCAATATGTTTTTTTTTATCTCACATTAAAAGGTTTCTATAGCAAAATGTCTTCTTGTTAAGTATTTGAATAGTGTGTTACATTGTAACACACACCTCATAGATGAGTGTGAGATTTCTGAGGCATTTTGTGAATGAGGAGCTAATGGCAAAAAATGAACAGATTTTCTTATTTTATTTAGAACATTTACAGTCTTATATATGTGATATTTCAAAGCAAGACAAAATAACAATTGTACATTTTAATCTGGAATGGAAAATCCAAATCTAGTTCTTCCACAACTGTAGTCCAATTTATAAATTACCTATTAGACATGGTTGCGTCTAGTAGTAGTGTGTAGGCCTTTAAGGCCAAACTAATACAGACAATAATGCTACTTAATAAAATTAATTACATACTGTATATCACATTAAGGAAAACAATTTAAGTAAAAAGCCACCCTCAGCCACCACATCGTTGCTTCCCCACTTCTTTGTAGTAATACTACTAGTCAGTCACACGTATGCCAATGTTGTATACAAAGCACGCAAACCTAAGATTAGCTCTAACCGGGTGATCTTTTACACCACTATGTACAGTATGTTAACAAATCGATCAGTTACACTTCACACACAGGAATCATTCACAACTCATCATGTAGGTTCTGCATGCAAGCTTTGTCACTAAACCATATTTTATCCCCCCACTGTTTTAATTTGAATTAAAGAAAAATGAATGTAACTGCGACCAACCAAAGTGCACCTTCAAAATGCATGACAAATTAAAAAAAACGTTTTCAGGTATTTCATATATGCATGTTTAAAGCATCTTTGAAGTGTAGGCCATATTGAACTGTAAAAGCCTTGAACACTGCCTTAGAGTCAAGACATCACTGATTTGCATTATCTCACTGTTCACCCAGAAAAAAACACAACATATTATGGTTTCAAAATGCTAAGCTCATCAAATCAGTACAAGTGATTTTGAAACTAAAAATTCACAAAACAGAGCCAAAGTACAGTTAACCATCTTCAAGCTGTTGAGTTATTGGTGTATTTTAGAACCAAAGGCAACCACATTAACTGTAAAAAAAAAAAAAGTAAAAAATAGCATTTGACTTTTTCAGATCTTTAAAAAGAAATCAGTTATAATCAAAGCAACACACACACACACACACACATGCGCGCGCGCACACACACAGAAAAACACATAACTAAAGCTCCAGATATATGCTGATTTGCTTGTTCACACACACTATCTGGAAACAGTGTATATATGGAACCATATGGGTCTTCTACAAAACCTAATTACTCATATTCATATTCATAAATCTAACAGGTTCTAAACTAGCAGGTGCATGCCATAGAGTCGGTGGAGTGTGGTTGCTGCACACTGAAGGCTCTTCCAAAGAACTGGCAAGCTTATTTTTCCTTTCTTTATTTACCTGCAAGGAGAAAGCTTTCGCTGGCGGAGGCCTTTTTGTCCTTTTTTTTTCTAGCAATTGACCGGCTGCTAATGTTATGCTAAAATGTCAATGCAAGCAATCCAAGAGTAACACACAAGCACGCCAATGCACACCAATTCCAACAAATGTAAAATCCAAGCACAGCTTAAATGACAGACTAGTCATAAATACCTACATTTTAAGTAACTTTATTTAAGAAAAATATGTTTTGTTTTGTTTAGGAAAAGACATGCTCCCTCCCCTGACTGTAACCCTGCCTAGCACCCCACTCCCATCCACACACATCTCCAAATTTGCAAGTCGTTAGATCTGTTATTAAAATACTTAAGCCCCTGGTGCAGAATATCTCAAGTGTCATGAGATGTTCATTACTGTTTAAAAGCCTACTGTCACGCTAAAATCAATTTAGAAAAAGATATTAAACAGTAATATTGGTAAAAGGACACAAGATCAAACTTGGGACAAAAAGTTGTGTTTAAAAGAAAGAGCCTTATTGGTGATGAGGACATGTCCCAAGCTGCCCTCTGCTGCACATTGTAACAATATTAAAGTAAACAATGCAATAAAACAGACTTCAAAGTAAAGTAAAAAAGAAGAAAAATCCTAAAAATCTGATTTAGAATCACATTGGTTACATAAATTATATTATAATGAGCAGATTTTTAAAAATCCATATCCAGTTGAATTTCAATGGATGCACCTGTCTTCAGTCCGCAATATTACAAGAATCAACTTAATGAAAAATGCCCTATTCAAAATCATAATGATGTGATCTGACCATTAAAGCAAACTAAAGGAGCACGTGTAAGAACTTCAATAGGCACTTAAACTTGACAAGGTCCATCCCGGTCTGAGAGTGGGTGGCTGCTTAATAACATGCAAATCTTCCATGCAGCCTACATCATTGTCTAAGCTCTTATAGAAGACACTGACAATGGCAAATTGCAGCCATGTCCTGCGCCCTAAACTGAGGCTCTGCCCAAGATTAAGCACTGCTGCACTAAACAGAGTCGCCAAGTTGCACGCTAGCACGGACGCACTGGAAGTCACAGCTTACCTTACTATAAGGGTAGGATTCGCACCCGCTTGAGTCACATGACCGGAAAATCATTTAAAATGATAGACCGCGACCGGCTGCTTGGGTAGAACGCCTACGTAATTGATTAAACCAGACCGGAGGATCTAAAACAGAGAAGACTCTCCACCTAGCACCAGACATAAACTTTTCTCTAAGCCATGCCGGTCTTTTCCGCGTTTTTCAAAACTTAAGTGGGCTTCAGGCATGTCGAATGCAGCAATAATAACTATTCCTACTAATCTGACAAGTTGTTACTAAGTGTAACGCTGACTGATGTCGCCGAGTGCCCATAAAGCGTATCCATAGCTTAAAACGCTTAAAAGTGCATTTGGGCGTCAGAGAAAGAGTCTTCCCCGGTTGTGTGTGTGCCATCGGCTAGCGACGCCTCCGCCGCGGATGACCATGTGCGGGTTTGTGTGCGATAACGCATGAAGCCCCTTCACAACTTCCACATCGCCAACTCCACAGCACAATAAACACGCGGGCAAGACAAGACCACGTTACGCCTCGCGTAGGAGGAATCGTGTGTACGTTTCCGCATTAGACAGGTTGCTCGGCTCTATCGCAGAGGCTAAAACCTGCCGGATAAGGTGGCGTGCACCATTTGCGTCGATGGCCGTTCTGCGCAACACAGGAGCCATCGAGGCGCAGGCACAAAACACAAACCCGAGTTAGCAACTTTTTTTTTGGTCGCCTGCTGCACGAGATTCACTGTACAACTGTTAACGTTCCCAGATAATGGTTTATCCGGCGCATCTCCGTACACCGATATAGCCTAATACGGCCCGAATCTGTCCCGTTCCAGGCCACGATGTGAGCCAGATTATCTTTGATTAAGGGAGAGTCCATCTTTTTCAGCATGCTGTAACAGCGGCTTGAGAAGCCTGGACGCTCAAGAGCTGACGCTTCCCAGAAGAGCGAGTGCAGCGTAAAGGCGGGCTGAACCGAGCAGCCGATACAAAGACCGAACACACCATCCATCCATCAACCTGCGCGGTTTTCAGCTATTTTCGCATATCTACGCGGTTTTAAGCGAAATACACTGGCCGGAGTGTGTTCTAATGTAGGACACGTCTGTTTGTGAAAGTGCTGCGCTTTGCGGTGCTGTGCCACATCTTCCCTGAAGAAGCTTTGGCGCACAGGTCTGGTGACCCTTCCGGCTTTACGCGTCCTTCTCGGCGGATTTCTTTCGACGCGAGGCCCCGTAATCCCGTCTAGATACATTTCTCGATTGAATCCGCCTATAGATATCATTCGCGCGGTCGAAGTCGAGCCGAGGAGTTGACGTGAGCCTCGGGAATAAGTGCGTTTTCCCCCGGCCGCACAGCCAGCACGCTCGGTGACGCCATTTTTTTCTGCTCAAAGCAGCCACGCTCGGTGAGGAAGCGAAGCCACTCGGGTCCGCTACGCGATGTCGGGCCCAAAGTAGAAAACCCACGGTTAAAATGATTGTATAGTGTGTCGTCGGATGTTTCTTACCTTTGTTAAAAGGCTCTTCCTAGCCTCGGCCTTCACGAGGTACAACTTTGGAGTTCCGGCGGCGGATTTAGCCGAGTGGATGTGGAGACGCTTGCTGTGGCTGTATGGCTGCTCTCTCTCCGGCGCTGTCTTTGTGCACTGACCGGACTCCTCCAAACGAGGCGGCTGTTGCGCAAAGGCGCAGTTTGAACGCTCGCGACCGCACAAACGTGACCGTGTTCTCAGCCGCCGCTTTGGACAGACCGACAGCCGAGCCCGAAAATCGCTTAAATTAAATTTTTTTGCCATTTTAAAAACGGTAATTTACCAAATATGCGTTGGTTCCAATAAGGCAATGAAACTCTTTCCAGAGTTTGGAGTTTAGCACAGAAGACACCTTAAACTTTGAGAAATAATACGCTACATAAAACCGCAGAATTTAACCAATTCCATCAACAAAAATAGTTTTGATTCGAGATAATTAATTTCGCTAAAAGTTGTTCAAGCCTTTCAATGAATTTTATTGCTAAAAGTTTGCTGATTAGCCTAGCTATTATTAAAAGTCTTTCTCCGGGACGAGTTACTTCTAAATGTTCCTGCACAGACAGGTTTTAAGAGTGTATGATAGTTTCTCCATTTAACACCACATATGAGGTTACTTCTGAGTCGGGTTTTAAAGTCTGTCAAAAAATGATTGATTTGTGTAAACTGAAAATAATGCCGAATAACACAATCACATTCAGCAAGACAAAAGCTCACTTAGATAGTGTGAACACTTAAAATTAACCCCATCCGACCCAAAACTCTATGTTGTCTGCCTTGTACTTACTCATTCCTTTCTTTTTTTTTTTTAGTTATTTGCATCTGATAACCATTGAGCTTGTCTTCAAACTGGAAGCATCTAGCAAAAGAGTAATGCTGTTCAAATTGTCTCTTGGTCACTTTTAAGAATGGACGTTGTAGCAAACCAGCTTTACAGAAATACAACTTTTAGATGTACTTTTAAAAATGTTAAAACAAAAGTCAACAAAGTTATAGATTAATCAATTTGTCACAATGAGAAAGACAGTGGCAAGAAAAAACTCACCGAGATTGCTTGAGGAAGAAACCTTGAGAGGAACCGGACTTAAAAAGTGACCCTGTCCTCAACTGGATAATGCAGGATAGCACATTCATAAATAAAGTCCTTTCACAAGATTGAAAGCCCAATTGTATGACAGAAATATGTTAATTTAATATGATGTAATAATGACCATAATATGAGCATTTTACAAAAATATACACAAATGTACTTGGGAAAAATAGTGGACAGGGGGTCTCATGACTACTACTAGTGAATGATGCTAACAGCTTATCCACTACTTAAGACAGCATTGCACTGTTGTTGAGTCTCCATGATAAGCTTCAGTCTCCATAATAAGCTTCAGCATTTTGCATATTGCTCATTAGAAGACCTTAATGTAATGATAACCGAGATAGCAGTCTAATTCAAAATTGCATGCTAGAACATTGTTGAGGCATTATGTTAGCTACAGCTGGGTCACTTTTAGGCAACAAATTGAATCCTGCTCAAATATGTGATATAGTTGGTTAATTTAGAATAACATTGATTATTAAAAATATGGCATGTTTGCCTCTGTTGTGGAGTGTACTAGTTGAAGTGGGAAATCCTCATTTATCTATTAATTGTAGGTATACTCCTTTCATGACCACTTGAAGATATAATTAACAAAGTAATTTTATGAAGCTATGAAACACATACATACATTGATATTTATGACATGTAATTTAGAGTAGTATGATGGTGACTTTAAAAAAGTAGGGAGCACCTGAAAGAAGAGGAAAAAATAACCATTGTACATAAACTGTACCCCATCCATCTATTCTGTTAATGAATTATGGTTAACTGAAGTTGTTGAGTGCCTCGATTTCTGGTAATTAACACACCCACATACGCAGTAATACACTGTGAGCAATTTGGTAAAATCAACTAGTCTTTAATGAATGTCCTTGGACTGTGGAGTCCCCAGAACAAACCCACAAAGCACTGGGGAAACATGCAAACTTCATGCACACAATTTAAATCCCAGCTCTGGAGGTATGAGGCAACCATGCTAACCATGCCCCCTTATATTAACTACTAGAAACATTGACAGTTAATAAATTTGTACATTATATTTGTCATATTTATTATGACAAAAACTAACTAACTGGTAGAAAGCATGGATAGTTCACTCAGAACCATGCTCTTGAGCAAGAACTGTAGATCTTATCTTCAAAACTTGGGCATATCCAGTTGAGTAAGGCCATTAGTACTCCTTGCTGGAGCAAGAAAGCACTAGTTCAACAACATGGCCACAGTTTTTGTTTTCCAAAATAGTAACGTTACACAACATTAATATGTGGATAACGCTTTCAGTTAATTTAACTGTTGTTGAAATGAAAGCCATCAACCATGATATTGAACCATATGACTGGCATTATTATTTTAATGTGTTCCATGTACACCAATTCAAATTTACTGGCATCTTTTCAAGGGTGCAGTCCTGTGTTTGTTCAATTTTATTTGGACTGGATCCAGATACAAGACCCTGATAAAGTCAGGATGAAACCATTCCTAAAGATAATTATATAGTTACAAATTATTCTAGCAATGTATTCTAACATCAGAATTATGTTCTATCCACTACCTCATGGTGACATTAGGAAATTACCGTCTTGAGAATTCAACAGTTGTAATTTAGTACACATATTTTGTGTGTGTTATAAAATTAATTAGAAAAGATTTTTGTGAAGTCACCTTTATAGATACACATGGTAGAACTGGAGCGCTAGTGATTTACAAGGTATGTTGTTTACAAGAGTAAATGTTGTTTACTCTTAACACAATCTCACAGACATGCCCATGTATTTAAAGTGTGCCTCCATCTATATGGTGTGCGCTGGCAAGTTATCTAGATTGGTTACGCTGATAGTTACAGTAATTCTCCATCTACCAGCTATCTTTCAAACCTAGCTGTCAATCACAAACCAATTTAATAAAATTAACAAGGGGAAAAATCAGTACGATTTACAATTTTTTGTTAGCACAGCTTGGTTAACTTTGCTTGCTTTAGCTTGTTTTTGTTAATGATATGACAGTTAAGTGTATTTTAGCTAGCCAAGTTACCACACCTCAATCATTTTGAAAAGTTGTCAGTTAGCTTTTTTACTTGAGTTAGCTAGCTTAGCTAATTATCCTATACTATAACTTCATTTTTTAAAAATTAAGTTTTTTGTATATATTTGTTTGTTGTATTTTGCTAGATGATTACATCATGAATAGTGTAATCTGTTTCTTTGAATACATTTAGTCAATAAATCCCATTAATTTGTTATATTACTGATCGCATATCTCTCTCTTTTTTGCTTTGGTGCAGACATTCCACCTCATTCAGAAGTTCTTGGAGCCTCATGCATATTTCTAAAAACTCTTTGACACAACTCGTATAAAATTTAATGGAAATACAATTTTTTGAGAGCATGCACTTGAGTTGGCAGGACCTTACATTCAACTTCACTCTCTTTTTCATCAGTCCAGTAGAATGTCCTGCAGTACCATAGCAAGGTTGTCAAAAAAAAAGTACTGCCTATAATAGCATTGAGAAAAATGGTAGTTTTTCTGGCTGCACTGTTTGCAACAGTAATTTTCTATTGCCCATGTTAAAGCGAGTTTATTCACATCATTTGTTCTTTATCATTTGATATCTAGCATTAGTTAAACTAACTGCCATAGCTACTACTCTGTATTGAAGCCATATGTGAAGTTGTAGTAGTAAATAAAATGACTAAATGAATTGAATAAAGCTAATAACAGAACAGAATATAACACAGAGTGGTTGAAACTTCATATTGCCCAGTTTGCTCTTACTGTGAGTGTGTGGTTACACCAGCATTTTCCAGGACGTTGGCTGGGACAACACGGTTCTCATGAATGGCCTCCAAGAAGTTCAGATCTTACTCTATGTTTTTTTTTTTTTTTTTTTTTTTTTGTGGGGCTACGCAATGGAGGAAAAAAATCTTACACACTAGAGGACTCATGGATTCAGTATTTTCTCAGCAATATCCCAGATGACTTCCTCCAAAAGCATTCCATCCCCGACCATTTGAGGAAACTGATTGACCGTCTATGTTGAAATTTCAAGATCTGCTTTAATTTTCCTATGTAATAATGTACATGTACAATTTGTTTCAATAAATTTGTATGATAAATATGGACTACATTAATAATGCCTAGTTACTTTTCATCCACCCAGAATAATAGCACACGTTTTTCATGTTATATTTTTTTTAGCATATACAGTATCTATGATTGTTACAAATAAAAATTGCTGAACAAATTATTATACAAGAGAATTTATTTACATGTAATATTTTCAGTGTAAAATGAGTAATCTTTGGGGTATGGGGTTACATAGAAGTGGTACCACCTCACAGAACGAGGGTTCCATGGTTCGATCCTGAGCTTGGGTATCTGTGTTGAGTTTCTCACATTTTTCAATGTCCATATGGGATTCTTACAGATTTTCCTGTTGACATAAAAAAGAATATGCCAACAAGTAGAAAAGTGACTCAAAACTACCTCTAGTGTGTGAGTATGTAATTGTGTGTGGTTAAGGTGTTCTGTGATGGATTGAAATCACATCCCCATATTTCCACATTTTGTCAGGTGACAACCACAAATGTATTTTATTCATTTCATGTGATAGACAAACATGAAGTGGCACATCACTGTGAGGTAAAGGAAAAATTATAAATGTTTTTTTTTTACAAATAGAAATCTGAAAAGTATGACTTATGCAACCATTTGCTTTCGGAACTTACCAAAACAGTACATAGAGACCATCTGTGTGTAATTAAATCTCAGTTTAAATACAGCTGTTCTGTGACGCTCTCAGAGGCTTGTTAGAGAACATTAGTGAACAAACAGTGTCATGAAGCCCAAGGAACACACCAGACAGTTCAGGGATAAAGTTGTGGAGAGGTTTAAAGCAGGTTTAAGTTAAACTAAAATATTCCAAACTTTGAACATCTCACAAGGCACAGTTCAATCAATCATCTGAAAGATCTGGGAGAATTTGTCAACATGACAAATATTAGTTATGCACTTCACAAATCTAGCCTTTATGGTAGTGTGGCAAGAAGAAAGTCATTGTTAAAAGAAGCTATAAGAAGTCCTGTTTGCAGTTTGCAACAGGCCATGGTATAGACGCAGCAAAGATGTGGAAGAAGGTGTTCTAGTTGGATTAGACCAAAATTGACCTAACTGCAAAACGCTATGTGTGGCAACAAACTAACACTGTGCATGGTGGTGGCAGCATCATGTTGTGGCAATGATTTTCTTCAGCAGGGACAGGGACTGGTCAGAGCTGATAAGAAGATGGATGGAGCCAAATACAGGGCAATATTAGAAGAAACCTGTTAGAGTCCGCAAAAGTCTTGAGACTGGGACGGAGATTTACCTTCCAATAGGACAATGATCCTGAACATGCAGCCAGGGAGGGCTACAATGGAATGCTTTAGATCAAAGCATATTCATGTGTCAGAATGGTCAGTCAAAGTCCAGTCCTAAATCCAGTTGAGAACCTGTGGCAAGACTAGAAAATTGCTGTTCATAGACACTCACCACCCAATCAAAGTTTAAGGGGTATGAATATTTTTGCAAGGCACTGTATACTATTTGTTAGAAAATTACGTCTGTACTGTAAGCAAGAGACGAACAGATAAAAATCAAATATATAAGCACTCAAATTGCTTGGTGTACCTGGCCCACAATGTCTAGAATAATATGCAATTTTATAACGCTTAACAATGACTTCAGATGACAAAATTATTGAACAAAGCCTTACTTCTGAACTGCTGCCAAAATCAAAGAATATTGATATTAAATATCATATTAAATGAATACTGAACTGTTTTCTTTTCATACTTAATCTTCTGTTAAATAAGATTGTAGATCATCAACAATGCATTACTGTGAGATCCTGAGAATCTATGACACTTTGTTCACATTTAAATTGGATTCTTTTTGTCTGGACAAAAATAGGTTTTTATTTTTACATGTACTTCGATATTTAGTGAAACGTTTTTTTATGTTCACTGACTATATTGATAATTTTTTTTTTAAAGAAATGGTCATCTTAAGTTTCAGCCTGTTTCCCACTCAGACATGAATAGGGAAGTAATAGGTTTGTCAGGCTCTATTGGAAATGAAGACATTGTTGCTTTAAACCTATATTCTAGTATTCCAGCAGAGGGGAGCTTATGGAGAAAGTTGGCTGGCCCTGTGCCTTTGTATTTCCAGCATCTTTTGTCTATAGTATGCACAAAAGTCATGGTGAACAATTTTGTTCTATCTATGGTAAGCTTAAGCCTATATTCCCTGAGTAATGCTTTGGAGTTGAACTTATACTTGCTGCAGAAAAACAGATTTTTTATCTATCTGATGAGCCCCTCATTATCCGTCAACTGATGTTTGCTATAAGTGTTCTACCACTTAAATCAATTATGCCGTCTTTAACATGATTTAACTACACTAGGCTTTTGAAAGGATTTGGGTAAAGTCACAATGAACATGAGCATACACCCATACTGCAGCAAAAACCTTATTAAAAAAAACATTTAGCTTTTTTCTTTTCTTATCCAAGTTTACCATATAGCAACTCCTAGGAGGATGCGTGGCTCAGACTCATCTCTATTCAATGTATCCAGAAAATAACCAATTATTGGCATCATACATTTTAATCTCTTTTAATGGGAACACCTGTACACCTTTGCATTTTACAATACTGATACAAGTCATAAGTTTTAGTTAAGTCCCACATTAAACTTAAAAATGCTGGAAAATGTGATTTACTTGGATTGTGACATTTTTGTTGATGATAGGATCAAACCAAATTGACTATCTTCTTTAAGTTCAGATGTATTGTGTTTTCTGGCATGATATTACGCATCATGGTTGAAAAGAGTGGTTATTTGATTCCCATATTCTTCCTGTATGGTTGAACTAGTCTGGCTATTTACCCTTAACCTATCTCATTGACAAGGCACTTCTGTTCACACACCTGCCACTCATTAGATTTTTTTTTTTATTTTACATCGGACAGCATAATCTCTAGCTATGAGAAAAGCCATGAGATCAGCAGTTTCTGAAATACTCATACCGACCCATCTAGCATCAACAGCTAAGATCCATCACAATCACTGAGATCACATTATCCCTATTGCGGACTTTAATCGTTAAAACTCAAGCGGCAAAAGTTAATGACAATTCTACTTTTTTTTTTTTTTTAAGTGCTTATATGGAAGCCTTGCCTGTGTGTGGTAACAGGGTGGCTTCTGACTTCAGACTGTGTATTTGGGTTATCACAGTTATCACTACTTTTATAAAAGGTAGGTTTTTACCACTACTTGAATATAGGAATGACATTGCAGATAAGTAGAACTAACAAAATGAGCATGTATTATTATTATTATTATTTTAAACACCCAAAACAACAATAAAAGCACTACAATTCAGTTCATCATATTGCCTTGTGCTGGGAATATAAATGTCACTCTATACTGTACTATCCTGAGTCCTATTTATTATAAAACAGCAAATCAACACATATGAATCTATAGGGAAATGTGTAATGATTGTTGGAACATCAAAGAATTGTTTAGGTTAAACTATAAAATGCTTCTAAGTTCTAAGACAGTCATTGCAAACTGGATTACCTTGTGTTTTAAAGAATCTTTGATCTGTGAAGTAGGAATAAAAGATATAGCTTTGGCTCATATCCTAAATGAGATTCCTTACATCTGATCAGCTTAGAATTTCACAGCAATAGAATAACAATAGAAACAATACAAGGAAGTAGTTTTGACTGTGTTCCCATTTCAGGTCACAAGCAACATGAATAACTAGATTAGAATTAATGGATTCCTCTCAAAGATTCCACTAAACAAAATCTGGGTGCTAATGTGTATTATGATATAGATAGTATAGTGATAGATCCTATGGATAAATTTAACTTTAACATGATTTTCCATGTACTGAGGGGGAAGTAATTTTTACTTAAATGTATTTAACTTAGAAACTGAGCTTCTTGCATATGAAATACAACAGTCAAACACTTTACAGGGCCATCATAATATGTATGGTAGATATGGTAGACCTGTTCAAAAAAGCTGAATTTAAAAGAAGTTGCATAAATTTCCCATTTTTGCTAAATCCGTTATACTGGTGCCCAGAAAATGGTAGCATAGCCACCTACAGGATATATTTATATATATCTTTTTTCTAATTATATCACTTTCTAGCCTTTTAGGGCAAATCTATATGTAATTTTCCAGGTGTTATCCTTTATTCCCCCACAAATACAACTCAAAGTTATGCGGAGTCAACTGTAGGTCAACTGGGGCTCCTGTACTCCTATCATAAACCATGTAATTTCTTCAAAATGTCCAATGGAATCACATACCTATCTGATATCTCATTGTTCATGCTGAATGTTTCTTAAAGTCTTCAGCTGTTTGTGTCATCAAAAGACAAGACATCATAAAGTGCCTCAGGTGTTGCGCCACCACAAGCTAACCAATCTCTGGAACTTTGGATGGACTATTATTCCAAAAGTTGTTCCCACAAGTGATATTTTGATAATAGATAATAGTGGTAGAGAGTACTTTCTAACTTGTTCTTCCCAAATCTCTCATAGGTGTGCAATTGGGTTGAAATCTAGTAACGGCAAGACCTTAACACATGACTTGCATAATTTACATACTCATTAAACTATTCAATGGACACTCAAGACCTGTGAATGGGGACATTTTCACCATAAAATAGACCACTCCATTAGAATAGGAATTTTTCTTCAGAGGATGAAGAAAAATGGATTTGAAGTCTTCCCTTCAAGATGAAAAAGTGGGTCTTAACTATCTAAAACCATTTTCAAAATTATTTTGTTAATAACCTTCCTGGCCATTCATTTATTCATTAGGTATTTGTTTTATGAGTCTTGCATGTATTCAACCTACAAAGGCAGAGGCTGCTAATTTTAGTATAAAATAAGTCAAATCCCTATGTCTTTTTTTGAAAATTTGTGACCTAGCCTGTGAAAACCTTTACTGTTATAAATATAATATAAATAAATAAATAAATTTTTTTTTTTATTTGGGAGGTGGGTGGCTGCTAATATCAGCTTTTATGTCATACTGTGGATGTATCAAAGACAAGTGCAATGCAACAGTAGGCAGCGTCATCATCTATTTTATGGTGCACTGTGCTGTAACAGTAAGCAGAATCATCATCAAATATTATGTCATAATGTGAGCGCATCACAGGCATTACATTAGAGCAGCAGGAGGAGCAGCACCGAGTTGACCCGAATTTGCAGGCAATGATAGGACGCAGCAATCAAGACCTGCACACGAGTGAAGCCAGTGAAGTTGTTTGTCCTCATGATGTGATGTAACTGAATATAAACCCATTTAACCATGTCAGTGGCAGGGAGCAGTGGTGTGCTCAGTTTATTAGTCTAATTACAAAATTTGATTTGTCTGTTGGTGCACAATAAATAGCCACAACATTACTGGTCTACCCTGATGTCAAATGAGGAATGGTTTACTAATGAACTGCACTAGGCACTTCATCTGGGCCACATATCACTGAGGAATGACAGCGATTAATTAATTTGAATCTGACTCCCATTATGCAGCTATAACTCAACTCTGATGAGACTGTTTGTTTATAACTGGGTCTCTGTTTGTATGAAAAACAATCATGCAATTTTTGGCTCACAATACAAATCCTGTTAACATTTTTAATATATACGCTTACCTCTGGGCACCTTTTGTCCCACATTATACTGTACTTATTATCTTTACATTATTTGATATATTATTATATTATTATAGTTTATTTTTTAAACATACTGTTGTATTATAGTTATTTAAATTGAAATGCTCACAACATATCTATTTTTTTCATTACATTTCATTACATATTCATTACATTTGCAAACAGATCGATCAGATTTGTGATTTGAACCCGGGGCTTATAGCAAGGGTTAAAGTTGTCACCCAGTGATTCCATATGGCTGTGCCATTATGTTAACAAAGATAAATTTGGCTTACTACATGAGAAACCTGCTGAATTATTGTGCTGAGAGTTCTTTGTGAATTTAGTGGCACAGTGACCCTAATGTGGATGCTGGGTGGACGAAAACATAGAAATTGAACAGCACAACACTGCACTTCCTGACAAGGAGAGCGAGTGATGCAATGCCATGCTGTAGTGGAAGAAAACCTAGAGGAATTCTCATTTACCGTTTGGTCATTACATGAGAATGTCTTGGTCCAAATAGACAGTGCATTGTTTATTAATTTGAATACAAGGTAGAATTTTACACTTGCTTTGTTCAATATGTAATATACTGTAGGTACTAACAGTATTAATGTCTGTTGTATATAATTCATCTAAAAGCAGGTTTGCACTTAATATCAGTATTAATTGTCTTCATCTGTCCCTGAAGGCTATTGAAACTTCTCTTTATATTAGCACGCAGTTGATCTGCACATGCAAGCTTGGCACAGGTTTTACACTGGATACCCTTCCTGCCGCAACTCTCCATTTTATTCAGACTTGGGACTGGCACTACATTCAGTGGCTGGGGTTTGGGCACAGGTTGGGAATCGAAACCCGGGCCTTCCGCATGGCAGACAAGACACCTACCACTGAACTACCAGTGCCCTTAATACTGATTAGAAGGTACCAGGTTCAAATCCTAGTCCATCCAAGTTGCCACTTAACCCTCAGTTGCTCAGATGTGTGATGAGATAAAATGTAAGTCGCCCTGAATAAAGGAGTCTGCCAATTGCTTTAAATGTAAAAACCACCAATAGGCATATGTTTATACTCTTGTTGCTGATTCATATAAATATTTTACTTTCTAAATATTGATCAATTATTTAATTATTTGCTGTATGTTTCCAGACACTCAGGCTAGGATGAAGGCAACAAAAATTCTTATGACCTGTTTATTTTAATTTCTGTTAATGAAGGCTTTTGGGAGGGTCAATCACAATCCCGGCAATCACCCTGACAATAGCAAGTAATGGTGGTCAAAACAAAACCAAAGTTTTCCCTTTCCGAAATGCAGTAAAAATATTGTAAGCAAACTTTTTCACTAGGATTTTTTATATTATATGTTCTACAGAATAAAAACAATTCAACATGTGTAGCTAGTCGGAAGGTCATGACTTCGACATCGTAGCCACTGCTGGGCCCTTGAGAAAGGCCCTCAAACCTACTGATCAAAAGGTCATGAGTTTAAACACAGCACTGCCAAGCTGCCGTTGCTGAACCCATGAGCAAAGCCCTTAACCCTGAGCTGCTCACTTGTATAAATGAAATCAAATCTAAGTTGCACTGAATAAAAGCATCTGCCAAATCCCATAAATGTAAGAGTACAGAGACAACATTCAACTACATACTCCAAAGATTTTTTTTGTAACGTGCCAAACTAGGAACTATGTCTCTCTACTTCCATTTTCTTGAGAATAAAGGTTTTGTTTAATATTTCTAAATTAACTACAGTTTTCTACGGTCCTCTAATGCAGTTTTTTTTTCTTTCTTTTTTTTGTTGCAATTTTTTGTTTATTAGAGCTTGCCATTTTACAAGACCATACAAGTCTAATCATAATCGAAAGCTCCTACATTCCAAATATTTGCTAGAGTTAGTAAAGATTAAAGAAATGCATTTTATTTATAACCACAGGCCCTTCTAATTATAAAACTAATTTAATGAACATCCTCTGAACATTTTCCAGCTACTCCTACTACTGATTACCTAAAAGTATGCATTATAATAATTATTAGTATCATAGTCTATTCTTTATTATATCTTCAATCAAACATTTTTGTAAAATAATGGCAGTTTGTAGCTATACTCTGTGCTTTTGGTAAGTAAACTGTATATGTAAACACTTTATGTAGTTTATTTTTCCATTCCTGATCCACAGACCAGTGTAGAGTACTTGCTCCAAATTGTCAGTCAGCCCCACAAACCATGACCCAGGATGCACAAATAACTTTCCATTTTAAATATCCGATATAAAAACTCAAGTCCCAAGTCCTAATGTAATGTGTGCTTTTTTTTTTAGAATCTGAAAAACCTTCACTGAGAGAAGGTTGGCCTTGTCTTTCTGTCTAATGTTGAATGATTGAGACTTGAATTAAATCTGTTCAGTTTTAATGAACTAGACAAAGGCTAATAATGGTAAGAACTTTATAATAAATGTAATAGTCTGGATACTTGCCAACTGTGATTTTCTTCATGCTGCTTGACAGACTCCTAGGGTTTGCAGGATTCCACTTGGAAAACCACTATTGTGTACCACTATTCTCTCTTTCTTTTTTCTTCATTCCAGCAGATCAAATCAGTTTCCCACACATTGCCCACTTAGTTTCCTCTAACACCTAGTACAAAAATAACCATTGGTTTTTCTACTTTATTAATCAGAGCAGACCCACCTTAAGCCCAAATCCATGCGCATTTACTCCTAACAACCCACATGATTTGTGTGTATATCCTTGTGAGTCATAACCAGTTTTAGAAAGGTTATAATTTGGTGGGTTGATTTTTTATTTGTATTTTTTCTTTGCATTTTTCTAGATGGTTTGGGGTGGAGGGAAACAAAAATCATGTTTGAAAACCTGAACTGATAGGAGATTGTAGATAGAAGCTTTTCACAAACGACAACAAGAGATCAGAATTGAACTGTAGACCCGAGCACATCTGTGCTACCCAAATGGAATAGTCCTGTATAAATGTTTGTAGCCTCTATACAGTCTAGGTTTTTGAACGGAAAGCAAATAAAATGTAAAAATCTATGAGCAGGTGCAGGAGACTGTATATTACAACTGAGAGGATCCCGAAGATGCATTTACTACTAACAAATTCAAACACTGACACAGCATTAAGACAACTAATTTATTACACTTAAAGTATTTAGACAGTAATAATACATTTGGTTACGAAATTACATCTGGAATGTTTCTGCATTTCTCAGGAGGCACTCCTTCCTAAAAAAGAAACAAAACAATTAAACGCTCTCTTAATGCTTATTCAAATATCAAAAGAAAAACGTGATATTATACCGTGATATTATACTTAATCATACTACTAAAAACCAGTTTAACAGCACTCCCAGTACTCCACTATGTACACACTCTCATTTAGTTTAATAGATTTAATTTATCTCATTTTAGTCCCAATAAAAAATAAAAATAAAAAAACTGTTTTTTTTAATTATTTGGATTTGTTATTTAAAATTATAACAATTTTGATTATTTGAATCATGTATGATGGTAAAATAATCCAATCCGATATTCAGTAATCCTGAATATCTACAAAGATCATACATTTCTCAGTTTCCATTTGTAATATAGCCCTAAAGAGTGAATACTGAAAATACTTACGCTTCTTGCTTGAATATATAATGTGATATCCTGTCATTTTCAAGACCCTGTGGACACTCGTTGAAATCCTGGATACCAAGTGTCTTCATTGCTGCAAAGATTCACATTACACTTAATTCAACATGTCTATAAGCCCTATCTTTGTTTGCTTATTTATGCATTTACCCACTCACTCCTCATCTATACCGCTTTATCCTTATACAGGATAAAGGAGGATGCTGGAGCCTATCCAAGGAAACTTAGGGCATGAGGCGGGGTACAAATCTATTGCATATACACACACACAAACACTCTCTCATGCTCATTCACACACTACAGCAAATTTGGGAATGCCAATTAGCCAAAATCTGCATGTTTGTTAGTACTGTTGGAAGAAACCCACCAAAGACAGGGAAAACATGTAAACTCCATGCAACACAGACCCTTTTTATTTATTTATTTAATTAATGCAAAAAAATATATATATCACACAATGTGATACTCTTACCCTCTCTATATTGATTGTAAGAGATGAATCCTTGATTTGTAGGATCTAGGATACTACACACTGCATCCAGATTGGAATCATCAAACAAACATGGACTATCGGCTGTCTGCAGTTTGGATGCTTGAATTTGCTCAAGTTGGGAAATCAGAAATTCCCGTGGATGCTCTAAAACACACACACACACACACACACACACACAGGATAATGGTTATATTGACAGGTGAGTTATATAGATATCCAATAGTGAAAACAATCATGCAAGCTACATGAAGGAAGACATTGTGCTTTTTTTCCGTTCACACATCTTTATCCGGATATCCTGATTCGTCTGTAATTAACATTTCCCAAGACTACAAGAGTGCTTTTTAGACACTGGGCTTTTTTAAGTCCATAAATTAATTTTTTCAAACATATTAGAGTAAATATACAGCTAGTAAAAGCTTCATCTAGCTTCTTCCAAATGCGACACATAAAAAAGTCGAAAAGTGTATCACCTGGTCTGTAGTAAAAGAGCATGTTCGTTAAGTTGTTCATTAGCGCTAAGATTTTGTGGTTTTCGAGGTATTTCGCTGCTTCTTGTTCCCGCGGTGTTGACATCATCGCGCACTCAGGCCTCCTCGTCCACAGTATTTGGCGTGGTTGCTATGACACCGGGTGCAGCGCGCGCTCAAGTCAGCAGTGCACATGTGCTCGCCCTTTTTTTTTTTTTTTTACCGTAATGTCTAGGAAGCGACCCCAAAAAACATTTGCAGCGGAAAGTAGAAACAACAATAGGTTTCCACGTCAACTTTTTCCAGTTTCTTTGGTGTCCCAGAAAGACTGTGTGACCTGAATAATCCGGGAGTTTGTTTTTCCCTAATGTACAAGTTACATATAAAGACGTATAAGCAGCATGAATCTGACAACTACAGATTTACGCCTTTGCCTTGTAAAATGAATAAAGTTCGTCGACGGGACACTGAATGTTGAATTGAATTGAATTGAATGTTGTTGATGGGCCAAATTTCTTTTTAGGGCAAATGAGGAACAAAAGCATTATGTACCATGTAAACTATCACAGTGGTGATTGTTAGAATGATATTTACAGATATAGTAATACTAATAAACCATGAAAAGTACAAATAATAATGATATAATGACAAGAGCATGAGTGACTCATTGCAACTTTTTGAATCACGTGAAACCTCTCTGTGACAGATTTGCCCAGTTTTGCGCAGAATTTCATGTTCATATTTTTTACTTGCTGTGCATGGTGGAATAGGAGTGGTCAGAATAGCACCAGCTGCACAGCTCCGGATGTACACAGGATGATGTCTTTTGGCACACTTACTTATGAAAGTCAGTGCTCCTTGTGACTGTGTGTGCAGCTGTGTGCTGCCATCTGTTGGCGTGTTATAAAACTAGTCTCAAAACTTTTTGATCCAAAAACTCTTATTTTTAGGAAAAGTGTGTTCAGTGGTGAATTATATTTGGTTAAGTAAATTAACTTTATTATAAGTTGCATAAAAATAGTAATAAAAAAAAGAAAGAAAAAAAGAAAAGAAAAATAGTATGATTCGGTAATTACATACTGTACGTAACCACAGGGAATGAGAGAGTTTATTATACGCTTGTCCCAACTCTGTACTCTATCCAGACCTTTGGTTTATACATGTTTTAATGGTTACTGACCATAGGTTTATCACGTTTATTTACTCATTTTTTAATGATGTGTTTCACATTAATAATTATTTTAATTTAAAACATAGGGATGGGTTTAAGAAACAATAAGGGAACATTTCTACTTAAACAGTGATGTTGAGGGGGTTACCAGGGTACCGCTTTTCCATCTGTATTTAAATTATGTACTTTTTCTGTTCATCATTTAAGGTAAGATCCGTCTAAGATTTACTTTCAGATTAGAATTACAAGAGAGCATGCTGATACTTTAGTGACTTTTTGTAACTCTTTTTTTTTTTTTTTGCTCCACCTGCCTAACCGCGTTTACGTGACGTAATAAGTAAGCGACAAAATACTTCACGCGACCCCGCCCTACAGTTTCTTTTGCGCGTGCGTAAAGCAAGGAGTCCTTGGTTTCGCTGGCGGCTGTAGGTGAATCGCACAGTATCGGACGCTGTCAAAATGCAGACCTGGAACCAGCTTTATCGGACCCTGGCAACGGTAACCTGCGTGTCTATCTATATAACCGTGGTATTGTTCCAGTGAACGTGTATACTGCGTTTTAGAGACGGAAAGCAACTGTGTGTCTCTTCGTCGTCCAAATTGTCCCCGGTCCAGGCCCTGTTAGCTGAGTAGCTTCACAAATCAAATTCGGAGTTTACTGAGTTTCTGACTAATGCAGCTGGAGTGTGGTGTATATCTAAAAATGGCTGCGTTGCTTATGCACCAGGCGAAAAAAAGTAGTTTTTAGCCTTTAAAAAAATTATTAGCCAGTAAATGTTATATCTCGCTTGGAGCATTGAAAGCTAGCTACTTTGTGTATTCACGGTCAAAGCAGTCTTTACTATCCCATTAAGCATATTCATTAATATTGAGCTCAAGTGTACAAGGTTGCTTAGTTTTAGGTGGATTTGCTTTAACATGACTAGTTAGCACAGCCAGTTTCTTTAAATGCAGCCACCAACTGAAAACTTTTCCAAGACATTCTTTTTTGCATATGATGACTTATGGCGTTATTGTTGTTATAGTTGTTTGGTAAAATCCACTCAGCAGGTTAATACAATATTTTACTTGTCTCTTCGTGGTTTATTAATTGACTATATGTTAAATTCCATACAGCGAGGTCAACATCTGCCTTGCAAACTTCATGGAGTCACAGCATTATCCCTGAGAACATATTCGGACAAAGCAGCAAGTAAGACCACTGAATTGCTTTAGATGTCCAGTGTTACTATTTTCAGGAAACTTTGTTCATTTACCTCTACTGAAAGACACTTCAGCTAATGTGCACTGCTTTCTCCTAGTTGATGCTGATGTCACAGTGGTGGGCTCTGGACCTGGAGGGTATGTTGCTGCCATCAAAGCTGCTCAGCTTGGTTTCAAGGTCAGGCAACACCCATTGTTTATGGTGATAAAATGATTTTTTTTTTTTTTAAAGAACAATTTTAAGAGAAGATTGCTCTCTTTTGCAGACAGTGTGTGTGGAAAAGAATGCCACCCTTGGAGGCACCTGCTTAAATGTGGGTTGCATCCCATCAAAGGTATTGTTCTACTTTTTTTATGCTTACAGAGTGGACCAGCCTTAACAAACATTGTTGTATTTACAGCCATTTCCTGATAATTGTGTTGTATTTTCAAGGCCCTGTTAAACAACTCTTATCTCTATCACTTGGCACATGGGAAGGATTTTGAAAGCAGAGGAATTGAAAGTAAGTACAGTCTCACACTTTTGCTGAAGGTACTGTTATAATACTGACATCATCTTTGCAACCTTGCAAGGTTTCCTCGTGCTTCTTTTTAAATTTTGAAAAGCATTACATGGGACAATAATTTAAGACTTAATTTGCTTCAAATAGGAAAGCTGCTAATCATGTTCTATAATTATAATTATTTTGATGGGCCTAATTAAAGCAGGAAAATTAAAATTATTTATAATATTTATTGGTGACTGTGTGTGTGTGTGTGCGCGCGCGTGTGTACTGTACATATGTAGTGTTACGAAATTATAATATACTGTACTTATTAGTACTGCACATATAATACAATATTAAGCTATATCCCTTAAATTGAAATCTAAATATTTTGAAAGCTGCGGTCAGTTTATAGTTTTAATTGTTCTGTTGTAAAATGTCGCCCAGAGTGGCGCAGTGGTACTCGCCCTATCATCTGGAGATCGCTAGGTCGAGTCCCGGGTGATGCTGTAACCTCTCACAGCCGGAGGTCTAGAGAGAGCTGATTGGCCGAGCTCTCTTATAAGGGAGGGATGAGAGGTACTTAGTGCTCCCACATTAATCACGGCTCTACAGCCAATCAGGGCATCTGTGAGCTGACGCAAGCAGAAGGAGCGGATAGCGGAGAAAACATGTGATAGTCTTCAGCTCTCTCGGCTGAGTGGTAGTAGCAGCCTTAATGTGGGAGCCCCCTAGTGACGGGGAGGAATTGCACACGACATAAAATCGGAGGAAAAAAAAAAAAAAGAATGTAGCCCATCACAATGGATACACAATGGCTTTCCTATCTGATGAATAGTTCTAAAAAATTTCCATTGTTGTGTTCATCTGTTCTTATTGTTCAGCATTAATTTACCAGCTGTAACTATTGATTCCAGTTGCTTTGATGCATAATTTCCATAGAGCTTATATCCTGATGATCCTGATTGCTCACCATACTCATCACTTACTACTCCTCAGTATAGTTCTCTATATATGGCTCTGCTTATGCATTTAAATCTTTTAGCTACATTACTTTAAAGCATGATGACTTGATCACTTAATCAACCTCAGGCATTCCTATCATTCTCGTGAATATTGGCGCAGTACCATATGTTTTAAACTGACAATTCTAACTATTGTTTTCATTTTCAAAAATAAAAATTCCCTATTGTTTTGAACGCATGTTAGTTATTCATCAGTGTTGTGTCTTTATCCCGGTGTATTTTAAGATGGACAGTACTGTGCAAAAGTCTTCAGCTTCCACTCAGTTCTTCATATTTTTCATCCAAACTATTCTTTCTTATATTTCTAATACAGTCTCGAGTCATAGTTCTCCAGGATTCCTCATGGATTTTTTTTTCCCCCAGTTACATTTTCAGTCCAGTCCCTGTACCTGACCAGTTTCAGAGGATTATATTTTGTTTGTTAAGCCACACAGTGATCTATGAATCATTCACTCCTCATCTATACCGCTTAAACCTGTATTCAGGGTCACGGGTGCCTGGAGCCTATCCCAGGAGACTTGGGGCACATGGCAGGGTACACCCTGGACAGGGTGCCAATCCATCGCAGGGCACAATCTATGAATCAATCAAGTATAAAAAAACTTAAGCATAAACCAGTAAGAAACAGGCACAGATGATCAGGTCAGTGATTAGTATATTGGTGATGCTGAATGCTGATTTATGAGAGAGGAAATGAGGTTACTGCTGAGGTTGTTACATAGACAACAAATATGTTTTAATTTTATTTTTATTCATTTTGCAGACTGTCAAAGTAAGACATTTTCTTACAATTTCCTTAATTTAACTGACATCATTTAATTTAGTTTAATATGAAAAAATGAGGAGTGGTATATTTCATGTCTCGATTCAGTTCAATTAAAAAATATTTATTTACCCCCATGGGGCAGTTTAAGCACCCAGAGTTGCAAATACAAAATAAAATAACTTAAATAACATACAACTGTTTGAATGATCAATTGAAACTCCTGCCTGTGTCACAATGCAAATAAATCTGTTTAATTTCATTATTATTGTTTTTTAGTCCAAGGGATTTCGCTAAACTTGGAGAAGATGATGGCACAGAAGAGCGGTGCTGTCAAAGCCTTGACAGGAGGCATTGCACACTTATTTAAACAGAATAAGGTATGTTTATGAACATACAGTTCTTCTAGTGAAGCAAACATTGAGTGACAAACACAATAAGTGAATCACAAAAAGGACCAACACAATGAGTTTAATTCTTCTACAGGTTACACATGTCAATGGGTTTGGAACTGTCACTGGAAAAAATCAGGTCACTGCTAAGACAACTGATGGCGGTGAGCAAGTCATTAACACCAAAAACATCCTCATAGCTACAGGATCAGAGGTCACCCCATTCCCAGGCATTGAGGTATGTTATTACACATTTACATATTTTAATAGCTGCATATTTTCACAAGGCTCTAATAAAGACACAATATAAATATTTAACTATTTGCTTTTAAAAGTGATTTCAGTTTGGTTTTAACTTTCAACCAGATTGATGAAGACACTATAGTATCCTCTACTGGGGCTTTGTCCCTTAAGAAGGTCCCTGAGGAGCTGATTGTTATCGGAGCTGGAGTTATTGGAGTGGAGCTGGTGAGCAGATAAGAATCTGTCCCTACAGATAGATAGGTACTATATTGATTATGGATTTCACCACATTGTATATTTTGTACATTTTAGGGTTCAGTATGGCATAGGCTGGGCTCCAAAGTGACAGCAGTTGAATTCCTGGGCCATGTTGGTGGGTTGGGCATCGATATGGAGATCTCCAAGAATTTCCAACGTATCCTCCAGAAACAGGGCATGAAGTTAAAGCTGAGTACCAAAGTCTTGGGTGCCACCAGGAGATCTGATGGCAAGATTGATGTTTCGTAAGTTTAAACTTAAACTGTTTTGTAGTCTGTCTTACAGTAGGCAAAAATAGTTAATCGTTTTATGTTAATTAAGCAGATGCATGCTAATGTTTGCAGATTTTTATACAGAAGCCCCATGATTAATGTCCTTGTGTTTCATTTATTGTAATCCCTGGTGTACAATTAAATCCGTAATAAGAAGGTCAGATGTAACTGACGAAGAAAATCTGCGATGTTATGAGAGAGAATGTTTGAAAGGAGCCAGACTCACAAGGAACCCACTCTAAATAGCGGAACTGTAAATGTTTACAGTGTTCTGTTGAAAGCATAAAGGTAAAAGATAGTAAATGTGGTGTAGGGGTCTACTGGAGGAGCTATGAATTTCCCGTAACCACAAGCCTTGACTATCCTACATTTGTTATTCCAGATTTATAATACAGGGCTTTACTAAATTAAGTGATATATTTTTATTTGTCTTGTCTAAAATCCTGTGTTGTCAAAGTAGAACTGAGTAGAAATTTAACAACTACTCCAGGGATACTCTGGGATGACGGGCTTTATAATCACAGCTAGAGTTTTTAGTGTTCATTAGTCATAAAGAAAACAATATTGTGGCTACACAGTAGAGTTGTTCTCTCGGTACTCCGCTATCCCTTCACAATCCAAAGACATGCAGGATAGGCTAATTTGTGGTGTGTAATTTCCATTGTATCCTGTGTCCTGTATCCGCCACCCCCCCCCCCCCCCCCCCTGCTCTGACCCCAGCTTCCTAACTGGAATATGTGAAAAACAATATACAAATAATTGAATCTTGATCTTAATTTGGGGTTGTAGTTGCCTGTAGTTTGAGTGTGTATGTAAATGTGTGAGTGATTGTGCCCTGCAATGGATTTGCACCTTGTCCAGGGTGTACCCCATCTGGTGCACAGTGTCTCCTTGGATTGGCTTCAGGTCTCAAGCAACCTTATACTGTATAATAGTAATAGAGAATAAGTGTGTGAGCTTGAGTTTCTTTATCAAGGTTAAAGGGCTCTTTACCTGCTTTAATTATCTAAATTAAATATTATATATTACTGGGGAAAGTATAACAGTGGGGGGAAAAATTGATGCATTGATGGCTGTATTTTGTGTTTTCAGAGTGGAGGCTGCAGCTGGAGGAAAGAACGAGACACTCACTTGTGATGTGCTTCTGGTGTGTATTGGCCGTCGCCCTTACACACATGATCTCGGTCTTGAGAATGTTGGTATTGAGCTGGACAACCGTGGCAGGATACCCATCAACAACCGGTTCCAGACCAAAGTGCCCAGGTACTACAAGTTTAAGGGAAATTAATTCATTTTGTTTGTAGCTAAAACAATACTGACTTATTTGCTGCTGGAATATGGGAATAGGAAGTCAAAATTCTCTAGAACAGTCAGACCTTATAAAGACAGGATACAAGGTGATATCAAAAATTTTCGAGACTAGTTTTGCAACATGCCAACAGATGGCAGCACAAGTACAGTCACTGGCACCACCGACCTTCATAAGTCAGTGTGTCAAAAGACATCGTCCTGTGTACATCAGGACCTGTGCAACTGGTGCTATGCAGACCCTGTGCGTTACCACGTCATGTCATTCCATCCTGGACAGCAAGTTAGAACACAGAGCGAACGTGAAATTCTGAATGAAACTCTGCAAATCTGCCAGAGAGACATTTGACATGATTCGGTAAGTTTAAAGCGATGCTGCAATGAGTCGTTCAAGGTGTTCATGAGTGGCATGAGCGCTTCAAGAGCAGAAGAACATCAGTGGAAGACAACAAAAGATCAGGAGAACTTCGTGAGGTCAACCCCCAAAAATGTCGAAACCATTTGGGAAATTGTGCATGATCGCTGAAGAACAATCCTGAACATTGCTGCCATTGTCAGGCGTTATGCAGAACACTCCAGGCAGTCCTCACGTGTGATTGGAAAGTCCCCAGGCTGCTGACCCAGGAGCAGAACACTGCATGAAAATCTTCCAAGAACTCCATCAGTGTGGCTTCATGTCGAGGATCATTACCCGGGTGTAAGGGTACGACCCTGATATGAAACAACAGTCTTTACAGTGGAATAGCCCATAATCTCCATGACTGGAAAAAGGTTCTTCAGGTCTGCAGCTCAACCAAGTGCATGCTCACTGCTCTGTTTCGACATGCGATGCATGGTGCGTCGAGAATTCAACCCCAGGGACCAGACCACCAATAGCAAATTCTATTGCCAGATTTTGGGGCTTTCTGGATTTATTTGCAGACATTATGATTAAAATCACCCAGCAGCTTCAGGTAATGTACATATCAAGTATCAGAGAGGGGAACAAAAGTACTGGCATGATTGTTGGTGCCAGACAGGATGGTTTAATTCCATCTCTACTTCTGATAACCTGAGATTTTCTTGCATAGTAGTCTGTAGAGTTACGCAGATTGGCGCAAAAATAAATAAAACCTTAATTGAGCAGCAGACGCCTTGTTGATGAGAAAGATTAGAAAAGAATGACCAGAATGGTCTGAGCTGACAGGAAATATTTACTAATCCAGACAACCACTCACACAGTTGTGGTGAGCTCAAAAGCATCTCGGAATACACAACACATTGAACCTTTTTTGGATGTGGATGGGCTGCAACAACAAAAACAACAGAAGAGCATTTTGGTTGCCACACGTGTCACTCAAGAACAATCATAGGCTCATCAAAACTGGACCATTAAAGACTATTGTAGTCTGGTCTGAAAACGGTCAACTTCAGTCATTAACATGAATCCATTAACCAACCAACCTTGTGTTAATAGTCCAGCCTGGTGGAGGTGGTGTGGTTCTGTGCTATTTCATCATACACAGATAACTTAGAAGGTCACTGAAAACAAGTATTTTAACTTTTCTTTACATTGTTTTTGTCCTTCATCCGTATGAACCATCTGAAGGTCTCATTTTCAACAGGCAGCAGGTGAATTTCTTTTTAGAATTTAAATGGAATTATCATTTTAGCCACCAGATGAACTGGTTAGATTTTGTAATTCATCCAAACAGGGTCAAGGTCACGACAAACTGTGCAAATCGTTAAGAAGAACTAGATTTGATGGCAGAAGATGCATCCCAGTTCAGTTTTGCTTGTCTATCTGAAAACTTGAGTTGTATAAATTTACTGTGCACAAGCATGGGTGGTCCTCTGATTATTACAGTTGTTTGATTTATTCGATTATGCAGTTTAATTGATCTTTTCTTAGTAAATTTTTATTTCTAAATCTATTGACACAAGAATTATTTATGCTAACTTTCACATTTTTTAATGGTCCAAGATAAAGTCTAAAAATCTAAATAGTTCTCTAAATAGTTATTTTTTGAGTTTACCGTGGTTGGTTCAATACCTCCACCTGCTGGACTGGAATGTGGAGCAGGAGAAAATGATTAAATGTCATGTCTCATACAAAACGATAATCAACAACACAGTATGTGTACAGCATTTAAATGTTTGTCATATGCATTTAGTAGTTTTGAATACTTTAACACATGAAATAAATATAACTGCTTAAGACAAATCATACAAACTTTGATGCTAACAAATCAAAAATCACAATGCCTAAAAATCATACTTTTCTTAATGCAGTATTTATGCCATTGGTGACGTGGTTGCTGGTCCCATGCTGGCACACAAAGCAGAGGACGAAGGCATAATATGTGTTGAGGGAATGGCAGGAGGAGCAGTTCACATTGACTACAACTGTGTTCCTTCTGTCATCTACACACATCCTGAAGTGGCATGGGTTGGCAAGAATGAGGAGCAGCTTAAGGAAGAAGTAAGATGTTTTTGTTAACTCAATTCCGTGAGTTTTTCAGCCCCTGGCATTTTAAAACTTACTTTGCCTCCTTGAACGCGTTTCTTCAGGGTGTCCCATACAAAATTGGCAAATTCCCCTTCGCTGCTAACAGCAGAGCAAAGACTAATGCTGATACAGACGGCCTGGTGAAGATCCTGAGTCACAAGGAGACAGACAGAATGCTGGGAGCTCACATCCTTGGATCGGTAAGTTAAACTAGAATAATTTCTCTGATTTTCATACTAGTTTTAATAAGCGTTCACACACCGTAATCTGTTTGTAGTGTCTGAAACAAAGAGAGATTGATTTTTTTTTTTTTTTGCTATTTGGTTTGGTTTACTTTACTGTCACACTGGACTAATCAATTAAAAAGAAATGAAGCATTATCTGGGGGTTGTGTACTTATAAAGTAAACAAACTTTTCCACATGTGCATAGAAACCAAAGTTCTCAATTACAAGTTAATTACGAGGATGAGTCAAAAATGATCCGCACTCCAGTTATCTTAAAACTTCTGTTGGTCGGACTTTATCAGCGTTTTTCATTCAAGGCTCCTGTCTCCCCAGTCCCTGATGTGATCGTGTTGCATCAGTTCATTTGTAACTGCAGTGTGAATAAAAATAGATGCCCCACCTGTGATTTGCACAAAAGAAGAGTAGCATATAGTGATTCTTTTTTTTTTTTTTATGGTCTAAGGATGTACCCGATGTCGAAACAATAATACTACTCTGATACTCTGGACTCTGGATTCATCACTTTGAGCCTGAGAATTAAACGGCAGAGTACGGAATTGAAACATCCTCAGTCGCTGACCAAAAAAAGTTCAAAAGTCAACCATCAGCTGGAAAATTGATGCTTTCAGTTTGCTGGTATTCTCAGGGGCCAGTATTGGAACATTATCAGGAAAAAGATTCAACAATCAACAGTGCTCGTTATTAGCGTGTAGCTTATAAAGAGCTGACGCGGATTAAACGCAGAGGACTAATATCTAAGGGCAATGAGCATCTGCACTCTTCTGCCCACACTGTCGACACACTGCAAAAAGCATAAAAAAATTTAATAATCTAAAAATCATATATGATTATCTAAATTATCTGTGCTCCATTTCACTCTTTTTGTTTGTCAAGTAAGATATTCATATCACATTGAATTTCCAAGGTGCTGTAGCTCTGTCCTTTAGGTCACTTTGTCTTTCACAGTGTTTAGCAGCACATGTTTAGTTCACGTCTCCTGCAGATGATTTTGTCGGCATCAGCTGAAAGAGCATACTTTTTTATGCAGGGAGCTGGTGAGATGATCAATGAGGCTGCACTAGCAATGGAATATGGAGCATCGTGTGAGGATGTTGCGAGGGTCTGCCACGCTCACCCCGTGAGTATTACCAGAAACTCATCATTCATAAAATCATATTCTAAAGGAAAGCTGTCCTACACTGTCATTAAATATAATCATACCAGACAGCACTGATCATTAAGAGTGATCTTTTACTACTGAGTTATTGACTCAAACTTTTCTTTCTTTCCAGACTGTTTCCGAGGCCTTCAGAGAAGCCAACCTGGCTGCTTCGTTTGGAAAAGCTATTAATTTTTAAAGAACAAGTTAGATGTATCTAATTGTCCGCTTTATAACTGGTTTCAGTACAGCACACATTTGACATCCTGAACCCTCAGTTTTCAGGAGACGGCGCCACACAAATCTACAGTAAAACTGTATTCCAATTAATGTTATTTAAATGTCATAATAAAAGGGTTGGGTCTTATATTGGTCTGAAAGTGTGGAAGTCCAATGTGAGTAATCGTGGAATTAACACTCCTAAACCATGCAGGAGGCACAAAACGTCCTAAGGATGAAGTGGAACCGCTGAGAAATCGATTTTGGTAGAATTATGCATACATATGTGGAATTAAGGAAATGAGGCTTCTTTAGTACGAACCTTTCCTGTGATCATTTTCATAAAGTACAGTATACAGATGCAGTAATTAATTGTTGTGTGCTGATTTTGAGTTGGGAGTTTACTAACAGTATGGATGATGTTAAGATTTTAAGTCTTCTCATTCGGACTGTTATAGTAAGGCCCTTGAGCATGGACCTTAAGGCTCTCTGCACCAGAAGCAGTATACCATGGCTGACCCAGTGCTTTGACCTCAGCTCCTTCAAGGTCTGGTTTGAAAAGACTAATGTTCATTGTACTGCATATGTATAATGTCAATAAAGGATATCTTTCTAATTAGAGGTTAATAAAATGATGACAGTTATTGAGTTTAAAATGTTTTAGGAATGTCATATCACACTGAAATGAATGTTCATTTTGCAAAGGCCTACACTCCATCAGCTGCGATAAAACAAACTGGGCTTTATGACCACATGAATATATTACACTATGTAATTTCCCTGTAATCACGTGTGTTTGCACGTGAGATTTGAAATGAAGCAGGAAGGAAACACAGTTATTGGTTAATTTATAGTTTTTCTAACATGTTTTATAGATCATTTTATCTGTTTAATGCAGAGCCTCTTTTACTTTATATTTCTTAAGTAAATGCCACAAATGTACTACATACCTAATGTATTATAACTAAACTTGTAAATGAACTTTTGTTTAGTGACGTGTTGAGGAATAGTGTTGTATGATTTAGACCTGCTGGTGGCACTAGAGGAGTGTTTGTATGGGGGTGAAGTGAAAGAACAAAAAAGTCTGGGTATTTATTTATTCAGACTTTGCAAAGTATCACATCAGTTTGGGGGTAAAAAAAAAAAAAGCCATTTGCAACCTTTTTTTCTTTTTTTAAAATGTTGATCGTCAGGAAATTCAGCAGCAGCCCATAAGTAACTAACTGTATTGTGATGTATTTATACAGATAAAAACTAAGCAATAAATAACAGAATTTTTCTTTGGTACAAGTAAATAATTTTTATTTGGCTACTGTATATAATAACTACCATCCAGAAAGGGGTGATTTTTAAATAGTTTTTGCTGAAATTTATTTCCAGGAAACAAGTTTTTAAAAAACATATAACAAACAATATGTATACATGTGTGTGTATATATATATATATATATATATATATATATATATATACCTCGATTAGCCATAACATTTAACATATAATATTGATTATTCATTGTAATGACACCTGTCAAGTAAGTGGGATATGTTGGGCAGGAAGTGGACAGTCAGTTCTTAAAATTCATGTTAGAAATCAGCCATTAAATTTAAATCACCTGTTTAATATTGTGTCTGCCACCAAAACAGCTCTGATACGTCAAGCCATGAACTCATCAAGCCCTCTGGAGGTGTCCTGTGGTATCAGATACCAGGACGTTAACAGCAGATCCCTTAAGTCCTCCATGGATCAGACTTGTTTGCTAGATTGAATTGGAATCTGGGGAATGTGGAGGACAGGTCAACCTCTTGAACTCATGGTCATCTGCCTGGGCAGAGGTAGCTCAGTGGTTAAAATGTTAGATTACTGATTGTAAAATAAGATGGACAGAGAGAAGGGTGTCTGCCAAAATGTAGATGTTCCTCAACCATCCCTGATCATTTACTCTAGTGGTGCAGGGCGCATTATTCTGCTGAAAGGGTTATGGCTGATCGATTTATGTTTTTATTTTTTGTTGTTTTATTTCCTTTGCAAATATGAGACTTTACTCTCTTGCACTAAATGCACTCTTCACTCACCTGTTAGTAAAAAGAAAAAATTGGAAGTACAATATTAAAGCACGTATACAGCTCTTATAAAGGTGTTCATAATACATCGTCATATACAGTGACATTCACAGTGATATAAGTAATTAAAGAAAAAGAAAGCGTAAGTTATTGAATGGTGGCTGAATGGTTGCAGAATTCAGAAATGCTCACCAAAGATTTGGTTTATTTGAATTATGGTCATTCACAAAATTTGGTACAAAATCTACAAAAAAGTAGAATTCTTTTTTTATTTGATTAAAACAATCATTTTATGGGTAGAGACCTTTGCAGTCATGTGGCCAAAGAGGTTGAACTTCACATTTATTACTTTTACGTATATTGTCATTTTAAATTCCACAATACATTCCACTTTATTGAATCAAGGCCATTTATACATGTTTTTGAATAATCAGTGATTGTCATTTTCTAGTCCTAATGGCTGTGGTATTAGAACAGACAGGTGCTGTATACAGTGGCTTTCTGGCTAATTTCCTGAAGTAACTCTTTCACAGCCTTTTCTAGATCCACTAGCTGGTTGGCTTTATCTTCCAGCGTCTTCTGGTTTTCATCGTAGGATTTTTCCAAATCTGTGGGCAAACGAGTTCATTAATATTTTAGCACTGTGGAACACAATAAACACAATAAAATGTGTATACACCTTTACGATCAAAAGTTCATCTTGAATTTCTTTAATGCCACATAATCACTCTATATTCTATATATGCACACACTCTATTCTAATAATGGCCTAACCTTTTTATTTATTTATTTAAATGAACTAAAAAGTATTAAAGGCATATACACTCGCAGGGTGAACCAGTTAAGCCAGTTATTTGGTACATTCTCACCAGTAACCTTATTGGAAACATCTGTACTCCTGCTTATTCATATAACTATCCGTTAATTTTCTGGCTGAAGTGAAATAAATTAAATGATAGAGATATAGATTATGAGCTTGACAAATCATATTCCCCTTGATGGGAATATTAACAGAACCTCTTGACCTACATTTCCATAATTATATCCATTGCACTGCTGTCTCGTCATTCCGGGTTACAGTTGCTAAATTATTATTCTCATTTTTTAATGACTGGAAGTACTCACAAATATAGTTTTTTTCCCTTCAATATAAAATCTCAAACAAAAATTTCTCCCATGAGAAATATATCTGTACCTTTGAGAAGCTGTAGTTTTTCACTAGCTTGCAGCAGCAGCTCTTTGGCTTCCTCTTGAAGCATCTCAGCTCTTTTCTTAGCATCTGCTACACCCTGAGCCTTTTCAGTGATGAGCCCCTCCACAGTTCCATACTTATCCTTCAGTTCTGTGTCCAGATCCTACACACACAAAGAGGAAACCACAGATTTTCTGTTTGGTCCAAGAACACTATAGGATTTCCCTGTAATTACAGTCACATGCAGGCTTCTTTTTTTCTTTCTTTCTTTCTTTTTTTTTTACACATCAGTTTATTACAAACTTGACCGTGTATAAAGGTACCTTTTTGATCTGCTCTGCCAGCTGAGTGGCACTGTCTGTGTCTTTCTCTGCCATTTCTACAGTGGTAGCAGTATTGAGGGCTTTTTCTTTCAAAAGAGCCACGTCCTTTTCCAGCTGGAGTAGCCTCTGGGTCGCGTTACTCAGCTTGAACTCTGAATCTGCCGTCTCTGACTCTACCTGCAATTGACAAGGGAAAGACAAGATCAAACCTAAGAGCTTTCATACATGCAAAAATTTAACAGCTCATGTATCACCCTAAACACAGCCCTGACTGGGGTGGATCCCACAAACGCATAAGGTAATCCAAAATTCCATCAATGTAAGAATGCATCTGACATGCAAATCTTTTTTCTCACAAATAACCAAATACTATATTAAATCATTGTTAAATATTAAAAGAAGGGTTGAATTCATTATTCGTCATTTGAATATCGAATCCCATCTATTTCCTCCCATGCAGCCCTTTAGTCCTGTTGCATTCTTTTATTCACGATTCACTATGAACATTACTTCCTCGCAGCTCTTTCAGCTCTGTACTGGTGGTAATAAGGTAATTGTTGTTAAATTGAGACATGTTTCACCTGACAATACGTTTTATGCACAGTGGTAAGTTAGGAAGACTAATAGTGACTCCCAAAATCCAATTCTATATCTGACACTTGAACTTAGTGGGTTGTGAGTAGAGATTGGGAAAGAATTATTCAGTTATGAATCGCAATTGTGCTATGATTCTTTTTCGTGATTTTTTTTCTCCGACTCGTATCGTATCTATTAGATTTATAATAAAGATGCACCGGTCGATCGGTTAATGACCGGAAGACTTTGGAGGCATTCCAGGTGAAAAAAGTCGCAGTTTTGTTATAATCCTACAGGTGGCCCCCCCTGAAATATCCTCACATTGGCATCATTGTGGTAGAAGTGAATTATTCCAAGACACCAAGATTACCTACAAATGATAATTATGGCGATATGTACTGCTCAGTAAAAATGTAGCTTTTTGCTTGATTTAATTGTAAGTTAAATGTTAAACAATTGTATTTGAAGTTTTAAGCATTTGCCTAAGATGCTTAAAATGTTTTTAAGCAAGAAAATATGTGTTACGGTTCAATTCAGTTGTGTAGCTGTTGAATAAAGCTAAAGAAAAAAATATATATTTTTCATGGAGGTTCACTGTCTTAATTAAAAAAGAAAATCTGAAAAATGTATATAGAATCTGGATATTTATAAAATCATAATACTTATAGAATCCCAATATTAATAATTAATAATATCATATCGAGGGGTCAATGGTGATTCCCATCCCTAGTTGTTAGTCTACATACTTTAGACCATATAGTGTAGAACAGAAATCAAGCAATTGGATTTTAATTAATCACATTTTAAACTTATAAAATAACTTCCAAGCATCTGTACAAAACCTATAAAAAGTTTGTGTGAGATTATAGCTTTACTCACTGGATTTTCCTTATAGGATGTTTGTGTCATAATATTTATTTGTTTTTATGTCAAGAGATGTTATTGGATATTTGATATGTGGCTTCTTTGGAACAGGATCTAAACTTTTTATAGTTTTAATCTTAAACCATATTTTCTTTACTTTAAACTTACAGATACAATCAGAGCCTGTGTTCCCTTTATGTCATTAGTGGCCTGCTTCAAGGCCTCGGTCACGGCCGTCTGAGCTTTTTCCGCCTGGTCCAGGGCTTCCTGTACCAGCTCAGCAGTGCTCTTCACATCAGACGCCTCTTTCCTGTTACAAACAGGAGTTTTGTATTTACAAACAGGAGACAAAACATTGCAAATTACTGTACATATAAAAAAAAAGTGACAGTCCGTGCTGGAGACAAAATTCTGACCTGGCTTTGCGGGCCTGCTCCAGCAGATTCTCGGCTCTCTCGATATCAGCAGCGCTCTGGTTAAGGATGTCCGCCACGTCAGACAGGCTGGCCACACGCTCCCGAATATCTGCCGTCAGGTTCTGCAGCTGAGCCGGCGTGGTGGGCATCTGCATCTGCAGCACCTCGTTAGCCACGGCCTCAATGCTCTCCAGATCCGCTCCTTCTTCTGAACACGTCACCAGAAACAGCAAGGATGAGTAGAGCAAAGATTCCTTATGAACGTTTAAACATTCAAAGCAGTTTTGTAGTGTGGGTGTGGAAAAAGTTATCTGTCTGAAATATGAGCCTGAGAAAAATACCAGTCGGTTTTTATGATGTATTAAACACCCACACAAGTAACGTCAACCAGCCTCGAGGTGATCATTTTAATCATCATATGTGATCTAAAATTGACATATGGTGAGCGTACGAGTGAGGAAGTCTCGGATCTGTTTGATGAGCCTGCGCAGCTCTTCGTTGCTGTTGTCCACACGCTGCTTGGTAGCATTGGTCTTCTGCAGAACCTCTTGAGCATTCAACTTGGCCTCGTCTGCTTTTACCTTCGCCTCAGACACCTGAATACACAAAGAACAGGTCAGTTATAAACTAAATATACTGTTTAGTAATGACTTTTGTCATTACTAGTAGAAATGTAATGTGGATTACTCACCATTTTAGAAAGCTTGTCCACCTCCTCCATAGCACTGACGATATCTTGGTCAAAGTCCTTGGCTTTCTGCCAGGCATTATGGGCCAATGTGGTTAGACCATTACATCCCTCTCCCCCACACTTCCTGTTCCCTTCAGCATCCAGACAGCCCAGACCTCCGCAGGGAGAGTCAGCACAAGCTTCCGATCCGGCGCGGCTGCCACAAGTCTGGGATCAGATCAGAACGAGCTCAATCACTGCACAAGCTTCATATAGTGTATTAGCGCTAATGCGGTGTTGATTCAAGATTCAAAAGAACTGCATTAATCCCAGAGGGCAATTGCTTATACAGTTGGTTACAGTCATTTTCCAGGAGGACAAGGAAAAGAGTAATAAACTAGACAAAAATAAATAAATAAATAAATCCTTAGCTGCACACTAAACATAATTCTATATAGCAATATGCACATGTGAGGGAAAAAGGAAAAGGTATTACAGCAGTTATATGGGTAAGTCAGATATTGAAAGTGGTATGGTCTAAGAGCATTGGTAGGTATTGCACAAATTGTCCAGGTACGTCATAATATTGTATTATTGTTACTAACGGAGACTCTCTATAGTGTCCATTTTACAGAGAAGAGTTGTATAATTTTATGGCCATAGGGAGAAAGGATCTTTTGTGGAGCAATTTCTGGTAATCAGTCTCACAGTGTCGAGCTTTATTCCTAGCACCAATCCGACCCCTTTAATGACTTTGTCCAGTCTATTTCACTACATGCTTATAATGAATACAAATCATTTTAAGGAGATATCTAATTAAACTAAACATGCTTTGGGGTCAGACACCTGCTAATGCTCTATTAAAGACTGATACTAACAAAGAGAGTATGGTGATTGGAATAATTGAATACATTCATTTATTTATTTATTTTTATAATAGCAACTCTGACTGGCTGTAATTTAAATAATGCCTGCTGTCTGGCTAATGTTATAATTCATCAAGTGAAGGATTCTCATTGTTTTGCCAGTCATTCACAGAGTGGTAATAACATGATGCAAGTAGTAAATTCCGTTGTGTGTTAATCTTTCCATCATGCATGTATAATACAGTCTTCACATGATACCAAATAATATGCTCACCTTCTCACTGAGTTCTGACAGGTCCAGGGTCTCGAGCTGGCCAGCCAGATCATCCAGCGCCTTGGTATGCTCATCTTGCTTCCTCTCAAACTCCTCTTTAGTCTCATTCATCATAGACTCTGTGTAATTCCGCAGTGAGGCTGACTGCTCCACCAGGCTCTCGGGATCACTGATCGAGACGTTCACTCGAGCCTCTGCTGCTTCAGACTCCTGCATGTGTTTCTTTACACTGTCTAATGCTCCTACAAGCCATACAGAAACATATTAAACATTGTGTTTAGGAATATCTATTATTATCAAAAAGTCTTGGACGGATGCCGCATTGCTCACCTCGCACATCGGAATTCTTCATGAACTCAACTTGGTCTTGCAGGTCTTTTACAGTTCGCTGCAATTTCTGGGCTTCTTCACTGAGTGTTTCCAGCTTCGAATCGGTGCTGTTTTCAGAGATCTGAGACAAGAGCTCCTCCGTCTGGTTCAGCTTCTCATTCATTTCTGCCATCAAGGATCTAGAGTAAAAAGTGTTAAAAGCTTGTAAATGACATTACAATATTATACCATGAGACTGCTATTTTCATTTCACCGTTTTATCTACCAGATGTATAAGCGTGCATAATAACCTCACAGTCGAACACAACGGGATTTTGTCGAAATGCTTACTGCAAACTGATCAAAATCATGTAAAAATATTTTTTACAAATACATAGAGCGAAGTGCAACATGTTTCAGATAGGATGTCAAAAAACAAAGTAGTTGGTCATTTTATTTACCTCAATCTCAACTGGTGCTCTAAAGGATGAATAACCAACTACATATTCTCTACATCACTGTTACACTATACTCTATGTAGTCAGCAAATAGAGTGAACTGAACGCGATCTGGGATTTAGTCTAACTTGGAGATAGTGTATTTCATGTGTTCATAGTTAAGTGATAGAACATTCACACTAATGTACTGCAAGTAAATCTTTAACAAAGACATGAAAAGATTGTGATGCTGCCTCCTAAATCAAGCAGGAGTTAATAAGTAATACAAGATGAAGCAAATTAATTGCAAATTGCTTAGATTGACGAATTCCACCGACAGTTGTTTACATCGGACGCGACTTACGTGGCTTGCTCGAGCAGGCTCTGGATCTCGGTGAGAGGCTGAGTAGCAGGGTTCTGGGCCAGAAGCTCGCGGATGGAATTGGCACTCCTCTCCATGTTGTTAATGGTGTCCTTGTAAGGCCCAGTGACGCCGTTGGATTTGATGGTGTTAACTTTCTGCACCAGCCTGTGTGTCTGGTTAGTGAGGTCTCCTACGATCACATCCCATTCAGCAAAGCACTGGTGGCAGCGTTCACAGTGCGGGAATTCACCAAAGTAACCCCGAGCACAAGTGTCGCAGCGGGGGCCCGACACACCCTCCACACACACACAATGTCCCGTGGCTTTGTTACACTGCTGCTCAACAATTCCTCTGGGGTCACAGTCACAGGCTAGAAGAACACACAGATACTTAGACGCTTAGACAAACCGTCAATAAACATCACCCGAGCTCAATACTCTTCAGTTACACTTGCACAATAACTTAATAACAGGATAGCATAACATCAGCGTACATATGACACTTACCTGTAATGCAGTGTATTTCTGGTTATGGATGTGACAATTAATTATGAACAACAGACTACATAAAAAAATACAAGAACGTCTGTCTCTTTGGAAGCAAAATATGAACAAATGAGGGGTAGCTCGAGACATTTGCATAAAACTGTATTATTGTATTGTGTATATATATATATATATATATATATATATATATATATATATATATATATATTATTTGTAAATATTTTCTCTCACCTAAAGTTTGAAAGAATTTCATTTTGATGTTACAGTTTGTGAAATATTCTAAGCTACCAAGTTTCAGGGTTGTTGTTTTTTTTTTATAACACATGATAAATATTTATATTGCTTTAAGCCAGAAATGCTTTAGTAGATTTCATCTGACGTATTGACCAAAATAAAGTGTTATAAAGAATTTATTTGACAGAGGTGAGTGCCATGCATATGGAAAACCCAAATCTTGTTTTTGAGATTGTTTTTTTCTTTACATTTTTGGGCATTTCTATATAGTTCCGTACAGAGACTTTAAGTGATTTCTGCTTTCCAGTTTTATAGGTAGGGACAAGCTTAGCTTGAGATTTGTACTAAAGTAGCGTTCACATTAAGCCTTGAGGTTTACGAGCAGAGCTCATCATAGCCGACTAGTTGCATTCGACCATTTCTACATTAAAGGTCACTTGTAAAGAGGCTGAAAGAATGAGGGAGGAAGTGTTGTGGGAAGGACACGGCTAGAGTAAATATTGGTGTGAAAGACTGTGCTTTGTACCACATGAGTGAAGTGAACACAGAGCGCTGTGAAAGACAAAAGGGCCTAACTAACCCACAAAAAGATGCTAGACACTAAACAAACATAACAGTAGGATCCCGTTTAACTAGCAACATTTGCACAACCCCTCAACCCCCAACGCATACAAAGACAATCCTTCTTACAGAAAGGTGTTTCTATTCACAAACCCACCCCCCCCAACACACACACACACACACACACACACACACACACACACACACACACACACACACACACACAGCTTCAATCCACGAGTCTTAATCATGTTGAATAGCATTCCAACCTGAAGTGCTTCACACACATACATACATTCTACAGAAAGGACTTCATCACCTCAGGGCCCTAATTTGAACAAAAGGCTGTGTGGAAGTGGGGGCTTAGCTCAGAGGTTAATCCTACTATTGTAGAGGAGGCCTTTGGCATTGCGGAGAGGCACGACTTGCTAAAATATGCAGTGAATGTGACCCCTGGAGATGAAAACTTTTTCCTTCTTTTTCTTCTTCTTTTTTTTATACATGGGAGTGATGGTGATCCACATGATTAATGCTTATACCCCAGCTCACACTTCCAGGACACGCAACAGGACAAACCAAATACTGGTGTGACATCTGTAACATTTCTATCGTCCTGAGGTTAAAAACAAATGTCAAAGAAACAGTATATAAATGAGGGAAACACCCTATATCACACACACATCTGTATCTGACACACCTGTACATTCCAATCCCAGTTCATTTCAACCTAGATGCTTTTATGATCAGTAATTTGCACGTGCGTCAAATACGGATATGTGTGTGATATACAGTAGGGTGTTTCCCTCATTTAAATATTATACACAATAGAAAACATTATACGACAACAGAAGTGTTACAGGTGTCTCACAAATATTTTGTTTGTCCTGTTGCATTTCCCTGAACATTTCTGTTCACGGGAAGTTTTTAATATTTGCCTAAAATAGAAAAAAAAATCCACTCATGTTTTCTATTTTCATGAGGACAAATTCATTACAACGGGATTTTTGGATTACAATGAAACAAACACATCTGGCGAACATCCCACTCACATGGATTCTGAGTTTCTGTTGTGGTTTATTCCCTAAAATCATTGTAAGGTGAACTTGAGGTCTTTCATGTACATACGGTATACACCGAGTCAAAATACACACCGCCTCAGGGTCCTAAGATTAAGACAGTGATGCCTAAGGTGTAATACTAACATATTTATGTTATCTTTCATATTACAACTGCAGAGGATCTAATAGTTTTTTATTGCCACAGGCACACAAACAGTGCAAAGTATAATCCAATCAGGGAAAGTCCTCTGCTCATTCCTCTGCTCATACAGATTGAGGCATGTTGGGTTTAAATCAACACACCGACACTCAGGAGGTAACTAGATCTTAGAGAAACATAGTGAAGGGAGGGGGGCTTCCTGCTATGTTGGGCTCACCAAACAACTAGTGTGTGTTTTGTGTATGTGTATATGTGTGCGTGTGTGTGTGTGTGTGTGTGTGTGTGTGTGTGTGTGTGTGTGTGTGTGTGTGTGTGTGTGGGGGGGGGTGTTTTCTGCGCAAACTGGGAGAAAACACAAACCCTGTTCCCTGCGATGAGCCCCTCATTCTTGGCCTTTGGAAAAGAATGTAAACAGAGGACAGAGACAGGAGTCGTGCTGTGTAGATATGGCTGAAATGTTTATAAGTGCTTATGAATGTTAACACTGGAGACATTTGTATCATTTGTATAGTCAGATGTTCTAAAAACTGCAGACAAGCATCTTGCTTGTCTGTTACAATATTTAAAGATAAAAGTACTTTAAATATAAAGTTCGCTGCCATATACAGTGTCTGGGTCAAAATAAAGTCACACACTCTAAGATTTCATTGAAAATGATTCCCAGAGCCACTCTTTCCCAATCTGAGTCCGGGAATATGCCTGTTGCATCAGGGAAGAAAAAATCCGCTGATGTGATAATCAGGTCATTCAGTACATTCAGGTCATCAGCTGACTTTTTTTATTGCCACATACCATTATTGAGACTAGACCTGACCAACGGAAGCAACCACAGATCATAATACTGTGTCCAGAGGCTTGTACACATCATGTGCTTCCTTTCTTCCTTCCTGAAATAGGGTCAAGTCTGGACTAATCAGATCACATGACCTTGTTCCACTGCTTCAAAGTAATTTTTTTTTCAAATGTAAGTGTTTTATTCCTGATGATTGTCACTAACAAGTGATTTTATAGTGGTAGTATATTATGTCTTACAAAAGCAACTTGTGTCTAGTCTACAGACATATCTACGAATGCACTCCCTCCATCTGTTTTTAAAGCCGGTTGACTTTTACAAGACCAGTTTGAGATCTAGCCTAGACTATTCTACTCCACCAGTTCCAGTGGAGGCTGAAGGGAAAGCCTACTTCAAACAAAGGTACTTTGTTATTGGGGAGGAGAGGATATTAGGAGGCCCCGAGTTCATCATGGCAAAGAACATTTGAACCAAACTCAGTACTGCAAGGAACCTTTAATACGCTGTTATTAGTGTTGCTGGCTAAAGTATCATATTACATTACATTACAATTCATCATGCATGATGATATTCAGGCCTGTATAAAAAGTTTTTTTTTTTTAAGCCAAAGTGATATCTTTAAGAAATGGCGTCAATACAAAAATAGATTTTTAAATAAATTATTTGTTATTGTGCTTTGTTACAGTAACTGAGGCAGTGCTAAAAGCATGCCTATTAAATATATATACGTGCTATAAACAATACCAGCAATATACAGTGCTCTAAAAGATATTTCTCTTCAATAATTTTAAATTAACAAACTGTGCAAAAGATTTGATCATGGTATTCCACAAGACAAATGAACAGTTCCCAGCTTACCATGGCATTTGACTTCAGGGTTACCCCAAAACAGCTCCCTGCACTCCCTGCATGTTCTTCCTCCAAATCCAGGCTTACACATACACTGACCACTAATCTGAAATGAAATTACATAAACATACTCTGTTAACAACTTTACAACTCACTGATAAACCATGAGGACATCATAATTTATACAGGACATAAATACAACTGCTGACATACAACAGCAATATAGTATAGACACGTCTAGTGGATAGATATTATATAAATGGAACATCACCTCATTGCACGCAGTGCCGGATGAGTGATTTGGGTCACAGTCACAGGCCTCACAACCGCGACCGCTGGCTATGTTCCAAGTGTCTGGGGCACACAAATCACAATGCTGTCCAACTACGTTGGGCAGGCACTGGCATTGTCCATTATTCTGGTCACAGTGGCATTCACCGACGGATGGACAAGTGTCCTGTCTAGTGCCGATGTGGTTACACACACATCCTGAGGAGCAGGAAAAAACATCAGATAAAAACAAACTGTCTGATTTCATAAGATTTGTACAAATAAGATATATGCAAAAAAAATCTTCGTGCTTACGTCTGCAATCCTTTGTCAGGGCATCACCATAATAACCCAGCTTGCAGTGGCTGCAGGTCTCGCCCTCGGTGTGGTACAGACATTTGAGGCAGACGCCTGTGCGTGCGTCACATGATCCTGGGTCCATCATATCAATGTTGTTACTACACTGGCAGGCACGACACTCTCCACCAGCCTCATGAGGGTTTCCATAGTAGCCTGGTGAACACTCATCACACCTTGCACCTACATCAAGCAAAGTAAATGATTCACTGTACAATAATACTCACAGAATCAATTATAAATGAAAAAAAAAAAAAAAAACGAAATGTTCGTCAATATTCTCTATCCAAACATAAAGCTTTGTATTGACACAAGCAACAAGGTGAGCTATGATAGAAGACATTCTTTTAATGGATTTAGCAACCGCTTACCTTTATAGCCCTGTTTGCATACACAATTCACCAGGTGTGAGTCACGGCTCTTATAACATGCCCCAGCAAACTGTCGACTGCTCCCAGGACCATCGGGACACATACAGGGACGGCAGTGGTCTCCAAATCCCAGGACGGGGTCACCATAATACTCTGGCAAACATCTGTATAAACAGACCAGATTGAGCAACAATATCAGATTAGGTATAATATTTATACTGCATGTATACTGGATCAACTATGTAAAATTCACAGCATAAGTAATTATGCTGCTCAGATGTGTCAAAATGATAATATTATGGCAAGATCAGTGCATATGATGGATGTATAATATTGTTGTGTTAGTGTTCAGTTATATTGTACAGAACCACTGGCGCTAACCTCTCACAGTTGTGTCCTGTGGTGTGTTCCCTGCAGAGTAAGCACTGGCCAGTTTGGGGGTCGCACTGCTCAGCATGTCCATTACAAGTACAAGGCCGGCAGTTGGGGAAGCCCCAGTGTCCAGGGAGACAACGGTCACACTGACGTCCGTACGCTCCGGGAATACATTCGCACTGACCAGTGGCCTCATGGCAGAATGCATGCACTGAACCCTGTGGATCGCACTCGCATGCTGAAGGAAAGAAACAGTATGCATTAATCTAGGATATCTGTTAGCTCTGTGTAATGGTTAGAGCGGAGGAAGTATAAAGCAGTATGAACTCTGTAAGCGGATCATGAGACTCACGTCTGCATCCCTGAGGTCCAAACAGGAACGTAGAAGGGGCGCACTTGTCACAGTTTCTGCCCACCACGTTGGGCCGGCATTGGCACTGGCCACCGTTCGGATCACACACCGTACTAAGAGAACCCTGGGGGTCACACTGACAAGCTGTGGATGTGAGAAAGAAAAAGATTTAATATTCCACTCCGTTCCATATTCCAGGGGTGCAGTGAAGCCAAAGCCAATCACAAGGAATACTGTGACATTCACTCATTTAAACCTAAAGGCAATTTAGTCATTTAGGATATAAGAAAAAATGACATGTAGTTTTGCAGCATTACATTTAAATTGGTATAATTAGCAAATGAATGTGATACAATTATTATGTAGAAGTTTATATGATTGCAATATTTTTTTATAGATAAATTGCTCTTTTTTTATTGGTTATGACGTCAATTTCACTCAATCTGAAATCATAAATTATGACTGTGGTTCCGTTTCAGAGAGTCTTTTCATTCCCACTTGATAATAAGGTGCCTTTTACCTGACGTGTCCTGCATACCACAAAGCTCCTGGCCAATTTCTCATGTTGACACGAGAACAAAGACCATATGACAATGAAGAAGACTTAACGGCTCTTAGTGCATTCCACAGGATCGGGCACTTGTGGTGAAAGATCTATAGTGTCCGTTCTGTTTTCTGCATGTTGGGACGTGTTGAGGTGGTTAGAAGAACGACGCAGCTGAGGCCCATCTGACGTCTAGGCGCAATTAATGCAATGTACGAGCTCGCGAGATGTGAGACTGCCCATGGTAAAACAAGCGCAACAGGGACACAGGTGAAGCTGTGTTTTTATGCAACCAATATATATCCCTACTGTATGTATACATCTAAACAGTTAGCAAAGATTAGAACTTGTAATGCACTTGTACAGTGCATATAGCCTAATTACTCTTTAATGCATCACTGAACTTAAATTGCCTTACCTATGTCCTTGCACAAAAGCGTGTAGTGTATTCATTATGTAAAACATGGTTTTCCTTGTTTTTTTAATCCTCTTTCCAGTATCTTATGGGAGTAAATAGCTTAAAGGTAAATTCTACCAAAGCTGTAATAACAGATGTTTCCTGTTTTGAAGACGTGTCTGTCAGTCTATTTGACAGCAAATAAGACGTACACTACTGAGAAAGTTGGCGCAGGAAGCAAGTAAGGCCCTATAATCAGACTCGAGGCCAATATACACAAGCTATAACATGCAAATACAGCAGTAGGGCTCAGAGATGAGTGAACAAGTAGAATGAAGAAGACACATGACTGACATGCCCCATTAAAAAAGACCATATGTGTTGAGAAGACTGTCAGAAGGTGGCTATGAGCATACGTGTTGCCTTTCAGCACCTTTAGCTCCTTGATGCAGTAGAGCAGACACACTGAAGATGTAGTTCTTGCAGATGTCAGGCATGGGGGTCTTCACCACAGACTGGCTGTTCTCTAAGCAGCGATAGCGCTGGAAGGTGTCCCATGCACTGTTGGTCACCAAGTCACCTCCTTCTGATACAGAACCGGTGAAGATATCCAGATTCTTACAGTGTGGCATCAACACAAGCTGGGAAAAAAAAGGCACAGAGCAAAGCTATGAACAGACTGGCTGTAAAACAAAAATGTGTCAATCAAAGCAATGATTTATACAGTATATTTTGTCTTTTTCTTCAGGAATCATTTTACATATCAAATTAGAGAGAACATACTGAGTCAATGAGCGTGTACGGGGACTGGATGTCACTGTTGGTAGAGTAGAGAGGGAGGCTCAGACGCACTGTGTAGTTCAACCCCTCCTCAAAACATACTGGTCTGGGTAACACCACATATCTGAGCAGAAACAATGTGATTATAATTTAAAATTATAATTATCTTACACAGAATTTTACAGAATGGATTCAATTATGTGAACACAAAGTTTTCCATATAAAAGTGGCGCTAAAGAAAACCTAAAAAGGACACACACCTGGAGCCAGGGTGTAGGGACACCATTTGGTTGTCATCATCTGGCATGGTGTTGGCACAGCGGCTGTCAGCAGTGATGACATGAGGCCTGATGACAGTCATCAGTACTTCCTCCCACTGTTCTGGAAGCTACACAGACAAACACACGATGATAGGAAGAATGGAAACTCATACACTATGATGTTGCGAGCGTTTTGTAATAGACGTACAGACAGCACTAAAACACTAAAAACCTCCTTTTATAATCCTACATAAATCAGTGAGTGCTAAAACCAACCTGGGGTTCATAGCGAATAAGGATATCATATTCCATGGAAAAGGGGATATTGTCGATGCTGAACTCCAGATAAGCTCCTTCTGGAACATTCACGAAGCCAATACCAGTCCAGGTCGGATTACGGTCCTGAGGATGAGGTCTCTGCACGACTGTCACACCCTGGAGAAAGACAGATTTCTATCTAGCACATGGCCCAATTCACTTTTATGAACCACCTCAAACAGACACAAGGTGACTTACAGGTCCAAAGTTAGCATCTTCTGCCTCATAGACGTAATGGTCCAGAGCAACGAAGTAAAAACCGGACTCCACCTGGTCACAACGTCTGCCTGTCATGTGCTCTCTACAATGACAGAACCCTGTCTCTGGAGAACAACTGAGGAAGACATAAAGATCCGCATGACCCGCATCAGCTTTAAAAGCTGGAATCTGGTACAGCAATGAAGGTTTTAGATGTATATCTAAAACCAAGTAACTTCTTAGTGTTGAATATAAACCAGCCATAACATTCTATGTTTTATACATACAGCATGGCTTTAAAGGCCTTATAATTAGTTTGGTTTGAGCATAAGAACATACATGCTGCAATTGCATGCTGTGCCTCAAACAAACAATAATTGTTCAACACGTGATCCAACATAGATTTTATAGTACCTAGTATCCAGTTTGCACGAATTGTTATACTCACTCGTTATTGAGAGCACCTCCGGCATCACAATCACATGGCCTGCAGCCGTCCATGTCATTGCTGAGCCCCCAGTGCTGAGGCTGAGAAGGAAACGGCTAGTTAGCACATGCTTTCAACAACAAGCGGTTTATGACAGACCTCCCAGGATGAGAAACAATCCACTGCGGGATGGCCTGCCTTTGCCTTTTAATCCGTTAGATGATACACAAACAATTAAGCCTGCTTAAAGATTATGTAATCTTTACTAATAATAAAATGAATACTATAAAATAATAAACATAATACTAAAATTCATGCATTTAAAGGTCGTGGTCTAAATCAACCAGATATAATAACGTCTAGGAAATGAATGATTAAAGCCAACCTACCAAGCACTGGTCACAGTCTCGCCCCATTACTAAGCGCTTGCAGTAGCAGTTCCCGGAAAATGTGTCACAAGGGCTCCCGCCAGGGATTGTCCCCACAGAATTACAGGTGCACGCTAAGAAAAGCCAAGCAGACATCGGGAGTCATGGAAATGCTTTCCTAACGACTGATATTCTAATGCAAATTATCCCCGTAACTGTGAAGTAGTAAATGGAGGTGTCTAAACATGTACCTTTACATCCCAGAGGATCGTCACTAAGGCCATAATGGCCTTGTTTGCACTGGTCACAACGCTCCCCCTCAACATTGAGCTTACAACGACACTGTCCCGCGATCAGTCCAAGAGAAACATCTGTCAGCGCGTCACAGATGCCACCGTTTAGAGAACCAACAGGATCACAGTCACAGGCTAGAGAGGGACATACATCAACAATTAATATGTTAATATTATAAGGAAAGAATGAATTATTCATCTGGAAAACAAGATGCCGAAGGTCACACAGCGGTTTAACAAGATACAGTAAACCGTCTATTATTTAAATGTGAGAAATCACTCTTTCGTTTCAAACAATTTGTCCACGTGTGTGGTCCGATAAATTAGCATAAACCTCAGACATCACACAAAATGAAGTGTGAAACTTAAGCTCAGTATTTAGCTCTGTGTTGACTAGCACCACTTCAAAGGCCAGGTGTTTCCCACCCTGTGCTCCACCCCCCACCCCCATCACGCAACCACAAAGAGAGACAGAGAGGTTCAAAGATCTAGTCAGATGAGCCTCTCATAATAAACTAGCCCAGACAGAAACACTGAGACACAGATGACAGTGGAGAAGAAAAGACAAACTAAGAGGATGTGAAAAGTACGATAACAGGAAGAATTACGCACACTCGCAGATGTTGGGGTCACGAATGTCCCTCTCAGGATGCTGGTAGTAGAAGGGATTGCACTGCTCACAATGGTGGCCCATGGTGTTGTGCTGGCAGTCATCACACACTCCTCCGCTTACGTTCCCTGACGCCTGGTACACAGCCATGTCAAAGTGGCATGAGGTACTGTGGTGATTGCAGTTGCATTCTGCAGAGAAGATGCCATTTACTTTAGAATACTTTTTATGGTATTTTAACAATAAGAAATATTAATTATATGAATAGGATGGTTACATTGTTACATATTTTAATTAACAAAAAACAAACAATCGGGCAACCAACATTTCTATCCATTAGTTGAAAAAACGTGTTATGCGCGTTATAGAATTACTGACATATACAGTCTATATAACTATACAGTCCCATTACAATACAGCTGTGTAATATTTCCTGTAAGCATCTTACTTTTACAGGCATTGGTGTTCCGTCCCTCTGCAGGCCTCCAGGGCAGGTCATGGTAGAAGTCCTGACAGAGCTCACAGTTCAGCCCCATGGTGTTGTGGTTACACATGCAGTGGCCATGGACCTATAGGGGGGGGGGAAACAACATACTGTAATCATTTTATTATGACTAACGTTAGAAATGTGAGTTACACGTTAAAAGAAAAGGTGTTCAAGCTCAGATATTTGTTTTTATAAAAATCTGTTCTAGTGCTAACTATATAAACACAAGCACCAGATTCTTGACTATTGCTCTAATTACCATTTCAACATAACCGAAAAAAAAAAAAAGATCTTCAAATGAAAAAGATCTATGATAAAGATGAAGCAACTTGGAACAAGCTGTAAAATCCCCCAATCCAGATGGCAGCTGAAAATGTTTATACTTGATGCATCTGGACTCGATTAACAAATGCCAGCTCTGGGAGCAGTCAGACACTCACACACACACACAGACACACACACATACACACACACAGGCACATAGCTTGTGCAAGCTTTCAGTGTACTATATCATTTCTAGCACAGACCAGGCAACATTACAGTGCAAATAAAATCAGTGAGTTGCAGTTACTATGCATCAGGATGAATTTCTTTCTGGAGTTGTTCATAGTATGTTAGACAGGAAGCAAATAGTGTGGAATGGCGACTAAACAGGATGCTCCTTTCATATACACAAATGAAAAAAGTCAAGCATGTGTTTACTGAAGCGTGACTTTCCACGGTGGAAAAAAAAAATCAGAGTGAATTCACAGTGCATATTTGAATTTTTATAAGAAACAGATAATAAAATGATAAACGGCTTTGTCGATAAAAAACATATTAATTTGATTCTCTTCAATGAGAAGCTGACATGAAGGCATTTTTCTTAGCTTTCAGTTCAGTTCATAAAAAAGCTACATAAGCTAATCAATGCCTGCTGAGTAAAAACCCGTCAGCACGAAAATCTCTCTCCTAGGATGAACTTTCAACTTAGGAGAAAAGACACCTGCAATGATACGCCTGTTACACCATAGCACTGTAGATTTTTCTAATCTGATCACTCAGGAGGTGTCGCTTACTCAGATAAGATGTTTATTTGACAGAAGACAGTCTCAGCAATTTACAGGTTTTTTAGCATATAAAAAGACTTTAATAGAGATGGCTTTATTTTGTTGTTGTTTTTTACATGACAAGCTATTTTTTGTCTACAATTATTTTAAGTGCGGAAAAAAGGCCAGTAAAGAAAAAAGAGTGTTTACACATGTAAATGGTACGGTAAAAAGGTAACCTTTTATAGCTCTCAGAGATCGATGAAGACATGCATCTGCATCTGGCACCTAGGTGGTGTAATGAACTTCCTCTAGATGGCCATATAGCCGATTCACTGGCAATCTTTAAGTGACGATCTGTTTCTTATGTCTTTGGATTAACTCACCACCCCAACCCCACACCCAAGAAAAAACCTCCCAACAGTGTTTGACTGCTAGTACTTTTACATAGTAACCTAGTGAACCAGTGTAAGGATATATTTAATGATGGAAACCTCAAAGCAGTTATGTAAGCCACTCTGGATAAGAATGTCTGCCAAATGTAATTCTATAAACAATACTATAAATAGATAAAAAGTACGACGATCATTTTCCTACCACAGCGTGCCACCTGAAGATTTATTCCTACTTCTAACACTACGCCTCAAAATCTGTGACAAGAAAACTATGTCTTCGGATCACTTTTTCATGCAACAGTTACTTACCATTCCATCCACCACCTCTCCAGCTCCATCGATGGGAGCACACTCAGAAGCGTGGCCGTAACAGAAGCAGTTGCCCCTCACCACCATGTCATAAATGGCATAGTAGTACTTCTCCTTGATCTCAATACGCGAGTCCAGCAGGTTGTCCCCCAGAGTGTGCAGCTTAGTAAACTTCACTCTTAGATTAGTAATCTTCAGCATATCTAAAATCAGACAAAAGATGCTACATGCTCAAAGGGTGTACACGATCCTTTATCTCTGCAGCGTAAAGTATGTGTATATTCAGCATGGTTATACATGCAAAAGCTGTAAATAAAGCACTTACTTTGGATCCTTGGGCTGTAAGGATCCTCAATCCTGAATGCCGGATCCAATACACGAAAGATGACCTCTCCCTCTGTAGATGGCTCAATATCAGAATAGCGAGAATCACAAATGACATCATCTACCTTCTTCATTGGCCCACGAGAGATCAATGAAAAGGAGGACTCGCAGTCATAGGCAAAGTAACGGTACACCTGCCATGTCTTTCCAAAGTCAGCAGAGCGCTCGATCACCATGGCAGCTGGCCGGAAAGTCTGGGTTAAACATAGCAAAGAAAGCATTTTAACAGGGTAAAGAGAATACTGTCTCTGTAAATTTGCAGATAATTCATAAAATCCTCACCCAGGAGCTAAAATGCTAAGATGCTTTGTGTAATGACAATTGCTCTTGAGATATGAAACAATGCACCTAATACTGTAAGATCAATACATTTCCAAGTAAAAAAATGTCTACAGGTTTACTATTTAGTGCCGCCAGGATCAGTAGCATATTTTTGCTTCTAAACAATGTTGGTGACCACTGATTTGGATTTATTTTGCTCATGAGAAGGAAAAACAGCAACAGAAAAAAAAAATCAATCTGCAATCTGAGATCCTGGATATTTAGTACCTCGAAGTGCATGAACTAATATCACAATGAAAAGAAACTTTTTCTAGCAAATGTTCAATGCGACAAGTTCTTTAAGAGACAAAGATCTTGATAGAAAGTTCAGGATCTTTTTTAGGCATTTTAGGAATCTTTTGCATTTCCAAGAATGCACCATACATTTTTAGTCCCTGCTAGAGAGTGGGCAAATTTAGATTTGAGATTGCTATACACTTCCACTTGGTATGCGGCTTGTCATCTTTTGGGTTCTTCAAACGTTTTGGGTAAGCGCTATCTCAGTAGATCAAGCTTTGAGCTACTGGTCTAAAGACTGTGGGTTCAAATTCCAGCAAGACCAGCAAGTTGTTATGGTTGTTTCCTTCACCCTCAACTCAATTGTATGATGTTCTGATTATAGGTTTACTTGGGAGAAAAAAAGTGTAAAAGTTAAATCTTGGTGGCAGTGCACTATATCCATTGGCCTGTTCATGGAGAAAGTATGTGGAAAACATTTGGAGTGTTTTACAGTTCATCAAAAACGGATATACATTAGAAATTAATACTAAAATTGCACATGGAGATTTCATCTAACTTTAATGTTATGTTATTGCATCAAGGATATGCCTTAATACATTTTAGACATAAGGACTGAATTGTTGAAGAGGAAGCTTTATCAGCAACATTCCAATCGTCTCAAGTCACAAGCAAAGCTGGAGCTTCTCCAGACCTCCTACTGTTCTCACACAGATCCCCCATCACCTCCCCCACAAGCCGTGATTATATGAATCCTCAATGCATGCATCCATGCATGCACACACACATACACACACCTGTCATCACCAGACCATGTCTCTCAGCCTATAATCACAATTACCTTGAAGGTCATGATGAGATGGGTGAAGTGGAACTCTGCTTCCAGGTTCAGCTGGATGGTCACATTTTCCACCCCTGAGAACAGAGTTTAGCGTATTAAAGGGAAAGTTATGTGAGGAAATAATATAAAATAATTGGAAGTCCAAGAAACAAACACAAAAAATCATGTCATAGTAACATCTGCAGCTGGTACAGTATGTAAAAAGTCTAAATAAAGTCAAAGTACAGTTCTACAGTCACAGCTGTGAACATCTGCTTTTCTTGGAACTATGCCATATGGATCTAGAAAACAGAGGGAATGTATCATTAAGCTGTATGCCTCTGTGTCTGATTCCCAGGCCCATGTGTCCAGCTGTGGTGAATAACTGTTTCCTCTCCCCCATACATTACCCCACCTTAAGCTCTCCTCTCTTAGAACAACTCAGCCTTTTATTCACATGCCTCTCTGGTTGCTGTCGTCTTTTACTTCCTTTTCCGTTCATTTCATATTCCATCTTTCTCAGGACAGAATTCCAGTATTTTTGCATTTCATTATTTTTCGGAAGCAGACAATATTAATCAAATGCTGTCCAAGGCTTGTGGATGATAAATTCCGATGGGAAAAAAGTTGTCATTTCAGAGTAAAAACTAAGGTCATTATTTTAACTAGTCAGCTATTAGGTGTCGGCTTTGAAGCGGTAACTCCCACCAATGGTATGATTACAGGGGACTATCCTGAGAGGTGTTCCCTTTAACAAGCCCTCCTTTGCAGTGTTCTATTTTCCCATGAGAATGAAAGCCCTCTCCTGCTTACTTAAAAGCTATAACATATTGGAGACTATCAGACTTTTATAGTAGCCACTATAAAGTAAAAAACATTCATCTTTTAATAAGAAATGGGGCACTTTACTAAGGACACAATATAGACATCAAATATAGAAGGAAAAAAAGGAGTTGGTCATTAAATGGTCTTACAAACTCACCATTTTCTGACTGCCACCAAGTCTTTAGTCGGTTAGGAGCAAACGTGGTCACTACATTTTCAATTCTGTGGCTTGTTGTATGTGCGTCGTCATTGTAGGACTTCCTAGAATCGCACACAAAGCATTTCTTCTCTTCCTACATTTGGTGAGGGGGAAAAGGATTGAAAATGTCAATGGCTTTTGCATGTACAGCACACTTAGTAAAGTTTATGAGAGAAACAAATCTAAGGCCCTATTCAGTGCTTTATCAGAAAATGTCTGCAATTAGACTAAACTCGACAGTCTCATTGATCTGGGAACAACAGCAGCCTCGGATATCTAATCTGATTCAAGAATATGGACACACAACTGTGAATGGAACTTTGCTCACCCAACTTTTGGCTATTCCTACTGCACCCAAATATCACAGTACTGATATGTCTACAAAGATACTATAGCTGGTTATTTTCAGGATGAAGTTTCTGACCTCATTATAGATTAGAATAGACTTTCCTGCTTTTGTTTAACAACAATTTATACAGAGTTTATACATTTTAGCAATGTGATTTTGTTTATTTTGCGTGAGGTTGTCAGGATGGAGTCTAGACATACAAAAAAAAAAAAAAAAAATAGAACCCTCTCACGCAAAGAAGGGTAAGTCCTAAGAGCACCCACATGAAGTAATGACTAGTACAAGCAAGGAAGATTAAAGCCGCAAAGGACTTGTATGTAAAGCAATGCCTTTAATCTGATCACGTCTCTGATAGTATCAGATCCTGAACAAAGTTCTGAAAGACTAAACTTTTAGAGATTAAAAAGTATTAACAAATTTTCCTAAGCTGTTATACTATAACCTAATAAATAAAGTATGCAGGAAAAGTCCCCAAAATAATTAAATATATTTACTTGAGTTTTAAAGTTGAATATATTATTGAAATTACATGCATATTACAGACTTGTCTCTCCCCTTGTCTTTTAGACGCAGCCAGATGTTATCTCCTTCAGACAAGGTAATAACTAGCAGGTTTAGAATTATTTATATTCAGAGTGACCAGTGGGTAAAACAAACTTAATTTAAGGCCCATACAGACGAAGACTTAATCTACCTGAAGGTGACTGACGATACAGAAAGGTTCAGTTTTCTCCAGACCACAGGTGGAAGTGGCTGAGAGCTGATGAGCTCTGCCAATAAGCAGGTCTCCAGTGGCCGGATAACAGCTTCCCTCCGTGCACACATCCCCACGTTCAGGCAGCTCGGCCAGCGACCGCGCCCCTAAACCTGTATCAAGAAGGTCAACTCTGGTTATTTTTTGTGAAGATGTATTTCATAATTAATTTTTTTCTGTTCTGTTGTTTAAAATGAAACCATGAACCTATACTTTTTAAGCATGTTTTAATGTATAAGAATTTTGACATCAATTATTTGGGGGGAAAATATTATATTAAAAAGGTTAGTATTACAAATAGATAGTGTTTGAAAAACACTAATAATGCACACTGTCAGAACAGTGACTGTAATGAAAGGGTTTTATAAACTCATTCATTCATTTTCTATACACCTTTTCCTGTACAGAGTCATGGTAAGCTGAAGCCTATACCAGGAGACTTTAAGCACAAGGTGGGGTTCAATGGAAGGCACACACATGCACACACACTCATTCACAGACTACTCTGCATATCTTTGGACTGTGGGAGGAAACCCACCAAGCATGGGGAGAACATGAAAACTCCATACACACAAACCCCAGGCGGGAATCAAACCCTCGACCCTGGAGGTGAAAAAAAAAAAAAAAAAACTTGGCTGTGGAATTCATGACTAAGATGATTAAAAAAAAAACATCAAATATATTTTTTCCACAATAAAGTAACATATTCAATATATTCATTTTAAATCTGGGAGTTATTGAATAACCCATACAGCTTTTACTTGGATTATTTCCCCATAGGTTACAAGAATACAAACAAACTAAATAATTGTAAATTAAATACAGGTTCTGGCAACATTGTGCAAGAAGTAAGTAAAATGTGGACAATACACAATAAGACAATATGACAATACTGTGTATATATGAAACAATAAGGACAACCCTTCCGACCTGTAAATGGTTAAATGAAACATACAGAAAATTCATTCTATTCACAAAAGCCAGCGGCCGAACATCTGGAACCGTGCGTGTGTTCACGTGACTAAATGGATGAAAACGTCCTTTTAAATAATCTTTGAAAGTTAAACGAGTCATTAAGTGTAAAGTGGATGAACTTACACAAAAATGCTGCGAGGTGTAATATCATGGTTTTGGAGTCGAGTTGAACCTCTCGCCAGCTTCCAGTCCAGTCCTGGCTTCTCTGTTCCACCTTCCGTCCGGCTCCACTGAATCTGGGCGAAAAGTTTCTCCTTTTCCTCTTTCTCTCTTTCTCACTCTCTCTCTCTCTCTCTGCCTCTCCGTTAGCTCATGCGCACTGAGCTCTCTGCCCTCCCCCAGGTGTTATCAAATGAGACTGAGCTAGTCAGCCGTTAAACTAGAACAGAGGGAAGCTTTTAGCTAACCGTGCTGTAGTGTGGCTCTCACAGCTCCTCGCTTTTCATATTCTGTCCGTTGCTCTTGTTCTGTCCATGTTCCTTACAGAACTGTAACAATGTCGACTATACACGTGTACATACACACAGACCATACAGCAGTTTTAGTTGTTTGTTTGTAAAAGGTCGCGTTTTCATGTTTCAATTGTGTGTGATTTGTGTAAACCTGTCCATTATGTGCTACAGTTAAAACGGCAACATTTCTACTTTTTTGTGCTTTTCTATACTTTCTTTTATTTATTTACTTGTTTGTGTGTTTATTTGTTTGTTTTTTTGTTTTTGTAGACAGATTTCTCTGAGATGTTGGTTGTGTTGGAATTTGAAGGATTTGTTGCTGCTGTTGTTGGGTCTTGTTATTAAGCAATGTAATGTTGGATCTTTGTTTCCTTCACATCATATTTCTGGTTCTTGTTTTACATGTGAAATGAGGACTAACTTGCACTTCAACACATGGACTGCAGCTGACACACCCACCATTTCATTCCATACTTCTTCGTGTTTCACTCATACTGCTGCTGTTATACCTACACACCATCTTTACCCTTTTATATATTAAATTCTTCAGGATGTGTTATTGTTAAACACTTCCTGAATAAATTGCACACTTGATATATTTCTACTTTTTTATTATTTATATTACATTTATATATGCAAATTTGTAGACATTCATCCTAAATTTAAAAAATATTTTTTTTTCAGTAAAATCTTTATATCTTCCTATTCTATCTTCTCTTTCTATTTTTAGGTCACTAACAGTTATATAAACTTTTCACTGCATATCACACTGTGTATTGTTGTGTATGTGACAATTGAAATTGAAATCTAAAGACAAAAGACCTCTTATGTAGGAAAAAGATGTACAGTGTAATACTAGACATTGTTACAGTGGTAGAGTGGTTGTTGTGGTTGTATAGGTGTGGCTAGTATAGGTAATTACACTTCAAGGACAGGGGCAAATTCTTTTGTAAGGCAGAAAGAAAAGATTAGTGGATGGGTAAGTGTCCTAAGCGTTCTGTAAGTATTACAGATTATTTATGTAAGTATTATCCTTATTTAAGTATTCATCCTTAGGGACAAGCAGAGAACTCTTTAAGGTTTAAAAAGCAAGCCTGCGCTTTTCACCTTAAAGTGCCTCAACAATCCCTGTATTTACATATACTACATATAACATACAACATATTAACATACTAAGGTTTAATAAAGAAATAAATAAACAAATAAATAAGTTTTTAGACATTTTTTCATTATAATATTTTCACTTTTATTTTTTATTTTTTTAATCATTTGACAGGCAGACTATTTTTGGAAGAGCAGTTCTTACAGATGATGTGTCACTGTGAGATTTAATATTGCCTATATTTGACAAAAGAATTTTTAAATATTTAATGTGTTTGGCAAACAGCATAGTTACTGACCCAAGTACACAATTATTAATTTGTAAATTGCAATTTGTTTAAGAGATTAGTTTAAAAAATGAAGCTTTCCACTGCTTACATTAGCTGACCCTAAACATTTTTTTTTTTAACTCGGCAAGGGGCTACCATTAAGTGGTTCTTCCATATGCAATTTGTTTTCTATAAAAAGCTAAAATTGCTGCACAGTTCTAGGTTACCACAGGGTTTCAAATGCTTTTAACTATTCATTAGCTCTAAAGCTAAGCTACATTCTCAGTGGGTGGTAAAGATAATCTGTTCAAACAACCTTCAGTCTAGTTTAAAAATAACAATTGAGGAAAAATGTGATTTAACCAAATGAAAAAGTGCCTTTGGGGCAAAATTACATGGCATTGTTCATGGACAGTCCTAACTTGTCTTCAGATTTTAATGCCCTAACATAAAGCCTAAAAAAAATGTTGAGGGCCTAAGATTTTGTTGGCTTATTTAATAATTTCAAACTCAATTTAATAGGTCTTTCATAGGTCTTTTTTTTAAAAGGAAAAATTAAATTATATGTTGAATATATATCTTATTGAAATTAGAATAAGTGCAAAGGTAAGTTAAGAAAACTAAAAAGAATCAAAGATCAAACGTGGTGAGGGTAGAGAACGTCTTTGATTTTGCAAATGAATAGAAATAGTCGTCTGGTAGTGTTGACATTCCAAAGCAAACGATCGAGATAATTGGACCCTTCAGCTACAGACATTTTAAAGCTGAAGGCATCCAAAGTTGAGTGTTGGTTTAATCCTATTACACCCAATTTTTATTTACCTCTAATCTTATCACATTGTTTAATTGTTTGCATAAAATAAGAATTGAAAGCTGGACAATTACCATGCTCCAATAACAAAGACAGCTTATTCATGAAACTAAAAGGCAATACAGTAACTGATGCTATAAAAAAAAAAAAAAAAAAAAAAAAGCTCACCAGGCAGAACCTACACTGAGCATAATATTTAGCATTTTAAACATTAGGGCCAATCTGTGTATAAGTGTGGCACAACTCCACAAGACCTCTAAAGTTGTGGTGTGGTGTCTGGCAACAGAATGCTAATGGTGGATGCAGTGGATCGGACTTGTTTATGCGGGTTCCTATGGGTGCTCAATTAGTAGATCTCAATTTATTAAGATGGGTGTATTTAGTTATGAGAAAATAAAAGGTAACAAATAAAATGTAAGTAAATGTATATAAAACACTATATAGACAGTGAATCGTTTCACAATCTGTATAATAATATATTTTTTTTCCATACAGTCTTTGGAACTCATTCAAATATTGTGTGATTAATATAGCACACAGAGTGGAATGTCACTTCAACACAAAGTATAAATCATTTCAATACAAAGTATCACCAAAAAGATTGTCAGGTTTCTGTCAGCTTATTTTTAGCAAAACCAAGATAAGACCTAAAACCATCAAGACTGCACGCAGACATGCATTACATCTGGCTGAGGAAGAAGACAGAGACATCTGCAGGCTTAACTGCCACATCGCGAATAATTGTCCACTTTATCAACAATATATTGCCGCAAACTAATCGCGTCTGCCAACAGATCTTCCAGTTCTTTCATTTTGTTCATTTTATCTTGTACTGCAGTTTGAATCCTTTTCTCCAACACTGAAACCAATTGGAGAATGAAATATTTACACATTTTAAACACGAGACAAATAAGCAGCCTGGTTGTTGTGGAATAGTTATTACTTAAAACACTATCCTACCTTCAATTTGCTTCATTTTATTTTCAACGTCTTTTGCCATATTTTCAGCCTCCATTGTTATGTTCTTCAGGTGCTCAGTAGTTGTATCATTTAGGCCCTGAGTGTTGTTTTTCAATTTTTTTAATTGTTCTTCTACGGCCTCAAGATCCTGAAAGTGCACAGAACAGATAGCATAAACATCTTACCATCTTGTGTATTAAAGTACAACAGGTAATATTACGTTTTAGTGCAGGAAGAGGGGGATAGTTATAATTGCTGTTATTGCAGGAAAGTGTGTTTTAGTATTCTTGACTTTTACGTACAGTTTTTTTTTTTTTTAATGAAGCATCAATTTAACATAATAAATCTGGTATGAGGGAGACATTGTGAATTTATTTTGATTTTTTTCTGTACTTCATATTTTATTTCAAGTTAAATTTGGGAACTTAAACTTTTTAAATTGAATAGCATGTTTCTTTGATATTTTACAATAGGTTTGAGATGCACTTTCAGTAATATCATTCAGTACATTCCCCAGTATGTGTGCAGGTTAATGGTAGATTGCTAACTGATGCCACTGACCTTGTTAGCATCTGTAGCATTGTCTAATGCTGCATCCGCAGCAGTTTTTGCTTCCAAAGCCTGAGCTCGATTCATTTCCGTTTTATTCTTCAGAGCTTCAATTTCTTTTTGGAGTGTTTTGGGCTGTGGCGTGTTTAAATTTTCTTCAGCATTATTTAGTTTTGTGGTGCTCTGTTGGAAAAAAACATTGACATTCATGAGGATTAGAGAATAATTACATCTGATACAACAAACCTAAACCTTTCACATAGCCCTTGTGTTCTGTTGCCATTGCCTACACCACCTTGTTGTTCGGGGTCCCGGAGACCCCAACTTTGCATATATGCATATACATATACAAAGAGTACTATGCAAAAGTCTTAGGCGTATGTAAATAATTGCTGTACAGGAAGGACATCTTCAAAAACTTTTGTCCATTAAAAAAAAAAAAAAACATCAAACATTCATTAATGAAACTAAGTCAATAATCGGTGTGATGACCCTTTGCTTAAAATATAGTCTTAGGTACAAGTTGTTTAAGGCAATTATCTGTTTATCCTGCACGAGCAGCCACAATCCTTCTGAGGACTTTGTTGCACTTGCTTCTTTTTTCATGCACTCAAAACCCACTAATATATATATATTGTTTATACAGCTGCATGTACATATATACAGCTAATTTGTGACATTTCCTCCCTTCTTATTGTGCTTTAGACCATCAGTTGTCTTCTGCAGAAGAGGGGTGTGTACAGAGTCAATAGTCGTATGCATCTACTGTACAGTCAGATAGTTAAGCAAAGAGAAAAGACAGTCCATTATTAATTTACTAAATGACAGTCAGTCAATCTGTAAAATTCGAATGTATTCTCAAATGCAGTCGCCAAAACCATCAAACAATATAATGAAACTGACTTGAGAACCGTCTGGGAAAACAAGGACCAAGAGCTACCTCTGCTGAAGAGGATTAGTTTATTTAAATGACCAGTCTCAGAAACAATCCCAGGTTTAAGCATATAAAATTCTGCAGGGAGTGTCTGGAGCACAGTATCAGGACAAGGATCGTCAGAGCTGCTAAAACATTCTCAGGGACCACAGACAGAGCATGAGGGTTAAGGAGATGATATAAGTAAAATATTCACCTGGTCAAGTAATTTATCAGTAACATTTATGTTGTCTTGCGTCTCATTCAGCTTCTTCTTTATCTTGTTGTGGAGTTGAGCAGTTTCATTTATGACTTTCTCTATGTCACTGATATCAGTCTCCTTTGTTCGATTTCTGAAATTTACCAAGGACAGGAATAATGAGCTACAGGATAATATATTTTTAAAGAGTTCCATATTATTTGCTTTGTTTGGATGGATGATCATGTACTTACAGGATCTCCTCAGCCTTATTTTTCAAGTCTGTGGCTAATTTGGCCTGATCCGCCAACTCCTTCAGGTCTTCTGTAATGTGTGTGAAGTTCTCCATTATTTTCTGGATATCCTGGATCATCCTCCTGATCTCATCTGGAGAACTAGGAAGTTTAATAGCCAACACAGCAGAGGCTACCTTGTCAATGTCTTCCGGTTCCATTGTCTCTGCTACAACAAGATCAGTGAAAGCAATGTAGAATTGAGTTTATGAGTTTATGAATGTATCTTATCCTAAATGTATGGATTGTCTGCTTTAAAAAAAGTAAAAAAAAAACAATCTAACGCCGTCGTATAGTGAATCAGTGTAAAGTCGATTGTGGCTAAAACTAATGAACGGCTATTAAGTTTAGAAAACAAGAACATAACAAAGAACAGGTCTTACTGCTGAGGTATTCCCTCACACGCTCTATAAGTTTTTTAGTCTCATTTTTGGCTTTTTCAAACTTGTTCTTGTTCCTCAGGACTTTATCCTTCATATTCTGTGCCTTGGTTTTCACATCTCTATTCATATTTTTGATGTCTTTAACCTAAAAACAAAAATTACAAATAACAAATTTATTATAATGCAATAAAATAATATTAAAATTAAAAAGAGCACTCTTTTCTTAGTACCTCAGTTCCTATATGACACACAGTTCTAAATATGTAAAAACAAGATAATCCAGCCATGTGTGGTGTGATTCATTGTACCTTTGTTTCTGCCTCTGTCAGATTTTGGAGCAGACTTTGAATGCCTGCTTTGATCTTCTTTGCTGTGTCTGTGGCGTTGAGGGCAACAGGGAGACTTCCTGTGCACGATGGTCCGCCACACTTCCCGCACAGAGCGCCACCACACACGGCTTTTTCACAGTCTTCATCGCCTGGTGCTCCACAAATCTGTAGCACATAAACAAACATGACAGATTCAATGACTGTAGAATCCATTAATTCATTCATTTATTAATTCATTAATTTTTTAGTGACTGCTTTATCTAAGCCAGAATTGTGGTGAATCCTGAGCCTGTCCACTGGGAGAAAGTCTACTGGTTCATCCAGTGAATCAATACACATTTGCACCATTCAATCACCCAATTGGCAATTTACCAGAAGGCAACATGGAGAACATGCACAACCCAATACAGATGTTGCAAAATAAAATAAGGTTAGGGTTTTCATTTGATTACCCTGTATTCTGAACTTTCATAGCAAATTTACAGTTAGGAGTCTAGCGACATCTGTTGGTAAGTAGCAAACAGGAAAAACAGGTTAAATTAATGTCTATTAATAGATTCAGGGCAGCACAGCGACATAGCGGTTAGCAGTATCAGGCTGTCCTCAGGCTGTGTTTGAGAACCTTGTCCCATGTTCTCCCCATGCTTGGTGTGTTTCCTCTGTGTACTCGGGTTTCCTCCCACAGTCCAAAGGCATGCTATTTATGCTAATAGGTATTTCTAAATTGCGCATAGTGTGTATGTGAATGTGTGTATGCTTGTGTGCTGTGCGATGGATTGGCAGCCCATTCAGAGAGTACCCTGCATAGTGTTCCAGAGTTCCCGGAACACTGTACAAGATAAGTGGTATAGAGAATGAGCGAGAGATTACCCGAGTCAGTAAGAGTTTATTTAACTGACCTCCTCATTAAGCTTGGTCACACTGAGTCCTTTAACCTTCTTCTCCAGTACATCCAGGGGCCGCAGCTGGCATTTGGTCAGCTCTTTTTTTATGTCCTGCCGGGTCTGCCTGGAAGTGTCTATCTTGTTTCTTGCCTTCTTTACCCGTTCCTCATCTTTCAGGAAGCCAGCATGGAGCTTACGGATCTTCTCCAGGTTGTCTGTAACAAAAATGATCACATCACTGTGATGCTTTTAATAATGTTAGTAGCACCCTTTACAGAATGAGGAGCTTACTTACCATTTAGCTTTTTTAGATCTATGCTTTGGCCAGCTTCAATTTTCTTTTGCAGATCATCGAGTAACCTCTTAAATTCATGATAAATATGATCAATTTCAGTTTCCAGCAATTTAGATGGATCAACAATAATTGTGTTTGGATCTGTGGTTTCTGTTAAGTTCCTGAGATATAAATGAGAAACATTCGGTTATTTTTTTTTCTCAATATTTATTTATGGATAGGCATACAAGTAAAAGTGCGACAATTGTCTTTTATATAAATTAGATGACTGAACAGCAGGGTTATTTGAAAAAAAAAATGCACCTGATTTTATTCAGGAAATTCTCTACGCTTCTCAGATCATCCCGGTCATAGCCTAGCATGCTAACCAGGCTTTGAAGCTTCTCGGTTAACTTTTGTATCTTTTCCTGATGTCGCCTGTCGCTGAGTGAAAGAGTTCCTTCGTATTTAGACAGCAAGACCTTCATGCTGTCGATAGCTTGAGAGATGTCTGTGACATTTGTTCCCCAGAGATGGTAACAAGGGTGGCAGGGCTCACAGGCAGGGAAGACCTGCTCATGCCCTGGGGCACACTTTTCACAGAAATTGCCACTTACTCCAGACCTACACAGACACTCGCCAGTGTCAGGATCACAGCCTGGGTATTCAGAGCCCTGCATGTCACAGTCGCAGGCTAGAAAAGTGAGTTGGAGAAAAGTGAGATACAAAAAAATCAATCAATTCAATGAAGAGGAATAGACTTGTTCAAATGAAAATGACACTGACATGGTATTATTATCGATAAGCCACATACATATGCACTGAATGTCAGGGTTTCCAAAATGATTGGCTGCACATTCTTTGCACTGTTTACCACCATATCCTGTTTCACAAGGACACTGGCCTGTAATCTGGATGAAAAAGATTATCCAGAGGGTGAAGATCATTATACAGTACGTCTCTGTGTATTTGAACAACAAAAAGAGTACATTGAAAGAGGGTCACCTTGTCACACAGATTGCTGACGGAGTGGCTAGCGTGACAGTTACACCGCTGACACCCGGAATTTCCACTCAGATTCCAGTATCCATCCTCACAACGATCACACTGAACGCCTACCACACCCCATTGACATGGACACTGCCCTGTCACCTGATCACATATGCAGGGGCTGCCCAGTGGGCACTTAGTCACATCTGTGCCCTGCTGGTCACATGAGCATTCTGTAAACAGAGAGGCAGTGAAATAAAAGCAGAAATGTAATCCTCATAATGCATTCTTCCACTCTGTTTATACTGTAAGAGATTAGAATATTTAGTTTACATTTACATAAAGTGTATCTGTGTTCTCATCACTTTATCTTTTAACCTGTGAGGCATGGGTTTTCACAATATGAGTCGGCATTTAGGACAGCCAAGACAGACTATTACGCTAAAATCATCAGCAATTATAGACTCTACACTTACTATATTTCACTTAACTGCACTTAACTGCGAACATACTGTACGTATAATCACCATGTGTTGTTTGGACTGGTTCACTGTTAAGTTCCTGATTATGACACTAAATATTTTCTCTGATCTTTACATAACTGCACAGTCTACTTTTTCTCCTTACTGTCTCAAATGTTGTGACATTCTCTATCTCCATGCGTACACCTTCATTCACTACTAAAAACTCATATGTTACACCTTACCTTTGCACTCACCCAATGAGTCTACAGTATATACATATTTTTATTGTGCCATCTTTAATACGCTTATTTCATTTATCACGCCCTATCCCCCCCCCCATTTTATTACAGTTTCTTGTTGTTCTATTATTATACATTTTATTTTAATATACCATTTAATAGTTGATATTATTATCACTATTACCACATAATTGTCATTTTACACACTAGTAGAGTGTTCTGGTGTATCTAGAAAGGCTCTCACAAACCAAATGCTATTATTATTATTCACTCATCATCTATACCGCTTAATCCTGTATTCAGGGTCACGGGTGGCCTGGAGCCTATCCCAGGAGACTTAGGGCACATGGCAGGGTACACCCTGGACAGGGTGCCAATCCATTATTATTATTATTATTATTATTATTATTATTATTATTATTGAAGAGTAGAACAGTGATGACACAGATGATTTAGGCTCTAGGCGGATCAGAGGGACAGAGGTTTGAGCCCCACCACTGCTGGGTTGTCACTATTGCGCCTTTAACCCATATATAATACCCAGGAAATGATCTCTGCATGGTACAACATTCATCTAACACATTTTGAAATGTTCTTGTATACAGTGTATAATATGTGGCCCCTCTGTAAATAAAAGAATTTGCTATAGACATTTAAAACCATTGCATTTATATTTCTATAAGATTCTAATTAATAAATAAAAAAAAGTACTTTAAAAAAATGCACCCCATACCCCTGCAGTCCTGGAGTAGTGCATTGCCATAGTATCCTGGTTTACATGTCTGGCACTGAGGCCCATAAGTATTATGCAAGCAACGGAGACACTGGCCAGTTAACGCATCACATGCTTCGCCATCATTGGGATCGATGTTGTTGTTGCAGGGACATTCTTTGCATGTAGCGCCTGCCAAAAGCAGGTTACCATAGTAACCAGGTGCACACTTATCACACTTGAAACCTGTGAAAGGAAAAAGACAGGATTCAGGACTGTAATTCAGTTACTGCATGTGAATCATGTGTCTATCTCGAACCAAGCTACATCTTTATTTTATTAGATTTGGTTATGCTGTTTAAGACATACTGTAATGTAATCAGCTAATGTCAGTGAAATATTGATTACTGTTCATTAAAACAGTGTGTAAAAAGGTGGTAGCTCAGACCTTGATGCCCCATCCTGCATTGACAGGTTAGGGTTAGAGAGTTTGGGTCATTTTCGCAGGAGTGGGCAAAGAAACGGCCGCTGCCTTTCACATCTGGACAGAGGCATGGTTTGCAGGGTTCCCTTATTACAGGATCACCAAAGTAACCCTCAACACACCTGCCGAAAAAAAAAAAAAACAGTCATAGCATTAAAGAACACTGAGCCAAATATAAAATTGTAGCTCATACCTTTCACACTGGGGCCCAGTCGAATGCTCCCTGCAGTTTAGACATACGCCAGTAATCTGGTCACAGAGGTCAGCCAGCTCGTTACACTGGCAACGCTTGCAGTTCGGAAAACCATAGTATCCAGGCAGACATCGATCACATCGTCGGCCTGTAATCCCATGATGGCATTGGCACTGTCCGGTCTTATGGTCACAGAACTCAGCTTTGGAACCCTGAGGCTCACAGTTACATGCTGGGAAACAAGAAAAAGTCACATGAGACACAATAACCAGCCAAGTTGGGGTTAAAGCATCCATGCATTTTTGTAAAATTGCTCTACAAACAGTTATCCTGCGCATACACTTACTGTATCTCCGGTTTGGCTACCTTTTACTCAGTGTGTATTACTTACGTGAGCAGCCATTTTGTCCAAATCCATAGGTCATGGGGGCACAAGTGTCACAACAGCGGCCGACCACATTGGGTCTGCAGTCACATTGTCCTCGAAATTTACTGCAGGATGAACCGAATGACCCCTCAGGATTACATCTACAAGCTGGCAGAAAAAAACAGGGTTTTTGTAATGGACTGGACAGGGATTATTAATGGACTGTGGACTGTGACCCAAAAGGGGCCACCACTTAAAAAGGTTACCAAATGGTTTGAAAAGGTGTGTAAGCTTTGCTGTCATGAGGCTCAGTTAAATGTGTTTTCACCCAGACTTAATGATGTGCTAATCATTATCAACAACCTGATTACACTTGCACTTCCACATATTCATATCAGGTTGATATACTTCTTATACCATATAGGTTCAGTCATGCTCAGTGAGTTTATTGTCTTTAGATGAGTAGCATTATTTCTATGTAGCTTTGTTTTGTATTACATATACTGGTAGAATACTTACGAATTGCACCGTTATGAATGTATACTGACATGCTGGCAATTAGGTTTTCGCACACCTCAGGTAGAGTCTGTTCCCCTGCCTGTGCACCCAACTCCACACAGCGATAATGCTGGTACTGAGTCAGGGTTACATCAGAGCAGAAATTTGGCAGAGACTCCATCTTTGGAATAAGTCCCATCTGAGTATTTTTTTTAGGAACAAAACAAAAATTTTTTTTATAACTTAGTTTCGTTTTGTGTTGCAAATGATCAATCAATGCTGGTGGAAATGCAAAAGAAAACAGCTTACAGAGTCAATTAGAATATGTGAGCTGCAGTAACGGTCGGGATTTTCAAATGTGATATCCACATGGTAGCGCGTGCCAGTGCTGAGACATACAGAAGGATCCAAAATGGCAGCCCTATATGGAATGAAACATCAATAAATATCTGAGAACATTTATAGTTGTAGCAACAGCAACCTGCTATAACAACCCTACAGGTTTTTATTTAAACCCATCAGGAGCCACAACTGATCCCATGTGTATAATGAGATCATCTTTGGGCTTCAGATTGTGGCTCCTGATTATTTGGTTATTTGGATCCTGTATGGATCAGACGAGACACCCTAGATTAAAATGGAAAGCAAATGAATGTCTCATGTTTTATGCAAAATATTTGACATTGTTCCACTGCATAGCCATAAGAAGCTTAGCTCACCTGCTAGTGCCAGGAAGCGTAAACCTTTTCTCTGATGGATCAAATGGACAATTTTCATTAGGAGATCCTAACGGCACAATTTTTACACTAGCTGTCCAATCATCTGTGGACTATATAACACACATGCAATAAAAATACATTCTAATTAGTACAAGTGAAATAATACACCCATTTACTAACCAAATATCACTCACACACTCATCATCTATACCGCTTTATCCTGTATTCAGGGTCACGGGGGGCTTGGAGCCTATACCAGGAGACTTAGGGCGCAAGGCGGGGTACACCCTGGACAGGGTGCCAATCCATTGCAGGGCACAGACATACATACACCCACTCACACACTCATTCACACACTATGGGCAATTTGGGAATGCCAGTTAGCATAATCTGCATGTCTTTGGACTGTGGGAGGAAACTGGAGTACCCGGGGGAAACCCACCAAGCACGGGGAGAACATGCAAACTCCATGCACACAGAGACGGGACTCGAGTCTGGCCGGGAATCGAACCCAGACCCTGGTGGTGCAAGGCGACAGTGCTAACCACTACACCACCGTGCCGCCCCTAACCAAATATATTACTACATAATGATGCCACAATAACAAGTTCAGCTTAGGATCTGTAAAAGACATGAACTGGTCAAACAAACCTTAAAACAAATATACAAACCTGTGGCTCATAGCGAACAACAAAATGATAATTAAGAGTTAGCGGGATGTTGGTGACAATGAATCGCAGTCCTGCTCCATCTTGAACCCGCACAACTCCTGGTCCAGTCCAAGAAATGGGTTCATCTGGTGTATGTGGTCGTAGAATGACCTGATGGAGAGACCCGGGCTGCAGCGGAATGGTGAACTGGAGAAGCAAACAACAAATACAGCAATCGAAAATGTAATCTAAAAAACATGGCAGACTTGACAGATTGATATATTATTCTTATTATTCTCTATTGTACCTGGCCTTGTCTTCGCTTGCGGCGTCTCTCACGCTTAACTACCACAAATCTCCCATCCCTGAATTCAACATCATAGCCTCTGCTCCTGAAGTAGTTCACACAGCTAGGCAGAGTGACAGCAGGAGGTGAAGTGTAATATGCTACAGGAGGCTGAAAATTCTCATATGTAGATGGTTCAGTGGGGTTGGGGACATAAGGTTCCTGCACTGTAGGCTCAGGTTCGTAATAAGGCTGTGGTGTGGGCTCACGAACTATGGTTCCATGGGGACAGCGAGGAAGTGGATGAGACGTAATAGGGTTCACGGGTGGTCCAGGGGAAGCACTGGGTTTTACCTAGGAAACATACGAATAATTCTTGTATAATAAAGTGTAAATACTTGCTCGATGCTCTGTATATTATTAAAAGTTGTTAAAAGTTGTATAGGCTGGTACAGGCGTGATCACACACCAGGTGAGAGGAGCATTTAGTGTCCAGAGGTATAGCAATTTCAGCCTCATAGAGATAGAAATCAAGAGGGGCCAGGAAGTAACCAGGAGCAGGTTCACTACAGCGTCGTCCCACCATATTGGCTCTGCACCGACACTGACCATTCTCTGAGTCGCACCTACGTAAAAATACATAAATACAACCATACATACATACATGTGATATGAATTCCCGGAGATTTTTTTTTATTGTGAGAAATGCTTAATTGTCTACTAGCTTACAGAGTAGTGAAGGCTCCTCCTATGTCACAGTCACAAGCTAGACAACCATATACTGTATTTCCTAGTCCCCAGTATCCTGGCTAAAAAATTAAAAGGAAAAAAAATTCAGAATACAACTTTCTTTTAAGCTGCAAAGTATGTATGCTAAAATTTTCTGATGCATTTTGTAAGAAGAATAACGGATTAGTGTTACTCACTACACACTGGTCACACTCTGGTCCATGAGCAAACTGATCACAAATGCACTGGCCTGTGTTCTGATCACATGGAGAGGTGCTTAAGGTGCCCAAAAAGTTACACATACACCCTGGTCATGTCCACACAAGAACAAAAGGTTATTCACTAACAAATCACACAGAAAGACAAAATGTCTTATATATATATATAAGGCTTTGCTATACAGAACAGTGTAACATATTGCAATTTGTATTTGATATATACAAAATAAATAAATAAATCATTATATCAAGCAAGTAAAACTATCCTGAGTATGGGAAGATTGAACTCATTTGTATTATGACATTATTACAAATCAAATCTAAGATAATTCAGTTTTAGATGTTCATCTTGCTAAAAATGTAAAATATGTTCAAAAAACTTATTCAAGCTTTGTGAAGATTATGAAGTTTTTAATAAGTAAAAATGTAATTAATAAAGTAATAGTTTGAATAATTATGTAACACTGCCCAGCCAAAGAAAAAAAGCCACCACCTGAAGTTAACTAAGCGAGTGAGTAAGAGCTTGCAATTGGAAAATTCCTGCAATGATTAATATGTTTCATCTGGCTACAAGTTATTTAACCCTAACTGATGCAATGAGTAGAAAACCACTTAAGTGAGACTAATAGTAACAATTTGCTAGAGAGCATAAACTGTGGAGCATTGCAAAAAGGTCTCTTGTGAGTCCAGATTTATCCTGTTCCAGAGTGATGGGCGCTTCAGGGTAAGAAGAGAGGCAGATGAAGTGATGCACTAATCAAGCCATGTGCCTACTGTATAAGCCTGTGGGAGCATTGCTATGCTCTGGGGTGGCTTCAGTTGGTCAGATCTAGGTTAAGTGATATTTTGTGCCTAAGAAAAGAGGACAGCTGATGATCTGAATATACTATAAGAAATTGTGAAAGAATGCTTCAAGGAACATGAGACATTATTTTATCACATGTATTGGCCACCACAGGCTCCAAACCTTAAGACCATTGAGATAAATTGGGATGTTCAGGAGAAGGCTGTACACAGCAGTCTGACTTCTCAATACAAGTGCTTGAAGAGACTTTAATGTGACTCTGGATGGACATAAATGTTTCAACCCGAGCTTATCAAAATGAAGCCATGATCATAATCAAAGCAAAAGGCAAGGAGTGTGAGACTTTGTTTTTTTTTTAGCCAGGCAGTGTATTTGATTCACTTTAAACTTATAGTGAATTGGAGAAGTGGATATCTTACTCTGGCAACCGTTGGTGTCTTCTTGGCTAAGTCTATAGAATCCAATCTTGCAACGATCACAGTGCTCCCCCTCTACGTTCTGCTTACACACACATTGACCACTCACTGGATCACACAATCCAGCATCCACAGATCCTGCTGAGTGGCAAGCGCAAGCTGCAGAGAAACAGAATAAAGCTGAGTAAGCTAGAAAAATAAATCATATATAATGCTGATGCATTCTGTCTTTTTGAATTTACTCACGTATACAGGCATAAGGATCATTTAGAGAGCGCAGAGGGTCCTTGTAGTAGTGTGGCTTGCACCGCTCACACTGAGCACCTATGCGGTTGTTTCTGCAGTCCTCACACACACCACCACTGACCTGCCCAGTGTTTCTGTAACGTTGTAGGTCAAAGTGACATCTCTCCGAATGTCCATTGCAGTTGCACCCTGTAATGGGATATAGAAAAGTAGAGCCGTTATTTACTTTCTACCATGTACTGTACACTACCGCTCAAAAGTTTGGGACCCCTTGAAAATTCCTTTGTTTTTGTTTTATTGATTTAATGTCTTCATTCTACAACAATACTGTGGATTTCAAAATAGCAAATATAAAATTAGGTAATTAAGTAACAACAAGAACAGTTACATGTTATTTTAAGACATGGAGGTCAGAGTTTCTGGAACAGTTCTTGCAAGAACAGTATTGTCAAGTGCATTTGCAAAACCCATGAAGCACCATGATGAAACTAACTCTCATGAAGACCATCCCAGGAAAGCAAGACCAAAATTTATCTCTGCTATAGAGGAGAAGTTCATTTAGAGTTACCGGCCTCAAAAATCACCAATTAACAGCACCTCAGGTTAGAGCCGTTATGAAGGCTTTACAGATTATAAGCAGCAGATGCAGCTCAACATTAACTGTTCAAAAGATGATTATTACATATTTTGGATGCCTTCAGCTTTGATTTTCAATGTAGAAAGAAATAAAAAACAGAAAGGAGGAGTTAGAAAATGATCTCAAACTTTTGAGAGGTAGTGTAATTGCTTGTATTCTAATATGCAAGATATAATAAGATGCAAGGTATTATATAACTAAAATACTATTATTGCCCAGATGGCATGAAAGCCATGAAATCCTGAAGGATCTGAAAAAAGTTAATACTGGTGCCTGAACGCTACCAATACATTCTTCGGGTCTAAAAGTGATATGGCTTAGTTTTGTGGACTATCACTAGGACCCCTGTGTATCTTTTAGGTCTTCCTCTTTCTAATTACTATTACAATTATTATTACTATTAGAGTTAGTTGTTGCTGCACTTACTTCTGCAAACATGTGGGTCAGTGCTTCCAGCTGGCCTCCAGGGGGCATCATTGTAAAAATCTTGGCACTTTTCACAGTTGTTTCCCATGGTGTTGTGGAGACACACACATCTCCCATGAACCTGGGAACAAAAAGTCCCTGTTATTTTAAATACTATATACTATTCTATACTATAATATAAAATAGATATATAGAATACAAAAATATAAACAGATTTGTATTTATGACTCCCATTATAACATCTATTCACAACTTCTTGGGTCAGTAATACTGATTGTCAAATCAAATCAAATATTGATAAATTAATAAATTGCTCACCATGCCAGGTTCATTTAAGGAATCTCCACGTGTGTTATAAACAGGCATACACTGGCTAGAATGGCCATTGCAGAAGCAGCTCCCCCTGACCACCATCTCATAGAGAGCATAGTAGTATTTATCCTGTGGGTTCCTCTTCTTCCGTCCCAACAAGTCATCACCCAGCGTGAGTAAACGTGTGAAGTTCACTCGCAGGTTAGTTATGCTGATGAGGTCTAACAGCAAAGAAAAACACAGAATCTATCTTTTACATGTTAATCAGTTACTTTAGCTAATAGAATTTTGAAATGCATTAGTAGTTGATGCATTTGATGCATACTTAATGCATTTGTAGAAATCTGAGAAATGTACAGCATAACATCAAATCATAGCTTAGGTAAGCCCTCTGATACAAAAATCTTTCCGTTTAAGTTGTGTTAAAATGCAGACCTTGAATGATAGGGTCAAACGGATTTTCAATATGAAAGTTGGGGTCCAAAGCCTTTAACACCACCTGTAAGGGATTTACGGCATTTAGACCACATTAAACTCTGCTGAACATTTTATGAAAGGAAAGTGGTAAGAGGTCATACTTCGCCATCAGTAGAAGGCTCAGCTCCTGAGTAGCGGTTGTCACAGATGAGGTCGTCTATAGCTTCCGCTGGGCCTGATGAGATTCTGGGGAAGTCTGCAGCACAGTCTGCAGAGAAGTACCGAAACACCTTCCAAGTACGACCGAAATCTTTTGACCTCTCCACCAGCATTGCAGCAGGTCTGAAACTCTATACAGACATGGACCAATGCGTTGCAAAGTTAGTCAAAAGCTACCAAATCAAGAAATCAAGAAATACCAATTCTACCCCTCCACTCAATAGAAAAAAAGGAAAGTTACCTTGAATGTCATGACTAAATGGCTAAACTGAAACATAGTCTCCAAGTCTAGTTGAATGCTGACTTGATGCACACCTAAAATATAAGGTGTGGTTTTAAGTGTTAATAAGTGCAGATGAATTGTTCAATCATTTATGATATTTCTTACATACAGGTATAATGCTTGTGAAATATATAAAGAACACTTGAAATGAAACTTTGGTACTTATCATTCAAAATGACTCAGTCCACAGTGTGTGTGTGTGCATGTGTGTGCATGTGTGTGTGCGTGCGTGTGTGTGTGTGTGTGTGTGTGTTGTTGTTGACTCACACAGCTGTTAAATCTGTGAGACTCACCATTCTCAGACTGCCACCACTTCATCTTACGCTCTGGCTCAAAGGTTGTAATGATATTTTCAATTTGATGGCTATTTGGATTGTTGTATCGGTTGTAGGGACTTCTTGAGTTGCATGTGAAACATTTCTGTTCTTCCTGAAGAAAATATTGCATTGGATGTACAAAAAAAATGTCATTACATTGTTAGCAAGAGTTCTAACTTCAGGACTATGGGAATTGAGTTTGTCATGATTTATTTATCTAATCACAGGTTGATGCTCATTCATTCATCTTCAGTAACTTGTTTATCATGGAACACTGGGTGAGAGGAGGGAACTGACACTAAATGGGACACTAGTCTATTTAATGGCACCACAAACAGACACAGGCATACCTATCACCTATCAGTGATCTGCTGTATTGTAGTCAAAACAGCTCACTGTTTAATAACCGCATAATATTTTTCTTTTAATTGCTGAGTATCCTAAATGCCTGAAGAATAAAGAACTTGCACATGTCTCTCTCCAAAACTGGCTTCAGGCTACAAAATAAATCAGTGCTGCACGGCAGTTGTGTAATTAGTACACACTACAATGGTACAAAAGCATACATACTTTCATTTGTGGGCATGTATGAACAAGAATAGTTCTACTACTCATTTTGGAATATAAACATAGATAAATTCATACTCATATCACAACCACTGGTTGTTTGCTGGAGCAACTGTTTCCATAATTTATTCTTTATGCCAACAAAAACAGGCACTACATTATGTTCTACGTGAAGCTCCATGCCTTCATTCAGCATAAAGAAGCATTGGGTGCAACGTAAATGCTAATAAATATGTCTTAAGGGAAGGCAAGACCCATCTCACTGACAGATCTGAACATGCCTGTAGTATGCATGCACTGGGTTGGCCACATTGCTTTCAGTCTACATCAAGTGAAAAAAACTGTCTGCTGTTTGCTAAGATGCTGACAGCAAAATTTGGGGTGGATTTTATTCTAGAAAATGTGTGTCATGGCAGGCATTCATTTACTATAACCACTGACTGCTATGTATAGTAAAAAAACTTGGCACACAGTTGGGAAATATGACCTTGTGCTGCACTGCATATACAGTATAATATAGGGTATTCCTGAGGGCACAAAACTGCCATTTAAGAAATGACCAGACGATGTTCTAATTGTTTTTTTTGTAGAAGTTGAGTAATTATATATTTCATGAGGAGGTTGTACTGAAATTTGTGCATTCTGTTATCAAGTTCAGTTCAACTTATTGACCAGTTATTGTTCTAGTTTAAATAAACAAATGCAACTCAGTGTGTAAAACATATTAAATCCCCAAATCTAGTCAACATTATGGAATTTTGTGGTTTAGAACTGACCTCCAGGTATCCCAGGATGCAATAGTTCTGGGGACCATTTAAGCCACAGGTGGAAGAGGCAGAAAGTTGAGCAGCCCGGCCCACCATAAGATCACCTAGGGTAGGGTGGCACGAGCTCCTCTCACATTCTTCCTGTAAGTGAGCTTGCACCACCAGCACTATAAATAAAAAAAGAACAAATATTTGTTGAGTTGAGTTGTGTTTAATAAAATGAGCCAACACCTCCCTGCACTGTGTCCTCACATCTCTCTCAACACCACACTATACTGTATGTGTATATTATGTGGGAAATAAACTTGTTAATTTTGCAACCACCATCTCTTTTGTTTTTTTAAATTTGATTTTTTTTTTTTTTAAATATTTGTAAAAAAGACTATAGTTGCTTTGGAAATAGTTAGGTTAAAGCACAATCCACCCAGGCAAATAATCTTATAAAAACAATGTGAAAAGGGCAAGTACCTGCAAGAAAATAACAAAAAAGTAACCTTCCTACCCTAGCAAGTGATCACATGTTTGTACTGATGAGGCATACTGAAATCATTTTTGTGTTAAATTCAAGTAATGTCAGTGTAGATACTCACAAAGGAGCAGCACTGCAGACAACCACCTTCGGACCATTGCTGCTTTTGCTGTGAAAATCATAGGCTAAAGACAGAAAGTATTTGTAAATAAATCAATTTATTAATTAAAAAATACAAGACAAAGTATTTGAACAGAGTGCAACCATTGATTTCATTTAAACTAACAAAAAAAAAGCAAAAGCACAGATATATTGTAAAACCTGAAATCATTACTGCAACCTTCGAGCTATTCACCACTTTTTCATTCGTAAGAACTGACAAAAATTCCAGCAGATGCAGTTCTTTATGCTTTGACTGTCTGCAATGCCTCAAGCCATTAAATCCCAACATGTACAGTCCTAGAAATACATCAGAGGAGAAGCTGCAACAACCTTCAACTCAAAGGGATAACACATTTCTTACACATACTGACGTGCCCGGAATTTGAATTATTTCTATAAAAGGTTCGATACCTTTTATGGCTTATTAGACTTTCTGGAAGTTCTAGATTTCTTGAAAGTACAGAAATCAAAATAATAATAATAAAAAAAAAACCTTTTGAACCCTTCACAAGACTTCTGGGGGTGTGACGTGGCGTCAAACATCAAGGACATTGGTAGCGGATCCTTTGGTGCTGTTGGTTGCTGGTGGGGCCTCCGTGGCTCGGACGTGTTCAATCCCATGGGTGCTCAGTTGGATGGGATCTGGGGAGTTTGGAGTTTGGGTTCTTTGGCTGCTGAGCCCTGTACATGCATGGATGTGCTGCACTTGCTGTTCTAGTGCCTTTGCAGCATGGCAAGCATTAACTTTTTTTTTTCTGCCAATTATCCTACATTGGGATCGGACTGGACATGCTGTCTTTTGGTCCCTGCAGGCATGGTTGAGCCTTGGGTGCTCATTATCCTGTCAGCAGTTTACAGGTAAATAATTGATAATGTTATGGCTGTGTATAAACAGAACACAAAGCATATCAGTGCAGTCCTCTTCTCAAACCTCCACTGCCCAACTTGCCATTGCTGTAGCACTGTAAGACAGTTCCTAATAAAAAAAATTTTAAATTTCCCTATACAGTACAAACCTGTTTCCAGTGCATACTTACAGACAGTAGAAACTAAACATTATGCCTTGATATATGTGAGTAAAATATGGTTTTAAATTACATGATTATAGTGGTGGTACACTGCAAATACTGTGTTAAGTGTTGGCTATAACATTAAACCGTCCGAATCAAAAGGACTTTGTAGACTGACATATAGTATGTAGGTCTCTAAAGAAAGATGCAGCATTAGCAAGTAATCTCAAAGACCTTGGACAGACCATATAATTAGAAAAGCTACAGCATAAAAAGTCATAAGTAATTATCGATTTTTATATTTTCATTTGTGCTCAGCTATCCTTTCCCCATAACTGTGCAAAAATTAAAAAGATTTGTAGAGTACATAACAAAATTATGCACACAAGTGTAGACTTAACACACATAACTTTCCAGGCAAAGTGATGGCACACAGCTTGCAACAGAATGGAGCTGAGAAGCTGTAAGAGTTTCCTAATTAACCATCAAGATGGACAGCTGCAAATGTCTCAGACTTTTATGCGATGCCCACCAGTCAGACAAAAATTAAGTTTAACAGAGGAGACATATGACAAAAGCAGTATTTGCAGGCGTATCTAAAGATAACACTTTACCTTTAAAACAATGGCACTTACACAATCAAAAGAACAGATCCGGTGCAGAAATGTAATGAATATGTCCATTCAAGTCATTCAGCATTTACCAGTTTTTCCTTCCATGTCCTTGCAGCAGGCAGTAATGGATTGTGTAAGTAGCAACTGCTGCAAAGGTTGAAGCATGTAAAGACACACCTGAACACCTGAGAACGTAGAAGGGTGAGTGTGTGTGAGAAGAAAAAGGAGCTGCAGGGCTCTCTGGTAAAAAGGGATTATATGGCACTGAGAGCTGATTTATTCTTGTCAAACTGGAGAATGAGGAATAAAGACGGGAAAGACAGGATGACAGCATGTCAAAGTATAGTGTACAATAATGTTAAAATTGGCTAATACATTTTTACCTAAGGTTGGCACCACTTCTATGTTACACAGATGAAGTAGCATGCATTAAACTACCAGGTTTGTATTTTCTGACAACAAACGTTCTTTCAGTTTTGATTGAATTCTGGTAAAACGTAGTTGCACAAAATGGCCAAGCAAGGGTTAGAAACACCTACTGATGAAGACGTCCACCTCCACTCCTCAAATGGCCCTAAAGTGTAACCTAATCCTGTAGTTTCTAATAACTCTTTACACGTGTTTAACTTTGTAATATGAGCAGCAATATATTTCTTTCTTGAATGAACTAGCGTTGGCGTCTGTAATTTCTGGTTAACGTTTTTGCAACACATTACATGGATAATCGACAGCAGACACTCCACAAACAGTTAACCAGATTTCTAGTCATAATTTTGAAACCTGCATTTTCTTGTTTATGGCTTCTTTTCGAGAAAGGCCTGAACATGACCCTGACACACAGGGCAGAATATGTAGGTGTGATTTGAGGACATGATATGGATAAAAAGAGTGAGGGGAGCTGTATAGAGTTAAAAGTGTCTCCAGCCCCAGCAATTCCTGTTAATGGAAATAAAAGATAGTGATAGTTTTTTTACACTAGCAATATTAACAAGAAGATTAGGACATAAAGGAAAAGGGCACTTAGTAGATGTCACGGTTCTGGGTGCTAGGCATAAATGCAGAGGATCCAGGTGGTTCAGGAAAACGATTTATCTTTATTTAAACATAAACACAAACCAGAGAAATTAAATAAACAAAGAGACTTTATAAGTAAAACAAAACCAAAACACGAATAAAGACACGAGACATACACCTTCAACTTATTGTAACAAATGCAAGACAAAAACTAGAACTCAAACACACTTTTTATAATGAGATTAATGATCAACTCGGATCAGGTGTGCGCCCACGTCACCTGACCGAGTTGCGAACTGGGAAATGAAGTATGGAACTGAAACTTAAACGAACTACACAAAATGTCTTAGGGCGCTTTGGCGCCCTCTAGGGGTTATCCCTGACAGTAGCGATATTGATCATTGACATAAAGTCATATGTCAATTGGGCCCAACCACTGGTTTATGATGTTAGAAGATGTTCTTGGATGGAAGAATATTACTATAAAAGCAAGAACACAATGGCTATTTTCCATCCTCAATCTTACTGCAAATAATCCAAAACAGATTAGAAACCCAAAGCACACTGTTTGTTATAAGAGTCAGCTTCTGTTTAAAAAAGTATACAGCTGACCCTGGCTCAAGTTCCAGGGCAGTGGTTAATTTTTGTCGGTAAAGTCAGTACCTACTGACATACTGTATATAACTAACAATACCTTGATATGTATTTATATGCTAAATAAAGTTATCATTTAAGCACATTTCAACTTCATCTGATACCACTTGCCATCTGGTGTGGTCAAAACACCTTACCAGTTACTGTGGCTGGAGAAGAGCGCTTGTTCGGCAAGATGAAACTATATACACTCTGTTATAAATCATAAGCACTTTACAATGAGACAGTGAATACACTTAAATTAGCATTTATTCCACTGACAGACAGCAAAACACCACATGTTATAGAACAGTTCTGAAAAGATGATTAATAAACTTAATAAAGTAGTTTTTCTCTGTGTTTTAAAATAACTACAAGGGGCGTTCAAGTTAAACAAGAATATGTGATGTCTTGTGAATGAAGGTGTAAAACTGACTGACATTTACAGAGAAAGAAGGCTTTATGTCTGTGATGATCACCACTGCAGTCGTTCCCGTGAACATTCAGCAAGTGTGTTAATGTATAACTGTGTAGTTGTGTATGGTTAGTCTGCACATTGGTGAAAAACTTGGGTGGGGAGCTCAAGTCTATTGATGTGTGCTGCATATTTCATGCTATCAAAAATACTTTATTTGAGCAAACAAATCAACTAAACAGTTAAGTAAACATGCAATGTATATGATTTTTGGACCTTCCCCTGGAAGTAATGAAAAATTTTAACTTTTAAATGTTATAGTAATTAGTCATCTGTAAAAGATTAATATTAGTAATTAGAGTGCCCTCTAACTCCAGAATATGGTATCTACAATAATTTAAGATAGACAGATAAACTCTAATAAAAAGCTGCAAAAAGATGTGGAAGTTACTGACAGGTACAGATTTATGGCCTATTAAATTGAAGCTAATGCAAATGATTCAGGAGACGGTATGGCTGTAATTAAATCATCTTTGTTTTTTTCTGATGTCTGTCATATTAAGCAGATGTTATTGTCAGTCCTTTATATAAAGTGTACACATTTAATTCAAGGCTATAGAACAACATACAAAAACACAGCGCTCAATACACAGGACCACATGACTGACTGCTGTAACATGTGCAGAACATAGTCACATCCATACATTTTGGGACAAAGTTTTTTTTTTTTTTTGCCATTTAGCCCCTGTACGCCACCACACTGAATTTAAAATAAAACTCTTAAGATGCATTTTAAGTAAAGCACTAAACACTCACATTTAAAGTTAATTTGTGTTGTTTAAATGCTGCTCTTTTATGTGTGAAAACTACTGTTATAAGAAATAGGAAACATTTAATTACGCAAGGTCAATTAAGTTATAAAGGTGTTGAATAAAGCTAAGATATTAAACTTTACGCACAACATTCAAGTAAGGTACACAACTTTCAATGTGTGACAAGTTTTTTTAAAAGTTCAATGTCTTGAAATTGTAACAACAATTGGAAAATAATTTATATTAAAAATATGAATATCATATCTGGCGGTCATTGGTGATCCCCCTTCCCTATTAAATATTATGAGTCCTGTGCTAGAGAAAAGTCCAGTTTACATAAAACTTCATTTAAAATTTAGCAAATTTTAAACATCAATAAATCAGTCTTCTCTTATAACCAGCTAAACGTTTCATATTCAGTTTATGATCTTATATAGCAAAGTGATTATCATTCTCATTACATTTATTGCTAAAGAAGTTAATGAGTATTTTTAACTATGTAATCAAAGCTAAAGGTGCAATAGTTGTTACTGGATATAGAATATTTGAAAAAACTGTATTCTTATAATGTGATTGATGTTTAATGGCTCTCGTTGCTGTAGAGGTGCTGTTCCAGAAAGGCCAGGGTTTTGTGCCAGGAGTCCTCCTGAGCGTGACTGTGAGGCACTGTTTGTCCACCCCACAGCACCACCACTACAAACAAAAACAAACAAGCAATTACTGTACAAACCGCAATTACCTTTTTGCAATAATTATATAAAAATATGACTGATCTCAGTTTTAAATATGTTTTTTTTTTAAATAAAACTACATTTTGCAAGCTGAAACCCGCATATTGTAATATGTATGTTGTATTAGAAAACAGATGAAATGTTACAAAAGTATGATGTTTTTGGCATATCAAAGACACACTCCATACAATGGATCAGTGATCAGTTGAATTAGCTAAAATTTAATGGTGAGTAAATACTTATTAACTTTCATGAATGTCATGTCTTCTGTACTTGTCCAAAAATGTAATGCAATCTTTGATGGTTAACCTTTTTTCCTTGTCCCAATCAGCATGTAATTACTGGCTCGACAATGTGGACTGTAAGGAGGCTCGATGAGGTGGCCAGCTCCAGGGTAAGAGAGGGTTGTCAACAGGTGACTGTTACCAGCTTGTTCCATCATCTGCTTCATCTAAAGATGACAGAGGAGAAGACACTGTTATACAGTATGTGTGATCTGGAAACCCATTGTTATGTAGGTTTGTTTTTTTCTACTGTCAAAACAAATAGTTTAAAGAACTAAAAAAGCTTAAGTTATGACTACTTTCTATTAAAAATTAATAATACGCCTGTTACAATATACATTATAATATACAAAAACATATACTATATTATTGGGAGCTTTATAATGTAATTCGTTTATCATCTAAACCGCTTTATCCTGTATACAGGTTCGTGGGGTCCTGGAGACTATCCCAGGAGACTTAGGGCACAAGGCAGGGTACACCCTAAACAGGGTGCCAATACATCACAGGGCACATACACATTCTCACGCTTATTTACACACTACAGCAATTTGGGAACACCAATTAGCGTAATTTGCATATTTTTGGACTGTGGGAAAAAACCCACCCAGCACAGGAAGAACATTGCACTCAGACCTGATGTGAGAATCAAACTCAAAACCTGGAGGAGCAAGGCAACAGTGCTGACCACTAAGCCACCCTGCTGCCTATTGTAATTATCGTTTACAATAGTTATAATAGTTGTATAGTTATTATTATTAGTGCCCAAGCACTTTAAGACCCCCAAAAAACCCCAAAATAAAAATAAATAAATGATCCTTAGGAAAACAAGAGGGTCCTGCGCACCCTATATAGTTGCAAGCAAGGATGATCGGGCCCAAGTAGCTTGTGCCATCGCCACCTGTGTACCACGCAACCTATTTGTCCTTTGAGCGTATTAAGACCTACAAAAAGCCATGGCCATCCCGGTCCACCGCACAACTTGCACAACTCACACAATATGACATAATAGGGCCCTAAATATTTGTCATGTCACCTGTGTTTGTGTGAGAGTGATGTGTGTGTGTGTGTGTGTGTGTGTGTGTGTGTGTGTGTGTGTGTGTGTGTGTGTGTGTGTGTGTGAGTGTTAACATTTGTGATGTGTACATGATACAGTGTGATGCTTTTTTCCAGCATCTGCGGCCTATTGTACAAACGTCAGGAATAAAATCACAAATGTTAACACACACATTCACACACACTCATACATTACACACATACAAACATACTCACAAAAGCACTCACACAAACAAAATTGTTGACAAATATTTAGGGCCATCAGCTATGACATCAGCCCTATTACGTCATATTGTGTAAAGTGAGCAAGTTGTGTGGCGCACACAGATGGCGCTGGCTTTTTGCAGGTCTTAACACGCTCAAAGGACAAATAGCTTGTGTGGGTCGCCTGGGTGGCGATGGCACAGGGTGCTTGGGCCCGCTCATCGTTGCTTGCAACTATATTAGTATTATTAGTAGTAGTATTATAAAATATGAATGAATCCTTACATCTTCTGCAGACTCTGATGCGGACCAATTCTGATCATCCTCCCCAACGATCAATAAAATTGGACACAGAATACGACCCATCTATACACAAGAATAGATGAAGAGACAATAGACATAAACATGCAAAGCACAATGAAGTGCATGTAATAAATTATCTGACAGGCTCTGATGGATCCTTACTTCAACTTTCTTTGAAGGGTCATCTGGTACTGGCAGTAGGAGATCTCGCCAAATTATTCTTTTTTCTTCATCATAGCGGGTGTTTCCATAATTTCTAAAAAGAAATAAAAAGACATGAAGAGTTTTTATATTTAGATTTACAGTCATATGCTCTGTCTATTGTGTATTCAGGTCTCTCTCTCTTTCATGGAAATAACTGTTGTCAAGTATTGAGACAGTTCAGTTTAGTCAAGCTATTGTGTTTCAGTATGGGCTGGGCTTGTGATGCATAAGTATTTAATTATACTTATGTATCCTTCAATATTCAACACTGGTAAAACTGTCATTCCCAGATTGTTACAAGTTTATCACTTTGCAAAACATTATGGTTGTGTTTAGAAGTGCATGTCTTCTGGGACAATGACCCTTAATTAGCAGATTGTGTAATTCAAGGAAATTTAGAACATTGTTTCACCATCCACTGCAGTTACTGCTGGTATGGTCCATTATACAGTGGACCCTCGCCAACAAAATTTAATCTGTTTCAGAAGCAAGTTTGTAAGTCAAAATTTTGTATACCAAAGACCATTTTCCCATAGAAAACAATGTAAATGCGAATAATCTGTTCCAGCCAAACAAAATATTTTTTTTATTTTCAAATTTAACATTTTAATGAGTTTTTGCATATAAAAACAATCAAAACATACTAATGAAGTAAAATACAAAAATAACAGACATTAAACCAATGCCAGCTACAGACACGGAATTGAAAGTGCGCACAAACAGACTAATTGCTTATATGGCAAAAAAAACTCTGGATGTCGCAGCAAAATACAGCCAACATTCACATTAAAGTTGAAAATTTACTATATGGCAAGGGTACACTGTATGGATAAATGCATGTCCTTTTTAAACATCCTCTTCAAGAGGATTTATATTAAAATAGAGTTCAGAAACATTCCCAAATATATGGTACCAAACTTCAACTGTCAAAACCCACACACTTTCTGGAATGTATAGAACTCACATTATTCAAAATAATAATAAAAACGTGCTAAAATAAAGGGTGTGTCATTCAGTAGATCAACTTTGGGATTAGGATGATTAGTTATTTGTATACTAGGAAAAAAACCATTAAACTTATTACCTGAATTAATGACCAAAGTACAAGGAACAAGACCATTAACAATCAATTCTGAAATTACTAGAGGGATAAAGTAAAAATGAAGAGGACACCAAGAACAAATTTGTGTAAATTAAATAGACAGATCTCTAACATTCTCCAAAATTTTATAGTGGAACATGGCACGCAAAGATTTTAATTTGCTTAAAGCAGTGATCACAAATACCCATATGAATTCCCATACGAACATCGAACAATTTTTCAAGCACTTCCTACTGTCTGTGAGGCGGCCTTGTAACCAAGGCTACAAATGCTGCATTCTTATAAGTTCTTGGGCAGGTCAATGATCTTATCCATGGTTTTCTCCAAACGCGGGATGAAATCCACTCTTCGTCGAGCCACCTTAAGAGTGACTTTGGAAATAACGTTTCTATGAACACTGTATGAACCGATATTCTTACAGCATTCATCCAAACGCATCACGGCATTCATAGGGCATTTTTAAGGCAAAAGTAAAATGTTCACAATGCGGCAGTACGTCATTTGTGCACTGTTTGTGACACTTATGGGGGCTGTAAAAGCCTAGTATGCATATATTACCTGTAATAAACTGCACCTTTTTATGATTAGATAATAGCACCAGTTCATACTGCAATTTCAATATCTATTTCTATGCGATTAATTTTGCAGCACTAGTAAAATAATATAATTTGTGTTTTATTAGCTATTTAACTTTGGTTCACCTAACTATTACATCATTAGAGAAGAATGCACATTAAACTACACCCAGACAATTGCCCAAAAGCAGAACTGACCTTCTGACCCTGAAGCTATAAAGCAAGATCGTGATTGACTACACAATAGTAAAATAGGGTAGAAAGTAAAAGAAATCCATATTGATTGCAAAGGAAGGAAAACACCGTCTATGACTCTTAAAATAATAAACTGTGAGCTCACTTTGAGATCTCAGCAAAGACATCAGCCAGTGTTCCATTGACAGGCATGATGTGGCTTCCACTAACACACACTACACATCTGGGCTGTAAGCAAGAGTGAGCAAGTCACACAACTTATTTTTCTTAAACTATATGTTCAATGATATGTACACGGCCAATGAAGAAACGTTTCATAATGGTTTAGCATGACCTACCTTTATCACTGAGGAATATGCTGCCATACCCAGGGTTACAGACACACCAAAGGACAAACCCAGCATGGCAATTCTTTCAGGACAAACCTGTGGGTGCTGTGCCAGCACACTGTAGGCTGCCTAAAAGATGACAAGATGCTTTTTCTACAATAACTTGCACATTTCTATTTAAGTAATTAATTGCGTCATTTCTTTCCCTTAACTAAAATACTTAAAATTTATACCAAATAAATACCTCAAAGTATTCATTGTCCACTTGATATGGCTTTCCACTGCAGTCTAATAGTCCAATATACTCTAATACTAAAGTAACATAGCCTCTAGACGCTAAAAGAGCAGAGCGATACTCCACTAAACCTCCACCTCCACCCCAGAGGTCGAGAACAGCAGGAAAAGGGCCAGGACCTAGAAAAGAATATATGTTAGGTATATGTTGAGTATATGTTGTGTTGTTTTAATACTGCCCTTGGTTTTGAAATGAGAAAATTAATGTTATAAGAAATGGGCTCCATTTAACTACTCATTAAAATATTTTGTAAAGGTTTAAAATTGTAACAAAATCTGGGGGAAATGCAATATATAGGGCCATTTTTAAATTTGTGATTTTTATAAAATCTCAATATTAAATGAATTGGTTATTATTGTAGGTCTCGTGATAATTTTGTAATGGGAGGTGACTGGTGATTCCCATCCCTACTAATAAACATTCCACACTATGTCAGCCAATATCTAAACCTATGCCAGTAATACCTGGTGGAATGAAAAGAACCGCCTTTAGATCATTTTCCGTAACCTCGACCCTCTTGATTCCTGGAGATATGTACCACCGCTGTACCACAACTGACGCCATGGGAGGTTTCTCCCGGAATCCCTTACTTAGGTGGTTTTCATACACAGAAATGTGCACATCAAGTGGTGTGTTCACATCCTTCTTCCGAAATCTTAAAAAATACAGACGCATTGAGTGACTGATCACTGATTTATCAGTAGAAAAAAAATCCCAGAAGGCTGCTTTGGTTTAACCTGAGGCCTGTCCTGCTTCCTGGAATAGGTTTCATGCTCCACAGCAGACCCATAGCTTCAACTCCGTCATATGAGCCACCAAGACTGGCATCTTCAGAGACTGAAACACATCAAACTGTGTGTTAGTGCTCACCTGCGACATACCAGCTGTAATAACTTATAAACCAACATCATGAAAATGATTTACACGTACCTGAGACCTTTCCTGCCTTATCGCTGACATAGTGACCGAAACCTTCCCAGAAATCTCCGTCCTCCGACTGGAGCAGCGCGTGCAGCGTGACTCGCGCACCGGGCAGTAAACCCTGCACGCGCACCTCGAACTTCTCATCCACCATACAGCGAAGCGGACGAACCGAAAGTAACGGGCAAGGGAGCAGCTTGGACATTTTCTACAGCTGAAAAGCAACAGTATGTAAACAATGATATGATTTCTTATGTTCGCAGAGCTTACAGTTAGTGCGAGCGCGTCGACTCGGTGCGTGTTTAAGCAGCTCGGCAGCGCAGGAAGCACTCTGATCAAAGTTCAGGAGGTCTTCTCTAGGAAGAAAGTAAATCATTATCGCGTCAGCTTAGTTAATGAATAAACCTCAACCCCAAATCAGGCGAAGATAGTGGATAAAGATACCACTAACTGACACACCATAAAACGTTGTAGGCTTAGCGAGGTTATTACAACTATAGAAACGCATTCAGGCCATGAGCACTTCCTTTGTTTTCTTCAAGTGGGCTGATCGTATTGTGGGTTGCCAGATACATCACTTTAGCCGTGTGTCAAAATGATTCTCCATGCTCCCAGATCCGCTCTTTCTTAATTTGTGTTCTGGAATATGTAGGGAAGAAAGTCCACCTGATCATTTAGTACATTCGGGAAAGTTTCTGGGCCTAGACCTGACCAACTGAACTACACTGTAAAAAAAATTTCCCTGTTAAAAAACAGTAAAGAACTGGCAGCACGGTTGCCAGCAATTCGCTGTAAAATTACAGCTGTTTTACTGTTAATTATAATTACAGGTATCTACTTTTTATCTTTTTTTTTTTTTTTAAGGGTAGCACGGTTGCCAGCAAAGTTCTGTTAAATTACCTTTGTCTTACTGTTGGTGAAATTTACAGTTAAAGACTGTTTTTGCAAATACAGGATAATTGTGTTTGTGTGTTTCAATATACTGTACATAAATAAACATTCATATAAAAACAAACAGTATTACTAGTATATAAATGTACCCTTTGTGACTTAATGTAACAGAAGAAAGGCAGCTTAAAGTATTGTTTTTCAAATCATGGCTTGATTTATTACACTTTTGAATAAACTTTGAAAAGGATAAATAACAAAAGTACTGAAATTTCAGCTATTTTTGGGGAAGAATTTGTTAACATAAATAAACATAAAATATTCCCCAAATCAGACAAAATGAATTTTAAAAAATGTTTCAGATGACTATCCAAGTCATCCAAGCTGTCCAATATATGAACTGTGGACACAGCAATTTAGTGAAACACTTAAGCTATTTAACATAAATATTTGTTCTTTAACACCTTAATGTCTGATCAAAAGACATAATGTGCAAATAAATATATGTGTACAATGTGTGGTCTGTGGTGTGTAGTACTCAAAGTCCCACTCAAAATCCATCAGTTTTTTGAGCAAACTGGAGACACAAGGGTTCACAGATTTCTTCCTCTGAGAGACCTTCCCCGTCCTCTTTGAGATGACTCCTCCAGTCTTGGTGCCCTTTTCTGGATTGATCCCGATGAACCGCGTGCACAACAAATTTACAGATTTAATGTGAAGCATATAAAAATAGAGCAAGTCAATTATTTTATCAAGAACACTGTGCTTTTGAAGAGGATAAAAATCCAGCATTCAGATATGTTGGGCTGAATGATGTTTTTCAGTCTAGATTAAAGAGATCTCTTTGTACAATCACTGAAATAACATAATATACACATCATATTGTAGTGATGACTGAAAAATTCACAACAAATGAACAGTCATTATTTTAACACTAAAATAGAGTCGTGGATGAGGTTCTCTTCCAAGGTTTCCACCGACAACTCACCCCCAATGGACATTTTATTTCCAGTCAATTTTGGCAACTTATTAGGGCTCAAACATTTGATAGGAAATTCCATATTTATTCCCTGTTTATTAGAGCAAAGTGTTTAAATCAAACACATATACATTAAAAGCAGCTTTACAGAATATCTATGTTAATAAGTCATATACTAATAAAATGTCAAGTGAATTGAATGTATAAATCAAAGTATCTTACCTTTGAATAAATTCCGATGTGCATGCAGCTTCTGGTTGGTATTGAAGTTTGAAGTGTAGTAAGTAGAAAAAAAGAGCTGCAAGTCCAGACAGGAAAGATGGTTGGATGCCCTCACAAATGATGTGCTCCTCGAGACTAATCATCCAATTCTGGATGCTGCTTCCTGGTGTTTCACCTGAAAGTTTAAAATAAAATAGGAAAAAAAAAAAAACATTTTTAGCATCGGCATAACATTAATTTGACATTTGCAGATTACAAATTAATGAAAGAAAAACAAAAATATTTTAACAGTGCGGATCAGGACAGACAATTAAGTAAAACTGTATAAAATTATAACCCTTAAATGGTTAATTTGTCAAAATTAAGCCATCATTTATTAACCTGTTTTTTTGCTAAGTCTCCATAAGTTATTTTCTGACCACACAAGATATATATATAAATAAACTTGGCTTGCTTTCGTTCATGTAAGGTCAGTCAACAGTGACCAGCATCAGGGTTTTGAAAAAGAAAAAGAAAAAAGCTGTAAACTCAAACCAACCTGACAGATTTTAGGACTGTCAAGCTTTGATCGTTACTATCTCGGAATATATGTACATCATGCTTTTCCAATTGTACAATCACAACGACAAAAAAAAAAAATAAAAATAAAAATAAAAAAACACCTCAGAATAAAGATAGCCTAACATAACTGTAATATTAAAACATGCTTACCTAAATTCACAATCGGAATGACACGAAATTTTTTTCCTCAACTCTGGAGGTTGCATGGATTAGCTGCACAAAAAAAAAAGTTTTGTTAATGATATTGTGCAAAACTCACAACAGTGTGAAGACAGTTAAAAGTCCACATGTGCTCTGTGTAGTTTACAAAAAATACTGGCTAGTTGCCATGGGTCTAGCTGGTTGTAGTGCTAGACCGGCTGATGTTGCTGCCGTGGGCATGAAGGTAGGCATGAAGGCAGAGGGGTGTGCAAACAGTCTTTATTTAAACAAACAAGTCAAAAACAGAACAAAAGAACTAAAACAACAAACTCAAACTAGGGCTCAGGAAAAACCACAGGAACAGGAAGGGATCTGAACACAGGGAACCAGGAGCTGACACAGGGAACCAGGAGCTGACAGAAGGACTAGGGATGAGGAAACATGGAGCCGGAGCTAACTAAAGACACAGAGGGGAACTAGAGACAGGGACTGGAGAGACCGGACTAGACAGGAGACAGGGCTAGACAGGGCTAGGGGCACAGAGACTGACAGGAACTAGACTAGCTGGGTTAGTGAGGTTAGTAGCTACATGTTGTACTGGGGACACTGGAGGCTGACCTAACCGGGTTAGTGGCTAATGGGGTTAGTATTGACCTAGGGGACCGGAAGACAAAAGGCAGGGCACACATGAGGCTATACCAAACTAGCGGCTAACCTACTAGTGACCAGAACCACTAGCAGTCACTCCCACTAGAGATTAGCCTACTGGAGGCTAACCCTACTAGCCATCAAGGCCTACTAGCGGCTAACCCTGCTAATGGCTAAGCCCTCATGTGGCTACACATACAAGGGAAAAGACCAGAAGGCAAAACAGTACTTACACAGGACACAGGAGGAGACACAGCCTAACTACACAGTGAACAAAGCAGCTCCATGAATCCACAGACACAAGGAACATCAAGAAAACAAAACTAGAGCCCTCTGAAAACAAAGGTTACAAAACATAAACCAAATATAAACTTAAAGTAACAAAAAGGAATGCCCATATGACGGTAATACAAACAGACAATCAATGCTCGACCCAGTTTCCCAGAACAAACTGCTATTTATAGAAGGTTTTAATGAGCCACCTCAGTTCAGGTGAGCCTCATCACCTGACTGAGGTGGCTTCTGGGAAACTGAGTCAACCAACAAAAACTACAGAGAGACAGACATGAACAGTGACCTCTAGTGGAGGTTCCTAACAGTACCCCCCCCCCTTAAAAATGCTCCTCCGGTAGCGTTACCGGAGGTCCCCATTGTCTTGAGTCATTTCACCCGACTTACGACGCCGACGAGCTGGTTCCCCGAGTAGGATGGGAAGGCGGGCGGAACTGGAATGCCGCCGAAGCCAGGCGCCGGAGGCAGTCTCGGGTCTGCCCTTGACGCTTGGCAGCGGAGGCGGCAATGGCCCGTGCTCGGGGTGGTAGACTTGACACCGAAGCCGGGTAGTGGATGTGGGACCTCATTGACGCTCTGGGATGGGAAGGGGGGGGGATCCCCCACTGAGGCACTGGATGACGGAGCCTCCCCGTGAGGCTCGGAGACGAAGGGGTGGGGCCTCCCTGTGAGGCTCGGAGACGGAGGTTTGGGGCCTCCCCGTGAGGCCCTGGAACTGGTGCTTTGCGGCCTCCCCGTGAGGCTTTGGACGAAGGTAGTGGGACCTTTCACAGTTCTGCTGTAGGGCAAGCCGACTCCCCTCAGCCTGCTTGCCCCAGCGTTATGGTCCCAGCCCCCCCCCCCAAAAAAATTTCTCCCGAGGGGCCCCCCTCTGCTATGCCTTGGTGTGGTCGAGCATTCTGTCATGTGTCTAGCTGGTTGTAGTGCTAGACCGGCTGATGGTGTTGCCGTGGGCATGAAGGTAGGCATGAAGGCAGAGGGGTGTGCAAACAGTCTTTATTTTAACAAACAACTCAAAAACAGAACAAAGGAACTAAAACAACAAACTCAAACTAAAACTAGGGCTCAGGAAAAACCACAGGAACGGGGAGCTGACACGGGGAGCTGACAGAAGGACTAGGGATGAGGAAACATGGAGCCGGAGCTAACTAAAGACACAGAGGGGAACTAGAGACAGGGACTGGAGACTGGAGAGACAGGACTGGAGGCACAGAGACTGGAGAGACAGGACTAGACAGGAGACAGGGCTAGGGGCACAGAGGCTGACAGGAACTAGACTAGCTGGGTTAATGAGGTTAGTAGCTACATGTTGTACTGGGGACACTGGAGGCTGACCTAACCGGGTTAGTGGCTAATGGGGTTAGTATTGACCTAGGGGACCGGAAGACAAAAGGCAGGGCACACATGAGGCTATACCAAACTAGCAGCTAACCTACTAGTGACCAGAACCACTAGCAGTCAATCCCACTAGAGGTTAGCCTACTGGAGGCTAACCCTACTAGGAGCTAACCCTACTAGCCATCAAGGCCTACTAGCGGCTAACCCTGCTAATGGCTAAGCCCTCATGTGGCTACACATACTAGGGAAAAGACCAGAAGACAAAACAGTACTTACACAGGACACAGGAGGAGACACAGCCTAACTACACAGTGAACAAAGCAGCTCCATGAATCCACAGACACAAGGAACATCAAGAAAACAAAACTAGAGCCCTCTGAAAACAAAGGGTACAAAACATAAACCAAATATAAACTTAAAGTAACAAAAAGGAATGCCCACATGACGGTAATACAAACAAACAATCACAAACACACAAACAATGCTCGACCCAGTTTCCCAGAACAAACTGCTATTTATAGAAGGTTTTAATGAGCCACCTCAGTTCAGGTGAGCCTCATCACCTGACTGAGGTGGCTTCTGGGAAACTGAGTCAACCAACAAAAACTATAGAGAGACAGACATGAACAGTGACCTCTAGTGGAGGTTCCTAACACTAGTAATGTTTTTTTCCCTTCCGGTTTTAAGTACAGTTAAATGCCGTTATATTTGGTCTATAAAACATACAAAAATGTCTGCTTTTAAAAATAACAGGAATATAAGAAATTCCGCAGTAAATTAACAGCAATTTCTGATTGATGCAAAAGAAAAAAAAGAAAAATAACATAAAAATAACCAAACAAGCACAACGGTATTAAAAACCACCTCAGAATAAAGATAGACTGTATGTAATATTAAAACATGCTTACCTAAATTCGCAATCGCAGTGACACGACTTTCCACAACTCTGGAGGTTCCACGGATTAGCTGCACAAAAGAAAGATGGACTTTTAGTGATCAACTAGGATGGTGCGTTTTTAAAGCAACAGTGTTTGGATAATATAAATCGAAGACTAATTAATGCATGCAACTCACTCTGTAATTGTAAATGACAATCCAAAAAATCCACACCATCAGGAATATACTGTTGAAATTCCGCCGTAAAATTAACAGCAATTTCTTAGAGTGTATGCATGATTTGTGCATTACTCCATGCAATTTTAAAAAAAAGATTGTACTTATCAGGCCACATCACGCTTCTCTATTGCTCAAAAGTACAATCTTAATCCTCACTAGTGAATTCAAGTTTTTTATCTGATTAGTCTCACTAAAAAGTGCTTTTCTTATGGCCACAGAGCTGTTTAGTCCCAATCCTGTGAGCCCTCGCACACACTCTTTTACTTTCTCAATTAGACATTGCTGGTTTCTGCTGTCAGTTTATTAAGATGGAACTTTAAGCTTTAAGTGATCTAACTGAACGCGATTGGACGAGAGGCATTCCATGAGTGGTGATAATGGACACTAACAGCACTGGAATGTTTAAATAAACATCACTCTGCAATACAGGTGTTCTTACAATAGTTAACTACACGAACTGTCAGCCTCAGCATGAGTGAAAGTAGGTCAGTACAGTACTGAGGATAGAGGCAATGCCTACCAAAAATCAAATTCAAAAAGCACTTTCAACAAAGAAAATGCATCTGATAACATTGTCATCTTAAAAAAAAATTTAAAAAAAACCTTTGTCTCGTTAATAATTGCATCCAAGTCGTTCTACTAGCTTCTAATATAAGGCTGAACCTAATCACTCTCCAAACTCTGATCAAGGGCCCTACTTGGTGTGTAAGATAATGGATTGTGTAGCGTAGCACATCTTTAATTTTTAAAACTATTTGGGATTTATTAAACCCTGGAATCTGGAAATGAATACAGCCAATAATCTAAATTGAAATAAATGTAAATATAAAGAGAGACTTACCCGAGAGACTTAAAGGACTGTCCGCTACCTCCTTGGTTTATTCTCCTCACCTTTTGGCTATATATTAACACTAAGAATTTACAATTACTTTTCACCCCTATTAAATTACACTAACTGTCGGTCACCAGCTCCACCAGGTGAGGAAGGATATGTGTTGGCGGGGCAAAATAACTAGTTAAATAAATTATAATCTGTTGATAATAAATAGAAGGAATAATTATATTCTTAATAATAATCGTATAATAATAAGCTCGTAGAAAGAATAATAATCAAAAAGACTTTAAAACCCATAAAGTATTACCAAACAAGAACAGACCAGACTACATATTCTAATAACCTTTATGCCCAGGATAAGTGTAAAACAAACACATAAGGGCACAAAAAATCTCAGAAGAGATTGTATTACACAAAAAACAAGTAATCTGCATCTTCCTATAAGTGAGATATTTGAGAACAAAATAAAAATGAACCTGTAAACACTGTACTGGACAGAGGTTTGGGGATTTTTATTTATTTATTTCCTGTTTATTAACTTATTAACTTGATAACATGTGCCATATGCAAGGTCAGGAGATAATACAGTGCACTCCAGAATAATTGGAACCCTAACTTATAATTATTATCCAGATAATATTTTCTCTCAAATATATGTACCAAAATTATTGACAACCCTAAGAAATTATTGAAATAAATAAACATTTCCATTATCAACACGCTTGTGTTATTGTAAGTTATATTATGCACACTTCTCACATTATCAGGAATACCTGTAGACCTGCTCATTTGTGCCATTATCTAAAACAGCCATCAGGCAACAGCAGCCCAATACATAAAATAATGCAGATATAGGTCTGCACGATTTTCAGTTGTTTTTTCATCTTCTCATCAAATGTCAGTATAGGGGAAACTATCCTATTTAACTGTGGCACAGACTTTTTATGGAAAATTCCCAGGAGAACAACTATGCCACCTTTTCTTCATATTCATGTTTGATGTGAATATCACTTTATGCTCTTGACCAGTATCTGCATGACTTTAGACTTTTACACTCATGTTTGTATGTTATACATACAAAGTAAAGACCTGCAGGAGCATGTCCCCTGTTGCATCCCTATATTACAATTGATTCTTATAGTTGAGGTGATTGTCTTTCGATATCAACCATATTACATCACATACGCGCGCACACACCAATAAATAAATAAATAAATAAATAAATAAATAAAAGAAGCTCTTCTTTAGCTCATCTCACAACATGGTGGTCCCAAACTCTTGTGAAGGTTGACAGCAAGTCTCAGGATATGCATTCCAAAACTTGTTTGCCTCTACAAGGGGGTTCAGTGATGAAGCTTTCAACAAACATATTTAACTCAGAATTAGTGAAAATGCTCAGTCTCCAGAATTTAGTATAATGGAAAACAAAAATGCACGATAAAACTATGAATTAAAAGGAACTTAAAATGATCTGCATAGAAGAATAGATCAAAATCTTTATAGCTCTATAAGAATAGACCAAGTGTTATTAAACAGGAAGAGAGAAACTAATATCTATGCAAAAAAATATTGTAATCTTACAAATAATTTTTAAATCAATATTTTAAAAATGTTTAGGGTTTTTGTGCTTCTAATTAGGGAGGGTGATTGCTAGCACATGCTTCCACATGAACACATGAAGCCAGTCTTTTCAACCTGTTGTTCATGCTGCTATCTGCCCTCTTCTGCATATATGAGCTCACAGACACCCATGACTGCCTAGTGTTCAGTGTGGTCAGCAGTCTGCCACTTCCCCTGAGCGCAGCACTTTTGGACTCCCAGCCAAGAGTGACTGTGGAATCATGGGAAACGGAAGTCTCAATCTCCAGCAAGATCACTTTTCTCTCATACCACTGACAGGGTTTCAGGGTGCTACTAATCCTGGAGGGAACTGTATATTCACACAATCTGTGACAAAAAGTAACTAAAATGTGTATTGTAGCATGCCAGGGGGGAAAAAAATGTGAACAGCTTTTCTTTTTAAAATACAGCTATAACAACACAAATATCACATGTGTATTTCTAGTATGCAGCATCTCATGGAGCTCCCCCAGCAAAAATGAGCTCTAGAGCAGCTTGGATGTCTCCTCCAGTGGCCTGGAGGGCTCGCAGAATCAGCTCCTCGTCCTGGATTCCCATGTCACGAAGTTGCTGGAGCTGAGATTGCCACTGATTCTGAACAAACACATATCCACTTTCAAAAACCTATCACAGTTCTGCTCTTTTGTAATAGATTTTAAAAACGTGTCAATAATGTTTCAGGTGATCGGAAAGAGCAAATCTGTGAATTAAATCTGGTCATATACAGTAATCTATGCTTTACTACAATACATTGGATATAAAAAGCACACATCCATAAAATTAAAATAGCATGTTTTTGTGATGTAAAATGGTAGAAAAAGTTTGAACCATTTATCATGGTCTTTTTACATCACTGCATATATACTGTATAAAAAGGTATATATTATACAATGAGAGCTGCATTTACCATCAAGCATCCTATACCCACAACTCTCTCCACCTATTCTGTAAGTCCTCTTTTTGTTACTTTCTGCATATTGTTTATTTTTCTTTTGTACCATGAACCCGTTTATTACTTTCAGTAACTAAGATGGTATTATTTGGTATTGGTTAAGTTTCTTTTTCAACTGGTGTCACATACTTAAGTCATAAATTTAAATGATACATTAGCATCAAGCGCTCCTACACATATTTACCTCCTTAAATCGACTAGATAACAAGCAAGACATCTTATGAATATGCTTATGAAAATGATAACATTTGTGAGTACTCACTTGAAGAGAAGATATGCTAGACACTTGTAAGGCTTGTTGCAGGGCCTGATTGAAAAGGTCGTTCGTTATCGGAGTTCCTGCAGGGATAGGGGAAACCCCTGAAGAAGCTCCCTGGTAAGCAAATTGAAATACAAATCAGAAATTTTGTGCAAATTCAAAAGGACAATACAACCACACAAAATCCTGGCTCTGCCACCAGCAGAATAATTACTAAGGTTTATTTAAAATTATTTAAATTCCTTTTTATAGTATAAATTATCCTAGTCTACACCAAGACTAATACTGTACAGTTCTCATTATTCTCATTATGCAGTTTAAGATGCTATGTGTTTGGGTAAATATTTACATTAGATATGATTATGCGCCGTCCTGTACCTTTCATTGAGTTCTTCCAAAAAGAAGCGGCATTTGTTCAAAATTGTTTCAGATAGACAAAATAACTTACCTGGTTTCCTATAGTAGGTGTAACAGCACTGCTTTCTGGAGTGCTGGCTAGGGCCAGAGCTGTAGCGAGTTCACTCTGTGTGATAGGCCTGGGTCCTACTGCTCCACTGTATCCTAATGTAGCAGGCCTCAAGCCTGAGGAACCTGCAGATGCCCCACTGCGATTCCCCTGTTATAGATCAGAACAGTTAATTGAGTGAAAAGAAGATAACGCAACTGCTTATTCTTTATTATGAATGTTTTAAAATTATGAACTTATGTTATGGCATACAGACTGGAATTCTTCCTCATCATCCGACATGCCTTCAAAGGGAAAGCCACCTGCAGATAGAATAAGTATTTTTGTAGCAGGTGCTTTAAAGTATCATGGTTCGGGATTACAGGCATTATTGTAACTATGACCACAATAGATTATTGTTCAGAATGTGATCTTTTTCCATGTATAAGTGACCCCAAAACATCCTACATGAAAAAGCTGTTCCCAGGATATATTCTAAATAAATCAGCTTTTCATGCCTTAATATGAAATACATCTTGGACGGTACATCATTCGGCTAACAAGACTATTTCAGAATAATGTCCGGCTCTGGCGATAGAACATTAAAGATGAAAGTAAATAAAAGATTGTATTTTAAAACTTTTTTCTTTACCTGGCATTTCACTGAAGGAGCTGGAGGAGGCATTTCTAGAGGAGCTGGCACTCTGCTGGGTGGGAACACTGCCAGCTACAGAATGCAGCACCAGAATAATGGCATTGACCAATGCTGGGTGAGAGCTAATCAACCTAGGTGAGGCACAAAAAGACAATGAAATAATGAAATAAAACCATGTTTCCATGTTTTCGTATAATCTTAGGAGCTGTGTAATTCTGCTACACAGAGCACTGAACTATGCCTCTGCAAGTGCTTAGAGCAAGAAAATAAATTAAATTGAGGCATTTTTAAAGGAGACGCTTGATTTACTCACAAGTCAAGCATGTTTGGATCTGTGAATTGTACAAAAAGGTCCTTGTCTTGAAGCACACCTAAAAACACAATAATAATTGACTGTACCTCTGTACAGAATTGTATATTATATAAATTATATCACACTGCTATTGTGTACACTGGGTTTAATAGTATTCCAATTTTTTAAAATCCTTGTGCAGTTGTACTTAGAACAGCTTGAAATACAATTTAAGTTAATGATTGAAGTCCTAAAAGTTATAAAACATGAAATAGCATACCTAGGGCCATGGCATCACTACTCAAGCCAGGTGTCGCCACAATGATTTGATCCAAAGACTCCTTGTTGTTCAGCATCTTAAAAACCTAAGGAAATGAGAAGAATCCACAAATTGTATTAAAACACATCAATTCTTCAGCATAGAATATTTTACCAGTGTAACAGCTGATCTTACAGAGTCTCTGTAGGCTGTGCTGGTGTGAAGTGCTGCCTGCAGGACACGAAATTCTCTTGCAGCTGCCACCCTGTCCACTGGCTCTAAAAGAATACAAGGAGGAGGTACATTTAAAATGGTACTGACCAAAAACCTATGCAGACTGAATAAAAATCAATGAAAATAAAATTATTAAGCTCTAATCCCCCTCACTCCACTACCCACTACCCCTCCCAAAATACACATGTACAGAATATACAAACACAGCTTCTGCTGTCAAACTGAATCAATGGTAATTATACGAGTGGGACATCAGGGTTGCTCCAAAATAGGGGGAGGGGGGGGGGAAGGTCATACAGAACAACTGATCTGTTGACATACACAACATCTAGGTATATCTTCAGTGACCACTTTATCCTTATGTTTATGCTTATATCAGGAATGTCATCACATCAGATTGTTTGATCTCCAAGGTCTGGCACAAATTTTACACTGGATCAAACCTTCTTTTTCTCCAACCAGACCTCACAATTGTATGCAGTGGATGGGTTGTACAGAAGCATAGGAGCATAACATTATAAAGATTAATTGAAGAAATGGGAACAAATGTTTCACTGTGACAGGCTGCTAAGTGCTTAATGATACAAGTAAAAAACTGGTTGTGTATGTAACAACCTCAGCAGCAACCTCATTTCCCTTCTTTTCAGTTCCAACCACTCACCTACAGCGTCACCTGAACACTAATCACTGGCCTCATCTGCAACTGGTTCATGTTTTCATTCAGATGTATTTTTATGCTTAAATGATCATAGGTCACTGTGCGGCATAACAAACAAAAAAAAAAAGAATAATCCGAAACTTGTCCGGTAAAGGGACTGGACTGAAAATGTGAGACAAAAAAGTCCTGGAGGACTATTCCTCAAGACTACATTAAAAAGTACAGGAAGGTCTGGCTATTTGGGAGCAAAATATAAAGAACCCATCTTCACACCATGTCATTTGGGCAGTTACAGGACGTCAGTGTCAGCTCACAGGCCCACCTGGTTGGATGTCAGGTTCTGGCCATGACTTTCTCAGTATGTGCACTGTTGACCCTGACTGGATCCCATAAGAGTCTAAAGTGAGTTCATCCCTCAGCTTCCTGCCGCAGTACACCAGCTCTGCAAGGTAAAGATAAAGATCTCGAGTTGCATTTGACTCGGAAAACAAATGCACGACAAATGCATTTATTCAAAAAAAAAAAAGAGAAAAAAAAAGTATTGAATAGAGAAGTCGTGATTAACGCACCTATGAGCTCAGGATCAGGAATCGCGTCCGGTAGCTGCACTGACACGAGCTGCTTGAGAGTGGCGACGCGGTACTGGCCAGGCGCGACATCACCGGGCTCTGCCTCCGGAAACTGCAGCACTGACTTCGGAACGGAAGGCTGGTCTATTAACTTCAGAGACAAACGCCACTCGGACACGGCCATGTTTCCTGTGCCAAGGGCAAATCAATGAGCAGTGTTTGACACCCGCACGAACAGGAATTAGAGCAAGGTACTCTTACTGGTGGTTTCTTATTAAGGATATTAGACAAAAACAAGAAGCAATAATGCTTGACAGTACGTATTCTGTGAAATTCCAATAAAAGATAACGCGTCACAGTCATGAACTTGTGCACTCCAGCAAAATCATCCTCGTTTTCTTTCTTTTTTTTTTTTTGGCGGAATGACGTAAGCACTGAACGTTACGACGCTTATGGGATTTGTAGTCAAAATCATTTTAAACGCGTCATATCATTTGTAGTTCCTACAGTTCCTTACAGTTACACAGTTATAAGCGGATGAGGTCGCTGTTGTTTACTGGCAACAAATGGGCCAAAGACGTCCATAAATAAATTAGATGTTAGTCTGGGATTTGTACAAAACAATAAATCATTATAATTTAATGTTAAACTTATATTTTAATTAATTTAAATCATATCATTTAATTGTTTTTACCTTCACTATTTATAATTAATTCATTCTGTAATTATAACTATATCATTAAATCATTATTTATAACTATATAAACGGTTGATTATGAAATAATTATTTATTATTTAATTATGAATATACAACTTAATTATGTTATAATTATCATAATTCTTAGAAGGACTCTTGGAATCAGAATATTTATCTCAGGTAGACCTGTGTTTTTCTCCTGACATGCTGTTATCCACCATAACAGATGGTTGCTTGGTTGGATGTGCTTTTCAGTGAGTGCCATTCCCATGGAGCATGCCCAACACAGTGGTACACAATTGACAGAAACTGAGAGAAACTGCAATCTATTCAAGCAAACACAACATTTGCCTGTTACCCTGATAATGTCAGCTGATATTCAACAAAATGCAGGATTTTCCATTCCAAATGCAAGATGAAATCAAGACGTGTTTAGCATGAACCTTTGTGAAGGCCGACTGCAGATTGAGCCCAGATTGGCCACTTATTTAAGTCCCCTTTTCCTGGCTCTGAAGGTCTATGTAGTATTAATAGAAGATGCCACTGCATACAGTATGGAGCCAACCAGTTGAGACACTGCCTTTAAACAGCCTTTATTTTATCTTAACTGAATGACTAGTCTTATTTGTTTGAATTCTTTCAATAGGGTTGGCCAGTCGGAATACATTTTAAAATATACCTTAAATTAATGCAATTAATGTGAAATTACCGAGTTTTATTACATTTGTCTGTAATTTACATAATAAAATTTTAACAGTGACAGTGTTATCTGTACATAAACTTGCAACAATTAATCATCAATTGTATCATTTAATAGAATAAAATTGGATTTTCATAAAACACAGATATGCAAGAGGCAAACTGACACACATTTTTTATGATACAATGTATGCAATAATTTTTTTTTGCCATTATAATTTCCACAAGTTGTTTCCTTTTTTCAGACTAAAATATACCCATTTATATGTATATCTAAAAGTGAAAATTCCAAAGATTATTATTTTTTTTTACTTTACAGAACTAATGGATAGAGACAAATAGCTAGAAATCTTAAAAACATCCCTTTGTACCATTAACAGAATTATAGTTTAAGTGAAATTAAAAGCAAAGACATTAATGGAGCAACGACCTGGTTGACCAGTCCATTTCAAAGAACAACACACTTTAGAGTACAGTGCAACATTTTGAGCCACCCCTCATTTCGTCATATTAAATTATTCAGATTAAATTAAAGGAATATGAACAAATGTTTTACTGTGGCAGGCTGTACATTGCGTGAAGATACATTTAAAAAATTGGTTGTTTATGAAACAACCTTAGCAGCAACCTCATTTCCCCTCTTGTCTGTTCCCACCACTAAGCATTCAGCATCACCAGTATACTAATCACCAGCCTGATCATCTATCATCATCTGCACCTGTTTCTCATTGGTTCGTGCCTTAAGTTAGATGTTTTTTAATGCTTAAATGATTCATAGGTTACTGAGTGGTTTAACAATAAAAAAAAACATTTATATGAAACTGGTCAGGTACAGGGACTGGGCTGAAAAAAAAAGTACAAAAACAAATTCTTCAGGAAGCCTGGAGAACTATTCCTCAAGACGACCTTAAAAAGTACAAGAAAGTCTGGTTATTGGTAGCAAAATATGAACAATTGAGGGGCAGCTCAAGACCTCAAGAATTACAAAGATAGACCATATCCTGCATGAACGAGACATTGCATTTCCATCTGCACTAATTTAAATATGATTATTGGGTTTAGCAGGTACTGCTGCCTGTAGCACTTTAAAAAAAAAAAAAGTCATTTTCAGCATATACCATCACATTGTTGTAGTCAGTTGGCAACATATGTTGAGATATCTGTCAAAATAAATATGAAAACACTCCCTTAATTATACAGATTGAATAAATATTTTGCCTTTACTTAACATAATATAATTATTATGTTTGTGTTGAGTTGTGCATCCTTTAAAAGCTAAGGACAATCCCAGTCTGATTACACTGCATATGATTCATTATGCTGCAAAACCATGCTTATTACAAGAAAGGAGCTTTAGAAATAGTACTTTGCATATAATATCACTTATATTACTTTGTAATTAAATAGATTTGCTTTACATGGAGTACAAGAAACTATATCCACACAGCGCAAAACTTTAGAAACTGAATTAGTTTGAGCTAAGCTGGCCTAATAAAATGGTGTAATAAAATAATAATAAAACGTAAATATGTTGAGAATATGTTGTTAAAATGCATTTTTGAGTTTTATTGTTCCTATTTGTAACAGTATAACTCTTTAAAATAATACAAGATTTACGGAAGGCATTGAGGCAAAGGTCTAATTTTCGAAACCAAATAATTCCTATGCAAATAATCCACAATTAGCTGTGACAGAAAATATGATTAGCTAAAGTGCCACTGACAATTATTACATTTTTAGTTTAAACAATATTAGTTGAATACTTATCAAATTGGTTTACAGCACACCTACAAAATGAGCAGGATTGCTTAGGTTTAAATGTTAATAAGCTGTTTTGTAACCATATTATATATTATATTTACTTAGTAATCTATATATAGTTCTAGATTTATTAATTGTACAGCTAAAAATTATTATTATATAACATGTAGAAGTAGTGCACATTTAAATATGAAATGTTTAATTTTATAGATTCTTGCATGTAAAATGATAAATTGTGTTAAGTATATAACCATGGATCTATGACTGGAAGACCAACGATACATGTTTGTGGTATGTGTTCATGATAATAGATAGAGAAAATTATTCATCAGTGGTCATTTTCTTAGTTGTAGGTTACACACATTACCTTTTGTTTAAAAAAGAAATTAAATCACAGATTTATGATCTGAATATTCTTCTTTATTAGCTTATTTAAGGCACATCATAATGAAACGATAATAAATCTGACTTGTTTTTCCCTTTTCAATATGAGCTACATTGCTTTAATCTTTAATCACTGGTATTGCTGTAGAGGTGCTTCTCCAAAAAGGCCATGGTTTTGTTCCAGGAATCTTCCTGAGCACGACTATGAGCTTTCGTCTCTCCACCCCAAAGCACCATCACTGCAACGAAAATGATAGCATCCATCAAAATGATCTACTTTTGATTTAAAATGTTTTAATTATTACAAAACATTCATGTGCAGTGATTCGGCCTATATTAGTAAACCTACTAGAAATTCTGAGAAAATAATTTCATTTAGTTAACTGGAGTGACAAAGTTCAAATTAAACTCTGCAAAAGTTTAATAATGAAAAAAATCTTAAATCGGTGTTTAACCTTTTTTTTCCTCTTCCACCATAAAGTTGCTGGCTTGCGTATGTGGAGTGTAAGGGGGCTCAATGAGGTGGCCAGCTCCAGGGTAGGACAGAACATTCAACAGGTGACTATTACCTCCTCGCTCCATCATCTGCCTCATCTGGACAGAGAAATGGAGAAAGGATACTACACTACATCTATACTGTCCAGGTATGATCTGGACCACACAACTCTGCTACAGTATTATTTCTTTACTTTAAAAGACAAAAGTAAAGCTGTTGTCAGCTTTTGGTCAAAGCCTAAAAGATAAAAACAAAAATGCAAAATGTTAAAATTCTGTAGTGGTGTAGGACAGCTTTGGGTCTGGTATTCCTATTTAGATTTAATAAACAACTTAAAGAAGTTATAAGAACAGATTATAAAGTAAACATCTTAATCAACTAAATATTGATGAGGAAACTAAATCATTGCTTCTACTCACATCATTTGCTGACTCCACTGTTGGGAAACACTGATCATCTTCCCCAACAATTAACAAAATGGGACATTTGATGCGATTCACCTAGTCAAAACAAGCGCAGTTACTCAAACAATCAGTATAAATAAATATATATATATACACACACACACACACACACACACAAATATATTCTTTAGCAAATCCTTACTTCAACTTTTTTCAAAGGGTCATCTATAAGTGGTAGTATGGCATCTCGCCAAATTTGTCTGTGTTCCTCATCATATCGGATTGTCATTCTTGAGAATGCAAACAAAGTAAATAACACTTTTTTAAAATTACGTGGCCTCCTCAGCTGTAGTTGTAAATAATTAAGAATGAAGTAAATAATTTTCAGTATTCAAAAGCACATAGCCTTACACGCGAGGCTAACCTAGGATAAACATATTCAATGTCTGTTTTTTTATAACTCTACACATGTTTTCATACATTTCCATGATATGGATTTAAACAGTCAGTTACTTAAGTAAGAATAAGAATAAAAAATAAATGGCTTAATATATTATATATAATGATTGTATGAATATTTGGTACATTGCAACCATATGGTAAGTGCATAATGAAAACATATTTTTTCCTAAGTTTGAAAATTAATCCCAAATCTATAACTCACCTTTTGACCATTCTAGAGACATCAGCCCTAGAATCAGTGTGAAGAAAGGCATGGGTTCCACTTAAACTCACTATACATCTGGGCTAAAAAGGAGTAAGTGACAGTGAGTAAGTCACAAAACTGCTGTAGTTAAATCACCTTCATGTCAGATTAATATAAAGACAAAAACAAATCTACAGTAATTTCTACAGAAACACATTCAAATGGTTCCCTTAATAAAGCAAATGTTTTTTTCACAAAGACAAAGATTTTGGCGTGATGTACCTTTATCACTGAAGAATATGCTGACATGTATATGGATGCGAAAGCACCAGATGACAATCCCAAAATTGCGACTCTTTCAGGGAACACCTGTGGATGCTGCCTCAGTAGAGTGAATGCTGTCTATATGATTATAAGGGATGGAATTGTGTAACTTTGCATTAAAATCTGTTTTCTCTTACATATTTTCTTAACCTCATTACAATTCGTATAAAGGCACAAATGTTGTAACATAAGAGATGAGTACCTCAAAATAGCCAATCCCCACATTCTTTCCATCAGCATCAGTTTGTGCACAGTACTCTAAAGATAATGTGACGTAGCCTCTGGATGCTAGTAGAGCAGCACGATACTCCACAAGACCCCCTCCTCCACCCCAAAGGTCCAGCACACTAGGAAAAGGACCTGGACCTACGGAAAAATAAATGCTTTGCAAACAGAATTTTTTATTTATTTTAATAAATTCATGTTGGTATACAACAGGTATAAATATGGCACGGTCATCTGATCCATCTAACCTTCTAGTGCATAAGAATACCTGGTGGGATAAATAGAGTTCCCTTCAATCCTTTCTCTGTAACATTAACTCTCTGCACTCCAGGCGCCATGTACCACCGCTCTGTCACCACTGATGCTACTGAAGGTTTTTCCTGGAAGCCATGTGTCAAGTGGTCTTTGTACACAGATATGTACACATCAGTCTGTGTCTGGACATCTTGCTTCCTCAATCTTTCAAAAGTATAAATACGTACATACATATATATTGAATAGTCATCTGTACAGCTGCTCATTGATTAAGCAGTATAGGAAACCTGTAACGCTCAGATAAAATATAATTACTAATGTTACACTATAAGAGATATCTTTATCTTCGTGTCGGTGTGCTTTAAAACCCTGTGAGCAAGAATCACAAACCAATTCAAACAATCCACTCGTGTATTATACAAAAAATTTAACAAAAAGGTGCACCAACCAACAAAACCAATAAAGAAAACAATATTTACAAAATGTATACAATGAAAACCGGTAAGTGAGTGAATGGGTAAAATGTCCAAAGTCCGAGTTATTGTAAGAGTGTCTGAGGGAGATGGATCAGTCTCACCGGAAATGTCTGAGTGCGGAGGTCCGGAGGCCGATGTCTGAGTGCGAGAACCGAGGCGAAGCAGTCTAGTCTGAGTTAATCCTAATGGTAAGAACAACCCGCAAGAAACAGCCTTTGTCAATCTCGTGTGCAACTTCGTGTAAATAATATATTCAGCGCCTTGTATCTCCATAACTCTCTCCCCTTTGCGTGCTTTCCTTTGCGTTATGTCCGGGTCAGGTGACCACGTGCATCACCGTCTTCCCGTGCCGTCCGGTCACGCAGTCTTGCAAGAGTGGGAGCGGGAACCAATACACGTAAAATACATACGGGCAAATAAACCTTAGTGGGCACAAATGAATAATGGGCTGCAGCTTCTTTATCCTTTGGCCATCTTATTACACCCTATATACAATTGCTCCTTATGTGGCAGTGCTACAAACCACTGTATACTACAGCAAAGTAACATTGAATTGTGGTCAGTTTTGAGGCTTCCTGTTGGTTCATGATTAAAAAATAGGTAAATATGAATCAGTATTGGTTGTTTGTTAAGGAAAGTATATTTTCTTGTTGGCATTACATCAAATTGCAGTAGATCTAGTTATTGCAGTACATTTTGTATTTGGCATTCCCAAAGAGTCAGAAGGTAGTATTAGGCTGTGCTGCAGCACGATTTTGATTTAAAAAATTTTTGCATACCTAAAAGAACTAAATTTCTTTGCAAATGAGGGAATGCAATCATCCTCAATCACTGACCAAGAAAAAGTTACAGTCTTCTGGGATTTTCAATGACCAGTATTGGAACATTACAGTGAGATGCTTACTGAAGAGCTTAATCTTAAACCTTGGATTAAACACAGAGGACTGCTATTCGTACACTTCTGCCCACACTGTCGACACCCTGCAAAAACTTCATTTTGAGGTGTTAATGCATTCTCCCTATAGTCCTGATCTTTCTCCATCGGACTTTTACCTGATTCACTTCTAATGAAGACATGAAGACAGTGATACACTCTAGGCTCGGAGTTCAGCCTAAAACTTCTTTTAATGAGGGAATACGAAAGCTTGTTAACAAAAGCATAAAGCAGATTGAAAAGCAAGCAAAAATGATGTTTGTCTTTTCTAAAAAATAGTTCAAATACATTCTACAGCCAGAGTGTGGAAAATTTTTGACTCATCCTCGTATATTCACATTGAGCATTAGCTGTTAGGTTTTTGCATAATGACTGTTCAAACCTCTCCATTGGTATGTGCGCATGGAGGTACTCCAAGTTCCCATTACAGTCCAAAGACAAGGCTGACTGGCATTTCCAAACAGCCTTCAGTGTATGATGTAGCGTATAATATGATGCTTGTGCCCTATGATGGGTTGGCACCACTTTCATGGTGTTCCCTGCCTTGTAACCTGAGTTTCCTTGGATAGACTAGGGCCCCATGACCTTATATAGGATAAGTGTTATGGAAGAATGGATGAATAACCTGAGGCCTGTCCTGCTTCCAGGAATAGGTTTCATGCTCCACAGCAGACCCATGGCTTCAACTCCGTCATATGAGCCACCAAGACTGGCATCTTCATAGACTGAAACACATCAAACTGTGTGTTAGTGCTCACCTGCGACATACCATCTGTAATAACTTATAAACCAACATCATGAAAATTATTTACACGTACCTGAGACCTTTCCTGCCTTATCGCTGACATAGTGACTGAAACCTTGCCAGAAATCTCCGTCCTCCGACTGGAGCAGCGCGTGCAGCGTGACTCGCGCACTGGGCAGTAAACCCTTCACGCGCACATCAAACTTCTCATCCACCATACAGCGAAGCGGACGAACCCAGAGTAATGGGCGCAGAAACTGTCTGATCATTTTATACCACTGCAAACTCGGTGTAAGAAGTTCAAGGATAGCGCACTGTATGTTGAGATACAACGTTGCAGCTCACCATCGAGTCACTTCACATGAACAGTGAATGAAAGGTGACTCTGTGTCCAACCTCTGCTTCTGCCCGTCTCCGCCCTCCCTCACTTGTTAACTCTTTCTTTGTTGTGTTATACTTCAAAAAGGATAATGTTGTGTAATAGCTACAACTCAGATTTTTTACATTTTTATTTTATATATGGATTTAAATCAAGGTATTGATGTTCCTCCCATGTTATTTTACCATCAAATAGCAAGAGAGTGGATTTTTTTATTTCGTCCAAATAACAGATCATTCCTAAAATGTTTGAGTACAGTAGTATCACTGTTTTTAGTGAACAGGGCACAATTTCTCGTTTACATCAATTTACCCTAAGAGTCATAGTAGCTTTGTGTTTGGTCTCTTTTCAGGTTAGTTGTTTTTACTTTCTAACAATAAGGAAATGTTAGTCACCTGTTATTTCATTAATGCTCCAAAAACACTCTCCCACACTTAATGGTCACTGGAACAAATGGTTGTTACAATCTATTGCCTTCGATTATGTTACATTTGGGAAATAATACTCACAATCATCCCACGTGAGTTACATTGGACTGAGTATTGGTGAGAGGTTGCACGGTGGAGAAGTGTCATTTTGCACCTCCTAGGTCAAAGGTTCGATTCCCTGTACTTGGTAGGTTTCCTCCCACAGTCCACAGACCTGCATATTTGGTTAATTGGTGTTGCCAAATTGTGTGTGTTGTGTGATGGATTGGCACTAGTGTTAACTTCATCAACGAAAATAATGCCGAAAAATATCCGGGGACTAAGATGAGACGATGATGAGACGCAGCGGTGGAAAGAGTACTAAAATTTTGTACTCAAGTAAAAGTACTGTTACTTCAGTGAAATTTTACTGATGTATAAGTAAAGTTACCATTATTTTTTTTATTACTCAGAGTAAATTTTTTTTTTTTTTACAGCAGGGGTGGGATGAGGCATTTTAGCGTAGTTCAAAAACGATGAGAAAATTCAAATATCAAACTAGTTGTTTTTAACTGAAGGAACACCTTTGCACCTTTGCATAATAAACCTTTGCTATTGTCTTTCTAGTGCTTGAAAATCAAAGTGGTCACTTAAATATGGCGTTACGTCCCAGTCTAGGGTTGGACCGTACAGCAAAAGAATGGTTCAGGGTTTTATTTTAAACTGTATGGAAATGGTGGTATATGGCAGAAAGAACTAGATCCAGTCATTAACTGATGAAATAATGAGGTTTATATTGCTCTACAAAAAGACACACAACACACACAACAGGAGGAGGATCAAATTCAGGGTTGACACAGGCCAAAATAATAAACAAAATGGTATTTATCTTTAATAGCTACATTACCTGCAAAAAGAAAAAAAAACACAAACAAAAATATAGATACCTTCCCTGACTCCCTAAACCAAAAACAGTGAAGAAATTCCCTCTTCACAAAATAAATGTCAGCCACGCCCCTACTACTGTTGAGTGCACTACAAATTATTATCTACAAATATATACAAAAACCAACCAAACCAAAGGGGCAAAGCAATAATCAAAGTCAATGGGAAGCAAAAAGTCAAAACCAGAAAACACAACGAAATATCAAAACGCCAAAATCACAATCTCTTTCCTCTTTCCCGCGTCTCTCTCCGGTTTATAAATGGTCACGCTGGTTGATGACGTCACTCTCAGGGCGGAAGCGACCGTGGAAGGTCAGGTAGATGCCGATGTGGGATCAGAAATCAGAAAACCTGGAGTGGCGTCTAGAGCGGCGTGCGACCAGGACACGATACACACACGCGAGGGCAACGAAGCATTTATACAAAGCATTATATTTTTAAAATAATTTTTGCATTTTCGTTCATTTATTTTACTCAGTAGCGAATATGATTTAAAATGTAGCGAATTACAATACTTCAAACAAAACATACTTAAGTAAAAGTAAAATTACAGATTTTAAAAAGTACTTTAAAAAGTAGAAGTACACACAAAAAACGCAAGTAAATGTAATTCGTTACTTTCCACCTCTGACGAGACGTCACGGATGTTAATGAACAGTGACGAAATCAGCATGTTCACAAAAAAAGACCAGACTAAAATGTGGTTTAAAAAATTTAACTAATAAAACATCTGTCTTTATTCTCGCCAACATATAATTTTTGTCACAATCCACTGAGATCGAGTGTTCATTCATTATGGCATGAGCAGCAGTGTTTCTCGTGTCACAGTGCGCGGCATTTCAGCAGCAGTTTGCGTGCACAGTGATGGGATGTTACAAGCTCAGTCAGCTTTATCTCTTTGTCATCACAGCAGTATTACTCAGGCGAAAGAGAAGAGGCCCATTTTATTTATATTGAACCAGAGAATAAAGCAGATGTGTAGTAATATCAGAGGGAAAACAGGTGGGCAATACCACAAACCTGAAGAGACGCATCAAGACATACCATAAAAATCACCAGTTTTACAGCCTCTTCATGGTAATTATGTTATGATGTATTTTATAGTTAAACCGTAACCAACACATTAAGCTAATAGGTGAGCAAATGATGTGACCCATAGAAGCTATCCCTTCAACAGTCCAAGTGTGTACAGTAAATTTATATATACAATACAGACCAAAAGTTTGGACACACCTTCTCATTCAAAGAGGTTGAATTTGTATTATGGCAAGAAAAAAGAAGCTAAATGAACAAAAAAATGAGTGGCCATCATTACTTTAAGAAATTAGGGTCAGTTAGTCCGAAAAATTGGGAAAACTTTGACAGTGTCCCCAAGTGCAGTCACAAAAATCATCAAGCGCTACAAAGAAACTGGCTTTGGACATGCAGCAGTTGTTGTGATAGTTCAAAATAAATATAATAAGCTGAAATCATCAGATGAAAAGGTACATTTTAAATATTAAGATAATTATTTTGTAACTAGGCTAGACTAGATTGACTGTAGGGTTAATTTATAATAACCTTATTGCTTAAATGTTATGTTTTCATTGATTAAACTAGACTAAAATAATCAAAGGTTTCTTTGACTAAAACTAGACTAAACTACTTAAGGGTTCCTCTGACTAAAACTAGACTAAAATGTCCAGACTCTAATCTAACAGTTACAGTTATCCCAGGACTAAGAATAAGAATTGAAAATAGCTGACAAAATGAACAATAATTGGCACTAATTATACCCCACCTCGTGCCCTAAGTCTCCAGGTATAGGCTCCAGCTCCCCGTAACCCTGTACAGGATAAACGGTGTAGAAGATGAAAGATTGAATGTATTGGTGGGACTCAAGCAAGTTCATAGGGAAGAATCATGGATAACAAAATGTACATGAAGACAAAATCCATCTTTACCTTAAGTATTAATTTAACATTTAATTAATTCCATCTTACCAGTGTATATATATATATATATATATATATATATATATATATATATATGTCATGCACACTCGTAACACGACCGGCACTAGGACCCGGAAGTAGTACGGTCGGGTTCCAGGAAGCATAAAAGGAGACAAAATGGCGCTTCACATTGCTCAGTGATTGAGTTCGCCCATGCCTTTGCTGATGCTACGCCGACTATTGAGTACTCACCGATTCGGGTTGCTTCTTTGATTGAGTGTGTTACTAGAACGCGGGTTTATTTGCGTAGATCCTTGCTCTTCGCATAAGAGAGTTCTTAGACTAATTGCGTGGTTATCCTGCCTATTCGTGCTGCTTCTGCCTTTGGGTTTACCATCCATGCTACATGGGCTAACTGCTAAGGCTTTTCTGTTTATTCTTCGGTTGCTCGTGACAGAATGACTGAGCCAAAAGCAGTAAACCCAGCGGAGTTTGCTCACCTCTGTGATGTGGTTGACCAACATGCTGAACTGGTCAATAACCTCCGTGGTGAAGTCGCGTCTCTCCGAAAGGACCTCGAAGACGTCAGTGGCGGAGTTATGGCAGTAGAACACGACCCTCCGCAGGGTGGCTGCTCTGTCGGCTGTTGCCACACCCATCGCAATGGCTGCGGCGCCGCCCCCCCTCCTCTTCTAATGTTTTCATAGCTCTACCGGATAAGTGGGATGGCACAGATGGGAAATGCAGTGTTTTTCTAACCACCGTGGATCTTGTGTTTGAGGTCAATTCGCGCCTCCTTGAACGCTGCTGAGCGAGAACGGCGCTTCAGGGAGGGACTTTGTGCCTATTGTGGGTCAGGGCCGCACCATAGAGCCATCTGCCCTCTTCGCCCGGGAAACGCCCAGGCCCGGTGAACCATGGAAGCAGTTCACCGGGCTCCCTCCATCTCTCCGCCACCACACCCAGCGTCTCACGTCTCAGGTACACCTCCAATTTGGCCACAAATGACTCAAGAGTTCTGCGTTCATCGACTCTGCGACTCCGCGGGAAACTTTATTGACTCTTCATATGCCAAAAGATTGGGGTTGGAGACTGAAGCGTTATCCCAGCCAGTTCAGATTACATCTGTCGACGGTCGGCCCCTCTCCTCCAGCCCCATCATCGCCCAGACTCGACCCATAACCCTCATCATCGACCAACACCAGAAAACAGTCTGATTTCACCTCACCTCCATCTCCTCTTCACCCATGATCCTCGGACACCCCTGGCTTCTGCAGCATGATCCTCTCATCTCATGGTCTCAGAACCGGATCCTCCAATGGGGGCCGACCTGTCTCGAACTCTGCCTGCGGGCACCGGCTGGGACGTGCTCTAGGGAGTCCGAGCCCCCTGATGTCGACACCAACGCCATCCCCGAGGCTTATCGGGACCTGGCTGAAGTCTTCTGCAAAAGACGCGCCACCCACCTTCCTCCTCATCGCCCCTACGACCTGGCCATTGAACTTCAGCCAGGTTCTGTTCCCCCCCGCGGCCAGCTGTACTCTCTCTCCACCACTGAGATGCGGGCGATGGAGGAGTATGTATCCTCAGCTCTCCGCCAAGGCACCATACGACCCTCCTCCTTGCCCGCCGCCGCGGGATTTTTCTTTGTAAAGGAGAAATTCGGCGAACTACATCCTTGTGTCGACTATCAGGGGCTCAACAACATCACCATAAAAAAACGACACCCATTGCCTCTTACCAACACTGCCCTGGACGCCCTCTCTGGTGCCACCATTTTTACAAAGTTGGATCTCCGGAGCGCCTACAACTTGGTGCGTATCAGAGAGGGCGATTAGTGGAAGACGGCATTCATCACCCCCACTGGACATTACGAGAGTTTAGTCATTCCATTTGGTCTCTGTAATGCACCAGCAGCTTTGTAACGTTTCATCAATGACGTTCTCCGGGACATGTTGGGCCGATGGGTATTCGTCTACCTGGACGATATCCTTATCTACTCTCGCTCTGTTGAACAACATGTTCAACACGTCAGAGCGGTTCTTAAGGGACTTGTTGGGGCTTTTTCTCGTCGATCCCCGATCGATCTGAATGCAAGTCGGTCCGTCTGCAACACACCTCTGGCCAGGAGACGAGTCAAACAGCAACCAAACACACAGATGATTGCTCTTTCACAAGTCTGAATTTTATTAGAAAAGCACACACATATATAGTAATTACACACCCTCCTGTGCGGGCAAAGCACAAGATGGGAGGCTTATCAAGGACAAACATGAGTAAATATTATGACAGTTTGCTATGCAGTTTACCAAAATAAAAAACTGAGAAGACTGAAGAAAAACCAAGGCCGGAGAAATAGGAACAGAGTATGCATGCTCTTGACTTCTTGTCGCCGTTTTCGTCCTCGCACACAGCAAATATCCTTATCACATGAGGACAGAGACAGAGTGTCCCATCTAAAAGAAAATATCATGAATAACCAAGAGATCATGGATGTCAGCAATTTTCCCTTACAGATGAGTAATAAGTGATTAAAATAATATTAAATGAAACAAGAGACAGTGTCGTAATTTAAGACATCTTTAAACAAATAATAATTCAAATGGAGATTTAAGTGTATGACTACATCTGGTTTAGAGCACCATGCAGTGCAGTAAAGCACCGAATAGTATAGTATAGTATAGTATAGTATAGTATAGTATTTTTCCCTTACATTCCCCTCTTTTACCCTTAAATCTTTATGGATAAATTCATACAAATGAACTAAACGCTAGATGTAAAATACATAGATGGTGCTGGAGGGGGAAAGGGAGGGACAGGAATATGACCTTGCATAAAGTGATACATAAGTGACTGAAAACATCTCAAGATACATGGGCCACTGAAGAAAATCAACAAGAACACACATATTACTGGAACCACTACAGACACATACGGGGCCCATTGACCAAATAGAGTATATCTCATACCCCAACCCATTTGTCTCTTTTCATCATCACGCAACTACTCTGCTACCCGCTGCATTTCTTCCAGAGCGGTGGCTATCTGTCCGTGTTCGTCGTCGTTCGCGGGGACATAGGTACAACAACTCCCACCATGGCGCAGACTCCCCCTTCTTTGGCCAGGAGGAGGTCGAGAGCCATGCGGTTTTGAACAGTGGTCAGTCGGAGGGCAGTGAGCTCCTCCTAACTTTATCCTACACCTACAACAATAAGGAGGGTGTGCTAAGAGATAACACACGAGATTTACGGCGGGAGTAATCACATATATCATTGATTCACGGGGTAACCATGACGTAGTATTTTAATGAGATGAGGGGGGTGTGAAAAGAAGTCCTTGAAGTGTGCAAATGTGCATATGTGCATATATGTGCAATGTGCATTGACATAATTGTCCGTTCTGTGTGTGCAAGAAAATGCAAAGGTGTTTAGTCCAGTGTATTGGTTTGATTGAGAGACTGTATCGCCTGCGGGAAGAAGCTCCTTCTCAGTCTCTCTGTATTGGCCTTGAGGGAGCGGAAGCGCTTCCCAGACCGCAACAGAAAGAACAGTCCATTGCTGGGGTGGCTGAGGTCCTTCATGATCTTCCTGGCCTTGGTCCAGCACCGCTTGCTGTAGACAGAGTGCAGGTCAGGGAGCTCAGTTCGGATGATGCGCTCAGCTGATCGCACCACCCTCTGTAAGGCTCGTCTGTCCTGCATGGTGCTGTTCCCGAACCAGGATGCGATGTTTCCCGTCAGGATGCTCTCTATGGTGCAGGAGTAAAAGTTCCTGAGCACCTTGGAGGGCAGTCTAAAGTCTCTCAGGCGTCTGAGGTGGTAGAGACGCTGTCGGGCCTTTTTCACCACGGTGTTGATGTGACAGGACCATGACAGATCCTGCGTGATGTGAACACCGAGGTACTTGAAGCAGTCCACTCTCTCCACTGGGCTCTCGTTGATGACGGGGGTCTGGTAGTTCCTCTCCTGCTTGGTGCTGAAGTCCACTATCAGCTCCTTTGTTTTACTGACATTTAGAAGAAGGTTGTTCCTCTGGCACCAGTAATCCAGATTTCCAATCTCCTTCAAGTAGGCCGTCTCGTCGTTGTCAGAGATCAGGCCCACCACGACGGTGTCGTCAGCAAACTTAATGATGGTGGTGGAGCTGGTAGTGGCCGCACAGTCATGTGTGTACAGAGAGTACAGCAGGGGGCTCAGAACACAGCCCTGTGGGGCTCCAGTGCTGAGAGTGAGAGAGGCTGAGACGTGTCCACCCATCCTTACAGCCTGTGGTCTCCCAGTTAGGAAATTAGAGATCCACTGACACAGAGATGAGCTGAGTCCCAGGTGCTCCAGCTTGGTGGTGAGTGTGGAGGGAATTATGGTGTTAAATGCTGAGCTGTAGTCGATGAAAAGCATTTTAACATAATTCCCCCTTCTAGTGTCTAGGTGAGTGAGTGTTGTGTGGAGGAGATGAGAGATGGCATCATCTGTGGAGCGGTTCGGGCGGTATGCAAACTGTAGTGGGTCTAGAGTGTCGGGTAGTGAAGAGATGATGAAGTCTCTGACCAGCCGTTCAAAGCACTTCATCACCACTGAGGTGAGGGCTACAGGTCGATAGTCATTGAGGGAAGCAGGATGTGGTTTCTTCGGAACAGGAACAATGATGGACTCTTTGAAGCATGTGGGGATCACCGACTGAGATAAGGAGAGGTTGAATATCTCTGTGAACACAGGTGCAAGCTGGTCTGCGCAGGCTCTGAGGACTCGACCTGAGATGCCGTCTGGTCCTGCTGCTTTCCTGATGTTCACTCTCCTGAAGGCTCTCCTCACGTCATGCTCGGAGATGATGAACGCGTTTCCGGTGCTGGCAGTGACTTCCTCTCTGCAGCCGTTAGCGCCGCTAGCATTAGCAACGCTAGCGTCTTTAGCTGCAGCCTCGAAGCGAGCATAAAAGGTGTTCAGCTCGTCTGCCAGAGTCATGTCCGCGTTCGTCATACCGGATGTTGGTGCTTTATAATCCGTTATTGTCCTTAGTCCCTGCCACAGGCTCCTAGAGTCACTCTGTTGGAGTTGTGACTCTAGTTTCCTTCCGTAGCGCTGCTTCGCCTCTTTAACCGCCTTCCGGACGTTATAGGACGCAGCCTTGTACTGGTTCATGTCCCCCGATGCAAGTCCCGCGTTGTAGGCAGCGGCGCGAGATCTCAGAGCGTCGCGGATGGTTTTATCCACCCACGGCTTCTGATTGGGAAACGTTCTGATGGTCGTTTTCTGCACGGTATCATCCGCTAGTTTCCCGACGAATCCCACGACCGCTTCCGTAAACATGCTGACGTCATCGGAGCTGTTCCGGAACATGTCCCAGTCTGCGTCATCGAGTGCGTCCTGAAGCGTGGCCACCGATTGGTCCGTCCAGCGCGCGACCTCCCTCTGAACCGGAAGTTCTTGTTTAAGCCTTTGTTTATATTTTGGCATGAGGAAGATGGCGGCATGGTCGGATTTCCCAAACGGTGGACGAGATTGTGCCTTGTAGCCGTCCTTGACTGTTGTAGAACAATGGTCCAGTGTCCTTTCACCCCTGGTTGGGCATGTGATGTGCTGATAAAAGTTCGGCGCTGCGCGTTTGAGGTTGGCACTGTTAAAGTCTCCCGCCACAATGAGCGCAGCGTCCCGGTGTTGTGTCTGGTGCTGTGAGAGTGCCTCATGCAGCTCGCATAAGGCAGTGTCCGTGTCCGCTTGTGGTGGAATATAAACGGCGCTGATTATGACCGATGTAAACTCCCGAGGAAGATAAAAAGGACGACACTTGATGGTCAATAGTTCCAGGTTGGGTGTGCAGGAGCGTGCGAGAGGAACAACGCTCGCGCTGTTGCACCAGCCGCTGTTCACCATTAAACACACACCGCCTCCCCTTGTCTTCCCCGAGTCCCTTGTCCTGTCCATGCGGTGAACCGAGAAGAACTCGGCCGGCTGGATGGCGTGGTCCGGTACCGCTGGGTTCAGCCATGTCTCGGTGAAGCAGAGAAGATTTTAGTCCCGAATGTCTCTCTGGAACTTTATCCTGGCCCTGAGGTCATCGAGCTTGTTCTCCAGTGACTGGACGTTGGTGAGCAGGATACTAGGCAGAGGAGTGCGATGTGCACGGGCTCTCAGCCTGTTCCTGACGCCGGCTCGTTTTCCTCGGGGCCGCCGCTTCGCGTCGCGTCCTTTGTTTTCCCTCAGGATCTCACTCGGCCAGCTCGGATCCGGAGTTAAAAACGTCGAATTGTGAGTACATTGTAGACCAATAGAAATAAGAGTATCTCTATCGTACCTAATGCACTCAATTGTGATGAATTTGCCGGTTTAAAGTTGCTAGAAATTAAATAAAAAGACGAAAACAAAGTAAAGTCGGTCGGAGCAGTCGTGACGGCAGCCGACCTCACCGGCGCCATCTTGGCCTTATTTTGTCCTAAAGGTTATGGCTTGATTGATCTAACCAGAACAGTATCTCCTGCCTTAAAATGATGAGTAGGCCGGGTAGATATAAGTGGTGTTGCTTGAACCACCTTTTCTTGATTTTCTGCTAACACTTAAATTAGGGCTGCGGAATACTCAGCGATATGGACATCTAAGTCTGAGGTGCCCAAAGCAGCTCGCCCCTCTTCCATGGAGTGGGAAAGGGGCGACCAAATATTATCTCATGTGGACATAATTGTGCATCTTTTCTGGGAGTCATTCTCATCTCAGCCAAAACAGCAGGAAGCAACTCTGGCCAATTTTTTGTGCTCCTGTCCTGCATGGCCTTGTTCAACTTATCCTTAATAGTACGATTGTTACGCTCTACAATACCCGAGGACTGTGGGTGGTATGGGATATGAAAATGCCAATCCAAAGACAAATATTTACACAGACCCTGTGTGACCTGTGGAGTAAAAGGAGTTCCTTTATCAGAATCGATGGCCTGTGGTATGCCATAACATGGAATGATTTCTTTTGCCAAGATCTGCGTCACTACTTTTGCATTTTCCCGTGCAAATGGAAAAGCTTCAACTCATTATGAAAATTTATCTACCAATACCAACAAATACTTAAAGGGTCCACAAGAAGGCATGTGAGTGAAATCTACTTGCCATTCTGCGAACGGTAAGGTAGGGAGAGGAAGGTGTTCATGCTTCCCTATATCTGTCACAACATTATTCTGTGCGCACAGTAAAGAGCATGAAAGCAACAAATCAATCGTGCTGCCTAAGTTAGCAATACAAAAAAGTTTCTTCATTTCCTCCTTTACACCTCTTCGTGCGCGATGTGTAACACCATGAAACTCGCGTACGAGAAATGGCAAACAATGAGAGGATAAACACAACGTCCATCAGCAGAGTACTATAAACCATCAGGCGACACATAAGCATTTTGCAACTGCCAAAAAGAAGAATCATTTGGTGTATCTGAGGCCTGAAGTGACAATAAATCTAAGTCAGCACTTAAGGAACTAGCGAGAAAATATGTATTAATCGAATCCGAATCAGAAGCAGGAAAGAAAATCTGTTTATTGGCCGCTTCCTTAGCTACCCTATCAGCCATAGCGTTGCCTCGTACTTCGAAAGAGTCACCTGAGGAATGGGCTTTAGTCTTAACGATAGCTAGAGAGCATCAAATGGTTTTGAACAGGAACCATCTACGAACAGGACGTCACATGTTGCTAGTGGAGTTGAAAATAGATCAGAACGAATACTAGTAGAGTGAATAAGCTTGGAACAACAGTCATGATCTGTCTCATGTAATGTATCGTCTTGGGCATAGAGATGAAAGGTTTTTTTGTAGTCAGGGAGACCCAGTGCAAGCTGGGCACAGAGCTTGTTTCAGTTCTTTGTACGCCTTGATCATGTCTGCTGTCCAGGTCAGTGGCTGCTGCAGAGGATCAGTGTGAGAGATGGCTGACCTGAGACGCTTGTCATAGAAGGAGCAGTCAGGGATCCATTGACGACAATAGTTGATCAGACCCAGAAAAGCCAGGAGCGCGCGTTTCGAGGATCACCTTGATGCGCTCATCAGAGATGCGTCTCTGACCCTGGGACAGTACAAAACCCAGATATTTAACTTAGTCTTTGATACCTTGAAACCCTTTTGAGCCAGATGCTTGATGAGGCAGATGTTGGCTTTCTCACAGACAGCAGGTGTTGCTGCAGACACAACAGAATCAGTGGGGAGAGTCAGATCGCCAAGCGCATTTCTTACTACAGATGCGAAAACGGCTGGGCTGTCAATCATGCCTTGAGGAAGATGTGTCCATGTATACTGTCGCCCCCTATGGGTGAAAGCGAACAGTGATTGTGTCTGTTCTTCCACAGGAACACTGAAGAAGGCAGAGCAAAAGTCAATTACAGAAAAATAGGAATGATGTCACGGAATAGAGTAAACAACAGAAAGCACATCAGGCATAACAGGTGCAACAGGAATAATGATGTTATTGATTTTTTTATCATTGATCTTGTGTGAACCTCCATGTGCCATTAGGCTTTGGCACAGGATTGACAGGCGTGTTGTAAGAGCTGACACATGGTTTGATAGCACCTTGCTCTAAAAGAGAGCCCAAAATCACATCAATGCCTGAGGCTTTGGCCTCAGACAGCGGGTATTGTTTGACATACACAGGATGTGAATGTTTCAATCTAGCCTCATACGGTACGCAGTGCACTAACCACACCTCGTCCTTGTGTTCTGCCCAAAGCTCACTTGGCACGCTGTCAAGGAAGAAAATTGGTCTGTGAAAAAAGGAAAGAGTTATTTACTGCCATATGTGCAAGGGGGGGGGGGGAGTAACAGGCACTTCAACAGAGTTTTGCACCAAAGTTTGAGACGCATGTAGTCTACTCATCAAATCTCGCCCTAAGAGATTAAAGAGGGCAGTCAAGCATACAGACAAACCGGGGAGAGAAATGAATATTGTCATCATAAGAACAAGTAACACTGAGTGACGGTGTAAAATTATTTCTCTGCGCAAACCCCTCAGATCGAGGGGCCACCACCCTTCTGCACAACTCTAGATTGAGTCCTCATAGGGACGGGCGACTGGACCTCAACTCTCTCTACAACCTCTGTCTTAGTAACCCGATCACTATCGGAGTGTAAACAGCGGACCTTTCTAACAAGCTCGTCCTCGTCATACATTTCACCTAACACATGCTGTAAGATGAATTTGTAGTCCGCCCCAACTAACTGACAATGGCGAGAGGACATAATTAGCATGTCCACAAAATGCAAGATGTTACTAACAGGTGGCAGCATCTTGATAATATCTTTTAAGGTACTTATAGATGGAGGATCAATCCTTGGACCACCCTTACCACTCACAGCCCAAACGAAGGCACTGTTCTTATTTGGAGGCAGATCAGGGTTCTCTGTGTCTGGGTATTCTGGACCAGAAGGATCATAGGGAGAGGGAGGATCATAGGGACCCCAAAATTCATCACTGTTTTCATTACCATTAATTCCCTGTCACCCACGGCCCCGTGCCCCTCCAGACTCACCATAACGGGTCTTGTCCTTTGGTGGAGGGCACCCTAGTGAGGCACCCCGAGACTTCTCTCTAGCCCCCACTGGTGCACTTCGCATAGAGGAAGTGGTCACGGCAGGACAGCTGGGGTTATAAGGCGGAGGCAAAGTGCCTGCCACGCATGATTTCATTTTAGTCTCCCTAGTCACCTTGGGAACCTTAGGGTCCCTTTTACAGGGTTTTATTCCCTTAAATTTGTCCCAGAAGTTCTTCATCTCAACCCCATTTCTGATAACATGCGCCCATATAGGGATAGTCCCGGTCTGGATCCCCCAGTCCTTCATAAATCTGTGACTGTGCAGAAACGAAATACTCAGACTTAAACGTCCCTCCATGAGAGTAGGTTAAAAATTGAGGCTGTGGCTCAGTCCAACCTGCCAAATTATCCAGCCACAGTGTTGTAAAGTAACTCAAACCACATCTATTCATCCAATCGTGAGGAAGTTCCTCGGGATCAGGTTTTGGAAAGGAAGAATTAGTATTATCCATACTGCTTAGAACACACTCAGAAAATACAAACACTTACTTCAAATACCAAATGTGCAGGCAGATGCAGAGGGACCGGACACTACACTCTTAAGCAAGTCCTCTATGACTTGTAGGCGCCTATTTTTGGAGTCCCGGACTCCTATGCCCAACTTATATTATTCGATCCCCAAAATCATGTAGACACCTCAAAATAAACAAAAGAGGGTACTCACCTAATTAGGGGGATCCCACTTCTGACACCAATACTGTTGGGGCTTTTTCTCGTCGATCCCCGATCTATCTGAATGCAAGTCGGACCTCTGGCAACACACCTCTGGCCAGGAGACGAGTCAAAGAGCAACCAAACACACAGATGACTGCTCTTTCACAAATTTGAATTTTATTAGAAAAGCACACACATATATAGTAATTACACACCCTCCTGTGCGGGCAAAGCACAAGATGGGAGGCTTATCAAGGACAAACATGAGTAAATATTATGACAGTTTGCTATGCAGATTACCAATATAAAAAACTGAGAAAGAAAATATCACGAATAACCAAGAGATCATGGATGTCAGCAATTTTCCCTTACAGATGAGTAATAAGTGATTAAAATAATATTAAATGAAACAAGAGACAGTGTCGTAATTTAAGACATCTTTAAACGAATAATAATTCAAAAGGAGATTTAAGTGTATGACTACATCTGGTTTAGAGCACCATGCAGTGCAGTAAAGCACCGAATAGTATAGTATACTATAGTATAGTATTTTTCTCTTACAAGACTGCTTGCTCACCAGCTGTACTGTAAGTTGGAGAAGTGCGCTTTTCACGAGCGCTCCACCACGTTCCTGGGTTTTGACATCTCGTCCCAGGGTGTGGCCATGGACCCGCAGAAGCTAGAAGTTGTACGTCATTTTCCCCTACCCAAGACTCTCAGACAACTTCAACGGTTTCTTGGGTTTGCGAACTTCTATCGTCGCTTTATCCGGGACTACAGTACGGTTGCAGCACCATTAACCGCTCTGACTCGGCCATCGTCTCATCACTTCCAACTCAACTCTACCGCCATCTCCGCCTTCCACGAGCTCTGCCGTCAATTCACCACCGCCCTGATTCTTCTCTTCTGATTCTCCATCCAGATGCAAACAAACCGTTCGTTGTGGAGGTGGATGCTTCGGATGTGGGCGCCGTGGCTGTTCTCTCCCAACGAGGTGCAGACCAGAAGCTACACCTTTAGTTTCTTCTCCAAAAAAATTTACCCCACTCAGAAGCTATACGGGGTAGGGGACCGCGAGCTGCTGGCCATAAAGTGGGCATTGCAGGAATGGCGACACTGGCTCCAGGGCGCCAGGGAGCCGTTTATCGTCTGGACTGACCACCAGAATCTCATCAACATCTGGAACCTCAAACAGCTAAACCGAAGGCAGGCGCGGTGGGCTCTGTTCTTTGAACATTATGATTTCCACCTATCATACCGCCCAGGGTCAAAGAACACCAAGGCTGACGCCCTCTCCCGACAGCATGAGGAAGACGCCCCCTGGGCGGACCCCGCGGCTGTTCTTTCCCCCTCCAAGATCATCGCCCTACTACGCTTGGAACTGGAGATAAGGATTCTCCAAGCATAAGCCGCAGAGAACGAACCGGCAGGTGTGCCGCCTGGATGACTCTATGTCCCCAAGAACACCCGGACTGAAGTCATACAATGGGGACATTCCACCCCTCTATTGGGGCACCCAGGCAGGCAGCGCACCCTACAATACGTGCACAGCATGCCTTCTGGTGGCCATCTATGGCCAAGGACATCGACGAGTTCATTCAGGCGTGCCCAATGTGTGCCAGGGCCAAGGACACCAATCAACCAACACCCGGGGAACTCCAACCGCTTCCTATCCCCCGCCGGCCCTGGACACACATTGCCATCAACTTCATCACGGGCCTGCCAGTCTCCGAGGGAAAAAATGCCATCTTGACCATTGTGGATCGGTTCTCTAAGGCTGTGCACCTGGTGGCCCTCGCCGGACTCCCATCAGCTAAAAGGACAGCCGAGCTGATTTTAGAGCACGTAGTCCGCCTGCATGGGTTCCCCAAGGACATCGTCTCGGACAGGGGGCCCCAGTTCACTGCAAGGTTCTGGAAGGCCTTCTGCCGTCTGATCAATTACACCTGCAGCCTCTCATCAGGTTACCATGCTCAGACTAATGGTCAGACGGAACGGACGAACCAACAATTGGAGCTCTACCTAAGATGCTTCGTCGCCAACCGTCAGTGCTCCTGCGCCCGCTACCTCATCTGGGCTGAACTTTCCCATAACCTCCATGTTTCCTCTGCCACCAAGTTAAGTCCCTTTGAGGTATGCCAGGGTTTCCAACCTCTGATGTTCGAACATCAAGAACCGGAGGTTGAGATACCCGCGGCCCAACAGTTGGTCCGCAGGTGTCGTAGGAAGCAATCCAACGTGCTAACACTCGTTACACCACGCAACATCGCCGTCGACACCCTCCGGGACGATTGTACTACGTAGGTGACAAAGTGTGGCTGTCCACAAAAACCTGCACCTCCATACAGAATCAAAGAAATTATCACCAAGGTTCATCGGCCCCTACCGCGTCACCCTCTGCATCAACCCTGTCTACTGGCTCCAGCTGCCTGCGGCGCTCCGGATCCATCCGGTATTCCATACCTCACAACTCACACCCTTCACGACGTCACCCATGGTTCCCCCCACCCACCCTGCTCCTCCTCCCCGTATCATGGAGGATGGTCCCGCCTACACCGTTCGCCGGATCCTTGATTGACGTCCTCGGGGCAGAGGGCTCCAGTACGGCTGCAAACAGTATGTTTGGGGGCTGCTGAAATGACAGAGCAGACTGAAGACTTCGTACGATGAAAATGGGTAAGTTGGTCCGATCTCATTATAGCGAGCTCATAGCTACTGAAACCCTGGATGTGTGAACCTTGAAGAACATCTATGGCGAAAATAAGTACATCAGGCCAAGTTCAACGCCATTGCAGGTCAGACTGTGAATACAAGACAGCACAGACACAAGGCGAGGTCTTACAGGAAAAAGGGTAATTTATGTAGGAAAAATAGGGGAGGAAAGGGTTAAAGGAGGGAGGACGCAAAGAAAGGGAAGATGATGCACTTGCTGGTCTGGTTGGCAGTGCCCCACTGGCATGTGGGCACAGGCTGGTGAGCGGTGGTGGCAGGCAGAGTGGCAGCTTGGAGCACGCGGAGGTAGCGCTCCTGCACGCTCCCATGACGGCTGAACGCGAGCCAAGACCGGCCCCTTCCATGGCCACAGACGGGAGTCTCTCTCGGACATCCATCGGCTGGGCGGCTTTTCCCAGCTGGGATCAGGGGCCTTAACACAATCCTCATTGCGGCCTTTTCCTCTTCGGCTATGGGGATGCGAAGGCCGCAACAAGGATTGCCCCACTCGCGTGCCACTGTCTTTTATAGTCCACCGCATAGTGAAAGTCCAGTCTCCCAACAGACCGCAAGCTACATTCCACGCTGTGGTTTATAGCTCGAGAAGCCCGGGATCGTTAGCGGTGATGGCTCACGAGCCGTGTCTAGTTCCGCGGCCCCGCTCCTTCGCACACCTGCAGAAGGGGAGGCCGCATAACTAGTGAGCTTCAGAATGAGCGAGGGACGAATATTGATTTGGGCGCATGCCGCTCACAGGCGCACGCCGTGACACCTTCAACCCTGGAGTTCACAGTGCAGCTCTACACCACTACACCATTATGCCCCCTACAATGAGGCTGCCTTCAACTTTTTGAAAGTAAAAAGGCAAGGGCAAAATATAATTAGCCATAGAGCCATTTTGAATGTCCCAGGACATAAAGGGGGTAACATCACAATGTAAGCGGCTATCACTCGAACATTCTACTTAACCAATGCCACTAAAGCAATATGCAAAACAATAAGTAATACATATCTCACCGTGAAGCAATAGCCCACAGTACTTGCTCTGGGAGAATCCTTTACGTAGACTTCTTTAGTGTTTAAATATGAGAGAGGGCTCCAATAGGAAATCATTTAGCAAAGCAAAGACTTCTGCTGTGCAAAATATCTCCAATTTAATTATTTAATTCATTACATTAATTTATCAACTGCCACATTTCTTAGAACAAGATGTTATAAGAAACCACATAACTGAGTCATACTATTGATTCTGCATAGTATGAACCTGTTTGTGTACATACTTTGGCAGAAGGGACTGTGTACATACTTTGGCAGAAGGGACTGTGTACATACCTTGGAAGAAGGGACTGTGTACATACCTTGGAAGAAGGGACTGTGTACTGTACATACTTTGGCAGAACAGACGGTTACGCCTTTACAGCGATGGGACATAAAATAGGCAGAAGTGATGAGGTTTGTATGAGCTAATTTGAGATGCTACACAGATCATGCTGTCACTTTAGTGGAGAAGCAAATTGAAAGTTGAAATGAGCATAAAGACATAACAGGAAATATTTTGCAAGACAATGTTAGGCAAGCAAAATAAATATTCAATTTCCTGTGCCTCTGCCAAAAAGGTGACGGAGGCAAAAACCTATAAAAAATCATGTTCTTCTATGTCAGAGACTAAGTCCATGCCTTGAACCCTGAATCCAAGACTCTTTGCTGTACTGTATATTGATCAGCCACTCTGAAAAGGTTCCCACAAGCAAACTCACTCACATACTACAAGAAATTTCAGTTTAGCCTAATCTGCATGTCTTTAAACTGTGGGAGAAAACCCGAGATCATGGAGTAAGCCCACCAAGCACAGGGAGAACATGCAATCCTCAGGTACACAGAGGTGGGAATCAAACCCTCGAGTCTGCAGGTACAAGGCCACAGTATAACCATTACTCCACAATGAGAGCTTAACATTAACTTTAAAAAAAATAGCTAAGTTTTTCCTGAGCAGAAAATATCTCTGTTGTCATCCGTCATAATTGTTATTTCTAAACAAACTTCGCACACAATTCTGTCATGTCAAGCCACAGCCTCGCCATGATCACCTGAGCACTCCCGTTCCATGTTCCCAACCACTCACTTCTCACTCCCCACACCTGTAGTCTATCGCTGATTAATTCTCATGTCCATTTAAACAACGCTCTGACACCACCACGTCGCCAGTTTAGTGTGTGCACTACCAGCGTTATCGCTCGTCTCGTTTTTCTGACTACGACTTCGCCTTTCGTTATTGGATTATCACCGTTCGATATTTCGGGATATTTCAGGTTACCGACCACGAATTTGTATCACGGACTTTCTCTCGTCACTCCGTGACACCTTCAACCCTGGAGTTCACAGTGCAGCTCTACACCACTACACCATTATGCCCCCTACAATGAGGCTGCCTTCAACTTTTTGAAAGTAAAAAGGCAAGGGCAAAATATAATTAGCCATAGAGCCATTTTGAATGTCCCAGGACATAAAGGGGGTAAGATCACAATGTAAGCGGCTATCACTCAGAATAGGGTCCTCCACTGCCATGCCACTTTGACATTACAGCCAACATACTGTACTTGCAATTTTAGACAGACATCACCCCTTTTTACATCAGAACCACATGCTGGGACTTGTTACAGTATATGGATTGCTGTGGAAAGCTGGCGCTGTCTCCAAGCAGTTTGGAGAGTAAAGGAACTTAGACTCTCACACAAAATCCGTAATCACCATTGGGATATTTTGTTTTGCAGTCCTGTATTTATGCTGTTGTGCTGTTATCCTCAATAACAGATGGTTGCTTAGTTGGATGTGCTTTTCAACAAGTGCCACCTGCCGCAGTGCACACATTATACTCCTTGGAGCAAGACTGACAGAGACTGGGGAAACCTGGGCATACCTGCCATGAAATGGTAACAGCCCACACATTTTTCACCTGGAAAACAGGAACATTCTACTTAACCAATGCCACTAAAGCAATATGCAAAACAATAAGTAATAAATATCTCACCGTGAAGCAATAGCCCACAGTACTTGCTCTGGGAGAATCCTTTACGTAGACTTCTTTAGTGTTTAAATATGAGAGAGGGCTCCAATAGGAAATTATTTAGCAAAGCAAAGACTTCTGCTGTGCAAAATATCTCCAATTTAATTATTTAATTCATTACATTAATTTATCAACTGCCACATTTCTTAGAACAAGATGTTATAAGAAACCACATAACTGAGTCATACTATTGATTCTGCATAGTATGAACCTGTTTGTGTACATACTTTGGCAGAAGGGACTGTGTACATACTTTGGCAGAAGGGACTGTGTACATACCTTGGAAGAAGGGACTGTGTACTGTACATACTTTGGCAGAACAGACGGTTACGCCTTTACAGCGATGGGACATAAAATAGGCAGAAGTGATGAGGTTTGTATGAGCTAATTGGAGATGCTGCACAGATCATGCTGTCACTTTAGTGGAGAAGCAAATTGAAAGTTGAAATGAGCATAAAGACATAACAGGAAATATTTTGCAAGACAACGGTAGGCAAGCAAAATAAATATTCAATTTTCTGTGCCTCTGCCAAAAAGGTGACGGAGGCAAAAACCTATAAAAAATCATGTTCTTCTATGTCAGAGACTAAGTCCATGCCTTGAACCCTGAATCCAAGACTCTTTGCTGTACTGTATATTGATCAGCCACTCTGAAAAGGTTCCCACAAGCAAACTCACTCACATACTACAAGAAATTTCAGTTTAGCCTAATCTGCATGTCTTTAAACTGTGGGAGAAAACCCGAGATCATGGAGTAAGCCCACCAAGCACAGGGAGAACATGCAATCCTCAGGTACACAGAGGTGGGAATCAAACCCTCGAGTCTGCAGGTAAAAGGCCACAGTATAACAATTACTCCACAATGAGAGCTTAACATTAACTTAAAAAAAAAAAAGCTAAGTTTTTCCTGAGCAGAAAATATCTCTGTTGTCATCCGTCATAATTGTTATTTCTAAACAAACTTCGCACATAATTCTGTCATGTCAAGCCACAGCCTCGCCATGATCACCTGAGCACTCCCGTTCCATGTTCCCAACCACTCACTTCTCACTCCCCACACCTGTAGTCTATCGCTGATTAATTCTCATGTCCATTTAAACAACGCTCTGACACCACCACGTCGCCAGTTTAGTGTGTGCACTACCAGCGTTATCGCTCGTCTCGTTTTTCTGACTACGACTTCGCCTTTCGTTATTGGATTATCACCGTTCGATATTTCGGGATATTTCAGGTTACCGACCACGAATTTGTATCACGGACTTTCTCTCGTCACTCCGTGACACCTTCAACCCTGGAGTTCACAGTGCAGCTCTACACCACTACACCATTATGCCCCCTACAATGAGGCTGCCTTCAACTTTTTGAAAGTAAAAAGGCAAGGGCAAAATATAATTAGCCATAGAGCCATTTTGAATGTCCCAGGACATAAAGGGGGTAAGATCACAATGTAAGCGGCTATCACTCAGAATAGGGTCCTCCACTGCCATGCCACTTTGACATTACAGCCAACATACTGTACTTGCAATTTTAGACAGACATCACCCCTTTTTACATCAGAACCACATGCTGGGACTTGTTACAGTATATGGATTGCTGTGGAAAGCTGGCGCTGTCTCCAAGCAGTTTGGAGAGTAAAGGAACTTAGACTCTCACACAAAATCCGTAATCACCATTGGGATATTTTGTTTTGCAGTCCTGTATTTATGCTGTTGTGCTGTTATCCTCAATAACAGATGGTTGCTTAGTTGGATGTGCTTTTCAACAAGTGCCACCTGCCGCAGTGCACACATTATACTCCTTGGAGCAAGACTGACAGAGACTGGGGAAACCTGGGCATACCTGCCATGAAATGGTAACAGCCCACACATTTTTCACCTGGAAAACAGGAACATTCTACTTAACCAATGCCACTAAAGCAATATGCAAAACAATAAGTAATAAATATCTCACCGTGAAGCAATAGCCCACAGTACTTGCTCTGGGAGAATCCTTTACGTAGACTTCTTTAGTGTTTAAATATGAGAGAGGGCTCCAATAAGAAATTATTTAGCAAAGCAAAGACTTCTGCTGTGCAAAATATCTCCAATTTAATTATTTAATTCATTACATTAATTTATCAACTGCCACATTTCTTAGAACAAGATGTTATAAGAAACCACATAACTGAGTCATACTATTGATTCTGCATAGTATGAACCTGTTTGTGTACATACTTTGGCAGAAGGGACTGTGTACATACTTTGGCAGAAGGGACTGTGTACATACCTTGGAAGAAGGGACTGTGTACTGTACATACTTTGGCAGAACAGACGGTTACGCCTTTACAGCGATGGGACATAAAATAGGCAGAAGTGATGAGGTTTGTATGAGCTAATTGGAGATGCTGCACAGATCATGCTGTCACTTTAGTGGAGAAGCAAATTGAAAGTTGAAATGAGCATAAAGACATAACAGGAAATATTTTGCAAGACAACGGTAGGCAAGCAAAATAAATATTCAATTTTCTGTGCCTCTGCCAAAAAGGTGACGGAGGCAAAAACCTATAAAAAATCATGTTCTTCTATGTCAGAGACTAAGTCCATGCCTTGAACCCTGAATCCAAGACTCTTTGCTGTACTGTATATTGATCAGCCACTCTGAAAAGGTTCCCACAAGCAAACTCACTCACATACTACAAGAAATTTCAGTTTAGCCTAATCTGCATGTCTTTAAACTGTGGGAGAAAACCCGAGATCATGGAGTAAGCCCACCAAGCACAGGGAGAACATGCAATCCTCAGGTACACAGAGGTGGGAATCAAACCCTCGAGTCTGCAGGTACAAGGCCACAGTATAACCATTACTCCACAATGAGAGCTTCACATTAACTTTAAAAAAAATAGCTAAGTTTTTCCTGAGCAGAAAATATCTCTGTTGTCATCCGTCATAATTGTTATTTCTAAACAAACTTCGCACATAATTCTGTCATGTCAAGCCACAGCCTCGCCATGATCACCTGAGCACTCCCGTTCCATGTTCCCAACCACTCACTTCCCACTCCTGTAGTCTATCGCTGATTAATTCTCATGTCCATTTAAACAACGCTCTGACACCACCACGTCGCCAGTTTAGTGTGTGCACTACCAGCGTTATCGCTCGTCTCGTTTTTCTGACTACGACTTCGCTTTTCGTTATTGGATTATCACCGTTCGATATTTCGGGATATTTCAGGTTACCGACCACGAATTTGTATCATGGAGTTTCTCTCGTCACTCCGGCTTCGACCCTCACCCATTTCACGACCATGACCAATCCGCGCAGAGCTCACGGTATTTTCCACACCGGCTCAAGTTCCCCCAGCCCATGTTGGCTTTCATTACGGAGCTTTCCCTCTCCCCCCACGCTGGCTCTGCACGCTCCTGCGTCACTGTACAGCTCAAGTTTCACACGCTGGCACACATCTCAGTTTACACGCCGACTCTTCCCACTTCCGCATTCCCGCAAGGCAGGCGTCATACACACCACTCGCCGCATTCGTGCCAGCCGGTACTCCGTGCTTCCGCATTCCAGCGAGGCCTTTCCTGCTCACGCCAAGGCTGGGAAGCACCACCTTGCCGAATCAGTCACAAGCAATAAAAAACATTACCTCAGTCCGTAATCGACTCCCAGCATCTGCACTTGGATCCACCGCGCTCCCTACCGTGTCTGACAAATTCACTCATACCACACACTGAGATTTTTCAGCCTCAAATGCCTCCAAATTCTCAAAACTCAGTATGGAAATAAATAAATGTTGAGTAGTTGTGAGCATCATGGGCACCCAAGCCCATGGGAGACCTGTGTTTTTCTCCTGACACGCTGTTATCCACAATTACAGATGGTTGCTTGGTTGGATGTGCTTTTCAGTGAGTGCCATTCCCACGGAGCATGCCCTACACAGTTGTACACAATTGACAGAGACTGAGAGTCTCTGCAGTCTGCTCAAGCAAGCAAAACATTGCATGTTACCCTGATAATGTCAGCTGATATTCAACAAAATACAGGATTTTCAATTCCAAATGCAAGATGAAATTAAAACGTGTTAAGCATGAACCTTCGTGAAGGTCGACTGCAGATTGAGCCCAGATTGGTCACTTATTTACGTCACCTTATCCTGGCTCTGAAGGTCTATGTAGTATTAATAGAAGATGCTACTGCATACAGTATGGAGCCAACCAGCTGAGACACTGGCGCATGGCCACCTTCTATACAACAGCCTTTATTTTATCTTAACTGAATGACTAGTCTTATTTGTTTGAATTCTTTCAATAGGGTTGGCCAGTCGGAATATATTTTAAAATATCCCTTTAATTAATGCAATTAATGCGAAATTACTGAGTTTTATTACATTTGTCTGTAATTTACATAATAAAATTTTAACAGTGACAATGTTATCTGGACAAAAACTTGCAACAATTGATCATCAATTATGATTTAATAGAATAAAATTGGATTTTCATAAAACAGATATGCAAGAGGTAAACTGACACCCATTTTTATGATAAAATGTATATAATTATTATTTCCACTATGTTTCCTTTTTTTCAGACTAGAATATACCCATTATATATATATATATATATATATATATATATATATATATATATATATATATAAAGTGAAAATTCTTAAGATTTCTTTCTTTAAAAAAAAACAAAAAAAAAACTGTTGATCAATATGAGGATGGACTGTCCTAGAGACAAATCACTAGAAATCTTTCTACCATTAACAGAATTATAGCTCAATTGAAATTAAAACTATGAATGGAGCAACGACCTGGTTGACCTGTCCATTTCCAACAACAACACACTTTACAGTACTGTGCAACAGTCTTGAGCCAACCCTCATTTCGTCATATTAAATTATGTTGATTAAACCCACCACTCAGCATTCACCATCACCAGTATACTAATCACCAGCCTGATCATCTGTCATCATCTGCACCTGTTTCTCACTGGTTCGTGCCTTAAGTTAGATGTTTTTTAATGCTTGAATGATTCATAGGTCACTGTGTGGCTTCACAAAGAAAAAATCATTTATCTGAAACTGGTCAGGTACAGGGAATGGGCTGAAGAAAGTGCAGAAAAAATCCTTCAGGAAGCTTAGAGAACTTTTCCTCAAGAATCCCTTAAAAATTACAAGAAAGTCTGCTTATTGGTAGCAAAATATGAAAAATTGAGGGGTGGCTCAAGAACTTTGCACAGCACTATATGCCTATGAAAAGTATGAAAGTATTTAATTACAAAGATCATATCCTGCATAAACCAGAGATTGCATTTCCATCTGCACTAATCTAAATATGATTATTGGTTTTAGCTGGTACTGTAGCACTTAAAAATTAAATGTATCCGCAATTAGCTGTGTTAGAAAATTTGATAAGGAAAAAAAAGATGAACTAAAGTGCCACTAAGTTTTTAGTTTAGACGATAATAGTTGAATACTTGTCAAATTAGTTTAAAGCACACCTACAAAATGTACAGTATATAACCATGGATCTATGACTAGAAGACCAACGATACATGTTTGTGGTATGTGTTCATGATAATAGATAGAGAAAATTATTCATCACTGGGCAGATTTATAGACTACCTGGTGGTCCTTTTCTTAGTTGTAGGTTACCTACATAACCTTTTGTTTTCAAAAAAAATTTAAATCACAGATTTATGATCTGAATATTCTTCTTTATTAGCTTATTTAAGGCACATCATAATGAAACGATAATAAATCTGACTTGTTTTTCCCTTTTCAATATGAGCTACATTGCTTTAATCTTTAATCACTGGTATTGCTGTAGAGGTGCTTCTCCAAATAGGCCAGGGTTTGGTTCCAGGAATCTTCCTGAGCACGACTATGAGCTTTCGTCTCTCCACCCCACAGCAGCGTCACTGCAACGAAATTTAACAGCCATCAAAATGCTCTACTTTTGATTTAAAATGTTTTAATTATTACTTAACGTTCATGTGCAGTGATTTGGTCTATATTAGTAAACCTTCTAGAAACTCTGAGAAGATAATTTCATTTAGTTAACTGGAGTGACAAAGTCTGCAAAAGTTTAATAAAAAAATACTTTTAATTAAACTTAAATCAGTGTTTAACCTTTTTTTCTAGGCTCTTCCAACATAAAGTTGCTGCCTTGGAAATGTGGAGTGTAAGGGGGCTCAATGAGGTGGCCAGCTCCAGGGTAGGACAGAACATTCAACAGGTGACTATTACCTCCTCGCTCCATCATCTGCCTCATCTGGAAGGAGAAATGGAGAAAAGTAAAGAAATAATTACAGAGTTGTGTGGTCCAGATCATACCTATAACACGGGATAGTATAGATGTAGTGTAGAAAGGGACACTGCACCACATCTATACTATCCTGTGTTATAGGTATGATCTGGACCACACAACTCTGTAATTATTTGTTTACTTTAAAAGACAAGTAAACTGTTGTTAGCTTTTGGTCAAAGCCTAAAAGATGTTAAAATTATGCAGTGGTGTAGGACAGATTTGGATCTGGATTTAATTAACAACTTAAAGAGTTTACAAGAACAGATTATAAAGTAAACAACTTGATCAACTAAATATTGATCAGGAAACTAAATCAGTGCTTCTACTCACATCATCTGCTGACTCCACTGTTGGGCAACACTGATCGTCTTCACCAACAATTAACAAAATGGGACATTTGATGCGATTCACCTTGTCAAAACAAGCTCTGTTACTCAAACAATCAGTACATATTATACATATTATACTTGGTGATTTTAATGTTCATGTAGACACCCCCTCCTGCCATTTAGCAGCTGAGTTTTTGCATCTACTGGACTGCCTCAATCTTCAACAACATGTTCATGTTCCTACACATTCCAGAGGTCATATCCTGGATCTGGTTATTACAAATTCTGTCCCTATTAGCAACCTTTTGGTTTATGATCTGGGGATGTCTGACCACAATGTCATTTCAATGGAGCTGTCACTCCCACGTTCCCCCACTAAAATAAAACGGCAAATATGTTACAGAAATTTGAAAAAGATCAACCCAGACACTCTGAGCAAAGATCTTCAGGATCTCTCCTCTGTTGAATGTTCCTCAGTCACCGAGTCAGTGGACTTTTACAACAAATCCCTTAGCAGTCTCCTCGATCTCCATGCCCCTGTCATACATAGAACGGTCTGCTTCTCATATATATCCCTTGGTATACGTGTGAATTGCGGAAGAGGAAGACAGCTGGGCGTGTTCTTGAGCAATATCTACAGGCCTCAGGACTCGCTGTTCACAAGCAAGCTTAAAGAGAACATCAGAAGGCCTATGCAACTGCGCTGAGAGCTGCAAGATCAGAGTTTTACTCAAATATCATTAACAATAACTCTGGAAATTCAAAGCAATTGTTCTCTTCTATTAATCGCCTCCTGAAACCGCAATTTCAATCTCATCTGGAAGCTACAGAGGAGAGATGCAATAACATCATTACTTTCTTCAGGAAAAAAGTGTTCACCATTCGCTCGTCAATATCCAGTTCCTCTGCACTGCTTCACTTGATGGATGACCCACAGCCAGGGACTTTTCAACATTTCAGCTGTTTTTCTGATGTTTCGCAGCAAGAGGTTGAGGTCATTATCAGAAAGATGAAACCATCAAATTGTGCTCTGGACCCTTTTCCGGCAGTTCTGGTTAAATCCAACCTCTGTGCTATAAGTCCCCTGATTACCAGGATCATAAATCACTCTCTCCAGTCTGGCTATGTTCCCCCTTCACTGAAAACTGCTGTCATCAGGCCACTTCTTAAGAAATCCACCTTAGATCCAGAAGTGCTTGCAAACTACTTTCAAAAGTTCTGGAAAAAGTCGTGGCTGCACAGCTTCAGTCTCATCTGAAACAAAATGATTTGCTTGAGAAATTCCTGTCTGGTTTCCGCCCCTGTCACAGCGTGGAAACAGCTCTGGTAAGAGTCACGAATAACCTGCTGATGTCGGCGGATGCTGGCTCTCCATCACTCCTCATTCTGTTGAACCTAACCTCGGCCTTTGATACTGTTGATCACAACATTCTTCTTCACAGATTACGTCATACTGTAGGTCTCTCTGACTCTGTTTACAACTGGCTCTCATCTTATCTTACTGGAAGAACGGAGCATGTTGCCCTGGAAGCCGCTAAATCCGCTACACACAGTGTTATCTGTGGTGTTCCTCAGGGCTCAGTGCTCGGTCCTATGTTTGTTTATATTGTATATGCTTCCTCTGGGCTGTTTCATCAGCCGGCACAAAATTTTATTTCATTGCTATGCTGATGATACTCAGCTTTACCTCAGGATAAACTCAACCTCCTCATCTACTCCGCCATCACCCACTTTGACTCTCTGTTTGGAGGAGGTAAAGTCATGGATGCAGCAAAATTTTCTGCAGCTGAACGTATGACGTATGAGGCCCATATCAAACATCTGTGTAAGACTTTTTTTCACCTCAGGAACATTGCTAAACTGCGTCCAGCACTTACATTTGCAAATGCGAAAAAGTTAGTCCATCTGTTTGTCTCCTCCAGACTGGACTTCTGCTATGCTCTCCTTCTGGAAAAAACCTCCAAAAGTTGCAATATACTCAAAACTGCACTGCTTGGATCCTGATGCGGGCACGTAAATATGATCATATTACACCCATCCTCAAATCTCTTCATTGGCTGCCTGTTTCATTCAGAATTGAATACAAGGTTGCCCTTCTTACCCACCAGTGCATCTATGGTGATGCCCCTCCCTATCTCAAAGAACTTATCACTTCACATACATCTTCATGAAACCCCCGCTCTGTCTCATGTCATTGTCTGAAACCTCCAAAGACCACGCTTCATACCATGGGAGATCGGGCTTTTTGCTCGGCGGCACCTAGACTGTGGAATGCTCTCCTTGAGTTTCTGAGGATGCCACAGACTGTTGATGATTTTAAATCTGGTCTTAAAACTTACCTTTTTATTAGAGCTTTTAAGTAGAAATAATTTGTAACACTTTGAGATTTGCCTCAAATATAAAGTGCATTATAAATAAAATGTATTATTATTATTATTATTATTATTATTATTATTATTATTATATATATACACACACACACACACACACACACACACACACACACACACACACACAAATATATTCTTTAGCGAGACCTTACTTCAGCTTTTTTCAAAGGGTCATCTGTAATTGGTAGTATGGCATCTCGCCAAATTTGTCTGTGTTCCTCATCATATCGGACTTCCTTTACCATTCTTGAGAATGCAAACAAAGAAAATAACATTTTTTAAATTAAGTGGCCTCAGATGTAGAAGTAAATAGTTTTCAGCATTAAAAAGCACATAGTCTTACAGGCGAGGATAACCTAGGATAAAGATATTCAATTCAATTCAATTCAATTTTATTTCTATAGCGCTTTTAACAGTGGTCATTGTCATTGTCAATGAAAACACATCTTTTTTCCTAAGTTTGAAAAATAATCCCGAATCTATAACTCACCTTTTGACCATTCTAGAGACATCAACCCTAGAATCAGTGAGAAGAAAGGCATGGGTTCCACTTAAACACACTATACATTTGGGCTAAAAAGGAGTAAGTGACAGTGAGTAAGTCACAAAACTGCTGCAATTAAATCACCATCATGTCAGATAATATAAAGACAAAAACAGATCTACAGTAATTCAAATGGTTCCCTTAATAAATCAAATGTTTTTTTTTTCAGTCTAATAAAGACAAAGATTCTAGTGTGATGTACCTTTATCACTGAAGAATATGCCGTCATGTATATGGACAGGAAAGCACCATATGACAAACCCAAAATTGCGACTCTTTCAGGGAACACCTGTGGATGCTGCCTCAGTAGGGTGAATGCTGTCTATAAGATTATAAGGGATGGAATTGCGTAACATATTTTCTTAACCTCATTACAATTCCTATAAAGGCACAAATGTTGTAACATAAGAGACGAGTACCTCAAAATAGCCAATCCCCACATTCTTTCCATCAGCATCAGTTTGTGCACAGTACTCTAAAGATAATGTGACGTAGCCTCTAGATGCTAGTAGTGCAGCACGATACTCCACAAGACCCCCTCCTCCACCCCAAAGGTCCAGCACACCAGGAAAAGGACCCGGACCTACGGAAAAATAAATGCTCTGCATTACAGATTTTTTATTTTATTTTAATAAATTCATGTTGATATGCAACAGGTATAAATATGGCAAGGTCATCTGATCCATCTAACCTTCTAGTGCATAAGAATACCTGGTGGGATAAATAGAGTTCCCTTCAATCCTTTCTCTGTAACATTAACTCTCTGCACTCCAGGCGCCATGTACCACCGCTCTGTCACCACTGATGCTACTGAAGGTTTTTCCTGGAAGCCATGTGTCAAGTGGTCTTTGTACACAGATATGTACACATCAGTCTGTGTCTGGACATCTTGCTTCCTCAATCTTTCAAAAGTGAAAAATACATACATACATATATATTGAATAGTCATCTGTATAGCTGCTCATTGACTAAGCAGTATAGGAAACCAATACTGTATACTACAGCTAAGTAACATTGAATTGTGGTCAGTTTTGAGGCTTGCTGTTGGTTCATGATTAAAAAATATATATATGAATCAGTATTGGTTGTTTGTTAAGGAAAGTATATTTTCTTGTTGGCATTACATCCAATTTGATGTATAGTTGTAATTGCAGTAGATCTAGTTATTGCAATACATCTTGTATTTGGCATTCCCAAAGGGTCAGAAGGTAGTATTAGGCTGTGCCGCAGCACGATTTTGATTAAAACATTTGCATACCTAAAAGGACTAAATTTCTTTGCAAATGAGGGAATGTAGCAATGGGGTGGTAGTGTAATGTCGGAGACCGTTGATCAACTATCTTAACTTCATTATTTGGCTTTTTGTTATACTGTTCATCCTTACTGAGGGAGCTGGCTTTTAGACCAGATAATATCTGTTTACTTCCTGTCAACTCTCAACTGCCTGTTACAGGGTTAAAGTCAACAGGTACACCTGTTACATAAGAGTGTCTAGAGTTCATTTGGTTTGAGGATATGCTGGTATTTAACTTTGTCCCCAACCTACGGTGACAACAAAGTCAAACCCACTGGGGAGCAAAAACTAAGAGACTTAAACACATTCCCAAATTTGTAAGGAATCATAGGTGTTAGTAAATTATTTGAAGATGGACTATAGTGATTTAAAGTATGTATGAAGACATCATAGGATCATAGAGTCCAGAATTATGTAAACTTGTTTAGTGTTAACATGGAAAGCTTTGAGCTTTCATTCTACAGCAAATCCACAAAAATGGCCAAATCCAACCCTATAATGCAGGATTTGACTTAAGGGTGAGTCAAAAATTATCCCATTCTGATTATATTAAAACTTCTGTTGGTCTTATCAGTACTTTCCCTTCAAGGCTATTGTCTCACCAGTCACTGCTGTGCAGGTGTGAACACGGTACGCCAGTTCATTTGTAATGGTGATGCGAGCAAAAATGGATTCTTCACTTGTGATTTGAAGAAGAGGACTGATTAATTTTTTGTCATCTGAGGGTGTACTTGGTGTCAAATCAACTCATATAAACAGAAGCGTTTGGATGTCTGCAAGTAAAATATGGACGGATACACTAAGAAAGGGGAAAGTTTCTTAAAGAGAATCGTTACTGGTGACTAGACGTTGATTCTTCACTACAAGCCTGAAAATAAATGGCAGATTATGGAATGCCTTCAATCAGGGGCGGATCTAACGGGGTGGCACGGGGTAGCATTTGCCACCCCAGCACTAGTGTCCTAAAAATAAAATAGGTTTCTCGTCCGATTCACGTGAGTCGGCTTAAAAGCGAAATCGGCAAAGGCTTCGGGGAGGTGAGATGTGGATTTACAGCGCTGTTTCTAAGAGAGCGAGTTTGTTTGCCGCAGCCACTGGATTACTTTTCCCAGGTGGATAAATCTGTTGTGGACACATTCAATACCCTTCTCCTTCCGTTTTCTCGTACTCCCGGACCGAACATCTTTTACCAGTGAGACTGAGCCATCTCTCCCAGCCTACATCACACACACAAACAATATATACACGGACTTTGGACATTCATACACACACGCACATACATTGTTTATATTTGTATACATTTTGTATATATTGTTTTTTCTTTGGTGCACCTGGTTTGTTTGTTTGTTGTTTTTTTCACTTAATACAATTTTGTTTGTTTTTGACTTCTTGTTGTGTCACGTCTTGCTTGTTCCACAAAGCTCATACCGCACCGGAAGGAAGTATTATTAGCCCATATTTAGATTTGCATTATAACTACGATAGCATTGTAACTACAGTGGAACCTTCGATTACGAGCATAATTCATTCTGGAAGTGGGCTCGTGTTCCCATAAGAAATAATGAAAACTCAAATTATTCGTTCCACAGCCCCAAAAATAAAATATATAAAAATAATTAATACAATCCATAAAATAAAAATAAAATTAATTAATCTGCACTTTACCTTTAAAAAAAGTATAAATAAAATAAATAAATCCCGACAGATAAGTGTTTCCGTTGGTGCGCGCAGGCGCCGTGTGTGTGTGTGTGTGTGTGTGTGGAATTAGCCCCTTCCCTCGCCTCGTTTTAAACAGAAACACTCCTCCTCCCTCTCCCCACCTTGCTTTTTAAGTTTCACAACAAACACACACACAACGGAAACACCATTTTAACAGGAAAAAAAGAAATCTCTCTGACACTGACATGAGCGCATACTAACGGAATCACTTTTTAAGTTTCACAACAACACAAACACAGCGGAAACACCGTTTTAACGGAAAAAAATATATATCTCTGAGACTGGCGTGAGCGCATACTAACGGAATCACTTTTTAAGCTGCACAACAAATGGACACACACACAAACACAAAGGGAACACCGTTTTAACGGAAGAAAAAAGAAATCTCTCTGACACTGACATGAGCATATACTAACGGAATCACTTTTTAAGTTTCACAACAAACGGACACATCAACACCACAGAAACACCGTTTTAACAGGAAAAAAAGTAATCTCTCTGACACAGGCGTGAGCATACTAACGGATTCACTGTGGTAAAGTAAAAACAAACAAATGAACCAGCACCTTACCTTTGAAAATAATCGCGACAGATTTCTGTGTGTTTGTGAAGCCGGGGAGGGGGTGAAAAGGTGAGAGAGCGTCTGTGCATGTGTCAGGGTGTTTGCGTGTGTGTGTGTGTGTGTGTGTGTCAGTGTCAAATTATGCGCAAGAACACACATACAAGACGCTGAAAGAGAGAGGGAGATGTTGATTATGCAAGTAAGAGACGAGCACTAAGACCTAGCAGGGGAGACGATTACACACAATTCCACAGCGCAAGAGTGACGCTCGGTGTCAAAATAAGAGTCGCATACGTGATACATGATACTCGGCACTCAAACTAATACTTGCTCGGTTTCTGATTAAAAATTTATTAAAAATCTTTGCTCGTAAACCGCGTTACTCGCAATCCAAGGTTCCATTGTAGGTTTGTTTTAAGAGTACCAATCATCTATCAGCATCGCTGATAAAAATAAATTGTTCAATAAAACCACCCTCCGGGGTTTGTTCACCTGCATTTCCATTGTTGCTCTTTATTCCCTGCTACAATACCCATAAATAAAAGAACAAAATCTCGTCTTTCTATTAAAGCATAGCCCGAGCAAACAACACTTATGAACTACTTTGTTTTAGTAAATCAAAGACATTCAGTGCAGCGAGATCATTACACACACAAACACACACACACACACAAATGACTCAATCGTCAATCCAGCTCTTTTTTTGAAGAGGAAAAGGGGTTTTTGAAAAGGGTTTTTTTGATATCTTCGCGTATATTAATGACTAAGAGCTTAACTGTTAAGTATTTTCAAAAGTGTATTGTTCAGTTCAGTAGCGTGAATCTTCAAGATTGTCAGAACCTTTGATAACTGGCGTCACGTGACAACAACAATATACTGAAGTTGAGAAACAAATCCAGGTACTGAATTACTTTTAATACTTAACAAATTAATGTTGAATTAAGGTAAATAAAAAAATAAACATTTTCCAAGTGTTGCCTGAGATAGTTGCTTGCTAGTTATATGACAACTAAATAGCACGTTTTTTTATCTGTTCTACTTAACATTAGTCTTATTATTTTGTTAGCCTTGTTAGTCAAAATTGTTCAGTGTAGTGTATGTTTGGAAAGCAATAAAGTCTAAACTCCCAGGATACTATGAAAAGAAAGGCTGACATCCAGAATTTATCTCCCAGGATACTATGAAAAGAAAGGCTGACATCCAGAGTTTTTTTAAACCAAAAAGAAAAGGAAAATCAGAATTAGATACTGTGGGAGTGGAAGGTGCAGATAAGATAGAAAAGGGTACAAAAGAAGTTGTGGAAAACAGAGGAGGGTGTTGGATGCTGCCCCTTTGAGAACTTTGTTTCAGTGGGGTCATGTGATCATTTAGGCAGAAGGCACAGGAAAAGGGAGAGGAGAGAATGCTAAAAAGGAAAAATGTTGTTCTGATGTAGCTTAAACTTGAGATAAGTTAAAACTTGAAAATATAATTTAATTACACATTTCCAGCATGGTAAGAAATGTTTTGTTGCTTAAGTAATGTTTCTAATATAATGCTTTGGATTACTATTTGCAAATATTATATGCTTGAGTTTGCTGTTTGTAGACATAGACTGAATAATCTTATTTCTTGAAAACTTTGCAATATATATACATGTATATTATATTTTGTTGATAGGCGAAGTTAACGCATGTTTGTTACGTAAAGATTATTCTAGAAATGCACCATATCACGTGATAGTGCTTAGCGCACTGTGTGATATGTGAAACAGTGATAAATAGTAATTGTTAGTTGTTTTGTGTTTGCAGTTTGACCGCACATATGCACATGTAAACGTTCATTGATTTTAACTACAAGTAAACAACAACAACAACCACCAAATGTGTATGGTGTGAGTTCTGCACTAATGGAATAAGGACAAAATCAAGTTCCAAATTAATGTTATCATTTCACGGGTAACAGAGGGGATGGAGTGTTGGAAGAAAGAAATATAGAAACTGATGACAGAAGTTGGAAAGAAGTGAAGAAGCAGAAGCTATCCAGCAGGAAGTGAGTGAAGAGGTGGAAGAAAAAAAGGATAAGAGAGGAAGAGAGCTCAGATATTGAAAGAGAGGAGAGAGAGCTTGAAACATCAGCACCCTGTTTGTCAGGTGACCATGGTATGTTGTTCATTGTGCTTTTCAAATTAATATATAATAATTTAAAGAACCATAGCTCAATACGTGCTTAACTTTGCTTATCTTGGTTACATTCAGTGTTCTTTAATATATATTGTTGAGATATGCCTAAAGAAACCTTTAGACAAAAGTTGCTGCAGTAGTAGCTGTACATGAACGATTAGGTGTTAAATGTTTTGTACTGTAACGTTTTAATATAAGTATTACTTTACTTCATTTTTATAGGACAATGTAAAAGTGTATACATCGAATAAGAATCGCGTTTCTTGAATCCATAAAAAACATGCAAGGATGCTTGCTTCAGTGTTGCCACCCCTCATAATTTTAATGCCACCCCATGAATAATTTTCTAGATGTGCCCCTGCCTTCAATCTCAATCACTGACCAAGAAAAGGTTAATAAAAAAAAGTCAACCATCAGCTGGAAAATTAATGCTTACAGTTTTCTGGGATTCTCAAGGGCCAGTATTGGAACATTACAGTGAGATGCTTTTTGAAGAGCTGAATCATAAACCTCGGATTAAATGCAGAGGACTGCTATCAGTGGAGTTGTGATCTTGCATGACAATGCACTTTCGTACACTTCTGCCCATACTGTCGACACTCTGCAAAAACTTCATTTTGAGGTTTTAAAGCATCCTCTCTGTAGTCCTGATCTTGCTCCATTGGACTTTTACCTGATTCACTTCTAATGAAGACGTAAAGACAGCGATGCATTCTAGGCTCGCAGCTCAGCCTAAAACGTTTTTTTAATGAGGGAATACGAAAGCTTGTTAACAGACGTACAAAGTGTATTGAAAAGCAAGCAAAATGACGTTTGTCTTTTCTAAAAATAAAAAAAAAAAAATAAAAAGCTTTAATAAATTCAACTGAGTGTGGATCATTTTTGACTGACCCTCGTATATTCACATTAAAAAATAGCTCATGTTAGGTTTTTGCATGATGACTGTTCAAATTTCTCCTATGGTTTTAGCGCATGGAGTTTGCATGGAACATGCATGTTTTTCCTCCGGACACTCCAAGTTCACAGTCCAAAGACAAGTGTTATGGAAGAATGGATGAATGAATGAATAACCTGAGGCCTGTCCTGCTTCCTGGAATAGGTTTCATGCTCCACAGCAGACCCATGGCTTCAACTCCATCATATGAGCCACCAAGACTGGCATCTTCAGAGACTGAAACACATCAAACTGTGTGTTAGTGCTCTCCTGCACTGCGGTGAAGTTGGTTTGATATTCAGACATTCGACAGACATTCGGAAGCTGTGTTTTAGGGACTGTCGACAAATTTCTGTCCAGATGAAAAGTGAAAGTTCTTGTTACTTTTCTTGTTACTTGTTACGTGGCTACGTGGCCCAGTTCTTCTAATTTTTTATTAAATATAAATATGCCATGGGTCATTGCTGCTTTTGTTTATTTATTAATAATTGTTGAATTAATAGATAATATTAATTGAGTATCGTGAATTAATTTGCCATGTACATCACTATTTCTTCAATAGCTTGTAGGTCATGTGACCTGGTGACCCCAAACTGGTTCCAAAATAATCAGATCCGAGACCCCCAAAAGGTACACCTGATCTTATCCCAAGATATGTCTTCATTCATTTTTATTAATTTTTTTTATTTAAAAAAAAGCTATTTATTTAATAGCTTGTAGGTCATGTGACCTGGTGACCCCAAACTGGTACCAAAATAATCAGATCTGAGACCCCCAAAAGGTACACCTCTTTGTAGTCCAAGAAATGTCTTCAATTATTTTATTTATTTTTTTATTTAAAAAAAGCTATTTCTTCAATAGCTTCTAGGTCATGTGACCTGGTGACCTCAAACTGGTACCAAAATAATCTCATTGAAGCCCCACAAAAGGTACACCAGATTTTATCCCAAGATATGTCTTCATTCTTTTTTATTTAAATAAAATTTTAACAAAATCACAATTTCTACAACTTTCTACAACAAAATTTCTACACAATTTCTACAACACCCCTTCCGAATGTCTGAATATCAAACCAACTTCACACGCGGCATACCAGCTGTAATAACTTATAAACCAACATCATGAAAATGATTTACACGTACCTGAGACCTTTCCTGCCTTATCGCTGACATAGTGACCGAAACCTTGCCAGAAATCTCCGTCCTCCGACTGGAGCAGCGCGTGCAGCGTGACTCGAGCACCGGGCAGTAAACCCTGCACGCGCACCTCGAACTTCTCATCCACCATACAGCGAAGCGGACGAACCGAAAGTAACGGGCGCAGAAACTGTCTGATCATTTTATACCACTGCAAACTTGGTGTAAGTAGTTCAAAGGTAACACACGTTACACTTGTATGTTGAGGTAGAACGTTGCAGCTCACCATCGAGTCACTTCACATGAACAGTGAATGAAAGGTGACTCTGTGTCCAACCTCTGCTTCTGCCCGTCTCCGCCCTCCCTCACTTAACTCTTTCTTTGTTGTGTTATACTTCAAAAAGGATAATGTTGTGTAATAGCTACAACTCAGATTTTTTACATTTTGATTTTATATATGGATTTAAATCAAGGTATTGATGTTCCTCCCATGTTATTTACTATCAAATAGCAAGAGAGTGGATTTATTTTATTTTTTTTCCAAATAACAGATCATTCCTAAAATGTTTGAGTACAGTAGTATCACTGTTTTTAGTGAACGGGGCACAATTTATCGTTTATATCAATTCACCCTAAGAGTCATAGTAGCTTTGTGTTTGGTCTCTTTTCAGGTTAGTTGTTTTTACTTTCTAACAATAAGGAAATGTTAGTCACCTGTTATTTCAGTAATGCTCAGAAAACACACTCCCACACTTAATGGTCACTGGAACAAATGGTTGTTACAATCTATTGCCTTTGATTATGCTACGTTTGGGAAATAGTCCTCACAACTATCCCACGTGAGTTACATTGGACTGAGTATTGGTGAGAGGTGGCACGGTGGAGAAGAGGTTTGCACTGTCACTTTGCACTTCCTGGGTCAAAGGTTTGCTTCCCTGTTGAAACCTTGGTTGGTTTCCTCTGGGTACTCCGGTTTCCCCCCACAGTTCACAGACTTGCAGATTTGGTTAATTTGTGTTTCCAAATTGTGTGTCTCCTGCGATGGATTGGCACTAGTGTTAATTTCATCAACAAAAATGATGCCGAAAAATATTTGTTGACAAGCTTTTTTCCTGTGACTAAGACGAGACAATGGCGAGACAGTGACGAAATCAGCATGCGATATTGTTGACGAGAAAAGACGAGACTTAAATGTGGTTAAAAAAAAACACTAATAAACTAATAAAACATCTGTCTTTATTTTCGGCAATAATTTTCGTCACAATCCGCTGCAATACGGTGTTTATTCATTATGGCATGAGCAGCAGTGTTTCCCAAGTCAGCGTGTGCGGCAGGAGACGTTTGTGCCCGCAGTGATGGGATGTTACAAGCTCAGTCTCAGCTTTAACTCTTCGTCATTGGAGCAGTATTACTCAGGTGAAAGAGAAGAGGCGATATTTAGGCCCATTTTATTTATATGGAACCAGAGATAAAAAGCAGATGTGTAGTAATATCAGAGGGATAACAGCAGGGGGACCCAATTGCTGGGGAAATACCACAAACGTGAAGAGACACATCAAGACATACCATAAAAATCACTCAGTTTTACAGCCTCTTCATGGTAATTATGTTACCACATGTTAACATAATTATGTTGTGATGTACTTTATAGTTAAACCGTTGCCAAACACAATAAGCTAATAGGTTAGCAAATGAATGCTATAGGAGCTATGCCTACAACAGTCCAAGTGTGTAAATTCATATTTTAAAAAAGTTTGACACTGTAACACTGAAAACACTGTATTGTCCATACTGCATCTATTGTTTTGTAGTAAAAAAAATAAAAAAGAATATGGACATGCAGCAGTTGTTGTGATGGTTAAAAATAAATATAATTAGCTGAAATGATCAGATGAAAAGATACATTTTAAATGTTAAGATAATTTTGTAAAAGACCTTTAAAATGGTTTTGGCTACACTAGATTGACTGTAAGGTTAATTAATAATAATCTCATTGCTAAAATGTTATGTTTTCATTGACTTAAACTAGACTAAAATCTCCAGACTTAAGATCAACTAAATATCATAAAAAAGGTACTAAAAGGTACATTTATCCTGGGACTAAGACTAAAATTTAAAATAGCTAACAAAATGAACACTAATTGGCAATCTGTCCAGGGTGTATCCCTCCACATGCCCTAAGACTCCTGGTATAGGCTCCAGGCTCCCTGCAACCCTGTACAGGATAAGAAGCCGTATAGAAGAAGAATGAATTAATGTATTGGTGAGACTTAAGCAAGTCCATAGGGGAAAATCATGGATAACAAAACGTATATAAAGACAAAATTATATTTACCTTAACACTCTAAAAACTGCTGGGTTAAAGAACCACCCAACCATAACCCAGCTGCTGGGTCACTATTGGACAGAACACACACTGGGTTGTTTTGACCCAAGTGCTGGGTTGTACCATTTAACCCAGAATCCTGGATTGTTCAACTGACCCAACCAGTGGGTTAAATTGACACTCTTGATGGGTTGGCACATTCCATTTGATTTTTTATTTTTATTATTTTCAAAAAACACCCAATTGTACTGTACACAACTTCACATAATGTAAATAGATTGTCACAGAATAAGAAAATGTGAATAACTCAATTTTGACAAAAATGTCAGACAAAACCATATCATCCCAAGGTGACCATTTGTTAAATATAAAATAAATGTAACATACGTTGTAAAACAATAAAAAATAAGAGGCCCTCTGCATTTACAAAAAACATTTTTTTGCATTAAATACAATGTTAAAACACTTTTTTATATAGACATTTTCAATACAAATCTTACAATGTCCACATGACATCAAACATTCCCCATCTTAATATTTTAACTATTAGTTATTTATCTATTACTATTTCATTTCCTTTAAAATGACATTAAAAACAAAAACAATAAGACTAATAAAAATATTAATGATTAAATGTTTGGTGAAAAAACTGTTGTCCTCAAAAATTTTACAGATAAGTACTTGTGTCTATCAATATTATCTTCAGTATGCTGGAGAAACTCGCAGGTGGGAAGACACTGCTTTGTGCATTTAATATCAAAGACAAAAAAAAACAAATATCAACAGCCTCCACCAGCCTCTGTCTCAATAGCATTGATTCCAACAATGGAAAAGGTCTGTCAGGTCCCTCTTGTCTCATCCCCAAAGTACAAACCATGGAACAATGCTCCAGTCATCTCCATATTTTGCAGATATCATTCCAATCATGTTGGTCTCCACCTGTGGATAATAACGCACCATCACTTAGTGTTGAAATATAACTGACATTTATGTCAAGCATTTTGTTAAGGATGTACAACTACGTATGGATTTAATATAAGATGTTTTTTCTCTTGTCAAAACACAAAAATACATAATGTGACTAATTTACCTCACTATTTAATGTGTGAGGGATAACAGGATACAGTGCTCCATCTGGATTTAATATGAAACACTTTCCCGCTCCCTTTCAAATTCTCAACAAACCCTAGATGAATACAATATTTAAGTGATGAATGTACAACTTATGATAAATATTTCATAAGGATGAAGAAAAAGCTCATTAAAAAAGCTCATTTTTAACAATGACTTTAAGATGATGCATTGTCATATTTTTAATAATAAAAAACTGAGTAAGAAAAAACATTAACCCCTCACCACCATATCAAAGCATTTACTTTAACAATAAAATATGCTTGCTCCTACCACAACTTACTAAAAAATAAGTAAAAAATCACATTAACGTACCATAAAATACTGAGTGCTCTGAGCATGATCCAGTCAGAAGTGAAGAATCCAGAAAGTTCTCCAAAGAATAAACCAACTGCTGGGTCAAAATAACACAACCAGTTTTGTTTTTGTTTTTTTAACAGACAGTAACAGAAGACATATTAAGACTGTCATTAAACATATCCCAATTGCTTCTTCTTACAACTATACAATATTATAAAATATGCTAAGAGACTTTCCACACACAGCTTTAGTGAAGATTACTTAGTAATTTACCTAAGATTACATTTAAGATTACATTTAGTAAATGTAGTTTTATTATTTATTTATTTTATTTTTTTGTGTGCTACAAACGCACTTTTCTCATGTTTTTTCAATAGGAAGAGGAAGTCCTGCGACACATGAAACTTATTGGGAATTTCACAAGAAAAACAATGGTGTGCTTGGTTTTAACGTAACTTTATTCTTTCATGAGTTATTTACAAGTTTCTCTTTGTTCACAGCCATTGACATGTCGAAGACTTTAGCACGTGATGAGCGGATCGAAATTGTGTTGATATCTGGTGAACGCAGTAACCGGGTCATTGCAGCAGATTTCAATGCAAGACACCCCACAAGACCACCCATGTCCCATGCTACAGTTAGCAAACTGCTAACTGCTTCATGGACGCATGAAAACTGTCACGAATTAACAAACATCAGTGGCTGTCATAGCTTCATTCAGCAAGAGCCCACAGCGTAGCACTCGCCGCATGTCACTGGAGAGTGACATTAGTCAAACATCCCTTCGGCGGATGGCTACTCACAAATGGCAACCTTACAAACTGCAGCTACTACAGCATCTCAACGAGGATGACCCAGATCGGCCCACACAATTTGCCAGTTTCCTGAAAAGTGGATTGGTCGTCGTGGGCCAGTTGAATGGCCCCCAAGGTCTCCCGATCTGACCCCCTTAGACTTTTATCTTTGGGGTCATCTGAAGGCAATTGTCTATGGTGTGAAGATACGAGATCTGCAGCACCTGAAACTACGGATACTAGAAGCCTCCAGTATTTCTACTGGCATTTCTACTGCGGTGTTGCTATCAGTGTGTGAAGAGTGGGAGAAGAGGGTTGCATTGACAATCCATCACAATGGGCAGCACATTGAACACATTTTATAAGTGGTCAGAAACTTGTAAATAACTCATGAAAGAATAGAGTTACGTTAAAAGCAATTGTTAAAAGCAATACGTAAAAAGCACACCATTGTTTTTCTTGTGAAATTCCCAATAAGTTTGATGTGTCACATGACCCTCTTCCTATTGAAAAAAAACAAAAGTTGGATCCAAGATGGCCGACTTCTAAATGGCCACCATGGTCACCACTCATCTTGAAAAGTTTGCCCCCTCACATATACTAATGTGCCATAATCAGGACGTTAATATCACCAACCATTCCCATTTTTTGTTAAGGTGTATCCATATAAATGACCCACCCTGTACTATAACCGTACTATACCAAAGAATACCTGTTAGAAATACTCAAAATGAAATCCGATGTTTTAACCACAGCAGTGACATCACAGCAAGCGGCAGTTTTCAGAAGTTGCCGAAGTGAGACTATGTTGAGCGGCTACATGAGCGCTGAGCACCCGTATTGCCTGGAGTTCAGATCTCCAAAATCGTTGGGGCCCTTTTTTTAAATAGACGCTATCTTTAATAACCGATTGATGTTTTGAGAGATGTTTTCAGAAATAAAGAATAAACCAGTTGTTGGCTCAAAATAACCCAACATTTGTAAATGACCCACTACATCTCATTTGACCCAGCATTACCCAACCCAACAATGTGTTTAAAGTACCCGAAATAACCCAGAATTTTGACCCAGCATGAACAACCCAACAATGTGTTTACAGAAACAACCCAGCATTTTTTTTTAGAGTGAAGTATTAATTTAACTTCACTGTACACCCTAATAAATGCTGGGTTAAAAACAACCCAAACTGGGTTAATATGGTGGAATATGCTGGATAAATATTGGACCAACTACATGCTGGGTTAATTTAATTCAGCAATATGGGTTATTTATTTAACCCAGCAAGATGGGTAAAATATTCAAACCAAATGCTAGGTCATATTTAACTATAATGCTGGGGTAATTCTACCACATAAATAGGGTATTATTAGTTTTGTTTTATATGTCTTTGGGTAAAACAGTTTAAACAGTTACAGTAAATTACTTTGATATACTGGTCTATTACAAAAAAAACTCCAAGTTTTGCAAACCATACATATATGCAATAAACAACACCCAATTAATTGTACAAATCATAGAAAAAATATTTATATTTATTTTTCAAAAGCACAAGATCAGATAATACAAAACAAGTTAAACAGCGACATCATTATAATACATTACTCAGAAGCACTAATGCCGGAGAACAGTGCTGGTCATTATCTCCCCACATCAGGATGTAGGGGTATGGCCTGGACACTTCAGCCTGCTGGAGATATTCCACTGTGTTCGTTCCAACCTTAGAAAGAAAGAAATTAAAGAAATTGAAGTTTATGGAAAAATCGAGAGGGTTGGCTAGTATGCATATTTGTAAGATGATTAGTGTTTTATAACACATCAGCTTTTTATATGTGCTTGCCAACTCTAGCAACTTAGCTAAATGCTAGCGTCATGCTGGCACTACAGTTAACAGTTTGGCTTTCATTCATCACTTCACCATCTTCATACACCCTGCAAGCACTCTACAAAGAAAGCTAAAAAGCTCAGACATTTTTGTGTATGAAAGACAATATAAGTTTCTTTCATACACAGGTGGAGTTCTTTGGTTTGGCTAGCTAGCAGCCATTGTCAGATAAACTAGCATGCTATAGCACAGACCAGACTGAAAGTTTGAGTGTAACATTAACACGGTAACAGTAATAAATGTTACATACAGTGAACAAATTTAGTCATAGGTGAGTGAAAGTGTGTATACCTTGTATTTAACGTTACTCCAAAAAAAAAAAAAGACACAAAGCTGACAGAGCCACTGAATACACCGGTGAACTTCGGGGGAGGCGCGGTCTTGTCTGTGATGTTAGCAGTCACTAGCTAACCCAACTCCAACCCAGCAAGCTGGGTTAAACAAAACGTACCCAATTCACTGTAAATAACCCAGAAAAATGACGCAACAGAGGCAACCCATCGTTTGAGTAGTAAAAATAACCCAGCATTTTTTAGTGTGTAGTGTGCCGTTCATATTGAACATTGTGCTTTAATAAAGTTTCTGGATATCTGCCAAGGAAAGCACATAATCTAATCATAGATTCGGTTTGTAATAAATCCAAGTAGCAAATATCTATATGTACAGGCACTCCCATTTATATGTTTGATCATCTTATATGAAAAACAACTAAACTTACAAACTCTGCTCTGGTCTCTGGAAATGAAATGTACTGTACTCTGTGAAATCAAACAGTACATCTGGTTGTTTTAAATTACTTTATATTTTTTAAATATTACAGTTATTTCATGCAAATTTACATGGAATTGTGAAGTAAAAAAATGTTTCTGGATTTGGAATCCCACTTCAGGTAGTCTGTGAAACCTGGCCATGATTTTCCATTGATATATTCCAGAGAAACATTTGGGCAGCATTAATATTATGTCCAGCCAGCAAAACCCTCAAAGCAATGGCCATGTGGATAGGGTAGAACAAATTGCAAAGACAATTTTTAATCCTACATACACACAAGGATGATCTTTGCTAGCTTATGTTTGTTATAGGTCAACTATTCTCATCCTAGAAATCTTCTTCTAAAATGGTCTGACAAGAAAGAGGAAAGATATACTTTAAAAGGGAAAGCAAGCCTGTAACAGACATCAGACGATAAGGCACTGAGCTCCTCTGCATCCAAAAGTTTTCTGTTCACACCAAACAGGGATATGAGAGAAACTGCCACATAAGTTGTAGCAAGGTGAGAACATGTGTGAAACATATGTGAAACAGGATTTCGATATATTCACTTCAACCTCGTTTTTTTGATATGCTGATATATTCATAAGCATATCTGCTAAAAATATATGTTAATACTGTAATTCTGCAAATTTCCTGCAGTGTGTGAGTGAGTGGGTGTATGTGCTTGTGCCCTGTGATGGATTGGCACCCTGTCCAGTGAGTACCCTGTCTCCTGCCCTAAGTCTCCTGGAAAAGGCTCCAGGCCCCCTGCAACCCTGTATACAGGATAAAGCGGTATAGAGGATGACTATATTTACATGTACATTTACATTTAGGCATTTGGCAGATGCTCTTATCCGGAGCTACTTACAAAGAGTACTTTGAAGTTTATTTACACTGGGTTACTAGGTTACTAACTAAGTGTCATCAGTCAGAATTTTCACAGTTAGGAAGTTTTTTTTTGTTTTTTTGTGGGGGTCGGTGGGGGAGGGGGGATTAGTCAAAGCATTGAAGAAACAGATACGCATATTTGGCAGACAAAACATATTCGGCAGACAAAGCGTACTACTCATATTTCAAGACCTCGTTCCCCTCGACCTCGTTTATAAAGTTTACATTTTTAAAATCCTGCTCATCTTGCAAAACACTTACAGACTATGTTACTCGCAATTCAAGGTTATACTCCATATATAACAAAAATTCTGTTTGTATGGGCTGGTTGTTGTTTGTACAGGATGTTTGTGCCGGGTCTGGCATAGGATATGCGAAGCTTGAAGAAAATTACTGCAAAAATAGGTTACGTCAGGCCGAGCTCATAGCCACTGCACCCTGGGTCAGACTGTGACGTCTCTACAGCGATTGTGCATACAATAGGCAGAAGTAAGGGCTGCTGAAACATTTGAGTAGTGTGTGTCTGTGTTTGGGTGATGAAGTAGGCGGTCCTTGTAAGGGGCAACCGATGTAGTGGACATCAATCACCATGTAACAGTAAACAGTGTCATTGAATGCAACAATGAACAGCATCACCCTCACCTTTTATGTCATCCTGTGAGGTTGTATTACCTGTCTGCCTAAACATTGGAGCAGCATAAGGAGTGGCAGCGAGTTGACCGCACACTTCATTTGCAGGTAATAGTAGCATCCCAACATCACAGGTCCCCTCTTGTTTTAAAGGTATAAATGGTATGTTTGCTATGAAATACCAAACACATTTCACAAAACACAAGATTAAAAAATACATATAATGATGTACTACAGCCATACCACTGAACCTGCATAGCCTTTATACATCATAACCGGATGTGGAGTGTGGTACTTTCAGTAAAGTCTATCAGCACATGAGTGCTCTTAGCATGTCAATGCAAAACTTTTAAAGTATGAATGGGTGATTAAGGTCTGGAAGAGCTAATGAGATTTGAGTCTTAGATGATGGCTCTTTTCAACAGAATAGGAGCGATCATTCACATATCGTAAGGTCTGAAAACTACAAAGAATGAATGGGTGGGGGGAGCTTTAGTAAATCACTGGCCAAATGTTGGGACCTGTTATATGGACTGCTGTGGAAAGCTGGCACTGTCTACACCTTGAGAGCAAGGTAGCATGCAAGCAGTTTGGAGAGAAAAGAAATTGAGGCACTTGCACAAAATCCATACTCACCATTGGGATATTTTGTTTTGCAGTCCTGTATTTATGCTGTCGTGCTGTTATCCTCAATAACTGATGGTTGCTTAGTTGGATGTGCTTTTCAACGAGTGCCACCTGCCGCAGTGCACACATTACAGTCTATGGAGCAAGACTGACAGAGACTGGGGAAACCTGGGCATACCCGCCATGAAATGGTAACAGCCCACACATTTCTCACCCGGAAAACAGGGACATTCTATTTAACCAATGCCACTAAAGCAATATGCAAAACAATAAGTAATAAATATCTCACAGTGAAGCAATAGCCCACAGTACTTGCTCTGGAGAATCTGTTATGTAGACTTCTTTTGTGTTTTAATATGAGAGAAGGCTCCAATAGGAAATCATTTAGCAAGGCAAAAACTTCTGCTGTGTAAAATATCTCGGGATTTAATGTAAAGTTTTGATTTTAATTATTTAACTAATTATATTAATTTATTAACCGCCACTTTTCTCAGAAATAGATGTTATTAGAAACCACATAACTGAGTCATAGTATTGATTCTGTGTACATGCTGTATATGAGTACAGGACGTTTGAATACGCTAATTTGAGATGGCGCACAGATCATGTTGTCATTTCAGTGGAGAAGCAAATTCAAAGTTGAAATGTGCACACTGTAAAAAATAAAATCTTGACTTAACTCAAAACTTCAAGGCAACTTACTGCACAGCTTTTTTTTTTTTTATAATTTAAGTGTTTATTGTATTTATTCGGTACATGATAATATCATACAAAACACAGGTTACAACTCAATACAAATACTGTATGTTAGGTCAAAATATACACAATGGCCACGGTAAAACAGACAAATATTAACCAAAAAAACATTACGTTATTGTGTTACATGAAAAGTCAGCGTAACAAAGTTCCAAAAGTCTTCCCAAATTGGAGTTTCCGTAGGAACCCCCGCACTGTTCTTATTATGAAGTTTGTTAAGCAGACGTTCGTACGAAGTTGCCTTAGTCATTATATTGAGCCAATCTTTAAATTGTGGAATTGGGGGAGTTTTCCAGTGCTTCAAAATGACTCTGGCTGTCACAGAGACCCCCGTCATGATCACTGCAAACTTTCCCTTTGTGATATTTGGCATCAACGCCCTATCTCCCAGCAAACACAACCTTGGCGATAACGGAACTGTTGTTTCAAGCCATCTACTCAAAATATTTAAGGTTTGGCGCCATAAAGGCTGAATAAGTGGACATTCCCAGATACAATGAATAAACGTACCCCTATTCTTTTGACATTTACAACAGACATCACTGTGTGTCAATCCCATTCTTTTAAGTCTAAGTGGTGTCAAGTAAAACCTATGTGTGATTTTATACTGTGTAAATTGCCCTCTGGCTTCTCTTATAAATTTACCTGTGTTTGACAAAATTCCTTTCCACTCTTCATCCCCTATTACAATCCCCATGTCCTTTTCCCATATTTTCTTTAAGTTGATGCAGTCACTACTGAGCACATGGTTGGTTATCCTGTAGAATACGGAGGCTTTTTGTTGGGGGTGAGGCAGTTTTAGAAAGTCCAGGACATGATTTTCGTCTATTTGCTGAATTTTTGTGGAGACACAGTTTCTAATTTGAAGATATTTCCAGAAATGTTATTTTCCCTTTAAATTATACTTCTGTACAAGATTATTATAAGACATAAATGCATCCTGTTCAAATAAATCTGACACAGTACGCAAGCCATTCATATGCCATTTCTTCCAATATATGGGTGACCTCCCAATACAAATAATAGAATTATACCACAGGGAAGAGTATGGTTGTTTACATTGTGATAATTTATGCATCTTGTGAATCTTCGCCCACACCTCTCTTGAGTGCTTCATGATAGGGTTTGTGGTTATATCTGAACATTGAGACATATATTCAATAGGGCTATATGGCCATGACAAGATTTTCTCAATAATAACCCAGTCTAATTGAGTATCATTGTTCCAGTGTTTGGCCAATTTGGCCATTTCGAAGGATATCTGATAGAGGCGAGGATCTGATAATCCCAGCCCTCCCTTATCCCGAGGTGCGTGTAGTGTTTTAAACTTTATCCGGGGCCTTTTCCCATTCCATAGGAAATGTTTAACCATTGTATCATATTGATTAAAGATCAACTGTGGTATGGTGAGTGGTAGCATCATAAGCATGTAATTAAGCTGAGGTGCAACCACCATCTTAATTATATTCACCTTCCCCCATAAGGTTAGTTGAACTTTCCCCCATTTCTCCAAGTTATTTCTTATGGTTTGTAGAAGTGGTCCTAAATTTAGTGTGGGGGTCTCTTCCAATTCCCTGCTTATCATGATACCCAAATATTTTATCCCTCTTGGGCTCCACCTAAAGCCAAATCTAGTTACCATATTTGCATTGCATATTCCGGATATAGGCATGGCTTCTGACTTTGTCCAATTAATTTTATATCCGGAAACTTTTGAATAGCATTGAACTGTCTCCATTAAGTAAGATAAGGACTTATATGGATTTTTTACCAAGGCCAGGATGTCATCAGCATATAAAAACAATTTATGCTCTTTGTCTCCCCCCCATGCACCTAGGATGTTTTCGTTATCCCTAATAGCAATGGCCAATGGTTCTAGTACGATATTGAACAATAATGGTGAGAGTGGACATCCCTGTCGCGTCCCCCTGGTCAGATCAAAAGATGGAGAGACTTTGCCGTTGGTGATCACACATGCCTTAGGCGTTTTGTATAATGTTCTAATCCATTTGATGAAACAAGGCCCAAACCAAACCAAAACCTGACAAAGTTGTGAACAGAAATTCCCAATGAACCCGATCAAACGCCTTCTCTGCATCAAGTGAAAGCGCGACGATTGGATCAGCTTTATCTCTGTTTAGCCAAATTAGGTGCAGTAACCTTCTCATGTTATCTGTTGATGACCTATTCATCATGAAACCAACTTGATCAGGGTTTATAATATTGGGTAAAACCTTCTCCAATCGCAACGCAAGAATTTTGCTAAGGATCTTGCAGTCCACATTAATTAAACTTATTGGTCGATAATTTGGGGGCTCAGTGGGATCTCTATCTTTCTTAAGGATCACCGATATAAGAGCGTCATTAAAAGAGAAGGGAAGAGATCCACTGGCAAATGCCTCATTGTATACTTCTGTTAATTTGGGCGCAAGTAAGTCTATATACTGTTTATAATACTCGACCGCTGACTTACCATTCCGCATAATAGATACAGCTTTTCTAACTTCAAGTTCGGTAATATGACCTTCTAACATATTCATTTCCTCTTGGGATAATTTATGCATTTTAACCTTGGAGAAAAAACTGAGCAATTCTTCCTGTTTAAGACCAACGTCAGCAGTATACAATTCTTTATAAAATTTCTGTACTACGTTGTTTATCTCCCTTGTTGATGTTACTATTGTATTTACTTTCTTAATAGCTGTTATTAAATTACATGTATGTTTTTGCTTCAACTGTCTCGCAAGCAATTTACCAGTCTTCTCCCCCTCCTCATAAAAAGTAGTTCCCAATCTAAATAGAGCATATTCCACCTTTTTATTATAAATTTCCTGCAGTTCAAATTTGAGTTTACAAATATTTTGATATAATTGATTTGAGAAACATTGGGATAATTCTTTTTCAACATTCTTAATTTTATTATCTAATTCTTGTATTCTGGCCTGATCTTCTCTTTTTCTTTTAGACGCATAGCCTATAATCTTTCCTCTAACATACGCCTTAGAAGCTTCCCATTCAGTTGACCTTTTTTCAGTGCTACCAGTATTAATCTCGAAAAAGGATTTCAAATCTTCTTTTAATAACAAACTAAATGCCTCATGGGACAACAATGAAGTGTTTAATCTCCATCTGCCTTTTCTCTCTTCATCACATGTATTAATGTCAATACCCAACATCACGGCTGCGTGGTCTGACAAAGCGATAGCGTTTATTTTGCAGTGGGTAACTTGGTTTGCCAAGGTGTTGGATATCAGAAACATATCAATTCTGGAGTGGGATTTATGACAATGTGAGTAAAAAGTGTATTCCCTCTCACGTGGATTCACCAAACGCCAAATATCCGCTAACCCATTATCTTCACTCATCATATGAATTGCTGCTCTATCTTTGGGATATGTTTGGCCACTAAATTTACTTTTATCTATAAAAGCATCCCACACTTGGTTAAAATCTCCAGCTAGTATTATTTGGCCATCCGTTTCCCCCAAAGTCTTATTTAAATCATGAAAAAAATTATGATCCCCTGTATTTGGGGCGTAAATATTACATAGCACCATTACGGTGCCATTTATCGTGGTCTGTAGGCATACCATTCTTCCTTCCTTGTCTTTAGTCTCTCCAGTCAACACAAAGTTTAGGTTCTTGTTGACTAATATAGCGACCCCATTCCGCTTACTGGAAAAGGAGCTGTGGAACACGTGTCCAACCCACCCATATTTAAATTTTTAGCGCCTCTTCCCCTTTGAAGTGTGTTTCCTGGATAAATGCAATATCTACTTTATGGTGTTTTAAGTATGTCATAATTTTGCCTCTTTTTATCGCATTCCCACAGCCTTTTATATTCCAGGACATGCATGTTATATAATTCCCCACCATAGTGTGTTATGTGATATCAAGTGCATTATGTGATACCAAGAAAGAGAAATTAGGGAGTATGAAAGCCAATGTTGTGTATATAGACCTGTATGAGCTTAGTAATCTGACCTGTGTAAGAACAAACGCTTAATAATAAACCTTGTCATGACCGAACCTTTTTTTTTAAAATGATTTATAAGAAACAAAACAAACATAATAAAGTAACATAAAATGCTCCCTCAAAACAGCTGTCTGAAAACAGTCTGAAAACAGCTCACTAAAACAAAGTCATAGCAGAAGTTAAGTCTTAAGGGATTGTACCCTTGCAGAGCAGTGAGTGTCCAATTCCATGAACACCTTCTCAATCACCTCAAAAGTGTACTTCAGATTTTTTGGTACTGAAAATCCAAGGCAAACAGGTCAAAGGCCAAACTGTTAAGCAACAGCAGATTGCAGATCTGGAGCATCTTGCAACACAATCCCTTCCTCCAACACAAGAGTAAAGCATCATTCTCCAGTCTTCAGATCCTCAGAAATCACTATTTCTTTAATTCATTCATAATGATCAAGAAACATTTACTTTACAACTAAACAATAAATTTACCCCCCCCCCCCGCCCCCAGATACTCATATTAGAGGGATTTCTGAAGACCATGTGACACTAAAGACTTAAGTAATGATGCAGAAAATTCAGCTTAATGTCACAGCAATAAATGACAGTTTTAAGTAAAGTACATTCCAGTAGAAAACAGTAATTTTGAATTCTGACTTTATTTCACATTATTCCAGTTTTACTATATCAAATAAATGTAGTATTTTAATTTTGATCAAATAAATGTAGCATTGATTAACATACAACTCTTTTAAAAACAAAAAATAATGCAGATTTCAAACTTTTGAACGTTAGTGCACACTGTTTTAAGTGCTACTCTGACCAATTATAGGTTTGCAAGAAACTTTCAAGCATGCAATTACAGCTTTTTTCATTACATTTAATGAAATGGGGGGGGGGGGTATGAATTGTCTTACATAAAAAAGTAAATTAGTAACGTATAATAAGCATTATTCTTTGCCCTAACATCATACTTCGTTCTTAAAATCATTAAATCATTGTAAATCATTAAATCATTGTAAATGTTTACTTACATGAAATGGCAAAGTTTGAGGTCTTGCGATGAAGTCTGGAAATTAGTTTATCCGGGAGGATATTGAGAGAATGTGTTCTGAAACGTTAAATGCAAAGATTACAAACACATTCGTGGTGCAAATACTGCATATTTTAAATACCAAGTGTCGAAGAGTTATTATGAATGTAACCCGACTTTCTAGACTTGTCTTACCCTTCTTCAGTCTCTTTGGCTGTGGGTAATAAACGGGCTACAGTTAAGTTTGCAACAACTTATTTTATTAAGCCAAAACAGTATACAAACTGCTCTCATGTGTTTCTCTCACACCGTGTCACACTCTCACCTGTCCCATGGGAAATCCAAGGCAGGTAACTTGTTAGTTCCTCTTAACATAAACAACATAACCAATAAATCAAATATCACACATGCAGGAATATAGACAAAATAATAATGTGCTGTAAATAATAATTAAATAATATTCAATTCTAAATTAAAACATAATTAAATATACTTCATAATATGCAACACCTGTAATAAATAACAAACAAATGATTTCATAGTAAACTTAAAATAATACAAAATATATTGTTTGTAGGAACTAAGGTTACAGGAAGCCTTGCATCTTTCTCGCTGTCTCACGTTAAATAAACAACTGCACCAAGCTCTATGTACAGGGTGGGCCATTTATATGGATACACCTTAATAAAATGGGAATGGTTGGTGATATTAAAGTCCTGTTTGTGGCACATTAGTATATGTGAGGGGGCAAACTTTTCAAGATGGGTGGTGACCATGGTGGCAATTTGGAAGTCGGCCATCTTGGATCCAACTTTTGTTTTTTCAATAGGAAGAGGGTCATGTGACACAACAAACTTATTGGGAATTTCACAAGAAAAACAATGGTGTGCACGTTTTAACGTGACTTTATTCTTTCATGAGTTATTTACAAGTTTCTGACCACTTATAAAATGTGTTCAATGTGCTGCCCATTTTGATGGATTGTCAATGCAACCCTCTTCTCCCACTCTTCACACACTGATAGCAACACCGCAGGAGAAATGCCAGCACAGGCTTCCAGTATCTATAGTTTCAGGTGCTGCACATCTCGTATCTTCATGTGCCAATAATAACAATTTCTACGAAGGACTTCGATATAAATATATGCACTTACCAAAGTTTAAAATAAGTTGTCCGTTGTGAGGTGGAGAAACGGGATACTAATCCAGATGTTCAAAAGACCCGCTGCACCCAACACACATGTGCCGACTTCGAAACGTAACAGCGCGCATTCTTCTGTGTATGAGGCGCCGTATAGGGCTTAAACCAAACTTCACTCATGCACACACATATGAAACACTTGCATACACATATATGAAACAGTCACACATCTATATATACTACTAATTACAGAATATTTATTGAAAATAAATACAGAATATTTATTGAAAATAACTGACACTAAAATATATACCGTTTTGAAACGTTTATAACTTATGAATAAATTATTCGATTAATTTACAAGATGTACGGAGATTTATTTATTTATTTATTTAGTAATTTCAATGTGGACTTGCCGATTCATTCTCTCTGATTAGTAGTAGCATTTTAAATAGACTGTTACTGGACAGTTTATAGCGAGTGGTTTATTTATTATTCCGTATTAGCCACAGATTCCGTGCTTCAATTTTCTTTTTGCTAAACATCACCTGCGTTTTGTGCCGCTGCAATATTCAGACATTATGTGGACAGTTGTGAAATTTGAGCAGTGATGATACTGTCCTACTCCGTCTTCTAAACTGTCCAACAGCAGGCTGTTTACAAACCGCTACTACCAATCATGGAGTATGAAGCGACAAGTCCGTCTACACTGAAATGACTTCTTTTTACACTGAAATGCCTTCCGGTTACACTGAGAATTTCATATGTGTGTGTGCGGAGAGTTTGCGTGTGTATGTGCGCGGAGAGTTTGTATATATGTGCGCGTGAATCATAGGTATGTGCGCGCGCATTTCATATGTAGTTGTGTGAGCGGTTAGTAGTATATATAGATGTGTGACTGTTTCATATATGTGTATGCAAGTGTTTCATATGTGTGTGCATGAGTGAAGTTTGATTTAAGCCCTATACGGCGCCTCATATCTGTGCGTGTTAACTTGAATTAGAAAGTCTGTTAAATAATTAAACCTTAGTTGACCCAGCAATTTTTTTAATGAACTTGTTTTCACTAGTTCAGTCGGCTTTTTCATGTTTTATTGTCCAGATTACTAATAAATACTCATTATGCCAACATTTTGCTAGTTGGATTTTTTACAGTGCATAAACATAATCATGTTCTTCTTTCTCAGAGATTATGTCCATGTCTTAACCCTGAATCCAAGACTCTTCGCTGTATATTGATCAGAAACTCTAAATAGGGTCCCACAAGCACACTCACTCACACACTACAGGAAATTCAGTAATCAGTTTAGCCTAATCTGCATGTCTTTGAACTGTGGGAGAAAACCAGAATTCATGGAGTAAGCCCACCAAGCACAGGGAGAACATGCAATCCTCAGGTACACAGAGCTGGGAATCAAACCCTCGACTCTGCAGATACAATATAAATAAATGTTACATACATAATGCAAAATAACTACATTTTTACTGAGCAACAAATATCTCTGTCATGGCATCCATCATAATTGTTATTTCTAAACAAACCTGACAAATAATTCACTCCTACCACATGCTGAGGTTTTTCAGCCTCAAATGCCTGCAGATTCTCAAAACTCAATATGGAAATGAATAAGTGTTGAGTAATTGTGAGCATCATGGGCACCCAAGGCTCATTTATGTCTCTTGGGAGCAATGGTCAGCCTGTCTGGTCCGATCCCACAGAAAATGTAGCACATGTTGCCGAAAACATTTTCTGCTGGCTATGATAGAAAGGTATCAGACCACCCAGTGCTTCACCATTTGCTGTGTATAGGGCTTAGCGAGAGTTCAAGGTTGTTAATCTGACTTCTAAATTCACCAGATCTCAATCCAGCCAAGAATGTATGTAATGTGCCTGACAAACAAGGAAGCTCCATAGAAGCCCCACCTTGTTATTTACAGCACTTGAAGGGTCTGCTGTTAACGTCCAGGTACCAGACAAGGAGTGGATGAACTGAGTGATTTAAAACAGTCATGGCAAGTAGTAGTATACAGTATATACAAATCTTTTGTTGGGTTTTCGATACATTATGACAATATATAATGCACTTGCTTATACGTTATATAAAATAGATCTTTGTTAATAGAAAAACATATTAATAGCATTTATCAAAGTATTCTATTTAGATTAACATTTACTCACATTTTCCTTAGTGTAAATGTGTAAAAATGTGTAATAAAGTATAATAACAGAGTATTTTAAGTTTATAATTATATATGAGTATAATTCAAGATGACATAGCATGAAATGTCCAACAGAAACAACTATAAATTTAAAGCCTTGATCAAAGCACCAGTAATGTCTCTAAATCTTTTTTTCTCCAGCAAAAATGCTGTTTCTTTCTCTTAAAACACAGCATGAGAGCTGCACTTCCTATGTAGTTCTGAGATGACGCATTACAGTAATTTTGTGTGCAAAAGAAATCATGTTTCCAATTATGACCCGATACAGTGTGCTGTGCATATTCTGACATGAAGGAAAAATAAGGCATCTGACTGTGTGGAAGATGAGCAACCTCTTTTTATTGCAGCTTATTCTTTTAAAAACTGTAATAAGTAATATGAAATCATATGAAATAAATGTAAAGTGTTTTACTTCATGAAATGTTTCAAAATAATCGTATCCATACTATCCATGTCTACATTGTTACAGTATTTTCCACTAACATGAAAGTATTTGATCCCTAGCTTGAATTAGTTGCATTACCGTCAGCGGGAAATGTTTTTCCCAACAACCTGATGGTGGTTTAGGAATTCTAAATTTCTAGGTGTGAAAGAGATTGTAAATGTGTGTGCATTGAATCCTGCAATGGTCTAGTGTCCTGGTGTCTTTTCGATAAGTTGGGTCCACCATGAACCTGGTCAGGATAAGGCTGTTATTTTTACCAGTTTGGTCTTTCATTTTTACATTATGGTTGTGTAACTGTGGTACATATTGTAGTTAATACGAGTGTAGTGATATGTCCTATTTTGTCTCATTGGTTTATTCATTTGTGATGTTAAATACATCAAGGAATGATCGTTTAATTATCAAGCTTTCAACAACAACAACAAAAATATTATACTAGAAGTACAAAATTAGGTCCACGGTTTTATTCACCTCAAGTCAAGTTATGATGTGCTATATAGTATCAGTATTTTGTGTAAACATGCACAGCACAGTTCATTTCATACAAGCAATTGGATGTAGTGATTTTTTTTGGTGGGGGAGGGGGGGTGTTAAGTTGGATGTTAAGATGAGGTTTGTGTGCTCTTATCAGAAACTGTTTGTGTACTGCAACTCCGCATTGCTTTTTTCATTGAGGCTGGGCTCAAGTGATAATTGTGGACTGATCTAGGTGTCAAGACCCCTAACCTCAAAGGCTGCGTAGCAGAGCTTGAAAACACAGAGTCATTGGAAGAGAATCTGGAAACTTTCCTGCTTCCTGTGTCACTAAAATCATCATCATCACAGCACAGTGCATGATGTTCTGCCCTGTCACATGAATACATTTCATCCCTTCTGCCAAAAAGCCAAGAAGCACTTGGCCATACAGGTCCATTTTGAGCAGGTAAATCTCCGCAACTCCATCGGTACAGGGCTGGTAGTTTTATGTTCGTAGAATTGCAAGGAGAGTTGTGTAATAAGTGGGTTAGTCCATTGCTAGAAGAATTAGCATCAACTTTGAAAAGGCTCCCCAGTGTTCTCCCACTGCTATTTCTACTGCAGGCCAGGGAAGGGTTGTCATCCTCTATGTCCTCTTCAATGTCCAAATCAATGTATGCTGTCATCTGGTCAATTTCAGCCAATACCTGTAGGAATATAGGAAAGTTGCACTTTCAAAATCACATTTTTTTGTGTGCGTGCTTGCAAACTTGATGGATTTTTGTCACTTACATACTCTCTCACAGATACAGTACTGTGCAAAAGGCTTAGGCGCCATATTATCTGTAGTACAAATTCAGTACTGTATGTGTATATATCAAACTTTGGAGCCAGATCAACATCCTTGAGCTCTTTTTCTGCTGAGCCTCATACTGTATGCAGCAGGATGTGATGCACTGGGTGTTCTGATACCTTTCTTTCTTCGCCAGTTCGCGTCTCTTGCAAACAGAAGTATTTTGGACTAATTATTAGACAAAATCTCAGAACAGCAGTTGAGGAGCGAATGTTCTTTCAAAATAATGTTGTTTATCGCATCAGTACATTTCCAGTGACGTGTAGGATCTGTACTGAGGTGAACTTATTCTGCTCTGATGGTTCATAGTAAAATACTTTAGGTTGTTTTCTGTTTTTTCCTCAGGTATGGTAATGCAAATCCTAATCCTTGCTAATGTTGAATGCAGTTTTGTGGATGTGTGTGTGTATGTGTTTTACCTGTTTAAGCTCTCTAGCCACATCTTTCAGCTCACAGAGGACCTCCTCCAGCTGTCCCATTACCATCCTTATGTGACTACGAATGCTCTTCCTCCGATCCAAACTCTCTGGAACTCCTAAAAGTGCACTGTGGAACATCTTTCACATGGAAACACCAGTAGCCAAAAAGGCAGAGGATCCTGGGCTTCATGTCTGTAGCCCCGTAAATGCATGACGTTGATTCCATTAAAAGCTGTGCTGTTGCCTTGATTGTGAGACACCTCACAAAGCTTTGCAAAACTGAGAAGAGATTTGGTTCTTTTTAGAGATTATTTTTAATTCATATAATAATATTTACCAGTATAAAAAATAGAAAGACAAAGAAAATGGATATGACAGAATATGAATCAAATAATGAATCAAATTAAATAAGTTAAGCTGTGCTTCACTTTAAGTATGAGACTAAGATATTTAATTATATATTTTCAGTATTACCAGTTAGATACATACACAAAAAATGAAATGTATGGTATCATGGTTGCAGTAATTTATATGATTTTTACTCACAGACTTGTATTAGTGATTCTATTTTCCATTTCTGGAAGCTGAGTAATCCATCATTGCAGTGCAGATAGTATATATCCAGCTGTGTGTCTTCAAGGAGAAATGAAATGAAATCCAAGAGAGAAAGCTTTTGAGAGGCTGTCCAACATGACCCCAGGAGGAAACACAATAGGACTCTCTGAAAAAGATCAGAGATTCCCTGAGGAAACCATCACCCCTGACTGACAAAATGAATCAGAAAATGAATGTGCTAGCCCATTCATTCTCCAACATGCTGCACTTTTATTAAACACCACTTCAGTAGCCATCCTCAGCAGGTTTTCATAGCCGCAGTGGTCTGGGTTTGGTAGTCTTTGAAGTTATCAAAATCAAAGCATGGATGTTTGGAAGTGTCCGTTAGAGACCGCTACCAGGTTGTGTGCTGCTCTGCTGCATCTGCGCCGTGTACTGCACCTCTTATCTCTATCAGCTTGAGCCTGAACAGTTTGAAGCAGGCTTTAGTTCATTGCCTCTTTCCCCCCTACCTTTTTCTCCTTCTCTCTCTCTCTCTCTCTCTCTCTCTCTCTCTCCATCTCTTTCTCTTACTCACTCAATTACTCACGCCTGCTCACCAACCTTAAACATTTATTTCCTATCTTCTCCTTACATGCTGTTCCTCTCAAAGAGGTATTAGCATTTTCATAGTCACTCCTATACACAAACTATTTTTTTTTTAGCCTATACTCTAGTGTATCACTTCCTTTACACTTCAGACATACGCATCTTTCAGCTTCAATCTTATGGAACTTGTTACTTCAATCTTGGACGAAAATTTATTCAATTCAGTGTTGCAGTGCAGGATATGAATGCGCTGTTGCGGCAGTGGAAGCTGGGCAGATTATTCCACTAAATACATTAATGAAAAGCATGGAAACGAGAAACCACACTTGCTCCAGTTCCTGGTGCTTCTGTAATTATTTAGGATGTGTGCCCTCTTCAATATATCATGAAGCATACTTACAAGCGTGAAATAACTTACAGAAAGTCTTAGCAAATCTGTAAAATAAAATCTTCTGCACAAAGCTATTTTTAGTATGTTCCCCAGGCATTCATTACACAATGGACTCCATACTTTGTGAAATTAATCGACCCATTTATTAACAGCAGGATACACAGAAATAAATAGATATCAATCAATCTGTAACCAAAGTAATAGAGTAGCTGTTAATGACATGGTGCTACGTCAAGTTGTTCATGTCTATAAATGTTGTTGCCACTCCTGATTGTAGCTAGGATGACAAATGAACTGCACCTTTGTTTTTCGGTTATAATTTTGGAGAAGTAAGCCTGACTAGGATTACAGTTATTTCCTTCACATTTTCAAGATTTTCAAAATTCAAGATTCAAAATCGGCCTTAAGAATTATAACAACATAGCTGTACTACTTGACCCCCCCCCCCACGCACACAACTGATGACCATGCGTGTGAAAAAGAAGAAATGCTCTAAATTGAGACAACCTCCTGTTCAACTGAGAAATATTCTACCATGTGAGAAACTGTTTTAACCACCTTGCTGACCATAGAGTCTATAAAATAAGTCGAATCACTAAGTAGATCAAAAAGAAAAATTTAAGAGAAAACAATGCATAATTTATCATGTGTGGTCTTTCAAACATGTCAAGCAGAGCTAAAACCTTCTTTGGTTCTTTCAATGAATGTGTCATAAGTGTTGTTGTTGTTTTTTTTTCCAATACCAAGAGTCCTTCTGCCCTCTGCTGGAGAAACATGCAATAATAGGTCTATGACCAAATGAAAATTCTCCCAGACACAAAATGTGACCATATTTGTTTACTAGCCGTGAAGGAAACACAAAATATTATGAAATTAATGAAATAATGATTTTTAAAATCTTTACTGAACCTTAAAAAAACTATTAGGTTCTTTAGTTACCCTGTAATATATTCAGAATACATTTTCAGCAATGAACTCATTATTAACCCAAAATTTATATTATAAAGGAATGTTTATTGTATCAACATAAAGCACAAAAATAAAAATTATAATTAAAAAGAGAGAAAAAGAAAACCCCTAATGTGGACTTTATATGTGCCTCTTTCCCTGAAGTGAACAATACATTCCATGTTGGGGTGGACAGTAACATCGACGTAAACCACACAAATAACATCTATCTACACATGGCACAAGGTTTGATTAGATTCACAGATTTACCAAGCACCACATGACACACCATACGTAGACAACTACCTTTTTAGTTCTATTATCAATCACCACTCATTCACTTTACACTATAAACAAAACCTTTTCTACTTTTATTAGGGTTACTATATGCGTTTAGAGTATAATGGGTGTGATGGCGATAGACACTGGCCATTCCTGCTGCTGGTGACATAAACTTTAATCTCACATTACTCTTTACATTCTTTTTTTTGTTTGTTTGTTTACAGTATCTTGGAAAACGTTGCTCTAAATATACCAAATTGGAATTCAAATGTAAAGTCAGCATTTTTAGGGCAGTAGAAAGTTGTGGACAACAGCAGGGAATTAAAATCGCTCTAGGCAGTAGTATACACTTTATGCTGATCTAGTACCCATTTCGTGGGCACTCAAGAAAACGGGCAACTTCTACCAACACTATGCCTAAAGCCTTAAACTAAATGGTCCTTAACTAATTCCCATGACAATACCTGTAAAACAGCCATGATACGTTTAACATCAAAGCATCATACACTTGCTAAATGATAGTAATAATTGAAAACCAAAATCAAGTCATAGAACTGCAACCATACACAGTAATATACACATGAACCTAAACACCTAAACACATGGACCATTTTACAGTTTTGGGATGAGATGCTATTGTACAAACCTTGTTTAAGACATTGTGATTACATATTTCATAAACTGTACATGTATGCTGTAATCATGAACTATTTACTTATTCATGTTCTTATATTGGTTTGATTTAAGGATACTTATGTATACAGGTATATGAGGATTGTTTAGTCATTTAGATTAAAATCTAACCACATCTCACTAACTCATTCAGACTATAGATAAGTTCAATTTACATCAAAACAAATGACATGTATTGAAATATACCATCCTTACTAGGGTGACAAAAATTGTGGAATTTACATATATATTAAAAACCATGTAATATGCAAATAGTTCACAACAAGTACTAGTCACTGTATCACAGCAAATATCTACACAAAATATGTACTATGTTAAAATCCATTTTCCTATTTGGAAATAACAAAATTCTGAGTTTAAATGGATCCACACTGATAATAATTCCAGTATAATTCAAACAGAGACTAGTGTGCTTTACCTGCAGGCATTTAACCCCTGCTTTACCCAAATAAACTCTCAAAAAATATGTCAGCATACTGTATGTCTTCACCAAAATGCACAGAAAAATTTACTACAAATTTGCAGGACAACACTTCACTGCAATAATGGCAAAGACAATATTAAATCAGACTAGGCCAGACATGATTTATAATAAATCAGTATTTCATGGCTCAATAATTGTTGGTGCAGGCACTGAAGTCCAGCAGTTTTAGGATACACTTAAATTTTTTTAAGCCATTATCTAATGACCACTGTATAGGCATTATGTTTTTGGAAATGCAGCTCTGAAGTGATAATCATCAAGGGTTTCCTCAGGTTGACCTTTTACCAGAAAGCAAAACATTTTGAATTCTGTTTGAGGTACATATTTCTTCAACCTATACTGTTACAAAACCAACCAATCAAACGTAAGTGTATAAATGTATGGCTATTTGTGTCCTAGCAGACAAACTAGAATGAGGTAATTATAAAGCAAGACAAAGTGTTAAGACCTATGAAAAGGCAAATTGTGAGGATGGATAAAGAGTGGCTCCGCAACTGAAATGCAAAAAGGAACTATCTCAGTTGCTGCATTTATTATTAAGTTATTTCACATAAATCTTTGTAACTGATTTACAATTATTACTCCCAGGGTCAGCCTTTAGTTGATTTAACGTCAAATAACCATATAGAAATACAAATATACAGATGGCTCATCAAGGGCTCAAATACTACATGAACACAATGGAATGCATAATCAATTAAGATATACTCTAGGCAGAAATAGAATACAGCCATTACAAATGCCTTGATACTACAAAGACATAATGTGTTACTGTTGGGGTCCAAAAAAGAAAATCTCAGCTCATGTCCTGCAGGTGCCTTGTCCCACTATCAGGTTTTCCTGCTCCCAAACATTCTTGAATTAACCTGCAGGAGGCTTTATGATTAGCTCCTGAGTGCTAGGAAAGTGAGGCAGTGAGCCTCTGGGATACATGTTGAGAAAGCTTAGCTTCAAAAGTGATATTTCACACTACCATACACAACAATTGAGACCATTTTTATGCATTATTGTTTTGTTGTTTAAAATGATATTGGTCAGTTATTTGCTCTAATTATAATTCTCTGTGTTAGCCCCCTTCCCCCTCCCTAATATGTTTGTAAGGCCAGGTTTATACTTGCTTTTAACTATGCACATGCTTATGGAAAACTGAATTCACCCATATCCAACCTTAATCTCGGGTGTTGATTGTGCATATTTGTGTGCATGTGTTGCAGTATTTGTTGATGCAGGTAGGTGTTCAGTGCCCAATGTAAATAGTGTAGGCAGTATAGTGCAATGTGACATAATGTCTGCCACAGACTGGACAAACTAGAGTGGTGTCCCAAATTGTACACTTAGATACTATTCTAGATAGTTTTGTGCATTAAAATATATCAGTTACCCTACTACATGGGTAAAAAAAAAAAAAAAAGGTGTCCATGTTTTGTGTACAACATGGACACCTGCTCAAGCAGGCCATCTGACATGATGTAAATGTTGTTTGTTCACTAACATTGCAGCTAGGTCTGCACACATAAGCATAGTCACTTGTCAAGTATAAAACAGGCCTAACACTCATAAACGTTTCCTACTAAATACACATTACATTGGTTCATCATAGTTGTAGGTGGGAGGGGCAGAGTACTGTTGGCCCTGCATTGCCCCCTGGGCTGCACCCATAGCTGCCTGCTGGGCTGCTTGTTGTACATGGGGGTTTTTCCAAGCACCTGTTGTCCATTCCTCCTGGGCCTTGCTCATGCTCCCTCCGCTGCCACGGTAGAAGTTATGGACCTGCAGACAAACAGCAATGAAGTTCTATTGCTGTTTCTATACAATAAATAAAGTAGCTTTATTTGATAGTAAACATAATTTTAAAAATATTTATACTTGGCTTTTATTAATTTTACAGTTGAGCGGTTCATGGTTATGGACCTTGATCAAGGACCCAACAGTTGTAGCTTGGCAGTGTTAAGATTTGAATTCAAAAACCATCAGAACAGTTGCCCAAAGCCTTTATCATTGAGCGTGGGTATTGCAAATAATGAAGTGACTGAGGTACCTTGGTGAGGGCGATGAAAGACAGTACAGCGACAGCTGTGAACATGATAGTGGGAATCAGCATGACCACAGCAGAGCCGATATTAGTGCTGAAGAATGTGATGGTGGCCAGCCACCCACTGTAATGAAGAGAGAAAGGAACACATTAGAATGATTATCTTACTCTTGCTGCTAGCTGTATTAACAAGTATACAAATATATAAATATGCAAAGCTCCCACAATTAGATTTTTTTTGCAAACCCCATTTCCAAAGCTCTTACCAGACTCCCCAGCCTGGGATGCCCACTGTCTGGATAATACTGATCACAACCTGAGCCATGAATACGAAGAAAAATGCCATGAAGTTGAAAGAGCTGTCAGTCCTGAAATACAAAAGAGAGAGGTTCAAATTTGTAACATTGTATTAATAATAACTGATATAGTTTCAGTTATGCAGTATACATTGTTGTCTTAATTTTAAATTTTTGCAGTAGCGGTTTAAACAGAGTAAAGTGGAATTCTTATTATAGGAAATACAAACAGCCATACATAAATGCTTTCTCAGTTTTTTTTATCTATTACTCGTGTCCTGCATTTGACTTGTACTCAAAAAGATTTAAACAATAATTTTACCTTTATCCTCATAATATTAATTTTCACCTGTACTGATTACTGGATTACTAGAGATTGGCACAGCTTAAAGCTGATTATCTTTTTACATTCAACGAGCAAATTCCATTGTTGTTCTTCCTTTCCTTTGTTTTAGGTACAGCTGATGCTTCCAAAATTGTTATCTGGAAAAAATATATGCATATACTATATAATTATAAAATATGCACTAAAATGAATCTTAAATATCCTGAAGTGGTGTGAGTGATCATATTTAAATCTGTTTAAAATTTTCACGTTTATTGTATGTTAATAATTGCCACCGGGATATAATCCTACTACTGAATACACTGCAATTAAAAGGTAATAATATGCAAAATGCAACAGATTTATCAATAACAAACACAATGCTTGTTTGTATGAACTCACTTGAAAGCTTTGTAAATGGGCCGGAACCAGCAGACATAAGAGCAAGGAGTGAAGAGAATAAGCCACAATATAGCCATTCCAAAGTTAGTGGCCCCGCCCCCACCGCACATCCATGCCAGGCAGCCAATCAGATTGACCGCCAACGTAGCACTGTTCACTGAGTGAGAGGATGAAATAATTTTAATATCGATCTTCATGTAGTAGTCTACATAAAAGAAATGTGCATCAAATTGAACTTTTTTGATAATAACACATCTCTACTTCATCATTACATAATCTTATACAACTGCACAGAGGAATTCTCAATTCTGATTAGTCATCACGAGCCATGCTGAGTGCAAGGCAAATTACAGGTTTTATATTATTTCACTTATTCTAATACATTGTTATGGCTATACAGTAGTAACAACTTAAACATGAACTTGGGTGTGAGTTTACGTACAAGAGTGCATCTATGATACTCACATACCAGCAGACTGTGCACACAGTTAAGGGCTATGTATAAATTGTTCATATGGTACCAAGTTTCCATAAATTAATCAGCTATAACTAGCATTACTTTTCATTGTTCTAACTGTAATTGTGTCTTCAGGAATGAGATTAAATATCCCATTTTATTATATAACATTAGATATCAACAAAGCTATATTCACTGTGGTGCTGAACGGCTACTGGCAGCATTTAAGGTGGACTGTTTTCTTGCAGAGTGTTTAGCTCACGAGTCGATAGAGTGAATCAATAAACACATCTTAAATTTTAATACAGCAACTAAGCCTAGTCTACTTTTTTATTGGGTCTCTAGCATGTCATTCACTTGGATAATTCCAATTTTTTCTGGTGCGTTCTGGCAGCACTATGCATATGAACTTCTGTGTCTGAATGAAAGACAATGTGTGCTTGAAAATTGATGATATGGTGAGGTTTAAAACGTGTCTATTTAACATGGGTGGAAAGATGTCAACTGTCAGTAATCTGTAACAGTAAGCCGTTCCCCTTAGGGGGTTGATAAGGAAATGTCTGTTTCTGTATGATAAACTTTTTTATTCCCGATTTGATCCCCTAAATTATTTGTGATATTAAGTGACAACTACTAATTATTATATATCTCATATAGTATTGGCAATTACAATACAATTTGTACATTAATGAAAAACGAAATACATAGCTAAAGTCTTCAGTGGCCTGACATGTGCTTAGAACCAATCTGCAAAACAGTACTTTCACTTCGGCAGTGTTTTCAGTGAAAACACAGTCAGCATTATTAGTCCAAACATTACACAGCTTACTCAGAAATATACACACACAGAAAAACTAGGTTATACCTATAGTAAGTGTGCTAAAACCATCAATATAAATGTTTTTTTATACTTACAAATCCAGAGATAGTACAAGCGTTTGCACATGGTGCGGCGTTGTTCTGGGATCTCGTTGAAGTCTTGGTAAAAGCATGGCTTCAGGGGAATGAAGCGAGGAAGAGGTGGGAAATTGTTTTCTAAAGCTGTAAAGTGCATATTAAAGGTCAGCCATCGTACCACACGAACTCTTTTCTTACATTATAGAAAGACATTTCTATTTTAAAAACTGGATAAAAGGCAGTTTATTATGTTTATTATACATGTCTCATTGTATCCTATTTTTAATCAATAGAAAAACTCTTACCTGCCATGAAGATGCCTTTTTAATTCCTGATGTCAGATGTCAATAATCTGTAACCTAGACGAAACACTGTGCATGAGCATACATCGTACTAACATTTACGACATGGTCATGAGATCGTTTCTGATGAATACTTTGGAATGGAGAGCTTCCAGCATCGCCAACAAATGCGTCCCAAATGATATACTCCTGTACTAGGTAGTACGTTTATCCTGTATAGTGGACTACTAATTGACATACTTTTTAGTGTCCTACAGTGGTATGTCCATGCGTATTCGAATGTAACCTTCATCCATTTCCTCAGGAGGCGCTCGTGCATGCCGGAGATCCCGCGCCCCCTAGTGGTGTCCGGAATAAAAATCTTCAAAAGGCCTCGAATAAGATTTGAAACATTGTAGCATCCGAAAACAGATTAGGGATGTATCAATGTTACCGCGCTGTGTTGCTATATTGAATCTGTTATATATATATTTTGTCCTTCAAATGACAAAACAAGCTTCGTATTTATCTTTAGATGATGTATCCTACAGAGCCTACAGCGCTGTCCTGGGAACAGGCTGGCATCTGCCGAGCAGGAAAATAATGGGAAGCAGGAAACGAATTCCAACCGAGCAAAAATGATAACAATGTACATTTCCTCCATGATTTACTATGTATTTTGTCACTGTTCTATCAGCATCAGCATGTTACATGTTAGATCAGGCGCGAATGCTGTAAAGAAAACAATGATTTCCTGAAAGCCACCCTGTTGTCTGCCTGGCATACGGAATGCTGTAGGCCAATCAGTGTAGTAAAACCATCAGCTAGAAGGTAGTGTAGGTAGTGTAGAGTGGTACTAATATTGGGTTGAAATAATGAGCCTGAATATGTGTCTGGTTCAAGAAGTGTGTGTGTATGTGTGTGTGTGTGTGTGTGTGCTCGCGCGCGCGCGTGTGTGTGTGTGTGTGGAGGTCGGGGAGAGCGCCCTTCAGCACAGGATATCCTACTCCACTAGCCACATTCACACATCACTGGGCGCACATAGTCTCCGATTTTTTACTCCAAATATATAAATTATGCGTCTTTAAAGGCTGGACAAAACATCAGCTAGGAAACCTCACCTCTGTCCTTAGGCTAACCAAGAACGCTGATCCGTCGAATCCGATCAACAACTTTCCATTCAAGGTGACTTTACATTCACAGCCGACACTCTTTTCGTCAAATGCCTGGTTTCATCTCATCCGATTATAATTTTGAGAGTAAAATTATCACGTCACGATCCTCCAACACGCCTCCGTTCCGCCTGGACTCAGATGTAGGGACGGTGATGCTGCTGCTGATGATGATGATGGTGATGATGCTGTAGAGATTCGACCAATGAGCGGAGCTGTTCAGTAATCGCGATATTTCATCCCTCTACTATCCTCTCCCTACTTCCAGCTGCTCTGTTTTTTACTCTACTCACTAGTCGCTCTCCTTGGTGCTGAATATAATATAATATGATATGATATGATATGATATGATATGATATGATATGATATGATATGATATAGTCTGAGCACTGGAGCCTGGTGATTAAGGTGTTGGACTACTAATCAAAGGGTCCCCTGTTGAGCTGTTGACCAACATCCTTCCCCCAACTGCTCAAATATAATCTGGCTTTAAGCAGACAAGCCAGCTCAGGGAAAAAAATGCCAGAGAAACTCAATTCAATTCAATTCAATTTTATATAGCACTTTTAACAGTGGTCACTGTCTCAAAGCAGCTTTACAAAATTAAAAGAATTATGGAAATGTGTTTGAGTGAGAAAAATGTGTATAAATCATAATGATCAGATTGGTCCTGATGAGAAAGCAGAGGGGCAACGGCAATGGTGGCAAGGAAAAACTCCCTGAGGTGGCAGTAGGAAGAAACCTTAAGAGGAGCCAGACTCATCAGGCAATCCATTATCATTTGGGTGATAAAAGATAGCAGAAATAGTTTTGCAGACATACTGTGTGTTAGGCAGCTGGAAGTTCAATATAACAGAAGACGTCTAAGTTAACATGGAGTCCAATCGGCACCAGTATAACAACAGGATAAGTCAGACAGGTGCAGAGGGGAGTCAGGATCACTGGGAGCTCAGGAGCAGCATGTGTAGCTCCAACCCATCACAAAGCGGAATCCAGCTGGACGTGGTCCTTCTCTGGATGCCTCAGGATCCTCACATGGTTTGCCTCTGTCTACTGAAGCAGACACAATCTCCAAATGCCACAGGATGGGTAGAAAAAGAAAGAACAGGTGGAAAAGGATCGCCGCAACTAGAGAGTGTGCATTTAGATCTAAATGCATTTAGATTTACTGGAGTATGAGGTTTTGGGGTGAAGTACATGTATGCCTGGCTAAAGAGATGTGTCTTGAGTCTACCTTTACAGTGGGAGATTGTGTCTGAGCCCCGAACTCAGGACGACTATTCCAAAGCATAGGAGCTAAATATGAAAACGCTGTGCCCATTTTGAAGATTTTGATATTCTGGAAACTACCAGAAATCCAGAGTTTTGTGATCTTAAGGAGCGTGGTGGATTGTAACGTCAGAAGACTGGCTAGATACATTCGAGCTAAACCATTTAGCACCTTGTATGTACGCAGTGCTAGTCAGATTCTAAACTTAAAAGCTAACCAGTGCAGGGATGATAATATTGGCATTATATTATCATATTTTCTTGGTCTGGTGAGAACTCCGCCAGCTGCATTTTGGACTAAATGTAGCTTTTTTTATTGAGGACGCAGGACAAACACCTTGTAATGCATTACAATAGTCCAGTCTGGAGGTCATGAATGCATGAATGAGCTTTTCTGCATCAGATACAGATCAAATGTTCTTAAGCAATATTGGCAATATTTTAAAGGTGAACGAAAGCTGTTTTTATAATATTGAAAATATGATTTTTAAAGGACAGGTTGCTGTCTAATATAACACCCAGGTATTTCACTGTCTGGCAGCAATAGTACATTCTTCTAAATGCACGCTGAATTGTGAGAGCTTTTGTGTATTGGCTTTTGAACCAATATATATAATATCTCTGTCTTATTTGAATTTATTAAGAGAGAAAAGACAGATAACTTTCAACGTGTGGGGGTATTCCCACGTGGATCTAAAATACATATTATTCTGTGATTGATTTATTTGTACCAAAGTATGTGTCTCTATCCTGAACAATATGTTGGCTGGATGATCCCATGGTGTTTATAATTGCATAGTATGGTTTGAGCAGATTGGACCTTCAGGAATTTTCAGGCATGCTGACAATATATAGAGGCACTGAGTTTGAATGCATGCATAAAATATATCCAAAGGTATACTCCAATTGACTCAAATGATGCCAATTGCAGCCTTACGCCTGGTGAGGAATTATCAGAATTTACGAGGATAACAGGAGTTATCTTGTCTCACAGATGTTCTACAAGATGACATGTACAGTTGCAATCAGATGCTATATTTGGCTTTTCATTATTTATTTTAACTGGACTTTATACCTTTAATAGAAGAAAACTCCAAGAGTTTGGAGCTCTGTCAAAAATATACACGTACATACACCCACTTAGACGATTAATTCACTTGTGCTGCTGAGCCCAATCATGATTAATGCCCGTGATTGACTACAGCATATAGTTTCTCTGTCCCAACATGAAAAGGGTTTGTTTGGTGGAACCCAGTGGATTGACCAACACATAGTACATGGTAAATCAGGAATGTTTCTTGGAGACATTTCTAAAACAATTATAGGTTCCAAAATCAGTTCAAACAATTGTACATTAGTACAGTCCAATAAGTTATTGGAAGGTACAACCATTGCATATATTTTTTACCCTTCTTGGGTCAAAAAAAGTTTGACTGTGTGTTGGTTTCAGAAAACCCTACAAAATGAAAACCCATGCACCAAATCCTAGGGTTTTTATTCTATTAAATACAGATGCTACATTCTGCCCCAGAACAGAACAAAAAAAAAATCACTGAAAAAAAAATGCAAGCCTAAAATTGCAGTGAGATTCATGGTCATAATGAGTGTAAGCGAATTTCTGACTATGATTAAACATCGATAAAAAGTTAAGTGACGGTCAGTAATAATTAAAAAGAATATTAAGTCACACATACATGTGCTTTCTTTGATTCTGTAAAGCTGCTTTGCGACATTGACCATTGTTAAAAGCGCCATAGAGATAAAAATTTAATTTAATTTAATTAAATAATAATAATATAATACTTGAACATGAACATGATTTCATTGCATCAAATATCTTCTCATAATGTCACATTCCATCATGTATAATCTCTGAGACAAATCACATGCCACTTAGCAAATCTATCAAAATACACCTTGCAGAACAGAATGCCCAATATAATGGTGTCACTTTAGAGAAATTTCAGTTCAACAGCAGATTACAGAAAATCACAGGTACAATTACAAGTGAATTTAAAAAGTCACCAAACATCAAACACATAATTCACAAATGCCTCTGAAACAAACAAAATTTCAATTAATATATGGGGTTTTTCTATTACCCTAAATGTTGGGTGTATTAACCCTACACCTAACGTTTGCAATTATATTGTCACAGGCAAGTATTGGTTAGTCATGCCCAAAGTGGCTCAAAACCCACCATGGTAATTCATGTGAACGAGCGACACCCCTTGTATAGTCCTGACCTCATTCCAAACGATTTACACATGTTGGGGCATTAAAGGAATTCCTTGGTGGCCAGCAGTTCAGACATGAAGCAGGAAGTCCAATCATTGCTCTAGTGTACTGAGAAAACTTTCTACTTTGATGGTACCTTGATTCTAATATCCATGCCTCTTAAAATTATTGGAATGGCAAAGCCAGTTTGTTTTATGGTTTTTGTTTTACACAGAAGCCATATGTCTTGTGATATCAAAAGATGAATATGGGATGATAGATGAAATATACAGTATGTCAGCGTACATTTCCTGATATTTACATCTAGATGTCAAACTTAAGGTGTGGCACAGCTGGCTTCAAATCAGCCAATTTCAGGTGAGCAAATGTATTGTAACCAGGGGCGCAAAAATGCGGTATGCAGTATATGCAGTGCATGGGGGCACCACACGGAGGGGGGCGCCATTGTGAAACTTTTTTTTTAAATTAAATTAATTTAATAAAGCTTTTAAAATATATTTTTAAATTATATTTGTTAAGAGACTATTTTTGTTTAACATTTTAAACGAGTAAAAAATTATATATATATATATGGCATGCCGTTTAGGAAAATATTTATGAGAGAACTTAATGAAAATTCTGAATATATTGAATGAAACGTGAGAATATTGGATGGATTCCGAATATATTGATTGAATCTCTATATATATTGAATGAAGATTCTGAATATATTGAATGAACTGTGAGAATATTGAATGGATTCCGAATATATGGATTGAAAACTGATATATTGAATGGAAAGTCTGAATATATTCAATGAAAACTATGTTGAATGAAACATGACGTCATCGAAACACAGCGCCATCTTTAGAAAGGTCGGCCACCGTCAGTTAATATCAAATCATTATTTCTGAAGAAAAAATGGGCGTTTGGTTAAATTGTTTTTTTTTTTTTTAATGCTGACTGCTTAACGAGACTCGCGTCTGGATCCCTCTACCCGTACATTCATACAGTATTCCTGACCCTATGTTAAGCTTTTTGTAAACAGGATTCTCAAAACAGATTTTAAAACCACAAAGTTTCTAAAAATTATGCAGTTTAAATTTATTAATATATGAGCTTTTTTCTGTTTCTGTTGTAATAACAGTGCTAATGAAATTACATCACTGTTTAGCAAATCATTTTAATGCTTTGTACATGAGTGTTCATAAAAAAAACGAAAAAAGATGTACAGAGTACAGAGAGAAAGCAAATAAGTCAAGGGCAGGTGAAGAGAACAGGTAGGAGCTACCACACAGGATACTACGACTTAAAGGGGTCATGACATACATTTACAATTTTAATGTGTTTTCTGATGTACACTTACAGTAAGTTACAGTTTTCTGTGCACCAGAATTACAAAATGTTTTTTATAGTGCAGTGATCTCTTATTTGTCAAAAAATCTAGTAAAATTGAATTAATCTTGTCATAAACAATTTTAAACAATTTTTTTTAAATTGGGACTGACGATTAAAGGTATATATTTTGTGAAATATCTGGTTCATTTACTTAGCCATGAAGATGAGGAGGGAAATGAAGCAATGATAGAAAATGAGTTCAGAGCAGGTAAAGAAAACAGGTAGGTAAAAGCTATACAGGATTTTATGACTTACACAGAATTAAGAAACATGCAGAATAAGTTATTGTAGCCTTAAGAAACAAAGTTTGTGAAACATCTATTTTGTTTACTCATTTGTGAAGATGAAGATACGCCAAAATCCACGCCAACGGTAAAATTTTTAAAAATGGCCTTGATGTGGAAAAGTGCTTTGCACCACGTCAGGGTCTAAGCAAACGTATTGTGCACTTTTCCTTGTCAGAGTACTGCAGGCTATTTGACAATCTAAGTTATTTTTGCAGCTTGCCATTCTAAGGATTTGGACATTGATGCTATTTTATGCATGATCTTGCATACCTTGCATAACTCTCAACAAATGTGCAGTTACGCCCCTGATTGTAACAGATACTGAAGAAATCTTAAAGCAAATTAAAGCAAAAACACTCACTGACTCAGTAACTGAAGTTGTTGCTTTATTATTTTGTGATGCTTTTCCAGTTTTGTAGCCATCTTAACTTTCATCATCAATAAAAACTAATTAAAGGCAGTTCCAGAAGCAGCCATGCAAGCCCATGCTTGAACTCTGAGCTTGTATGTTTTGGATCATGAGCAGATCATTTGCTTGTCGATTACTTTGGTAACGGTTAATCTCAGTTCTAGAAGTTAGTTCTAGACTACAAATTCCATTCTGGCTGTCAGATTCTTGCTGCTGATGAGTGGTTTGCATTTGGTGGTATGTCCTCCATATTTTATCCCCCCAAGTCTTCTTCAAACATTAGAATGGGGAGGCCTTCACCCTTGCCCTGTTGAGGTTTTTGGTTATGTCCCTGACTGTTGTTTATAATGTTTTCTTCACAGCTTTGGCAATGTTTCTGTCATCAGCAGCTGTAGTTTTCAGATCTGTTTGGTGTCTGGTGGTGGTTTATTTATTTTAAAATAATTCCCCAATTGTTGTATTGGCTATGTCCAATCTGCTGTGGCTCTGATTGATTTCCCTTCTCTCTGCGTCAAAATAATGGCTTGCATAGACATCTTTCTGGTCTTTATGTTGGTTTCATTTTTTAACAAAAAATCCCAGGGCTCAGACCAAGAGAAGACTTTCAGAGCTGATCATTTAAAAAAAGAAGAAGAAAAAAAAAGATCTGACCAGCAGGAAAAGCCTATCAGTAACATTTTCCAATATTTTTGATCACTTGAGTGGGTTTAAATAAAAATGGGTTTAACATACTTGGATGAAAAATAAATCAGAAAATTACATATTTTCTGACAAAATTACACAGAAAATTACACTTTTCACATTCATGAATCGATCTCAAGCCCAAATGACTTCGGTGTATAAAGAGGCACAAGAACTGGCCTGGCTGTTCCAATACTTTCAAAGGAGGCTGTACATATTATATAAAAGTATACATATTTGCTTTTAATCATATTATGGCACTGTGAAGGCCCTTCTGTTTCTCTTCAGGCCAACTTTCGCAAAAAAAAATATATCATTGTGTCACTTCAGACTTTTTGGCAACAGTCTGGGGAAGGCTCACATATTGTTTTGATGTCCACTACTTTTGATTTTGTCCTGTTTAGATACTGCATGGTTGTATATGCATGATTGTTTGTAAATATTACAGTATAATTGTCATGATTTTTTTTTTCGTATTGTCACATACATATGAAAACTGACATGGATTTTTATAGTCAATAACAAACAGGGAGGCACAGTGGCTTAGTGGTTAGCACTGTGGCCTTGCATCACCAGGGTCAAGGGTTCCTCTGAGTAATCCAGCTTTTTCCCACAGTCTAATGGCACATGCACATTAAGATAATTGGAATTCCGAAATTGTCCATAGTGTGTGTGCCTGCGATGGATTGGCACCTTGTCCAGGTGGTGGTCCACCCTGCTTCGTGCAGTGCCCCTGCGTACCTGTATAAAGCGGTAGAGATGATACATGAGTGAATAACAGGTTATGCTTTGTTTTGTTTTGTGTATTTATTTATTTTTTTGCCAAAAAATGCTCTAAAAGATGCAATAAGATGGATTTTCTGTTTCATTGAAAACAGTACAACGAATGTAGTAAAAATAAAAATAATAAAATTAAAGCAGGAGTCAAGGGAAAGCAAGACGTTTTTTTTTTACACTGGAAGCAGGATGCAAGCAGATGATCCCTCATCAAAGATGCATGGAATCTCAGGAACGTTTATTTCCCCCACAAGTGATAGATTAAATCTAACCCTAGGATTTCAGCTTGCATCTCACATAAAGTTTTTGTAAATGTGTTATACAGTGCGCTAGCAGTCACTTAAACGCACCCAGGCAGATTAAGCAGAAATAAGACTCGTGTGGCCTGACAGCAAACAACACAGGCTAGAGACACTGCGCGTTGCTAGGCCATGGTCTCCATTTTCTATCCTCGGCAATCCTGAAAACTGACACTATATCATTAATACAGAAGTTGTGTTATTTGTATGTGGTTGACACTGCGTTTACAGGATTAAGTAGCGTTAACCGGGAGAAACAGCACCGGGACAGGACACACTCCACTTTAGCGTGATTCTGATGTCACAGTCGACCGAGCTGTATAGTTCCCTTTAGCCAGGTGAGTAGCATTAGCTTGGGTACGTTACTTAACTAGCCTGAATATTTACAATAGTTGTCCGCAAACGACTAAAGCACTTTTGCAAGCAATTGCTAGTGTAGCATACGTTATAAAATACCATGCTAACCTAGCTTTTCCTGGATAAACTAACTTCGCGGAGTGAGGTAAACAAACCTGCTAAAATATTGCTAAATGCTAATAACTCGGTCGTCGTTCGTTACAAGAGCCAAACAGGCAAATTAACTACCCCAACAAAATATCTTTTATGTTTTGAGTGTTTATTTAAATTAAAATTTTAGGCTACTCTAGGCCATGTTAACAATAGGTTATTTATATTGGACTAGCTCTCCAAACTCACGTTACCTTTCTTGTGCTAGCTGGGGCAAAACAGATATCTTATTCCACCTTAGAAAGACTTTAAAAACTGGCTGAATAAACCAGTTTTAAGGTATGATTTAGAAATGTTTTTTGTGTGGTGTGACATAGTCCCAGAGTTACAGAGGAAAACACAGTTGAATTATATCTAGGAGTGTGGAACACATGAAAAGTAACTGGTTAAGGAAAGTACAGCTGTAGAGGTGGCATAGAGGCAGTCATTTCTCTCCACTCCATCTCTCTGACCCAGGTAAAGGTGTGAATGTGAATTTAAAAAGGTGCATGTGAAATGTTCTGAGGCTTGGCAGTACCTGGGGAAAAAAGGTAAGATAGATTTCACACCTGAGCTTATTTGCTTAACAAAATTTAAGGCAGAATTAAAAATCACACAAAGCACTTGGCTTGTCATGATGACCACAACCACATGATGATTGTTTCATGAAAGTTTCATTTTCAACTGAATTTTTATTTGTACAAAAAAAAAAGCTCAGTCAACCTGGAGAAATTCCTGTAAATTTGTGCAGGTTTGGAGAAAATGTAAAAGCTATTTAACAGTCCATGTTTAATGATGTGCATATAATTGTTTTGTGTGATGTAGTGGTTAGCACTGTGGCCTTGCACCTCCGGGGTGGAGGGTTCGATTCCTACCTCGAGTCTTTATATGTGGAATTTGCATGTTCTCCCAGGGTTAGTGAGTTTCATCCTGGTACTCCGGTTTCCTCCAGTCCAAAGAGACATGCACGTTATGCTAACTGGAATTAAAAAATTGCCCATTGTGTGTGAATGAGTGGTGCCTTGCAATGGATTGGCACCCAGTCAAGGGTGTAACCCGGCTTGTGCACAAAGCTTTCTGGGATCTACCCTGGGGTAGTGTCCGTTGTTGTTGGCTTTCGGCTGTAAGGGTTTGTCATAGCGGACTGTACCCATGTCAAATTCATTTTGCAATATCTTAACAAGTTAGAATTTTTAAATAATAATCTTTTACAGGTTCATCTCTTTTCATGAGAAATCTAAATTGGCCAAGTTTCATCTGAATGACAATTAAGATCATTGAAAGATTGAAATGAATTAGTAAATATGTTTTATCGAATAAAGATATAAATGTGTATTGCATATTTACAAAAATAAATCAATCAATCATAGATTGGGAGATCGACCGGTTAAAGACAGTTTTTTTTATTTATTTTTTTTATTACTTTTTTCCTAACTTTTTGTTTTTTTTTTCTTGCACAGATTGTTATTCTTCATATATTGTGCTTGCTTTCCAGTGTTGGGAATGCAGCCACCTCTAGCACCAGCCACAGTCAGAGAGCTGGTGCGCTCACATCTCCATCTTGATCCCGTTGCTGCAGATTTGCGCTGCAGTCTTTTTGTGGCTGCTGTGCAGAACTACAAGCGAGACTCTGTCCTGAGACCATTCCCACCTCGATATCTAAGGGGAGAAATTAAGGATTTTGAAGAGTTGGTAAGAGATTGCATCTTGTTTTTTATACAGAGTTCTATATCTGAGATTCTGGCTCATTGAAACAAGATGAAGTACGCAGCATACATTCTACAGAATTAATTACTTTAGAATCACGTCATTTAACTCATTGATCCAGCTCAAGCCAGCCCATATCTCTTACAGCAGAAAGATGTGAGCAGCTTGCCAAGTATAAGAGACCTGGTCCGACTAGGATCAGGAGATGGAGATCATCATCTGGCATTGGTACAGTGGGTGCTCTCTTCCAAGAGCTTTGCTCTAAAGACCATCCAAAAAGAAGGGGTATGAAGTTGGATTTACTGTAGATATTAGTTGAAAGTCTAATTATTATTATTCTTTTTTTAAATAATCATGTTTAAGTAAAAATGTTTATCTTTTCTTATTATTATTGTTTCACAATGAAAGTGGGCCAGACTCAGCCAACTGACACAAAATGCAGGGGTCTCCTCCCCTGTGCCAGACTTCCTTTTTGAGTTGGAGTACTGTGACCAGATGAATTCAAAGTTTGAGAAGACACGGGCAGGACGAGATATTATCTATGCATTCCATGGTAGTCGACTGGAGAACTTCCATTCCATTATTCACAATGGTCTACATTGTCATCTGAATAAGGTGAGGGTCTGTAATATATAAATCTCAGAAGTATTTAAGCTGTGGGACATTGTGCTAGGGGTGTAGGTGAGGTGTTAATAGTTGGTTATAATTAAACAAGAAATATATTCCAAGTTCCCCAAAAAATACGATCTTAAGTCTGGATACATTTAGTCTAACCTACAATATTTACTATTGGATGATATTGATTAATTATTTGTTTAATACTTGCAGATCCATAATCTTGATGAATGGATATTTAATTAACTGTTAAAGAGGGAAATATAAATTTAACCTCTGATAGTGCATGCATTTTGATGTATAAATTACAGCAAAATGTATAAACACACTGCAAAAGCTTTAGTCAATTTTAAGTTAAATATTTAATTCTAGTCTTACTGGATTGGTTACAATTCACAATTTTGCTAATGTTGCATGTTTATGGTAGTGTGGCAGTCAGTACACTCAATTATATTTAGCAAAGCAGTGAATGGAAAATGCAGAAATAAGTCTTCCAAATGAAAAAGGTGACCATATTACCAGACATTTTTAATAAAATCTTTTTTGTAGACTTTATGCTGACTTGGGGCATAAAAATAGACAGATGGTGATTTCACTGTTTTAATTCTGGCACTTCAGTCACCCTAACAGGTATGCAAACCTCTAGTAATGCTGTCTTTGCTGTCTTTTCCTTTTCAGACGTCACTGTTTGGGGAAGGTACTTACTTGACCAGTGACCTTAGTATAGCTTTTCTTTATAGTCCCCATGGAAATGGATGGTGTGACAGTGTCCTTGGGCCAGTACTAAGCTGTATTGCCTTGTGTGAGATTATTGATCATCCAGATGTGAAGTGTCAGGTAAAGAAGAAAGGTAATGCAAATTCCTAATGTAATCTTAACACTTCACTCTGGCTTGTGAATGCTTGTGCATGGCTTTTACATTTTTTTTCTTTAAGGCAAAATGATTGGTAATAAGATCTGCTGAAATATTTTAGACTCTGAGAGCCTTGACCGCAAGCGTTTGAGGGCAAGGAACAGTGAGGGGGGAGACGTGCCCGAGAAGTACTTTGTGGTCACCAACAATGAGCTGCTGAGAGTAAAGTATCTGCTGGTTTACTCTCAGAAACGTTACAGAACCAGGTGAGACATTTTCCTGTACAATCTGGGAATTTGTAATAATAGAATCTAGGCGTGCAGCGGATCGCAGTTGATCCGGTTCTGCATGCACGTGACCCACGGATTAATTGCTTTTAACGATTGCAAAGTGAAAAACATTCTGCAGAGATTGCTTTTTAAGTAATTAAGTAATTAATTACACAGAGCAGTCGTGTTCATGTGAACAGAGCATGTTAATCAGTCAACAACAGCGGTGGAGCAGAAGAATTTGTAAAAGCCTCCCACATCATTTAGATCGCATGTATGGGAGCATTTTGGCTTCCCCGTACAATATAATGGAAAGCGGAAGAAGGGTATTGGGCCAAACGCTTCCAGTGTGTAGGCACTGTTGCACAAGAAAGCTGTATTAAAGCAGCAATACATCGAGCATGGCCACGTATCTGAAGCAACATCACCCTAGTGTGCTGTCAGGATGCAAACCGCAACAACCAGAGCAACAGCTACTCACCGCTGCAGTTAAGCAGCTCTTTGCACCAGAATCAGAGCGGCCTAAAGCGCTTTCCAAATTTATAGATATGTTTATCGCGGCAGACATGAGGAAAACCAAACGATTTTAAAATATGTTAAAAGTGCTTGAGCCACTCTAAGAAATACCCTCACGCATCCACTTCAGCATGAAGATCGCGTCTGAACTTTACGAACAAGAAAAAAAAAGATTCTCGCAGACTTTTTAGATTCATTTTCTATTGCGATCACCACAGACGGGTGGACATCAAGGTCTACAGAAAGCTACGTATCTGTGACTGCTCACTACATCACAGTGGAGTGGGAGATGTGAAGTCATGTGCTACAGACACGTTCCCTCTATGAGAGTCTCATAAGCACAAATCTAGTGCAGTTGCTGATAGAAGCAGTAGCATGATGGAAGTTAAAGAGGCACAATGCACTGTAGCAGTATCCCAGTCACCAGCTCCAGCACCACATCCTCCAGCTGCTCAAACCCTTCCAAACAGTCACACAACCCTAATGAGCAGATGACACAGTGACCGCTAAGAGGGTCTACTCTTTCGTCAGAAAATGTATAAATTTATTTATTTATTTTGCTTTTTGGTCTCCGGTTGCTCTTCACATGCTGCACTTTAACATCTGAGTAATGAATATTTAATATGAAAATATTATTTATTCAGCTGGTTATTTCTTGATATAGGTTCCTTGCTGTAACGTTCTTGTAATAAATAGAAAGCAAATAATTTTTTTTTTACTAATTCGAAAAATGGTCCAATCCTTGACTCAAAAACGTTAATATGATTTGAACCGTGATTTTTGTCATCCGTTGCACCACAAGAAGTCTGCATTGTTTGGGAATATTCACCAAATACAGAATAATATTTACAGAAGTATGCTCACAGCTGCTATGCTGACTGTCACATTGAACTTTGACAAAATAACCAAACAATAGAAGTAGAAAATATAAATACTGAAAACAGAGAAAGATGTTGAAAATGGTGTTAATTTCTTTTCTTGATTTTTTTAATCTGTGATTTTGATAGACTTTTGTCTTCTTTTTTTGTTTGTTTAATTGATTTTCTGTTCTCTTTTTTTTATTTTTTATTTGTAGACATGCTCAAGGGACATCGTGGCTGGTCAGACACCATTTTGCCATTATGATGGGTCTCTACCTTCTACTCCTTATATTCATTGGTGCCTTCAATTCTACTAGTTTCCAGACATTTTGGCATCGAATATTCCGGTGATCCAACTGTTCATCACATGTGCCTTGTTTCCAAAGTGCCTTTTTCTTTAGTTCACCAAGATCACTAAAGAATTTAGTTGAAGACTTGGTTATCATAATGCTCAGGAAACTCTGAACATTTTATCCATCCATCAGTGTGTATTATTGGTACTGTAAGCACATGTAAATTGATCACATTTTAATATGCCTTTATTAGCTTTTTAAGTCAACACATAGTGTAACATTTATGTTTGAGAAGCAGTGTGGGGGGGAGAGAGGCCTTGTCTGAACTGTGTGAATTATTATTATTATCTTTTAAACACTGTGGCATGTAGCTTGTTGTAACAACATATTTTTGTATACTACTGACAATTACTGTACATGAGCTGTACAACCAAATTATGAGGGATACATGCTGTCCTATCGCTACCTGTCTTTACAGGAATGTGCTTGGCTGAGGTCGGTAGCTGCTTACTTAATTAAAGGGAGCCATTAGTTGACCACAATGATCATTTCACTGATTGTAGGACAAAGTTTTTAATTGAATGTAGCACTTCTTATGTTCCACACAAACTGTTTGATCCATACCACAGAATTATTTGATTTTGGGACTTTTACACAACCTCGTTTATAGAGGATGGTTTGAAAAACAGAAAACATCCATTGAACAGCAGTGGGTAAAAATGCGAAGTGTGGCCAGACTGATTTGAGCTGATAGAAAGACAACAGTAATTCAAATAACATCTTATTACAACCGAGAAATGTGGATGAACGTCTCCAAATACATTACACATTGAACCCTGTAGCAAAATTGTAAAAAAAAAAAAAAAAAAAAATTGGAAACACATTGCCTGGTCCTAATGATTTCTGCTGTGCAATTTAGAGTAAACAACATGAATGCATGTATCCATCCTTGTATTGACGTGGGGAATATTTTCTGGACACCTGTAGTACCATTTGAACATTGTTTAAACCCCACAGTCTGCCTGAATACACAGGATAACAAACTGAACTAACTGGTTTCTTGAACATGACATCAATGTACTCAACTGGACTCCACAGTCACCAGATTTTAATCCAGTAGATCACCTTTGAGATCATGGACGTGTAGTCGACAAATATGTAGCAATTGCATGCGGCTATTCTGTCTATATGGACCAAAAACTCTAAGGAATGTTTTCAGCACATTGTTGAATTTTTATACCACATACATGTAAGGCAGGATCCAATCCAGAACTAGCAAAGGTGTACCAATAGAAGTGGCCAGTGAGTGTGTGACTGTTTGGGAGTTTTCTCCTCGTAATTGTCCCTAAGATTATTTTTAAAGTAAATATTAAATTCTCAATATTATTAACTTGGGAAATGTTTTAATAATTTATTTTAACTTCCCTAAATATTACTAACAGAAGAATAGTAAACCAGGAAAAATTGTGTGTATTTGGTTGCGGGGTGATGATACAAATTAATAACCCAATAGGTATATACATACAAATAATGTACATTCAATTTATTTTTTACAATTACAACAAATACAATATTATCTTTATTCATCTTCACTTGATATTAAAATATGCAGTATGTATCTATGACTATTGACCTATTTTTCTGTGAATAAACCTCTAAAAAATAGATTACACCTAAGCTAATAAACATGTCTTTCTGGATTTTGTCATGTCTCTTAAATGTTCATGCACAAAAGGTAGTATTGTCTTTGTTGAACTCTTTTATTGTACCAGACACTTTGCAGGTTTTGATTTTATCCATTGTTATCAGTCAAAAACAGCAGCAATCTTCATATCACAGTAGTGGTGATAGTAGCTGATAAAAATGTGTATGAAGCTTTGATCTTTGATAATGCAGCATTGTCCAGGTGCACGTAAAGACTGCTCTCATTGTTAAAATTATTTATTCATCATCAGTAACGGCTTTTTCCTGGTCAGGGCCGCGGTGGAGCCGGATCCAGGTTCTTGTAAAAATGAATGCAGGGTGGGGCATGTTAAAGTAAAGCTGTTGTATATCATGTATATCATTTTAGGCTAAGATTAAAAACAACAATCATAAAACCCCCAAATCAGCACTTTTTCTTAACATTGCAAAGTAATGCATATGTTAAATTACAGCAAAAACTGGAAACTTTTTTTTTCCCTCGCTGAAATATTTTCATCTATGCTGAACAGAAAATGCTCATTGACTTGGATCACTTCCCTTCTTCGCCAGTATGAGCAGCAGTCTTAATTGTTTTGCACCTCATAAACCCATAAATCTGCATTTCTCAGACATGTTTATCAGAATTAACTATTTGCTTTTCTTGTGTATTGTGATATAAACCAGACATCAAAAGGAACAGACTGTTATTGTTAGTCTAGGATTTTTTTTCTGGCCTGTGGATCAATGCATTATTACGGCTCCATAAATACCCTGTTATTCAATAACAGCCCACCAGGTGTGTGAGATTGGCCCAGGGGGGTATCTTGTTCTCTGAGGTCACATTGTGCCTTAACACTACACTATCAGATCTTATCAGTCCCACTAGAGGCAAGGCAAAAGTAAAACAATGAACAATGAAATGAGAGGATTATATATATGTATGTATATAAAAGTAAATCCATTTTAGGCATTACATGCGTGCAAACATCTGATCATAGAGCACTATGAATCCAAATACACAGAAATAAACCTGAACTGATCAAAATATTTCACAAAATATATTCAGATCTTTATATTCTAAAAATCTAAAAATCAAAGTAGTTCTTTAATAATCGTATACAGTAAAAATAGCTGCCTTAAATATGCTACATTTAAAAGTAAGATCACTTTGGAGCAGCTCCTCCTTAAATTATTCTGCTTCATTTGGACAAGCAGGAGCCAAACACATGAAGTAGCCCTCACTGCTGCTCTGTTGGACAAAATGTTGAAAGTTTAGAACATCACATTAGTCGATTTCATGTTTACAAAATGCCAAGTGCTTTAAATGTAGTTTACTTGTATTTACCTGCAGGTTTTGCTGGCAGACTGTCTGGCTGTGTGCATTCAGGTGGCTGTGCACACACCTTCCGAAACGATGCAGGCAGACGTGGTCTATTTGAGTACAAGCCTGAGGACATGCTGGGTGACTGAGAACCAAACAGCTGGAGCAGGTGGTGTGCTGACAAAAACCTCCACACTCACGCTTTTCCACGGACACAGACCTGCAACAGGAAACAGGCTGCATGCTCAACATGTTACAGATAATACAATTCATACAGTTATTTACATTTACAATTCATGATTACGATAGTTGAATATGAGTAAATTTTATGCATATAATACATGATAGTGAGTGTGTATGTGATTAGTTTTTGTACAAAAAAATTAGGATTGGTGACTTAAAAAAATACACACATATATATATATAAATTTTATTTTGTAATAATTGTCACAGTTGTCAAAGTAGGCATGATATGGAATACTGTATGATAAGAAGTCACCTGGCTGAGCAGATTTCATTGGGGTTTGCCTGACAGAATTCCCAAGTGCAGTCTGGACGACACGTGTCTCTTTCAAGAACTTCAAGTACTGAATTGACAGACACAAAATTAGGGCAAATCATTATGGTTAAAAATTCTACATACTGTACAGAAACAATCGGGTGAGTTACAACACATTGTCATATTGCCATAGTGTGTGTGTCTTTATGTGTAACTGACTGCAATGTAGTATTTGCGCAATTCAAGTGGGAATAATAAAGACCTAGTGTTATCTGCCCCAGAAACACAAAATCTGAGCATGCCTGATAATAATACATTTCCAGGACTGTGCCAGTTTGCCAGGAGTCTCTTTTTACTATATTGGGAAACTCTGACCCAGTTTGTTACCTGACTTGCAGATCCCCTTGTGCTCTGCATCTGGATTGCTCTCAGTAGTTTCCTGGTACACACACACCAGTCCTTCATCACACTTCCCCAGGTAGTCCCAAGTCCCTCCGCAGCTCTCCCCGGCTTGTTTTGCACATGCAGGGCAGCAGCCGCAGACGCCTGTAGTAACACCCCCTTTACACTGGAGCCTCAGTGCTCTGCGAGGTGAACAATGGATGCGCTCGCACGGCGGACAGTGCAAGGCTTGGAGAACCTGCGATCCAGATCTGGTGCTCCCTGAACTGGACGTCACAGTTGTTACAGCATAAACCACAATCAAAAAACATGACGCGTTGTAACCCATGATGACATGAAGTGCCGTGAGTAGTCAACTCCTTTTTTATATGAAGATCCCTGTATCTAAGGCCAAGTGCTCTCTTACAGACACACTCACAAAACATCCACCCCCTAAACAGCCAATGAATGAAGCAATACTACAGAAGCGTTTACTGTTAATTGCCCCAAGTCTTATCTTTATAGTCTCTCTTCATTCCCCCCCTTTCAAAAACCATTTCTACCTTAGAAGCAATTTTTCGATATGTTGGTTCCTGACAGTTCATAAAATGAAATAAATTGACACAAATCTTCACAAATTTTGTCTATTGTCTTTGTTCCCTGCAAAACACATCAAAGAGAGCACAACATCGTACTTCTTGAAGACTTTTATTAAATTAGATCTCTATAAAACACAGCAGAATTGAATAATTTGCTTTGCTGACATTAAATTTTTATAACGCAAATCTGTTAAGTTAAAAATGGAAACTCTCAAGATCCATTAGAAGACGTCTTATATGCACTTCATTTGCAAAAGTAACCATAGTAATATTCTTACAACCTCTTGTAACAATGCCTGCCTACATGGTTTAGTGACACTGCATGAAGGAACTTGTTAACCTGCAAATATATGTTCACAAAATTAGTGCTGCAAAAGAAAAAAGAAAAAAAAAAAGAAAGAAACACAAACACACACCCTAAAACGCAATATTTTAAGTGTGACTAAATAAAGCTCTATAATTCTAAATCAAGTGAAATGCATTCATTAACTGCTTTGTCCCTACAGGTAGCTTTGATCAGATTTGGTACTCGACACGTTAGGCTCAATGCATCTAAACAAAGGTTCATACATGATCACCTAGAAATAGAAAAATTAAAATGTTTGATCAACTTTAATAGGCATATGACTGCTTCTAGGGTAATGCTTTGCCATAAGCTTCCCTTAACTACTGTATTAATTAGCATTATCAAACCATAAACCTTAATATAATTAAATAAGCAAATACATGGATTAATTGACAAGGAAATACAGCTGCACAAACATTTTTTGATTCAATATAGACTTGATTTTTTTTCACAGATGGTTTAAAGCCAGTTTAATGTACTGTAGCTGCTGACTGTTCATCTTGTTTAGTTAAGAGGAAAAGTGCAAGTTATTTTTGAATGCTATTATGTAATGATTCTGTTATTCATGTAAATTAAATAATGTCGGTTAAGGGAACCTCAATGAAAAGCATTACCGCTTGTAAGGGCAATCACTTAATATGTAGTCTTATTCAGCAATAGCAGTGAGTAATAATGTCTATAGTTGTCACAACTGAAGGACAGCAGAAATGTAATCAAAATACATAACATACAGTATAGACATTTGTTTTCTGAAATTTGCATAGAATGTCAAATTTATTTTAATGTCAAGTAGCTCTTTTAAACAGTAATACTGTTAACTCTTTTATACACGTTCATGTGAAGCTTGAGATTCACGTCAGTCAGTTTTCATTTTTGACTTTCAAGCTTTTATCAAGGACGTCACCCGACTATGACTTTTTTTGTCTGTTTTTTTTTTTCTTTTCCCACAGCAAACACTAAAATGACCTACAGTCAATATAAACCAGAGAAAAAAGCTTCATTTAAGTCTTTGTCAGAGTAAACCACTTAAGCTTATGCTAGTGTGTGTTACTGTACATGTGATGTGATTCAGTTTTTCTAGCTTGATTCTGGACGTGGATCTCGCTGTAGGGAGAGGTCATGCGCTGTAGAGGTGTATGTTTTGCCACTCAAAGAATATGATGGGTTAGGGATCAGGGGTCACATGAAATCCTCATAGTCTTGTGCATAACCTCCATCAAACTCGCCGTAGTCATCGAGGTCGTCTTTCATTTTCGCTTTTAAACCACCTCCTGGTAAGCCACCTTTCTTTTTCTTTTTTCCTTTATTTTGTTGCTAATTTATTACAAAGAGAAGAAAACACCACAGAATTAGAAACAATAAACATCTGGCTAATGTCTTACTTGGATCAAGGTGTGTGTGTCATTTTGGCTATAGGAACAGTACAGAATAATGTAGAATAAATGCAGACTAAAACATCTACACTACATAAAATATTGATTGTACGTTGAACAAATGTGAATATGAAATGTAAAAAATAAATAAATAAACACGGTATGCACCAAAATATACAGTACTGAAACTCTTGAACATCTTGACCATGCATTTGCCGACGGGGCATAGCTCCAGCCGCACATATTCCCAGTAGTGAAATGGAAAATGGGTGTGCAGTTGTTGCTGGAAATGGGTCTCTCAGCATGGGTAAAAGAGTTATGTTTTATTTTTTCCAGTCATATAGAAATGGTCGTAAATGGGGACCAAGTTAAAAAAAAAAAAAAAAAGTGGCAGAACAATAGCAAGAGAAATTTATTAAGTCGGCACCAAGAAGCACAGTTATGCTGTCTATTGTTATGAAAATTCGCCGTTCTAGTGGTGTACTGTGTAAACATCACGCAAGCAAATCGTCTCCTGAATGAAACATTTCCAACACTTACATTTCACATAATGTGTGTATGTTAGTTTTTTCAGGAGAAATAAACTTGATAACAAGGTCATATTGTTCATCTTTTCATTTCAGTACTGTATATTTTGGCATATACTGGTGTATGATATTTGTTAATATTTGCACCTGCGTGGTCATAAAGTGGAATTAATAGTCTTCCATATGATGGACATCCAATTAAAACTAATTAGTCTCACTGTGCAGGATACCAGTGAAAGTAAAGAATCTATGAGAGTAAAAACTACCATTATTTCTCTATATAATCTCCTGCTGCCCCAATGCACTTATCCCAGTGGTTCACTAGTGCTTGGATACCTTTAAGGTAGGATGTTCTCAGTACAGCGTAGCCATGATCAAATTGCCTGCGTCACATCTGAACTGCTGGTCTCCCAGGAGTCCCTTTAATGTCCCAAACATGTTCAAATGTCTTGGAGTAAGGTCAAGACTGTACAGGGGATGTGGCAATAACTCTATGCCGAGTTCCTGTAATTTAAATCTGTCTATATTCAAGGATCAGACGTTCCACTAGTTCGAGTAAATGTTCACTGCAGTGGGCCCAAAGCCACCTCGGCTTCTTTAAAATGTTTGCACCATTCAAAAGTTTGACTGCTTTTAACTTGCGTCTTCCCCCATAAATGTCAATCAGTTTTAAAGCGTCATTTACATGAATTACATTTTAAATCATCACCACAAGTCCTGGTTTGACCTCAACACCCTCACTTAATTTTAAATGTCATCATTTATTAACTGCACTATAAACCTGACACCGTACCTTTTCTTGCCTCTGCTTCTCACTGAGTAACACAGTGAGGGAGTTGTTAATTTTCTTCAAGTCTTCAACTTCCACTAAAACAAAAGTCACAAAAGTCACAGCTAAAACATGTGCAAGAACACTGAGGCTCGATCTACAGACACACATGTGAATCAGAACTGTATCTCGACACAGATGATGAAGCTGTATGAAAGCCACATGAAACTCACATGATAGACACAGGTCTCTGAACAGTGACTCTAAAAAGCTCGAGTAGTGTATCGACTTCTCGTAGAGAGCGATTTTCTCTTTCAGCAGCCGCTCAAACTCTGTAAAGTCATCTTTGGAGGAAGGGCTCATGGCGTCTAGTCCAGTTACGTTATTGGATACAACGCCTAACAGGCGGAAACAACAAAAATCTCATCCTTAAAGTATGTCATGCATGGATTAACATATTTAGACATCTTTAGAATGATAATAGATAAAACATGCATTTACAAGATACTATGTAGATTAAAAAAAAAAAAAAAACAGCACTCACCAAAAGCGTCTTTGGCTAGCTCCAAATCTGAATCCTCCTGAAGTTTCTTCAGTCTAAGTTTTTCTGCTAACTCCTCTTCAGGGGTGCATTCTGAGCTGTCGTTAGATTCCTCTAACTGCCACAGACATTTAATACAAGTGAGTTGATTTCTCTGAACAAAAATATATACAGTATATTATAATTCTATTATAAGGGCCCCACTATACGTCAAGACCTCCCAAATGCTTCATACATATATATCAGGAACTAAATGTAGCAACTAAATGTATTGCTATATGTTATACATTGATATATATGGTAATACAATGATAATATGATATTTTCATACTATTTTAAGTATGTACAAATTTTTTTGGTTGATTCTGTAAATACTTGTCATATATAAACTTGAATCCTATGACAAAATGTTTAATTAAATTGATTGTATGAATTGAACATTTAGAAATGAAAAGCTATAAGGTGCCAATAAATAGCCCAGATATTTTTATACATGTGTAAGTAATGATCATAAAATGTGAACAGTTGGTGGTAGTTAGATCTTTGCTGAGGGCTCTGTGGAATATGTTTGTATAATTTACACCTGTTGAAAAGAACACCTAACCTACATGGTATTTTTGCTGTTGCACTCAAGTCAATCCACAATTTGAACGAGTCCTTGCATGTCTGTAGACATTGAATAAATACTGGTTTAACCATCACTGTACTGTGCTTGCACACTCCCTACACACCTTTCTATTTCAACCAGATTTGTGATGTTCATTCCATTTGTAATTTATGCAAGAGGATCAGAATTTGTTTAAATATAATGAATGTTCTGTGATGACATAAAACTGTATTGCTCATCCCATGAGTCTCACAAACACAGCAAAAACCAGTAAAAATATTACAAACAAATCAATGTGCATTCTCTTCCGTATTAACACATGTCTACTACAGCAGCATTAGTTACAGCAGAAATAAGGGCATGGTACTGTAACTCCTATTAGGTCCAGTAATTCACTGGGGTGGCCAGGGAACACATTATTAACAAACATATAGAACAAAAAATGCACAATATCATGAATCACTCACCTGCTTCTGAAGTTCCTCTTGTTTTTTCTTTTGTAAACTCTCCTTCTCTTTGATTTTATCAATAAGTTTTTTCTTCTCTGATGGCTTTGTCACTGCAACTAAGAAAGAAAAATGTGCTAACTGAAACAAACAAGCAAAAGGATTGCTTAAAGGATGTAAAACTGTACTTTAATTCACCTGTTTCTGTTTCTGTCACCTTTTCTTCCTCCTCCTCCTCCTCATCATCCCAGTTATCCTGAATGAGTAACGAGACAAGCACATAGATTATATCTTTATAAGAGCAGTATGGTGAGTAAATTAGAAAAATATGGTATTATAGGAAAATAAAACATGACACGTTGGTGTGTGAAATACCCTGTCATGAAGTCAAGATGACCCCCCCTGATCTTTTTCTGTTAACAGTAACCACCAATATGTTTTATTACACTTCACAGAATTTGGCCAACACTACCAAGTCTTTATTGGTTCAAGAACATGTCAGTGTTTTTCCCCCTGCGGATCACAAAATACTACCAATAGCTACCAATCAAGGAGGGAGAAGGCCTTTACATGCTCCCTCTGAAGTCAGACGACCACAACTTTTTAAAACCGCTCTTCATGCAATGTCAGGTTTGGCGCAAAACCCTGAGAGGAAAACATTATCTACACACTTCCCTATGCAGAAGCTTATAGACAGCCATGATTGGCTAGTGTCACTGTGATTGACAGGAAAAAACACAGTATGCCACACATCCGTCCTTCAAAGAATAGTCAATTTTGCTCTCTTGGGCTCCCAGACAGTCATTCTCCTCACCAGTCTCTCATTTTTGTCTCAGAAAATAATTTTTTAAGAAAACCTAGAAAAATTATTGTCCAAATTATTCTCCTATGTTTATCTTCACAAAATGGTCATACACTGGACTGAAAATTCCTTCCATAAATGACAAATGAAGGTCTACAGGAGACACAAACAATAATGGATTAAATCGCTATAGTATATTCAAGTTCAAATCAATATACATTCAGTTCCAGGGTCACTAAAAAAAAATATTTTTTTTTTCATTTATATACATCTGCAGGTGGTTAAAATGATGCCCACACACATTGAAACCCACAAAGCACAGGGAGGACATGTAAAGTCCACACGCACAGATCCGAGGTGGGTATTGAACCCACTACGCTACCATTATTATCATTATAATGACAATGAATCAGGATATGTATAAATTCATGATATTTATAGAGTCGGAACACAAATCGAATTTGCACCTAGATGTTATGACAATATCATATCGGCTGGTCCCTGGTGATTCCCATCCCTGCTGCTTTTAACATATAAATGTGTTAGCATTTCTAAGAAGATACCATATGATCAAAGGTTTGTGAACACCTGACCATCATACCCCGTCCCCACCCATGCTGTTATAACCCAAATCTTCAGGGAAGTTCAGTAGATGTTGGCGTGTGGCTTTGGGGGTTTGTGATCAATTAGTCACAAGAGCATTAGTCAGGTCAGGCACTGATGTCGAGGTGATGAGGCCTGGGGTGCAGTCAGGGTTTTGGTTCATCCCAAAAGTTTTTAGTGAGGTTCATGTGCATGACATGGAGCTCTTCTACTCCAACTTTGACCAACCTCGTCTTCATGCACAAGGGCATCGTCATGCTACAAGTGTTGCAGTGAAGGGACATCCAGTGGATGCAGTTCCAGATATAATGAGAGGGTTGAGTCAGGGATTGCAGTCCGGTGTAAAACCTGTGCCAAGTTGTGTGTGCGGATCAGATGGTCCTCAGTGACGACCTTGTGACAAGAGCAGCCGTAAGATTACCAACAACTTTAGGGAAGGAAGAGCCACATAAGGGTGTGTGTCCATATACTTTTGGTCATAGTGTTAATTAAAAGTGATAACCTGGTTAATTGATTTCAGAAGCCTTATTCCTAGAATGTATAACACTGAAATATGACTTATGAAGAGAGTATTTGCATGCTTTCCTATTCAGTCCTCACGGTCACAGTAAGTGGTTATAACTCGTGCACGCTTATCCGAGCATCTCTCGACATCAGCATGTGGATGCGCTAACACGCATGATGATGATGATGATGATGGCGAATAATCGGCCCCTCCAGTGTTTTAGGTAGCTTGCGAATCCTATCGACACATTAAAGTTGATTTACGGAAATTAAAGCAACGAAAGTCAGCGGGTAGACAATAAGCTGAATTACTAACTTTGACATCTTCATCCTCATCCTCGCCTTCCCACTTATCATGCCCTGGCGCCTTCTTGATGGGCTCTTCCGGCTCGAAACTGTCGGCATCTGGAGCAGAAGGAGAAAGCGTTTCATTAGGCGAGACAACGACACGCTGTTGCACAGACCGCACATGGAGAAGCAGTAGGCACGCTGTGTTTCTCACCCCAAGTATCCGCGTCCGCCATTTCGGAAGGACCACTGAAGTGCAGTGCAGTGAACAGCCCACAACACCGCTACTTCCGCATGCGCGCTTGGGAAACACTTCAAAATAAAAGCTCATGCCACCCCGTGCCACCCCGGTAGATCCGCCCCTGAACAGGGTGCCAATCCATCACAGGGCACACACATACACTCATTCACACACTACAGGCAATTTAGGAATGCCAAATGTCTTTGGCCTGTGGGAAGAAACTGGGTTACCCCGAGGAAACCCAGCAAGCAGCGGGAGGTCGCACACAGACACGAGGCAGGGATCCAGGAGGTGCGAGGCCACAGTGCTAACCACTGCGCTACCACGCAACCATAACTATTATTTTTATTATTCTTACATCATGACATTATCACAAATACATAGCCTCTGAAAGTGACGGAGTTACAAAGCTACAACTTTATGTCCACTTTTTTATTCTTGATAGTCCTTATCGTTCTGCTTGTATTTCTTTTTTTTAGGTCTCTTTGGCGGAACGTACAGTATGAGAACTTTTAGATTAGATCAAGATTAATGTAGATTTTCATTTCGCCAGGAAGGAACCAGACCTGATTCTACTTATTTAAACGATTTCTCTTGAACTTGAAACAGTTTTCTGGTGTGGTGCCTATTTTCCTATAAAGAGATCCACAGAGATTATTAAATTTTTTTCCTGTAAATTATGAAAATGGTTTGAAAATGAGGCAGTATTCTAGTATCCTCTGGGTGCTCCGGGTTTCTTTCCACAGTCCAAAGAGATGGAGATTAGAGTAATTAGTGTTTACGAATCCTCACAAGCACATGAGAATAAGTGATATTGAAAATGAGTGAGAAAGTGCATAAAGATGAAACAAACAAAGCTAGTATTAATGCGACAGTGCAAGAGTTCATTTAAAAATGATTTTTGTTTCCATTTGTGCAGTTTAATCATGTACTGTACTGTGATGTTTCATGGGAAAGCAGAGATACACTGTGAATTTGATTGTTTTCCTTTTAACAGAATGCCACAGTGTTTTATTCCTCTTATACCACAGCAATTTGCCTACACTTTAATTTAGACCAAGTTAAACTTATAAAATATATTATATTGATTACTTTCTTCGAGTTATTACTTATATTACCTACTTAACCTAGATCCATATTGTAAAAAAAATTTTGTACCACTCATCCTATACAGCAGGGATCTTCAACTCTAGTCCTAGGGAACCAGTGTCCAGCACAATTTGTAATTCATCAACACATAAAAACATCCCCTGAACTAAGTAATATAGATTAGTTGAATCAGTTTTTGATCAGTGTTTAAGAAGAACAATCACCAACCTGAGCTAAACACAAGGCAGGGAACACCCTAGATAGTGTGCCAACTCATCTCAGGGCACAGGCGCACACACACCCATACACTATGGGCAATTTGGAAATATCAGCATACAACACAAGTCTTTGAATTGTGGGGGAAATCACACTAAATAGAGAAAACAACCAAAGCACCAGGAGAACACACACACACAAACACAGGCAAGATTTAAACCTCCAACCCTGGACAGCAAGAGAATAGTGCTCTGAACAGTAGTTACAAAAATAGACAATATCAGTCAGACATTTGGACAGAACTTTGGATTTATTTTCTACATTCTAGAACAATACTGTATTTGTTTTTCATTCAGTTGTTATTTTAAGACATGAAGGTCAGCTTTTTTCAAATTCATGAAAGAGTTCTGCAATTCTGAGTTCTTGCAAGAACAGTACTACCAATTGCATTTGCAAAACCCATCAAGCACCATGATGAAACTGGCTCTCATGAAGACCATCCTAGGAAGGCAAGACCAAAACTTACCTCTGCTGCAGAGGAGAAGTTCATTTAGAGTTACGAGCCTCAAAAGCGACCAATTTACAGCACTGCAAGTTATCGCCATTATGAAGGCTTTACTAAGCATAAGATTAACATTGACTTATTTGTCACATGTACCATAGAGCAGAATAAATCTGAAGTCAGAGTGTAGAATCAGCCAAGATACAGCACCCCTCGGGGCAGACAAGGTTACTTTCCAACCAGTAACCCAGAGCCTTGCCCATTTGAGCCAACACTCATCTCACCATCAACTGTTCAAAGGAGGTTATTGTATTTTGTGGATGCATTCAGCATTGTTTTATTCTCACTCTCACTTTCATCATCTATTCTGTAGGATAAAGGAGACAAGACTTACAGGATGAAGGAAACTTAAGTTATGAGGTGGGGTACACCTGGATGAGGTGCCAATGACACACACACACACAAATACACACACTCACATACTCATTCACACACTGTGGGCAATTTGTGAACGCCAGTTAACCTAATCTCTATGTCCTTGCACTGTTGGAGGAAACCGGTGTACCAGGAGGAAACCCACCAAGCAAGGGAATAACATGGAGGTGGAACCAGGAGGTGCAAAGCGACAGTGCTAAAAACTAAGCCACCGCGCCGCTCATTGTTTTACACCGTAGAAAGAAATAGAAATCAGGAAAGTGCAGGGAATGAGAAGGTGTGTGCAAACTTTTGACTGGTGATGTAAATACTATCAATTTGTCTGCAAAGAATGCAGAATGTCTAAGTGATGACTTTTATTTTGATCCTGTCCCGGCTTTCAGAGGCAGGATTGTCCATGTGTTTAATGCTGCTGGCTTTGTCCAGTTTATCTGCCCGTGCTGCGGTTAGCAGTGAGACGGGATGGCTGCAGAAACTCCGCTTATTTAATGCAGTGAAAGGTAAAGTGCAACATCCTCTGAATTCAGCGCGCGTTTTAAACCACCTGCAGGCTCGCTTGCATCCATTAGTTTGACTGTGTGTCTTTAAATCAGTAATGCTCTGTCCCGGGATGCTGCGCGCGCGTGTGTGTGTGTGTGCGCGCGCGCTGCATCCACGTTCCTAAACACTCACCATCCCCGCGTTAAGCTCTTACTGTAGCCGTGTGAGAGAACAAACCCCGAGCTCACACGCCTGTACAGCTGAATCCTCGGGTAAGCTCGTTTAACAAGTATCTGTGGGAAAGTGTGTAAATGTGCGTACAATGCCTCTGTGGGGTTTTCATTAGTCATGTTTTCTGTGAGAGACCGCCTGCGAGGCTTGGACACAATTACGCGAGGAGACAAGAGAACTGCACCAAAACACCAGTGCGTCTTGTCTGCAGTGTGGACATCATGTCTGTGCTTCACTCTCCAATGACGCATCTCAAGGGTTTGTGGCTGGACATGATCCTCAGTTCCCTCTGGCTGTGGTGTTTCAAACGCTGAGTCCAGCAAATGTCTCATTTAGATTCTGTGTAATTGCGCAGCTAAACCTGGATAATGCTCCAACTGCACTCGAGTGTAATTCTCAGTGCAAGGCTTCCTCCTATCGCGCTCTCTCTCTCTCTCTCTCTGTGTGTGTGTCTCTCTCTCTCTCCCTGTCTCTCTCTGTTTCTGCTTCTGTCTCTGTATCTCTACCTCTCTCTCTCTCTCTCTCTGTTTGTCTCTGTCTCTCTTTCTCTCTCTCTCTCTCTCTTTCTGTCTCTCTCTCTGTACGATTCTGCCTCTGTCTCTGTGTCTCTCCCTGTCTCTCTCTCTCTCTCTGTCTGTTTCTGTCTCTCTCTCTCCCTGTCTCTCTCTGTTTCTGCTTCTGTCTCTGTATCTCTACCTCTCTCTCTCTCTCTCTCTCTCTCTCTCTCTCTCTGTTTGTCTCTGTCTCTCTTTCTCTCTCTCTCTCTCTTTCTGTCGCTCTCTCTGTACGATTCTGCCTCTGTCTCTGTGTCTCTCCCTGTCTCTCTCTCTCTCTCTGTCTGTTTCTGTCTCTCTCTCTCCCTCCCTCTCTCTCACTCTCTCTCTCTCTCAGTTTGTCTCTTGTCTCTCTTTCTGTGTGTCTCTCTCTGTTTGTCTGTCTCTCTCTCTCTCTCTGTCTGTCTCTCTCTCTCGCTCTCTGTTTGTCTCTGTCTCTCTTTCTCTGTGTGTGTCTCTGTCACTCTCTTTATCTCGCTCTCTCTCTCTCTCTCTCTCTCTCTCTCTCCTAATTAAGCTTTGTAGTCTTGTACCTCTGATACAGAAGATTTTTAAATGTGTAGTTTACTGCTTTGTAAGAAGAGCTTTTCTAACTATCACATGATAAATATTTTTCAATCATTTTCTAATGAAAGTCCTGTACAAACTGACTTCCTGAAATGATGAAACAGCAAATGCTAATCAAGACACAGAAGAAATTGTAGCTGCTGTCACAAGCTCAGTGTGTGTGCGCGTTTGTGTATGAATATACAGTACAAGTTGGTATTAAAACGTTTCAAGGCTAATTTTGTAACGTGACAACAGACGTCAGAACAAGGCTGCATGCGCAGTCACAGGGAGCACCAATCTACATAAGTCAGCGTGCCAAAAAACATCATCCTGTGTACATCGGGAGCTGTCTGCGATTTCATCATGGACAGCTAGTTAGAACAAAGAGCGAGCGTGAAATTCTGCGTGAAACTAGGCAAATCTGCCACTGAGACTGAGTTTGACATGATTTAGCAAGTTTATGGTGAGGCTGCAATGAGTTCAAGCAGAAGAACATTTCTGGAAGAAGATGAGATATCAGCAGGACCTTTAGCGAGATCAGCCCTTGAAAATGTTGAAACTATTTGGTAACTTGTACATAATGATAGTCTGAGAACAAACCAAAACATTGCTGCCATTGTCAGTGTGTCATACGGAACAGCCTGGGCAATCTTCACATGTAATTTGAACATGTGCAGTGTTGCTGACAAGTTTGTCCCCAGGCTGCTAACCCAAAAGCAGAAGGAATATCGTCTGCCAAGAACTTTGCCAGTGTGCCATGAATGACCTGTCCTTCATGTCATTGATGAAACTTGGTTGTATAGGTACGACTTTTGTGGCATTGTGCAATTGTAAATTAGTACCCAGGGTCCAGACCGTCAATAGCGAATTCTGCTGCCAGGTGTCTGAGAGAAACTCTGTGGGGAAAAAAATTTTGGTCGGCAAAAAAACCCTATTCAGATTCTCCCTATTCCAGAGTGATGGGTTCATCAGGGTAAGAAGAGAAGCACATGAAGCGATGCACCCATCATGGTCACTGTACAAGTGTACTGGAGGCAGTGTTATGATCTGGGGTTGCTTTATTTGTTAAGGTCTAGGTTGAGCAACATTATGTGGCAATAAAATGAAGTCATCGTTGGAGTTCTTTCCTGATGGCACAGGCATACTCTAGGACTCAAATTGTGAAAGAGTGGTTCTGGAAGCACGAGGAATTATTTTCACACATGAATCAGCCACCAAAAATCTAAACTAAACTTTTTGTTCCATTGTCATGACCCACACCATGAAAAGTGAAATAAAAATATATAAATGAATGACGGAATGAATTAATTCTTCTGCTGTGACTTTTGAGATGCTGCTGTGTTTCCATTACTGTACTGTTTTGCGCTCTGTTTTACAGCTCCATAGGATCTCTACTTGGAGTGGGCTTACTGATGCCAGTTATGGCTCTCAGACAAAGCCAGGGTTCCATGGCAATGGCTGATTGTCCGCAATACATCTCATCTGTACCAGATCAGACAGTTAGACAGTCCAGAGACAGAGAGGATTTTGAAGAACCTCATAGCAGTAAAACAGAAAGCCAGTCAAGCACACCAATCCCAGTCAGTTACTGTCCCACTGAAGGCTCAGGGGAGGACTTCGACCATGGAGATAGCCCTAATCAGCATGACAGCATGGAGGAAGACTCACTGTCTGAATATGATAATGTGAAATCGGAGGAGGAAGACGATCGGGACTATGAGGAAGACGAGGAACTGCATACCGATGCAGATGGGATGACTTACTATGTTCACTGTTGCCCTGAAGACGAGAGTTATTTGGAAGGAATGGACTGTCACGAGGTTGGCGAAAGACCAACTACTTCCAGAAAACTACCTGCTGGTGGAAGTTCAGATGCCTGGGAATTCTCTGGGGGGTTTTATGGAATGCTCCAGCAAGGTAGAGAGGACCTGGTCCACAAAGGTCCCAAGCCTATTACTGAGTCTACTTTCATTCATGCTCCCATGGCTGAGGATGAAGAAGATGATGAAGAAGATGCAGAGGACGTTGAAGAAGAAGATGAAAATGATGATGAAGAGGAGGAGGATGCTGCAGAAGAAGATGAAACATGTTTTTCTTATGAGCAAGGGAAGGCCGGCGGAAGTCAGGATGAAATTATCTGCAAAGGGCAATGTGATTTACGAGAGCACAGTAAAAACCCTCATCGGGGATCAAATTACATTAAAGGAATGAGTATAGGAGACAAGGGTTTAAGTAAAGATTACACAGTAGATAAAAACATCCCAGAGAAGTGTACGGGTGATGGCCAGAGGTCAGTCATCTGTCACAGAGAAGGCAATCAAAAGACCAATGCTGACGTTAAAGTTGATCATCTAGGAAACTTTGAAGTGGCCAGGGCAGAAACAAACTCAAAACAAAGGTCTGTATTTAGAGGGCATCAGATTTGTAAAGATGACAAAGGCAGCAGAAACCGCAGAATTAACAGTATGACCAAACCTGAAGAAACTGAGAATAGTGATGATTTAAAAAAAAGACATTCACACAAAGATCATGGAAGAGAAAAAAGAGAAGACAGGTGTTCACATGTTGGGGGTAGCAGTCCTGAAGACAGTACAGGTAGGGGACAGAGGTGTCCTCGGAACAATAGGGCAAAGACTGGGAGAGATACGGAACAATCAGCGGGCACGGATGAGGATATGAATCAGGTTGTAAATGAGATAAAAACCAAAATGAAAGTAGGCCCTCAGAGCTCTGACACAGACAGAGGTATAGCGGAGAAGATGTGCGATGAGAGGAGGATCCCCGAAAGTTCACACGTATCTGTACTTAGACCACACAGTGAAGAAAGCAGACTCAATGCCTCCAACACACCCGTGTCAGCTCTTGACTCATGGCTTCAGGACGACCCAACCAGACTCACTAAAGAAGACTGCGCGAGGTCCAGTAAGCGCCAGGTAACAGTGCAGTTCAGTCAATACATTGTTGAACAGGACTTTTTTTTTTTTAATCAGTTTAGAGTACCTTCTTATTTGTGATAATTGTGATAATACTGGATCATATCAAGGCAGGTATTAAATCGCACAGGTTCATTAAGGCCAATAGGTGAAATGTATCAAATCTTCAATTTTGGCAAAAATTTGTTGATAAATATCTTCCTGATGCTTCAACCCAACTGAGAAAGTTTTAATCCAAATTTAATGACCGTGTTACTTCAATTCTTATAGAATTTTTTGTTGCTATAAGTCCATGCAGCTGGTGAAGACTTACATATTGAAAAAATTCAAAGATTTTTACCAACGCAGTGTCCATATCTCTGCAACCGGGCATGATACAGTAGGATTTGGTATCTAAATGAAGCTTATTGAACAAAGAATCTTAAAATATGCATAACTCAAATCACACAAAATGCAACTTAATACCTTATTTGATGTGACGGGTCACATTTAGTTATAATTTATGTTCAGGTCATTGCAAAAGATTTAAATGGCATGATTCAAAGTTTTACCCAATCCCCAGGTAACTCAAAACAGCCCACAACACGGCACAATAAATCCACAATCTGAAACTAATATAACAGCTGACAACTGTAACCTCCCTCAGGTAAGAAACTAACAGCAGACCTGTTTCATAAATGCAGCTTTGACAAAACAATATCAAAAACCTGTGTGCATCTATAGCTTAACAGATTTCCTTTGCTTTACAGCAAGGAAAGAAAAACCACTCTTTCCCAAGCTTTGTAGATGGTAAGCATTTTCAATCTTATTATGACAGTTGAAGTCTGAAGTTTACATAGTGTATTAAGTTTGACTTAAGTAATGTATTTGTGATAGGTAATTTATACATATGTATGTAATATACTGTATTGTGCAAAAGTCTTGAGCCACCCTCTTCATATCTTCATATTAAATTCAAATAAATTAAATAATGTACGAAATCGTAACACTGCGGCAGGCTGCAAAGTGCCTAAATATACAATATAAAACTGGTCTGTTTAAAAACCAACCTCAGCAGCAACTTCATTTCCCCTCTTGTCTGTCCCAACTACTCAGTATTCCGCATCACCAGTATATTCATCACCAGCCTGATTACCTGTCAACATCTGCACCTGATTCTCACTGGTTCATGTCTTAAGTTAGATGTGTATTTATGCATGATTATGAATGATTCATAGGTCACTGTGTGGCTTTAAAAAAAAAACATTTCTCTGAAATTAATATTCTCTGAAACATTTGGCCAAAACAGTCCTTGGGGATGCATTTAAAAAAGGCTCTTTGAAAGCAAACTATAAAGAAATGGGGAGTGGCTCAATATTTTGCACAGTACTATATGGACTGTGATTACTGTATGTACATGAAACAACAGATAATTTGAATAGATACGTAGATGTTTGTAAATGCTCCCTAATGGGACAATTGGGTGGATATACATGTATAATTTTAAAAGACTTAAAAATATTGATTGAGCTTGAATTAAATTAACTTTAAAATACCCATTTATATACAGATTTTTTTTTTTATGTCAGAAGCGATTACTGAGGCATTTATGTCTCTTACACAGTCCCAGGCCCATGTGAACCAGAGGACCTCATCGACGGGATCATCTTTGCTGCTAATTACCTCGGGTCTACCCAACTTCTCTCAGACAGAAACCCGTCCAAGAGCGTGCGCATGATGCAAGCTCAGGAAGCTGTAGACAGAGTAAAGGTTACAGTTTTAGAAGCTCTAGAACCAGACCTGTTGCCTTTTTTTTCTTCATTAAAATAAACATGATATAATGATAGATATGTCTAATATCTAGAAAATGTCTATTCTGCCCACTAGATGTAGCTATAACTCTTCTGTTGTGTGTTTTAGTGCAGCGATAAAGAGAGCCAGAGCCCGATCGAGGTTGACCTCTTCATTTCAACAAAAGCCATCAAAGTGCTCAATGCTGACACACAGGTTGGCAACGTTCAGTGTTATAATTTACAATGTTAATAGGAATAATTGTTTCAAAGGTCTGATACAGTGTCGCTAGACAGGTGAATTTTACTATTCTTCACATTTTCAGCTATATACTGTACGTTATACAGTAATTATCACTCTATCCTGAACTAAAATATGTTTCTGTCTTTTCTTTTCCCTTTTGCATGTATCTTAATAATAGGCTAAGTTTTAAGTAAAATTGCCCCTAAAAACAAAAAGGAAGAATTGCATTTACAAAATCCTTGACTGTGAGATAGAAACATCACAGACATTTTACCTGCTGGTATCACTACAGACTTAACTGAATAAGCTCAAGTCGATTTCAGCATTGCATGTAACACACCAAAAACTTAATGAAAGTGTGACATTCACTGCATGAGAAAAGCACACTCAGCTGGCAAGGTTTTAGAGATCTTCAGAAAGACAGACTGTTTTTTTTTTTTTTTTTTTTTTTTCTTTTTTCAGCCACACTTGTTAAGCTGGCTCCTTACCCAAAATGGTGTTTAAAAGAAACTAGCCTAAGCAGGATTTAAAAGTAGTTTGGGATGTTTGCCAAAATACAGGCACATCGACACCTGACAGATTCTCCTGAGCTACCATACACATATAACCATGGTAGTGAAACTATATGTAAAATGAGTTCCTATATTCTCTGGGAATTTTAAATAGTATGTTAGCTGATATTGTATCTCTTCTCATGCAGGAGACAATGATAGACAATGCTCTTCGGACTATCTCCTACATTGCAGACATCGGGAGTGTGGTAGTCTTGATGGCTCGCAGACGAGTGTCACAGTCTGCTGCACTCGACTGTAATGAAACCAGCCTGAACTCTGCAGAAGCCAGGAAGCAGTACCGTATGATCTGTTACGTCTTTGAGTCTGAGGATGTAAGTCAAGACTGTGCCCTGATTGCAAACTGATACTATCGTATCGCAGATAAGGTGCAACTTTTTACAGTTGTTTTTTTTTTTTTTTTTACCTGTATAGACGTGCAAATGTTAATTTATACTAATCCTGTCCTAGGGCCTAGACACAAGCAATGATACAATGAGGGCAGATGAATAGCATTATGCTGTCTACTCAAAAAAAACTTCAAATTCTTAAAGTCTTGTTTTTTATGTAATTATTACCCATCTCAATAATTTTCTTCTCCCTGACCGTAGATTTACCAGTGTAGAAGGGGCAGTGCCCTGAACAGTGTATGATTATGTAATTGCTTATGACCTCATTTTCTTTCCTTGATTTGACTCGACTTGAATGAGCATGCTACCTCACTCACGTATTTTCCTGCCTTCACTCTCCCCTCCCCATCTTCAGGCCCAGCTCATTGCACAGTCCATTGGTCAGGCGTTTAGCATGGCCTACCAAGAATTTCTGAGAGCAAACGGAATCAACCCTAAGGACCTCAGCCAGAAAGACTACAGCGACATTCTTAATTCACAAGAGATGTACAACGATGATCTCATTCACTTTTCAAACTCTGAGAACTGTAAAGAGGTAGGGGGAGTCTCTGACTATCAGAGTTACTCAGACAGCATCCTGTACAAAATAACTGTACATTCTGTACAAACTATGTACAATGTAACGGAATGCAGTGTGGAGCATTCCGTTCCCTCCCCTCCCTGTTGACCCTGACCTGTCTCTTTCGCTAGTTGCACCTGGAGAAGCAGAAAGGGGAGATTCTTGGGGTTGTGATAGTAGAGTCTGGCTGGGGGTCGATCCTGCCCACAGTTATCCTCGCCTGCATGCTGAACAGTGGACCAGCTGCTCGTTCAGGGAAGCTCAACGTGGGTGATCAAGTCATGGCGGTCAATGACACAAGTCTGGTGGGCTTGCCCTTAGCCACCTGTCAGGGCATCATCAAGGTTTTTATGCATTTTTATAAATTCATCTTATGCTCGATTGTTTTTTTTTTTTTTTTTTTTAGATTTTCAAGATCTAAAATTCTGTTGCTTTGCACTTTTGTATTGACAATAAAGATTCTATTCTATTTTATTCTATCCTGTAATTGAAGCAGAACTAACCTATTCTGTTGCAGTTAGCTGCATCTAGCAGTCATTTCTAGCTGCATCTAGCAGTGTATGTTGATTACTTATTAGCAAAAAGTACAAATTAGGTTAAGATCCAGTGACTAAGAAAGCCTTAGCATTGTTTTCATGCTTGTCAATGCACTGAGGGTGAGACGTTCATTAAGCGAGCGCTCCCATTAGGATAGAAATGATATGTGACATGATAAAGGTGATCAGTCAGAATACTCTGATTTGCAATGGCACTTAACTTTAATGGGACACAAATCCTGCCAGGGAAACATCCCACAACAAAACCATTTTTGTTCTTACTTTTCACTGGTTCTGATTTTAAATACATCTTCACTTGCACTTAAGTATTTTATTTCTGTATTATGCAGTTTTGTGACTTATTTGTTGCTTACAACGTGTGTGTGTGTGTGTGTGTGTGTGTGTGTGTGTGTGTGTGTGTGTGTTGTGTATTCCAGGGCTTGAAGAATCAGTTACAGGTGAAGCTGAGTGTAGTAAGCTGTCCTCCTGTGACTACGGTGCTAATAAAGAGACCAGATTTGCAGTACCCTTTAGGCTTCAGTGTACAGAATGGCATAGTGAGTCCACTATAACTGGGTGATTTACTGCATGATGCTCTGCATGTATAAGTATGTTGACTAAGATTGTCAGAAATACATTATGCTGTGTTTAATTGAATTATCTTTCCAGATCTGTAGCCTGATGCGAGGTGGCATAGCAGAACGCGGAGGAGTGCGTGTGGGTCATAGGATAATTGAGATTAACGGACAGAGTGTAGTTGCCATGGCACATGAGAAAATTGTCCATGCACTGTCGGTGTCTGTCGGTGAGGTCAGTGTGTTCTTTATGATCTCTGCTGAAGCTTTGTGCATGTTGCATTGCTTGAGACTCAAAATGCTTTATCTCTTATTGACAGATTCATATGAAAACTATGCCAGCTGTGATGTTCAGGCTGCTTACTGGACAGGAAACCCCAATGTACATATAAAAGGAATGCTGGTGCTGTGGAAGCACTGTGATGCCCTACCCTGCCTGTATAACTCGACAGTTCCATACACTTTACAATAAAAAAAACTAGAAAAGGGATTTATTTGCCTTGTCCCCTAGAGGAACTCCTAAAGGTTTTCTGTTTGAATCCCTACTACAAACTGTTCTGTAAACATCCTTGTTGTGCGGTCTGCAAGTATACTAGATTACTAATCCCAGTATCAGTACATCCATTATGGAAACTGACATCAGGCTTAACTCTTGTTTTTTTATGCTCATTTACAGTGTATATGCTTCATCATAACAAATTAACGCAAGATATTTTAATCCTCATGTTGGAAGGCAAGGTCTGTGTATGAGTGCGTATGAGACAAGGTGTTTAAAGCTAACACTGACTTAAAGTACAAGACTCTCCTAATAAATTAGGTTTGCTGTGCTCAGCAGGGCCAATGTGGAGACATGATGAATCTTCTGAATGGTAGTCACCGCCTCCTGTTTTTAACCTTGGGGGGAGGGGGGGGGGGACAATGCATGATTGTGTTCCCTGCAGGTGAGCTGTAGCTTATAGAATGTCAGGTCACCCATGTCAGACCTAGTAAACAAATACAGCTGTGGTCATATCAAGTCTACCCTGACAGTTGTGGTTCACCCACTTGCTCTGCCTTGCATGATCATTTTGGTTTTCTTATTTATTAGTATTGGTATTTATTTTTACTGCTGTACATAATAGAGTTGTTTATCAGCTGACTTGTACTAACTAAGACTAGATATCTATGCAGATTCATCAGCTAAATCGGGAATGACGCTATCCATGTTTGTAATTAGCCATTTATATTTAGTTCATTTCATAAGACTCCGGTCATTTGTGGAGGATTGCCTGACTTCCAAAGAATTCTCATTAGAATATATTCGTACACCCATGACATGGCACATTGGGCTGATTTAATTGTATTATATTGTTTTTTTGAATCTGTGCCTTTGACTCTCACCCGTTAAATAAAGTAAATATTCCTTTATTTTTTGGCTACCATAATCCTCGTCTGTTCATTTCATGCAGTGCAAAAAAAAAAAAAAAATTATATTAGTTAATAACTGCTGATACATGCTGAATGTAATTGGCCTGAAGCCTAAAATATTCTGTTGAAGGCTTTCGTCTCCATTTGGAAAGCATTAGATTGTTGACTTGATGGCGGGTTGACATAATGAGTAAACACTCTCATAAAGGCTCATTTGGTTTTTCATATTCATCGATATAAGAATGAATTTCCATATATAAATTTATTCATGTGCCAGTAATGCAGTTAAGAATTTTTTTTCTTTTTTTTTTTGGTGGGTGGTCCCAGATTTTCTCCCTAATTTAGTAGTTCTTTAGTAGTATCCAATTTCCTGCCCGTCACTAGGGGGCTCCCACATTAAGGCTACAACTACCACTCAGTCGGGAGGGCCGAAGATTATCACGTGTTACCTCCGAACCACGTGATGCCGACCGCATCTTTTCGAACTGCTCGCTCACGCACCGTTGGGGGCGGCATAACACAGTCGGAGGACAGCGCTATCCGCTTCTTCCGCATGCGCGAGTTCACAGATTCACTGATCAGAGTTCACTGATTGGCTGTAGAGCCGTGATTAATGTGGGAGCTCTAAGTAACTCTCATCCCTCCCCTCTGTGAGAGCTCGGCCAATCAGCTCTCTCTAGACCTCCGGCTGCGAGAGGTTACAGCACCACCCGGGATTCCAACTGGCGATCATGACGTCATCACTCACCACCTAGTGCCGTGAGGGCGAATGGTTTTTCTCTCGTTTTAAAGTGTTTTACGCACTTTTTGAATTAAACAAAAGACATATGCAAAAATAGTCGAGTGTCTTTTCGCTTTTATGTATAGTTGAAGATAATTCAGACGTTTTAAACTGCTGCAAAAGGCTGGTTTGCTGGGCAAGTACTGACATCACGACTAATTTTAATTCCCGTACATTAGCTGTGTGATGATGGATGTGATATTGATTTATTCTAAATATATTTAGGATTATACTTTGTAACTGATTATAGCATGTAACTCAAGGGTAGATTGGCTACTCGTGATAGTTAGTAACTGCTAACCACGCCCCTTTGTTTTACCCACTCACACATCCAGTTGCATTACACTCTCTGGTGCACATATCAAACACACAGTACAGTGATTATAGGACACTACGCTCAGAGTTATTCATGTGTAAAATATGTTTCCCATACTTCAATTCAAAAGGCAGTGTTTTTTTTAAACATCATGATCACTATTGTATCTTTGCTTCAGGCACACATATCTCTGAGGCAGTTTCAGACATCCCTGATACTTCCACAGCCAGTAAAGAGGGGAAACATATTTTCCTGATGGCCAGGAAAACACGTTCCCCATACTTTAATTTGAAAGACAGTGTTTAAAAAAAAAATCCTGTGCATTGTGTTACCTTTGCCCCATGTACACATGTCTCTGAGGCAATTTCAGACATCCCTGATACTTCCACAGACTGTGAGTCTGTTCAAAAGGCTTAGGTACAATGTTATAAGTAATATTCTTAAAATACAATAAATAAGTAATATTCCAAAATAATGTTTGCATTATTAAAGTGAAAAAGCAACACATTAAATGACAAACTAATTTAAAAAAAAAAAAAACATAATGTAGGTTCTGCATGAAAATAGAAAGGAGCGAATGTGACAAAGTAACAGAAGAACTGTGTGTGTGTGTATTTGTGTTTGTCACAAACAAACACACACACACACACACACACACACACACACACACACACAGTATGTATTTATGTACAATACCAGTCAAAAGGATGGACATACCTTCTAATTCAATGTCTTTTTGCTTTGTGATTTGATACCATTTGTAAGTGGTATTAGGTAATTAAGTAACAACCTCAGCACCACCAACAGTCAGCTGTTATTTATTTTACATGGGGCACAGGTAACACAATGCACAGAATGTTTTAAAAAAACACTGTCTTTCAAATTGAAGTATGGAGAACCTATTTTTCTGGGCATCAGGAAAATCCGTTTCCCACTCCCTACTGACTGTGAAAGTATCAGGGGTGTCTGAAACTGACTCAGAGGTATGTGTGCCTGTAGCAAAGATAAAATATCGATCAGAATGTTTGTTTGTTTTTTTTTTTAACGCAGTCTTTTAATTTAAATATGGGAAACATATTTTCCTGGGCATCAGGAAAATCTGTTTCCCCCTCCTTACTGGTTGTGGAAGTATCATGGATGTCTGAAACTGACTCAGAGATATGTGTGCCTGTAGCAAAAATACAATAGTGATCATAATGTTTAAAAAAAAAAGTCTTTTGAATTGAAGTATGGGAAAAATGGGAATTTTCATCAGGAAAATCCGTTTCCCCCTTCCCTGTTGGCTGTGGAAGTATTAGGGATGTCTAAAATCGCCTCAGAGACATTTGTGCTTAGGTAATACAATGTGATGTTTTTTTGTTTTTTGTTTTTTAAACACTGTAATTTAAACAAGAGACTACGGGAAATCAATTCACCCAGTTAACATATGTAATAAATTTCAATCTTTCATACTTTGTGAAATTAAAGAAAAAGAATCATTCAGATACACTATTTAATGTAAAAATGCTATTATAGCATGTGCTGTGCCAATTATGTATGTGTGTTTTAACATGGGTAACCATACAGTATACAGTATCATGGATTTCAGGATATCGTGTTTCCCATCATATGTGGGTATAGATGTACATGTGATGGCTGAAAGTATTTCAGATACATAGTTACACATGAATAACTCTGAGCGTGGTGCCCTATAATCACTGTACTGTGTGTTTGATATGTACACCAGATACTGTAGTTTAATACAACTGGATGTGTGAGTGGATAAAACACACTGAAAAAGTGTTTCATTGGATCAAAGTAAAAGATTTTGCATCAACTTGTTACATCTAATTACTTTGCTTTTTATCAACTTAAAATTTTTACTTTGATAAGAATGAACTATCCATTACTTAGCCAAAGCAAAAAGTATCTTTGAATCAAATAAAGTTTTTAAGTTTAATGAAATTGTAACAAACACGCTACTATTATTGAAAATAATAACTGTCCGTTAGCGGAATCAGGGTAGGATAAGGACCATCAGGGATCAATATTTATGTAACCAAAAAGTGTATATACATTTATTTACAGTGTGACACCATTCACTCCCAGTATACTCCACTACAAACACACACACACACACACACACACACACACATGTAGGGTTCATTTACTGATCAGAGTCCGTGAGCTCACTCTAACAAAGTCCCTACAAAAAGCGATACCGTCCCGGGACGCGCTTTGCTCTGCTCCCTCTGTCTTCCGGACACACGTCCCCTTTTATGGTGACGCAGAGGATGCTGAAGATCCCCTCCTCGCGAGCGCCACCCCAAACCCCGTCTGCGATGTGCTGCCTCGCTGGGGGGGCGCAGAAGACGCAGAAGGAAGAGACGAACAGACAACACGAGAGAAGAAGAGGAGCAAAAAACCCTCCTGCATAACCACAGCAGGAGGAATACATGTAAATAAAAAGCAACATTGTGTGACACATAAATGCCACGGCGGGCCTTGCGCACACAAACATCTTTAGCAACCAACATACTCACATGCGCTTTGGACAAGAACATATCCCGCATTTGGGTTCAGAGAAGGCATTACTCATGTAGTTGCTGCTGTTAGCCTAGCCTAGCCTGTCTTCCTCTTTTATATAATTACCAGGAAAGCTCCCCCCAGCGCCCCTACTGGCCAGGAGCCCGTAACTAGACAACCGCCTGTTACACCCTCTCCCCCTCGGAAAAAGACTTGACTTCGCCGAAAAAGGGCTTTAAATTCACCACGTGGACCGTGAACGGTCCGGCTTGATTTACCAACTCTACTCGGTAATTAACATTGTTAAGGACCTTCTTGATTAAAGCCAGTCCCCTCCATTTCGGGGCTAGTTTGGCCATGTGTGAGTCCTCTGCCCGAGACTGAGGAAAAGCACGAACCCACACATGGTTGCCCACAATGTATGTGACAGCTCGTCGACTGAGGTTGTAGTATTTCCCCTGGCGTTCCTGGGAACGGGCCACGTTGCTCCGCACAACCTGGAACAGAGCTTCCTGACGCTCCACTGTGGAATAGGCAGGATGGTCAGGTGAGGTGGTGCGATGCAGCATTCTCTCCAGTGGTCCCTTTAGCTTGCATCCCAGTGCTATTTCTGCCGGGGTGAAACCAGTGCTCTCCTGCCAGGCTGTATTGATAGCAAATCGGAACTCAGGAAGCCATTGGTCCCCCTGCTTGCGGTTTTCTTTGACGAATGCTGCGATCATGAATATTAATGTCCGGTTAGTCCGTTCTGTGATGTTGGTCTGGGGATGGTATGCGGTGGTGAGCTTCTGGGTGACGCCCCATTGCCGACAGATGGAGTTGAGTAGCTGGGACATGAACTGCGGACCCCTATCAGAAACCAGGTAGGCTGGTGTACCCCATCGTGTGAAAATCTCCCTCGTTAAAATGTTGGCTATGTTGTAAGCCTTTGCTGTTCTTAGAGGAAACATCTCGACCCACTTGCTGCAGTAATCAACGACCACCAGCAGATGTTCGGAGAGCCGGGATGAACGGGGAAATGGACCCATGAGATCTACCCCCAACATAAAACCCGGTTCCACTAGAGGTGTGCTTTGCAGCAAACCCGCCAGCTTACTAATACGAACTTTGTAATTTTGACAAGTGACGCAGTTCTTACAATACTCCCAGATATCTCGGCGTATCTCCGGCCAATAGGCGACCTCCAGCAGCCACCGCAGGGTCTTCATCCACCCCAGATGACCGCTGAGAGGGTTGTCATGGGCGTACTGTAGATATTCAGCTGATTAAAAACCCAGGTTAAAGCAGCATGGTCTGTGATGATGGTAAAAGCTTTGCTTTCCAGATACTGACGCCATTTCTCCACAGCCCACACCACAGCCAGACATTCTTTCTCTGATGCTGAATACCTGCTTTCCGCACCATGTAGCAGCCGGGAGGCGTAGGCGATCACGTTTTCCCCATCTTCGTGATCTTGGGTGAGTACTGCACCCAGGCCAATGTTGCTGGCGTCTGTCTGCACCTTGAAGGGGCGGCTGAAGTCTGGAGCTGTTAAAACCGGTGTGTCTTGAAGAGCTGTTCTCAGATCATCAAAGGCTGACTGGCATTCAGAAGTCCATGCCCACTTGGCTCCTTTCTTCTTCAAAGCGTGTAAAGGAGCGGCATGCTCTGAGAAGTGGGGGATAAAACGGTGGTACCAACCAGCCAGACCTAGGAAGTGCTGTAGCTCCTTCAGGTTGCAGGGAACGGGGTAAGTTCGTATAGCTGCTACCTTGGTTTCTTCAGTTTTTATGCCTTCAGCCGATATAATGTGTCCCAGAAAGGAGAGGAATGTCTGACAGAGGTTGCATTTTTTCAGGTTGACTGTGAGACCAGCAGCTTCGAGAAGTACAAATATCTGTTGGAGATGGTTAAGGTGAGAAGTGGTGTCCTTTGAATAAACAACGATGTCATCAATGTAAACAAAACAATACTTTCCTATGGCTTCCGCCAGAACCAAAGTCATAAGTCTCTGAAACATTGCTCCTGCATTTTTCAGGCCGAAGGGAAGACGGAGGAACTCGTATTTGTTGTGACGAACGCTGTTTTTGAGATGCTATCTGGATGCATTGCCACCTGCCAATATCCACTACGCAGATCTAATGAGCTGAACACAGTAGCCCCATAGAGAGCCTCCAAGATCTTGTGGACCTGGGGCATAGGGAAGCCATCCAGTGGTGTTTTGCTGTTGAGGGCTCTAAAGTCTACGCAAAAACGGGTCCCACCATCTTTTTTTCCCACCAGTACGACCGGGGCGGCCCATGGCGAGGTGGACGGTCTAATGATGCCGGCTTCCAGCATCTTGGCGACCTCGTCCTCCACAATTTGCTGTTTGTGGACAGGGACAGGGTAAGCCTTTTTCCTGACTGGTCTTTCGTCGGTGGTGTAAATGTGGTGGGTTATTGCCTTAGTGTGGCCAATTCGGTCAGTGCACACTGTCGGCCACTCTAACAACAGCTCCTGCAACTGATGCTTGTGTTCCTCTGACAGGGAGGCATTGCTGACCGCCTGTTACAAAATCTCAAATTATACTTTGTCCGGATTGGTGGCTATCGTATAAATTCCCTAGGAGGAGTATATCAAAATCCATCAGGTGCGTTTTTGCAAACGACCCAAAATAACCAGCCTCCTGTTAAGTTGAGCCCAGGACATGCAGTGCAAAGGTTGTTCGGCTCGATGAGCTCTAAATGTGTACCGTGTTTTTTCTGCCTACGTGAAAGTGTGTATGAGCTATGCAGCAAAATCTCGTGTGGGAGCCCCTGGGCCACGAGACTCTCAGGCATCCTGTTGGCAGCAGATTCCAACTGGTCTGCCAAGTTTCATGAGTTTGTGAGCATGTTAAGACCCCCGAAAAGTCCAAAAGGGTGGAAAAAATAATCCTTAGGAAAACAAGAGGGTCCTGCGCACCTTATAGTGCTTGGGCCCTAATGACTTCAACCATTAAACTTTTGACAATTTATTGTCATAATCCAACTATGTACAGTATCCTCAAATACACATTGTCTAACAAAGTAAACATCGTAAATTTGACAATTTTTGTCAAAACATTTCTACAATGAGTATAGTATACAGACAATGAACAAACACGTTCTCCTCCAAAAACATTTATTACCATCCTTGAAGCCATACGGCAACAAAGGCAGACTCACAAGTAGGTAAGTATCAAGATGAGTAATGTTTATTGACAGAATGGGAAATCAACGGTAGTATTCTAAGGAGGCAATGCAATTTAGATGAGACTTTTGACTAAGGATCACTGCCACAGAGCGAGGAACGGATACTGATGTTTCCCTCTGTGGAAACCGCGAGGCGGCGAAGAGTCGATTCAAGAGACACAGCTCGGAGAAGTGGATGAATGATTCAAACAGGAAGTCACTCCTGGAAGATACAAGGAGCATAGGTAAGTATTTTTAAAAGTACACACGTCTTACGTGAAGTCTCAGGGAGTCAGTCCACTTTCTCGCGTACAAGCCCGGACGCTGAGTGCTGTGAGGAGTGTGTCTTTATAGTTGCGTGCAGATTGGCATCAGGTGATGGTGATTAGTATTCAGGCGATGGGGGGCGTTGTGTCTGATTTGGTTCGGAGCCTGGCCCGACTGTGACACATACAATACCTTTTCTTTTTGTTGTACTATTAAATTATTTCTCCAATTAAAAGACAAATAAAACAAACATTTTATTTAACAAAAACTAAAATAAAACACAATGCATTTTTAATACCTTAAGCTTAAGAACTGTATAAACCTATTAGCTAACCATGCGAAAACCTGACAGTTGTTTGACAAATAAAGTGACCAAAATTTTATATTTTAAGGTCAATATAGAATACGTTCCCAAAATATTTTCTTCAGGGCCACAAAAGTGTGTTTGAGCTTACAGGATAGCTCAAGTTTAGCGCATAGATGAGGCCAAACAACATGGAATATTCATGTGCGACTGATGGAAACTCAATAAGTCACAATCCCGATTCCCTGTGGTGGCTGAAAACAATCCTCTTCCTCCCTGAGGACAAACAGGGCCATCATGCACCTCTCAACTTCTGCCTAAGCTTTATCTTTCTGAACAACCTAATAAAAGAAAGGACATGTATTAGACAAGTTGCTCTATTTGGCAAAACAGTGTCTGATGTATGCATGTAAAAATCACTTAATGCTCCCTATGAGTGCAAAAAAACACCTAGGATTATGGTGCATCAAGTTAAATCTAATTATGTCAATAAATAGGCCAAAACAACTGACAGACATTATATATTACATTTTATTGCCAAAAGTATTCGCTCACCTGCTCACATGCATATGACCTTGAGTAACATCCACTTCCTAATCCATAGGGTTTAATATGATGTTGGCTCTTTGCAACTATAACACCGTCAACTCTTCTGTGAAGGCTTTCCACGAGGTTTAGGAGCATGTATGTTACTAATGTTAATACATACTATGATTTTTTAAAAATAATGGCCCTGTGTAAAGGTTGTGCTGCAGCTGATAATGCCACTGACCTCGTACAGTATTTGTCAATATGAAAGGGCAGAGGTAGTTGTGTGGTTTTTGGATGTTGGTATACTGATTGGTAGCTCACAGGTTCAAACCCCAGCACCACCAAGCTGCCACTGTTGGACCTTTGAGCAAAGATAATTTATCAATTCAGTAACATTTTCAGTAATAAGGTTGAAATGCTTCATGAACAAATGCTTACCAGTGCTTAATCAGTTGGTCCACATCTTCTACTAAATACACCATAGGATATTTCAGGAGATACTCTCTTCATACATTCACCTCCAGGCGCTAAGCATTGAAATACAAACATAGTATTGTTGATTATGTTAGGCTTGTGAAGCGTGATAAAATGAACAGGCAGACATTGAAACCTGTATTCAGACAGCATACACTAACCTGTGAACAAGTTAAACTAAAATGCTTTATTCTGCTAGTTATGTTTTAATTTAGTTCATCACAGCCAACTTGATTTGGATGCCTTGCTAAGCTCCTGTGGCTTCCATTCACAATATTACATTTGACACTAAGCTAATTCTTGCTTTTTTTTATAGCAAGTACATACAGTACCAGATCAAGAACTTAAAGATGAAGATTATATCTCTGGTCTTCTCTCTGACAATTCCTCCCTTGTTTCTGATGATCTCAATTAGTTTGTAGTGTTGCAAGAAACTCATTACTGATCTTAAAAAAAGGTAAAAACAAAAATTAGACTGGCTCAAGTTCTTAGGAAATCTAAAATACAGTATGTATAGAAAGAATCACCCCAAACCCCCCCCCCCCCCACACACACACCTTTAAAAAAAATTTTGCTTTGCAAGTGCTCACTACTGATAATAAAATAAACCCATGAACTGAAATTAATTCAGTTTCGCAGGATAATTGCAATTATCCTCTGATACTATCAGATAATTCAACTACTAATCTTCAGTGCTGCATCAATTTGAGGGAGTTTATTTTAGGATATTTAAGGTGACATTTACTAAATTCACGACAATTCTATTGTATCATTCCCATTTCAAAATTTATTCACATAATGTTTTTATTTGTGCATTCTGGGACTTACCATGCACCATCATTAGAGAGATTTATTTTTTTCCCCGTTAAAACAGAGTTTGCATTGTGTATGTTAGTTGTGAAACTTAAAAAGCGAGGTCTGGGGAGGGAGGTAAAACAGTGTTTTACTGTTTAAGATGAGGCGAGGAGCTAATTCCACATACACCCACACACACACACACACACACACACATACAAATACAAGCCGCCTGGTCGCACAAACGGAAACACTTATCGGTCTGGATTTATTTTTACTTTTTTTAAATGTTAAGTGCAGGTTAATTTGTTTTATTTTTACTTTATATATTGTATTAATTATATTTATGTATTTAGTGTTTTGGGCTGTAGAACGAATAATTTGAGTTTTCATTATTTCTTATGTGTCAGACCAGCCAAAGCGGCAGAGCAGGTGAACCCACATCCACCTACAATCAGGGCGGAAACAAACTACAATTCCCAACAGTCTCGTTCCAGGTCACCTGAATTCTAGAACACCTGCTACCAATTAACCTGATGCTTAAATAGGGCTCAGCAACTGAAAGACTTTGCGAAGTATACGCTCTCGTGAGTTTTTCCGGACGTTACCAAGCCTTTATTCTCGTGATTGTCTTATTGTGTATGACCTTGCTCCGTTTAATTGTTTCCAATTCTTTGCCTACCCTAGTTTGTGTGTTTTGCCAATCGACCGACCCTTACCTGTCCTTTTGACTACGATTATTGCTTACCCGTGTTTTTTTTTACAACGCTGATTAAACACTGCCTTTTACCTGCACTTGCGTCCTCCTTCACTGTAACCTGACATTATGGGAAAATTCTATTTGGTTAAGTGTTTTTGGAATACGAGCCTGCCTCCGAAACAAATTATGCTTGTAATCCAAGGTTCCACTGTATAGGTGTTTTTAGCTAGCACACACGGACACAAAACACAATAGGTAGCTAGCAAACATGGACGTAAAACGCAATGCACAAAGTAGTTGTTCCTGACATAAATCATAAATTTGTTCACAGAAGAAATAAATTTAACATAGAAATTAGAGTTTGCTTTCTTACCTGGTTTAAAAGAGTTTTCTTTGAAAAACTATGACCGTCAGCAGAACGCGATTTAGTCCGTGATAATGCTACGTCATGAGATCATGTGAAACAGCAAATTTTTGGTTTGAAGTAGAAATGTCCTTTGAGGAAACGGATTACATTTAAGCTTAACCAGTTTATAACAGTTTCGTATAGGAAATCAGAAATTTCCATCAGATCAATGAAGAAACATACTTTGTATCAATGACACAGCAGTTTCACTTTTTTCAGTGCAGAGGGACGTGGTTAGCAGTTACTAACTATCACGAGTAGGCACTCTACCCTTGAGTTACATGCTATAATCAGTTACAAAGTATAATCTTAAATATATTTAGAATAAATCAATATCACATCCATCATCACACAGCTATTGTACGGGAATTAAAATTAGTCGTGATGTCAGTACTTGCCCAGCAAACCAGCCTTTTGCAGCTGTTTAAAACATCTGAATTATATTCAAATATAGACACTCGACTATTTTGCATATGTCGTTTGTTTAATTTAAAAAGTTCGTAAAAACACTTTAAAACGAGAGAAAAACCATCAAAATCCTTGTTCGCCCTCTCGGCGCTTAATGGTGAGTGACGGGGAAACCTAGGGATACTGTATTTCCCGGAACAACGGCATCACCCGCAAACGATCTCGCGACCTCCGAATGATAGGTCGAGCACTTTACCACTGTGCCACTCGGAGGCCAGAAATTAAGATTACCAAAGGAATTAGGAATTAAGGAAAATTTGTCTGGTGTCGGTGACATGCTTTGCTGAATGAATTAATCCACCACTTGTGTACAAATTAAAAATTAATTATTATTTTATGAAATACACCTAAAGAATACAGTGCATATTTAAACTTGTTTAACTCCCTGTAGTACCTATTCCAGCAACCTATGCATTATAATCCAGCATAAGTGTGCAATGGGATTTGTTCATTATTCATTTTATTGTTCTGTACACAAAGTTTTTCATATATATGTATTACTCCCAAACATATGTATATACATATTTACACATACAGTATATGTATGTGAAGTTACAGCAGAAAAAAATGTTTACATTTCTATTTACAACCACAGCAACATGAAAAGCTTCATTCTGTAGGATGTATGATTTTCAAGTATGGAAAATGGTGGCCTTGTCGCCTTCAGGCTGTTTCTCAGAGCTTCTGTGGAAACATATAAAGTGCATCATTTTATTCAGCATTATAAAGATGTCCTATTGTGTTTTATTAATTTGGATATTAATATGTTTTATTAATACTATGAAACATCTGCAGGTTTTTGTTAGTTACAGTGCTTGTTTAATAAGGGTATGGAGACTTACAGTTAAAGTGGTGGTCTTCTGTGGTCCGTTACTCATTCCTTTTACAGTCACTCCTTCTAAACTTACTCCTTCTAGGAAGCTGTTATTGACGTATCCCTCTGATACGGAGCACATGTTATCATCATACTCATCCATCCCAACACTGAAAGCTTCCCTCATCTTCTCTGGGATCAAGTAGTCCAGCAGAATCACTATAATACCAATTACTGCACACAATAAACCTGTAAACCACAACAGAGTGTTATTTAGAAAATATCTGCTTTCATAATTTTTAAAATTATTTTTAATATCTTTCATGTCGTTAATGTTTCGTGTATTGTCTAGAATGCGAATTAAACGAGAGAGAGAGAGAAGTGTTAAATCATTATGCATGACACAGGATACGTACCCGTAGCTACACCTAACCAGAAAGAATGGCTATATTCCGTCTGAAAGGATTCTGCGCCTATAGAAAAGGTGCACTGTGAGAGGTTGTATATTGTAGAAAAGGAGGCCAAGGAGAAGAAGATAAAAGCAGCCGTAGCAACCATCATGAAGCCGGCGTAGAGGATGACGGGCATTGAGAAGAGGATGTTGGCCAGTATCCAGCAGCAAAAAGCTGTCCTGTGGGAAAGAGTGAGAGAGACACCATTCTTTACTGTACCTGTTTGCATTTGTTGAATAGACCTTGTTTCTCCATTCTGAAGACGGTGTTAGTGATCGCTGTGTCTTACCACAGGGTGGCCGAGGCAAATCTGCCTGAGAACTGGTACTGATAAATGAGACTGCAGGGACTGTTGAGGGTGAACTTCTCAGCAATGTACAGGATGGGATTGGGAAGTCCTCTTTCCAGGGCATCATAATAATCATCATCTATGACACCTGACCATGTGAACATTTCATTGTAGTTGATGATCTCGTTGAACTGTACCACAGGATCTCCTACAGGGACGGAATTAAATATGAAATATATGAAGCCTCCTCTATCCTGACTTAACTGAAATATCGGTGTTTTTTTTTGTTTGTTTTTTTACCCAAATTGTACATATGATTCATTTTGCAAAAAAAAAAAAAAAAAAAAGCAACAGTTGAGACTTTATCTGCTTGACTGACCTCTTAGGGTGATATTAATTCCATACAGGCCCACATGCAGACCAACCTCAGCGTTCACCACGACATTGCTGAAGGACTTGTATGTAGTGTTGGCCTTCAAGCTTCCTTCAGCCCAGTCACAAGTGAAGTTTAGAACTGTAACAAGAAGGGGGAAGCTATTCTCAGTGCATTAGGATGTTATCACCAGATTACATGTTATTCCTTAAAACAATGAAGATAATCATAGTCTAGATCATTATCAAGATTTTCATTAGTCTGGTATAGGATGAACAAGACGTGAATTGAGTGGTTGTTTAATGTATGTTTACAAAAAAAGGTATAAGTTATTATATACTTACCAACTATAACTACTCCTATGAATAAGCTGATAATTATCCTGAATGTCCAAAGAATCCTCTAAAAAAAAAAAAAAAAAAAAAGCAACAACAATCAGTAATACATGCAATTTAATTTACTATTGACATGCAAAATAACTGTGTCCTCCTGAGTCTCTAAGTGAGGTGTTGAGAGTTCAGTGCTCTTGTGTCTGAGTGCCCTTACCGATCGGCCACGTATCCCGGGCACAATGAGGAGCAGGATGACGAGCAGCGTGAGGAACACCAGGATGACAGCGAGCACGCTGCCGCTGAATATAAACGGGGTCCTTTGTAGCGGGTAGAATGGGTAAATGTCATCGTAGAAAGTCATCTTCCTTCCAAATCCGTGCGCTAAAGCTGAAAGCACAGCAGTGAAGACAGGAGCTCAGTTACCCACAGATACTCAGATAAGAGCCTGCTTTAAACCGGAGCGCATCTCACATTTAATAATAACTTCATTACAAACGGGTCCAGCCAATTTATGCGTTTATTAATTAAATAGGCTATTATTCACTTTTTTCTAAAAAAAAAAAAAAAAAAGAAAGAAAGAAAGAAAAAGAAAAATGTGTAATTGTTGTGCTAATTAAAGTTTTAGGCCTATAAGAGATTGCAAAGTTATCCCTCGACTTTGCCTTGATCACATGTATAGAGTAGTATTGAAGCCAGGCTCCGAGGCTTACCTGAAAGCACGAGAAACCACGCAAGGTGTGCGCAAAACGTGCAGGATCGCCGCAGTCCAGGGGGAATTGTGTTTCCACGGAGGTGAGCATCTTTTATATCCTCACACCTCCTGGGGTTCGACTTCATTTGCATAGATGGTAAGTTCAAGGATGGAGGTGTCGACCAGCATTGACCATCCCTGCTTCTGATAAGTCTGGCAGTCTGTTTCAGCCGCGCGCCCTGTGAGCAGCTGCGTCCGCGCGCGCTCTCTCTCTCTCTCTCTCTCTCTGTGTCTCCGTGTCTCTCTCTGTGTCTCCGTGTCTCTCTCTCTCTCTCTGTGTCTCTCTGTGTCTCTCTCGCTCTCTGTGTCTCCGTGTCTCTCTCTCTCCCTGCGCGGTTTCTGAGTGTTGCGCTCACATAACGTTGCTCAGGCGCGCTGTCAGCGCTTCACTCCTGTCTACAGTGTGCAGTGGGATCACAGGAAACTCGACTGCTTCTTGGATTTCTTTTTATTTGACGAGTGATTTCAAGTCTGTGACATTCAAGCTGGGTCTCGGCTTCCAGGTGCCTCGTCTCCTGAAGAGTGTGTGACCCGTGTGTGTGTCTTTCTCCAGAATGGATGTGCACAGGAGCGCGTGGTGCACACTAATCACACTGTCTCTGACTGTCTGTGCAGCAGGTAAGCAAAGTGAATAGGCTTCTAACAGGAATGTAAAGTTCGTAAAGAATTAGTGCTCTCTCTCTCTCTCTCTCTCTCTCTCTCTCTCTCTCTCTCTCTCCCTTTTAGTTCTGTTCTGGTTATATATTCTTAAGTTTAATATCTGTAAAATGTTTTTTTTTTTCTTCAAAACTATAAAACAGCACATATAGCATTAGGTAATTAAGAACAACAAGTTATCAATTAGTAAATAATAACAACCTCAAAAATATTTTAATACTGTACACAGTGGTCAGCGTTTCTTGAATAGTTATTGCAAGAACAGTTTTGTCAAGTGCATTTGCAAAACTCATCAAGCACCATGATGAAACTAGATCCCATAAAGACCATCACAGCAAAGCAAGACCAAAGAGAAGAGAAGAAGAGAAGTTCGTTTAAAGTTACAGTACCGGCCTCAAAAATCACTAATTCTCAAATGACACATCTCAGATTAGAGGGTTTATGAAGGATTTACAAAGCATAAGCAGCAGACACATCTCAATATCAACTGTTGTATATTTTAGATCGCTTCAGAATTGTTTCACAGTGTGGAAAGAAATAAAAATCAGCAAAGACAATGGAAATAGAAGGCCTGTCCAAACTTTTAACTGATAGTGTTTTATAAGGAATTGCAAGGATTTAAATTATTTAAATAATTTTTGTGAGTCTGTATGAGGACAGGAGTGGTCAGCTCATATTTTCCATGTATTGATATATCATCAAACCAAACCAGGTCTTACAACCTAACACTTTTTTTTAAATCACTTTTCCTCTTTTTTTAAGAAATGACAACAAACTCAGCTGCCCTTTCTAGCCAAAACCATGATATGTGGGCACAAGACCGATTAGGCAAGTACAGTATGATTACTAATCAACACCTGGTCATTTTGTAAATTTTTGGAATGGTGTTTGCCCATATGGCATGATCATTGATTAAAATTATTTTAATGTTATTACTTTATTTATTTTATTAAATGTTATTATTTGTTAATTTTATTTTTAGTAAAATGCATACATTGTAAATCTGGGAGATACCATATGCTGTCCTGACACAACAAATTATTTATTTAACTTATACATAGCATGTCACAAATATTATGGTCAGGAATATTCATAACATATAACTTTAGCAATCCTAGCATAAAGCAAAACCGATACCATATTGCTTAATTTGAAATAGTTTTAATTCTTGCTGTTTAAGAGAATAACATTTTCTTTGATTTAAAGATTGAATGCTGTAATTCACAAATAGCTACAGCTCAGATTTCCAAAAACCTGGACCTTCCCCAAAAATCATTGCATAGATTGATGCCCCATGTCATTGACATCAAATTGCAAGAAGATGGATTTTTTTTTTTTTTTTTTTTTTTACTCTGTGCCATGCATTACACAAAGTACAGTGATACATTATATAGTCAAATGTTTGTGGACACCTGATCATAACCAGCTAATCTGTCAAGCAAATATTTTCATGGAGTTTGCTTTGTGCACAGTGGCATTGTCATGCGGAAACATGTTCCAGTTAAGAGACACTGTAGTGCTATGGCTCACAAAGACATTTTAGGCAGTTGTGGAATTTTAAGTTTGTGACAGTTTGTTGAAGGACCACAATATGTTTTATGGTCAGGTGTCAGCAAACATTGCACATACAGTATGTTGTACTATAAGTGTGTCCCTATGTGTGCAGTGTTATTTGCTTACCTCCAAATCAGATGACAACTGGGACCAGAAATTACCTTACATTTCTTTTTTGATATGTGCATTCATTGCTTAATTAGGAGATCCACCCATCATGTTATTTGCACTATGATTATAGTTGTCTTTTCTCTTACTTAGATTCTGGCATCACTTGGGAAGTTCAGAGATATGATGGCTGGTATAATAACTTGGCCCATCATCGTCGGGGAACAGCAGGTAACAGTTTGGATGTGTAGCTATATGTAGTGTAAAGTATGTTACAATATTAGATACTTAGGTTTCCTGCTGGTCCATGGATGGTTAAGGGTTTCACTTGGAAACTAGTCTGAAATGGAAACTTCAGATCAAATATCCTTTAAGGTGTGAGATGGAACCAGTTTTACAAAGAACATACACCAGAAGAAATGTGCCATACATCGGTAAATGACTTTCTTTACAGAAATGAGAAAAAAACATTAATGGAATCTTCTTTACGTTTTTTTTTTTTTTTTTTGGCCTCACAATTAGCTAAATAATTAGTTATAATCAGACTAGAATGGAAAAGTTATTTAGTGAACTGTTTTTTAGTTCATTGTGGCACAAGCAAAAAAATCTAAAAGACCCAAGATCTATCTAGCAAATAATTACATTGATATATTATTAAGTGTTATATTGAATGTCCCAAAAGTCTCTGTAGTTAGGGAATAGTTGGATTAACAGTTTCCAGTTTCTTGGACTGATTACCATGACCTAATGGAGTGGCCTCTAAGATTTAAGCTCACTTGCTTTTATCTACTGTATGGAGGCACATGAAGGTAAACAAGGAAGGGATACAGGAAAAGAACATTTAACGGAAACACATTTAATTACATCTGTAATAGCGGATATGTTAACACAATAATATGCTGGTTGGGACCAAGGAAGTTATAGAAAAAACAAAACAAAGTAGGAGGTATGAAGGGCCTGAGTAGAACACAGGCTCAATGGGCTACTGGGTTGCAAAAACTATCCAGGAGAATGAAAGATGTTTGAAGGGCCAGTGCATGAACCTGTCAGGAGGCCTAAAATCCTCGTATTTGTCCTGATTTGTCCCACATCTAAGGAACCTGATCCCAGCACTGTGAATGTTTGTTGAACAGGTGCACCTCTCATGCGCCTCCTGTCCGCTCACTACGCAGATGGAGTTTTACAAATTAAACAACTGCACCTACCCAATCCACGGCACACAAGTAATGCAGTGACACGTGGCCCATCTGGCTACATATCATTCTATAATCGAACAGTTCTCTCTTTATATTTTGGTAAGTGACACCTTCAGTTATATTTATTATAGCATTATACAGAGTTTCATTCTGACAGTTAATTCATTGTCTGTCCATTCTGACAAATCTACGATGGCCATTAGGTCATCATGTAATGTTTGAGATTATGGAATCCCGAAGACCTGGTTGCCCTTCTGAGTTCATGGACGTCCTAATCTCAAAGGATGACCCCGTCTTTGGGCAAAACTCCACAGAAGAAGTCCTTCTCCAGTTTCAGCGTGTACAGTGGGACCACAGTAGTGGACAGAGTCCAAACAACCCCAGGAAACAGGTAACTCTAGTCTGGAGCTGAGTGTAGTGAATTTAGACTAACGACAAGATCTACATCCAAAAAGAAGCCAAACAGATATACATGCTCTATTAGCATGAACAATTAAATCTGTTGCTCAGTTTTGTTAGAAATTAAGTGACATTAACAAAACATAAATTTTTGAGACTCTTATTTATAGACATCTTTCTGCTGTAGAAATTGAATGAGCAATTTGTATTTTGAGCATAATAGACACTTCATATATGTTATTTTCAGATTTTTTTTTTCGTAACCATTTAAACTCCCAAACAAAAAACTGCTTGTGTTTTTAACCTCGTCATTTTTTCTCAGTTTTTATGTAAAAATATTCTTCAAGTGAATAATTTCATTATTCATAAACTGGTTTACGACAGGTAAACCAAGTGACAGCTTGGATTGATGGCAGCTCAATTTATGGCACCTCCAGTTCTTGGTGTGATTCCCTGAGGAGTTTCCAAGGAGGACTTCTGTCTTCAGGACCTTCTTCTGACATGCCAATGAAGACTGCCAGTAATAATTTTATGTGGAGCGCTCCAGACCCCTCCACGGGAGAGACTGGTCCAGCAGGGCTCTATGGTAGTTTTTATTTTCATTTATTTTTCAATGAAATTGCAAAATCTTTTATTTCTCTGTTGATTCAAACTATGAAATAGTGCAATGTTTTCAGAATGTTTACAGTGACTTCACTCATTCCACAAAACAGACTCACTCTTCATTATTATCTTTTCTTTGCTGTCCATCTGGCCCTATACTTTTATTTAATTAAATCCCACAATGACTGTATTTCGGTTGTTTGAGTCGTTGCCTTTTTATTGGTTTGTTATTTATTTTTGCCACATAATCTGTGGTAATGTATGTCTCAATGAACTTAAGTCTGCCTAAGGCAACATATTTATCAAATTGTCAGATGTCATCAGCAGGATTTCTTTCAGCTGCCAAGGCTCAATATGTAGGTTACACAAAGAGAAGCCATCTGTGTCAAAAACACCTATGTTTCAGTCAAACTTCTAAAATAAACTGTAGGTGTGATGTATGCGAATCCACATGTAAATCCATCATTTTGTCTCCTCAGAATTTGGAAATGCCTGGGCCAATGAGAACCTCTTCACAGTGGCTGAGGCCATTGTTTGGTTTCGTTACCATAATTACCTCGCTACTGAACTACAGAAGGAACACCCATCATGGTCAGATGAGGAGCTTTTTCAAAATGCCAGGAAGAGGGTTATTGCCACATTCCAGGTAGAGAGAAAAGTCATCTGTTATTTAGAAACCACAAGAGGTCGATGGAAGTACCAATTTGTTTGTCTGTCCATTTGCATGGTTGCCTCACACACTTTCTGCAACAGGGCTTAAGATACTTTTGTTTAAACTACAGCCTATTCCAGAGGCCAAATAAGTAGTTGCCCAAGTCATGAGTCAGTACATGATACTGAATGGTGAAGAAAACCATTGCTTTGAGCAAGAGTCAATACGTGATCTGGATTATTATTAGTTGATTTGTTTGTCTATTTCTCCATAAACAATTCTATATTCTTTTTTTTTCTTTTCTTTTCTTTTTTTTTATCAGAATATTGCATTCTATGAATGGCTTCCTGCATATCTAGGATTCTCAGTGCCTCCGTACCCAGGTGAGAGGTCAGAGGGGTGGTGTGTGTGTGTGTGTGTGTGTGTGTGTGTGTGTGTGTGTGTGTGTGTGTGTGTGTGTGTGTGTGTGTGTGTGTGTGTGTGTGTGTGTGTGCGTGTGTGTAGTTGTTGTGGTGAGCTGACATGCTCTACTTACCTGTGGCTTAGTGAGATACCACTTGAGGTTCTGTTTAATGGGCATAGTGGGCTTCAGCTACGTCAGTGAAGGTTAACTCAAGCCTGAGTTATCATCAGCTTTCTGCTGAGAAAGCTTTTTTTTTCTCTTCTTCTTCATCTTCTTTTTTTTGGATTACTGCAGAAAATGAACATGGATAGTGTGAAAATTTGCATCACAATTTAAATAGAATTTTAATTAAAATTCAAAAATGTTCTGTTTTTGTTGTTGTTGTTGTTGTTGTTGTTTGAAAATCAGATGTCTAAACATAACGGCCCACAAAATATAGGTTATTGTACATGCTGTGACTATTGTATTATGAAGAAAGGTAATGTTGATATATGATTTTCCAGATGTATTCATGACTTCTTATTCATTCACTCCTAGGCTATCAGAAATCTGTGGATCCAGGAATTTCTCCTGAGTTTCAGATTGTAACAATGGCCTTTGATTTAACTGTGCTTCCCTCTGGTGTCTATATGAGGTAAATACCTGCAAAGACACATTTTACAGAACATGACTGAAATACAAAATACACGTCCATATTTCCAAACTTATTTGTAGTGTAATACTCAGTAACACTGGTGGCATCAGAAATCATTGTGTAAATGGGCTTACAGAAATAAGGTGGGCCTCTTCCAGTGTCGTATGATGCTACCACAGTAATATGCACCAAAATCACATGACAGACATATGTCCGTTTTTCACAGTTTATTACAAGCCATAAAAAAAGTAAAGAATAAATAAAAAACAGCTTCTAAGCCACACATTGCCATTATAACCACACATGCATTTTAAAAGCGCAGCACTGAATCTACAGTATGAAGTGTCGTATTCACTGTACCAGTCAAAACATGTGATAAATAACTGTATAAATAACTCTGCATAGAAAAACATGGGTATAATCGGTATACCCATTCATCTTTTTGAGATTACAAGGTTTTATTATATTACAAGTAATTGGTTAGCTCTCTTTCAAAGGAAGAGGAGGATTGACACCTCTTCATGTATTACACTTGTTTTTGTATACTAAGTAATTAAAGGTGTTGATTGTATTTTTTTTATTTTTTTTTAGAAATAGGACATGTCACTACAGAAATGTTACTAACCTTGATGGGAGCACTTCTCCAGCACTCCGCTTGTGCAACAGTTTTTGGAACAGAGATGTGAGTCAAGAATTTAAAAAATGTGTTTCTTGATTATGTTTCAATTTTAACAATAAAGCAGCTTTTTTTTTAAATGTTGTTTCTTACTGTAGAGCCCAAATTTACAATCTGGTCAAGATGTAGAAGATCTGATAATGGGTATGGCTTCGCAGACAACTGAGAGAGAGGACCCCATAATTGTTGAGGATTTGCGAGGTTACTTTATCTTTTTGTCGCTCTCTTCTACTATTGCTACTTTTTAAAAAATCTTGAGATAGTAATGAACATCTATCCTCTGTTACCGTTCCTGTGCAGACTACATGTACGGTTCCTTGCAGCTCTCGCGCACTGACGCCGTGGCCATGGCCATTCTGAGAGGTAGAGATTTTGGGCTGGCCAGCTATAACCAAATTAGAGAGGCTCTCAACATTCCACCTGTCAGAACCTGGGAAGAGATTAATTCCAACCTGAGTATGACTCATCCAGAGGTATATACAGTAGCTTTCACTGCCATATTAGCTATACCACATTCATACATACATGTTTTTCATACATTCATGAAATGTAGTGTTTACTGAAACCATTTCTAATCTCTGTTTTTTAATATCTTAGATATTTGTGGAGCTGGCCAAGCTGTATGGAAATGATATCAACAGGTTGGAGTTGTTTTTAGGAGCTCTGCTTGAGATAAACCAGGGACCAGGGCCAGTGCTTACTTCCATTGTGCTGGACCAGTTTGAACGCATCAGAAATGCAGACCGGTTCTGGTTTGAAAACCAACAAAATGGGTAGGATATTAATTATATGATAAACATTTCATATTTGCCCACAGTTGTTTATTTATTATTTGTAAAAAAATATATATATATAAATCTAAGCTTGGTAGTATGACTCTATAAGCCACTTGTCAATGAGTGAAAGTCAATGAGCATAACAACTGTAAAAAGTCTGATAATTTATATATTTTCTTTCCAGCAAAAGAAAAAAAAGATTTAGCCCCTGCCTATATATGGAATAAAATTAACGTTAATGTTTGATGTATCTTAGCTGATATATGATGCATGTTTTTAAATTCCAACCCGAGACCACTGACACGATGCTGACTAAAAAGAAATCCTCTAACCTGTAGCTTTGACATAAAATTGCAATGTATCATTTTAAAATTAGCAAAATTATATAATTTCCTCTTTTATGGCATAAAATGTGTGATCTGTGTTCTCTTCATAGCTTGTTTACAGAGGAAGAGATCCAAGCTATACGGAAAACCACATATCGTGGTGTACTACTCAGTACCACTAGTGCAGAGATTGGAGACATACAGGAGAATGTGTTTTTCTGGCTAAATGGTACGATTAATTGAAAACCTATACATCACCTTACACTGTGTGTTTTTACATATTTCAACCAGTTATTCTCTGTCACCTACAGGTGATCCCTGCCCTCAGCCCCAGATTATCTCATCCTCCTTACTTTATCCTTGCACTAATGCTACTTCTATGAGTTTCTTCGACAATGGCAGCAAAGCAGGCTTTGGCATTTTTGTCATTTCTCTTTTTTTCTTCCCTGTAGGTCAGTACGATGTTTGCATTAATTTGGTTCCAAAGCTGAGCTCTTTAACGTTCATCAAAGGTTTAAAAATATGCTTATTTCTTCTTTCTTAAATAGTGAGTTTTCTCGTGGCTTACATGGTGGCCCACATCCGGGCAACTAAGTACAAAAGGTTTCTGAAAAGGACTCAAGGCCCTACTAAAGACAAACCTACCGCTCATGGAATCAGAGGTAGTTTGTGCGGCCCACATTATAACTGGTTGATCATGCAATATTGAAAAAAATGTCAAAAAGACAATCCTTCCTGTGCTGTCTATTTGTCTAGCTCTTGAGTGGCAAGGATATTCAGATTCTCCTCAGTATGTCAGCCTGGAGATCGATGAAAAGAAACGGCTCCAGATTTATGGCGAAAATGGTTCCCCTGTGCGCACTCATAACCTTGGCACTCAGGACCTCCTTGAGGTGTTTCTGTCCAATGATCACCATCACCGTGCCCTACTCCTGAAGATCCCCAAAGAATATGATCTGGTAAAAATAATAATAATAATAATAATAATAATAAAATAAATAAATTGAGTGTATAAGTATTTTGTACAAATTGAACTGTTAATTCTGGTTAGTCATATGGCTTTTTGCATTCTGGTTGACAAACATCATGATAATGACCAAGACTTATAGTAATGTACATACTTATATGCAGCTCAATTTTGATTTAAGAAAAAATCAGAACTATCCCTTTGAAGTCTAATGAACTAAAACGCCTTTGTTGTCGGAATGCGGTAATAAACATATGTTTTTAAAATGTCTTCAGGTTTTGTTTTTTGAGAACATTGTGCAAAGATCCGAGTTTATGGATCAGCTACAGTGTGAGTTGATAGAAATGACCCAGCATCTGATAGTGACCCAGATGAGTGAGAAAGAACTGCTGAAGGAGGCTGTGAGCAAAGAGCAGCGAGCTCAGATAGTGGAGACCTTTTTCAGACATGCATTTGCAAAGGTAGGAACTGGACACCCAATTAGCAATCATTTGTGTGTATGTGTGTGAAAGAGAGAGAGAGAGAGAGTGTGTGTTTTACAAATAAATTAGCGTGAGCCTTCTTCATGCAGTGACGTTTGTAGTTGAGTGAGAAATCTGACATTTCAATGTTTTCAATCTTTCCTCGTGCCTCAGATTCTAGATATTGATAAAAGTGATGCAGGAGACCTGAGTCACGTATCCTCCAAGAAAACCAAAGAAGCTCTTCAGTGTGAGCTTACAGGAGCTGAGTTTGCCCATGCACTCGGGCTGAAGCCTGATTCGCCTTTCGTGGAGTCCATGTTTTCTCTGGCAGATAAGGATGGCAATGGATACCTCTCTTTTCAAGAGTTCTTTAATGTTCTGGTCATTTTCATGAAAGGTTAACTTATTAACATTTTTCTGTCTTAAAAAAAGGACAATGTGGCCAAAAGCTGTTCTTAAACGTGTTACCTTTTGTTTATATGCCTTAATTATTTTTAATCTGTTACCTCATTATTAATCTCTATTTCAGGAACCCCAGAAGAGAAGTCCAGGCTACTATTCTCCATGCATGACATTAAAGAAGAAGGCTTCTTATCTAAGGAAGATTTTTGTTCTTTACTCAGGTAAATATTTTAATATTTAAATATTGGCTTATTTCTTCACCTAATAATTCGTCATAATGTTAAGACTTATTTAAGTACATAAGCCTAAACACTAATTTGCATCGCAGTAGCAGTTCATTTCAAAATTACAGGTCATCCTTACAGTTCAAGACCCTAAAACTCTACTGTGTCTTTTCATATATCTGTTTAGGTCTTTTATGGACACCTCTAGCAATGTCCTCTCAAAGAATCAGGCTGAGGAGGCTATAGAAGCTATGCTCCATGCTGCAGGCTTTGATAACAAAGATCACATCACCTGGGAAGACTTTCACCTTTTACTGCAAGACCATGAAAATGTGCTGCAGTTTGCACAACTTAACATCAAAGGTGTTTTTTTTTTTTTTTTTTTCTCAGTACTTTTACCTTGCAATTACAACTGCAATCCTTTTAAAGGTCCCATATTTTACAATTTCTTTTAAAGTTAACATAGGTCACAGAGGTCACCCATGTGTGTGATAATTCTCCATTTACCCCTTAGATCCATGGTTCCCAACCTTGGGGGTGCACAGGGTAGTTTAATGTTAAATTAAAAGTCTATATAGAAAACTATTTAACAGATCAGTCGATTCTGTAGTTTTGTGTCTATGAGCTGGATTGGATAGAGTTGTTGTGGGGGTTCTTTTAAATACAAGCTCCAAGGAAAAAAGGTTGGGAACCACTGTTTTAGATTATGTATTTTCAAACCCTTTTCACTCCTCCTCTAAATGGCCTTTTCAGTGTCTACTTAAATAAGTTAATGCTGAGCCACCGTCTTGCAAGAGAACAGCAGAGCTGGGATGGAACTGAGCAACAGGCCAGAGGATGGTATATTCTTATATGAGGTCACATTGGGGAAAATCTACTGTAATTGGCTTGTTTACACCCAGGCCAACACAAAAATAGAAAAAGGAAAAGTTTGTAAGCATTCAACTTTGTCATGCAACTATCAAAATAATCAGATGGCAGCCGGTCATTTGTTTACTTGTTCAAGATCCATCCTGTTTTTGGGTGCCTTAGAGCTGCAGTTTAATTTGTCATTTCTTTGTCACATAACTGCAGGAATGGAAATGCATGACATGAACCGCCTAAGCCAATATCGAGTGTCCTTTATCACAAGGAAACACAGGTAAGTATGAGGATAAAATGGTCTATTTAAATAAATTTCATAGCCTAATCCTGATTATTTCATCACTCTATATATGTACATTTTCTTTTAGTTTCAGTTCCTCATTTAAAGAAGATGGGGACTTTGTATATAATTGCCCTGTAGATGATGGCCAGGAACTTCGGCAAAGGAAAAAGTAAGAATTTTAGTATCCCGTTTGTGACCTAGTGTTTTTTTTATATATAGTATCTATTGCATGTCCCCAGGAATACAATACTTCAAAGGTTATTAAATGCTGGAAAATGCTGCTTTACCATTTGCCATGTTACATGTCCAGATGTCCACATATGATTATAGTGTGATCCATTAGGCTTTACCTAAGCTACTGTGATCCCTGTTATTTTCAGCTTACCATCCTAAAACCAGCTGTGTTTTTTTGGCTTGATGTCATGCAATGACATGATGTCTGCAAAATTTCACTTTGTATTATGTCATCTTTTAAACCAGCAGTATATGGTCTAAATACCTCAATGGTGGCATGTGGCGTCACTTGCAGTAACAGTTTATAATCTCCTAATAAAGTACTTGTTGCTCTTTTTTTCCCAGATCGAGCCTCTCCAACCCTAAGGTGTATGTCAAGCCTCAGAGAGAGCGTTACGTCAGGAGTCGCATCCAGCAGAAGATCCAACAGTTTAAACGCTTTGTGGAAAACTATCGCCGCCATATTGTGTGCATTGGTGTCATTTATGGGATCACTGCTGGGGTTGCGCTGGAGAGATGCTATTGTGAGTCTACGCTCACATTTTCAGTTTTCTCATAATTTCTCAAATGTAACTATGCCAGATTGATGAGTAAATTATACTTAATTATGATTTTTTTTTCATGGGTTTAGTTCTAATTTTAATTTATTCAAACTAATATCTCTGTGTGTAGTCTATGGATTTCAGGGTCGCACCGCCGGTGTCACAGAATCCTCCATGGTGGGCGTTTTAGTGTCCCGAGGCTCAGCTGCTGCCATCTCTTTCTTGTACCCCTATATGCTCCTCACAGTGTGTCGCAACCTCATAACCATGTGCAGGGAAACCTTCCTCAACAGATACATTCCCTTTGACTCGGCTATAGACCTCCATCGCCTCATGGCAGTGACGGCTATCCTCCTTTCAGGTCAGAGACTTCAAGTTTACACAAATTTTAGGAGTAGTTTACTGTGATAGGCTCCAAAACAGCTACCAAATAAAACACTGGTAATCTCAAATGGTTTGGCTTTTTTTTTTTTTTTTTTTTTTTTTGCCAATTCAGGGAAAATACAGTATAATTGATTTGTTTACACTGGAACTGTAAATCAGTTTTAGCATCTCCAAAGATTTAAAGTACAAGCTTCTCCATCGGCAGGAGCTGATGCTATATGTTAGGTTGTACGTTCTCATTTTTAAGGTAATGTTGCCCCTAGTCTAACATCTATCTCTTCTCATCTTGCAGTTACACACACCCTGGGCCATTTAGTGAATCTATACGTCTTCTCTGTCAGCGAACTCAGCATCCTTGCCTGCATGTTTCCAAATGTGTTTTCCAATAATGGGTGAATTGTCAATATCTTTGTTCTTATTGTACTTATCCAATATAACATTATGCTTATACTGCCGTAATGAGCCATGTCTAAGGATTCATGTGTTTACAGGTCAGAGCTACCACAAAGCTGGACCTTCTGGTTCTTTTGCACAGTACCAGGTAGGGGTACTGTTCATTGAGGATGTTAAAGCTTGAGTTAATGGTACGTACTTACATGTGTTTTATATCTCATTACTCTTATACTTACTGTCTTTTTTTGCAGGCATGACTGGAATCATTCTACTCTTTATCCTGGCCTTTATGTATGTCTTTGCCTCACACTACTTCAGACGGATAAGTTTCAGAGGGTTTTGGATCACGCACTATTTTTACGTGCTTATCTACATCTTGGTGAGAATAAAGCACAATATTTTTAAGAATCCTTGTGTATGCAGATTTATTTTATTTTATTTGTTTAAAGGTAGGTCTGTTTGATTAATGAAAAGTTCTGTTGCATTTTCTTCCTCCCAGACTGTGATCCACGGCAGCTTTGCCCTCCTCCAGCAGCCACGCTTTTACATCTACTTGATCCCACCTGCCCTCCTCTTCCTCCTGGATAAACTCATCAGCCTTAGCAGGAAAAAAGTGGAGATCCCTGTGGTCAATGCTGAACTGCTGCCCTCAGGTACCTAATGTTATATACTTTAGCTTTTAGCTGAAATCTCCAACATGATGTGAGTCACTGAGTGAAATTCTTCCATGGCAGGAGTGACACATCTGAAATTTAAGCGCCCCCAGGGTTTTACCTACCGTTCAGGACAGTGGGTACGTATCGCTTGTCTGGAGTTGGGAACAGACGAGTACCACCCCTTCACACTGACCTCAGCACCTCATGAGGAGACACTCAGCCTGCACATCCGTGCGGTGGGACCATGGACCAGCAAGCTGCGAGAGTTATATAACCTAGATAGACTGAAGGAACTAGGGGCTTATCCTAAAGTACGAGGCAGCTTTTCTGTATTTTTCTGCAAAATTAGAGTAAAACAATATAATTTTTGTATTTATTTTTGGACTTTTAAATGTCCTCAGCTGTATCTGGATGGACCATTTGGAGAGGGTCACCAGGAGTGGAAAGACTTTGAGGTGTCTGTTCTTGTGGGAGGAGGCATCGGAGTAACTCCATTTGCTTCTATACTGAAGGATATCGTTTTCAAGTCTTCAGCAAAACTCAAAGTTCAATGCAAAAAGGTGATTAAAGAACATTAATATAACACATAAACCAGTTCCATGACTATTCAGCACTTTACTTAACATTGCAGTTGGTTATTAGTGTGTTACTGCTGGAGAGGTAAAATGTGCCTGTTCCTCCACCAGGTGTATTTTATCTGGGTAACACGGACGCAGCGTCAGTTTGAGTGGGTGTCGGATATCATACGAGAAGTTGAGGAGATGGATGCACAGGAGCTGGTGTCTGTACACATTTACATCACTCAGCTAGCAGAAAAGTTTGACCTGAGGACCACCATGCTTGTAAGGAACTTTTCCAAATGCATTTTGTCATATTGCTGGAATAGGCATCGCTTCACACAACTTATTTTCACGATATATTTATTAACTTTATTTGCTAGTTCCTATATAGTTAATAGAGCATTATATTGGCTGTCTTCCTAGTATGTTTGTGAGCGCCATTTCCAGAAAGTGTCAAGCAGGAGTCTGTTCACTGGCCTGCGTTCCATCACACACTTTGGTCGCCCACCATTTTTGGCTTTCTTCAACTCTCTACAAGAAGTTCATCCTGAGGTGCCTCACATTTTTAGTTTTCTCTCCCATAACACTACATAACATTACATCGCAACTTGGCATCTGTGTAGTGCATATTCATCATCTTATTTTATAACTGGTTGCTATAAATAATAAAGTCAGCTTAATATTAATGAATCACCCCATAATAACTAATATGAGCTTATGCAACACACGCACTTACAGTATATGAATATCTTTTACTTCTTGTATGAATCCATCTAATATAATGCTGAAAATGAATGAGGTCATAAAAGTAATTATATATAGATTTTAAAGGAATCTCCTAACCGTAACTCATTTATTTCATTCTTTTCCTAAGGTGGGGAAGATCGGTGTGTTCAGCTGTGGTCCACCTGGTCTAACCAAGAATGTAGAGAAAGCCTGCCAGCAGATAAACAAACGAGATCAAGCACATTTTATGCATCATTTTGAGAACTTTTAACTTGACCGTTGCTCTTAAATTTTTTCTTGCTCACCGAACAGTAAATATATGTTTACTAACAATGTTCATTTTATTTTAGTTTGTTTTACTCTTACTGTATGCTAAGAAAGATCAAGCACAGTTCACCCTTTATTTTAAAACTTCTAACTTGAAAGTTGCTTTTAAATGTACTGCTATTAACAATAAAGGGATTAAAATATATATATTAAGATATATTAACTTGTCAATACAGTGAGATGCATTGATTATTATGCACTGTTATTTTTTAACTAATCAATTTTTTTTCTTAATACTGTAGTTGATTTCTTTTTCATTATTAACATGTATATTGTAAAAGTGACTTGTGAAATAAAATTTTATTTAGACCTTCACTGTGATCAAAGAACAATTAATATCTATCTCTAGTGACATCTGAGAACAAAATTTTATTTCATTTAAAAACAACATTTGTATGTCCAGTTACTCCCATTCCCTATTTTCTCTATTCTCTATCCTATTCTCATATGTGCCTTTATTTTCTGTAGACAGACATAAAAATCAAGAAAAAACATGGAACTAGGAGTGTGTTGTATCTGAAAAGACATGGGAGGAGACAAGACTTGAATGAAAACAGAAAGCACATGGCACCATAAACAGCCCCTACAAAGGGAGCTACGTACAGTATACAGTTCATTCACCATCATCAATTTAATATCTCAAAACATCAAAAAGACTTAACTCTTGCCAAACCTGACGGACATTATTCTTTGCTAGGTTCCAGTTCATTTTTGTGTTTTAAAATCACAGACAGGCACCCCAGTAGAATTCAGACAACAGTGCCCAGGCCATAGCTTACTGGAAAAGCTGGGAGTAACATCATATTAATATCGGGATACCATCATCAGACCAAAAACCATGTAGAAAGAGCAAGCTAGGAGAATGGATCATTTGTAACTAGGGGGACTAAGTCCAGTTCCCCCATGTGTGCAAAAATCCCTCAACCAATCAGTGACACTCTTAATTATATTCCAATGCATGCTGGTATAACACTGGACTTTGTTTAACTGAAACACCAATCTTACAGCTGTAATGAGAGGGGACGCTCCTATATGGCGGCACCGAATATGTAGTTAAGAGTGGGAGCCCCAATGCAGGAATTAGAGGGGAGCGTTGAGATGTGGGGTGATTATGTGTACCTTGGCGGGGATTAATCGATTGGGGGAAGCAGTCAGAAGCACCTCGCAGTGCCAAGGAAAAATGCTTTATTATTTATTTATTTATTCTTTTTCTGACTTTTATTTCTTTATCTCTAGCAAGAGATATTGTTTATCTTTCAGCTTTTTCTTTTCTTAATCTTTTTACCTTTCTACATTCTCTTTTATTTCTCCTCTCACTTCTCTTTTTAGTTTTCTCTTTTTTCCTCTCTTTATCTTTTCATTTCTTTTGCCAGTTTTCTTTTTTCTCTTCTCTTTACACTTTCCCCTATACCAGAGCAATGCTCTCATACATGATGCTATTTAGTGTGTCTGGGCATTTAAATAACCTGCCGGACAGGTGTAGTGCGTCTTCTCTGATTGCCAACATGGCCGTCCGCTTCTCTGCCTGCCTATAAATCTGGCTAGTTTTCTACAGATTTGCCCCTCGCCCCTTTTGGCCCCTCGTGGCCATGTTACAACAGCTATAGATGATTTGTTCAAAGTGTAGTGAACAGGTATATGAGAACAATCACTGATGCCTAGAACAAGTGGCCCAAACCAACAAGAAACAGACAGACATTAGGGCAGACACCATGCTAGCAACCGGGTGACAGAGTATGGCTGGCCCCATTTGTCAGAGAAACACCAGGGTAACTCCCAGCCTGCAGGAACTCATTCAGGCTCTCAGTCTCAGTCACTGACTCAGTCACATAGTATACATCGATCAGCCATATCATTAACCCTGATATAACACATCAACATTAACATAAACACTCTGCCTGACTTTACCAAGTCTGCTGGTATTCTTCTGACTTTGATATGTACTTTTTTCTGATTTCTTTATTTTTATTTCTGTTTGCAGATAGCCTGATCCTTAGACTATTCTTCAAACCACATTTCATAAACAGCATTTATGATTTGATTGTTAATTTTAAAACACTTGATTGCATTTGCTTCCGTTTTCTTTCATGGTATAAGTCATGCTTTTTTTTTCACCTTTTCATATAAATAAAAAAGGATTAATAACAAACTACAATCAATTATTTGTCTTTTATAGTGAGCCTAAAACATTCTGTGGACAGTTCTAAATATCAAGAGTTGAGAGGTGACTAATTGATGGAAGTACTTGAATGGTACCACATGAATGTTATCGTTTGAGCTTGACAGTGTCACTTGAAGTAAGAGTTTATAATCTCCTAATAAAGCACTCATTGCTCTTTATTCCAGATCAAGCCTCTCCAACCCTAAGCTTTATATCAAGTCTCAGAGAAAGCGCTACATTTGCTACATTGCAAAAAGAAGTGGAATGTGCTATGTGGATTTTTTTTTTTTTTGCTATGATTTGAGTTTATTTTCAATACATTTTCATTTTATTTAAACATTCATGTATATGTAGTTTATAGTGGATCTCAGTATTAGGCAAATACAAACTCAGAAGATCAGTATATAACTTTTTTCACCGTGCCATTATTTATTTTACAAAATTGTTGATTTTATACTCTTACCAATGATTGATCTTTTTTTCTTACCTCGCCAAAAAGAGTCAAACAAAGATTTTAATGCGGTGTCCAGTTCATGAGTAAAACTATACCTCATGTTCTCAGAACCACTCTTTGAGTTCTGGAATATGCCGATGTGATCAGGAAAGAAAAACTTAATTCATGTGATAACTTCATTCAGTAAATTCAGGTCATCAGCTGGCTTAATTTTATTGCCACATAACGTAACTTTACCCATCACACTGTAATTCATCACAGTCTTTATTGTCACTATATAAGTATAGTGAAATGAAAGTAACTTGTGCAAATTTATACATGTATTCATTATTATATTTTTATATAGGTTTTTTTTAATGCAAGCTAAATTTTAAAAAAAATTAATTGAAGAGTCTTTATTGTCACTATAGAAGTAAAGTGAAATGAAAGTAATCCATGCAGTGCAACTCTAATTTTATATATATATAAAATTATAAATGATAAAATAATTAATACAGTATTATGCTCACTAGCAAATTCAAATATTTTTTCTCACTAACAAGTCCTGTGTGTTCCCTTCACATTGTGTGTGTGCACGGAACAGCTCTCTAACTATTAAACATGCAGTAGCTCTTGTTTCTACTGTTGATTTTTATACCACAGAACTTCACCAAGCCTTTAACTGATCTCATTAATGGTTTTTTTTTTTTTTTTGACCACATTTCTTCTCCAAGGTTGTGGTTCAGCTCTATCCTTCCAGATTTTGATTATCTGTTTAAGTGTTCTTAATTGTTTCAGTAATCTTAAATCTCTTTAGTTGTATTCTTTGCTTGATGCAGTCCAAATATTTGACTCTTTGTAGCAAGCATACCAGTTTATGAATTATTAAAACATATACAGATTTTAAAGAAATTACAAAAAAAATTATAAAATCACTTGAAAGAAGGAGGAACTTATACAAATATAGTTAAAGAAAATAAACAAATGAATATGTTATAAAAAGAGGAAATCAAATAAGTTCAGTGTGACTTGTTTCAAATATTAATTATTTATAGTATGATTTGACAAAATATTGAATCCTGTTGACTAAAGTAAACACAATACATAATTTAGCAATAAAGCATAGCAATGTTTTATAAAATAAATTGCCTTAGATATCATTGAAAAAAACTTACTTAATATTATTTAAAAAACTTATTTTGTTGAATGTTTACTTTTTTATACAAATAAAACAGAATGTGTAACAAACTGCAATCAATTATCTGTCCATTATAATGAACCTCGATATTCACCCTAAATAATATACAGTTTTAAATTTTGATTGTTTTGTGATTAATTGATAAAAGTACTTGAATTTTTTGTGTGTTTAATATGTACTAAGCACTTAGTCTAAACTGTGAAAATAAAAATTATCTCTCTGGTTCCTTCAATAAAAAATTTGAATTAAAAGGTCATAAAAATTATATTTAACAGTACATGGACATAATAGAATAACTAAAAATGATTAAGCTGTCCCATTATTGACCTATCATCTGGCAATATGGTACAATTAACAAAACTATATAAAATTGAATACTTAAATGTAATCTAAATTCTTTTAAATGCAACAAGCCAGATCTGAGCATAATGATTACCAGAAATTGTGTTTTGATTTTTGGGAAATTGTGTGCAGAAGCTAAATATTTACAATTCAAGAGAAAATTTCCAGTGAGATACTAAATGGCAGCTGAACACACAGAACAGAGCAGGTGCCAATTTAATATGCCAGACTTTGTGATATTCTAACACTGGCTATCAAGCGCTGTGCTTTAATAACAAAACATGAGGTGTGTGTCCAGGTGTATAATGTTATTGGCACACATTTAGGCTGCTATGATAAATAACAATGGCCTTAAAAGCACTGGCAAGGCAGTAAATTATAAGAAATATAAAGTTCTTTAACTGCTGAACTAAACACTGATGTAGAAGATTTACATTAACAAATGTATATTTGTATATTTGTATTATATATATATATAAAGTGATGTGACATCAAATATTTATTGAGCATAGTTTAATGTTTTTTTATTATTATTATTGAAAATAATGTGGTGTTCTCAATTATTATAGAATGCACTTACAATGTTCCATATAATGATTATGGTAAAACAGATTATACATCAGTTGTTTAAATGTTTTACCCAATATCTAGGTGACTGACAATGCTTGATTTAAACTACAGTAAATCATCTAGTTCTATTCTCACATCGACAAGGGAAATATGGTCTCTAAGAGTTCCTGAGAAGTAAATTAGTCAGATTGAAGTTATAAATCAAACATTGGGAGAATATTTACATTCAAAAAAACATATTTTTATGCTTTATGTTTTCTTAAGTTACTTGTTTATAAGTACTGTACTTTAGCAGAAACAACTATAAGTACTACTGTACATAAGTACTTAAATATACTACAGTATATAAAGCTATTAATTTAATGTGGTTAATCATAGGTAATGAATTTTATACTGATGGTAAGGATAACTACTATAGGCATGGTTGGATAAAAACATCTAAGTTAGGGTCCTTTTGTTTTGCTTGTTATGATACTTTTAATGTAAATGTCATTCATGACACTATGTATATATGAGGAACAATTACTTGGATAAGTAAACAATAATCAACCTTGCATAAAGCACTTTACAAGATTTACTGGAAAGGTATTTAGCTCACTCCCAGTGATTAACCTGCTATCAATAGCAGAAAACAAAGAAACGTTTCTCAACATACAGTAGGCCAACTGCAACCTTATAATCTTTTTACTGCACCAAATTTCTTATTGCAAATAGCTAGGACCCAGTGCCCTTGGGGTGTGATGACATCATGGCATATGCAAAGATGTCATGACAAATGCAAAGATAATGCAATGCTTTTTTTTTTTTTTCATTCTTATCTGCTTGACTAAAGAATAAATTAAAGAAATTGAACTAGACTAAATTCAACAATATAATTTTGTTTTATTTACTATATCATATAGGTTTCTCACTCACTCACTCATTTATCTTCTATACTGCTTTATCCTGTATTCAGGGTCACAGTGGGCCTGGAGCCTATCCCAGGAGGCTTAGGGCACGAGGCGGGGTATACACTGGACAGGGTGCCAATCCATCGCAGGGCACACACACTTATACACTCATTCACACACTATGGCCAATTTGGGAACGCCAGTTAGCCTAATCTGCATGTCTTTGGACTGTGGGAGGAAACCAGAGTACACAGGGTAAACCCACCAAGCACAGGGAGAACATGCAAACTCAATGTACACAGAGACGGGAATCGAGCCTGGCCGGTAATCAAACCCGTACCATGGAGGTTTCAGTGCTTCACCACCACTACACCACCTTGCCGCCCTTATAGGTTTCTCTTTGTTAATAAATTAAATGTAATTAATAAAATGAACTAAAATTAAAAATAAATTAATAAAATGAATAATCTAAAAAACCCAGAGACAGAAAAACTATTTATTAAAGTCAAGGACTATACACTACAGTGTGGCCTACAAACCTGACATGTGGCCTACATTCCCATGACTGTTGATCATACACACCTGAGTCTTATCACTGTCACGTGCACACACAGTATATAGGATCAAAATAAATGATGTGTTATCCATACCAACCTTTTGTTTAGTGATTGTTTATCTGGCTCTGATCCTGTTTCTGGTTTCCTTATCTTGCTCTTGCTACCTCCAGTTTATGTTGTTTGTTGATAGCTTGACCCTTGCCTGCACCCAAACATTAATCTTGACCAAAGTCTTGATGTTGTTTGCTAAGTTAAATAAAACCCTGTTTACCTGCACGTGCATCCAAACCTGCCTATATGACAGAATGCTTGACCAGTTCATGGATTCAGCAGGCGAGTTAGACTGGTATCAAGCCTAAGTGGTGCAGTGTAACATCATGTGAAATAATTCAGATAGCACATCTCCAAGCTTCTAAGGCAGCGAACATAGCCCCCCAAGCATTTTAGCAACCATTTCAGCAAGGGTTCAAAGTGAAGAAAGGATTCCAGAATGCACACATCTTCACATCTTTTCTGTTTACACATAAAGCGCCATCCTGGCCAATGGCAGTCTGTTTAAATACCTTATATACCAGCTTTTTGTGCAACCAAGTGTTTGGTCATTCCCTTCAGGGAAAAGATACCATCACATTATCACCATCACCACTAATTTCACAGTGGTGTTTCCTGTGTTTCCTGTGGATACAGACCTATGATTCTGAAAGGAATCAAATCGTCTGAAAGAAGATTAAGAAATCATTTAAGAATAAGAAATGTATGGATTTCAATGTAGGGATAATGTAGGGATCCACATGCTGACTCCCATATTCAAGTGGAAATTTCTCTGGGATGCCAATGATTTTATGAGACTTATAAGATTTAAGATTAAAACCTAGGCCAGTGGATTTCTGCCACACTGATCCAATCATAATGCGATGATAGTGGGAACCACAACCTCTTGCAACTGCATTTTCCTTTTGCCCTCCACAGAAGGTAAATTTTTCTTGGTGCTAAAAGTCCTGTTGAGTGTTGGCCACTACAAGTATGGCATAATGCCACATATATGCTGTCTTTAGTGCCAGCTATTTGATTAATGCTATCCTACAGGATATTATAGGATAGATCACTTACACCAACATCATCTTGATATACTATAGTCTCCAGAGTAGACCAGGTCTTTCATGACAAAACGGCCAGTCCTTACCATGATCATGTATTTGCAGCATTTTCCTAAGCTTTGCCTATTTTTATTGATGTTTAATCAGAGGATCATCATTTCAGAAAATGTCAACAAGACGTTGCAATTGAGCCAATCACCTGAACAAGCAATTGAGAGACTTAAGAAAACTTTTACCTCACTTATGTACCAAAGCAGCCCATGCATGTTCATCTTGGAGGTAGGTAGGGGAATCTTTGGAATTATGACACTGGCAATAGAGAGCTCTTTGAGATCAAATTGACTGTGGAAGAATGGAATGAAGCGCTACCTGGAGAAAGTCTTGCACCTTCTCATCTGTACAAACCATAAGAACCTAGAGCCTATCAGAAATGATAGAGCCTATGAGAAATAACATCTACAAAATATATAGAAGTTCACATCTGGGGTGTAAAGAGCATTCAGGGAAAATCTCAATGTTTCAGTAAAATTGAGATCCAGTTGTCCGCTCTGAACGTGTGGCCAAGTGAAGAGGTTAAAACATGGTATTGCTAACATAATTCCTTTCATGGAACGTACTCATGGAACCAAACCCATCCCTAGTCAGTGTGTCCTGGGGTACAAACTACCTTTGTTTTTATTAAACACCAACCGCGTAGAATTTCCCACCTTGAGCAAACTAACCAAACTACCAAGGAATTGGTATCAGACATTGGTAGACACATGTGTTCCAGGCAATGGGGTGTGGTTCTGCACCAATGACCTGCACATCACTGAAGGCTACAGAAAGTTGTCACAAAGGTGCCCAGTCCCACTCCCAACAATCACAGTCATATTCACACTCAAAATATAAGACCTTTTACACCACTCTCATTTTGTGAAGTCCACATGCTGTGTTATCAATACCAGTAATCAAGAAGTATTTTTTTGTGAATGTTTATCTCGTTTTGATATTATTTATTGTTTCCTTGTCTTGCTCATAGCTGCTTCGGTTTGTGGTTTGGGAGCTACTCACCCTCGCCTGCACCTAGACTGTAATCTTGATTTAAGTCTTTGTATCTTTGTATTGTTTGTTAAGTTGAATAAAACCCTGCCTACCTGCACTTGTGACCGTAACTGCCTACGTGATACAAACATGTCTCAATAGCAATTATTATACAAAAAGGTAAACAAGGCAATTAAACAATCTTTACATGTAGGTTATTATTTAACAGTTAATAATGATTGATGCAAGTGGTAGTATAACATATTCTGGGAATGTGCTTTAACAATGTGCACACACTTATCATTGTCCATTTTGTGATTGCAAAATGAATGTGCATAATGAGGTTAACCAATTGATCATAAATCTTAACTGTGCAACTGCAGTTTGTTTTAAACACTACGAGTGGTTCTTTTAAATGACCGAATAAGCACGTGAAGAAGAAGGTTTATGCCACGTGAGTGCATTTCAAAAAACCAAACACTAAAAAAAACCTATATTTAGCCTTAAATATACTTTTTAAGTGTTGTTATATACAAAATATACTTTAAATATATTTTTGTATATAATATTTTTTATATTTTTGTTATATAGTATACAGTAGAGCTTCCTAAAGCATCTGACCTCTTCCATCAAAGTTATAAAAAGTGTTTCTTTTGGATCATATGCAGTATGCAAACAGTTTTTAAAAATATGTCCATGTTTTACAATGCATTGGCTTTAGGTGATACCTGGTTAGTTGTGTGTTATCGATGTTTTAGTGAGCTTATAAGAGAGGGAAATAATAGTCTGTAGTATTTAGTCTAGAAATGGAGTCTGTTACTGTTTTCCAGTATATTAGTACTTAACTAGAGTAAAGTAGATGTAAAGTACATTATGTTAATTAACTGAACTATAAAGCAACCACAGATGTAAGTTGCTGGGAAACTTGTTGTGCTCCACATGTTGGGTATGGTCCACAGGTAACTATTGGTAAAAGTCAGAATAGAAAGGTTCAATTTTACTTATTGGGCAGATGTAACAACTAATGAATTAAGTGTTTTTGCTTTCTGATGTAAGGAGTGAACGGTTTAAATATATCCTGTTTAGGAAGAATGGATTTTTAAAAAACTATTTTAATAATTTTACTACCTTTACATCTATCAGTTTTAAATGTAAACATATGATATTGTACGATATGATATAATATTATCTGGTGGCTTTGGCATGTACAGTATTTATGTGTTCCAGTGAAACTGTTCATTTGGCTGCAAAATAATATGTTAAACATACAGAAACAAAACATCATGTCAACAATGACTCCTTGCCAGTAGTTTATCATTTCAGGTTAATATGTCACGATGCTGCTTGTCAGTAATAACACTGTATTAGAAGAATACATCAACTAGAGCACATTCTTTGAGCACTAAGGAAGAGCTGTTAATTAGCTGATTAGTTATTAATCAAATCAGGTTATTTGGGAGCAGGAAAAATTTTAATGTGAAGGAAAAGGTGTAATCTAACATCAGGCCCAGACAGCAGAATTATTATAGCTCAGTTCTGGCACACAGCTAATACCATATGGAATGATTGACCATGAGCGATCCACTCCTGTTTGCCAAATGCCAAAAGCAAACCTAAACAATTATTGCATATTTATAGATTGTGCAATTTTCAGTGAGGGAAGAAGTGTAAACAACAATTTATTAAACTCATTTATTAAACATATTTTTTAAACAATTAAAATCAAGTGAGTCAAAGGTATTTTTTTCCATAAAAATAAAATATATAAATTCAATTAATTTTTTAATCAAATTAACAAATTTTATATATGCAAACTTTTATATTTATAAAAACTATTAGAAATATTTTATTAACATAAAAACAACATAAATCAAACAAAAAGAGCCAGATAGATCCTTAGCATTAGAAACCTCAAACTACAAAGATAGAATAAGCATTAAACCAAAAACTGATCGCTTGTCACAACACAAAATCCTATAGAAAATTATTGCTTTGAAAGAAATCTTTTAAACTGTCTAGAATGTGTTTTATTTAAATATATTATTATTATTATTATTATTATTATTATTATTATTATTATTATTGTTATTATTGTTATTATTATTATTATTATTATTATTATTATTATTATTATTAGTAGTGCTGCAAGTGGCCCAACATAGCCACACAACTTTTGTAGTGACCCACATCTACTGTAGGTGCTCTCTGGAGAGTTGGAAACCTGTGGGCCCAGTCAGCGCTCAACACAAGGATTAGGGGTACATGAAATGGAACTGTATGCCATCTACTGGTAAAATTGGGTAAATGAATCTAAGTCGTATTGCAATCCAGCATATTTACTGATTACCTAGTCATACAGTACAATATTTTTACTGTCTGATGCTTTGCATAAAGTCAGACATGTACAATGTAGGATACTTTTCTTTTCCTTATACTGTATATGTTGTGTTTATTGTCTTTATGGAATACTCTTAAGGAGAGTCAGTACGATATAGTGCCTTAAAAGGCATACATAATGTTGTCAATGTTGTTGTATGTTAAATACATAGATTAAAACATCTCTCAATACCATTTTAAAAATTAACTTGAGCAAAAAAAGGGGACACTACTTAACACAAAGGTAATCCTCTTATGGTTTGTAAGCATCAGGCTTACATTCGGGCACTATCCAGATTATACTCCTTCTCCAGACAAATTCTGTCTGCAAACCATATCTTAATGGAGAAGAAAGACCTTCATGCTAAAATATGTGCTTTCAGTTTTTTAGAAATATTGTGGACAGAACTAGTGAAGAAATCGTAGTGGAAAGATTCAGAACAAAGATGTTCAGAAGCGGAATGAAGAAGTGCTATTTGAAGAGGACCAAGAAACTGAAGCATGGAGAAAGAAAAGCAGGGTGCTGGAAGAAGAAGAAAGTGGCTGTAAGGCTGCTGAAACAACACAGAGAGCTGCTACTGAATGAACTAGATGTGAACAAGGTGCTTCCATACCTGATGTACAAGAAGGTCGTTTCGCTTGGTGAATATACAGAGATCCAAGGCCAGGAGTCTGGTAGAAAAAGGGCAGAGATTTTCTTGGATCAGATAGTGGATAAGGGCCCAGATGCTTTTTATTCCTTCTGCTCCGTACTGGAGGAAGTGTCTCCTCATCTGCTCACGTGCTTCCTGCTGGGACATGAAGGTACTCCTGTTTAGCCATGACTAATAAATAATTCATTCAGGAAGATGCAAAAGACTAGTCTGCCTCATTTTAGGCAGTGATTTTAATTCCAGTCACTAAATGTTAGAGAGTGATATGGTGTTGGTTTGTAACATTTGTAAAGGTCTTTCTTGTCATTTATGTACATGAGTTGCTGTTGTGAAAACTTAACAATAAGTAAAGAATATAATAATGTGCAGTTAATATATGTACTATATTGTCATGTAAAAAATAATTGCAATTACAGCTAAAATATTCAGTGACTGTAAAGAAAAAAGATCCAAGAAATTTTTTTAAATCTGAAAATGAATTACAATGAATTGTTGTTGTTGTTTTTTACAAATATACATACAATTGTAACTGTAATTATTTATTTTATTTTCTTTACCAAACTTATTTTATATATGCAAACTTTTCATATTTGTATTTATTGGTTGGAATATTTTAATAACATGAAAACAACATACAACAGCCAAAAAAGAGCCAGATAATCCTTAGAATTACAAGGTTTCAAACTACTAAAATTGACTACACCCCTCACATTTCAGCAACCACTTTATTATATGTTCTCAGGGGACAATACTATAGAAATAAAACTTGGATATATTTTAGAGTAGTACGTGCGCAGCTTGTTTAACAGTATAGATTTGCTGTCCTCTGAAAATAACCCACATACAGTCATTATTGTCAAAATAGCTGGCAACAAAAATAAGCACAAATTAAGTGAACATGTCAAAACTGTGTGCAAAGTGTCAATATTTTATGTGAGCACCATTGTTATCCAGCACAGCCTTAATCCTCCTGTGCATGAAATTCACCAGAGCTGCATATGAGGTTGCTGGGATCCTCTTCCATTCCTCCATAATGATATCACGGAGCTGCTGGATGTTAGACACATGGTGCTTCGCCACCTCTTGCTTCAGGACGCCCCACTGGTGCTCAATAGAGTTCAGATCTGGAGACATACTTGGCCACTGACAAACATGATGAATAGGGTGTACTCACTTTTGTTGCCAGCTATTTTGACAATAATGGCTGTATGTTGAGTTATTTTCAGAGGACAGTAAATCTATACAGTTATACAAGCTGCATACTGACTACTCTAAAATATATCCAAGTTTCATATTTGTTGTATTGTCCTTTGAGAAAATATGCTAAAATATTTGCCGAAATTAGAAGAGTACTCATTTTTGTGAGTAGATGTACAAAGCTTTAAACATTGCGATCCACCAACATGTTGCTTGTCACAACACAACATCCTATAGGAAACTGGAGATTTGCAATTATTATGTACAATAGACATACAGACAAAATCACATTAAACATGCTCAGGCCAATAAGGCAGAAAATGGCCACCTAAATATACACCACTGAGCAGATTACAAGCTCAACTTGAGACCAACCAAAGCCAGCAGAAATTATCTCATTGAGCTGCACATTGTAGGATTATCTGTAATAGCCTTTATATTAAGTTATATTGAATATATTAAGTAAACTAAAGTAAGAACAGAATTATTAAATGGATTAATTGTTTAATAAGTTTTTTTAAGAAATTGTATTATTCTTTAGATAATAGATTTTGTGCTGCCTTTATAATACTGATCAACTCATGGACATGTGGACTTGTATTAAGACCATGCAAAACTAAAATTATATATTGTTAGTTATCCAGTTATTTTTTATTTGCTGTATTCAACACTTACACAAGTTGATTCATACCAATATTTACTATTTAAAAAAAGCTAATCCACTTTTGTGCTTCTAATCAATCATTTATCCTTCATAGCTGGCTCATGCAGACAAAATAAGAAGCAGGAACAGAATCTGCCTTCTAACAGTCAGGAAGATGCTTTTTCCAAGGAAGAGGGTACAGTGTGTTATCCCCCTTTATATACGGATCCTCTCTTTGATACACGGTAAGGCATTACTTCATGTGTGGCAAAATGTTAAATTTCACATGTCAAATACTAACCTGATAAAAGTAATTCTAAGTCAAATTAAAATTATTGAATTAAAAAGTGATACTCTCTTACATTCTAGATTCATTACATGTAAAGTAAAATATTTTATTTGAATATGATCAAATATCAAAGACACAGTATCCCAAAATATTAGAAAGATGTTAAAAAAAATGTTTTTCAGGATACAGAAATGTCCAAACTCAGAAATGTTCATTTATACGCTAAGTATTGTCAGGCCTCTTTTAACACAAATTACTGCATCCGCGTGGCAAGCCATGGAAGCAATCATCCTGTGGTACCGCTGTAGCGTTACTGAAGACCAGGTTGCTTTGATAGCAAACCAGCTAATAGCATATTTGGCACTGTGGGCAGATGCTCAGTTCTGCTTGAAAATTAAATCATCATCCATATAAACTTGTCACCAGACTGAAGCATGTAGAGCTCTAAAATCTCCTGGTCGATGGCTGTGTTTATTGTTGACATGAGAAATCATAGGGAAACTTCACACTGGATTTCAAGCAATTTGGATTCTTTGCTTACTAACCCCTCCTCCAGACTCTGGGACCTTGATTTCCAAATGAAATGTGAAATTTACTTTACTTTGAAAAGAGAACTTTGAAACACTGAGCAAAGGTCCAGTTCTTTTTCTCATTAGTTAAGACTCTTCTGACATTGTCTCTGGTTTAGAAGTGGCTTGATACTAGGGATGGGGACGTCGCTGAAGAATTTTTAACTTCTTGACATGTGCATAACATTCTAACATGATCAACTGTGTCCATATATGCTGTGACATTCAAATGAGGATTGATTGGCATGAAAGGTACCAAACTGGGTCATGAAAATGTTCTCCACTACATAAAACCACCTCCACCAGTGTGGACTGTTGACATAAGGCAGGTTGTATCAGACCAATTCATCAATTCAATTGTTTTTAAGTGTCAAGTTGTGGTAATATTGTGCGCAACATCAATTTCCTGTTTTTGCTGGGCAAAAGTGGACCCTGATGTGGTCTTGTGCAGTTGTAGTATTCTATCCATTTAAAGATTTGACTTGTTGTGCTTTCTAAGATTTTCAGCTTAAATTATTTGTTCAACCAATTGGATAACCAGAGTGTTGGTTTTTTGGGGGGGTAACTGTAGCCTTTCTGTCAGCTCAACCCAATTTGGCCAACAAGGTGTTTTAATCCACAAAACTGCCATTCACCCCTCATCTTTATTGCAGCCCAAGTAAAACCAGCATTTGTAGAGATCTCTAAATCAGCCAGTCTAGCACCAACACAACACAACACATGCAATGGTAAAAATTACTGAAATTGCAATTTTTCTCAAACCAGTTGTTTCATATCTTCAACAGTTTATATCTTTATAATAATTGGCTGATCAAATAAAGGTGTACTGTAAATGAATATTTCTACAGGTGTGCATAATAAAGTGTTCAGTGAGCGTATATACTGTAAATCTATACAGAATATACTTTAACTGTCAAACTGAAATGTACTTGCATATGCAAGGTCATGCCTTTAATGTTCTGTTATATTATTACAATGTTTTTTTTTTTTTTTTTGGTCTGTAACAATGATGTAGTTTAAAAAGATTCAGACCAGATTTCTCTCATACATTTATCTCTTATTCTGCTGCAACTTCTTATTCACTGAATTTGACCTTTTTTATGTGCTTTAGCTATTTAACTGGTATTTTCCACATTATGTATGTAACTGTATAAACACTGGACACCTTAAGGATTTTCATTTGTCTTTTAGCATAATGTATCAAGGGACTAACCACCTACTGGGTTATTAACTACCTTTAAATTAAATGACTCCGAGAGTCATGCAAAAGTAATTACGGTTTCCAAAGTAAGCCCAGTTGCTCTTTGTGGTGTGGCAGAAGGGCCTCGTTTAACTGATTACATCTATGATTTGATTAAATTCTGCTTTTAGTCCCATGTACCAAAGAGTCATCCGGTTATCAAGGTCATTTAAAAATTTGCCCTTAGCTCTGGACACTTGCTTACATCACCATTATAAGGTTGCTTACCTCGACATAGATTTTTGCTTTAGAATACTGTATGTAGGCATTTAGTAGAGGTGGGTAGCTTTTGCATTTTCCTTCCTGAAGCCAAATAGAATATGTTCTCTTATTATATATATGTATCAGATCGTTTTTCATCTTGTGAATGTGTCCGGACTGACAGTGGCATTGTGTGCGTGTGTGACTCGTTGAGTGTATATAGGCATCTTATGTGTATATAGGCATCAAAAGAAGGCAGGGTTTTCTAGGGAGCTAGGGGACATGACTGGAAAATTGATTGAATATAAAAATATAAAGACTGTAAAATTAAAGTATGGACTGTTTGCTGCCAAGTGATGTAACATAAACAAGTTTGCTTACCAATGGACAGTTTATAGACAATGCAACAGCCACCCATGGCCTGGAGCAAAAAGACACAAAATAGAAGACACAATCCCACTAACTAGAGATGGGTTTCTCTGACTTCCTGCATTGTACTGTACATGGTATATGGTAGATAATGCATTTCCCTGAGTGTGTCATGCTACCCTGCAATTTAGCATTGGCAGCAATTCAAAAAGATGCAGTTAACTGGCTTCGTATGGCTCAGAAGAAGCACATGTCAGCCTTCACACTTCCACCCGCCCATGCTGCGTATTAGTGAAGATCCTGCTTGTGTGTAGGAGTACTGGCAGCTGACCAAATTGGGAGAAAACAGGGGTAACGAAATCTTAGGACAAAAGTCTCATCTTTGACACGCACATACAACAATAAGACAGTTTCAGACAGTTATCATGGTCATATTTAGGATAGAGCTAGACATAAAGTAAAGAGCTGGACAAGCTGAATGAATCAGACATTCAAGAAAGCACAGACAGCAGAAAAACATGCTTATGGATACAACTAAGAGAGGTGAAAGAGATGCAGTGTTCCAGCATGTGAGTACCAGCATTTCTAAGGTGGCTTTTTCCGTTACAATTCAGTGACGCAATCGAATAAACAGGGGCATGGAATCAGAAGTGCTCAGCTGCTGACACAATACACTGTGCTGTTTATTGGTAGGTTGTATTATCTTATTATAAATTTTATTTATAAAATTTTGTCTCTCAAACTGCATTTTCTTTTTTCACATAAAAACACTCTATTCCTTAATTTTTTATGTCATTCTACAACTCTCAAAAAACATTAATTTTATACAAACTGTTGACTCGTCAAACAGCATGAATGTTGCTATTTGTATGTAAATCTCTCTGTGTAGATATGGAGCAGATTCAGGCTTAACCACACACACACACATAAGTGTTCTTGCTGAATAGAAAAAAGATTAATCGCTATGGCAGGTCCAGCATTGCAGGAAAGGCTACAATATTTATCTGTTGGGTTTTTTCACTCTGTCCATGCCTGTCCGGTGTTGTTAACTTTCTTGCTGACTTCAACCAAACATGCTCTTCTAAATCATAGCCCCAGGCCTCACTCAGCGGGCAAAAATTACTTGCAAGGCCTGGTCTGTCTGGCCTTATTCTTGGGCTCACTATCATCATTAAAAACATTAATGATTATATTAAGAAATTAAATATACTCATAATTTTTTTGGTATTTCTATGATAATGTGTGAAATGTAAACAGGCTCAGTTAATTTGAATCAGGTGTAAGTACATGCTTTCACAGATTTCACTTCTAATACAAAAAGGAGAGCCAAAACCAATACGCAGCTACAGTAGTACATTAGCGGTTGAACTTAAGTCCCTTATACAGTGGATGTCTGCTGTCAGAATTCAGGTCCTTATTTGTTAAAAATAACTAGACTGAAATTCTGGTCTGTCAGGTTAACAGAGGAGTAGAAGAGGGATGTAAAGGGGAGAGAGAGAGAGAGAGAGAGAGAGAGAGAGATGACTCACCTCGCAGCACAGAGCGAGAGAGAGAGAGAGCACTGCGACAGCAATGAAGTGTGACTTGTGAGTATACGTGTGCTGTGCACCGATGTGTGTGTATTAGAATGTATGTGATATTATAGCATGTGGCCAAGCCTGATTGTGTTCTTTACTGGTGCAGTGTACTCATGTGGAGAAGACCTTCCTGGCATCTCCTTTGTGTGGTGCAAAAAGCCATAAATCACACTGTTCCAGCTGGAGAAGGTGCTTAAGGCTCAGGTCCAGCTTTCGCCTCAGGGAATCGGCTTTGAGCTCTACAAACGATTCCTGATCTCTTTTTCCTCCACATAGAAAACCAGGGAGCAGAGATAGGCCATGGGAAGGAGGGCATTTTGCGCTTGTCCTATTTAACACACTGAATTCTACATGAGATTGGGGAACCAGACAAAACATTTGAATATGGCTCTATAATAATAATAATAATAATAATAATAGCATTACATTGATAAAACATAAGACCTTACCATGTACACATAATGTCATAATTAAGCAACTTCAAATACATTATACTCACAATAAAGATGCTGAAGGAAGACCTCTTGCTTTATCCATGCAGTGATACACCAGCCCCACTTTGTACGATACACTATACCGAGTGTACTCATCAACACAAAATACAGGAGATTCTATTAGGCTTGTGCAGCCATATTTGTGTGCGTTATGTGAACATATTGATGTCTGTGTTTGTATCACTGTGAATTTGTGGATGTTTGACTGAGAATCCAAAAATTTCAATCAATTATTAATTATTTAGCAATCAATTAATTAATTATTTGGCATACCTACATTATTAAATAGCTTAATAAATAACTTAGTTTTTGCTTAACATTGTCTATGCATAGTCAGTGAATGACAGGTTTTTGTAAAGATGGGTGTATGTTTGTATGCATGTGTGTGCAGTGCAAAGTGTGCATGTACAGTATGAGAGGCTGCTGTAGACTGCAGTAGGAACACTGCTTGTGAACCAGTGCTGTTTAACCATTTATATACAGACCCTTCTGTGTCTGGGCTTGAGCGTTCCACCAACCATTCTATCACAAACTAAGGCACTAAACACACTGCCACACAGTTTTGATTACAGCAGACAATGTGGTGACCAGTTAATCTGGGAAAATATTCCTCCTACCTGAAAGGACTTTTCTCAGTTACGCTTCTATAGGGATTTATGTTTAGATTTCATTAAAAAATATATTGTTTTATGTATTGAAAATTATATACAGTGCCAAAGCAAATTCACACATTGTAAGATACGGTTTCTAAAATTTAGCTTTGGTTACAACCCACAATGTGGTGATGCATTCATGTGTGAAAATGATTCCTCATGTTTCCACAATCACTGTTTCACAATTTGAATCATGGAATATGCCTGTGCCATCAGTGAAGAAAAACTCCACTGACCTGATAATCTGGAAATTCAGTACATTTCGGTCATCAACTTACTTAATTTTATTGCCTTAATGTTGCTGAGTTTAGACCTGACCAACTGAAGCAACCCCAAAGCATAACACTGGCTCCAGAGGCTTGTCACTATGCGTGATGGGTGTATCGCTTCATGGGCTTCCCTTCTTATCATGATGCACCCATCACTCTGGAATCAGATCAGTCTCATCAGATTATATGACCTTTTTCCATTACTCAAAAGTAAAATGTTTTTGCTCCCTACCAAATTGATGACTTTTTTCTTATTCTTATGAACACACAACTGTTTAGTCCCAATTCTGTGAATTCTCATCACATGATGAGTTTGTATGAAAATACTCTTACTTTTAAACATAACTAAGTTTTTACTGTTGATTCTACTCTTATCATGCAACTTCACTAAATATTTAAGTGATCTCCATTCATGATTTTTTTCTGAATAACTTTTTTATTTTTTATTTAGGGTTCGCTTCAATCCTTCCAGGATTTTATAATGGGTTGAAGGGTTCTTAATGCAGTTCCAGTAATCTGTTTATTTGTTTTCTTTGCTTGATGCAGCCCAATAATTTGACCCTTTTGTAATGGTGACTTTTTTGGTCAGGCAGTGTATATAGGTTTCTGTATGATCAAGGACTTCATTATAAAAAATGGTGACTTAATATTTGAATAGTTGTAATACCAACCTACAGTAACTTAAACCAAATAAACACAGTATTAATGAAAGATTTTGGTCATATTGGCTACTAGTGCTTTAATTATTTAGCTTTTGGAACAAATTAAGAATCAGTGCACCATATATGACCTCTAAATATCATGAATAGAAAGCCATGCTCATTGAATTATACATGTTTCTGATATAGTTTTCTAAAGCAAACAGATTCAATGATTCACAAGATAAGGTTTCATTTGCAGAGCACCTTATTGTATTTTTTCAACGTAACCACATTTAATGACAAATGACTTTAAAAAGTCCATTTCTAACAAATTTCTATAGATTGGTGGAATAAAGTTGAGATATAAAAATAATGCAGTTGCAATTTAAATGAACCAGTAATGACACATAGCTATAAGCCTTTGCTCAGTCACCTATGAAGTAATTACTCATTCTGTCTGCAGTAATTACTGTATAATCTCATTTGCAAAAAGGTTTTTCTAAATCTCTTTTGATTGGGTGAAGTAAAATACTAGGCCATATGCTTGCAGACTGATATAGCTTGACGTCACAAGCCTAATTACTCTCACCCTTGAAATAGATTCAGCATGAACTATTTCTGTTTAATGTTCCCATCCAATACCTCCAGCCCTAGCTTTTTATCCAGTGACTGACAATCTGCCTCTTATGCTGAGACACAGATAAAGATCACTCTGCAAAATAATTTTTTAGACATCATACTTTTTAACAATTTGTTACGTATGTTGTCCAGTCATTACAGAGCATATTTGTAAAGAATCAAGCATTATTTTAAGGAATCTAATCTTTGTGGAACTGGTTCCACTCTGAATATTTTAAGGAACAGAACAAAGGCAGCCACAGATACAGGCAACAAAGAGGCTGGGTACTTCACAAGGATGACTATGTCTACAGATTGCATGGAATAACCATAGCAGTCTATTAACATAAGAAAGGGGGTTGGCTAATTTTTAGAATAGTTTAGAATAATTAGCTTTAGAATAAAAGTATCAAGTACCAATTTGGTTATTGAATATCGATAAATTCATCACACCTACACATAAATAATGAAAGCAAAGACCACACATAACGCAGAAAATAGTTTTTTTATGATAACGAGGTCTATTTTATGTTCTGAGTTAGAACTTATTTTAATTAATTAAAAAAAAAATTTAAGTTATTTTTTTAAGTTATTTAAATTATATGCATTGGTTAACAAGTTTTATTATATTTGTAGGTCTATGTCAGTGAGCTATGTCAATTATCATATTTTGAAATGTAAACAGTAACTTAATGGTAACTTTTAATTAAGATATTTTCTGTTTTATTCATTTCAACCACCAAAGGCAGATACTTTCTTCATGCTGGGATGAAACTTCATATTGTATGTTTAATATATACAACCGTCTCACATCTGAGCATGTAAACAATATGGAGCAGTTATCTGCTTAACAGCTTATGACGAAAGTTGTGGCTGCAGATAATCTTTTCTCCAAAGCTGAGGACAGCCTCCTCACTTGTGTTCTACCTCAGTGAGCATTTTCTTTTTATATACCAATTAGTCATATCATTAACACCACAAAACATTAACTCATTAACATTGATTCTAAATTACTGAATATACCAATAAACTGATGACAGTATCATGGGCTCCCACGAAGAAAAAGCAGAAGCCAGGGAGAGGAGCCTTGTGGTACGCCAAACATTACTTGGTACTCATTAAGTAGTCACCAGTAAACTTTATGATAAGCCTGACCTGAGCCTAGAAAGATTTATTTCTGTAGATTGTTTTGTCTGTCTAAAAGAATGTTGAGATTTAGAGTAGTAACTCAGTAGCATAGGCAAGGACACTCATACAGTCAGATCTTGTTTAACTATGGGGCAGACTCTAGAGCATCATTCATTAGAGCATTCAGGTAGAGAAAACATCTGGTCAGTGTTGACCAAAAGGCAGCTTCACAGGGACACAAAGAATAGTCATTGGTCTCCAACTGTGATGAGGCTAAGGACCCAAGTAATTTGGTCCTTATTGAACAGTGGTACAATGCAAAAGGTAGACCTCACTGTTCAAACAATAGCGTCTATTCAAACTGCTCCATTCTTCAGGAGAAATACTTCTTTGTCTAATTATTTGAATTTGTGGAAAGCTGAAGCTACATTGTTACCTTAATGTGTGCTAGATATTATTATGCTTGCTTATCAGATTCAGCCAGGTCACCAAGCAGAGTACCTGTCAACTTATGACAGCAACCGCAGTGGTAATTCCCCTAGGCCTGCTGAAGCTATGGGATTTTTAGAAGTGGGTTATCAGGCTATGTCTAGACCCTATATGCAATAACTTAAAGTCTGTTCTTGTCTCAGCAAGAGGGGCCAAGCTGCTATCTTAAGGGAGACCTAAAATCCTTAATGAAAAATGGTCTATTTAGGAGCACCAGAGAGAGATAGTGACTTCAGACCCTTCCCTTAAAGGGTGGTGAAAAATATATTGCCACAAGGACATCAGGAGGATGTAGCCTCCTAGTAAAGGGAGAAAACACAGATAACATAACATTAACAAACATTAAAGAAGCTACCAACACCCCCCAACGCCAAAAAGGACTTCTATGTTCCAAGTAGCTGCTTATATTGTACTGCTATTTACACAATAAAATACAGTACAAACATGCAATACACTTACTTTCTCACTCCTTCTCTATACTGCTTATCCTGTACTGGGTTGCTATTCCAGGGAAATATTGGCAATTTAAAAACACAATGTTTTTATCTTTCGACGGTGCAAGGGAAATAATTAAGAACAAGGAGAACATGCAAACACCATGCACACAGATGTGACTCTTACCCTCAACCCTGGAAGTAAAAGTCTTACACAGAGCTCACAAAGCTTACTACCACGTACCATCATGCCCCATCCCCAACACATGCAATACAAAACAAAAACGTTCATGAAAGTTCATGGAAATATGCGCCCTAGATTAGTCTCCACCAAGCTAAGACAGTGAAAACCTAGGGGGCACTCGTTGGGGGCATCAGTCAGCATATATGAAACATTTATTTTTTTGTAAATTGCTAAATCTTTGCAATGAATAGGCACCTTTTCTAGAGTGTACCCCACTTCGTGCCCTAAGTCTCCTGGGATAGGCTCCAGGCTCCCCGCAACCATGTATACAGGATTAAGGGGCACAGATGATGAGTGAGTTAGTGTACAATCTGTATAATCGTTCCTTGCAAAGACTCACTAGGAAAGTACCTACTATTTAGTGTTATGGAAGTACCTCTAGTTTTGTTGGATAGTACATGAAACTCACAAGCAAACAAGTAATTTTAACTGTATTACTCCAGTATAATATGGGACGTTTGCAACATTTTGCCTTAATAATGAAGAATGGTCTCTCATAGAGGAGGCACAGTGGCTTAATGGTAAGCACTGTCGCCTTGCACCTTCAGGTTCGATTCCCACCTCAGGTCTGTATGCAGGGAGTTCACATATTCTCCCCGTGCTTGGTGGGTTTCCTCCGGTTTCAGTCCAAAGATATGCAGTTTAGGCTAACTAGTTTCCAAAATGGACTGTAATGTGTGAATGAGTGTGTGTATGTGAGTGCCCTGCGATGGATTGCCACCCTGTCCAAGGTGTACCCCACCTCATGCCCAAAGTCTCCTGGGATAGGCTCCAGGCCCCCAGGATACACAGGATAAAGTTGTATAGACAGTGAGTGAGCACGTGAAGGTCTCTCATAGAGGCAGGTGATTAAGTAAAAAAAAAAAAAATGTAAAGTCTGACGTGTCCACTAGAAATGATGGTAAAGTCATGACAGGGCAGGGGTACACTTCAAACAGGGTGCTGATCCATCACAGGGCACACACACTAATCTGCATGTCTTTGGAGTGTGAGAAAAAACCAGAGTACAAGGAGGAAACCCACCAAGCATGCAGGAATCAAACCCTCGACTCTGGAGGTGCAAGGCGACCGTGCTAACTACTAATCCAGTTATGTAATAATGGTGTCATTATTTTAAACATTGTATTGACTGTCCTAACTTACATTCAAAGTTTTCCTCGAGTTGCCAGTACTGTACGTGGACTTTTAATCAAAGACAAATTAGAGAGAGAGAGAAAAAAAGATGTAATATTCCTTTAAGCTTAAATGCGAGCTCGATACAAATCCCGAGAAAGACACATGCAGAAACATTTCAGAAACCGCACAACACACACACATACACATAGCGTTCCCTGGCCAGTGGATGGGCGCTTGGACATTGCGGAGAAAAGCAGTCGTGTGTGTGTGTGTGAGGCAGACCGCGTTAAGCTGAGTGGCGCGCGCGGCGGGAGGAGGAGGAGGAGAGTAGAATGTGCATTTCCGGGCTAACACCGAGCGCAGTGGCGGTGTGTGCGCGCGCGTAGCTGTACGGTGCTGGGAGAGAGAGAGAGAGAACGAGAGAGGAGATTCGGTGTGGAGAGTCTGATGGCTCCTCTCGCTCGCCTCCTCCTCGGGGAGTGTTTGTCCTGTCAGTTCGAAATGGCGCTGTGATGATGAGGATGAGGATGATGATGGTGAAGATGATGCTGAACGAGGAAGACGCGCCAGGAGCGGACGCCAGAGTGTAGCAAGGAGAGCGCAGATCTAGCGGTACCTGTGCTTTTGTTTTTGGTTTCGGATTATCTTTAATTTTTTATTTTATTTTATTTTATTTTATTTTATTCCTTTTTGCAAAGCAGCGAGCAATACCATGGTGAACTATCAGAAATACATAACTGTTATGCAGCTGGCCTTAGGTGTGACAGCCATCAACAGAGACCGTAGTCTGCCTCCGAGGAAGCATATGTGGTGAGTATGAGGCTCAGTGCGGGTGGCCATGCACCCTATAGGATGGTGGAAGAAGGAGGGAGGGATGGAGGGATGGAGGGATGGCGCTCTAGGCTGCCATGCACACACTCTGCACATATACTCTGATCTGATCTATTTCAGTGGCGAAGCCAAATATATGGGCACTTTTTTTTACAGGCTTGGACAGGTACAGCTTGTAGAACGTGTGTGTATTGTGAGCGTGTGTGTGCGGCAAAACAACAAAAATCCATTGTTGATTGACCACCTAGTGTTTACACTAGACTAGCTGGACACACGATGATGCTTCTGTTCCTATAGCTGGTCCTGATGCTGCATCACATTAACAACACTGGACCTGTTTTTTGAATTCGTATGATGTCATTCTCTTTATGTTTGTTTGTTTGTTTGTTTGTTGTTCATGCTTTCTGTGACTCTTTGTACTCATCTGTCCTTTTCCCACTTCATTCATAAATCACTGTGACCATCAAGCATCAATCAAGCCATTGCATTGCTGTGTGGATTTCCTCAAATGTTACAAATAAAAAAGGCTGTTGCATTAATATGTGCTTTTTGTGTCACTTCTTCACCACCATGCAGTCTTTTCAATCTGTATCGTTTTCATTTAAAACACACACCAAAAAATATCTCTTCCATGCAATGTGCAGTCATCTATTTTTTACCATTCCACGTTTGTCTGTGTCTCATACTATCTGTCTCTTTAAGTTTAATCTGCTTAACTTTAGCACTCATGCACCTAATTTTTCACATGGGCTCTTTGCTGAATGCGAGTGGTCTGAGACCTCTCTTTCTGTGTTGGAAAATAATCCAAGCCAGATTACACACACTGTGTCTTAACAGCAGATAACAGGGTTGTTAATTAATCCTCGCTAATGGCCACTAAGATTTGTGAAGCCTCACCTTCAAAATGGACGACAGATATATTTACTAGAAAGCAGTATGAATTATATATTTGAGATCATCTTTATCAAATTACACTTAAATATTATACACCCCAATAAAATAAATAAATTGTAAAAAATAAAATGTATGATCTATTTGTTTATCTATGTTATTATTATTATTTATTTTTTTATATCCTGCTGTGGTCTAGTATTTTTAATGTCTGTAGTTTTTAACTACCACTAGGAAAGTAAATTAATATTTGGTTATAAACAAGACTCACATAATAAACTTAATAGTGAGATATTATTTAGATAGTAAAGAACTGTTTAGACCACATTAGCAAGTTAAAGGTCTGTGACCTTCCAGCATGTTTTCTCACCTCAAGGAAAAAATGCTTATCTATGCTACATCAAGCATAGATAAGCATCTTTTCTTTGAGATGAGAAAACATTCAACATTATTTCCAGATTTCAATTACAAACAACTAAAGCACAATACTTGTATGACTTTGACATTGGGTGATGTAGGATATGGTGACTTTAAAGATTACAAAAGTTAATGTACTGTGTCATAGAAATTAATTTTAATAAATAAGTTTTTTTTTAGCTTAAATTTTCAAGGGCACATAATTGATCTTTAATAAAATTATGAACACTACATAGGTTTTTCAGATTTTTTTATAAGCATTCTAATAATTACATTGTGTAATTATAATTATAATTATTTGGTGATTTATGGAAACAGGATAGCTAAACCCTGATGTTTAAAAGGCATTTAAAAAATGAAAAGCAACAAAGGCCAAACTATGTTCCCTTTTAACTGCACCATATGCCGAAATATCAGTCAGTGAGCATCAACCTGTCGAGGTGAGGTCACTACCATGATAAGCACCAAAACCTTAAAAAAAGAAAAAGCTGTAAAATTCACATCATGTCAAAAACGATGGTGAAGCACATGAAGCCAGCTGAAAAATCCTTCCAACAAGATGGTCAGATTCTGGTACTCTGCATGTTTGTTAATTATTCATAGGTTGTGAAACACAAAATTGTTGCTATTTTGGCGGTTTTACAAAAAGGTTCATCAGCTCGGTATTCTACTACAGCTGGAACAGTTATTAAAAGACATACTTAACAAACAAAGTACCTGAACTATAGGACTTTTAAATGAACGCTGTTTGAGGAGGGTTGTTAACAGACAAGCTAGGCTCTTAATTTTATCTCATCTGTGCTAATAAATAATTTTAAACAATTTCAGCATAGTTAATCAGTTATTTTAAATCTCCACCAGCAAGCACTTAAATTCTCCACTTTGAGTTGCTACATTCGGTTTGTTCCTAGGTGAGCCTCCCTGCCTGGGGTTTTATATCTGTCCACTTTCTGCCAGAGGACCTCAGAACGTCCAACCTGGAAAAGAGGTAAAGGATGTACACACAGAAGGAGTCTCCCGATGAAGAACCTGAAGATCATTAGAAAGAGATTATTAGCACGTTCAGAGGGTAGCCATATAAAGACAGTTACCATATGAGAATTACTCTAAGAATATGAGCGTAAGAGAGATATTATAGCTCATCATCATCCAGGCCAAATGAGCATCTTCCCATATTTAGTGATGTGTTTAGTCAAAATGTCAAAATATTTTATGAAAGCTAATTTGATGCTATGTTGTGCATGTTTAATATGTGTTGTCCAGTTTGCTCTGCATCAGTGCGTTAGTGAAAATGGCTTTTTGAAAGCCCTAGTACTTACTGCCTGTAGAGAATGGAGAAAAGACAGTTGTGAGAATGAAGCCATTCCCTGAGACATAATAACACAGCAGATGTTCCTCTTCCCCCAGCCCTAAAAAATGATCCCAGAGATTAGTTGTAACCTGTTGTAATGAGTTTACGCACTTTTTATTTTTTTATTTTTTGTTAGAATTTACATACTCTTTTATAAAAGTCTGTCTACGCTATTGCTTACAGTAAGTCTGTGTTTCTCCATTACGGTACATCCTTTTATAATAATAAGAAAGTAATGTTAAGCATTAGCATTTGCCTTCTCGGCTGTGTATGTAGTCACCCAAAACATTGGTGTTTTCATCTTTTTTACTTAATCATCCTATATTTTCTCTATAAACTATTGTATACTTCATTAACCTCTGAGCAATTAACCTGAAGTCAACTGTACAGAACAGAATGGTAACTAGACCTGCCTTCCTGAACAGGGATCGTGAGGGTATAATACACATGACTGCACTGCTTCACAATGTGCTCCTCTCAACCAGATTTACCCTCCGGGCTGTACTGATCTGTCTGTAGCTAGAGTTATGGTAATCCTTGTGATTGTTTCAGTAGACGTAGTGTTGATGGCAGCGTATACAGTACGTGAGAGAATGATAAGAGACCAGCATTGTCTGTGGCAGTATAGTAGGTATTGACTTGCTCTTTAAGCAGCACCCGTTACTGCTTAGGCTAATTATACCTGATGGTTGTGTGAGGAGTACAAGAAGACATTGCGTGCTGTACTGTACTGTATGTATGATCTGCTCTACTTTCTCACTGACTGCCTCTTGGCTTTTGTTTGTGTTTTAATTACATTAGACATTTGCTTATTATTGATTGGACAGATATGTCACTGGCCTGACTGCAGCCAATACACTAGGATTAGTCTGGAGAACACATTTTTTTATGTACTGTTATTAATGTCGCCACCTCCTTGTGAACATAATGTGGCCTGCTCTTCCATGACTCCCCACAAGCCTTTTCCCAGAGGCTTTTAGCCCATACGCCCGATAAAGGTGAATTCAAGGTCGCTCTGTTCTCTGTTTTTCTTAGCTTAACCTTTTTCTTTTATCTTAAAGATTTTTTGCTCCTCATTTACATCTTTCTGTCCTTCTTTGGTCCTCCTCCATTTCTTACCATATTACAACCCAGATTACGGTACAGCTGAGGCTTTAAAAATTCACTTAAATTTCTTTTTCATTTTCTGGCTAGAAATCTGACATTGAATCCCAGAGGATCTGTTACTCTGCCATATAAAATGGATCCTCTTTGCCAGTATACTAAAACAGATTTGTGTTTTAGAGTGACGGTAAAAGACACTCAAGGCACTAAACCACCACTAGATTAAAAACGTATTCTTAGGACTTATGTAATTATGTATATTTGAGACTTTCTCCATTTTTTTTCACAGCATATGATCTTAAACAATATTATTTAGTAAATACAATGAATTATTCTGTAACTACAATATCATCTAATAGACAAGGTATGTAGTTAGTAGGGTTGGGAGCTAAAAGTGTTAAAAGCCAGATAAGTTAAATAAATGTGGACCTTACAAGTATCATATGCCATAAAAGATGCACTGTTTTGTTGTAGATAATCTCACTAGTAGTTTTATTCTCACTGTGATTGCGCAGTAGTACAACAACTTATATCAAACTAACTATTATCTATATAATTATAGTTCATAATTTCTGCACCCAGAAGGCATTTGTTTTTATTATACATGTATATTCTTAATTAATTCCTTTTTCTGCAGTGTCTTGGTTTCTATAATAATGAAGTGGACAGTTTAGGGCTGAAATTTATGGGTGGCCTTGTATGTGAGATGCTTTGAAGTCCAAAAGGACCAGCTGTGACATGAATTGTTGATGAAAGGAATGGAATAAACATGTAAAAATTATTGTGTGGGGAATAAATGCAACAAGGGAATTGTTTAACATCATTTTTACTTCCTCCTTTTAGTTTTACATTTTTGAACAGCTAGTTTGTTTGATTTTCCTGGGGGCATTTAAGGCACAATATGTAAACTGACATCCCCTGGGAGCCCATTATGTAATTTTATTTTGACAGTGGTGCTTACATTATTTCTGATATAATGGCTGTTCATTGTTAATGTGGACAATATTATACTGTGTGTATACTCTGCAGTTTATTAGTATCTCCAGGTTTTCGCCTCCTTGAAATGTTAGCGGGTGAGGGTGTATTGTTGTTATTTTATATATTTTGAGGAGGATAAAACATTTCACCTAGATGTGGTTGTAGGACACACTATATATCTGTTCCCTCCTGAATAGAAAGCTATGGTACATTTTTAATGAACCATAGTGTTCTATACTATATCACGGTTAAACACATTAAATTCTACCTAATTGAAACTATATTTAGAAAGTATATATACATATAAATATTGCCTATGTAACATCTAAATATGATTTAAATTATGTGGAATTTAATGTTTTTTTATTAAAATGCACTCCATGTGAAATGATTAAAAACAAAATGCATTAACAACAAAAAAAATAAACACATTTGTTTCACTTGAATGTGTCTTCTGCAACAATATGTTTTCTTTTGAAATCTGACATCTTGTTCTTTTTGTTCTCAATTTCAGGATTTTCCCCAAACACGAAAAAGATAAATACGGGCCAGCTGTGTAAGTATTTTTTTTATTCCTTACCCATGCTTGAGCAATGGCTTCTTTGCTTTTTTCATTGGGTACATGTTCCAAATATAATTTCTTGTGCTTATTTATTTTATTCCTAGGTACTACCCTAAAATTCACGGCTTCATCGCCACGCCAGAAATCTCTCTCGTGGCTGAATCAGAAGGCTCGGCGCAGGGCAAACCGTCACTGCGTAGAATCAAAGGCCGAATCCACCGCAGCAAGAGCCTGGACAGTATCGACCTACTGGACTCCAATGTGAGTACAGACTGCACTGAGAGCAATAATTTGTGTATGTGTATGAGCGTGTGTGAAAGTGTGTGTGTGTGTGTGTGTGTGTGTGTGTGTGTGTGTGTGTGTGTGTGTGTGTGTGTGTGTGTGTGCTTACAATAGCAGAGATAAGCATAAGTGAACATGACTCAAAGTGCATATGTTTGAGTGGGTTTATCTAAAGACGTATTCACACTTTTTATACACAAAACCGCAAAATATCAATATAAACATACTAAGAGGCAATGACATAAAGCATATTATTAACATTTACATGAATGTTTTTCAGGATCTTTTATTATTGTCAAACAATATATCCTAAAATGTACAAATTGTAGCAGTGTATGTGGAATGGAAATGACATAAAAAGCTACAAAGGCTAGGGTTCTCTTTAAAGGTGAAGAAAGCATTTGTACCTTTATTGATAACTTAGCTTGTTTTAAACTGGACAAAATCCAACAACATCCCACATCCTCATGCTTTTTTGATGAGCTCATGCTCTTTTAAAAACAATGCTTAAAGCTCAAACCATTCATCCATTATGCAATATTAAATCCCAACGCAACAGCCATGTACTGTTTGTGTAGACAAGTGAAAAGCTTCATAGATTATTTACACAGTCTTGCTTAACATTAAGTCTAACTGATCGTTTTGTGCCACTTTGGGTTCAACATCAACATCAGGTGCAACATGATTACACGCAAATCACTGTCCTATCATTAGGTGTTTGGTCGAAACTCTCTGACATTATTATTAGGGACATTATTAAAAGCCTATGAGTCAACCAGCTCTCATTTGGGCTACGTGTCATTTTAAACGTTAGTCTGTTGCAGGTGTGTGAGATTCTCTCTGTGTGACAAGACTGCTTCATCCTCATATTCGTTGGGATCAAAGTGGGATTAGACAGCAGTCCAGGATGCTAATGCCTCATATAAGTTCACACACACCAGCATGAATGTGGATATGCTTATACCTATACCAAATGCTGCATAGTCTGCATAGTTTGATAGTCCGTGTGGTTAAGTATCGTCTGAGTGTAGCTTTAACTGCCTCTGTAGTCATAGTACCCGGTCATTTTCAGGCTCACATAATGATACACTGTGAAAGCCTGCTGTGGTTTTGGTACCTTTCTTTGTTGAGAGCTAAAGGTTGGCTAGTTTTAAATCTCATGCTCATGCATATGCATTTAAATCATCAAAGTTATTGCAATTATCATTGCACAATCGCAATTATCATGTTACTCTTGTTAAATATGTGTTGTTGCTTTTTTATATTATTAGTTAGTGAGAAAAAAAACGTAGAGCAGCATTTACTGTCATTGTAATAATTTCCCTTATGCTTTTGAAGCTTTATTTAAAAAAATAAAGGATCAAATAATTTTTTTTTTAATCTTAGTGTTTTGTGCAAAGGACATGTGGAGCATGTTCCAACATAATAACATTCCAAAAATGTAATAAGCCATTGTAATACAAATCAGCAGTGTTTTATAATAAAATCCTACAACAAACTTAATACATTTCTTACAAACTACATAGCGGCTGATATTACATTTGCTGGGATTTGTTACATTTTTGGTGAAAATTCACAGCTTTCAAAATTGAAAAAAATTTCCACAAATTAAAAATTATTGTGTGTGGGAAATTGATTATGCTTCTGCTTTATAACGTTTGTGGGCTGTTATAAGTTATAAGTTGTGTGACCTTGCTTTGGCTTCAAATTAGCGTCAGTTTTCATAGATACACTGTTGCCATGGTTTTCCTGCAGCTTTATTGTTGGCTTTTTTCTGTCACCTACCTCAAATTCAAAAATTCAGCTTTCTTTGCTGGCATTAAGATTTCTCAGTAATATTTAATTTCCAGGAAATGCATTATTTAAAGATAATTAAAGCCCTTTTTTCTATTGGGAAATTTGCTCTAAAATATTTAGGTAACATTTGGACAGTAGTATGTACCTTTATACAAAGGAATATTGCTGATATTTAAAAAAAATTGTCTATTAACTAATCTATGAGCTATTAGTTTACAATATGAGATTACAATAAAATATCCTGTAGATCAAGTCTGGCCCCAGCCACACCTCATATTGAAAGGGTGGAGGACTGGGCGACACCCCACCCTGGAGATATATCTGTCATTTCCAGGTCGGGTCGGGTTGCCAGCTTATTGTACCTGAACATTTGGGAGTGAAGGACCTTTCTCAAGGGTCCAACAGTGGTCGCCGGGGCTCGAACCTCGAACTTCCTGATCAGTAGTCCAACACCTTAAATACAGACCACCCCTGCCCCACACCTTCAGTGTAATAAAATGTGTTTCTCGGGCATTAGTGGCTCAGTGGTAGGTTTCTGGCCCAATGCCCAAACCCCAGCCACTGGATGATGCACTGGTTCCAATTCCGGTTAAAATGGGATGGGTCAGGAAGGGCATCCGGTGTAAAACCTGTGCCAAGTCCCCGCGACAGGAGCAGCCGAGAGACCAGCAACACCAAAGTGTGTTTTTCCAACTTTAAAAAAAGCCCATGTGTTATACTGTTTTTGTAGTCTATTTGGAGATCCTTACAGCGATCCTGTGCCAAGATTAAGGTTATTTTCCATCTCTGACATCGTTGTCATGGCAATGTTGACAGCTGCAACGTTTTATGGGGATGAAAAATGGTGCATGCACACCGCGGATAATTTGAAGAGATCCAATCAATCAGCTTCAGTCTTTCTGTCCTCCTTGATCAGCTGGTGAAATCATCATCAGTTTCCTTCCTGCCCATTTCTTTCTCCTCGTTATCCACAAATAACGGCTGGTGATTTCCATGTGTTTTTTTGAAGGCGACATGAGACATGTAACTTTTACTTCTAAATCATTTTGATATTACAGTGTCTAAGCAGCACAGTGGTTCAGTGATTAGCACTGTCAACTGCCACCTGTGTGTATGTGTGTGTGTGTGTTTCCTCTGATGGGTTTCCTCTGGGTACTCCGGTTTCCTCCCAAGTCCAAAGACATACCGATCAGTTTGATTGCCGTTTCCATATTGCCCGTAGTGTGTGTACAGTATGTGTGTGTGCCCTGTGATGGATCGGCACCCTGTCCAGGGTGTACACCACCTCGTGCCCAAAGTCTCCTGGGATAGGATCCAGGCCCCTCGCAACACTGTATACAGTATTAAGTGGTACAGATGATGAAGGAGTGAGTGAGTAATTACAGTGTCTTGTGTTGTCTTTTAAGGTCGGTTTAGTGTTCAATGAGTTTATTCAGGTATAAAAACAAATACACTTTGCTTATTTGCTTAGTATGTTTAGGCATTGAAAATAAGTTTAAGAAGATTTAACTTTAATGTTAAAAGCTGGAGCTGTTTTGGTTCACAAGCAACAATTTGCAGGAAGAGAGTGCCATTTTTTTTTGCACTTGGACATATTTTGAAAGTTTGACACCTGAAAGCATGTTGTTTTAAAGTTAGAGATTAAGCATTTGAAAGGATCCGAAACAGTGGCATTTGCTTTCCACTAGGCTTAAATGTATGCAGTCTATATTTGGAATAGGTCTACTGGCACAGGTAATTAAAAGATTTTGACTGTTATGTTCCATTTAATCTCTTATTGAAGTTTTGGAGGTAAACAGGGTATTCGTGTATAGTCTAACGACAGCTTCGGTTTAATACCAGGATTCAGCATTAAACCGATGCTGGGGTTAAGCTGCATTAACTTTACCCGCAACACCTGCTTCTCTTACAGCGGCATGTACACAAATATCCTCTCTTTAGTGGTCAATAAAATCTGATTTTAAATCCAGGTTTAAAAACACTTACAAAAGATCCCGATAAAATTAAGTTATACCACACATTGTTGTAGAGTCATGAAGTGTTTAGAATGCACATACATCAGTATAGGAACCCTGGTGTAGCACACACACACACACACACACACACACACAGAAATTTGCTGACGGGGTCAGAGCGCAGCACAGTGGATGAGAGTAATGGGCCGCCATACACTGTGTGAGTAAGTGCTCAAGTGCTGCCACTTGCTCTGCTCCATGAACGAGAGAATTACAAACCATGCATTGTACAGAGACCTGTTCAGTTTACAGCCAGTGCTAGGCATAAACGTAAACCACGAATCACAAAATTTAACTGGGTAGTTAGTCAATGTGCATTTGGATTATTGTTGTTATGTGCACAAATGATTGCGTGATAAAAGCCTGGGTATTGCATCATGTCGTCCTGGTGCAGACGCTCGATAATTCTGGGCATAATTTATGTATTTATACGATAAGGCTGCACTGTCGTTGATGTCATCGTTGTTGTTGTTGTCGTGAATAAAAAAAAAATCCATGTTTGGAGTCAGGTCATATTTTTGGCATCGCCCCCGCTCCCGCTGTCAAGTGTGTTGGCAGGCGGCACTCTCACACATGGAGAGGCTGAATTGGTCGGTAGTGCAATGGCTGCAGAAAGCTGCATGCTTCATCAGAAAGGCAGGAGAAGGAGGAGACAAGAGAGAACTGCAGCAACGGCAAATGCATCACAGGAACCTGCAGTTCTTCTTTTTCTCTGTATGTCGTATGGCTCTCTGGGCCCGGGTCCTGCTGTGTTGTTATCTTTTTCACTGACCTTTTGTCCATTTTTGTCTTTGTCTTTAATCTCACCCAATCGGACAATCTAGTACGTCATCAATTAAAAGTGCACTCTATTTCACCTTGACTGTGTTTTCATTTACAGTACATTCCAATTTGAAACTCAAGCTCAATGCTGAACATACAATACAAAGCAATGTTTATAGTTCACATGATATGAACTTCCTACAAGGTTTATGATCATACTTATTTCAATCTTGTGTATTAATTTATACGTGCAAATTTCTGTTGCATTATTAATAATTTAGTCTTTTTTGTACTGTATGTGAGAGTTTGGTTTAATTGTGCTTGCTAAATTAATGAACCTCTAGGCATTACAATTAAAGAGTTTGTTTTGCCTATTTTATTCTCTCATAATTTAAAACACTGCACGCAGAGGAATCTAAAATTTCCTTTCTGGACTTCCTCATTATGGATGCTAGGGAATGGGATTAAAGTAGGCTTATATTAATTGAGGGGCTTGTAAAGAACTGGCAGCGCTGACATAATTTATGATCGGGATCCGATATGTAAGTTTTTAGGTTCCCCGTTCCTCTCGGAAAAGCCTGTTTCTATGGCGTGCTGTAGTGTGATTGGAATATGAATGCTCTATATGTCCCTCCTCTTTCCCTTATTCTCCCCAGTAAAAATCCCCAGTGTAAGCATTTATAGACCGACTCAGCCTTAGGAAAATGCTGCAGCTGCATTTGCTGCAGAAGCAAGACTGCAGCTGAATTAACCAATCTGCATATTCAGAAGACTGCATGCGATGGAATCAGTGTATGTGTGTGTGTGTGAGAGAGAGAGAGAGAGAGGGAGAGATTCTGTGGGAGGAAAAAGTAAGGGATAACTGTGCCAAGGCACGTGAGGAGGAGGGACTAAAGGGGCTATCCTGATGTGCAATGGATCATGAAGGGAGGGGGACAGAGAGGAAGGGTGAAGAAAGGAGAGCAGACAAGAAGACAAGATGGGAGGGGAGTGAAGAAGTGTAGCGGTGTATTCTTCTCTTGTGACATAGGAACAGAACGTGTGGGTCGTTTGCCTTGTGTAGAGGTGGGAAGGTGAGAAAACTGTCCTGAGTGAGGAATGAGCTGTGGGAGGCAGGAGAAAGGGAGCGGGAGATAGAGAGAAAGTGAGAGAGGGGAGAAAGAACAAGAAAGAAAATGCACCTTGAGTGGGTTTAAATATCAGGAGCTTGTATGGGAGGAGGTACCAAGGATTTTATAGGCCAGATGAAAGGGGGGGAACGGTGGGAGAAAAACACTTTGTTCTTACACCGTAGTGGGGCAGAGTGTGTATGGTACTGTATGTGTGTCATATGCTGTGAAGGTTATGAGTAAGGTGAAACGTATGTGTATGTGTGCAAAACACGATGACACATTTTATACGCTGGGGGAAATCTAACTTGGCTTTGTATACATGGATTTCGAGACAAATTGTCTGGTTTAACATTTTTTCTGCACTGTCTTTGATACATAAACTGATTATGTCATTACGGTGTACCATGTGATTGATACTGTATACTGTATGGTTATACATACAGTATGTTTGTTCAGGTGTATACTGAGGGATTGATGTTTACCAGGTTGTATCTGCATTCATATGGGGCTATGTTGAGAACAGGCCAGATGTGAGGCTGATAAAACCTGTGAGTGTGAGCGTGTGGCTCTGTGTGCTCTTCCAAACGTAACATATTGCACAGCCAGCACATTTCCTTTGCCTTACTACACATCCAACACTATTGGTCACTAATGCAGATCATACTGGTTTTAGTATAGCATTTCAAATAGGAGTGATCAGCATGGTTTTACATCTTACGTTTCCTTAAATCTGTGTCCATTTTATTACAATTCATTTGAGATGCAGCATGTTCCTGTGAAACATATAAACATACTGTTATGACCTTCAAGGCTGCAGCAAAAAAGACAAATTTCCAATGACAAATTTGCAGTAACTGAGCCATTGTCATCCCACACAGAGCTTTATTGATGCTGTGGTCAATCCATATACACTTTCAGCATCTCAACCACCCTTGTGTGTGTATAACGTGTCACACGGGATTATATTTCATGTAATCTCAGTTTCCCTTATCAGCTGTTTATGGCTGTGTTGTTTGCTTTCAATCTATATGAATCAATTCTCAGTAATATGGTACACATTACTTAACGACTTAATTACTTTAATTAAGTGTTACGTAAGATTCTCGTTAAACCGGTCTTAACCTGGTCATTATTACTGGACGTCCTGTTAATTGCCTATGCAGACCATACACATGTCTATAATTATCTATACACTTTGTATACACTGTCTATAGTTCAAGATCAGCATTTGTCCGTAGATCTCAGCATATTTGCATTTTCACTTTGATTTTTCTTCCCTTAGTGGAACGATTTTTAGAGCTGTTAAAGATTTGTCAGTGATAATCTGGGTCAGAGAGTAGTTATAGTGCCAGATGGTTAAGAGCAATACCTGCTAAAAATTTGGCTTTACTTCCATATCTTGGCCAAGATGCCAACAAAAAGCTAGAATTTATTACCAATCTTTAATTGAAGATGTCTACAGTATAATGTAATCAGCATCAACTGTGCGAGGTTTCCTCTAAAATTAGTCTGCAATGCTCACTTTGATGCACGTTTGAATCACTCTTATAGTGTACTGATTATAGTAAACAGTTTCTTGTGAGCTTTGTGAGAGAACTTTACTATTGACATTCTCCGCAACCCCCTGCCATCTTCAGCTTGTTGTTCATTTACTCTAATGGGATAGATTCTGCCTCCTTCTGCTGAATCCTCTTAGATTCCTTCTTAGATTTAAAGGCCTAGGGAATGATTGAATGCAATATGTGTGTGTACGTGTGTGTTTGTGTTTGGAAGTACTGGTTTGTGTTTGTTGGCAAAACCTGCTGTTAAGCTATCAAGATATCTTGATCCGCTACGATTACACTGCAGTGAAGTCTTACGCGCTCAATGCAGCCGTGCTGTGGAATCAAAAACCAACTATCTTATGCATCATGGCATACTTGTCCTACTCACATGCATGCCTAATCAATGAAGGTGGGGGATTTGAAGCAACTGCGTCCTCGCTCCAACGTCAGTTACTGTAGTACTGATTTAGTGATATTATTTTTTATTATTATTGAAGGCGGATATAATACATACATAGCTGAATTATATATATGTTTTTTTTTTGCCTATGTGTGTCAATTCAAATATTTACGTTAAGTCCAATTTATCTTAACAGTCATCAAAAGTTTAATTACAAAAAGATATTTCTAAGAATGAATGAAATTGCTACTATCTACATACAGTACAGCATGAAATACATTGTGCTTTGCTGTTGTGTGTGTCTTCCTACCAGCCAGTCTGCTACGTTTTTGTGTCTAAGGATAGAGCAAAAGCCCACTGTGTACTGAACAGGGTTTTTTTTTTTTATGCTGCGTGGTTGTATGCTGTAGGTCTGTGTCCTAGTGAGACACCATATGCTGCCAAGACTCTTTGCATTCTATAAAGCAGTGATAAAAATATACGTTTTCTGTTTCCACTACTAAGATGAGAACAGTATACAATTTTTTAAGCCAAGAAATGCAGTCTTTTCAATACTCGCCGTAGGAGATATTTTAAGGTTTTTCTATTTTTAAATTTTTAATCTTTGTAAAAAAAAATTTTTATTATATAATTACATATTATATATGTATTATATATGTTATATATGTATTATATACATATATAATAATTTTGTATGAAATCAGTAAAATGTGTTTGCTGTGAGAACAGTAACTGACTGTGTGTGTGTGTGTGTGTGTGTGTGTGTGTGTGTGTGTGTGTGTGTGTGTGTGTGTGTATATATACACGCACACATATACAGTATATATATATAATAAAACACCAAACAATCCAATACATATAGTATGTAATAGATGCTTGCTTGTTTTTGAATTTGATGTTTTTTCAGTTTTATAACTTTGTAAAATAAATGTTCTAATTATGACAATTTTGTATAAAATCAGTAAAATGTGTTTGCTGTGAGAACAGAAGCTGACTGTGTGTGTGTGTGTGTGTGTGTGTGTGTGTGTGTGTGTGTGTGTGTGTGTACTGTATATATAATTAAACACCAAACAATCCAATACATATAGTATGTAATCGATGCTTTCTTGTATTTTTATTATTCACATTATATGGCAATGTGTTGATCAAGGATACAAAGAAGACAAGCTGGTATGATGTACTCAAGGAAGTCAGAACCAGTAATTCCAAGGTGCAGCAAAGCTCCTGCAGAGGGCAGGATTTCGCTATTAAAACAGACAGCATGTGTAAGGAGAATAATGACCTCACTACTCTGGCACTCCATTGTCAGCACATTCAGTGTTCTCAAAGAGGGGGATCAGAGTGGTTTTGGATGCTGAACCGTGTGTCTTATTTTCCTCATGCGAGTCACGTAGCCTTTTATATTGTCTCACAGAGTCTTGAGGAAAGTGTTTTACAAAGTCACTGAAACAATGATATATTCAATGCACAAGGTGTTGTATTGTTTGGTTTTTGATCAGTAGTTGACATCAGTAGATGTCTTTTAGTGCTGAATTTGAGATGATCAGTAGTTTTTGCACAGGAGAATCATACAGTAGATGCCTCAATTCATATCTATCCCATATCCAAAACAAGTAATTGTTTTTATGGCATTATTTGACAGAGCCCAGTATGCACACGTGGGAAACAAACCTGTTTCGTAGATGTGAAAGTTTAAATACTGCAGTTTAAAAAATGCGGGTCTTACAAGAAAAGGTATTTAAAAAATCCGACCCCCTTACTCTACTTAGGAATGACTCACCCCGCTCTCACAACTGCCCCCTGGTGATTAATACGCACCACCTCCTTCCTCTATCTTCTCCCACTGCCCCCTCGTAGCATACCACCACATCTTTAGCATCAAATCTTCCTTCACTCCTCGTAACTGCTCCTCTAGATTCCATAAGCCGCTTGGATTTGTACACACATTCACCATCCTTATGAAACACAGGTGAAAATTAATAGAATTGATTTCCTAAGGAATTGTGAAGTGGAAGAGATTTATTGTGTTGTCAAGCTTTTTGCGCAGTGCGGTAGATTACCCCAGGGATGATTTTTCTTCCACCACCTCCTCGCTGCTACCCCCGACTACCTCATCCCAGGATAAGAGCAACCAATCACAGCCTACATATTTGCTAATTGTCTTACCCTTGTCATCCAAGCATGCGCCGTTCACCAGCACCAGAAGCATCAATCAGGAGAGATGTTAGCCACTAATGAATGCTATACATTACGAAAGATTGCTATCTATTACAATAGTTAGATAAGAAAGGTAATTATTATTTACACTGAGGAAGTAGAATGTTTCACATCAAAGGTTATAAGATATGCTATAAATGCAAATGTATGGTGTACATTCCAACATACAGTACCTCTGTAGTCATACTTGTCTGTCTTAAACTTTAACGTTTAAACCCGCTGCCCCTCCTGAAGCAACTGAACTGATCCCACTATTTTGTTCAACATGATTTGATTCATAAAACTCAAAGTGGTAGGACAGATTATAGATTAATAGTAGTTTCACATTGCGTGAACTTTGTATTACAAGCACTTTATAATAACGTATAACTTAGCACTTTATAATGCCAAGTTAGTTAGTAGTATGGAATGGATGTCGGCTGTGTGGCAGTGACATTTGCACAGTAGCCATTTATTGTTTTTCGCCCTCCAGCCTGAGTCATCGGGCCAATATCAGAAATTTCCCTATTAGTGTATGAGAATGGAGTTCAGGGGAACGTACAAACACATCTAGCCTGATCCATGCAGTGTTTTCCATCTGATTGAGATTTGGGGAGGTGTTGAGCAGATAAGACCATTAGAACTAACTCTAATGCACTCAGTTATTTGTGACACTGTTCATTGATTTGTAACGTTCAACATGTCAAGATATATTGTTAAACTGTTTAGCCCAAAAAAATACAGTACATGTAGGCAGAGATGTGCAGGGATGTACCAGTTTGGTCCATATGGGGTAGAAAAGGATACAGCTTAACAACATTTGCACAGGTGGCATTTTTTGACCAACCACGAAACAAGAAATGTTCTATTTAATTAAGGGTTAGATCACATTGCATTCGACAGCAATGTGTAGAAAAGCGGTGTAAAGACACACATGAATGATTGGGGTTTCCTAAGGTACCAATTAGATTTAGCAGTTTTTGCCAATCTGTAAATTAGCCTACTAACAAAGCATTCGGGATGATTTGGGTGTGAAGGTGAGTATGGGATCAACGTCTTTTGATCGATCCTGCTTCTGAAGAGAATTTTCAAAACTTGTTCAATTAGAATATTACGAAGATCAGCCTTGCCCAGTCATCTGTTTATTTTCATGTGCTGCATACACATGTGTAGTTCTCATTGGCCAGGCCTGGACATAGTCTGACAGTTTACGTTGGCAGTTCACTTTCAGTGAAGTATTCTGGTTTGAGGCTTTGTCCACTGAGCTTCAGCCTTTGTCCACCGTGCTGCTCATGTTTAGCTATGCAAATTTCTAAAGATGACTTTATCAAATGTTTGTGTCATCTAAATTGCAGTGCTGCCCTCTACTACTGTACATCATTCTCAGTTTGTCCACTTATCTGTCTCTGACAACAAATTCCCAAGACATTGCTCTCCAGGGGTTCTTAGCTCTAGATATTTATCTTAATGATAGATGAGAAAGAAAGAAAGAGCTGCTGAAAGAGGCACAGACACTAAGTGTAACCGGAGTCCATTTTCATGTCATTTTTAGAACTTACGGAAATATCAGATGCAAATAAATAAATAAATATTAATTCAATAAATAAATAAATAAATATCTCATTGCTTAGTGCAGAAAGAATATAAATTATACATACACACACTGGTGTCACCTAATCTGTCACCAAATGTTTTATTCATTTGTTCCTCGACAATAGACTCTCCTTGTGCCTAGTTGTAACTGTAATGATTTATGACACTTCAGACAACAGTAGTCAAAGTATTTCTTGTATTTTGTTGGTGTAAAACCAGAAAGAATTTGTTGCAAACAAAAGCATTTGTGCTTAGTGTTATAAGTAGAGTTACGATTAAAAAAGAAATAAAATTGGACTAATAATTCCCCTAAGAGCTATCGATAGACCAGTAGGCACAAAATCAGTCTGCTTCCAAATCAATCCCTTAATTGCTTTACAGTGAGGCTGGTATATAACAGCTGACAGGACAAAAATCTGTTGAGTAGGACCTGTTTCTATACTCAGGAAAACAGAAGTCGTAAAGCGGAAATACCTATCATAAACATTTCTGCACTTTATACAATTGTGTATAACTATAATAACTATAAATTCTGTAAACTAATGACAAGTAATTATATATACAGTATAACGTATATGTGTGTGTGTGTGTTTCTGATGAGGATTCATATGTTTTCATTGTGGTGTTCATCTGCAAGAATCCAGGCTCTGTACTGATATTCCAGGAATGCACAGTAACTGAACTACATAATCATTTGGCACTACATGCTGTTATGTTAGGCATTAGTGAGTATACTAGTGTGATGTCACACAAGTACATCTGGCACTAGGCATTGTCCTGGAAAAGAAAAACTTCAGCCTTTCAGCCTTTACAGCTTGTTGCCTTTTGTTGAATGGTATCCTGTTATTCCATGAAGGCTTTGTGTGGGTCAGAGCCACGGATGCTTAAGGTCAAGCAAAAATACAGCTGTAAAGTTCTTTGTCTTGTCTAATAAGGTGTTAATCCATATTAACAAGTTTTGCTATTGCTGTCTAAGCCTGAACACTGAAGTGGGTTTCAAAATCTCATACATTCATCACAGGACGTTTGCGTACCATACTTTTCATCGTAGTCTTAAGCCTGTAATGAGCTTAGAATTTGTGATTCACTGTTCAGCATGGCATGGACTCACTTTGGGCTCACTAAATGTTATTTAATATTTGAAGGATACATAAGAACTAATATATGAACTAAACTAGTGTTCATTTGTACAGTGTGACTTCTTGTCTAAAATGCTAAAAAACAACTATACAGTATATATAATGTATATAATATATGAAGTATAATGATAAACGATACTGTGCAAAAGTCTTAGGCACTGTATTATCTGTAGTGCAAATGTTTTGATATATCTTTATCATGTCTGCATTATTATTATTTTAAATGATTATTGTTTAAAAGGTTACAGAATATTTGCATGCCTAGAAAGAAAGCAGCATTTTACATAACAAAGCAGTTTTTTTTAGATGGAAACAAAAAACATAATGTAGATTTTTACCAAAAAAGTTACCAGAATAACTCATATACTCACATATCCAGCTGTTTTACTTATAAAACAAAGCACAAATCTGTTTCTAAAACTACTGATTTTTTATGTTACCTTTGCTCATGGCATTTTTGAATGTTGGAAAAATCATGTGGCAATAATAAGTAACCTCTTACTGGATTTAAGGGGTAAGTTGCAGCCAGGTCCTGCAAATCATTAGCCATTGATTAATTGATCATCAACAGGTGTGCAGACCTCTATAAAAGCAGAGGTTTTGGCAGTTTGCTGATCTGGATCATTCAGGTCTGTTAAGCAATTGTTGCTACACATCAATCAGGAAAGTATTATAAAACAATTTCCAAATCATTTGGAATTCATCGTTCTACAGTGAGAATGATTATTCACAAGTGAAAAACATTCAAGACAGTTTCCATCTTCCCTGGAATGGACGTCTCAGCACATTCACTCCAAGGTCAGACCATCCAGTGCTCAGAGAAATACAAAAAACAAATCCCAAGAGCTATATCTCAGACCTTACAGGACTGAACAAGTACAGTTTGCTTGGAAAGCTTTCCAGGAGAAAGCCACTTCTGTCATAAAAGAACATGGAAGCACGACAGAGGAACAATGTCCTATGGACAGATAAGACCAAAATAGAGATGTTTGGCCTTAATACTCAGTGCCATGTTTGACAAAACCCAAGCAGCATTTCCACAGAAACAACTCATACCTACTGTCAAGCATGGCGGTCCACAGGACCTGGGCACCTTACAGTAATAAGTCAACCATGAATTCCTCTTTGTAACAAAGTATTCTAGAGGCAAATCTGAGGCCATCTGTCTGAGAGGTAAAGCTTGGTTGAAATTGGGTCATGCAACAGCAGAGGTCGCGTTCAATGATCCGAAGCACACCATACATGTACATCAGAATGGCTGAAAGGCTATGGCAGGACGGTAAGGGAGCTGAATGAACCTCAATTTTGTAAAGAATAATGGGACAAAATTCCTACACAGTGATGTGAGAGACTGATAGTCATACAGGAAATAAATACTTCAAGTTATTGCTACTAAGGGGTGTCTACAAGCTATTGAATCATGGAGGGGGATTTAGTATTGTGCACATTTTATTTCTTCTTGGCTTCATTTTTGGTAAATAATTAATGGCACGGTGCAAAACGTTATTTGTTGTTCGTCTAAGGTTATATTTACCTAATGATCAAAACATGGATTGGATTTAGAATGGGTGACTGTGGAGGTCATGTCATCTGATGCAGCACTCCATTACTCTCATTCTTGGACGAATAACTCTTAAATAACCTGAAGGTGTGTTTGGCATCATTGTCCTTTTAAAAAAACAAATGATGGTCCAACTAAGTACAAACCAGATGGTACGGCATATCACTGCAATATGCTGTGGTAGCCCTGCTGATTAAGTGTCACCAGCTGTACACCCCAACACCATCATACCTCCTCCTCAATGCTTCAGATTGGGAACCTCACATTCAGGAAGTGTCTGTTCGTCCTCTCTACATCTAACAAAGATATGGCGGTTAGAACCAAAAATCTCAAATTTGGACGCTTCAGAACAAAGGACAGTTGTCCACTCATCTAATGTCCATTCCTTGTGTTTCTTGGTTCAAGCAGATCTGAGGTGCTCTAAATCAACGTTTTCTGAGGCTGCTAATTCTAATAAACTTATTCTCTGCAGCAAAGGTAGCTCTTGGTCTCCCTTTCCTTCGATGGTCCTTATAAGAGCCAGTTTCATCATACCTTTTGATGGTTTTGGCAGTTGCACTTAGTGATACATTCACTTTTTATGATGGACTGTCTTTTCTCCTTACTTATTTACACAAATTAATTAACTACCTAATGCATCTGATGAGAGAAAGCCATGAGTGCGCCAAGCTGTTAGCAAAGCAAAGCTTACTTCTTATATAGACGATATAGACAATCTAAAATATAAAACATGTTTTAGGTTGTATAACATTTTTGTTTTAATACATAATTCCATATGTGTTCTTTCAAAGTTTGTATGTCTTCATGGGCAATTAATGGGCAACATTGAAAAACACAAAACACTGAAAGAGAAGGTGTGTAGGTGTGTGTGTGTGTTTGTGTGAAAAAAAAAAAAAAAAAAAAAATATATATATATATATATATATATATATATATATATATATGAGAGAGAGAGAGAGAGAGAGAGAGAGAGATTGTGAGTGTGCTTGTACTGTACTGAGCATAGAACAGTTATTCCAAACAATCTTTATGTAACATGTAACTAGATCTCATTATCATTATCTTTGTTTCATGTTTAATGTATAGCTGTGACAAGGTTACATTCAACAGAAATCACTATGCTCTGCTGACTCCCTCTCTGTATTTGCTCTGTGTCTCTATCCTTCAATGGAAACAGCATGAGGTATTCTTAAGTCAGCAACATTGCAGGACCACTGTCTCCGTTTGGCTCATGCTGAGCCAGAATCTCCCATGTGCCCATTAGTGCTAGAGATAAGAGGTGACGGTGGTGGTCAGGGTGATACAAAAAGCACAACAGCCATGTGCTGCAGAAATGTGCTTACTCTAATGCAAATGGTTTCATTAAATTACACTATGTAACAAATTTTCACTTTTGTTCTGTTCCTGGGTTGAAAGTGTGTTTTCCTAACCCGTTAGGTCTAGAACAGAAAGGAAATCACTGTTATTCCAGAAAAACTTTGCTTCTGTGACCGGGACAGTGAAATTTTGAAAATCACGTGTTTTTGAGAAAATTCTCGATTCGCTTTCAATGCTGAGCTTCCTCCTAGAATATTCCTGAACTGCTAGAGTTGTCCAGATGTTTCTACAATTCTCCTGAACACTCTAGAACGTTCAAGAAACTTCCAGAACTAGTAAACCCAAAAAATCGTCGTACCGGCAAAAATGCCCCTCAGATCGTTTATCCGGACATACCTTCTTCCATCGCCCCAGTACCACACAGCCCCGATCTGCCTGTTCCGACTCCTCCTAGGCGGCATCGGCCATCTTCAGGAGACAGCAGCAAGTCAGATAGCGAGGCAGATACTGGAGATATGGACTACGACTCCGCAGATGAAGTTGGGGATAGAAAGCCGTACTTCCCTAACCAGAAAGACATGAACGATTTAATTAGGGACCTCGGGCTTACGAAATCGAATGCTGAGCTTCTGATATCCAGGCTCAAACAGTGGAACTTGGTTGATGATAGCGTACAAGTCACGGATCAGAGGAAGCGGCATCAAATATTCTCCAACTTCTTCAGTCAGCGTGATGGGCTGTGCTTCTGCAACGATGTTGCCGGTCTATTCCAGGCTACAGGTATCGCATGTAATCCTATTGAATGGCGCCTATTCATAGACAGTTCATCCCGGAGCCTCAAAGCCGCGTTGCTTCACCATGGAAACAACTACCCGTCTCTCCCGATGGCCCACTCTGTGCATCTCAAAGAGGACTACACCAGTGTCAAAATGTTGCTGACTGCATTAAAGTATGACGACTACGGATGGGAGGTCATCGGTGACTTCAAAATGGTATAATTCCTCATGGGTCTTCAAGGAGGTTTCACGAAATTTCCTTGTTACCTCTGTCTCTGGGACAGCCGTGACACTAAGGCGCATTATCGCAAAAAGGACTGGCCACAACGGACCAAGTTTTCTGTTGGGAAGAGCAATGTGAAGTGGGAGCCGCTGATAGAATCTCATAAAGTGCTTATGCCACCGCTGCACATCAAGTTAGGCCTCATTAAGCAATTTGTCACTGCTCTTGACAAGGAGTCAGCAGCATTTAAATACCTCCAAGATCTTTTTCCAAAGCTGTCCGAGGCTAAGGTCAGGGCTGGTATCTTCGTCGGACCACAGATCAAGAAGATCATAGAATGTGAGGATTTCGCAAAGCTGTTGAACAGGACGGAGAGAGCGGCTTGGAGCAGTTTCGTTGCAGTTGTTCATGGCTTCCTAGGTAATCACAAAGCTGAAAACTATATGGAGTTGGTGCAGACTCTCATAAAGAATTACGCCAAAATGGGATGCAGAATGTCTCTTAAAGTCCATATCCTTGATTCGCATCTCGACAAATTCAAGGAGAACATGGGCGCTTACTCTGAGGAGCAAGGCGAGCGCTTTCATCAAGATATATTGGACTTTGAACGTTGTTACCAAGGACAGTATAACGAAAACATGATGGGGGACTACATTTGGGGGCTACTTCGAGAAAGTGATTCACAGTACAATCGTAAATCTAGAAAATCTATGCATTTCTGAACCTTGTTGAGTGGTTTCCGACTGTGTATGTCTATTCCTTGTGCAATTTTTGTTTTTACCTGATCATAATGACGAAAATGAAAAAAAAAATTGTTTATTTTCACACAAAAAAAGTTTTCTTCGTGCTGTTGTCATGAAAGCAAAGTTTGTGCTTAATGAAGTCATTTTTTTCACATACTTTAGACATAAGCAATTGAAATATAACACTTAGAAGCCAGGAACAAAAATTGTGTTACATAGTGTTATTTATCAAGTTTTACCGTTATTGCAGAGAAATCTATTCAGAACTTTCTCTTCTAAGAGAAAACCAAATCTGTAGCTGAATAACAGCAAGCTTTAGTCTTCACTGGCTGGTGGATTAGTCTGTTGTCCTCCTAATGAATGCTTGGTTTTCACTAACATTAGTCAGTGTGGTCCTTTGTGAAAGTTTCCAAAGATGGATCCAGATGACAATGCCACCAGGAAAACTCTGAAGTATAGAACCATAAATAACTTTCGCCCCCTTGTCCTGATTAACACAATGTCTTTTGTAATATCCTTGCTATGCCTCATCGGTCTTTGACTACTCTCTACTACATGCTGTTTTTGTTGGGAGCTTGAACATGGATGGTACACACAGAGGACATTTGGTACAGGCCACTGGTTTTGTATATGACAATGATTTACTCTCTAAGCTCCTGATCCCCATCTCCGGATGCAAAAAAAAAAGTCTGTACAAAATCAGCTATTTTTGTTATTTTAGTTTAAACTTATGACAGTGTATGCTTCCAATTTTCATTTTATTGTCAATGATCAGATATGTTATGTAAGATCTTTGTGGAAATTTAAGGCTTGATTTGCAGAAGATCCTGTATGTTAGAGAAAAACTGTCAGTGCTAGAGATCCGGGTGTCAGAAGCAATTGCTATACTATAGCATGTGTTATGACAAGCAGGCCAGAACACTGACAGTACAAGTGCAAATTAGTGATTCTGAGAGATGGTATTGAGCTGACACCATCAACTTCAGTAAAAGGATAATGCACAATTTATAAAACTATACAACAACTGGACATGTGTTTTACTTAATTCTTCATTGATGTGGTTGTGTACAGTACAGTTGCAAAATGCTTTTGCTTTGACATACAGCATTGAACTGAGTTATGCCTGGCAGTTTAGATGCAAGCTAAACACTTTCTTGCTTATAGGGCTGTGTATCTTGCTTATGGGTCCATTATATACCTGCAAAGTCTGTATGGCATTTACTCTGCCATATTCACAAGGATAGTGAGTTCGTTCCAAAGGAACGGTTGAATTTACTAAGTTCCAAAGACAGCTTTGAATTTTAACTTAAGAGTAGCTGTCAGATTTGTTGTCGATAAGAATATCATAACTCCAAGAATAGCTGAAACGAGTCATGTCATCCTTTCTGGAATTTTCTTCAGGATCAATAAACCCTGTTTCTATCTATCTATCTATCTATCTATCTATCTATCTATCTATCTATCTATCTATCTATCTATCTATCTATCTATCTATCTATCTATCTATCTATCTATCTATCTATCTATCTATCTATCTATCTATCTATCTATCTATCTATATCTGTCTAGAGTCGTGTGAAAGTTAGTTCCCCCTCGTTAAATTTGGTGTATTTTTATGTAAAACATCATTTTAAAAATCATCTGATAGTAGCGGGTCACAGCATTTCAACTGGGTTAAGATCTGTTCATACAGAGGAGTTCATGGTGAACTTAATGACTGCAAGGTGCCCAGGTCCTATGGCTGCACAACAAGCCCAAATGCTTGACAATGGGTTTGAGGCAGTTGCTGCTGAAATTGTGTTGGGCATTAAGGCCAAATAACTCAACTTTGGTATCATCTGCTCACATTGTTCTAAAGCACTGTGGTTTGTGTGTAGATGCAGGTTTGCAAACATCAGTTGTTCTTCCATGTTCTTTTCAGACAGAAGAGGCTTTCTCCTGGCAACCTTTCCAAACAAACCGTACTTGTTCAGTCTTCTTCTAATTGTGTGGTCATCGACTTTAACATTTATGGAATAAAATTACTGTAAAAAATAATCGTGCGTAAAATAAAAAAGATTTGTGTGTAATTCTGTGTTTTGTCCGAGTTGGATTCCAAAATCTACGGCCACGACAGCTTACAGATACGATATTTAGTATGTTTGTTACAGTACGACTCTGAAATATACTCTGACCGTTTACAGACACAAAACTTGTTTTTACAACTCCTCTGTTACACGGACGAATTGCGAAATTATGCCCATGAATGTAGTGTGTTAAACCACTGTCAAAAATACGTCATCAAGGCCACATGCACAGGCATTACTATATGAAGGAGGAGGAATCGATACGGCGCATGCACCCTGCCCCAGTTTTAGACTCCTAAAAAAGCTGTAGTTAAAACATCTCTGTAATTTTACTTCTCTTAAACATGTACGAATCTGTGAAAAAAAAAAAACTTACCTTAGACGATGAGAGAGCACTTGGCTGCTGATATGCCATTTTGGGGCCGAATCTATTCCTCTTCCCTCGGATATTAATGCTTGTGCATGTGACCTTGATGATGTATTTTTGACAGTGGTTTAACACACCACATTCATAGGCAAATTTCGCAATTCGTCCATGTAACCGAGGAGTTGTAAAAACGATTTTTGTGTGATTTTGTGAATAAAAGTGATTTTATTCCATAACATTCAACATGCTCAGTGATGTCTGTAGGGTCTGAGATATAGCTCTTGGGTTTTATTTTTTGATTTTCTCTAAGCATCTGAGCATTTTTTTGTATTTCTCTGATGTACAGGAACAATCGTTTCTCCAAGACCATTGCTTATGTCTTTCCTTCTTATGGCATTGTGTTAACACACACCTGAATGCTCCAAACCAGAAAACTGCCAAAATTTCTGTTTTTATAGAGGTCTGCACATCTGATGATGATCAGTTAATCACGTGCAGATGATAAGCATAACCTGGTTATACTTACTCTCTTAAATCCTGTGCAAGCAGTAAGGACGTACATAGTATTTCCACATTTTTTTCTTTTTGCCTTCATTTTTGTTAAATAAATAATGGTACAATGAAAAAAAGGTTAAATGTACGTGATGTAAATATAAAAGTAATGTTATGAACAGTTAGCCATTAATAATAATAAAATAAGCTACTAATAAGCTACTGGCTCAATGTAAACAAACACCTACACCAATAGGTATTAATTAGAAAAGCTAAACTGACATTTTTACTTGGATTACTTAATATGTTCACCGCAGAAATAACAGTGCTGAAGTGGTATAAGTGAATTTTAATGCGCTGGAATCATTTTAAGACAAAGCATAATCTTCATCCGATCTACTTTTTCAGTTTCTCATCTGTGATTCACTCTCCGATTACCGAGCATGGAGTGTATTTGGCCTACGACGAAGGAAGCTTATTTTTAGCTTTAACCTTTTAACTGTTTCTACAAACTCTTTTCCCGTCAACAATGAGTACTAACGCTAGTTTACTTATAAAACTGCACACATTGTATCTAAGACAATATTTTAAATAAAGGGTCGTCGCAACAATTATTTGACTCTGTTTCAATAACTACTGTTTACTGCTTTTTATAATATTTTTATTATGTAGAAGCATTTTTGAATACATCGTTGCTCTACGGCAATTATTTGCAAGACTTTTGCACAGTAATTTCCAAAGTATATTATGCAAAGTATATGTATACTATGTTTTTTTTTTTGTTTTTTTTTTAAATCTGGGGTCAGGCATTCTCAATCATTTATCAAGCCTCATTACTAATGCATTTGAAAATACAGTATTTGGAATGTATAGGAAGTGACTTTATCTCCTTCTACAGACACTAAGCAGACAGGTATGTGAAACAGACTGATGTTTCCTGTGTGGTTTGATGGGTGATGCGGTCGCGACCACATGTAAAGTTGGCTGTGCAACATCACTTCACAGTTTCAATGAGCTTCCATGAAAGCCTGCTCGGACTGAGTCATTTCTCCCGCTCGGAGTGCGCCATCCCATTTTCACATCGCGCTTTTTATTCATTCCCTCGTGTTCTCGTGGGCAGGGAGCTGATTCAGGCTCTGCAGTTTGTGTTCATATCGGAATACGTCACCTTCCATAGACAGGTTTTACAGTAAGGCGACGTGCTTTGCGCTCCTGATTTGTGTTCCCACCCCTGGAGTAAAGGGAATGGACTTTCCCAGACAGACATGTCACGGCTGTTGCTTGGAGTCGACGCTGTGAGAAAAGCCGAGCCATCCTCCTGTGAGTCTGCCATTGCAGTCCAGCAGTAAACACACGGGTGACGTTGAAACCACCTCTCCTCGCAGGATATTTCAGTCAGGAACATTCTAATACGTTGACTTGCCTTTCCCCCCTCCTCCGAAAAGGATTACGTGCAGTGAGTACTAGCGGACGCCACTGCCTGAAGCGCATTCGCTCCGCTACAACACACAGGGCTGACCGGGAACTTTGGACTGTTACACCGCGGCTGACATGTTGCTCACCGGCCACAGAGGGCGGCTGAGTTATAAACTCTAGCCCGGCGCTGCGGCATCTGGCCGGAGGAAACCAAACGCCTCGTTTTACGTTTTTTTTTTCTTTCTTTTTTTTCTTTCTCCTGGGCAGGCAAACGTAGCTCAGTGTTTTTTAAAACCTGCCAACTTCGCGAAGCTGAAGCAAGAACAAAATGTCTGCCAGGGCTGCTTCTAATAAGGTAAACGCTATGTTTTCCCCCGACCTTATTATACCGTAAGCACTAGCGTGACTTTAGCTTCATCCATAGCGCAAGCTAGAACATCAAATCAGCCGCATCTCAGGAGCAGCAGCAGCAGCTAGCCGCCTGCCTCCTCCTTCTCCTCCTCCGGCTAAGGTCATGTGTTTACTAACCGCCGGTGTGTGTAGCTAGCAACTAGCGTTAGCTCACTAATCGAGGATTATGATGTTTAGCGCAGAGAATATAACGACATACAGAGTTTATGTTCATATATACATTCTTACTTACATAACCTGTACGCATACCTTACAAACAAACATATGACTGACTGACTGACTGAATAGTCCAGCGTTAATGTAGCTTAAAGCAGTCATCCTTGCTTAGTGATAAATTAGATAAATATTTGTCACTTGTAAGTGTAACACTACTCCTGTAATAATAAGTGCCAATTTATAGAAATAGTGCTAAACTATTTCATCGAAGTTTTGAAAAGGATAAACTAGCTAGCAGGCGTTATGTATACAGTGGTCAAAAGTATTGAGGTAAAACTGAAATTTTGACAACAATGTCATTTATTTTAAAATATTGAGAATCAAGTTGAGGATGAAGTCTTTTAGTCTTCAAAACCTGCACTGTGGTGTCATTTGATCAATCCATGCCTGCTCGATCGCTTCTTGAAGATCATGCACAGAAATTTGCCAGATAAGTTCAAACTTGACTTGAGAATTCCCTAGTTTTGGCCATTTTTGTGCAGAGGTAGACACATCGGCTTCAGAAAGTAAAAGTCCAGCCACATGTTTGTTCCATCCCTTAACTAAATGTTTTAGTCCTAATTAGTACAACTCTTCAGCCAGATGAGCTCGGACTAACTACAGGAGAGCTGTAATACATGGCATATCTTATGTTAATAGTTGTCCACCACTGTGCTGAGAATTGAATCAGTCCGAGATTGTTTAATATAACACGCACATCATTTAAAACATAAAGCATTTACTAGTACATATACACAATCCGAGATAATGTAGCGCACATGTAGCACAATAAAAACCCAACACTGGATAAACCTAACTTTGGGGGAGATCTCGGTTCTTTCGCTGCCTAGGTAACTGTTTTCAAGGCGAAGCAGCTTGCCAGTGTTTTCTCTGTAAATAACTCTTGTGTCTTGTTTTTAGCTGAACACATTTTAACCACACGTCAAGTTGAAACTGTATTTGAAGTGAATGGTAATCTCCTCCTATGAAACGCAGTATTATTTAACATGGGCGTGTTTCTGTTTCGGTTGAAACTCCAGTTGAAGTACAGGAAAGCTGAAAGAGTCTGACCTGTCCTTCCTCTCTGTCATCCATCGTGTGTCATTCATGTACCGCAGTCTGTACATCCGTTTCTGTTTATTTTATCCCCTGCATATCAATAATACTTCCCTCCTGAGTCATCCAGTCTGTTTCCAGGAATTATATTTAATCTGCATAAATGCACATTGTAAAACTTCAGATGCATTCATTATTGCTCATGTACGTGTGTTCACTCTCAGGTGTCCTGTGTAATCATTTTTACGGGGAGCAGCTGCATAACACTTAAAGTAGAAGAGTAAGCTCTGTTGGCCAAAATAGCAGGATTAAACACTGCAGGCTTCCAACCCCCCCCCCCCCTCCTGGTTTCTAAAAGTGTTGGGGAAAAAAGTTTCACACTGTTGTGTGTGTGCACTTTATGTATTCCTATGTACCGTGCCGCATGTTTGCACCATGGCCCTGAGGAAATTTCATTAGAAGGAATGTTCCTGTGTGTACAAGATATTTTCAGGAATTATGCTTATTTATAAATAAAATAGATGGAGCAATTGATTGATGGATGGATAAACTACTAGAAATTTAGTAATTACTTCAATAAACTACTTGAAACAGTCTTAAATTGTAGGAAAATCTTTAGATATTAAGATATAAACATTCTTAACTTTTTGTACTTTTACCACACACAAAGTGGATAATACATGGACAAAGCAGATACATAATAGAGATGTTGTGTATATAATGTGATTGTTGCGTGTGGAAATTTAGGTATCGCCATACTGACTCCAAAAATATATATGTACAGGTTTTTTTTTTTGTTTGTTTGTTTGTTTTTTTTTGGTCAGATTTTTCCATTTGAGTTGATAAAATGAGTTGATAAAATGGTGTCTTAATATTCACACATTGGCATGCAGCACGGCATGCAGTGTGGTAGGAGCAAAATTTAGTTTTTGTAAAATCTAAAAAATAGTAATATTGAAGCGGCATATTTATTAAATCGTGACATTAACAGAATGGCAATTAAAATCGAATCAGCATATAAGTATTGTGATTTGCAGCATATTAGGTGATTCCTGTCCCTAGTACATACATTAAATTTAGACTATCATTCGCAACGTCATGTTGATGTGAAAAAATTGTAGTCAGGCAAAATGCTTTTTCTGATTAAATTTCTAATCTTTTTGATTGTGTGTTATTATTTCTATTCATTTATTTAAATTTTTTCACAGGAATGTAACTTGACTTAAAAGTAGCCAATATATGGCAAGTTGTAAGTTGAGTTAATACAAACTCCATCCACTTCCAACAAAGTTTCTGGTGTAGTTTCAACCTCTAAAAGAGCCTCAACGTCCTAAATGACTGATGTGGTGTTCTGTCCTTACAGCTAGTTTCTTTGTTTTATTTAAACAAAGTCATCAGTCATTTAGGATGTTCGGTTGCTTGTTCTTCTTGTGTATGTGTAAGTTTTTAGAATCACCCAAGTTATTTATTTATTTATTTTTAAATCGTTTATAGTCTAACATGAGATCAAACCGTATTCAGACAAAAAGTGTCATCTGTTCCTAACATTTTTATATCAGCTTTATGCAAGCTGAGAATTAGGCGGGAGGATAGAAACGCACCCACTAGGCATAATCTCCTGAAAAATGTGAGTTTTGACATGGTTGTCAGAAGAGAGGGATAAAAAAAACATCTAGTGGTATATTTATTTTCCACTAACCAGTCAGAAAAAATTGCTTTTATGATCTCATTTGTAGTGAATTTGCGCTGACAAATGAGTGACGTCATGTATATATTATAGTTCAGGGTTTGGACATAACACACATCAGCTTAGGTTTTCTGGGAAACTCGCACCTCTGGAGAAATAAGCATCAGGATATTGATTTAACAGTATTTAGTTTGTTTAATGTTTTATTTTAACAGTCTTTTTGTTTGAATAAACATTTAACATTTTTGTAGACCATCCTTGGATTTCCAATTGTGTTTACTCTGCTGTTGTTGGGATTTTATATGAATTTTGCACTGAGTGCTTCATTTTGACAGGCTAATCCCAGAGCATTGTATGATGCCTATGCACAGTTTGAGCGGAATGAAAATCCAATGAAATGGATGTGCTGAGACATGAGATCCCAAAATAGAGCCGTCATAGAGTGCTTTCAGGATGCTGCTGCTGCTCTGGGCGCAGTGCCTCCAGTGAAGCAAAAACACATGCAGTGGTTAGAAAACTCTTAAATGGACTCATGAGAACACGATTAGAGTAAGACTGATGTGTTCTTGTTTGAAATCTATTGTTTCATCTTTAATGAAATGGAATTTGAGTTGAGAGATGATTTCTTGAGATGTTAACCAGTAAAGCATGTGTATGTTTGTAGAACGCAGTGCTTGATACAGATATTATGGTGGTAATGTTGTTAACTGTAAGATTGAATCAGTAGTTTTTCTTGTCCTGTCAGCAGGAAGGATTTTTTTTCATATCTTGTTCTATATTGTCTTTTTTACAAAAAACAAACAAAAAAAAAACTTCTGTCAAGCTGTGCTGAATGTGGGGAAATGTGATGCTTGATGTTACTGTCAGAAGTGGCAACATGCAAAACAAAAACCTGCAAAAACAAAGGTATGCAAAATATCTTGGAGGAGTTACTGTATGTGCCGTGCCATGTTGCGTAAAGCAGTGTCTAAAATGGGTAATTTGCATTTTGACTATTTAAAGCTCATGATGTCTACGCTGCATCAGACTCGTATCTTTCCTTTTAGGTGCTAAAGTTAAAGACATATGTGTCCAGGTACTTTCAGACTTCTTGTTTTCCTTCGCAGAGTCAGTTGCATACTCTGGTATGAAGGGAGTCATAGCACATACTGATCATATGCCGTCATGTTTTTCCTCCTTGTTTCATTCACTCCCATTTTTACTCTGACATCAGCCTCTCCATGAAAGGAAAAAAGGGAGGGAATCGCGCTGACTCAACTAGTATGAAATGTAGGTTGCATATTAACTAGCTACACCCAAGCTGTGTGCCACTTCTCATGTTCACCAACATCACAGTCTGATGACTGTCTTAGGGTCATAGGTCAGCATTGACACGTGGCACTAATGGAGACTATATTTCTTGCTGGCTGGTGTAGTATTACTTAGCTGGTAGTCAGCAGCACATAGGCCTTATGGTGTGAACACATGGTTTTACCTTACAGATGGTGCACACGGATGCATTCTCTCGCGCGCACACACATACACACGGACAGCCTTATCTCAGTGTTTTCGTTGTAGTACTACAAGTTAAGTTAAATATCAAGTGTGAAGTAAAGCTCAGCTTTTTCAAACTTCTTTTTTACTTTGCTGGATGACCAAGACGAGCAAAAGATGTTTACTGTCCATATTCTGTACTCCCCGGGACAGTGAGTTCTTACTGCACTGAAGTAATATGATTTTACAATTGCCTGCAGTGCACTTGTTTTTAGCTTTTACGTTTTATACGCAGTGGACTAAAGCAAACCCTGGAAAATTGTGTAAAAACACTTTTGTTCAAATTTTTGACAAACTTTTCTTATTTTAATTTTAATGTAGTGAAATGTGACGATCGACCGAGCATCAGTTGTGAATTAAAGTTGTTGGAAATTGTGATAGAATATAGATTCTATATATAGAAATATAGAAAGGTTTTTTCAACCACATGTTACAATACAGGGAATAGTTATTCATTCGGTTTCTGTAACCATCAGGGTTGCTGTGATCTGACCAGCAGCCTGGTCGGAATTGTGGTCGGTCTGTGATCTATTCATTCTGAATGATTTGAATGACTGGTAGTCAAAGGGCGGTAGAGTAACTTGTAGTATAGTATTAGGGCTGTAAAAGTGTAATTGATTACCTGATGTTAGCCCTGTCCCTAACTTATTCTTTTCAGATGATTTGGTTGTCAGTTGTTTTTACCTTTTGGGTTAAGCAGTAAAAATTGACAAATTGACATGATGTAGTATGTAGAACAATTTGTTGGTAGGTTTTTTTAATTAAATGTTTTTTTTTCATTAGACATACCCAGCGTACAGTTAGGCCACATCCTATATTGTTTTTATCATCTGTGCTCAGTGCATGGGCTGCAAGCATACTGGTGTAAGAAACCCCTACATGATGCCATGTAGGTTGATTTGAACCTTACACTGCAGACGCACATGCTTTTTATTGTTTAGTTTAGAGTATTTTAATTTGATCAAACCCTAAATTAAGTTTCTTCTTTTCTTTCTTTTTATGTATATTAATATATCACCACCACACTTGACTGTTTACGTGTCCACAGACTAACTGGCTCCCTCGTATGCTCTCTATTTAATAAACAAGTAACAGAACCATGTCCCATCCCATAGACTTGCTTTACAGTATACAGTACTTAAAGCTATAGCCCTTTTTGTCTGTCTTTTTTTTTTATTTTACATAGGGCAAAAGATGATCGTCTATCTAGGTTTTTTTAAGCATATAATTGATTCTACAGTTACATAAAAATGTTCATTAGTCAGATTCTTGTACCCATCACTAGCTAAGATGGTATGATGTATTGTATGATAATGAGGCCTTGGGAATGGTCTTGTGTGTTAAATTTTGTGTCCTGTTTTGTTCAGATTCTGTCAATGAGGTGAGAAACCTTTTTCACGCCTTCGTGTTGCACCTCTTGTATACAGATGTGAACAGGAAATCTGAAAGTCGATCATGTGATCGTATGTTTTCATGTGATCTAATCTCTCTTATTGAAATGAGATCCCTGCTGTCTGTATATCAATGTAGATACCTTTCATACTTGACAGCTCATATATCACTCATATAGCTCTGTGTGTGTGTGTGTGTGTGTGTGTGTGTGTGTGTGTGTGTGTGTGTGTGTGTGTGTGTGTGTGTTTTTTTGAGGGGGTTGTGTTAGATGAGGGGCTGGGGGGGGTGTTGCATGTAATGCTGCTTATCAGCACATCTCCGCTGAGCTCAGTGAAGTTTTCAGGCGACTCATGAAATGCTTTTGTTTTCCCTGGTTTTATTCAATTCCATCTCAATTTGAAGGCTCTTAACATCTAATTTATGTAAAAAAACATTAATGTTTGACTTGATTAGTTTAAGAACATTCTAAATAAAATGGCGTGCTTTAACAGGTGGAATTTACACCCCGCCCCCCCATCCCCCCTCCTATGCATGAGAGTTTAGGGACCCATTATGTTTTTGTCCTTGAAGCTTCACTCTGCAGGGTGTTTACAGGCCCGACAAAATAATTCTCACGCTTATTCAGAATAGTCATTAGGGATCTGATCGGCTCTAAACCTCAAAGCATTTTTTTTTACTTACTTTTATGGTTTTGTTTGGCTTTTGTGCCTTACAGTGTGTACGGTTCCCTCACACACGCTGGAACAAAAATCAAAGCCATCACAGTTGTGCGTGTTTAGCTGGTTTTACCAGGAATGTGTGAGTAATGCTAAGCCTCGTCACGGCTACAGAGGCTGATTTGACACTGGTTGAAGTGGTGCTTCTTGTTTCGCTGGATTCTTTCACAGGGGATCGCTGACTGCATCAATAAGCATAGCTAGTGAATTATTAATGCTTGGTAGGGGTGTAACAGAAACGCAGAAGTCAAGGTTTGGTATGTACCTCAGTTTTGAAGGCTCTGTTCAGTAGTGTGTGTGTTTTGGGGGGGGGGGAATAAATGACAGGACAGCATGACAAGTTTTAACTTTTGTCATGAATTTATTTACTCGTCATGAACTTATAAGCTCATACAGACTTTATGCTGGCCATATTTTCCTGGATACATAAAGTTATGTGTCTTAAAAAAATACTGTTTAAAAAAAACATTGCCTTTATTTTAATTGGTTCTCCTCCTTGGCGTATAGGTTTACTGATGATTGGCTCTTCATGCGCTTACAAAGGGTTCATGAATTTCAACTGGAGTATGCAAATCTTCTCTTCGCTATACATGGAGAAAAAAAAATGGTGGTGTCATTCGAGTGCGCTGCAGAAGCACTACACCAATGCTTACAAGGCTGCATCACTGAACATGCACTAATTCAGTTGCTGTTCAAGTAACAGCTTTTAAATTTTAGTTTAGTATCGACAGACCTTCAGTCGACAGATCATCAGCGCATTAAAAACATCTCCTCTCGTCTCATTCTCTATACCGCACATCCTGTACAGGTTTGCGGAAAGCCTGGAGCTCAGGGAACTCGGGTCAGACCCTGGCCATGAGGTGCCAATCCATCGCATGGCACAAGCACGTACACACCCGCACGCACACGCACACGCACACAGAAACTCGCCAAGTTCGGGGAGAACATCCAAACTCCACGCACACAGGCCCGAGGCGGTAATCGAACCCTTGACCCTGGAGGGATGAGGACACGGTGCTCATCACTGCACCATCATGCTACCTAAGCATAAAAACAGTTGTCCAGTAATCCACTATATTTACTCAAATTACATTGCATACTGTAGGGATACACGTTTGTACTCCTAAGGCTCGGCTAATGTTCCTTCTACAATTTTAAGGGTTGGAATAGTTATGCCTTTTCTTTGAGCAGTTTACAAAAGCATATACACAGACATGAAAGAAGTAAATTTGCACTCAGTGGGTATAGTAAAATGATTTCCTGAACCGTTCTTTGTGACAGCGAAGCTGGATCAGTCTGTAGGAGAATGAACTCAGCTGAATTTCTGAGCAAGTAAGTGTTGGCTATAAATAGATCATTAATATTTGTTAGCAGGTTCAAAAATTAACGTTATTCTCAATAGATCATTGAACAGCATGAAGATGTCTTTCAGAAAGTCCAGGTCATGGCTCAGGTCATTTTTTTTTTTTTCTCTCTTCTTCTTCAAGCTGAATTAGAATTCTGTTGATGGTAGGTAGGTGTACTAGATAGATTTGTCTAACTGGCCTCTTTAAAAATCTAATTTCTTTAGCATTTCCCCCTTCTAGACATAGACATGCTTAAAGCTGGGGCTATTCCAGTCTGGAAAAAAAGAAAAGCAAATGGTCATAACAGGGCCACATTTTTATCGATTCATATATCGTATCATAGAACTATTAGTGTCTTTATTTAATGTCCATGTATCCCTACATGCTACTGCTGGCCTTGGTCACAAAAATAACTTTAATCTGACAAAAGTAATAATAAATAAGAATTCTATGAATGTTAACCAATGAAAGTCAGACATTGGTTTTCAACCATGCTTCAACGGAATTATTAAAAAAAAAAATGGAACAGGCCTGGACAAAAATGATGGTACCCCTAACTTAATAGTTTGTTGCACAACCTTTTGAGGCCATCACTGCAATCAAACGATTCCTGTAACTGTCAATGAGACTTCTGCACCTCTCTGCAGGTATTTTGGCCCACTCCTCATGAGCAAGCTGCTCCAGTTGTTTCCGGTTTGAAGGGTGCCTTTTCCAGACAGCATGTTTCAGCTTCTTCCAAAGATGCTCAATAGGATTGAGGTCAGGGCTCATAGAAGGCCACTTTAGAATAGTCCAATGTTTTCCTCTTAGCCATTCTTGGGTGTTTTTAGCTGTGTGTTTTGGGTCATTGTCCTGTTGCAAGACCCATGACCTGCGACTGAGACCCAGCGTTCTGACACTGGCCAGCACATTTCTCTCTAGAATCCCTTGATAGTCTTGAGATTTCATTGTACCCTGCACAGATTCAAGACCCCCTGTGCCAGATGTAGCAAAGCAGCCCCAGAACATAACAGAGCCTCCTCCATGTTTCACAGTAGGGACAGTGTTCTTTTCTTGATATGCTTCATTTTCTGTCTGTGAACATAGAGCTGATGTGCCTTGGCAAAAAGTTCCATTTTTGTCTCATCTGTCCTTAGGACATTCTCCCAGAAGCTTTGTGGCTTGTCAACATGTAGTTTGGCATATTCCAGTCTGGCTTTTTTATGATTTGTTTTCAACAATGGTGTCCTCCTTGGTCGTCTCCCATGTAGTCCACTTTGGCTCAAACAACGACGGATGGTGCGATCTGACACTGATGTTCCTTGAGCATGAAGTTCACCTTGGATCTCTTTAGAAGTCTTTTGTTACCATTGGGATTATCCGTCTCTTTGATTTGTCATTAATTTTCCTCGTGCGGCCACGTCCAGGGAGGTTGGCTACAGTCCCATGGATCTTAAATTTCTGAATAATATGTGCAACTGTAGTCACAGGAACATCTAGCTTCTTGGAAATGGTCTTATAGCCTTTACCTTTAACATGCTTGTCTATAATTTTCTTCAGAATCTCCTGAGACAAGTCTTTCCTTTGCTTTCTCTGGTCCATGTTGAGTGTGTTACACACCATGTCACCAAACAACACAGTGACTACCTGGAGCCCTATATATAGGCCCACTGACTGATTACAAGATTGTAGACATCTGTGATGCTAATTAGTGGACACACCTTGAATTAACATGTCCCTTTGGTCACATTATTTTCAGGATTTTCTAGGGGTACCATCATTTCTGTCCAGGCCTGTTCCATGAGTTTATTTTTTTTAATAATTCTGTTGAAGCATGGTTGAAAAGCAATGTCTGACTTTCATTCCTTAACATTCATAGAATTTTTTTAAATTATTACTTTTGTCAGATTAAAGTTATTTCTGTGACCATTGTGAGTTTTTCTTTCATTGACCGAAGGGTACCAACAATTTTGTCCATGTGTGTATGTTAATGTGTTTTAAGCCTTAATCATGCTCACTCCCCATGAGAGAGCTTAGCACTACGCGTTGCGTATCTGCTGTTTAGGATGGCGTAACATCAGCAGCTTCGGGCTATTTATAGACGTTCAATCTATAGAGGAGTAGCTTCACCAGCGCTTGACATATTTCCCCATATTTCTTCCTAAAGGAATTGATATTTACAAAGCCCGATCTCTGCCCTGAGCACAGGCTGACTTCTGCTTCCCTCCAGCACGTTTGCAGATAAATGCAGCGATATAGGATAAGTCGTCACACGGCTGAGAGTGGTTAGCCTTGTAAAGCAGTGCGTTTGATTATATTCTCTGGCTGTGGGCCATGTTCACGTGTGCTCCGAGTCAGCATAGTTTCACTACAGAGAGAGCGGGAAAAGAAAACATGCACAGAATCTTTCAGCACTTCCAGCCTGGTACTGACACACATTCCATGATGACTGCGTGCCAGAAAGCTTTTCGACGAGCTGTGTGTGTAGGGGGGAGGCCAGGGTAATGCAAACCCTTCTTCGTCACTCTTAAACCTCTACACTAGTAAGAGATTGACGATGTGTATTTCGCTGTATGATCTACAGCAGCTATCAGGCTACTTATCCCAGCTGGGTCACCTGTATGTAAAACACACCTAAAAGAACTCAAGCTGTTTCTGCGTCTGTGCACGAGAGACCGAGCGAGATTGAAAGCCACCCTGGCACAAGTTCTAAGGGAAACCATGCGGCGGTAGCCTCGCTATGCAGCATATTGGACTCGTACGCAAGTGGAGTTCCCAGCCGGGTGTGATCTGCAAATGGCACTGTTTCTGAATCAGTAATTTCACCATGTCCTGTTGTCCTTAGATTTACGTCAAATCATTTTTGCTTGTACGTGGGGGCGCATGTGAAACTCTCCCGCAGACACGCTGGAGTTATTTTTAGCATGCTACAAGCAGAGTGCTACCACTACGCTTATCCAGCTATGCAGATGAATTCTGTAATCAGCTTAACATTTGTGTGGACGATGCTCACAGATGCACACCGTAACAGGACAAACTCGCTCTCGTCTTCTGCGGCGGTGCAAGGGTTAAGGCCAGTACAGCACTTTACACTGCAGATGGATCTGTGCTCCTACTGAAGAGAGGAGCTCCACGCTGTAGCACAACTGCAGCTCCCCTCCCTCTATGCACACTCAAGAACGCTGCCAGGCCACTGGGATTTATTTTTGTGTGTCTGTGTGTGTGCATGGAAGTGCAGATGAGGATAGGATGTTTTTTTTTATTTTAATTTTTTTAATGTAGACATGTCTGTGCTTAGCCGAGTGGAAATATTTTGAAGAACAATCAAATGTAGAATGAAACTGCTTTTTTTCCTTCTTCTTCTGACTTTAATAAGCCTCAGTTCTCTGTTTTGGAATTGGTTTGAGCGTTCAGTCGTCTATGTTGTCCAGCACAACAAGACAGACAAGGATTCTGTCTGTCTGTCATTATTTGACTGGAGGAAGCAGTTTCTTCACGAAGCTCGTGTCGGCGGACGGTTAAATCTGCGGTATCTTCAGCTATAGTGTGTGTGGGAGTTTGGAAATACTGACGATGCTGAGTCTTCCATAGCGTGGACACTAACTACCGGCTGTAAGTAGGTAGTTTGGTAAAAACTGTTGCTCGCTGAGTGTATTGCGTTCTCATCAGCAGAGACTCTGTGTGGTTAGATTGGATTTAATCAGTGTTGTGTGTGTGTGTGTGTCTGTCATCCAACTTCATATTGCAATGCTTTATCTTATGTTTTTTTTTCCTTTCTTTTTGAAAACACTCTTCTAGATTCCTTTTATGCATTCTCATTTTAGTCAACATTATTCTTGACTGTACAAGTCTACAAATGTGTGCATGGACATAAGGGTGCACGTTATGTCACAGTATCCTCCAGGGATATGACCTGTCAGTTTTTTGGTCCCTACCATGTGGTCTCTAGCTGGTGGACGTTTACCAAACCTTGGCAGGAGGACACCACTTCACTTTGCAGGTTTTGTGTGTATGTGTGTACTTTTACAGCATCAGGCAGACATCCTTATACAGAGTGCGGGTTCGAACCTGTCACCTTCTAATCAGTAGTCCAACACCTTAACCACTGAGCAGACCCAGCGCCTCCCCCCTCCCCCCCTCCCCCTCCATTGTGTGTGTGAAGGAGAGAGAGAGAGAGATCTGCAGTGCTGTAGAGAGTCTACGAATGCACGTGTTTATACTGTATTCAGCAGGTTTATAGTTCTTACTCCTTACTTCTTAGTCTCCTTAGTTCTTACTCTTGTAAAAGTTTTAATGCTGCTGTCGCTGTCATGATTGCTCCACATTTCTGTTGTTTTATAGTAGAACATCTGACCATTAAGATTTTAAGATTGATTAAAGATGTCTGTTTGTAGTCATTAATTCTCCTGTAGGCTGCCAGTTAAACCTCACTGTGCTGCTGCTAGGTTATATTAGAAGGTCAGGCACTTGTTCATTCTCAGGTACAGGTCTTGGTAAAATGTGACATTTTGAGTAGCTCAGGTAAAAGGCCTGGTCACACGGCTTTTTAACACTTTAACGCACCTTCGCCATAGCCAATATATTATAACTGAATGTAAGCGGTGTTGACAAATACTGGTTTAGACTAATTATCTGACCTGCATGGCTGTCTATACGTTTTATTTTTTAACTCGTGAGCATTTACTTAAGTTTTCCCAAGAGCCTCAGCATATCCAAGCCCACCAGCAGCTACTGTATGAAAGCTATTTTTGGACTGACTCTTCCTTTTTGTCTCCGGTTATGGCTGGATAGCGTTAAACAACACAGAGTATCCTGTACACAGCCGGTTGTAACTTGTTAATGACTAAACAGCTTTTTGTAAAGATTTTACGTTTTTGTTCATTTGCCAAATGTTTTCATTTATTGTGACTTGTGATTGAGGTGAGTTACAGATAACGCATACAGCTGAGGAGTTAAGCGGTTAAGGGCCTGATATTGTATACTAAGAAGACTGTGAGTATAATCCCCTATTATTAGCTCAGAATGTTAAATACTGAATCTGCCTATAGTGCTTGATGCATAACAAAGTCTCACCCTGAAACACACAGAAAACCATTTGAAATATCTCTTGAAGTGATGCTAATTGAAACCTTTGACCACCCTGAGTCATGCCCTGAGATCACTCTTTGACACAGCCAAGATCCATATACAAGTGCATTCGTTAATATAACGACACAGGGATATCCTGTGGTAATTGAAGAGCATTTAATAAAAACTGGCATCCATTAACAGGTTGTATATACTGTGTAAGGATGTGCTGAAATTAAAATAGCTGTGAATAAAAAAAGAAAAAAAGCCTCTTAAACAATTTATTGGAAAATGAAATTTTTTTCAAAGTATGTCCATTATATCGTGTTCTATAGAGCACATATCTATATGTTGTATACCATCCCCATGAACAAACTGAGAGTACTGCTCTATATTAACAGGTAATTATCAGCAAACGTGCATCGCTAGTGTAGTTGAGGTCATTCACTTTTCTGCACTTTATTCCTCTGTCTCAAACTGCAGTTCTGTGTGATGAATAGATCTCAGTCATAGAGTTATACGGTACATGAAACATTGTGGACTGTGTTACAGTTAGGATACAGATAATGTCTGCATGAGACATGGAGAGGGATGAACATTTGCAGCTCTGTGTGTGCAAGTCGCTTGAAAGTTTGTATCTTGAGAGAGTTTTGTTTCACTGCCTAAACAGCAGTCTTTCCCCATGGGAAGTCTAATACTCTTGCTGCCACATTAGGCTTACCGCAGGGGGGATGGGAAATTATCTGTGGGACCATACCAATTGCAGGCCCAGTGCTTGGAAACCACTCTAGGATACTGAACTTAACTAAACTTGTCACAGTCTAAAAAAAACTGGTAATGAGAAATCTACACTTTTGAACCCTCAGCTATAGTATTATTTAACCAGTTGCAGGAATGATCAGGTGTGCGGGTGTCCCTATTAAACTGGCCAGGGAGTGTTTATATTGCGGTATCGTCCAACTAGTGATATGCTGACGTGTTAACTCTATCTCCGTCCCATCTGCTTTGTTCTTATTGATGAGCTGATTTGGACAGCTGCCTTTTTTAGGGAGCGCTTGGCCCCAGCCTCTCGTTAGAGCTACACTCAGCTGTCTGATCCATCTGTGTGTGGGCCCAAATGGCTCCGCTTCAGACTCGGCCTGCAGCCCCCGTAGTGGAGAGAGCTGTCAGCCGACACTCGTGCCAGGCTCCTTCCTACACTCTGGAAATCTCGGGTGGCTTAGGGATTCGGGGGGAACGGAATGGCCTGACTAAATGTGAAACTTAAACTTTCTGGTTGTCTGTAAATACGAAAAAGCCAAAAGTGCAGGAGGGTGTATTTTTATTGTCACTGATTTCCTTGTTTTTTTTTTTTGTTTTTTTTTGCTTAAGCCTAATGATATGGAACTTCCTATATTAAAGGGTATTTTGATGCTTGAATGAGATAAACCAGGTACATCTAGTTAAATAAAAAACTATGGACTAGCATAAAAGAGCTGAGCAAAATGACAAAATGATACAGAACGTTTTAAATTTTTAAAATATTTTGGAATATGGACAGGTAACTGTGCTTTATTTTAAGACTAGAGGGTGTGTCTCTTGTCTCAAACCTGCCTGCTTGCAGATCCTGACACCCGTTACCTGCTAATGGTGTGTGTGATCAACCCGCTGGTGCTCCACACTGCCCCAGTGTTTCACAGCCCTTAATTCTGCTCTACTTCGGCCTTATTGTATTATAACAAAACAAAATGAATTGTTTCTTACATTAGATGGGTCCTATGTCCAGTCCTGTGGTTTTAAATAACTGTCAAATGTAGTCAGTCACGCATCAGCATAATGAAATCAATCTCTTATAGTGTTTAACTTTCTCTTAGTTAAGAAGTCTTTGAACTGTCTGTTATAATTTTGTGTAGCTTAACACAGTAATATTTAGCTGCTTATGAGTAGGGCTGCACTCGCACATTGACACAATTACACAGATTACATAAATGTGTATCCAACTTCTGTGGCATGTGTCGATGTCTCGCAATTTTACTTTCCTCTCTAATTTTTGAGATTTTATCCCCAAAATCCAAACCTGATTGTCTGGTGTGTGGTATTTTATTTATTATTAATAAATACCTATTGAAAATGGTGCCCACTGTGTCGAAGTGAAATGGTTCATCACATCGCCTGCACACATGCAGCACAAGCAACTCGCCCTGGTTCTCTCCATCTGATGTCACAATGATAAGTATGTATTAGAGTGAGTTTAGTCTGAGTGGTGGTGACTAAACTACCACTCAGCTAATAGGAGCCTGGGGTCGTATCAATTGTGTTTCAGAAAATACATCAATGGAAGATCCAGAGCATATGCTAACGGCTAGTCCGGCAACACTGGTTTCCAGCACATTGGAGAGTTGTAAACAATTTGTTTATGCATGAATAGACTTTTCAAACAAAGTTTGAAATGGTTGCTTCCTACATAGATTTTATGGCAAAATAATTGGTAAATACATGAGAGTCTTTGAGAGGAATGTATGGTGCTGTGCTCAAGTTCTCTATATAAATTGTCACTGTATGCTTACTCTGCATGGCCACACTGGACTCATTAATTCTAGGCACTTTTTTAAGGTGGGAAAATGTTTTCATTTGTAGAATATGGAGTGTGTGTGTGGGTGGTGGTGGAGATATACAGTATATACATTTTTTTTTTAATGAAAAAATGCTTGAATAATGGGTTAAACATCAGTTATTGTTGTACAATATTACAAAACAATATTTTTACAATACCAAGGTACCGATTCGATCTGTTTTATTATAAAAAATGTTTCAGGTTGTGTTACAATTCTAAACAAACTTGGTAAATACTTTGCTTGTATCACACAGGATGCAGAGCATGCCACGTGTACAATTATATTTAAAAAAAATCTATTTTGAAGATGCATATTATACAAATATAGGCCAGCAGCTTTAGGTAAAATTCCCATTAGCTATCGAAATGAGCAAAAAGCATTAAATGAATGGCAGTTCTGTGGATTAAAACACCTTTTTGATGAGAGAGGTCAGTGGAGAATGATCAGAATAGGATAAGGTGACAAGAAGTCTATGGAAACTCAAACTTTTTTGTGCAGTGGTGTTGAGAGAAAAAACTGCACCTTCAGGAAGATGGACTACAACAGCAGAAGACCACATTAAGGTACACTTCTGTCAGCCAAGAACAGAAAGCTGAGGCAGCAGCAGACACAGACTTACCAAAACTGGACAGCTGAAGATCGCCTCAACATAGCCTGATCTAATGGACCACGTCTTCTGCTGAGGCACACACGTTGTAGCATCAGAATTGGTGCCAGCACCAAGAATCCGTAGCACCAACCTGCATTGTGTCAACAGTCCGCGCTGGTAGAGGTGGTGTAATGGTGTGGAGAACTTTTTCCTGATGCAGTTTACCCTTGTTAATGTGGTCCCTTTATGGCTCAGTTTATGATTATCTAGTGGCTACTTCCAGCATGATGGTGCACCAATGTCACAAAGTCAAACTGCTTTTATGAACATGAGTTCAGTGTCGTTCAGTGTTCTTCACAGTCAGTGTAGCTGAATCCAGTAGGACATCTTTGAGATGTGGAGGAACAGGAGATTTGCTGGAAAATCGTGCGGTACAGTCATGTCAACATGAACCAGAAACTCAAAGGAAGGTTTCCAACACCTGCTAGAATGCCCTGAAGAAAGAAGTAAGGTTATTTTGAGAGAAAAGAGAAGCCCTACCCAGTTATCAGTATAGTGTTCCTTATGAAGTGTTCTGTGAGCGTTTTCTTACTGAAGCATACAAAGGTGGGTATTGTAGACTCTTTACGTCTGTAAGGAGATGCTCTGATGTGTAAGCTGGTACTCATTTTGTGTAGAATAATACAAATAGAATTTGTGGCATGTCATGGAGATGTACTGTAATTCAAATGTAGCTGGAGGTAAGGTAAAACATAAAAGCATACTAATATCTCATTACCTGTAGCTGGAACACACCTACTTGTTGAGAATCCTGTTTAATCCCTAACAAAGAACCAGTGCTATAGCGAGGACACGGCATGTTGCAGTTGTTCATTTAATCCAAACCAATCAAATATGGCATGCACATGTGGACCAGTGAATAAACAGCCTTTTCATATTTTGTCTGGTGATCTGAGTCACACTAGTCTGTACACATTTTGCTATGAAATTACAGATCATACAGTCTTGACAGCATTGTTTAGATTTCTCTGAAAGAGAACAGAAAACTGTATGTAAAACACTGACCCATGTCCTGGAGTTTCACACATTGCTGTCAGTGCTGGTGTAGAAGAAATGATTGAATTTGTAGTATACTGTACATTTAGAAGAGAAACAGATGGGGATTGGTTCCCTTTTTTCCTTGCCACTGTCTCCACTGTTGACCCTGGTTTTCAGCATGGTTTGCTCGGTATCACAAGTACATTTATATGTGCATTTGACAAAACTTCAGCGTCTATGTAGTTTTTCACAGGGCAGGTTGTATCCCTTTTACCTTGGCGTTCAAATTTAACACATTTGAAAATCAGCTTTATGACTTAATGTGAATTGCGCCTGCACTGCTGCAGAAGGGTAGCTTCTCATCACGCGCCGCCATCTTGGAGGATGTTAGTCTGTTATAGAAGGGTCAGATTATTGCCCTGCATCAAGGATAAAAATGACTAAGGAGATTGCTGCAACTCCTACAATTGGGTTAAACTGTAAAACACATTATTAAATCATGACAAGATAATGGTGAATCATCTTCAAGGAGGAAATGTGTTCTGGAAAACATCCTGAATGAGCATGAAAGATCACTTTAACACTTCAAGTAAAATCAACGGGAAGTGAGAGTTTTTAAGAAAACTTCTTATCAGTGAGACTAATCTGAAAAAAAGCATGAGTTTGCTAGGGAGCATAAATATGGACTTTGGAGCAATGGAAAGAAGTCATTTGGTCCGAGTCCATATTTACCCAGTTGCAGAGTTGAGCGCAATGTAGTGCTATGATCTGGGGTTGCTTCATTTGGTCTGAGTCTAGATTCAGCAATCTTACATGCCCTAAAATAAGCTGATGATGGATTTCTTTCCTGATGGAACGGTCATGTTCCAAGATGACAATTCCAGGATTAATCGGGCTCAAATTGTGAAAAGTGGTTCAGTGATCATGAGACATAAAAAAAAAAAAAGACTAGTCTACACCTTAAATAAAAAAATATACATTTGTATAGTGCTTGTCATTGTCGCAAAGAAGCTTCACACAATCAAAAGAATTATTTAAGTTTGTATGAAATGTGAATGTGTATGAATCAAAATGATAAGATTGTCTCTGATGAGAAGCCGAGGACGACGGCGACAGTGGCAAGGAAAAACTCCTTGACATGGTAGTAGGAAGAAACCTTGAGAGGAACCAGACACAACATGGAACCCATCGTCATGGGAGATGTTATTCATTATAAAGTTAATATGAATTCTAGTTCGTTATTGGAGGCTCGGGTAGACTATAGAAAACTACGGTTCTGAACTATCAAGCTACTACAGTCAAGTCCTCAGAGAACAGCTGTCAGCAACAGCCGAGGCCAGGACCGCCTTCAACCAAAAGCGGGACACCAGGACGAGTCAGACAGATCCAGAGGATCTAGTGAGAATCTTTGGGATTTGCTGGAGAAGACTGTCTGACTCTGCCATCATCAGTACAAGATTTTGGAGAGAAATTTATGTGACTCTGGGTAGAAATAAATGTTGTGATATTGCATAACCTTATCAAAATGATGCATTAGCAAGAGGCAGTCCAATGAAATTTTAGTGTGTGACTTTTTTTTTTTTTTTTTTGGCCGGGCAGTGTATTTTTACACTTTATATTTATATTAAGTGAAAAAAATAGTTCTTTCTCACGGGCAAAAGTCGTAGCACAAACAACCCGATTCAGAGCTGTGAAACTAAGGATTAAAAAATCGCTTCACGTCATAGACAATACAGGAGGTCAAGACGTTGAGTTTGCAGTAGCTGTCTCCTCATTCAGTACATTTCCCACACTTTTTTTGCTTCCCACACTTTTTTTCTCCTGCTGCTGAATCAAGAATTAGAGCTGAGTTTTGTTTTTTAATTAATAATCCATTACTCATGCTTCATTATGCTTTAATGGTCCCCAGAATGAGCTCATTTGGCCAGTGCGTTCACCTCATAGGAGACGGCAGCTGACTGAGCGAGAGAGTACAGTGGATAATTTAGGAGGGATGGTTTGTCGGACACTTTCTTTTATAAGGCGACCATAGGATGGGCAAGTTGCACAAGAACTTAATATAAGAATAAGAGCTCTCAAGTGACTCAGAGCCTTATGCATGGGAGGTTTGTATTATGACTGTCACAGCCATCCATGGCTGGGTGTCTAATGAGCATACTTGGCCCAGCTCTGGAGGTGGGAAGGTTGGCATTTCTGTCTCTCCTGAAAATTCGAGTGGCACTCGCCAATCGTGGGAGTCTGTTCACTCTTTTTGTATACAGAATCTGGTAGCTGGCTCTTAAAGATGCAATGCGGCTGACCTCGACATTCTCAGACTACGCTTGTTAGCTTTCACTCTCACTGTCCAAGTACAGCTGCATTGTACGCAGAATTCACCACAAGTGTAAGGAAATAAATTTTGGGTTAACGGTAAGGCTTTTTTTTTTATTTTTTTTTTACTTTTATCCACCTCAGTTCATCGGCCGTATCCACTGGAGGCTGTTAAATTACAGTAAAGCTGTGCAGTCTTCCCCTGTTCTCCTGCCAGCGTTTTATTGGCGCTATGTTGCAGAGATGGCAAAAAGAGAGCGGCTAAGTGATTGTGTTTGGGTTAGAGGCAGCAGTGGAATGGGCTGCGGTGTGGAAAGTCTGTCTGGCAAACCTGCACGCTGAAACCTCCCATCCCAATCGCTCAGACGAAAGTCTGAATACACATCCGTCAGAGAGATGCATGAGGTCTTGTCAGACAAGGTTCTTAGTTAGAGCTCTCCAACAGCCCTGCATACTTTCACTTTGTTTATTTCAGCCACAGCAATCCTATTGTCCTGAGGTATGCTGCGCTCTGCAGTCGCCAGCTTCCTCCTTAGACTTCATGCTTGTTTAAACAATGCTAAAGGAAGACATTAAGGAAGTGTTTACTAAAGCCTTCCTCTTTTGATTAACAATTCATTTATGTGAATTTGCAGTATACTGAAGATTCTAAGGTTATTGCATGTGCACTTATTCTGATTTGCAAGGATTTCATGCTTATTTGCATTTGGTCATTGTGTACAGTATGTGGTTTGCTCCTTTGCTTAGATTAACTGGAGTCTTGCAAATGGACTGTTGATTTCAGTTGTGTTCTTGGATGTACTTGGCCAAGCTGTTTAAAATGTGTTTGAAAAAAACGTTGTGTTCAGAAAAATGTTTATAAATGTGTGTGTGTGTGGTACATTGAGAAACGTTATGTGGATATCCTGCCAGGTGTAGCCTTCAGGCTTGGCAAAAATGACAATAGCTCATCCTTTCTGCCTGGCCTTAGTTCACTCTTTTGGATTTCAACAGGGTATACGGAGTGTTGCCCCTTGCAGATCATCTCATTATGAAGTCTGTTGTAGTTATCACATTTCTAAGCCATATCTTTAACCCATTAAAGCTGCCTAAACCTGATGATCGTATATTAATAAAGCACTGTTGTTGTTGGCCCGCATATTCTGTTGCATTAGCTGCATTCCAGACTGTGCAAAACTAAATTAATAAATCAATCCCTCCAATACTCATGTAAATTTATCTAAAAAAACAAACAAACTATGCTTTTTGATTTCCACTCATTGCATAGCTATTGCATATACCCAAGTAATTTTTCTTGCCACATTATTCTTCCTTCCCATCACTGTGCAGCACATCAAGGTCATTTAGGCTCTTGGGGAAATCATGCAGTCGTGCACCGGCTAATAGGAGCCCAAGGAAAAAACACAAACACTAGTTTAGAAACATTTTAATGTTGTGCTACTACTGAGATTCAACTGTATTTTAAAGAGTTTAATAGCCTCAGGGTGTTCAAGATGTTAATTTGAATGTAAATCTTACAACTTATGCTTTGCTTGTCCTCTCTTTTCTTAATGCAGAGTGCGGCAATGGAGGAGACGGTAATATGGGAACAGCACACAGTAACTCTGCATAGGGTGGGTATTGGTGCTTTTCTGTTTGGTTTGTTTGTTTGTTCGTTAACTCAAATGTTGTTTTCAAATAGCCAGGCTCTTTTGTTCCATTGCCCCATAATTTGGCTAGTTTAATACCTTAGTCAGTGTAAGTTAAAGCCGTTTTTATATTCGGAGAATTTGCACTGAATACAAGTAAAGTTTTATGGCTTTTTTAAAATATTTTATTTCCTTTTGTTCAGTCCTCTCTAAAATCATAGGCCTCTTTTTTGCATCAGTTTTATTTCATGACTCTTTCTCTACCCATGACTGCCTTTTCTTTATCCATAGTTACTTGATTCTTGTTTTATCTCTCAACTCATGATCATTCATTCATTCATCCATCCATCTTTGGTAACTGCTAGGAGTGAGGTGCGAACATACCCTGGATACCAGTCATTCTTTTTATTAATCTGTTCTCAACTCTCAGCTTACATTCCTAATTATGTTGAGCATTGTGATATGAATGGCGCAAATATTTTAATGTCTGACTGGTTATGATTCAGAACAGAAGAATGTTTTCGCTACGCTTGGGGTCCATTTTACAATAAACTATAATGCCTTTTTTCCTCTCCTTTTTTAAAGCAAATAGCAATATAACTGTAGTCAAGCATGTAGAATTAAAACCTCTGCATCAAGCCTACGTCCTCATCGATGGCTTTCACAGAGAATCCTCAATGACCTACTGTTAGTTATGTTATGTTATTTAAGTCGCTCTCAATAAGAGTATCTACCGAATGCCCAAATTTAAATATGCAGAGTGAGCATATGGTCTTCTCCTGATTTCTGACATGTATATTTACTGGGTTTATTAATTGATCTTTGTTTTGCATCTTTGATGATGATCAAAAATCAGAAGTATAGCAGGTATATTAAGGTATAATGTGTGCAGTTTTTGAAAAATATTTTTACCCAGAATAAAGAATTACCTGAGCCAAGAGTTACAGGGCAAAGGTAAATTCACAAATTGTTTCAGTTCAGTTTTATTTATATAGAGAGTTTTGTAGAATAAAAATAAAATTGGAACCTGGCCCTTCACAGAACTACACCTCTATCTCACTTACCATTTGTTTTTCTAGTATTTGATTTCTCTAAGCATACCAGCTAAAAATACTAAAGGTTTGCTTGTGTGTGTCATGTGTATGAACGCTTTTCTGTGGTCCAGTCCTAAGAACTCAGCATGGGATTTAAAGTTATTTGATTTCTCATTTATTTCTCTTTTATGTGATCATTGAGGAAACTGTATAAAAATGACAATAAAGCTAAAAATACAAATAAAAGTACAGAAAATGGTTAACATATCTCTAGAGAAACTTTGTCTCTCTACGTCCTGCTAGTTTTCCTTCCTCCCTGTAACATTTTGGACTCCCCTCCGCAGGCTCCAGGATTTGGGTTTGGAATCGCCATCTCAGGCGGGAGGGACAACCCCCACTTCCAGAGCGGAGAGACGTCCATCGTCATCTCTGACGTGCTAAAGGGAGGGCCAGCAGAGGGCTTGTTACAGTAAGATACTCTACCACTATTCATTTGTAAACGTGCATCACCATGCAAAATTTGGGACACACTAGATTAAACTGAGAATTTTACTATCTTGAACACATTTTAATGTTTATGGTTATGGTTGAAATGTTTCTAAGGCCAGAGTATGTGGTGATGTTAATGTCCATTTGTGGGCAATAGGCTGAGCATATACATTTATTTATTAATTTTTTCCATATTTATTTCAATAAACCTTTCGAGACGATGTGAAACAGGGCCACTGTTGATTTGTTTTTTATTTTATCTTTTCTTTTCACTGCATAGTTTCATTTGCTACTTCATAGTATTCATGTCTGCATTATTATTCTAACGTAGAACATCTCTTGGATGAAAGTGTGTCTGATTATGCATTCTTTTTTTTCTTTCTTTCTTTCTTTCTTCCCTTCTGACATACTCAGTCGACTAAGTTACTTTCCTCAAAACACAGTGCATGCTAATGTAATACTATTTGTACACCACATACAGACGTGTCTGTTTGAGATGGGAACTTGTTGACTGTTTTGAGGCGAGCATGATTTAGGCTTGCAGTTTGCGCAACAGCTTTTCTTTTTTTTTTTGCTACACAAGTTTCATAGAATTAATTATGTATAATAATAATAATAATAATAATAATAATAATAAACATGTTTTGGCTGGTCAACTGTCTTTGGGGTAAAGCAAAAAGTTAAAAGTGAAATTACATTTTATGCTGAACGTCTTGATGTTTGGCATTGTCATGACCCTACAGTGCAGGGTTTTTTTTGTTTGTTTGTTTGTTTTTAATCTGGAAACATAAAATGATTTCGACAAGAATGGTGTATTACACACAGTAACTACAGGCATATTAACAGCACAGAAATTGTATCATATATGTTGGCTCGACATTAAAGATGGCAGCAGTCTAGTATTTAGTAAATGATGGATTGAATACCAGAGGGGGAGAAAGAATGGACCCAGTTCAATATTGTAACAAATCTTGCCTGAAATATCACAAACGTGCTTGAAGCCCAATGTAACACAAAGCGACTTGAAGTAGGTCATGCAATAATAATAACACAAGACACCCAAGTTACTATTTCACAAATTGCTCGTCAGGGCAGCTGGGACAACCTGATTGTGTTTCCAGACTATCAGTTTATATTTATATCTGACTGTTTCTTTTGCGAAGCAACATTTGTTACAATGCAGTGCTCATTCCAGGCAGAAAAACACCACAGATCCTCCACCGTACTGAGAAAAGTAAAAATGTATATATAATTATGTAATTTTATGGGCATGTTGTATTTTTAGAATACATTTACTTACAGTTTCTCATATTCATTTATTGCAAAATGAATCAAATTTGCCAACAAAGACTTTTTCCTTGTGATATTTAAAACCCATCTACACCAAGACTCATGCTAGACTCATGTCTTTTACATGCATTGTGAAGAAGCCGAAATGAAAAAAGAATTCATAAAAAAAAAAGTAAATAAGTACAGTATATGAATTACTGGCAGTTGGAACAACTTGATGCAGTCATGGTCCATGTCCTTTGATTACAACATGATGGCACTGGTCTTTAACTTTAGTTGACTTTTTTAGCCCAGGTAGTTAGGTTTGTAACTGAACAAAAGACACAAAAACCTGGAGCTTTTTCTTGACTGATGGGCAAAAATGTAACTGTTTGTCTATGCTTACGTTTAAATATTTGTATTAAGTTGAGC